>CP119910.1:0-1349452 GCA_029542885.1 Malassezia caprae
TTAACACTTAACACTAACACTTAACACTTAACACTTAACACTTAACACTAACACTTAACACTTAACACTTAACACTTAACACTTAACACTTAACACTTAACACTTAACACTTAACACTTAACACTTAACACTTAACACTTAACACTTAACACTTAACACTTAACACTTAACACTTAACACTTAACACTTAACACAAGTCGGGAGTTAAGTCGGGAGTTAAGTCGGGAGTTAAGGTTTGTCACATGACCGACTTGAGCTTATTTTGACTTTTGCTTGGTCTCGAATATATTATATGCTTGATGTCGTGTTCTTGGTGTTGCTTTCTTGATGTTGTGCCGTCGGTGGGGTTTATTGGTGTTGCATTGTTACTGTTGCGTCGTTGGTGTGGCTTTGTTGATGCTGTGTCGTTGTTCTTGTCTTCTTGATTTTTGTCATCGAATACGCGCTCATGACTATATCGTCCTCATATCCCTCATGTGCTCTTGTCACAGTACTCACCAACTTTAAACGACTCGGCCTTAATTGTCATCCGCAGCCATGGGTCCTTCCTCTCTCGTCATCCTCCCGTAATCGCTTCTCGTCCCTATCGTCAGCCCCACGTGGCATTCTCAGCTCACGTGGCCATGTCCTCCGTCTGTCCAAGGCGTCCTCCTCGCCGTCGTCACGTGGCCACTCTCCGTCACGCGCCCAGCGTAGGGGGGGCATGGTTTCCGTTCTCTATGTCTCCTTTTCGAAAAATTCTCTTCCGAAATCGTGATTCAGCCCTCTTTTGGGTATCCAGACAAAGTCTCGTAGCTCAGTTCGCTCAATACGTGTGATCAGGGAGGGGGGGGTCTCTCCGGGCACTGGGCTCTCATCCCTACACGCTAAATCCTCCACTTCCGCGCTTTTCCCCGCACGCGTCCAGGGTTCTCCTACTCGCCAAGGTCCTCCCAGCCCCTCCCCAGCTCCTCCCCAGCTCCTCCCCAGCTCCTCCCCAGCTCCTCCCCAGCTCCTCCCCAGCTCCTACCACGCCCCCATGCTCCTCACTCAGTGCTTTGAGACTCTCTCTGCCCCCAGTTCTCGCCTCAATCGCCTCCCAGTCCGCTTCCTCCGCACCCACCTGCTCCACCTGCTCCACCCCCCTCCCTCTCGGCCCTTCCCCTGCCCATATTTCCACATATACCCCCCTGCCATGCATGTCCATCTACGGTTCCCCACTTTCCCGCATCCACTTTGGAATGTACTAAAGCCCCACCCACCTCCTCTGCCCAATGCCCCTCTCCTCTCCGCATCCCTGCTAGCACAAGCCCCCTCCCCCCCACTCGTCCCCCGCCAGCCATGTCTTGGGGGCTCCTTCCAAGGTGCCGCCCTCGTCAGCCTGCGCTACCCATCCAGTGTCCCCTTTGTGGTCTCGAATCTCGCAACTATGCTCGTCACTACAATCGCTGTCATGGTCACCGCTCCGCCCACACCCGCCAGCGCCCCCCTCTAGGCTGGGCCACCAAGCACGGCTTCCAGTACTGTGCGTGCGGCGACCTCGTCAAGGCCGGTCAGCTCCAGTCGCTCCTGCAGCACTGGTACGGTCCCCGCCAAGTCCGGCGGCAAGGCTGTGTGGACAGAGAGTCGACGTGCCCAAAGCCTGGGAGGAGGGGTCAGGACCAGGAGCCGTGGACGCTGCCAGAGGGAATGCTTCCGTGCTACGAGATTGCGTCGCGTCAGCCGCGGCTGCCGACACCGCCGCTGGTGATCCCGAGGCCAGACCGTGGCAGGGCCTCGGCACGGCCTGACTGGCGGGGGCCAGAGGCGCCGCCAGGGCCCAGGGCCGAGCCACGCCCCAGGGCCCCGCCCAGGCCTAGGGCCCCGCCAGCAGCTGATGTTGCCCAGCCCGGGGAGACGCACGATCCAACGCCGCACATTCCTACGGCGCACATGCCTACGGCGCACATGCCTACGGCGCACATGCCTACGGCGCACATGCCTACGGCGCACATGCCTACGGCGCACATGCCTACGGCGCACATGCCTACGGCGCACATGCCTACGGCGCACATGCCTACGGCGCACATGCCTACGGCGCATCCTGCACAGCATGCGCAGCCCATGCAGCAAGCGCAGCTACACCACTCTCCATCCTCGCTTCCCCCCACTACCCAGCCAGCCCCCGCTCCCAGCAGCCATCCCTACCTCCTCCGGCCCCGCACCCCGAGGCGCCGCCGCAGCGCAGACACCCTCAGCTCCGACACCTCAGACCTCACCCTCTCCTCCACAGGCCCCGACAGCCCACTCGACCCATGCTCGGAACCGAGCAGCCGAGCGTCCTCCCCCGACGTGAGCAGCACAGCCAGCCGCGACTCGACGCCCGAGGAACGCGCATGCTTTCCACGCGGCGTGCCGCCCACGCTGGCAGAGCGCGTCCGCACCGCGCGCGCCTTGTCCACGCACCGAGAGGTGGCGCACGAGAGCATCGAGGCTGTCCTGGTCGAGCTGCACGAACACGGCCTCGACACACACGAGGGCCTCCTCGCCCTGTACCTCCAAGCCGTCGCGACGCGCGGCACGTACAAGGCCCTGCCAGGCAAGTGGCAGCGCTCGATGCGCAAGGCGCTCGACGGGCTGTGTGCGTACCAGGTGCAGCACGGCTCGGCCGTCGTCGAGCTGATGATCCTGCTCCTGCCCAAGCTGGCCGTCTTCCCCTGGCTCGACCACCGCCTGCCGAGAGAGGTGTGGGACGCCAAGCTGGCCAGCCTCGAAGCGTACCCAGGCCCGCAGTGGAGGGAGCTGATCCAGACGACGCTGGAGCGCGGCGTCGGAGCCGTCCTGGCGCAGTACCTCCACGGCTGGGACGGGCCGGGCGAGGGCCTCGTGCCGGACCTGGCGCCCGAGCAGGTTCAGGAGCAGGTACAGGTCATGCCGGACGATTCGTGCGGCGTACAAGAGGGCGTCCCTCGGGCCTCCGAGCCCCGGGCCTCCGAGCCCGCCGCGTGGGTCGACACCTCCGACGCGGCGGAGCGCGCCGCACGTGGGACGCCCGAGGCGGACATGTCGTCCGAGACCGAGGCGCTCATGGCGGCGCTGGATCTGAGCGTGCCGCAGGGGCAGCGCGCTAGCGGCCCGACGCCCGAGCCGCGTCTGGCGGCGCTCGACCTGAGTGTGCCTCTGGGGTCGACGCCCAGGCGGCCGACGCCACCGAGCCCGACACCAGCGGGGCTCGGCGAAGAGACGCTCGTCGTGGACATCTCCGCCGACGACCACGACGACGGCCCCGGGCCGGACGCCTCGACCGCCTCCGTCCAGCACACGCCCGCCACACCAGCGCAGGCGCGACCGGCGCCGTGGACGCCGGCGGGCCTGGTGCCCCACCGGCTCGTGCCGTACCACCGGACGCACGTCCTGGAGCGCATCGGCCGCGAGGGCCGCATCCGCGAAGCGACGCGGATGCTCGAGGCGCTCGTGCACCAGGAGGAGGGGCAGGTGGCGCCAGCCACGGCCGAGACCGAGGCCGAGCTGCGGCAGCTGCACCCCGCCGGCGAGGCGGCGCCGTTCGCGGGGACCGCCCACGGGGGGAGCTACGGCCGCGTGCGCATCGGCATGGACCAGATCGTCGACACGGCAAAGCACATGAGTGTGGACAGCGCGGCGGGCCCGTCCGGGTGGACGGTGCTGATGTGGCGGGACATGCTGACGATGAAGCCGCTGGGCCCCGATGCGATCCACGAGTATGTGCTGCAAAAGGCCCGCGAAGTGACGCAGGACACGGGGCCGGACAGCCGCTTCCTGTGTGGGGCGCGCATCACGCCGCTCGTCAAGCCCAATGGCAAGATCCGGCCGATCGCCGTCGGCGAGGTGCTGTACCGCCTGCTCATGCGGGCGCTGGTCCAGCACGCCAAGGACGAGGTCCAGGCGAGCCTGGGGCCGGGGCAGTTTGGCGTCGGCCAGGCGGGCGGCGTCGAGCCGATCGTGCGGCTCGTGGAGCATGCCATCGGCAAGCCGGCCCTGGGGTACACGCACCTGACGAAGCTCGACTTTTCGAATGCGTACAACTGCCTGTCGCGGCGGGCGATCGCCGAGGCCTGCCGCAAGCACTGCCCGGTGCTGTACCGGGCGGCGCGGTGGGCGTACAAGCAGGCGACGCCGCTGGTGGCCATGGCGCGGAAGCGCAGGGACACACACGCGGACGGGGCCGGCGGCGGCGTCCCGGTCCTGTTCCTCCCGTCGAGCGAGGGCGTGCGCCAGGGCGACCCACTCGCACCGGTGCTCTTCTCGCTCGGCATGCGAGGGTTCCTGGAGACCCTGCAGGCGCGCCTCGGGCCAGAGCACCAGGTCATGGCGTACCTGGACGACGTGGTGATCCTGTCCAAGGGCAGCATCGACACGGTGGGCGTGGCAGCCGAGGTGGCGCGACAGGCCGCGCCCGGGCTGCAGCTCCATGTGGCCAAGAGCTCGTGCACGCCCCTGGCCGACATCCGCGTCTCGGGCACAGAGCTGCTGGGCACAGCGCTCGGCAGTGCGGCGTTCCGGTGGGCGTTTGGGATGGCAAAGATCGAGCGCGTCGAGCGCGTCCTGCCCGCGCTGCGCGAGCTCCCGAAGCAGCTAGCGTGGCTGATCCTGTCACGGTGCCTGGCCGGGAGAAACGCGCACCTCCTCCGGCAGCTGGAAACAGCGGACCTTGTCAGGAACGGCGTGAACCCGCTGTGGGAGCGCCAGGACCGCGGCCTTGCATGGGTCGTGCAGCACCTCCGGGGCAGTTCTATGTCCCTGATCACTGACCCGGTGGTGTTTGCTCTTCCCTTGCGGTACGGCGGCCTGGGCCTCCGCGGGTACTCGTTCGTGGCACCGCTGGCCCGCCAGGCGATGAGTTTGAGGGCGGACCATGAGCTAGTCCGACGCGGCCTTGTGGAGGGAGGGAGGCTGGGACTCGCCGAGTTTGGCGCGGCGAGCGCCGAGGCGCAGAGAGACGCCATGGGGCGGATCCCCCGGCAGGGCATGCTGGTGGACGACATGTACAAGAGGCTGGCCGATCATCTGCTGCTGCAGGCACCGGATGGTGTGGGCTGTGCCCTGCTGGAGCAGAGTGTGCCACTGGGTCGGCGATGGCTGCAGGTGCTGCCTCGATTCGGGGCACTGTCCCTGCAGGACTACGACATAAGCGTAGGACTGCAGGTACGGACGATGTGTCCAGCCCATGCGGCAGGATGCCGGGCATGTGCGGTGATCGGAGCGCGGATTAGTCACAGCGAGCACTGTGAAGACCGATGGATCGGCGGACAGACACTGCGACACGACCGAGTGCGCGACGTGCTATACAAGCATGTCCAGCGGAATGCGCATGTCGAGGTGGAGCGTGAGGCGCTCATTGTGCCCGGGCGGCAAGAGCGGAGTGACTTGCGGGTGCGGGGCCTGCATGCGGGCCCGGGGCCTGAGACGCACTACGACTTGTTCATCCGAGAAGTGACAGGGTCGAACAAGGAGCGGAACGGCCACCACGAAGTGACGCTGAAGCCAACAGGACGACCGCACGAGTACGTGTGGGAGTGGCAGGCGCCAGAGAAGCGCGTACAGCAGGACCAGCAAGTACAAGCGATGGTCTCGACGACGGGCGTGAGCAGCGCGGCAGACGCGCGCAGGGCGGTGCTGTGGCGGCAGATCACGCAGACGCTGGGAGAGAAGCGACGCAAGAAGGAGCGGAAATATAGTTTCTGCAACAACGTGCGTGTGATTGGACTGTCAGCGTCGGGGGTGCAGACGAAAGGATTCCGGGACGCACTGCGAGCGTTCGGCCGGGGACTGACGGAGATGGACCGTGCCCGGGTACGGGAGCAGCTGTCGGTGGAGCTGCTACGCTGGCGGTCGAGGATGTACGGACACTAAGGGCCGACAGGCCTGGCGTGCTAGCCGACGGGCCCAGGACATTGGCTGTCGGAGGGGGTGGAGTAGAAGGCCAAGGAAGGGCCCGAAACCTGGGTTTGCCTAGGACAGCTGGGCTAGCTGCAGGAGGCCTTGCCCAGGTACATCTGTCCAACAGATGAGTAACAGCTGACAAGCTGCTGACTCAGCCATGGCATGTCCAGGGCCGTTGTCAGACGACGTGAAGGGGTTTGTGCCTCCACTCACAAGGACACTTGGTGGTTTCAACAGCCCCACATCCACCACTTAATGTACAGGTGCTATACAGTCTCGTAGCCAAGGAATTGGACCCCCCCCCCCCCCCCCACCCAATGCAATTTCAGCAGCGGATACGTTCCGGCATCAGGATACGTCTGCTGGTGGCAAACTTTAACAAGCTGAAGCGGCCTCCCTTCGCTATAATATGGGAGATGTTCGAGAGCACAATCCAACACGATGATTCTCTTCAGGCAGGTCATTTGGATTTGTATCAGAATCATCTTCAGACTGGAGCCTCCTCCTGTCCTCGTAACGCTGTGCGAAGATCATTCTTGTACAAAGAGGTGCATCACTGCAGCTCTGAATGAGACGAACTATATGCCTGAGGGCACACATAAAGCAAGTTACTGGTCTTTGAAGGTTGAGAATCCCTTTCGAGAAACTCATGTGTATGTCACCAAGCATCACTACTGCTCATTTTATGGTGGTCACAAAAGACGTGATGGAAAGCAGCCCCAGAAAGCAGCAGTGCTAATCGTAGCAGCCGGCGACAATAGCTGCCACGACGTTGCAACCTTTGGGCAAAACAAAGGCACTAACGTCATCAAATCTGTCTGTGTGGCAAACCCTGACAGGCTCAGGCCTGGTCATACCGCGCCTCCGAAAGATATGGGCCCAGTTAAACCTGCTAACCAGCCATGGTCGGACCCATATGATCGATGGCTTTAAAGGTTCGCAGCATTGGGTCTGGAGAAATACCATGGCCCCTTGTCGGGCTCTGGGCCATCCGACCTTTTAACTAGAATTTTATGTTTGTCAAATAGTTCGATTTCGTCAATGGTCTTGTTAACAAAAAAGTTCACGACTGTGTCAATATCTAGAGGAGGACTAAACCAATTGAGTGACCAGTAGGCATCTCCATCTTGAAACAGAATTGTGTCATGTTCCGAGTCACGGTCACACATATCACACTCCCAGGTAAACCAGTCTATTTCGGTTTGAGGCAGCTGATAGAGGGAGTATCCGTTGACATCCCTGATAAAAAAACGTGTGTAATCTACCATCGTCAGAATGATCCGATGTGATCTCTGAGCAAAGGGATGGAGGAATGTAAAGTAGAGAAAGGAGATATGTGCGTGTATTTATGAATTCTAGATGGATTCTATGGGGATGAGTCAGGACAAGTCAGCAGCATGCATAATGCAAGGAAAAAGGATCACGTCGAGACATACCAAGCTTGATCCATTAAAGTGCTGCCGTCTAGCAGGGAAGGTCACCTGCCTTTGTTGATTCGTGCCCGTACAACCTGGGGCAACAGTGCAGCAGCTCCATAGACAGCTGCTACCGCAGCTGGGCTCAGTCCCTCTGTCAGATCCCGGCGAACGCATGCTCTGCATCCTGGAATCCTTTCGTCTGGACCCCTGACGCTGACAGTCGAATCACACACACGTTGTTGAAGAAGCTATATTTGCGCTCCTCGGACCGTGTCTCTTCCAGCGTCTGAATGATCTGCCGCTACAGCACAACATTTCACGTATTTACGGCGCTCTTCAAGCCGATGGTAGAAGTCATGCATGCACTTGCTGGTCATGCTATGCGCGCTTGTCCGGCACCTGCCACTCAGGTGTTGAGCAACCCAAACTTAGGGCAGCCATCAGACCACCCTCCCGTGTTGGTCTTCATTAGGAGTGCAAGCGGTCATCATCAGCTGTGTCATCCTTCCTTGTCAGAAAGCAAAGCGATGTTTCAAGTGATTCCTTTAGCGAAGCATTCAAGCTTGATGTTCTTTAGACCCGTTCCTGGCACATCAGGTGTGACAATGCGAACATCACTTCTGACTAGTAATAGATTACTTCTCAACTTTATGCTTGTCGTCTAACCATATAGAGTGTAGGAATCTACATAACAAGAGGCGCCGAGAGGAGATTTACATTGGTTTGCCTGTGCTCAAATTCAAATGACAGGCTTCAGAGACGTGCCTGGGATCCATTCACTGTAGCTCGGTGGGTATCCTGTCGGATAATAATTCTCGCACCCCTTCTTAAACGCATCCACCTCTTCTTTCGCGACCCTGCACGAATGCTTGGTCGGACCATCTTGGTACTTCCCACTGTTCAGCTTATGGCACACATCTGGTGTCGCATCAGAGGCGATCTTGGTGGTTGCGTCGTGCGGGCTCTCATCAAATGTTGTGGACTTGACGAAGCAATACAGATCATACGGCTCCTTCGGCTCCCACACCACGTCGAGTTTCGAGCCTGCCTTCCACTGCGACGCATCACTCTTCGAATTCCGGCTCTCACAGCGCTCCTGGAACCACTTGATATCATAGTCCTTGACTCTGCAGGCCTCCAATGCGGTATCCTTTTGGATAGCACCGCTGCTGAGCGTACCACAGACATTCTTTGTGGCGGTTTTATTGATGGAATAGATCTGGTCCTGACCTTTGCGGAAGCAGAACAGGTCCTTGTGGTCCGCGGACCGTTCCACGACAGGAGAAGCTAAGGCGGCGAGCGGCAACAAAGCAAGAGGGACGAGCTGGAAGAGCATGATGAAGACTGCCATCGGAGGGGCGCGCACTTTAAGTAGGTTTCATGATCGGACGAATATGGCACGAGCGTCGGATTTCCGCGTCGGACAAGGCTGCCTGAATCATTAGTCATCACATCGAACGGTAGACGTCCATTTCCGTTGCAAACGTCATGGGATGGAAGCCGGCAACCTGATAGACAGACGAAAATGGGTTTCTTTGGTATAAAAGTGCTTCTTGAGGCATTTTACGAACAGCCCGGCGAGGAGCTCTAGGTAATGTCGTACTTGGACAACTCAGTGATTCTATTTAAGAGCCAAACTGACGTGGTGATCGTGGAAGCTCGCATCTCAACGAACACACTGTATGTTCCTCAAAGGAATATGGACAAGAGATCACACACGCCAATGTCCAAGATCAGTAGCACAGCCTTTGGTATGTTTAAGTGAGCGATTGGAGCATCTACTGCCGATTCTGTATGAGTTCTTCAAGTTCCTGATGTAAATGACTAGAGTTTGTGCTCCCCCCTAGACAGAATACGTATCGCCTTCAACAGCTGGAAACAACAAAACTTGACAAAACGGCCTTGATCTCATCTGGGAGCGCCAAGCTCAACTGGATCGTACAACATCCTCGTGACAGTATGATATCTTTACTCACTATTCCAGTGTTTGCTATTCTTCAGTACCACAGTATTGTAGGCCTCTAGGATACTCTTTCGCGACTCTGCTGGCCTACTAGGCGAAGTGCTTAGATGCGAATCATAAGTTTGTCCATCGAGAGCTTTAGGCTTGTGTGGAGAGCCGCTTCTATTATTGACAGAGGCAAGAATCCCATTTCTTTGCTTGACGCAGGTAGTTATCGGTGCACTCTCGTATACATAAGTTGCAGGCCATCACAGAGCGTCACTAGGGTCTGACAGCGTAAAAATCTCAAGAAGCATTAGTCAGTCTTAATTCAAATAGGACGGTACCCCTTCTAATTTCGATCAACTGTGCGGTTCGCAAATTTGTCTCTGATAAGAGGCTCCACACAGGGCGATGATCTGCCTGTTGCCACGTGGACCGCGCATGTGGATATAGATCGATGCGAGGGATTTTTACCCGACTCTCGTGCATTTGGCGCGTGCCAATGCAATAAATTCACATTGTGTGGAGGTCGTTCGTTTACATGCCAATGCCTAGGACAGACTTTGCAACGCGTTATTTTGTTTGGATAATATGGTCGTTCCTAGTCCGCGACGCGTCTTGACAAATCGCGAACGACTTGCATATCAGCATCCGTAGTTCCTCTGCGCGTTCCCCTCTAGCCACAACATGGTCCCCGTGTTCCTCGTCCAGTGCGCACTGGTGCTACTGCTAGCAGACGCAACACAGGCGCGCATTTCTCGTGGGTTTAGCCTCGGGAAGCCGGAAGATGTTGCCCGGCACGACCGCTTCGCCCGGGCGCGCCTTCACGCTCGTGACCAGCCGCCGACCATGTCCTCGTGGGCCAAGAAAAAGGGCACGAAGCAGGAGTGCAATGACTATAGCCTTCCCAGCTCTGCGAAGCTCCAGAAGGCGTACCCCACGAACTGGAAGCTTGCCTACATCGTCGATGGCGATGACGAGGCTCACGGCTTGTGGAAAGAGATCAAGTCTTCCGGTATCATTCCTTCTCATGTGCAGGTGAAGACGGGTACCAAAAACCACATGGGCATCAAGAACGATGGCTACGATGCTGAATCGGACCCTGACTGCTGGTGGTCGGCAAATGGCTGCACGAAGCCCAAGGCCAAGGGTCTAAGCAAGGACATTGATACTTGCCCGGAACCCGATACATGGGGTCTGACGTTTGATGACGGTCCGAACTGCGGCCACAATGAGTTTTACGACTTTTTGAAGGGTGAGAAGCTCAAGGCAACCCTCTTCTACATTGGCTCGAATGTGCTTGACTACCCGCTCCAGGCCCAGCGCGGCCTGGCAGATGGTCACGATGTGTGTGTTCACACGTGGTCGCACCACTACATGACGACTCTCTCGAACGAGCAGGTGTTTGCGGAACTCTATTACACGGCCCGCATTATCAAGGATGTGCTAGGTGTCACGCCGCGCTGCTGGCGCCCGCCGTTTGGCGATGTGGACGACCGCGTGCGTGCAATTGCTTCGGGCCTGGGTCTCCGCACGATCATCTGGGACCATGACACGAACGACTGGGACATTAAACCTGACGGCAACTCGCCCACGCAGAAGATCGACTCCAACTACAAGAAGATTATTGATCTCGCGTCGCAGGGCAAGACTGATAACAAGGGTGTCGTCGTGCTCACTCATGAACTTACGAAGAATACGATGAACGAGTTTATGAAGATGTACCCCAAGATCAAGAATGCCTACAAGAACATTGTCCCTTTGACTGCCTGCATGAATGTGACAACGCCCTACGTGGAGACAAACATCACATACCCCACGTTCGAGGAGTTTACCTCGGGCAAAATTGGTCCGAAAGGCTTGCCGGACTTGGATTCTTACCAGATTCCCGTGGCCTCTAAGCTGGATATCACCAAAGAGTCGGACCAGAAGACTCCGGGAGGCTTCTCGTCCAGCTCTCCCCCACCGTCGTCGTCATCGTCGTCGTCATCGTCGTCGTCATCGTCGTCGCAGGGCAACGCGTCCAAGGACAACTCTTCGTCAGACAAGAGCCAATCAAGCCCCTCTGACTCCGACAACTCATCGGCACGTGCTAGCGCTGTATCTATGCTGGCCTTCACTCTAGTCCCTCTGTTCCTTTCTAGCACTCTTTTGATTTAGTTTGAATTGAATCCCATCACTTTGTCTGCATATCTGATCTTCTGAAGGTCCCGCCCGTGCGAGCCTGCGCCTTGCCTTCTGCGCACCTGACGAGCCCCTATGATCTAGTCACATCTCTAGCTCCCATCTGCGCGTCGTTCTGCATTACCTCCACTTATGCAGTTTGATTTGGGGAGGCTCAAATTTTCCGATGCCATCCAGATCGATTGGCTATCCGGTACAGCGAGTGAGATGCCTCGGTTAAGACTCGCTTGACTCGCGACTTTCTTTACCTACCACCATGAAGTTTGTATCTTGTTTGCTCGCAGTCAGTCTTCTGAGCCTCGGGGCACATGCCGCTGCCACCCCCTACAAGTGCAAGTCGGTGTCTAAGCCAGCCTACCTCGTGTCCTTTGGACCCATGGGCCAGAACACGTACCTGAAGGTGGGTCAGAACAAGACCGAGCAGCACCATCACTTGATCACCAAGGCAGGCTCGACGGCGGACGGCGCTGACAAGTTTGTTTTCTACAACTGCCACTCGCACGACTCTCGCCTTCCTGATACGTTTAACCTCGTGCGCCCAGCCAACGACTCGAGCCAGTGCGTCAGCTTGAATGGTCCTGGCCCCAAGAAGGACGACAAGACGCCCGCCTCCAAACTGGATGCGCTCAGCAATGCCCTTGTACTTAAGCCATGCGCGTCGTCTGTCCACAAGAAAATCCACCACCAAATCTTTTCCGACGAGCACGAGTCCTCTTTCCCAATGTTGGTCAAGCAACAGGGTACCGGTGACTATGCCTCACGCAACATCGTTTCCTTCAAAAAGGGTCTCGTCATCATGACACCGACCGAGCCTCCTAAGGCCGGTACGCCCACCTATAACACGAATCTCTACCTCAGTGACGAATAAAATCTGGCTGGCACTCGTGTACTACGTAGGCATCTGACCCATGCCGCCTAGAGTGAATAAGGGTCTGGTTGATCATAGCTGCATATATCTCGTTCTGTATCAAGCATCGTGTACAACTCCCACAGCGTGTGTATCGAGAGCATTAAATAACCGTGCGAACTTTAGGCTCGCGGTCCCAGAAGCGTTGTGCCGCTGCGTCTAGGAATGAAGCATCGAGCTTTGTGATTCCCGCATCCTCTTCGACGCCTGCCTTCTGCAGCAGGGGGGCGGCTGCCTCCGAGTAACCGATGGCTTTAAGGTGAGCGAACGCGTCCATCACAAACTGCACGGCAACCACCTCTTTCATGACTGTTTCCGTGCCTTCCTTCGACAGCACAAGGGCAACCGCGTCAAACACGGCCGATGGCGCTCCAGGAAGCGGCGCATCCGCTTGGATCTGGCTCCCATCACTCAGTTCAATGCCCTTCAGTGTAGGTCCAATTACCACAGGCGTCGCTTTGGCTTGGCGAATCGCAGTGAGGAGCGAGTCAAGCTCACCCTTGTCGGTCTGATTCGCAACCAAGATACCCACACTGCGGCCCTCGAGTGTCTTCTTCATATTCTTGTGGATAGACAGCTTGTCGCTCGGCTTCATATCGAGCACTGGCAACAGGGTCTGGCTCTTGGCCGGCAGGGGCATACCAATACCGCGGGCCACGCGGCGAGCGAGGTCTTCGTCCACGTTTTGCAAGTTGCCCAGCATGCGTTCATGCACCTGCGGCATCGTTACGTTGCTGAGCTCAAACACAAAGGCAGCCACAATATGGGCCTGCTCTGTAGCCGTTTGCGAGTGCCAGAAGAGGCGCGCCTGCGAGTAGTGGTCGCGGAAACGCTCGTCACGCACGCGTAGCTTGGGTCCAGCAGTACGAGGACCGAGCGGAACCGACTGCGTGCCGAATCCAAAGGGGCACGCGCGAGGACCTGTCGGTTCCTTGTTTTCATTCAAGCTGTTGGGCTGGTAGCTTGCTCGGCCCTTGGGTGCATGGCGCTGCATAAAGCCATCGCGCTGGAAGTTGCTCACCGGGGCATGAGGCGCATTGATGGGTAGCTGGTGGAAGTTTGTGGTGCCAAAGCGCGACTTCTGCGTATCAAGGTACGAGAACAACCGGCCTTGCAGCAAAGGGTCGTCAGAAAAGTCAATACCCGGCACGATGCTCGACGCGCAAAAGGCCGCTTGTTCTGTCTCTGCGAAGAAGTTGTCTGGCCACTTGTCGAGCACAAAGTGGCCGATGATTTCGACAGGGATTTCTTCCTCAGGAATGAGCTTGGTAGCATCGAGCACATCATAGGGCTGTTTCTCGGCCCACTCGCGATCAAAAACCTGGATGCCAAAGTCCCATGCAGGGTACTGACCGTTCTGGATCGCTTCGAACAGGTCGCAACGGTGGTAGTCATTGTTGGCGCCCTGAATCTTGGTCGCCTCGTCCCAGGTCGTCGACTGCAGTCCCTGCTTTGTGCGCCAGTGGAACTTGACAAAATGCGTCTCGCCCTCCGCATTAACCAGCTGGAATGTATGGACGCCGAAGCCATCCATCATGCGCAGCGAGCGTGGGATCGACCGATCGGACATGAGCCAAAGGAGCATGTGCGTAGCTTCCGGTAGTAGCGAGGTAAAGTCCCAGAAAGTGTCATGCGCACTTGCTGCCTGAGGAAAGCCGCGGTCGGCCTCCATCTTCAAGGCATGCACGAGATCAGGGAACTTGATCGCATCCTGAATGAAAAAGACTGGCATATTGTTGCCAACCAAATCCCAGTTGCCTTCGTCTGTGTAAAATTTGAGCGCAAAGCCTCGGACGTCGCGCGGAGTATCGACAGACCCAGCACCGCCTGCCACCGTCGACATGCGAGCAAAGATAGGTGTCTTTTTGCCCTTCTGGAACACGGCCGCCCTGGTCAGGTGCGAGATGTCCTTGGTCGATTCAAAGTAGCCGTACGCTCCCGAGCCACGCGCATGCACGATGCGTTCAGGAATGCGCTCGTGGTCGAAATGGAAGATCTTTTCGCGCAAAAGAAAGTCTTCTAGGAGTGTGGGGCCCCGAGACCCACTCTTGAGGCTGTTTTCGTCGTCGGCAACCGGCACGCCTAGGTTTGTAGTCAGGCGCCCCTCGCCTCCGCGCTGCTGCGTCTCATGGCCATGGCCATGTTCTGTGGACACGCGGTCCGAACCGGAGAAAATCGACATGGTGTTGCGAAAAAAGGTAGCGATGCGACCGCATTTATAAGAGGCGCGGTTTCGGCCAACTGACCCCGTTGCCACCGCGCACGTACCAATACGGCCAGCGGGAGACGCACCCAGCTAACTTAATCCGTTGGCCAATCAAGTGGACTACCTCCGACGAACGAGTGTCTGTGCGTCAGGGTCCTAGTAGAAAGGCCCCGGTGCTATCCCCTTCCAATTAGTAAGGTATGCAGCCTATCAACGTACACTTTAGCTGCGTGATCACCTCACCATGCATGACTCAAGGCCACAACGGCGTGCTATGCATGCCAATGCCATGTGCTTCGCACTGAGTGGAGAAAAAGCGGCCTGATGCACGGCTAACTTCCACCTAACAGCATGCATGAGTGTCATTGGTGAAGTGAGCGAGCCGCGAGCTGCACCATGCCAAGGCCTAGTTTCATAACTGCCTTGATCTAGTGCGGACGGTTCGTGGACGTTCTTTTCCTAGCTTGAGGATGCTGGCTCTTGAGTATTGCACACTCGCGCTTCTGTTGGTTGGCGCCACCGCTGCGCACATCGGTCGTGGTATGGCACTCGTGTCTGAGAAGCATGTGGCTGCGCACCATCGCTTCCAGCGACTTCACGCTCGTGATGAGACGCCGACCATGTCTTCGTGGGCCAAGAAAAAGGGTGCGAAGCAGGAGTGCAAGGACTACAGCCTTCCTAGCTCGGCCAAGCTGCAAAAGATTTATCCTCACGGGAACAAGATTGCCAACATTGTCGATGGTGACAATGAGGCTCAATCTCTCTGGAAAGAGATCCAGTCCTCGGGCATCATTCCTTCTCAAGTGAAGGTCAAGAAAGGCACCGAAGACCACATGGGCGTCAAGAACGATGGCTACGATGCCGACTCGGACCCTGATTGCTGGTGGTCGGCGAGTGGCTGCACGAAGCCCAAGGCCAAGGGCCTAAGCAAGGACATTTATGAGTGCCCAGAGCCACACACTTGGGGCCTGACGTTTGATGACGGCCCGAACTGTGGTCACAACGAGTTTTACGACTACCTGAAGGATAATCAGCTCAAGGCAACACTCTTTTACATTGGTGCCAACGTGCGCGACTACCCGCTCCAGGCCCAGCGTGGCCTGGCAGATGGCCACGACATTTGTCTGCACACGTGGTCGCACCACTACATGACGACTCTCTCGGACGAGCAGGTGTTCGCGGAGCTTTACTATTCGATGCGCATCGTCAAGGATGTACTGGGTATCACGACACGCTGCTGGCGCCCGCCGTTTGGCGATGTGGACGACCGTGTGCGTGCGATTGCTTCGGGTCTGGGTCTCCGCACGATCATCTGGGACCGCGACACGGATGACTGGGACATTAAACCTGATGGCAACTCGCCCACGCAGAAGATCGACTCCAACTACCAGAAGATTATCGACCTCTCCTCGCAGGGCAAGGTCAACGACAAGGGTGTTGTCGTTCTCACGCACGAAATCAACTCCCACACCATGCAAGAATTCATGAAGATGTTCCCCAAGGTGAAGAAGGCCTACAAAAATGTTGTCCCTCTGACAGCCTGCATGAACGTCACGACGCCCTATGTGGAAGAGGACATCCAGTACCCTGTGTTCAAGGACTTTATCAGCGGCAAGGTGCAGCCGAAGGGTCTGCCTGACATGGACTCGTACGAGATCGCTGTGGCTTCCAAGCTTAAAATTACGAAGGAGAGTGACCAGAACACACCGGGCGGATTTTCCGCTAGCTCGCCGCAGGCGGCGTCTACTTCGGAAGACTCTCAGCCGAAAGACTCTCAGCCGAAAGACTCTCAGCCGAACGAGTCCAAGCCGGATGACAACAAACAGAATTCCTCTGAATCTGAGCCCAAGGATGAGTCCAGCCCACCCAAAAACGCCTCTGAGCGCCTCCGCGTTGCGTCGTCGCTGATGCTGGCGCTCGCGGCCAGCGTGGGCGTTGTGCTGTGGTGGTAAACGACCTCCACGTAGATCTTGTACTGAGCTAATCTGTACATAAGCATCACCCAAGCCATGCGAAGATGGTGTCATGATGGCCGCTCGGCGGATGGCGGTTACTTTGGATCGTTTCTCGCACCAGTAATGTCACAGCGCGTAGCTGTTATAGGTGCAGGAAGCGCTGGCTTGGCCATTGTGCAGCAACTGCAAGAGGTGGCTCCTGAGCGTGCGTAAGCCCCACTGACTCTAAAGGCTTTGACATTGTCGTATTTGAGCGCCGTGACCAGGTTGGTGGCCTATGGAACTTTGATGCAGAGCCAGGCGCGTGTCGTGTTGTGCCTGCAAAGTCCAAGCCCAAGACCATGGGCTCTTCTGTCGTCAGCGACAGCGGCTACGCTTACAGTGATCCCCACACACTCCACGAGGCGAGCGCTATGTATGAGGGCCTGCGCACCAACATTCCGTCAGACCTGATGACGTTCCGTGACTTTCCCTTCCCAGAAGGGACACGCCTGTTCCCCGAGCGAGCCGAAGTCCTGGCATACCTGGAGCGCTTTGCCTCCCACATTGGCATGGAGTGCGTCACCCGTTTCGGAACGCGCGTAACAGATGTGCGCCGTCTCTCTGTAGCGCCATCGCGCTGGCAAGTTACGAGTGAATCGCGTGAAGGCACTCGCACTGAAACGTTTGATCACGTTGCGATCGCATGTGGGTGGTGCACTGTACCCCACGTTCCGGCGATTCCGGGAATCGAGCATTTCCGTGGCACACAATGGCACAGTGCCTGGTACCGTGCACCCACCGTTTTCCGCAACCAACGCGTGCTCGTCGTTGGAAACTTTTCGTCCGGTACCGACATCGCGCGCGAGTTGTGTGGTGGCTCTGTGCGTACGTTCCCCGGCTCGGAGCAGTGGAAGAAAGAGGCCGCACAGGAGCCGCCCGCGACGGGCACGTATGTGTACCAGTCCTATCTACGCCCTGACTTGCCTCCGCCGCTCGACTATGACCCCCGCGACACTGCGAGTCCAGTGTGGTGCCGCCGTATCCAGGTCGTCGGGCCCATCGATCATTTTGAGGCGGACGGCACACTCGTATTTCGGGACGGCCAGCGTCTGCGCGTGGATACCATTGTGTGGGCCACCGGATTCTGGCGCTCGGTTCCGATGCTGGATCAGACACTTGCGCCCTTTGACAAGCGTCCACTTGTGGCACCGCCGGGTCATAGGACCACCTCGTCCTCGGCGGCGCCGATGCCCATGTGCTCTAATCCCGATGTCTATGGCACATCAAACCTGACGAATCTTGATGACTGGCAGATCTTTTATGAGCCGGACAACAGCCTCGCGCTCCTGGGTGTGCCCACACACGTCATTCCATTCCCCTTTGTCCACGTGCAGGCGCGTGTGATCGCGCACGTATGGGCAGGCCTAGTACCCAAGCTGCCTAAGCTGGACCCCGCGCTACCGCCTGGCATGCCAGAAAAATGGACGTCGCATCGTGAGCACGGCCCGCCGACCACCGGCGTGGAGCCTGTAAGCCACTTGATCGAGACGCCCGCGGAGGAGGCGTATCTCGATGCGCTAGTCGCGCTGCTGCCCGGCCATCAGGGCTCGACGCGCCCGCCGTGGGACACGGATGGCACATCCCGTGGCACTGAAGGGTGGCATCAGCTCTCGCACTGGCGGCGCGAGCGCTTACGCGATCGCATCCTTCTGCGCCGCCAATCGCTGGGGTACTAACCCGTTTCGTATCTATCCCATTTTAGATAGCCTCACCTCCACTCTTTTGCCAGGAAAAATTTCTTGCTCCTTATCGAGTGGCATGTGGGAGCGAGCCCGCCAAGCGGTCGCGCGACTTGACCAAGCCGTTGCGCGCTCCTGTGTGGGCTCGTACTTTCGCTTGGAAGGTTCAGGACACCCCCTCGAACGTCAAGGTGCTCGGTTTTCCGTGGAGCTGCGTTCAGGCGCTGTGACCTTTGCTGCCATGGCCTACATTCTGGCCGTGAATGCGTCTATTCTATCTGATTCAGGTGGGCCGTGTGAATGCCATGATGGTGGCGATGCATGCTCAAAGGACCCCGCATATTTGGCATGCCAGAATGATCTGCGTCGCGCGTACGTTGTGGCGACCGCGGCGGCCGCGTGCATTGCCTCGGGCCTCATGGGTCTCAGTGCGAATTTGCCCCTAGGCCTCGCGCCGGGTCTTGGTGCGAATGCATATTTTGCGTACACGGTGGTCGGCACAGCTGGTTCTGGCACAGTGAGCTATGCACAAGCCCTGGCTGTCGTATGGCTTGAGGGGTGGATCTTTGTCATCCTGTCGATTCTTGGCGTGCGCCAATGGCTTGCGCGTGTGCTGCCCAAGTCGCTGAAACTAAGTACCGGCGCAGGTATCGGCGTGTACCTTGCGCTTATTGGCCTGGGGCCCGGTGGTCTCAACGTCGTGGGCCTGGACTTCGACAACCTGCTCGGCTTTGCTGGGTGCCTGCCGCAGTACCGCGACTCGGAGCACAGCAATGCATGCTTATCGCATGTGCTCCAGGACCCCCGCATGTGGGTTGGCATCTTCCTGGGCGGCGTGTTGATTACGCTGCTGCTCATGTACCGCGTGCGCGGCGCGATGATCCTGGGGATCCTCCTTGTATCGATTTCGTCGTGGCCGCGTGGCTCTGCGGTGACACAGTTTACGGACGATGCGCAGGGCAATGACAACTGGGACTTTTTCAAACAAGTGGCGACGTGGCGCAGCATTGATCCCATCGGGCCTCACAACATCGACTGGCAAGGGTACAATACGGGCCACGCTTGGCTCGCGCTCATTACGTTCCTGTACATTGACCTGCTTGATACCACAGGCACGTTGTATGCGATGGCGACGCACGCTGGCCTCGTCGATGTACGCACAGGTGACTTTGAGGGAAGCTCCATGGCGTACATCTCCGACGCTGTGTCGATCTGCACCGGCAGTCTGCTGGGCTGCTCGCCATGCACGGCGTTTGTCGAGAGCGCAGCAGGCATTGCCGAGGGCGGCCGCACCGGTATCACAGCACTGACCATTTCGCTATTTTTCTTCCTGAGTTTATTCTTCGCACCCATCTTTGCGTCGCTGCCCGCATGGGCAACAGGCAGTGTGCTGGTCATTGTCGGCTCGATGATGATGTCGTCTGTGGCCGAGATCAATTGGGACTATATGGGCGATGCAGTCCCCGCATTCCTGACGATTATCGGTATACCTTTCTTCTACAGCATTGCGTACGGGCTCATCGCAGGTATCCTGTCATATGTGGTGCTCAACATCATCCCGTGGGCGATCGCAAAAGTGACGCGGGGACGACTCGTGCCCGACGGCTGGCACGACCGGCGCGAGCCGTGGGGCATCGTGCCACCCAACACCTTCCTGGACACGACCACCAAAAAGCTCTCGCCGTGGCAGCGCGCCGTGGTGAACCACAGCCTGCTCCCCCCTTGGGTAAAAAAGCTATGCATCGGCCAGTGGCGCTTCTGGAACATGACCGAGGCGGAGATGGAAGACATGCTCGAGGGACGACGCCTTTCGCAGATCTACCGCGAACAGCTCGCCCAGCGCCGCGCCGCAGAGCGCGAGCAGCAGCGGCGCGGCTTTGCGCCACCGGGCGACGAGGAAACGGCCGACGCCAAGAGCATCTCCCCCGCCCCAACTCCGTGAGGACCTTGTAGATTGTTCACGTGACTATCATGCATCGAAGAGGCGCTTGCCAATCGCGCCTTGGAGGGCATGCGCCTAGCGTCGCTCCGACGTTCGTTCGCCACCGGCCTTGCCTCGAGACGCAGGGCGCCCCATATGGCTAGCCAGGAGGCCGACGTCACGCAATGCGGTCCTTTTCGCCGCCTCGCGCGTGAGGCGCTACCCTATGCCCCCGACATGGTCGTGGAAAAATGGCGCAGCACACAGTCCGGGCTCACCGTCCTGTGGGCGAGCTTTGACAGCCCCCTGCTGAACGCCTACATCACCCTCGCCACCGAAATTTTCACCGACAGTGGTGTGCCACACACGCTCGAGCACCTCGTGTTTCTTGGCAGCCAACAGTACCCATACAAAGGCGTGCTCGACAGCCTCGCGAACCGCGCATTCGCGCAGGGCACGAATGCGTGGACGGCCAACGACCACACCGCGTACACGCTCACGACCGCCGGTGCCGATGGTTTCCTGCGTATGCTTCCCGTGTACTGCGACCACGTCTTCTTTCCTACGCTCACGAATGCCGGCTTCACCACTGAGGTGTACCACGTCAACGGCCAGGGCGAGGATGCTGGTGTCGTGTACTCGGAAATGCAGGGCCGCGAAAACTCGAGCATGGACCTTATGGAGCTCAAGACGCAGCGCATGCTGTACCCTCGCTCGTCCGCGTACCGCAGCGAGACGGGCGGTCTCATGGCTGCCCTACGTGTCTTGACCATCGATGATATCCGCGCGTATCACGCGCAGTACTACATGCCGCACAATGCTGCCCTGGTGCTGTGTGGTCCGCTTGACCGCACCGCTCTCTTCGAGACGCTCCAGCGAATCGATGCGCGCTTTGTCGAGCAGCACCGCGCCCAAGGCGAGCTGGGGCCGCCCGGCTGGCGCCGGCCCTTTATGGAGACAGAGAGCGCCGTGGCGCCTGTCATTGATGCATCGCGCCTCGAGGTACCAGGTGTTGATGACGCGGCGCCGCCCCTGCAGCCACTGCGCCGCCGCGCATACATCGAGTTCCCCGAGAAGGACGAGAGCGTAGGCGAAGTGCAAATCTCGTGGATCGGTCCCACCCTCAGCGACACGCTCGCGCTGCAGGCCCTCGACGTCCTAGGCACGTACCTTACCGACTCGCCCGTGAGCCCCGTGCAAAAAGCGTTCGTGGAACGCGACGATCCCCTCTGCACCGATGTGTACTTTGGTAACAGCGAGCGCGCTGGCGCGTCAGTGCTGGGTGCGTGCTTCAGCAGTGTGCCGACGGCGAAGCTCGACGACCTCGACCAGGCGCTCCACACGCTTTTTGAGACGGTCGCGCGCGATGGTGTCGACATGTCGCGCATGGCTACCGTCCTGCGCCGTGAGCGCGAGCGCCTGCTGAGCCAGCTCGAGATGCGACCAGCCGATTGCTTCTCCGATGTGCTGATCCATGACTTTTTGTATGGCCACCGCGATGGGCGCGATTTGGCGTCGGCTCTCGACGATATGCAACGTTTTGATGCACTGGCGCGCTACACACAGGACGACTGGAGCCATGTGCTGCGCCGCTACTATATTGACAACACGCGCCTCGTCGTTATTGGGCGCCCTTCGGCAGCGCTGGCGCAGCGGCTCCAGCACGAAACGCAGGCGCGTGTTGCTGAGCGCCGCGCTGAGCTTGGCGAGGCCGGCACACAGGCATTGGAGCAGGCGCTCACCGATGCACGCCGCGAAAACGACGCGCCGTTCCCACCGCAGGTGCTCCAGGACTTTGCGGTGCCGTCCAGCGAGACAATCCAGTGGATCCCGGTGGCCACAGCGCACAGCGGCCCGGATGCAGCGCTTGAGCCGCTCGGCGAGCTCAGCGCGGAGGATACGAAGCTGCACGCCCATGTGCATGCGGATGGCGAGCCGCTGCCCTTCCTCATCCAGTTCGACCAGATCCCCTCGCAGTTTGTGCTCATCTCGGTCGTGCTCAGCACCGAGTCGGTGCCGACCGAGCTGCGGCCGTACCTGACGCTGTACCTCGCGATGCTCTTCTCCCTGCCGATCGAGCGTGCCGATGGCACAAAGCTCTCATACGAGCAAGTCGTCCAGCAGCTTGAGGACGACGTCCTGGACTATGACGCGGCGATCGGCGTCGGCTCAAGCTTCAACGAGAACCTCGCGGTGGAGCTCAAGGTGCCTGCGACGCGGTATGCGCAGGCCGTTGGGTGGGTGCGCGACCTGCTGTGGGGCGCCGACTTTTCGCTGGAGCGCGTGCGCGTAAATGCCGCCAAGCTCGCGCAGTCGCTGCCGGAGCAGAAGCGCGATGGCCGCATGGTGTCGTGGGCGCTTTTGCGCTCGCTCCTGTACGTCCCTGGCCGCTCCACGTGCGTGGCCAATGGTGTGTTTGCACAAATCCAGCATGTGCGTGAGATCACCGAGGCTCTGCAGAATGCGCCTGAGCAGGTGCTCGCCAACTTGGAGCGCGTGCGCGAGGCACTCCTGCGCCCCGAGCACATGCGCTTCAGTGTGGCCGGCGATATGCTGCGGCTGCCGGCGCCGCGCGCGCCGTGGCGTGCGGTGCTTCCTCATGTGCCGGCGCAACGCGCGCCGCGTCCTTTGCCGTGGGCGAGCGATGTGGTGAATGCGCTGGGTGCGAGCCCAGCGCGTGCGGCGCGGCTGTGCACGGTGCCAGCGATTGAGAGCTCGTACGCTGTGGTCACGGCGCGTGGCCTCACTGGCTATACGGACCCGGACTATGCGCCGCTGGCCATTACGCTGACCATTCTCAATGCGATGGAGTCGTTCCTGTGGCGCTACATCCGAGGTGCGGGCCTGGCGTATGGTGCGTCGATCCGCAATGATGCCGAGGCACAGCACATCCACTTTCTCCTGTACCGTGCGCCGGACGCCGCGCGTGCCTTTACCGAGGGGCGGAAAGTGCTTCATGCGCTAGCGCACGGTACGCCGCTCGACGATGGGTCGAGTGCTGTGATTGACGAGACGATGCTGGAGACGGCCAAGTCGAGTCTGCACTTTAATGTGGCCGAGGCCGAGGGCACCGTGGGAGCCGCCGCACTCGAGAGCTTTATGGATGTGCGCCTCAAGCGCGTGCCGCGCGGCCGCGGCCGGCGCCTGCTCAAGGAAGCCAGTGGCGTCACGCTCGCCGAGGTCCAGCGGTGCCTGCGGCAGTACATTGTGCCCCTGTTTGACCCAGCGACGTCTGTGTGCGCTGTCGCTGCCTCGAGCGCGAGCGCTGAGAGCATCCGTGCGCAGCTCACGACGCTGGGCTATGACGTGGAGGATGTCGAAATGCCCGTGGGGGGCGACGAGTCGGATGCGTCCGATGCAGAGACGGGGTCTACGGCTTCGTAGCTACGGATTCCGCTGAAAAGACAGAAAAAGCAGCTCATAGCCCTCAAACTCGTACAAAATCCGGTCGCGCTTCACGTAGCCAGGCAGCGTGAGGGCCCGCAGCGCCGTCACATTGCTCGCATCGTCGTTCGCGACAAAAAGAGTCAGCGTAAAGCTGCCCGGCTCGAACATCTGCACGACACGGCGTACGAGCGCAGGAACATGCGCAATGTCGCCGCCCTCGTCGTCCATCCCGCTCTCGCAGTCCAACGCCACATTCG
This sequence comes from Malassezia caprae, assembly GCA_029542885.1. Taxonomy (NCBI): domain Eukaryota; kingdom Fungi; phylum Basidiomycota; class Malasseziomycetes; order Malasseziales; family Malasseziaceae; genus Malassezia; species Malassezia caprae. The sequence continues at coordinate 23,782 of CP119910.1, forward strand.
TCTCGAACGAGGCGTAGCTGCTGCCGGGCTCGGGCGTCACGTGCACCGTCCAGTAGCCTGACGAGTGGTGCGGCGAGGCGGGGACGAGCGCATTGGCTGAGTAGCCGCACGGCTCGAAGGCGAACGCATCGAGCTGCGTGTGTGCAAAGAGGCCGGCAAGGCCCATGTCGTGCGAGAGCTGTGTGCCCAGCTCGTGCGCGCGGTCCGAGTTGCAGTCGTCCTTGGCGTCGAAGAAGAAGCGCTGCGAGGCGCGTGGCGAGAGCTCGGTCATGAGGATCTCGAGCGTGGAGTCGTCGCCGATGACGCGAGGCACGCGCGGGGCCAGCGGCACCGTGTCCGTTTCCGTCTGCTGCGCCATGTACAGTAGCCAGTGGTCGCCATTCATCTTGCCAACCGTGTACGCCGCACCGTGGTCAAAGTACTGGTCCAGCCACTGCGTCTCGTGCTTCCAGTCGCGGTGCGGCCCCTGCTGCTTCTCGGGAAACATGAAGCTCTTGCGGCTGTAAAAGACCCGCTGCACGTACGAGCCAAGCAGCTTGCCGTCCGCCTCGCCAGCGAGGGCGGCCGCCAGCATCGTGCTCGATACACTGCTCGACTGCAGCGACAGCGACTCCTCATCGAAGAGTGTCGCCTTGGCAATGCGCAGCAGGCGCTCCAGGCCCAGCAGCAGCGTCGTTGTGCCGCACGTCTTGAGGATGACCTTGTGGGGGTATACGAACATGGACGACTCACTCAGCAGAAACGCGTCGACCTCCGCGTTCGTCTCAATGCTCAGCGTCTTGCACTTGACAAGCTCTAGCATGCCCTCCCATGTGCTCTTCGGCACACGCCGCAGGCCGAGGCGCCCACCGAGTGTAACGTGCCGCTCGGCCATCGCCCGCTGGCACTCGGGCAGCGCCTCAACACTCGGCGCAAACCACAGCTCCAGCAGCTTCTCAGGCCCTTCAAAAGGTCCGCCCAAGTCCTTCATGTCCACAGACGGCACCTCCATGTCGTCCCATTGCCGTTCGGCCGCCGCCGCACTCGCTCGTGCATCTGCGTCCATGACCATGGCAGAGGTTCACGGCCGAGTCGACGAAAATCGCCGGTTCTTACCTCCACCTTCGAAGACCCGGCATGAGCGATGGCCCCGCTTCGCTGCTGCTCGCGCACAAGCCCCATGGACGCATCCTCCTCGTGATCGGCGAGGGGAAGCTTGCGCTCCAACGCGCGCGCACCGCGGTCGGCGCAGGCATGCGCGCCGTCCTTGCGTGGCACACGCCCCTCGACGCGCCCGAGCCGCACATCGAGAGCGTGACGGTCGAGCACGATACCCTATTTCCAGCGTCTGAGCAGCAAGGCGCCTGTGCAGATGCATGGGAGCGCCTCATCGATGACATTGATACGACCGAGAAGAACTTGTTTGCAGTTTGCGTCACAGATACCCTTGCCACTGTCGTGCCCGAAGCTCACGCGCGGCGCCAGCGGTGTGAGGTGCTTGCGCGTGCGTGCCGTGCGCGCCGCCTGCCTTTGAATGTGACAGATGTACCGGACCTGTGTGATTATGCGTTTCCAGCGACACACAGCTTCCCCGGCGCGCACGACTCGTCGTCCCTGCAGATCGCCGTCACGACCAATGGCAAGGGGTGCCGCCTTGCTGGGCGCATCCGCCGACACATTGTTAGCTCGCTGCCTGCGTCCGTTGGCGTCGCAGTCGATCGAATTGGCGACATGCGTGAGCGCGCCAAGTCGGCGGCCTGCCACGTCCTCGACGCCGGGACACATGAAGACGAGCCATCGCTGGGCGACACGCTGGGCTACCAAGCGTCTACGGAGCACACGTCAGCGCCAGATGCATGTGCGCTGCAGCGGCGGCGCATGCATTGGATTGCACAGATCAGCGAGTACTGGCCCCTGGACAAGCTCGCGGCGCTTACGCCAAGCGATATCAAGGCACTCCTCGAGACGGACATGTCGCTGAGCAGCGACGCAGAGAGCGATGCGGGCGAGCGTGCAGCCAAGCGCTCGCGTCACGAGCTTGCCGTTGTGCCCCAGTCAAAAGGGCGTGTATTCCTCCTGGGATCGGGCCCTGGGCATCCGGGGCTGCTGACCGTCGCAGCGCGTGACATTCTGACGTCGCCTACGACCGACCTGATTCTCTCCGACAAGCTGGTGCCTACGGCTGTCCTTGCGCTGATCCCGCCTACGACGCCGTTGGTCATTGCGAAAAAGTTTCCGGGCAATGCGGAGGGCGCACAGTCCGAGCTTATTGCACAGGCACTCGAGGCCGCACAGCAGGGCAAGACGGTCGTGCGGCTCAAGCAGGGTGATCCATACGTATATGGGCGGGGTGGCGAGGAGCTTGTGGCGTGCCAAAACGCAGGGATTGAGTGCACCGTCGTTCCAGGCATCTCCAGCGCTATGGCCGGGCCGCTCATGGTGGGCATTCCCGTGACGCAGCGCGGCGCCGCCGAGACCTTTGTCATGTGCACAGGTGTCGGACGCGGCGGCAAGCGCGTGCGCCTGCCAGGCTACGAGCGCTCCCGCACGATGGTTGTCCTGATGGGCGTGGCGCGCCTCGCAGCCGTCGTTGACACGCTACTAGCCGCCGAGAGCGAAGGGCGTGATGGCCCTGCCTTTCCTCCGTACACGCCGATGGCCATCATTGAGCGCGCGAGCTCTGAGGACCAGCGCATGATCGCGACAACGATCGAGCGCATCGTCGATGTCATGGAGCACCGCGTCGCTGACGGACAGCGCCCGCCCGGCATGCTCGTCGTCGGGTGGGCCGTGCTCAGCCTCACAGGACCTGTCGCAGGCGCTCGCGTCCTGGACGATGAGGCGCACTGTGCCGCCGAGCACGCGGATGCTAGCGAGGCCGCTCAGGCACTGGCCGCCTGCGACCGCAAGCGGATTGACGCGTGGCTCGGCGCGCCAGGCTTCCGCATTGTCGAAGGGCTCCCGTCAGGCTTTGAGCGCTTCCCTGGAGCGAGTGCGCTGCGCGCAGACGACGCCACCTCAGCTCCGCGCTCCGCCACAGGCTGGGCTGCACCCCGCTACGGCCCAGCGCCGGCTGCGCCGGACGCGCCACCATAGATGCTAGTCACGTGGCCACAACAACACGCGTCGCGCTGCGGCTGGACCTGCGCTGTGATGTCGAGCACGGGCGGGGCGGCGCCCTCTGCGCACCGCGTATCGCGCTCGATTCCTTTTACGCCGGGGCGTGCAGCAACGAGTCATGCAGCAATGAGCGCCAAGCAATACGACCGGTACCTGCGCCGGCTGTCCTCCGTGCAGCACTCGACACGGCGGGCCATGCGCACCCTCGACGACTCGGTGCAGGAGGAGCTCGAGGTCCGTGAGGAGGCCACGCCTGTCGCTCGAACGCCGGCGGATCGCACGCGCACGCTCCCGCCGCAGATACGCCAGCTGGAGCGGGGCGGCGGCGCGCCGGCGCCGGCGCCCGTGCCCGAGTCGTACCTGCAAGAGCCGTCGTTCGTGCTGAACCCCCTGAGCGGGCGCCTCCCGTCAATGACGCCCCGCAAGCTCTCGCGGCCGCGCGCCTATGATGTGGACGACCCTAACGAGTCGACGGAGCAGCTACCAGCCGCCGACGAGCGGCTCCTCACGCTCGACACGCTGGACGCGACGCTCCAGGACGTGCTGCTCGTGGAAGACCTGCTGTATGTTTTGATCGGCATCGAAGGCAACTATGTCCAGTTTGCGCCTGACTACCGCCCTGACGACCTCGGTCACCGCCTGAACGGCGCCCGCTACGTGATTGACGCGGCTCTCCATCCATCGCTGCGTGAGCTCGTGGAGCGGATCCTGCCGCTGGCGAGCTACTACACGTCGATCTATGCATTTGTCGAGTGCGAGTCGGGCCTGGAGTACGGCACTGTGATGCATGCGCTGTGTGCGGCGATTCGCGCACAGCTGTGCCAGTACGAGGAGCTCGTGGCGCAGATGGAGCAGCGGATGCTCAGCTCACCCGACTTTACGCTGCAGCAGCTCTGGCGGGCGATGCACCCTATGCTGCGCACGTTTGGGCTTGTGCATGCACTCACGTCGGACATGGCGAGCATTACGCATGCAGATGTGCTGCCACGCCCGGAGGACGAGAACCTGTCGGAAGGCTCGGATGCGAGCTTTGACAGTGATGCATCGCAACTGGAGCGCGACCGCCGTGCGCTCCTGGGCCTCGACGAGTTCCAGACGGACGACATTGTCGGCGGCATCGTCAAGGGCGGCGAGGTCTTATCTATGCTGTGGGACCGCTTGACACAGTTGGGCGGCGACCCCGTCGCACATGCGCTGTACTTGGAGCTGTTCCGCGAGGCATCGCAGCCGTACGCCCGCACGCTGTTGCGATGGATCACTTCGGGCGTGCTGCTCGATCCGTACGAAGAGTTTATGGTCGTCGAGGACGCCCGAGTGACGCGGGCTTCCCTCGAGTCAGATCCGACAGACGAGTACTGGGAGCGGCGGTACATGCTGCGCGACGAGCGGTACCTCGCCCAGCGCGAGCAGCAGGCGCGCGATGGCGATATGCCCGTCGACGATGTCGATGAGGCGCGGGGTGAGCTGACGGGCGGCGCGAAAATCCCCGCATTCCTGCAGCCATGGAAGCACAAGATCCTGCTGGCGGGCAAGTATCTCAATGCGATCCGCGAATGTGGGATTGATGTGTCCAACGGGCAGTCTGAGCGCGTCCAGAGCTTGTTTGGCCTGCAGGACGCGCATGTCGAAGCCTATCTCGCGCTCGATGCCAAGCTCGAGCGCGTCGTGATGGACGACGAGGCGTTTGCGACGTGCATCGAGCGTGCGTACCAACGCGCGAACGCGGCCCTGCTGTGCCTGCTCAAGGACGACAAGGATATCATTGCGCGGCTGTGCTCGCTCAAGCACTACTTCTTCTTTGCACAGTCCGACTTTCTCCAGACGTTTATGGACCAGTCCAGCCACGAGCTCCGCAAGATGGTCGATCCCTACCGCGTCCGTGAGACGACCCTGCTTCGCCTGCAGACCCAGCTGGACATGGCGCTGGGCAGCTCCGACAGCGTGGGTTTCCTCGACCCGTACCGCGAAGATTTGCGCGTCGACTTGGCTAAGGAGCGCGCGTACGACCAGCTGCAGCGCATTGCCGATACCAAGGGTGTGGTCGAAGTCGCCAAGTTGCGCGCCAAGCAGCAAGCAGAGCGCCAGCAGCAGGGGACGCGCGAGGTTGTCATGTACCTGCTGCAGTTTGATGTGCAGGTGCAGTTTCCTGTGTCGCTCGTCATCTCGAAGAAGAACATACTGCGGTGGCAGTTTATCCACCGCTGCCTCTTGCTGTTCAAGCAGCTCGAGCGCGCGCTCACCGAGGTCTGGATCGAGCAGACGATGCCCGCGTGGCGGCGCAAGGACCGGCGGCTGCATGCGGCGCCGATGGAGGCGTGGAAGATGCGCATCCATCTCCTTCGCCAGCGCATGTTGCTCTTGGTGCAGCAGCTGCTGGCATTTTATACCAGTGAGATCATCGAGCCCCACTGGCATGCGCTGGAGCGCCAGCTCCATGCCGCGCGCTCGGTCGACCAGTTCATGAAGCATCACTTTGACTTTCTCAACACGTGCCGCAAAGAGTGCATGCTGACGGACTACCGCTACCTCGAGTGCCACCGCAAACTAATGAATACCATCACAGCATTTACGGAAAGCCGCATGCGCTTTGTGGAGCAGTATGAGGCGATGCAGGCGGCCGTCGACGAGTGGTACGAGCGCGCCGACGACGCAGCACCGCCGCCCGTGCTCCTCGACGATCGGGATATTCTGACGAAAATTGAGGCGAGCTGGAACAAGCACTCACGTGTACGTCTCTTTACTCACCCAGACTTTCCGCGACGTGGTCAACTTTTTGTCTACGACCGACAACCCCGCGGCGCTGCCGCTGGCGTACCGGCTGCAGACCTCGCTCCCATAGCCCACAGGCAGTGTTTCGGCCGAGGTATGTTGGGCTCCAGCGCGACGCCAGGTCCAAATCACCCCACAGATCTTGTCGTATCCTACGGCTTGGATCCCAGTGAACCAAGACACAAGGAAAGCGCCACCTAGTCTTATTGCTTTCCATGTCGTCGAAACGTGTGTATACGTGCATTTATGCCAGCGATTCACGAGTTTGACGCCAAGCTCCTGATCAACTACTGGCTGCCCCGTGCGCAGGATGCCAACCCCGATGTTGTGGCGTCGTCGTCGTTCCGGGCGCCCACCGCGCGCGTCGCTCAGATCGCATGGGACGCCAGCACGCGGTCGCTGACGCCAGATGAGCATCTGCCGTCGTGGGTCTTCAACTCGAAGCTCGTCGCGAAGCCGGACCAGCTGATCAAGCGCCGCGGCAAGGCGGGTTTGCTGAAGCTGAACGCGGACTGGCCCGACGCCAAGGCGTGGATCGCTGAGCGTGCTGGTCAGCCCCAAAAGGTACGTCGATGCCCACTCACTCAACAGGTGGAGGCTGTCACTGGCCGTCTGACCCGCTTTTTGGTCGAGCCCTTCTGCCCGCATGCGCCCGAGACGGAATTCTACGTGTGTATCAACTCTGCGCGTGAGGGTGACTATGTCCTGTTCACGCACGAGGGCGGCGTGGATGTAGGCGACGTCGATGCCAAAGCAAAGAAGCTTCTGATCCCCGCGAATCCCCAGGAATCATTCCCGCCGCGCGAGCAGTGGACACGCACATTGCTCTCCGACGTGCCGGAGAACAAGAAGGAACTTCTCACCGACTTTTTGGTGCGCCTCTACAGCGTGTATGTGGACCTGCACTTTGCGTACCTCGAGATCAACCCGCTCGTTGTGACCGACGACCAGATCTACTACCTAGACATGGCGGCCAAGCTCGACCAAACCGCGGACTACCTCTGCGGCCCCAAGTGGGCGATCGCGCGCGACCCAAGTGTGTATGGCGAGGTCAGCGCGCCGGCTTCAGGCACACTGAGTGAGGACCGCGGTCCGCCCATGGTCTGGCCCGCGCCATTTGGGCGCGAGCTCACCGCGGAGGAGGCGTACATCTCCAAGCTCGACGCCGGTACAGGCGCCTCTCTCAAGCTGACGGTGCTGAATGCCACAGGTCGCATCTGGACTATGGTGGCGGGTGGTGGCGCCTCCGTGGTGTACAGTGATGCGATTGCGGCCCATGGATTTGCGCACGAGCTGGCCAACTATGGCGAGTACTCTGGTGCGCCCACCGAAACACAAACGTTTGAGTATGCTAAAACGCTTCTAGACCTGATGACGCGGGGTGAGCCGCACCCCGACGGCAAGCTGCTCATCATTGGTGGTGGTATCGCCAACTTTACCAATGTGGCCGCGACCTTCAAGGGGATCATCCGCGCTCTGAAGCAGTTCAAGCCGCTCCTCATCAAGCACCAGGTGCACATCTTTGTGCGCCGTGGTGGTCCCAACTACCAGGAGGGTCTGCGCGCGATGCGCCTGCTGGGCGAAGAGCTGGGCGTGCCGATTCAGGTGTATGGCCCCGAGACGCACATCACCGACATTGTACCTCTGGCCCTGGGCCTTAAGCGCCCCGAAGACATGATTCTCAACGATATGGGCCCCACCCCGCCCACGTCCGTCCAGGCAGATGTGTCGGCGCAGGCAGCCCCGGCCGAGCCGACCACGCCAAACGTTGGTGCCGTGAACCTTATCACGGGCGAGCGTGTCCAGCCCCAGGACCAGATTGTGCACTTCCAGACGGATGGAACGCCGAAGCGCCCCTGGTTCATGCCGTTTGACGAGCACACGCGCTCACTCGTGTACGGTCTACAGCCTCGCGCGATCCAGGGCATGCTCGACTTTGACTTTGCATGTGGTCGCGAGAAGCCCTCGGTGGCTGCGATGGTGTATCCCTTCGGTGGCCAACACATCCAAAAGTTCTACTGGGGCACCAAGGAGACACTCTTGCCCGTGTATCAGAGCCTGCAGGAGGCTGTGAAGAAGCACCCTGACGTCGATGTGGTGGTCAACTTTGCCTCGAGTCGCTCGGTGTACTCGTCTTCGCTCGAGGTCCTGGCTATCCCGCAGATTCGCGCGCTTGCTCTCATTGCCGAGGGTGTCCCTGAGCGCTACGCACGCGAGATTCTGTGGCGCGCCAAGAATGCGTCTGTGCTGGTGATCGGCCCGGCGACCGTGGGTGGGATCAAGCCTGGCTGCTTCCGTATTGGTAACTCGGGCGGTATGATGGACAACATTGTCGCCTCGAAGCTGTATCGTGCCGGCTCGGTCGGCTACGTGTCCAAGTCGGGTGGCATGTCGAACGAACTGAACAACATCTTGTCGTTCACCACGAACGGCACCTACGAGGGTATCGCCATTGGTGGTGACCGCTACCCGGCGACGACCTTTATCGACCACCTGCTGCGCTACGAAAACGATCCGAACTGCAAGATGCTCGTGCTGCTTGGTGAGGTCGGTGGCGTGGAAGAGTACCGCGTGATTGAGGCCGTGAAAGAGGGCCGCATCACCAAGCCGATCATTGCGTGGGCGATTGGCACGTGCGCCAAGATGTTCACCACCGAGGTGCAGTTTGGTCACGCCGGTTCTATGGCTAACAGCGAGGCGGAGACGGCGAGTGCCAAGAACGCGGCCATGCGCGCCGCCGGCTTTGTCGTGCCGAACACGTTCGAAGACCTACCCACGGTGCTGCGCCAAACATACGAGCGTTTGGTCCAGAACGGTACGATTCAGCCCAAGGCTGAGCGTCCGCCGCCGCCGATCCCGATGGACTACAAGTGGGCGCAGGAGCTGGGCATAGTACGCAAGCCTGCGGCCTTCATCTCGACCATCTCGGACGAGCGTGGCGCAGAGCTGATGTACTCGGGCGTGAAGATCTCGGACGTGTTTGGCTCGAACATGGGCATCGGTGGTGTCGTGTCGCTGCTCTGGTTCAAGCGCCCGCTGCCGCCCGTGTGCACCCAGTTTATCGAGATGACGCTTATGCTCACCGCCGACCATGGACCGGCCGTAAGCGGTGCGATGAACACAATTATCACGTCGCGTGCCGGTAAGGACCTCATCTCGTCGCTCGTGTCAGGTCTGCTGACGATCGGCGACCGCTTTGGTGGTGCGCTTGACAATGCCGCGCGCGAGTTTTCGTCGGCCTACGACCGCGGCTTGTCGCCTCGTGAGTTTGTGGACTCGATGCGCAGGGCCAACAAGCTGATCCCCGGTATCGGCCACCGTATCAAGAGCGTGTCAAACCCCGACTACCGCGTGCAGGTCGTCAAGGAGTACGTCCAAAAGAACTTTGAGTCGCACAAGCTGCTGGATTATGCGCTGGCTGTGGAGAAGGTGACGACTGCGAAGAAAGATACGCTGATCCTCAATGTGGACGGCTGCATTGCCGTGTGCTTTGTCGATCTGCTGCGTGACTCTGGTGCCTTTACGCCCGAGGAGGCCGATGAGTATGTGCAGATTGGTGCGCTCAACGGCCTCTTCACGTTGGGCCGCACGATTGGCTTCATCGGACACCACTTGGACCAGAAGCGTCTCAAGACGCCGTTGTACCGCCACCCAGCCGATGACTTCCACATTGAGATGGCTACACCGTCGCGTGTGGTCGGTAACTACGACCCGCACCAGCAATAAATAGATAGGGGACCATGTGGGAGTCTACACGGCTATCGTAACAAGTAGGGGCAATTGGCTTTAAAGCATGCACAGACCCACAGTCGAGGCAGCGGTAGCCGCCAGCACCGTGTAACCAGCGAGATACGAGGAGCGCAGCTGCAGGAAAAAGCCCCAGTCCCACGAAAGGTGACGCAGACCATTGAAGAAATGGTACGTAAACGTCGCAGCAAGCGGCGCCTTGATAGCAAGCTTGGCCCACTCAGGCATCTGCGAAACAATGTCCACAAGAGAGCCCGAGGACAGGAGCTCACCCAGGCCCGCGTGCGGCGCGGCCAGGTAGGCGATCGCGTATGCGTAGAGGCCAGCGCTCATGCCAACACCGGTGATACGGTTGGCAATCGAGCTGTACCAGGTCAGCTGAGGCTGGTAGATCGTCAGGTGAGGCGAGATAGGGCGCTCGTTGCGGCGCTCGTTCAGCTGCTTCAGGTCCTGCTCCTCAGAGAGCGAGACCACCTTAGCCGGCGGCTGCTTCGACCAGTTGAGGGCACGGCTCACGGGCGAGGTGTGCAGGGCACGAGGGGCCAGGCGCATAGCGCCCATCACACCCTGCGTCGAAGCCAGAGGCGAGTGCACAAGACGCGAGGCCACAAACAGACTCATCCTGTCTGGACGCGGACGATGAGAGACAACCGATCGGTCGGCGTCCAGCACGGCCGGCAGGCCCCAGCCGGGTTCCGCCAACCACCTCGAGTGCATTGCATGCACCCGCTCGGAAGCAACCGGATTGGCTTTGGCCTACTCAGCTGAGTCAGCATGACCCACCCTCCACGGTCGCTCCATGGTCGATCGACTGAACGTGCTCCAACATGGCCTTTGCGGTAGGTCCCTCCTACATTACGTCGGTGAGAGACCGCACGGCTGAATTTCACACGGCTCTCAGCAAGTATGGGACCCATGCGCCTGCTGCGCCGTCTACACAGCGCCTGACGAGCGCCCACGCGCAGTTCTCCCAGCGCGCCCATGCTGTGGCGCGCGATTTGACAGCCACCACGGCCAAGCTGGACCGGCTGTCACAGCTTGCTCGCAGGAAAACCCTGTTTGATGACCGGCCGGTCGAGATCTCCGAGCTGACTTATATTATCAAGCACGACATTGCTGGCCTGAACCGCCAGTTGGCGGAGCTGCAGCAGCTGTCGGGCCACGCCCATCGCGGTAGCAAAAACCGGGCCGACGAACACCGCAGTAATGTGGTAACAATGCTGCAATCGACGTTGGCTACGACGACGACTAGCTTCCAGGAAATCTTGGAGGTCCGTACTCAGAATATGAAGGCGTCCAAAGACCGTTCGGAGCAGTTTTTCCAGGGCGCAGCGCCTGTGCTCTCCGAGCAGCGCTCCAAGTCGCCGCTCTACACACTAGCCCGTGCACCCCAGGGTGCAGCAGCGCCAGGTCCCGGCGCTGCTGCTCGTACTGCGGCAACCCCACCCGCCTCTGCACTTACGCACCGAAATCCGTCCAGTGCACAGATTCTGCCTGATGAGGAGTCGCGCAGTACGGACAAGGGATTCCTGGCGCTCGACATGATGGAGTCAGGCGCGATGCAGCAGCAGCAGTTGATGCTCAATGAGTTTGAGGACCAGCAGTCGAACTACTTGCAGCAGCGCTCCAATGCGATCGAGTCGATTGAATCGACCATCTCGGAACTTGGGCAGATTTTCGGGCAGCTCGCTCATATGGTGGCACAGCAAGGAGAAATGGTGCAGCGTATCGACGACGATGTCCTGCAAGTCTCCGACAATGTCGAAGGGGCACGGCGAGAGTTGCTCAAGTACTATGCGACTATTTCCAACAACCGCTGGCTCATGCTAAAAATCTTTGGCGTACTTATCGTATTCTTTTTACGTACGTGGCTTGTACTTACCTGTTTCAGTGTTTATTCTCATCTCCTAAATCGAGAATGTCTGTATACCCCGCCCAGCCTAGTCAGCCAGTATGGTACATAAGCAAATAATTTTGTAGTCGTCTGGCGATACGCAGACAACGCGTAGCCCTTTAGAAACTTCGTACCGCCCCACTCTATCGGCGCCATCATGGTGGATGCGATGATAGCGCCTTCGGTGCCCCTCTTGTACCCTAATGTACCGACAGGCGAGAGCATTCCACCCAATGTCTCGCATGCCGTGTCCGTTTCGCTGCCTCGGTGGCAAGATATTGTGGACTACGAGGAGGGTCGTCTCACTGACGCGATGCAGACGGGCTACCCGCGTTTCTTCATCCATCGCTCGATTCAAAAGGTGCGTATACGAATCTAATGCCAGCTTGCCAAGATGATGTGCAACAAGTTTGCCCGACCCGGCGAAGACTGCATGCTGTTCCCATCGAGCACGAACGCATCGCAGTGCCGCGACTTTATTCGTGGCATGGAGGCACGACGTGAGCCAGCGTCACCACCTCTTTCTGTGCGCATCGTACGCTTTAGCCTGATGGCTCAAAAGTCGCAAGACAGCATGTCTGACTGTGTGTGCACGCACAGCGACTCGTGCATCCGTCTTTACATTGTGTTGTTCCCTGCGCAAGTTTTTGGCCTCGCAAAGCAATTCTGGCAGCACACTGGTGTGGGCATCTCTAGCCGCATGGCAGAAGAGTGTATCCGTATTTTGAACCACAACGAGTCGTTGCTCACGCCCTGTGGCGACCTTGGTGCCAAGACGCTCAGTGGACGCCGTGGCTCACATACCCCCTGTGGTGCTAGTGGTGTTTCGGCACGCGGGGGTGGCTTCGGGCGCAGTCGGTACTCGCGGGGCGTCGACAACCTCTGGGCAAGTGATTCCGCCAGTTCCAGCCCCGTCCGGACGGAAATGTCTAGTTCGTCAATGGCCACGCCCGACGAGGAAGAGCTCACGATCGAGCAGTCTGTGTATGTGGAAGAGCGCTTTGGGCGCAACCTACCATTTGAGTTGGCCAAGGATGCGCGTGTTGCACTGCGCCGCCGAATTGCTGGCACGCTCGTTGGCGATATGGCGGACGAACCCGCGGACCGTGCGGTTAGTGCACGTCAGGTAAAAGGCATTACGGAAGAGGATGTGTTTCTCTTCCCATGCGGTATGTCCAGCATTTTCCACGCACACTTGACCATCATGCAAGAGCGTGCATGCCTGCAGCGTGGTGGACCCTTGACTGCAGAGTCGTGTGCCAAAACGGTTGGCAGCATGAAAGACCCTTCGTTCATGTATGGCCCGTATACAATTGGCAAATCGGTATGCTTTGGCTTCCCATACACCGATACCCTCAAGGTGCTTCAGAAATGGGGCCCTGGCTGCCACTTTTTTGGGCATGGCACAGATGCAGATCTCGACCAGCTGGAACAGCTGCTCGCCTCGCAGCCGGCCGATGAACCGCGCATCCATGCCCTATTCTGCGAGTTTCCCAGCAATCCACTGCTGCGGTCGCCCGATCTCGAGCGCATTCGACGCCTGGCGGACCAGTATGACTTTTGTGTGGTCATCGACGAGACGGTGGGTAACTTTGTCAACGTGGAAGTGCTGCCATACGCCGACATTGTCGTATCCAGTCTCACAAAAGTATTCTCGGGTGAATGCAACGTCATGGGCGGCTCGCTCGTTCTAAACCCAGCTGGCCGCCATGCCGCTTCCCTACGTGCTGTGCTATCTGCCAACTATGCGGACACGCAGTGGGTAGAAGATGCCATCTTCCTAGAGCGCAATTCGCGTGAGTTTGTGACACGCATCGCGCAAATTGATCACAACGCCGAAACGGTCTCGGACTTTTGTCATGCTAGGAGCCGTGCGGCTGGTTGCAAGGACAGCATGATACAGGCGGTCTACTATCCCAAATACATCACTCGAGAGCACTACGATGCCTGCCGGCGCAAGCAGCCGTACACGTCGATCGGTGCGACGGCGCGGCAGGGTGGCTATGGCGGCCTGTTGTCCCTGGAGTTTACAACACGTGAAGCTGCACAGGTCTTCTACGACAATCTGACGTGTGCCAAAGGTCCTTCACTCGGTACCAACTGCACTCTTGCGTGTCCATACACCCTGCTTGCGCACTACGCCGAGCTGGACTGGGCGGCCGGAATGGATGTGAGCACCAATCTCGTGCGAGTCAGTGTGGGTGTCGAGGATACTCAGGCACTCTTGGGCGACTTTGCCTCGGCGCTGGCAGCGGCGGAGGCCACGCGCTGAGCACAGTGGCACGTTTCAACATACGTGGTATAGAGAGCATTCACAAACTAGGCGGGCTTGGCCTTGGGTTTGGCATCGTCCGTTGCCCACTTGATGTGCAGAAGGACACGGCCAGGTCCACCAGCACCCATACCTCCCACTTCGCCAGCATCGGGGCCAGGATGGTGTGCGTCTTCCATGTTCTCTGCGCCGCTCGCAATGACTAGCACGCTGCCATCAGCGCTGAACGAGGCCGTGCTCACAGGCGATGGTAATGCATACTGCCGAATGCGCTTCTTAGCCACGGCGTCCCAGAGAGCGCAATGGGCATCACCACCACATGTAGCGAATGTGCCATACACGGGGTGGAAGGCCACAGCATGAATAGGGTATACGACATCGACACCGTCCACCTCCTTGCGGTGGCACTTGAACGCATATTTCTGTGCCTGCGCTGCTTCGCTAGTGTCCAGAAATTCCACAGCAACGCGCCCTTCTACCGACGACGTAACATAGCCTGTCCCATCCGGCGTGCTCTTCACATCGCGTAGCATAAACTTGAGGCTACTCTCACGCCGCTGCTCGGGCTCGAAGGAGTCGGCATTGGGCCCGTTCAAAGCATCCCGTAACTTATATGTATTGTACACGTGCACAGCACGCTCACTCATAGCCACAATGAGCTGCGCCGGCAGCGACGTCGAGGGCGGCGACACATCCATAGCAAACACCTTGCCGGGCATCGACAGTGTGGCCTTGAGCGCATCTGCAGGCTCACCGTGAGGATCCCATACCTTGACGGTCGCATCCCAGGAGCCGGAAAACAGCAGCTTCGAATGAGGATCGTAGCAAACGCGGCACACACCATTGTCGTGTTTACCAAGGATCATCATCTGTCCAGTCTCAAGGTTAAGAAGGCGTACACGCCGATCCAGACACGCACTTGCAGCAAGATTTTCGTGGATCCATGTCACATACAGGACAGCGGCTGGATGCTCAAAGGATTGAAGCACCTGCACAGCGTCAGCGCCATTCGCGCACCGGCCCAGGTCGTACAGGCGCACGAACTTGTCCCAGCTTGAGACAAGCAGATGGAGTGCGCGTTTGGATTGTGTTTCTCCCAAAAACGACAGCGCAGACACAGGCTCCTGGGGAGGATGAGGAGCGCAAAATTCGGCAAACGGTGGCTGCATGTCGAGCAGGGGGCGACAGGGAAGGAGTCGCGGCAGCGCGTGGAGCTGGTGTTGCTTATGTCAGCGAGTCGTGCGCAGAAAAAAAGTGCTGTGCTCCGCTGCAGTTGGCCTGGGCATCCCCTACGACGAGACGATGAGCCAGGAGATTCACAGCCAGTACGACTCGATCCTGATTCTGGACTTTGGGTCCCAGTACTCGCACCTCATAACGCGTCGCTGCCGTGAGCTGAATGTATACTGTGAGATGCTCCCATGCACGCAAAAGATGGCAGACCTGACGTGGAAGCCCAAGGGTATCATCCTTTCGGGTTCGCCCTACTCTGTATACGACGATGTGGCGCCCCGTGTAGACCCCGCTGTGTTTACCTACGGTGTTCCGGTGCTTGGTATCTGCTATGGCCTGCAGGAAATGGCATGGAACCACGGCGGCCGCGTCGATGCCCACGACACGCGCGAGTACGGCCATGCTACGTTGGATGTGGTGCAGACGGGTCATGCGACCAGTGATGCACTTTTCGCTGGTCTGGGTAACGGTTTGACCGTTTGGATGTCCCATGGAGACCAGCTGTCAAAGATGCCGGAGAACTTTGAAGTCATTGGCCACACGTCGACGGCCCCCTATGCCGCCATCGCCCACAAGGAGAAGCCCTTCTACGGTGTCCAGTTCCATGCGGAGGTGACGCATACACCCTGTGGTACGGCCATCTTTGAAAACTTTGTGGACCGTATCTGTGGATGCAAGCGCAACTGGACAATGGAAACGTTTATTGACAAGGAAATCGCGCGCATCCGTGATATCGTCGGACCTACTGGTCGTGTGATTGGCGCGATTTCAGGCGGTGTGGATAGTAGCGTGGCGGCCAAGATCATGCACGAGGCGATTGGTGACCGTTTCCACGCGGTGATGGTCGACAATGGCGTGCTGCGCATGGACGAAGCGAAGCAGGTGCATGAGATGCTCTCGGAACACCTGGGCGTGCAGCTGACCGTGGTGGATGCATCGAACATGTTCCTGGATCGTCTTAAGGATGTCGAAGACCCTGAGCGCAAGCGCAAGATTATTGGCAACACGTTCATTGAAGTGTTTGAGCAGGAGGCTGAGCGTCTGGAGAAGGAGGCTGAGGAGCAGGAGGCACAGGCGGCCCCTGGCCAGAGCAAGGGCAAGTATGAGTACTTGCTCCAGGGCACGCTCTACCCGGATGTCATTGAGAGTATCAGCTTCAAGGGCCCAAGCGCCACGATCAAGACGCATCACAATGTGGGTGGCCTGCTGGAGAATATGAAGTTGAAGCTGATTGAACCGCTGCGAGAGCTGTTCAAGGACGAAGTGCGTGAGCTCGGTAAGCTCATGGGCATTCCTGAGCACCTGGTCATGCGCCACCCCTTCCCTGGCCCTGGTCTGGCCATTCGTATTCTTGGTCCCGTCACCCGTGAGCAGGTCAAGCTTTTGCAGCAGGCAGACAAGATCTACATCGAGGAGATCCGCAAGGCTGGTGTGTATAATGACATTAGCCAGGCCTTCGCTGTGTTGCTGCCCGTGCGCGCCGTGGGTGTGCAGGGTGACAAGCGCACCTACGACCAGGTCATTGCACTTCGGGCCGCTGCAACGACCGACTTTATGACCGCCACATGGTATCCATTTGACTACGAGTTGCTCGCTCGGATCTCGAATCGCATCACCAACGAGGTGCAGGGTGTAAACCGCGTCGTGCTGGACGTGTCGTCCAAGCCGCCTGCCACGATCGAGTGGCTTTAATACAAGTACAATGATGGTTGCTATAGTGCTTAGCGAAGCTTGGTAAAGGAGGCTTGAAGGCCATGGTCGTTGACCCGGTCAACAATGTCGCGGGTAGGCGTATTCAGATCCCAAAACCGCAGCGTTTCATCACCAGCGCCCGTCACAATGGACTTTCCCGATGGGCTCATCGCCAAGTACAACACACGCATTGTATGCCCCGTGAGTGTAGTCACCTGCGAGAGGCTGGGATAGCGCCACACTTGGATTTGATTGTGGATATGCCCACTCGAATAGCCATGTGTGCTGACGATTTCGTTGGACATTTTGTTCCAGGCCAGGTTGCACACTTGGCTGCCCGTGTCAATGACTGACAAGGGCGACCCAGTCTGTGTGTTCCAAAATCGGATTTTCATGTCTGCTGTACCACCACCAGATGCAAGAAGCCCCTGCTGATGCGGACTCCAGGCAATAGCCTTCACAGCAGCTGTGTGCTCCGTAAACTTGTGCAGTGGAGAATCTTGAAGCCCGTCCCAGACAATGAGTTTGTTGTCATTCCCACCCGAGGCAAGCTGATTCTGCGCGGGATTCCACTTGAGCCCACAGACTTCTTGCCGATGCGATAAAAGTGTTTTGATATGGTGTTCTGGGACCCGTACATCGCGATGATAAATAGCACGGTCACGCGAGCCGGTAGTGAGGACATGGTTGTTCCACGTTAATGCACCGACGCGCGCCGAGTGACCCATCATGGTGCGCAGCAGCTTCTGCGACTCCACATCCCAAATCTGGACGAGACCAGATTGAGAGCCGACCGCCAAAAACTGGCCGTGGTTAGACCAGCTCAAACCCGTTATGCTGTCCTGTACACCTTGTAGATCACACAACTTGGTAACACTCGAGGACTTGGCCGACCACAAGTACACGCATTTGCCAAGACCGACGCTCAGCATGTCTTGACTGGACCAATCCACAAGATTTAGGTAAAAGTCATCAGCTAGATCTGGCGCATCTAGCACCTTATACGGCACCTTACTGATCAACCGCGTCGACTTTCGTGCACCCAGTAACAGACGCTGGCTCTCCGGCTTCACAGGACTCGTGCTGAAGGCTGTATGAACAGGTGAATCCACTTGCTCGCGCGGAGAAAAGAGCTCCGATGCCGAGCTAGATGGCGATATGGCAGGGCTTCCCAGTCGCGATAGCCCGGACGCGGTTGGTCCATACGGACTGTTGTCGCCCTCCCACGCCGTGGCCTCGTGGAGACGGCCTGAGGTAAGCTGCGAGCCTGAGATGCGGTAGTCACGAAGACGATGAGGCGTAGAAGGCATCGATTTTGGGCTGCGAAAGTTGAGAAGATTTTTCTTGGGAGACAAGGGACCTAATGAGTCTGAACGGAGAGTTCGATGTCGCGAGGGCGAGCTTGTCTGTGACGTATACACAGTTCCATGAGATGGTGACATGCTGGTATAGGTATGGCGAGACGATGGTGAAGATGAGCCAATATGCTCATTCCCAAACAGCTCAGAGCTCAATAGCTGGGAATAGGCTTCATTCGCCTCTTCTAGATCGAATAAGATTAAAGTCACGTACCGGTCTGTGCATCGATATCTGGATCAGCGCGCCGCCGGTGACGCCCACCGGGTGACAGCACTTGGTCGGGAATCAGCTGGAAGGCGGCTTGAATATCTGTGCCATCACGGCTGGGAATGAATCTAACACAGTTAGAGAACATCATACAATCACATACCTATCCCCGTAAGTTTGAGCGGACCCATGTTTCCTGTTTTTTCGTGGAGTTCGAGGTATCTCACTAGCTCGCGACAAGCGCGAAGTAGCTCGCGACACGGCAGGATCCAGAGATCCTCCAGAACGCGATGGCCCGGGCACGTGGTCCGATGTGCCGAAATCGTACGACGAGTCGTGCGCACCACGAGAAGTGCTGGATGAATTTAAATCACCCTGCATCTTTTCGAGGAAGAATGCGCTTCCACAGCCGAATGAACAGCTTACACAACGCTCACACACGCACCCAACGATGTACGTGCGATAGGGTAACGGTCAACACGACGAGAAGCTCACGTGATATTTAGGAAGGTCTGTCTCCTCCCCATGAGATGGGCCACCATGACGATGTCGGCATGTGGCCCTCAAGAATACGCATGTATAAGGCCCTAATCGCAATAGTTTCAAAAAAGTAGCTACAATGGTATATTCTTTTAGTAGACAGGAGACTATACAGTTTGATTGCATGTTTATCATCTAAAATCTGAAAGCTGGGCAAAGCCGCGTATGGTTTCGAAAGTACACTCAGTCTCTTTCAGTCTCTCTCAGACCTTGCATCTAGTAATTCGAAGTCCCATCTGCGACAGCACGGAAAGGATGTAGACCGTATCATCACCCTCGTCATGATTGCCATGGCGGCAAGGGTGCAATATCATTGGCCATAATTTTAAGACGCGGGCACGCGAGGCATCAGACTGGCAGCGGAAAATAGGAGATTCAACATGTGGCCCTATTAGGTAATGTTAGACAAATACGCGATGGGCCCTGAACCATCGAGCGTCTAGTTTGTTGTTGCCTCCTACAACGAGTTATGGCACGTACTAAGCAAACTGCCCGCAAGTCCACTGGTGGCAAGGCCCCCCGCAAGCAGCTTGCCACCAAGGCGGCTCGCAAGTCGGCCCCCACGGCCGGTGGTGGTATGTATATGACTGCATTTTGGCACTGACACATCAGTGAAGAAGCCTCACCGTTACAAGCCTGGTACGGTGGCGCTCCGTGAGATTCGCCGCTACCAGAAGAGCACGGAGCTGCTAATCCGCAAGCTCCCATTCCAGCGTCTCGTTCGCGAGATTGCTCAGGACTTCAAGACAGACCTGCGTTTCCAGTCGTCTGCCATTGGTGCCTTGCAGGAGGCTAGCGAGGCCTACCTGGTCTCGCTCTTCGAGGACACCAACCTGGCTGCTATCCACGCCAAGCGTGTGACCATCCAGCCCAAGGACATTGCCCTTGCCCGCCGTCTTCGCGGTGAGCGCTCGTAATGGAAACAATATGATGTGTTATATTGTTGCCACCGTGATGTATAACTTTGTGATACTATGTGTTTAGGCGCTCGGCGTAGTGACTTGTTGATTCTATAGTGTAGACGGCGTCCTTACTATACAGACGTACGTATTCTACAACTAAATATTAGATGTGGCTGTGTTTTGAGGGCCAAGAGAAGGGTTGTTTGCCACACGCGGTGGCGGCCAAGGGTATAATCTGAATTGCAATCCCGATATGATTTAGTCCCGACGGAATTGCTTTTTCTGGAGCTTTTGGTGGATGTTGTGGAAATACGTGTCCTCCGCCTGCCCCCCACATTCACTCCGAGGTTGGAACGAGGCGTTGAATTGCAAGCGCGTATTGATATCATGAACCCAGTTGTCGTAGATGATATCACCCTTCGTGACCGCAGATCCCAACCCGCTCCTTCGAAGTGTGTTTGTTTCGGGTGCGAAACTGACGCACGGCAGCGGGTATTGGGACATGTTCACATGAACGGACTCCTTGGGCGACAACGTGAACACAGTTCTCCCGTCCACATTTACTTCAGCAGGGGATCTTGAGCTGGGAGAGACAAAAAGCTGGACTTGTGCATCTCCTGGCAAAAGAATGGTACGAAAACTGAGGGAGCGTGGGCTGATTGGTGTCATCAACATGGTAGAGACAGACGGATGCACAATAGGCCCTCCAGCAGAGAGCGAGTATGCCGTAGAACCAGTAGGTGTCGATACAATGAGACCATCAGCGATAGTTCTCGTGAGATGTTCACCATTGACAAACGCATCCATGGTGGTCATATGTGGTTCGCGACCGCGATGTAACACCACTTCATTCATGAAATGTAGCTCTCGACACTGATGCTCGCCGGGTAACCAAAGACAATGATCTGGGTTCTCGCCCCATAGTGTCATACGCATGCGCATGCGCAGTTGAAGAAAGAAACGCGAATGGATGACATCGGCAATGGCGTCTTTGAAAGATGAGATGTCGTACGGGAGGAGGAAGCCAAGAGTTCCCATAGAAAAGCTAAGCACTGGGGGGACAGGATACTGATCAAAAAGACTCGAGACATGCAAAATGGATCCGTCGCCTCCTACAGTGATCACAAAGTCAGTTTTCCTGGGGAGTACATGTCGATCACCTGTATTTAGACGCAAGTCATACGTACGCTCGTAGAAAGGGACTAGAGTGGGAAACTGCGAGCGCATTTGCTCCCACACATGATCTTCAACAATGATGTTCATAGCCGGATATTGTGTCTGCATATGTAGGATTATATCTCGAACAGAGTCAGCGACCCTACTATCGCCTTTCTTCTTGACAATGAGCACATTTCTAGGTGGTTGTGCCCACGCGCATTGATGCAGGTCGCTGTCGGTTAATAGATATGCGCTCACCTTCTCTTCGTCTCCTCTAAAACAGAAACGTAATTTTGTGTAGCAGGGGAAAGCTTTTTAGATTCGTTGCTAAAGATCAGCGAGTGTATACATACGTGGGGTAAGGACAAAACTGGATGGGCGATTTGTCGGATAAAGTCTGGAGTGAATGCGGTCTCGTTGAATAAGGAGCTGAAGCCCGAATAGCGCCTCTCTTGTTGTTTAAGAGAGTAGCATCATGCAATACTTTGGTCCTTGGCGCAAAACGCACTGGACAACGTCCCCACATTAGATGGGTGTCAATATTGGGACAAGGGGGTGCCCGATCGGGTTGTGTAATTCCGGCCGATTTTAACGCCCTTGTCTCGTGCGATCCGACACGGCCGGGGAATGGCCAATTCATTGCTCCCCTGGTGGCCAAAAACTTGGAGTTTGTTCTCAAGATGGCACACTACGAGCCATTACGATTATGAGACGATCCTGTCTTCTTTGGCTGATGAAATCAAACAGGTGGAATCAACGCTCCTTGATATTAAAGCACGAAAGCGTCGTGCGATTCACAATGTGCTCCAGGTTATGCTCACATTATGGATTGCATCTCTCTTCATACTATGGGTTGTATCCTCTCTCTTCTGGAGTAGAGAATGGGCCATGTCCAGAACTATTCTCGTCGTTAGCCTCTTGCTTGGGACACCACTATTTATTGCGGTTCTTCATCGGCTAGTGACAGCTTGGTTTCGACGACTGGAACGCGCGCAAGAGCAGCATCTTGATACTCTTCGCAAGCAGCAGCGAACTAAGATTAACGAAATTAAGCGAGCCACTGACTTCGATCATTTGCGTGCACTGCTCGACACATACGATACCGAAGCCAAGCAAGACACAAGTACGGCCTCTGTTCCGTCCACACCGTCAGGCCAAAACAACCGACTGCTCTCGCGGAGATCAACTACGTCGCTTCGTCGTGCCCCATCGAAAGATGTGCTGCGACGCCATCGCAAGGCGGACTCGTTGCAAGAACAGCCGAAGCTCGAGGGCGAGGATGTCGCTCCACCCCTGGCCCCCGCCATTACGGGTCTTCCTATTCTCGGCATCCAAGATGGACAGTGGAACCCTGAGAGCCGGCCTTCTATTAAAGCAGCAGAGTCTGATGTACCTTATCCTCGAAGCTGGATGGACAAAGTAGCCGATATGATCCTCGGAACCGATCCATACGGAGCCACTCTAGAGGACCAGCAGTATGCCTTGGTGTGTCGTCACTGTTTTAGACACAATGGTCTTGTACCAAAGAACGAGTTGAATGAAATCCGTACGTTCTTGAAGCTAACATACCAGAATACATATGCCCCCACTGTCACGCATTCAACTCACGCCGTCCTTCTAGTCGGCCCGTTTCCTCTCCCTTTGCATCTACTCCCGAATCCAAGCCCAAGAAAGAGACCCTGCCCAGCATGGAGCGCACTATCACTGAAGAGAGTGAACCTACATTGGAATCGACACAAGAGTCGGATCCACAACGCAGTGTGGGGTCATCAACGCAGTCTGCGGACGATGGCCAACTCGACGAAGCAATGCAGCTTGACGAATAAGGTACATAGTCCCCATCCCGGCCATGCACGCGCATCCGTAATGATCCAAGCGTGGAATCCATGTCTTAAGCTACAAGGAAATGCTACCATGATGGATCCGTGCGGAAAGGAACCCAGGTAAGCGGGTTTAGTGGTCACCAGCGTGGGCAAGGTGACCGGCCTTGGAGTTCACGTAGGCACTCTCCTTGTTGCCCCACGTGAAGATCAGGTAGCCGATGGCGAACGGAATACCCGAGTAAGGCAGGTGCTTCACGGCACGGCGGAAGCCGTTGAACATGTAACCCTGGAAGACACCGGCGAAGGGGTTCTGCTGGAAGGGCGAGACAGCTGCAACATGAGTGGGATCAACCTACCGTACGACTTGATACCCTTCTGAACGGGGCCACCAAAGGCACCCCACCAACCGATCTGCATGTTAACAAAATTCACTCAGGCGATACATACCCACTTGGGACCGGTGGGCATACCACTCTGAACAACGCTGCTGGGACGCATTATGGCTGATGTGCAACGGAAGGCGCCTAGCGGACCAGTGGACGCCTCGGGGTTTTACGGATTACCAATCTCCTTGCCGTGCCATCCTTTCGGCCGAATATGCTCGCGTGCGGCTCGTCATCATCGCCCAGCACCGTGGCAACGGATCGTCCCTGTTGTCACACGTAACCTCAAGGTACCCGTGTGATCCTTGCACCCTCTATTGGAACGGATTGAATTAATAATGGTTAGCATTCACAATGTCGGTGCCCGCTTGGCAAGATAGGAGGAGTATGGCGAGTGTTGGTCACACATGCCACTCTCTAGGACCGGGGCAGACAGGAGACGACCATTGCTATGAAACCGTGGTATCTTTCCGCGCAAGAGGGTGTTTCTTCGAAACTACATGCTCTATCGTGGCTAAGAATACACCGACACCTTGCTCTGTCACGGCTCGCGCGCGACAGAGCTCCACCCATGCCCCATGCTGAGGCTTGGGAAATGCATCGTGCATGTTATCGTGCCGTTTGCTGGCCTTGTTTTCAACCAAGACGCGCGTCTTTGGTGAAGTAAATGGTGGCGGAGCTGCGGCTCTCTAGCAACGGCCGCTTTCACCTATACCCGGTCCCTTGTCTGCGGGCCCGCACAAATGCGATGGAACAGTGTGCTTACATCTCGATTTATATGTTTTGATCTAACTATGCAGTCGTCGAATCTGGATAAGTGTACGTTACCCTATCTCACATCAGCGCTGGACGAAATTATCTCGGCAAAGAAGAAGCAGAACCCTCGCCCTCGCCGCAGCTCGGGTGCTCGTCAGTCGAGTATCTCGAAGGGCAAGGGCGCGAAGGCTGCTGCACTCGGTGGTGCAGCGGTAGCGGCCCAGGCCATCAGCCAAGCTAACCGCCAGCAACCTCCTGTTGTATTCCCCCCCAAGGGAGGCAAGGGTCAAGGTAGCAAGGTGATTGTGAGCAACCTGCCTACCGATGTGACAGAGGCGCAGGTCAAGGTATGCACACTCTTTAACCCCAGGAACTGTTTTCCACGACAATCGGCCCTCTGCGCCGTGTGCTGATGAGCTACCGTGCGAATGGCCAGTCCACCGGTGTGGTGACTGTCGAGTTCCAACGTGCCGACGACGCTAACCGTGCCTACGCTCAGTACAACAACCGTTTGATCGATGGCAGTGCGTATTTATTTCTGACCCACAGAGCGCCCGCTCAAGATTGAAGTGGTCGTTGACCCAGCTGTTGCTGCTGCGGCGGTCGCCCCGGCGGCTCAGAACGCGACTGCGAAGCCGGCTCCTGCCCGCAATGCTAAGAAGGCCAACCGCAACAAGAAGCGTCGCGAGGCTCGCCCTGCGAAGACGCTCGAGGACCTCGATGCGGAGATGGAGGGTACGTCTGTCACCCACTAACCCAGACTACACGAAGCAGGCGAGCACTGCCGAGGCTCAGCCTATGCAAGACGCGCCTGCGGCGTAACTTGAATAGTGATTGGAATAGATGGAGGTGTGTACCCTCGTGAAACGCCCGTGCACAGACTAGACGGCACGTTGCTCTTCAGTGATGGCACGCGTCCTGTCCAGTGGCAGCGATGCGTCCATCCCGCAGCATATGGGCGGCGAAATAGCTGTGAATGAATCGCTCATGCGGGCACAGATAAGTTCGCCCCTTATGGCCGATCCAGGTGATCGTCCATGGGCAACCGCCTCGCATCCCCAGCCACAGGAAGCTGGCGACCGAGGCACTAAGCTCATGGAACTCCTCTCTGAAATACAAGCCACATCGCCAGAGAATTATGAGGAAATCCACATCTTGGCGAGTCGGGTGTATTCTACCCTCACTGAGGAGACTGGCCCCTCTCGTGTGTATGAACTGTTTGGTGAACAAGGCGGCTTCTTGATCGTGGGTCAACTCCTTGCCGCAATCCAACGTGGGCGTGATGTTACCGACGAAGATGCAAGCACATGGCTTTCCCGCCTGCTGCTACTCACGCTTCAGATCCTAACCGATGCCATTACTTGGAGCCGCCACAATTTGCATTCCTTCGAGCGTTTGTTGGGGTGGGACAGTCTCGTGGCGACACTGATGGAAGCTGTGCCCTCATCCATACCGAGTCGCACCATTGCCATGCTCTTTGGGATGGCCCTAGGCCAAGTTACCATCGGCATCGAGCAATTCAAACTCGTGAGCGAGGCGATACGGGCTGGTCAGATACGCGGCGGAACAGCACGCGATCTACCTATTGTACACCCCGCCGCCATCTACGCCGCCGTGTCTCTTGCAGAGGAGGACCAAATTGTACCGAATGTGCGCGAAGCTACTTACTCACTCTTGCACGACATACTCGTTTCCAACGAGCGCAATACCAATGTGCTTTCGCGAACACGCGTGCCTTCGCTGCTTCTCCGCGCGTGGCTGGCTGGGAGGCGTCTTCCCACTGAGACATCTGTTTTACGCCTGCTTTGGCAGGATGGAATCAAAAATGCAGAAGATGTGCGCATTATATTCACTCACTTGATGCAATCACCCCTCGATAACGAGTGTGAATTGCTTGGCCTCCTACATGATGTGGCCATCTCGGCTCATCGTCCCGCCTCCCTCACTATCGACGCGAAAACTGCTCCGAGTGACCACTGTCCCACTGGCATACACATCCGAGCATTGCCGCGTCCGTTTCCTTCTGATAACCCTACGTCGGCAGGTTTCTCTCTGGCGATGCTGCTGCGTATCGAACACACTACCCCTGATGCCTCGCTAGATCTGTTTCGACTGGAAAGTGTACCTGCACATCCTTTGCGCCTTATTCTCGACATGACGCTTGGTACTCTTATGTACGAGCCTGGTGGTGCCACCCGGCAGGCATATCGTCTCCCACGTACTCAACTGGAGCAGCATGCTTGGCACTCTGTGGTGCTCACTCATACTCGGTCCATGCCGCGGGTTCCCTCAACGGTCCATGTGTACTTGGATGGGAAGCGTGTTTGTACCTTGCAAGTGCCTTGGCCCGGTGCCTTTGCGACCCCTGCCTCTGTGTGGCTCGGTGGGACTCCCGTTGTCGGCGAGGGCCATGCGACATGGTCTCTTTCCTCTGTATTCCTCATGGATGGCCTTATTCCGCCAAGCATTCCTGCACTTTTGCACGAGCTAGTACCCACCTACACAGGTAACTTGCAAGCTCCTCTCGCACGCTTTCTCCCCTATGCTGGACTTACGCGCATACACACGCGCCTTCATGAACTTGCTGGAGCCAGTACACCACGTGGACAGAGTCACTCGTTCCGTACCCTAAAGTGTGCATTGCATATGGCAGCTGCCGATATCTTTCCGCTGGAGCACGTTTACCTGCACCTACAGGCCGACCATACCTTGCGTTGCGGCACCCAGGTCCTTGTGCCCAATCAAACTTTACCGATCCTCTTAAAGGACATGCGTCCGTCTGAGCTTCATGGTACGGTGGAGGGTCTGCCCACGCTGCGTCTTCCTCGCCGATTGGATGAGGCCGTCTGGTCTCTCGGTGGCTGCGCGGTGCTCCTGCGTTTGGTGGAACTTGCCAATTCTACCGCATCATTAGAGGCTTGTGTGTCATTGTTCCTACGTCTTGTTTCCTTTTCCTGGCGCCTGGCCGAAGACGCCGAACGTATTCGAGCCTTTGGCATCTTTGGCGCACTGCTGCGAGCCAAGGCTCGCATGATCAGCGTACCCATTCTTGCTGCTTTGCAAGAGGCTGCGGCACCAAAGGCAAGCTGGGCCAACGTGCAGCTGTATCGGGCTGTACTTCTTGATACGGATCTCTGGGTATGCACATCTGAGGCCGTGCAGCTGGCCTATGCCCAGCACTTTCAGAAGCTGCTACCGTTAGGTGGCCGTGGACTCGCTGATGTACACCTCGTACGCCGCCTTATTCACTTTTCGATGCGTGCCTCTTGCGTGCCCTCTCATGTCTTGGACCAAGTCATGCAGGCGGCTCTAGAAGGCCACTTTCGTGCACGCAACATTCAAGCCCTGGTGCAATTTGTGGCCATTCAACTAGGTCATGTGGCCCCGAATGCTGCATCACTCGGCGCAGCTAAAGCGCGCACTGACGAATCGCTGTTTATTGCGCCAATGGAAGCCAGTCAATTCGTGGTTCCACCGCCAGCCACACAGGATCCTCGAGGCTGTGAGCTAGCGCGGCTTTGGCTAGCCACATTCCTCCGTCTCCTTGCGGAAGACGACGCACTTGTCAAGTTGGCTGCGAGCGCTATCCAAGCCCAATGGCTATTGATGCTATTGCGTCCAGGTCTCTTGCCGGAAGATGCCGAGCTTGTGGTGCCTCTAGCGCAGAAGCTGCTCTCTGCATCACCCAGCTTAGCGCACGCCTTCACCCGGATGGGCGGGTTTCGGGTACTAGAAGCGACCCTACCTACATTGTGGTATGTGCCCTCTGTCTTTCCATGGCTATGGACGCTTTGCCTAGGCCCAAGAAAGCGCGCTATATCGTTGTTCGACACGTTTTCGGCGCTTGATCAATCTCCTTTACACTTTCCACAGGCGCTGCGTGTCCTGGTTCAATGTATTGGGGTTGGTCTCCAGGAATGTCGCCACATCCAGCGTCAGCGGCGCGCATCTGTGCCTGTGGTTTCGCATGATGTATCCAAGCTAAGGCCGCTAAAAGAATCAGTATCTCTTCTCCTCTTGCATGCCGTCGAACCCAAATTCTACACTCTACTCATGCTTGCCCCAACCTTGGTATGTGTCTTGCGAGCTACAGCTCCGCGCTACATGGATGCTCCTTGTGGTGAAACTGTCGCTTGTCTCTGCGACAGTCTTACGCGCATGTTGGCTCATTTAATGGCCGATATGACGCTGCAATCTCACACCCTCACCCTTTTGCACAATATGCATGGAGCCATGCCAACGCCTGACCCACTCGTCCAATCACGCATGTGCGTGGCCATCTATATACCTCTGCTGGAACAGCTGATGCGGCTGCTGCGAAAGCGGCCACTTGGTCGTTCATCCCTGGACCTTGTCGCGGATATCCTGGAACTGACATCCAATGAGTCAATGCGAAACTCTCTTCTGCAACAGCGGATCTTTGAGCTAGCAGATGTACTTATTGGTGCGCCAGCACACATTTTATCAACTCGTGCCCGAGTCCAAGCTAGCGTGGCATTGGAGCGCAATATCCTGCATGGGTTGTCCGATCCACGAACTCTTCCGAATGTGTTGCGCTTTTGCGAGCGAGCCAAACACTTTATACTGACGGAGTACGCCGACGAGACATTCATGCGCACTGTGTTCTACCACTCCTATATACACTGTGAGTCGGATCCACATGCGGCCCAATGTATGGAATATTTCCGCACTCGCTGGCCAGATCTGGTACCTGATCATGACGGCGGCTTGGCATCTTACTCGGCTTTGTGGGAAGAAGCACTCGCTTCGCAGCGCTCATTTCTGCATAGCTTGACACATGAGCGCTGGCGCCAATGGCAGTGCAAGCCAAGTTCTCGCGCCATGGCTGTTCTAGTTGTACACAAGCGTGTTTCTGCTTGGTACGATGCTCTTGTGGAGCACAGCACACTTCGTACGGGACGGTATGCTCAAGATACACGCGAAGATATCACATATCTCCTGAGAACCTGGTACGACTTGCGCCAGAGCAATCAGCTCACCGATTCGAATACTCGCACATGGCACTTGGATCCAACGGAAGGACCATGCCGTGCTCGTATCAAGCTATGGTCTGTACCTGACCATTGTCCCTCCGATCCACTGACGTTACCTCGAACACCCTCGCCTCCCATACATACTTCAGAGCAGGACGCCAAACTCTTACCGGAGGAGTTTGATGTCGGAGTCTCGCTGCAGGAAGAAGCACCTCCGCAAACCACATCTTCGCTGCAAAATATACCCAGAGACGAGATGGACCACCTGACGGAACCTGCTGAAGATTATGAAGACAAAATTCGGTGGATCTTACGGACACTTCACGCAGGTGACACAGTGGAAGCTATTTTTAATACGGCACGCGTTGTTGGCGTCGATGTACAGCCAAGCCTCTTGCTTATCGGCACACACCACCTCTACCTCCTAGACAATTTCTTTTCCCGCCCAAATGGTGAAATTGTCAATTTCGCGGATGCCCCTCACGAAGAGAAAGACATATTGATTCTGGCAGCGGGCGTGGCTCTCTTGCCGGATGTTGATGAACCTGTTCGTGTCTGGCGTTGGGATATGCTAAAACATTACCTTCACCGTGCGTGGCTGCACCGGCGTACAGCACTAGAGCTATTCTTTACCGATGGACAAAGCAGTCTACTTGTGCTGCCCTCGCACGAACATATTTCTTGGCTCTCCGATTTAATTTGTCTGAAAATGCCACCGGCACACATGGCCTCCGAAGCTCTCATCGAGAGCGTCACTGATGTCGCTACGACTTCTACGCGTCTGCCTCTTCGACGCCAAATGGGACGTGCGACAGCGGCCTGGCAGGAAGGGCGGATATCCAATGCCGAATACTTGATGATCCTTAATACCCTGGCTGGGCGTACCATGAACGATCTTGCGCAATTCCCCGTCTTCCCTTGGGTCCTTGCCGATTATGACAGCACAGAGTTGGACTTGGAGCGCGCATCCACATTTCGACAGCTGGACAAACCTATGGGTGCTCAGCAGGCTGAGCGTCGGGCTGAGTTTATCGAACGATACGAGCAGCTTCATCAAGTACAAATGGAGCCCTTCCATTACGGCACTCATTACTCTACAGCCACGAGCGTGTGTGCTTTCTTGGTTCGGGTGCATCCCTTTGCCAACATATTAAAGGAGCTTCAAGGTGGCACGTTCGACCTTCCTGATCGACTATTTGCCTCCGTTCGCGATGCATGGATATCTGCGAGTGAGCGATCCTGTGCGGATGTCCGTGAACTAATTCCCGAGTTTTACTTTCTTCCCGAGATGTTTACGAATGCCAATCATTTTTCGTTCGGGACCACCCAGGCAGGTAAAGATGTTGACGACGTTGACTTGCCCCCATGGGCAGAGGGGGACCCGTTCTTATTTGTACAGAAGCACAGAGAAGCCCTTGAGTCGGACTATGTGAGTGCCCATCTGCATGAATGGATCGACCTTATATTCGGCTACAAGGCGCGCGGTCGAGAAGCAGTTGCATCCACAAATGTATTCCATCCCATGTCTTATTCCCATGCCGTTGATCTGGAAGGTATTGACTCTTTGCTCGAGCGCCAAGCAGCGGCACAGGTCGTCCACAACTTTGGACAGACACCCGCACAGCTGTTCACCCGCCCCCATCCTTCTCGTCTCGTTGGAAAGCCCTTGGAGCCTTGGCAAAACGGTGCGGACATGCTACATTATCCCCATCTTCTACTTCAAGGCCGAGCACCGGTTGCGTATGTTCCTGGACCGGTTTATCGAATTGACGGACCCCCTGATTCATTATATGCTTCTACACGCGAATATGTCCTGCTACCTGAGGCGCAGTTGACGTTTTCCTATGGATACATGGATAATTCTATGCGCTTTTTAAGATTGGATGGCCAACCTGTGGCCATGCTGGAGCATGCCGCTGTGGGTCGGATTACTTGTATGGAAGCACTCCATCACATGGTGGTCTTTGGTTCTGATGAGGGTATGGTGCACATGTATTCCTTGAAGCTACCAAACCCATATCTTGAAATCCAAGCGGCCTTGGACGGACACACAGCTGCTGTTATTTCCATGGCCATATCAACTTCATGGAGCATCGTGGTGACCGGCAGCAAAGACCATACGGTAATAGTATGGGATTTGAACCGCCGTCGCGCTGTGCGGCAGCTGGAAGGTCCAGATCAACCTGTGGAACACCTCGCTATTGACGACAAAAAGGGATGGATCGCTGCTGCTGCCGGTACTTCGGTATGGATATGGTCTATCAATGGTGTGCTCCTAGTCCAACAGAGCACACGCAGTGCAACCTACGATCCTCTATCCAGCGTAACTTTTATATCTCGCGATTATCATGTTGGAAAACTGGGTGTTCTGGCCACGGGACATCGCGATCTCATTGTGCTCTGGAATATTGTATCCCAGCATGAGCGTGCCACAGCGCCACGATGGCGTCTCTTTAAACTGGCCGTACTCACCATGCGCGATCAAGAAGGTGTATCTATAACAGCTTTGCGTGCTAGCAGCATATCGCTTTTAAGCGCCGGAGATAGCCGTGGGCGCCTTTATACGTGGAGTTTGCCCGGTGCTGCTGTAACTCTGGCTATACCTGACGATGTCTGCTATGGTGGCTGCCATCGACGCTTTGGCATTCTAGACAAGAAGAGGCCCTGTCAGGGCTGCGGTGGCTGGGTTTGTCAACGATGTTCATCTAGCTACGTGAGTGGCCAGCTACGCCTTTGCTTAAACTGCGCTGGTTTTCTAGGATCTCGAGGCATGAGTCTGTAATATACAATTTAGTGGGCCGAACGGCGCTTTTCTTCCACTTGCTTTTGAATCTGGTGGATAATGTCCAAATACGCAGTGCTTGCTGGACTTTCTGGGTATTCTTCGACAAAACTCTCGCCCATGTCGCAGCACTTGGCAATACGCGGGTCCAGCGGTACGCTGCCCAGGAAGGTAAGACCAAGTTCCTCACACAAGGCCTTGGCACCACCTGTAGATGGATAGAAAATATCAGAGCGGCCATGGCAGGCGGGACACACAAATCCTGCCATATTTTCCACGATGCCGAGGATCGGCACATTCATCTTGCGACAGAACGAAATCTCCTTGCGAACATCCTGCAAGGATACTTCTTGGGGGGTTGTAATAATCACAGCACCATCAATGCCTGACTCCCGCAGAAAACCCACAATCGAGAGATGCTCATCAGAAGTGCCCGGTGGCGTATCGACAAGCAGGTAGTCAATCACCGTCTCCTTGCCCTCGGCCGGCTCAAGACCACCAGTCCAGTCCACATCCTTGAGGAACTGCTTGATGAGGCCATTCTTCTTAGGGCCGCGCCAAATAATGGCCGCATCGCTGGAAGGCAATAGAAACTCCACTGAGATACAGGCAAGGTTGTCGGAGACATAGACAGGCGACCAGCCAGCGGAAGAAGCATGGATATACTGATTTTTCAGGCCCAAAATAGTAGGGATAGACGGACCACAAACATCAATGTCCAGCACCGCTGTTTGAGTACGAGGGTTGCTAGCGCAAGCCCATGCGAGTTGCGAAGTGAATGTACTCTTTCCTACGCCCCCTTTTCCACTAAGGATCAGTACCTTTGCATCCACACATCTCATGCGCTCGCGAATCAAAGGCAAGTCCGGATCAGGGCCCTTAGGTGCTGTTTGACAATGATCCTGATTTGGGCAGCCTTGGCACGCACTTGCATGTCCCGCCAAATCCGAGTCTACTCCAGGGCAAAATTCCGGAGCATTTTCAGGCAGGTGGTCTGGACGGGGCCTTGCC
This sequence comes from Malassezia caprae, assembly GCA_029542885.1. Classification (NCBI taxonomy): domain Eukaryota; kingdom Fungi; phylum Basidiomycota; class Malasseziomycetes; order Malasseziales; family Malasseziaceae; genus Malassezia; species Malassezia caprae. Next base: position 56,403 of record CP119910.1, read on the forward strand.
ACCGTGTCATTGCTCACCGCTGGCAACACATCCACCATTAGAGTGTCAAGTGTGGCGAATCCAAGATAAATCCAAGTTAGAAATACCTCCACACTATATAATTACATCGCCGCTAGCCACATCTCCACTGTTGAGGCGAGCAGTGGGAAAGAATGGAACTGGGCAATGGCAAGTGCGTGAGAGAGTCGCTTGTTGGTATCCGACTGGGTATTCTTCTGCATCCAGGCACCTGAGCATGTACAATAAGGTGCCAAATTATTGGTATTGATGCTTCCACAACGCGAACAGTGCAAGTCTTGGACAGCGTGCTGGGCGATTTGTTGTTGAACCATAGCAATCAACCTTAATTCAATAGAGGCGCGATCGTACAGAGTATGACAACGCAAACAGTGCCATTCCTTATGAGGAGCACTCGCAATCAAGTCTGCGTCTCGGCAAAGGTCAAGTGTGCGATCGTCGTTACAGAAATGACAGATGACCCAGGGCAAGCGGAACGAAAGGCAAGGATTTCGCCACTCTGCTGCCGGTGCAAATTCTCGAATTCCAATAAGATCAAGGAGATTGCGCTTGCAGATCTGTGACTCAAGCGTGGCTTCTTTGTGCAATGCCAAGACTCGCGTTATCGCTTTAATATATTCCAGCGTGGGGTTCGAAAGATCGAGGTGCGAGCCAGGCAATTGCGGAAAAGCCCATTCCTCCGGGTTGGACTGTACTTTCCACTCTTCCTGAATTTCACTCACGGTTCGCAGAAGACGCTGTGTCATAACATGCGACACAATATGTTTGGCATTGTCGACGCTAGTAGAGTCTTTCTCTTTGACGTCGGGGGCCTGCGATGGCGTATTTTGCGGCAAAGGACGCATGATCGGACGCTCCTGTTGGCGTGCCACTGCTTGACGCTTAGCATGATACAGCTCGTAGATAAACAGTCCGACCATCTTGGCAAAACGTTCCTGAACTGCTGGCGGAAGGAACGACTGGATATTCCAAGCCATCTCGACGTCCACATCCTCGGGCAACTCGATAGCCTCAGGATCGTGCGCAATGACGCCGCCCACATTGTTCATATCTAGGAAAACAAGGTATTCCCACACATGAACGATATTCAGGGACAGATGACGGAAGACATCGGGAGCAGTGGCAGTGCCCATCAGGTAGCGACCAAACGCTGCCGCACTTCCTGCTGTTGGGCGGTTCGTGAGCAGTAGCAGCCGCGTGTAGCTGGCATAGACAATCTGCACGCCCAGACGTCTAAACTCGGCGAGCAATTGCAACAACGTTTTACGCATCAGCCGTTGCAAGAACCGCTGCAACGCTGGCTCAAAGAGCGCCGCTTTGGAGCTGCATGCCCAGCGCCAGAAATTGTCCGCCAACAAGGACGCACACGTCGACAACCCTCGGGTCTTTTCCACATGCCAAGCCTTGACCATGCTTCGTATCGCTGCAAACGTTTGCGAAGTGAGAACAGCATCGCCCAGATCTGCCGCGACAGGTACTCGGCCATGGGCATATTCATCGAGCGAGTGAGAAGCAGAGTCGAATGCCATAGATGCAGCACCGATTCCCTCCATTGCATGAACATTAGCATTTTGGAGAACGCAATTGAGCGCCAAATCAGACACCTGAACCTCGAGACAAACACTGGAGTAGGCACCAGGGTTGGTGATTTCGAGCATGTCCAGTTCATCGACGGTCCCAGGATTCATATCATCCTCACGGCCGCCCAGGTCCGGCCTCGGTCCCTCCGACCACCACAAAACCATGTCACTTTGCTGAAGACGACGCGCAAAGTCCAAATCCGAGCCGAACATAGCAAAGTCGTGAGGCATATTACCCAGAGGTATGTCGAGGTGAGCTGCTAGCTCAATCCAGCGCACAAGCCACATGGAGGTCCGGAGATAGCAGTTTACCATCCTGCGAGCGGCGTATGGCTGCCAGCCCAGGGCTGGGAGAGAATCCTCCGCCAGTGCAGCAGGCACCATGAGAACAGGCATCTCTGATGACAAGGTCATCCGCGAATCATAGTAACTCAGCGGACGTGAACTGCAAAGGGCTAACAGCGGTGCACCCTGCTTCCCTGTCCGAACCTCTCGTACATCCTTCATAAGGGCCCGAAACGCCTTGGTCTCATTAGTATGAATGTGGACTTGCGGTGTAAAAGTGGCAGGGTACTCAAAGGCTCCTTCTCCTTCGCGAATTCGCCCAGCCCGGCGCAGAACCTCTAGTCGCTCTCGATACATGGATTCCAGCGATGGCCATTCATTTAGACCCGCTGAATCCACAAGATGGACATATACTTGACCATCACTGTTTACCAGCACCAACACATGCCGTTTCTTGTCGGATGCGTGATATAGGTACACTGTGCGCATGGCGTGTCCGTTTCGCAGATATACCGGGTGCGCATGTGAGGCATGCGAGAGATCATTCAAGGTGAGACCAGCATCCATAACATGACTTAGTTTGACCCCTGGGCGCAATTTGCACGACGCTCCCAACTGAATAATAGCACGCACGTCCAGAGGGACCTGCATTTCGTACACGCCATCCACATTGGGATGGTTCAGCAGCGCAGAAAAGTGGGCATCGTCTTTGCGGAACTCCTCTTCCGTCACTGTGACTTGCATCAAATGTCTTAAGGGGGCACCGCGCGGCAAGACCCGAGTCACAGCCTCAGCACGATATGTGTCCCGCAGCAAGCCCTGTTTGGGCAGCTGTACAAAATTGACATAAAACTGCCGTGGAACGTTGAGCTTTAAAGCATGAAGCTGACGATCCACAAGCACCCATAGGCGGAATTCGCCGGGTCGGGATGTGGGGGCCAATTGGACAATGTCCCAAGTGACGGAGGCCATAGCTGAGCTACGTTGCTCAAAAAAGCCACCCAACGTGGTGCTGCGCTTCTCCATGCCGCGTCTCTCAGAGCGTCGCCGACGCCATCGAACACGCATCGCCGATACCCATCCGGGATAGTCATGTTCAATGGGCGGAACCGGAGGGTCGACCGGCGGCACCACTTCCTTGACAACCTTGGGCTCTGCAAGAGGTGGCGGGATGGAACGGGTCTTTACTGGATCGCCCCGGAACAGCTGATCAAGCTTGACCTGCAGTACTTTGTCGTCGCGCGCTGCCACACGCTTCATAAGCCAGTCAGGGTGCCGAACACGCGGCACAGGATTGCGCACCTTTTGCATGGCGGCTGGAATCGTAATCAGCTTTTGGATCACACCCGCAAAGCGATCAATATAGTAGTTCCAGTCCAAAATGCTTCGCAGGTCAAAGTCATTCAACGAGCTGTCTTTAAGAAATCGCCGTAAAAAGTGCGCCTTAACGTCTGGCTCTGCGTTGAAGATAGCAACAGGTACGGCTCGGTCCGTGACAGGTGCACCGTAGGGTTTGGCAGATACAATAAACTTACACGCCAATCCGCGATCCTTTACCACTTGATTGCCTAGGATTTCGGCTAGACGCCGGGCTGTCGTAATGGCTGTCGACTTTTGCGACCCGTATTCACTAAGCAGCTTGGTCATGCTTTTATTCTCGGCAATAAGGTCAATGAGCTCCTCGTCGTGCAGAGTAGACCCTTTGCTGTATAGGACGTCGAGCCATTGATCAGCCACTTGTGCCACGGCTGCGTAACAGCTCACTAGCGAGTCTCCAAGTAGGAACTTGCTAAAGATTTGTTTCTGGAAGTCTTTGATCAGCTGCAGCTCCCCGCGGCGTTTGACTTCAAAGCCCTTCAATTCTGCAAGAGAGCCATCGTCATTGAACACAGCATATCGTTTCTTCAAGAGTTTGTCTTCCTCTTTGCTAGAGGGCAGAATCATAGCACGGTAAGGTCCATCGAGCTCGAAGAAAATACTATTCTCTTTGTGCACTTTGTAGGATCCCGACTCTGGATCCAGCTCGTGGTACTGGTGATTTGTGAAGCGCTGGTGCACCAAATAGTTGAGCATCGTGCACGGATATGACACGCCAAACGACTTTCCGTTACGGCACTTGAAGTTGAAGTTTTCTGGGAAAGTGCCAGGAAGCATACACCAGATACCATCCGTGTCAAGCTCTAGCGGACGACCAATGCGATCCACGAGCTCCTTAGCCATCTGAATAATGGTCGCACCAGTAAGACAAGTAATACCTGCCATTTCCATAGAATACCAACGTGCACCTTTGCGCATGACGTAGCCATAGAAGGAGTTTAGAATACACTTGTGGGCAAGTTGAAGCGAATCATAGAGGACAATCATTTTCTTTGCCTCGAGTACATCATCTAGTCCAGCACCTTCCACGGCCTTGTCGAGGTTCTTTTTCCACTTCTTGTGGAGGCCTTTGTACTCGTAGCGGCGATCTCGAAAGTCACGTACCGTGTTGATGTAGAAAGGATTCTCACGTTGACATATAATCGCCTCACGGATCACTGTCTTGGTATCATGTACTCGCTTGTATACTTTGCGGCTATAGTCCGCTAGTCGTTTTTGCAAAAGAGCTGACTGCTCCGAGGCGCTCAGGTCCTGATACGAGCGCGTTTTTTGACCATCACGCCCAGCAAATGACTCCATGTCTAGCGCATGTCGGATCATGTTGATTTCGTCTCGTTTGGCAGGGAAGTATTCACCTCGCCATGCCCATTTCATGCGCCGATCACACGCCATCCCAGGGCGATTGTAGTCGCAGGAGGCGCATAATGCTTCGTCGACGACCGAATCCGGCTGCAGTCGATTCGATAACATAATATTTGGATACATTGCCGCGACGTCTAAGTGGTAGATCAATGGCTTGTCTTGACGCACAGGATTGTCCCGGAGTATCTCCAGCATCGAGCAGATCTGCGACCGTACTTCATCGTAGTTCTCAATGTCACTCAGACTCATATGGCCTTCCTCCACGATAGTGAACTTGAGCGAGTCATCCAGGTCATCAATCAGTTGTTGAATGGCAGCTGGCTCGATGTGAAAGTCTGTAGGGATGTCGCTTCGAAAAACACCCGCTTCCAACGCTTCCACATGTCCGCCGACGTAGGTCTCAGATTCCAGAATGTGACCCTCGAATGTGTTGTCGATCGGATCCACGTGGCGATTAGGCACGAGAATGTTGCTTTTGTAGGCCTGTACCATCAATAATGTTTCGCACAAAGTGCCACTTCCTTTGCGCAGCACTTCGTCAGGATTCAGAGGAATGATATTGCATAGCGAGAAAATGAAAGGATGAACATACTTCATGTACAGGTAATACGTGGCGACAGCATCTGAAACAGAGTATTGTGCCAATGTTTGAGGTTGTTCCGAGGCGTAAGGTGTCATTAGTTCTGGATCGAGTTCCATTGGATCATAGCCCAACTTGGCAATCGTAACAGCTTTCAGGCCCTGACTACCTTGAGGAAGATACGAGTCACGCTTCACCCACCGGAAACAGTCCAGATGGGAACAGTGGCGGCTCTTGTACTCATCATCTGAATCTTTCGAGAAGCCAATTTCTTGCCGCATATCAATTCCATGGATCCGCGCACGCGTATCGACAAACATAAAGTCAAACGAGTCACCGTTATAAGTTGCAATGACAGTGGGGCGTGCCTCCTGGATATGCGAAAAAAAGCGATGCAGCAAGGCTACTTCATCTTGCTCGTTGAAAATCATAAAAGGGCCTTCATATTCGTCCTTGGGTGTATATTCAAAGTCTTCAATGTCCTCGCTGATCACTTCACGGTTGGTAATGAGGAATCCTTGCCCATCAATCATATACGATATCATCATGATCACATCAGTCTCAGCATCCGGAAACTTGAGTGGCTGCTTCGTGGTTTCGATATCAAAGGCCATAACGACGGGATCAGCTCGCTTCACACGCTCCGGCACTGCGCGGAGTGCCACGACACCCTCATGGAAGCTCACATCATACCACAATCCGACTCGAATATCATTGTCGATCGCCACACGCAAGTAATAGGGTACATCGTATTCATACAGCGAAACCACGCAGTCCTCTGGACTCCTTCCTCCAATTTTTGCACTCGACTCTGCCCCTGCCTCCTCACTAGTCATGCTCATATAGAGTTCAGGTTCTGAGGTACTGAAAGTGTCTTGGAGAACATGCGTATAGGCATCAATTGCAGACACTTTCTTTTGTGCTTCTTGTGCGAGAGGAAGTAGCTCTTTACGAACTGCCAGCAAGTCATTCACGTTCATGAACTGGAGTTGCAATACAGTGCGCTGATTTCCGACAAGGTGATTTGGAAGCTTGAGGTCTTCCTTGCGTTTTCTTTCAACCGAACTGAGTAGACCTTCAAATTTGCGCCTGAGCCACTCCTCGACGATGGACTCCGTTCCAGCATAGCAAGCAAGTAAAAAGTATGGCTGGTAGAGGACTGTTACTTTGAACATGGACGCGTCATCTTGAACAAAGTAGTAGTCCACACCAGAGCGACCAGTAGGATGTGTCTCATCCTGAAGCAATGTTGGGTGCATGTTCACCATCCAACCCTGTCTTGTTTCACCTTGTTCTAGGCGTTGAAAGCCCATACGCTCATCAATTGCGTCATCATCGCGAGCAGCAGCGAAGCGGTCCTCTAGCAATGACGCGGCATTGTCCGCTGTTTGAGCCCTGCCAACAGTACGAGATCCGCCACGGTTTGGGGCGCCCGTTCCGCGACGACGGAAAGTTCCTCGACCACGACCACTTGAGGGTCGCGAAGGGACCGAGCCCAACGTGCGTGGTGGCATGAGCCGTTAATCTCAAGCGTGCGGCAAGACAAGAAACGACACGCGACGCGGCGCGGCGCGCGGCGCGGGTTAATCTCAATGGAGGTGTGCGCTCTATATGGGCACGCTCGTCGGTGACACTTGGTATGGAGCATGCAGCCCAATGAAAAGCGGCATGCCCCCAAGTTGATACCTAAAGATTCATTTTCTAAAGAGCAAGCTCGGAAACAGCTTCGAAAAAGGTGCATCGATCGCATTCAGTTAGAAAGATCTATCAAACGAAATGCGTCAGTGACGCGCTCTCGTGAAATGTGGCTCAACGCTATGGTCGAGCAAGAGGTCATGAGGATGGGCCATATATGGACTGAAGAGGTGAGTCTACTTGAGCTTACCCAGGAAATCGGTAATATAATACGTGAAGAATACCATCATGCTATGAGCGTTTATGAACAGCGATACTCTAACGAAATGGGCCACCTAAGTTTGGATCACATGCTTGCTATCGAGGAGGAAATTGCTAGCGAATCTACATTCTCTTGAAGTTCAAATGCTTCAAGGTTGCAAAATAAAAGTGGTACGAGCACAAGGGGATTTCCGCGTGTATGCAAGGCTTGACAAGTCACTAGAACCTGTCACCATAGCTGCCGCTATAGCCACCGCCATAGCCCCCACCCATGGAGTTGTGACCGCCACCGTAGCCGCCGCCCATGGAGCTGCCCATGCCGCCACCGCCAAAGTTGCTGCCCATGCTGTTACCCATACTGCCACCACCGTAGCCATCGCCCATGGAGTGACCCCCCATGCCGCCGCCCATGGAGTGACCTCCCATGCCGCCCATGGAACCGCCGCCCATGGAGCCGCCGCCCATGCCGCCGCCCATGGAGTGACCTCCCATGCCGCCCATGGAACCGCCGCCCATGGAACCGCCGCCCATGCCGCCGCCCATGGAGTGACCTCCCATGCCGCCGCCCATGGAACCGCCGCCCATGGAACCGCCGCCCATGGAACCGCCGCCCATGGAACCGCCGCCCATGCCGCCACCCATGGAGCCGCCGCCCATGGAGCCGCCGTGATTGTTATGGCCTGTGATACCACTAACGAGGTTGCTGACCAAGTTGCCACTGCCACCTGATCCGCCATTCATGCCAGTTCCGTGATGGCTACCACCACCCATGACGTTGCCAATGAGTTCGTTGACCATATTGCCACTGCCGCCACCCATGGAGTGGCCACCCATGCCGCCGCCCATGGAGCCGCCCATGCCGCCGCCCATGCCGCCGCCCATGCCGCCGTTCATGCCACCATTACTCTGTTTGTTGAGGACCTTTCCAAGAAGCTAAAAATATAAGACCTTTTCGACTTGTCACATACCTTTTTGCCCATATTCATGAAATGTCCCTTATTCTGATAGTCGTCCATCTTGAAAGAATAATAGAACGGTAGATTGCGGCACGTTAAGCCCTAATGTACCAGAACCCGGGGGCTTTATGATTATCCAATCAAGCTCCACACGTGCGTGCCACAGCAGAAAGTTTCGTCCAGCTTGGTTTTCTATGGTCAGTGCGGGGCGGCGAGACCGGCCGAAGGTTTCTCGAGGAACGCGCTCAAGGGGCGACACCAGAAATAGTTCGACAGCGCTTCAGGAGATTTCTGATTTCAGATCCATTATTTCGTCGCTGGAGCATGATGATACGAGTCAAATCAGGACAGAACTAAGTCATGACGCACGGAACCGACGTGGGATGAATGAAGCTCTTGCACGGGCCATCGCTTCATTAATTGACTCCTCTGGAAACGAAGAATGGAAAGAGGGGCTTCAAAAGAACGCGTACAAGGTGCTGCGGAGACATTCTCAGTTACTGTGGCCACTTCCTTGCCATGACGTACCAGCCCCTCCGGATCTCTTATCTGACGAGATTGCTACGTCTGCAGAGAAAATCGCACCGATGGAAGAAAAAAAGGACCACCTTTCTAATCTTACTGGTAGTGAGCATGGGCAAATTTGGATGGCTGTACAATCAGCTCTGTATCAAGTACTCACTTTGCTTGGCTGGACGTTCCCCTCACATTTACCGACATCCTCATTACAGAAAGAAGTTGAACGCCTATCGGCGAACGCTAGAGGATACAAACCTGAAGCTATTCGTTCTGTGTTATCATACTATAACTGGAATATTGACCGACTCTCACGCTCTCATACTATTGCTTGGCGGGATGTTCTGGCTGTGGCTCTGGGCTCGGATAATCCGTGGGTAATCCGTGCTGCAAAGAAAGCTATAGGCTTAATGCAAGACTTATACAGTGCCCAGTCGGAAGAACCCAAGCTTGAGAAGCGCACATGGTCGTTGCGTTCAAACGCGTCCCTTCATGAACGCTCTCGCATTCTTCAGGAGGCACGGGGTCTCTGCCCTTCTCATTGCTTAATGGACTATATCAATGAATCCGTCGACTCCGATCATGTTCTTTCTTCGTTGAATGATGAAATTCCTGCTATGCCTCAGGGAAATGACATGCTGCTCTCGGATTCACGCGAACAATCCTGGCTATCAGGCGCCGATGAATTGTATGCTTCTTTAATGTGGGACGGTGATTCTGATGATATGTCCAGCATGTCCGACATTGACGAGATACCCTTGGATCAGTCCTATCCTGATGAAGCGGCCCAATCTTCCGATTCGGGTTCTGAATCAGACAGAGATAAGGATTCTGAATTGAGTGACGACGAATCCTCGTCTTCTAGCTCCTCGTCTTCGTCAAATTCTAGCACTGATTCCTCCGAGAGTGAGTCCGAAGCAGATTTGGAAGATTCAGAGGCACAAAATTTGTCCACACGCAAAAGGCAAAGTAGATCACCCTTACCTGGCTCGAAGCGCATGCGGACAAATGAACCAGTCTAATCCTTTTATACTCTATTCCAATTTACTGGGACTATTTGTAACTAATCACGCACGGTATTCTGATGGAACATCCTGCGCCCCTTCTTCTTTGGTGGGGCGACGACCATGATAGTTGACAAATGATTCTTCCCATTTCACATATTCTTTCCAATAAGCCCGCATTGTAGCCTCTTCATCTTCTTCCAATGCTGGCGCAGCGGTCTCTGTGGTTGTCTCTTTCGGTGGTTCGGAATCATCCGGCGGTGCATCGGTTGGCGGAGGAGCTGAAGGTAAGTTTTCGAGTAGAAACGTACGTGGAATATCGTCCTCCGGTGGTGGTGGTACCTCCGCACCCTCTGGTGGCGGAGGAGGTACTGCATCATCTTCAGGCGGAGGAGGTACTTCACCCTCGGGTTCAGCAGGCTGAGGCTCTACACCGCGATTCAGTGCGGCTTTCGCCTTGCGCCATTCTTCCGTAACTGCATCGACTAAGTCCACAGCCATCAATTTTGCACGGTGAACCTGTGTGGCCTCAGGACCAGAGAGATGAATGTGCATAGTCTGCTCAAGCTCTCGACCAGAGTCTGATTCGAGATAGCCTGAACCTTTGCCCTTGATCTGCACACGGACACGGGTTTCATGTTGAATATATTTGACGAACAAGCCTGTGGGTCCAACGATCTTGGCACGAACGTTAAAGTTGCGCAGCGGTTCTAATGTAATGGGAACCATTGCTTCAGGCCAGCCGTTGGGCCCGCGACCGTCACTTCGATGTAGACGATCATCTAGCAGCGGCGGTAAGTCCTGAACCATAAGGTCATTGATCCGAGCGACACAACGGTCTAAGCTTTCCCGAGTATCCGAGGTAATGTGCAAATAGAGAGGAGGCTCTCCGGGGCGAGCTTTGGTCCGGTCTGGGTACCATGTGCCGCGTGTGTACACACGCGCACCCGTTTCATTGCGAAGCTCGTCTTGCGTCTGACGCTTCGTCAGTAAATACCGGTTACGCTGATCATTGATTTCAATATCATATGTGTATACACCATCTGGTCCATCGTCATCAAAGTCAGGGTGCCGCATAAGGGCACCCGGCCCTGTAGGATCGACCGGACGCGAAAACTGCGCGGCAATCTTGGCGGCGGCGGCGGCTGCAGCTCGAGCAGCTAAAAGTAAGAATCACAATACGCACCAGGCCGTGCACTTTTGGTACTTTCGAGGGCCATACTTTGGCCAGCAGAACCCGCCTCAGCAGGGCGATCCCATTTGCTCCTGCGTTCGGACATGCTCTGAACAGAACTGTTAGCGTAGTGTGACCGATCAAGACGACACCACTTCCTTATTTCCCCAATGCGCCAGGATGAAAACGTGACAAGTGGAGGTCTACTTTCCACGGGACGAAATGCACGGATCCTCTGTTAGGCTCTCTGTACCGTCACCTCCAAAAGTATGAACAAACTTCCTGTTTATGAGGAGCTCCAAAAGCTTGCGGAGAACAAATCCATTAACTTGAAGCAAGCGTTCAAGGATGACCCTGAACGTTTTTACAAGTTCTCCACTCATTTTGAGACTGATGCCAAGGATGTGTCGATTTTGCTGGACTATAGCAAGAATTTGATTGACGAAGAGATCCTCAGCAAGCTCATCCAACTTGCAAAAGAATCTGGTGTCGAAAATAAGCGTGATGCAATGTTTAAGGGTGAACACATCAACAACACTGAGGACCGGGCTGTGTTACACATTGCTCTGCGTGACCTGCCTGGCGATTTCCCTGTGTCTGAGCCTGGTGTGGACGAGATTAAGCCTGAGCTTGAGCATATGCGGGAATTTTCGGAAAGCGTTCGCTCGGGTGAATGGAAGGGTTACACTGGCAAGCCGATTCAAACCGTAGTGAATATCGGCATTGGCGGCTCCGATCTCGGACCTGTCATGGTATGCGAGGCCCTCAAGGCGTACTCGAAGCGTGACCTCAAGCTGCACTTTGTTTCGAACATTGATGGCACTCATATGGCTGAGGCTCTGCGTGCTTCTGATCCTGAGACGACGCTTTTTATCATTGCCAGCAAGACCTTCACTACCATTGAGACGATCACCAACGCCGTCACTGCTCGTGAATGGTTCCTTAATGCAGCCAAAGACAAGTCTCATGTGGCAAAGCACTTTGTGGCTCTTAGTACGAATGAACCTGCTGTTACAGAGTTTGGTATTTCCAAGGAAAACATGTTCAAATTCTGGGATTGGGTCGGTGGCCGCTTCAGTCTTTGGAGCGCGATTGGTCTTAGCATTGTCCTCTCAATTGGCTTCGACAACTTCAAGGAAATGCTAAATGGCGCTCACGCCATGGACCTGCACTACAAGAACACACCTCTTGAAAAGAACTTGCCCGTGATCCTGGGTATTCTTGGTGTGTGGTACAATAACTTCCACAACGCCTCTACCCATGCGCTGCTGCCTTACGATCAGTACCTGTGCAAGTTTGCAGACTATTTCCAGCAGGGTGACATGGAGTCTAACGGCAAATTTGTGACCAAGGCCGGAGAGCCTGTGTCTTATCAGACTGGTCCCATTATCTGGGGACAGTCGGGCACCAACGGTCAGCATGCATTTTATCAGCTTATTCACCAGGGCACCAAGCTTGTTCCTTGCGATTTCATTGCTCCCATCGAGTCACTGAACCCGCTTGGCGAGCATCATGACATTCTGCTCTCCAACTTCTTTGCGCAGCCCGAAGCGCTGGCGTTTGGTAAGTCGGAGGAAGATGTGGCTAAAGAGTTGGGACCCAAGGCCTCCAACCCATCGCTTCTTAAGAGCAAGGTGTTCACCGGGAACCGCCCAACCAACAGCATCTTGGTACAAAGGATTACTCCTAAAACTCTAGGTGCTATGATTGTCTTATACGAACACAAGATCGCCACCCAGGGCTTTATTTGGGACATCAACTCGTACGACCAGATGGGTGTGGAACTTGGCAAGGTGCTTGCTAAGAAAATTCTGCCCCTGTTGACTCAGAAAGACGTTACTAAGGTTGATGCCGACGGTCACGACTCGTCGACGTCTGGTCTGATTAAGCACTATCTGTCAAACCGGAAGCAGTAACTACAGGTTGATCGGCATTTGCAAAGTTTGGAAAATCTATAGATTTCATTTAAGCCTTTCCATGCGCTTGTTGTACTCTTCTTTATCAGCGCGGGCCTGCTCTTCGAAGGGCTCCTTCTCCTTCGCGCTGAGCGCCTTCCATTTAGCACCTGCTTCTTTGGCAAATTCATACACAGGCTGTGTCGTCTGCGAATTTGCACGCAAGTGCTGCGCAAAAAGGAAGAACGCGCTTAAGGGGCGCTTCATATTGTCTGGCACTGGTATGTTACGACGCACGGTCTTCTTGCCGGTTTTACGCTGATAAGCCAGGAACTGATTCTGGCGCTGGATGTCATCAGGGGTCAGGCTCTTCTGCCAGGCCTCCAAGTCTTTCTCGTACTGAGACACGTGCTGCGCGTAAAGCTTGTCCACACGGGCGCGCTCCGAGTCCGGAAGCTTTTTCCACTCAGCACCAATAGTTGAGGCAGCAGACTTGATATCGAAGACTTTGTTTCCGTCCTGGTTTGTCTTGCGAAACTCGGGCTTTTCTTTTAGCTCTTGTAGACGTTCCATAAAGAAGATGACGAAACGGGGGCGCTTTGTCGGCTTGCGATCATAAGGGAGGGGGATCAGTTCACCTGAATTGGGGTCTCTACGCTCCCATGGCTTGTCTTTCTTGACTGGCGCCTTCGGCTTTGCTGCTTTGGTGGCTGCAGACTTAGTTTGCTTACCGCTTGTCTTTTCTTTCGAGGAGCCTTTGGCAGGGTAAAGAGAAGCATAAGATAGACTCACATAGTTGGCAAAAGATCCAGCAGAATTCCGCCTTAGCGCAGAAAGAGACATCAAGGGCACACCAATGTGTCGCACACTGGCCAACATGTTGATGGTGTCAAAGAGTGGCGTGGAGAAATGACTTGACTGCATGCGGGTTATTGGCCTTACCGATCGGGCTAACGCATCACGTGAGAGCAACACGCTTGCGCGCGCACAGACATGGGGTTACGCTCCTTAGGTTACGGTGATGTCGCAACGGCTTACAATTCCTCTGTTGCATTTCAATGAGTTCGTTGAATCTATCCAATCTGACATTTAAGTGTATACAGAGTGCGACAAAAAGTTAAGAATTCCTCCAAAGTACTTAGCGCTGATCAATTTGCTGCTTTAATTCATAAGCTGAGGAAAGGATGGGGCGAGGGCGATCAAGAAAGTCGACTATCTGCTCCGGAAGAGCCATTTGTCTGGAAATCACACCAGAAGCGGGAAAGAAATGGTTTGGTCCTTTTTTCTGGGGACCTTTTTAATCCCAGCGTCGAAAGCAGTGTCACGCGCGGCTCTCACATGGTGTCTGTTATCAACTCAATGCAGGTGGACTGCGCCGTTCTTGGAAAGTACGTTTAAAAATATAACGCTAGTCACGACTGGGACTTTGGATATCCGCATCTACAACGTTTGCTCAGCAAAACGAATTTTCCTTGGCTCTTCTCGAATGTCGTGGATGCTTCATGGCGCGAAGATAACTCCAGTCAGATTTCTGAAAAACCGGATGAGAATGACGAACAAATTGAGGCCACTCTTCCATATTTTGTGTTTGAAGTAAAAGGCGTTCGTGTGGGGTGTATTGGGCTTGTGGAAAAGTTTGTATTTCTTATCTGACAATACAGGGAATGGCTCGAAACTGTACCAGGTTTTCCAAAAGAGTTTGAATATCGTGACATGGTGGAAGTCGCTCAGAAGCTTTCGAAGGAGCTTCGACAAGGACCTGAAAAATGCGAACTCATCCTGGCTGTGACACACTGCCGGCTGCCCAATGACATAAAAATTGCCAAGTGTCTTGGAACTACCTGTAACGCAGATCCAAATCAGCATGGCGTTGACCTAATTTTGGGTGGTCACGACCACATGTACTATCTTGGTCGAGGCATTGACAGCTTCAAAGGTGCCGATTTCGACCATGATGTAATTGGGTCAGAAGAGGACAGTAACACTCTCATCGTGAAAAGCGGTACCGACTTCCACGACCTCAGTGAAATTCAAATTTCACTTTCAGAGCCCCACCCTGATTCCTGTGTACGCCGTCGGACTATTGAGCATATCACAGGCACGTTTTATTGCTAACATTAGTCGAACGCCACCAGCTTAGTCCAGATGACCCTTCTCTGCCAGAGCTTCAAGTCCTTTTGGACAAGCTCATGAAGCGAATCTCAAAATCCACGGAACAGTCAGTCGCCCTGTCATTAAATGAATGGGATGTTACATCCAAAGCTGTCCGGACAGATGAGTCTGGCTTTGGCGACTTTGTCGCAGATATTCTGCTCATGTCCATGGAGCGCACGTTGCGAACACAGTCTCCTGAGCAAAATGAGGATGCTGTTACTGGTGGTTACCGTATGGCAGATTGTTCCATTATCTGTGGTGGTTCTCTGCGAAGTGATAGCAAGTTTGGTCCAGGCGAGATTACTCTTGGCAACCTTATGGAGATCATGCCCTTTGAAGATCCTATTATTGTCAAGGAATTAACTGGCCAAGACATTTGGGATGCATTGGAAAATGGGTTCAGTGCATATCCTAAGCAGGAGGGCCGTTTCCCGCAGGTTGCAGGGATGCAAGTTGTATGGGACTCCAGTCGAGAACCTGGCCATCGCGTGATCAGTATTGATCTACTTCATCAACCTTTTGATGGCGAGGTAACCGAGGGGAAAGATGTGTTTATGAAAATCCGTGATTCATACTTATATGACCCTAGTCAGTGCTCTAATAATGAGCAATCTGTTATGGTCCACCGGGACATCCCTAAAGTTAAAAAGCCACTTGATATGAACCAAACGTATTGGGTCGTTACTCGCGAGTATTTGGCGCAAGGGAACGATGGATACTCGGCGCTCAAACGAGGGCGCTATATTATTGACGATGAATCAGGTCAGTTGATGTCCGCTATCGTTCGCAAATTCCTGCTCGGTGCTACATATATTTGGCGATGGAATCATCTTCAATCTCGCAAGCCCCAAACACCCGTGGTACCCGACTCACCGTATTCCTCAGACTCCAGTTTTGATTCCAGCTTTAATGCACCAGCCCGCAAAAGGCGTCGCAAGTCTCTTCTCTCGTATTTGTTTAACGCGCACAATGAAGAACCTGCTCATCTGTCCCTAGGTACTAGCGAGGCTCTCCAACGTGCAAATGAAATACGCCTGCGTCGCTCGAATTCGTTCCAAGTTGGTCAAACCAAGTCTAGCTATGCGTCTAACTCAAACACTGAAAAAGGGCGCGACCCCCTTTTCGTGGACTTCAGCCCTACAACCATTCGCGATGCCCTCTTTGTTGCAGCGCATGAGCACCATTCTCACTATGACACAGCTTCAAGAATTGACACAAACCTTGTCTTGGAACAAGGGTGTAAAAAGGAAGACTTGGCTGTCGTTGTGGCACTTCCTGATGGCCGCATGGTAGATCGTGCAAGGCAGACCTAGAACATAGCGAGTACTTGTGCCATATTGCCATCATGTAATATAGGCCCATCTTTGTCCTGACGATAGTTCTTTGGATTGCAAATGACCCAACTCTCCTTCCATGCCAACGTCCTCCTCACCAGTCTCTGCTAGGGTCAGACCGTCATATGGGTGCCAGGATAAATTACTGTGAAGATACAGGCGGTGATCAATGTCCGGAATGCCTCCATCTTTGGCTGTATTCTTAATTGCATTCATTTTCAATAATTCACTTCGGGCTTGACGTATCGACTCGGCCTTCTTGGGATCAATGAAAGCAACCCTGTTTCGTTTAGCTCGAAGGACGAGATCTGATCGTCTTTGATCGAAACGACGGCCGACAGCTCCAATTTTGGTCACCGTTTCAAAAGTCACGAGAAAGAAGAGCAGAGCAGTACAAATTCCCAAAAAATCAATGGACTCCCATGTATCGCGCATACGAGGAAGGAATAGAATGATCAAAGAAATAAGTATGCGCATGGCGATCCGTGTCCAACGAGGAAGAAGTGTACTGTTCATCATGTCCAAATTTCGATGCAAGAGAGCAATGAAGCTAATGCAGCAAAGCGCAGTACAGCAACTGCCGCTCAAAAACCAGGTGAATTGCTGAGAGTCGCTCTCTGACTCGATTAAGCGGCCTAAAGAAGAACCAGCCAAAATTAACGATGCAGTTAGAGGGAAATGGACTGCGGTGAAAAGGGTAGAGGAGATTGTGTGCCTTCGAAGAGCATGTTGGAATGTACGCGAGCTGTCTGCATCATAGTAGAGCCAAATAATCAAGAATGATATGCATATAGCCAAGGAGCTCCGGCCAAATTCAAAGGAGAGACCATAAGAGCCATTTGATGCCTTAAACGCTGAACTGATAATCATCTCGCCAATCACAACAATCACGAATTGAATGGTGCGTTCCATCGCATGTTCTAGTGATAGCGCTGGAATATATAGGCTCTTTTTGTTCCATTTCTTGGTCAGTTGGTGTATATATTTCAGTAAAGAAATAACGATGAACGGATTCAGCATCTCCAGTACCATTCCCACAAACATCAAAGTTATAAGCATAACGGGGGACCAATAAAACATGATGGGTATATATATGACAGAAATGATCGCACGGACAACAGCATGCATCCACATAGCTGGCCTAAAATTGGGCAGCATCCAACCATAGTATGCGAATGATAGCACGCGGCAAAGGCGAAGTACCAGGTAGAAAGCAATCCCAGCATGGATAGCATGCTCGAATCCACTTGCAAGCCAGTATCCATTTCCAAGATAATATCCTAATGGTTGGCACTCAACATCGTGCTGACCACAGTGGCTAGTCGATCCTGCCAGTGTTTCAAGATGGCTGGTGGCCGGCACACCTCCACTGGCATGCGCCCCTTCGATTGAGCCACCTTCAACAATGTGAACTGCCGTTGCATTTGCAGAGTAGCCACCGAGTAGGATCATGAAAATAAGTAACACCAATCGCTCTGTCACATCATCAGTTCCGCAGATGTTCAAAAACGTCCGTAAATCCATCCAAACAGACCACGAGGGAAAATAGACAAGAACAAATTTTAATATATTAAACCCCGACGCTTGCTCAACGGCACCTTCGGCCAAAATATGAGCGATACCGACAAACATTAAATCAAAAAACAGTTCAAATCGTGAGGGAAGCCGCTCGCCTGTTTCTCGGTATAAGAGCCCTTCATGGATCCATTGCCGTACAACAGGTCGTTTAAACAGATGAGATATCTTCACGGGAAGATGAAATCCATGCTCCTGGATATGATGTTCTCGGTCATTATTTCTTCTGTGAACTTGATGAAATATATCACGATGAACGTGCCCTTTATTGTGCCCATGATCCTCATCGCTTTTTATACTGTCCTGGGTGGGAGGATCAAAATTTGGATCAAACGCATCTTCAGCGTCATTCCATCCTGCTTCCATTCCAGCATTACCCTGCGGACCCTCCATTATGTGTGGAATTTTCTATCATAAAGGTGGTCTTGATCCAAAGGAATTGACAGGTGCCAGACTCACACCCATAGAAACCACGTGTCCAATGAACAAAAGGGCTGTGTAATAAATAGTCTATAGGCAGGTATGAGATGTGGAGTATCCTACTCTCTTGGCAGGGGCCACCAATCCGGTTTCCACGCATGCACCTGCACTGGCCCTTGAGCACTTTCGCTCAAAAGGACAAGTTGAGATGTTCCATCATGAGCCTGGGTCTTTTCCAATTGAGCCAAACGTATCAGACCCAAACCAACGTTATGGATACCATTAAGGAATTTGCCAGCCGAACGTGAGCGTCCTTTATTTGGGACAGTGGATGCACCACTGTCGCTTTGATCAGTTATTGTTATATCTGTGCCGTGCTCTGGTAGAATATCTGTCACGTTCCGATCGACTTCTATTGTCCCTGTGTGCTCCATATTGGGTCTAGTCAGCATCACTGGGACAATGCGCTTTCGAACAAGACCTGTAAAATAAGTTCTCGCAGTGAGTTCCTGTCCGATGTAACAGCCTTTATGGAAATCAACACCATGCATATAGTCCATGCAGCTTTCCAATGGCAGACTGGATCCCATAACGATCTCTGAAGCTCCTTCTGGGACGCCTTGCAGGTAGCGGTGAATTCTATACTCGTCTTCGGACAGCTGCTTCAAGTCTTTTGTGTAGTGAGGAGAGACCTCTTTATGAGCAAGAAAGCGCCAACCCATACTTGGTGTGCGGATGTCTCGGTACAACAAAGTCCTGTCCTGGCGAGGTAGGCTGTGTTCAACACCATCACCCCATGCTTGATAGACGTTCCATTGATCTGTGACATCCTGAATTTTCACCTTTGATCGAAGTTTAAAGCGGCTGATAAACTTGATCAAGTCTTTGGAAATGGTTTGATCTAATTCAACCAAGACCGCTTGATCATGTTCTGATGGGAGCCAATGAATCCAGCCATCAGCCATAGTGCGACCCTATGGTGAGAAATTTCAAGCATACCTGAGGATTCAAAAACCCAGTATAGTGCCCATCCATTCCATGGTGATTCGACTCGTTCTTGCGAATAGTCTCAAATGATAAGACGTTGTTGGTGGTATTACCTTGCAGGAATTTTAGCGTGTCGGGGCCGCGGAGCTCAAAAACTGACCGTTGGCCGACTCTGCTGATGCATGGCTCATATGTTGAAATACTTTTTACACCATGACTTGATAGTATAGTAGAATAGGAAGTTAGAGCCACACGGTGTGCCTGTCGGATCATCCGCAACTATCCAAGGCAGCAGCAGCTTGAATGGATCCTGGATCACCTGCATACTGATATGACTAATCATAATATAATACATTCCTAATATCCGAAGTCGGACTTGGCAGAAATTTTTCCTGTACAAGTAGATGCGTGCGGGTACAGGGGCACAAGTACACTCGGAGTTTGCAACAACGAAACCTAGACCTCCACGGAGTTGACTGTCACGCACGCTGCTTCCCTTCACCATGGAGGCAACTGCAGGCCCAGTCCTGCCGGAACCGACAACGGAGCGTCCACGGTCTCCCCGGATGCTGAAACATGGAAAGCATATGTTTGCATCCATCAGTCAGCTTGCTGACAATGTTGTCACAATGCGCTCCTTCTCAGATATTTCGCGCACTGATTTGTTCGACCGTGGTCCAGGTACCCCTGATGTCGTCCTTCATCAGGCGCGGAGACCTGGAAGCCGTGCAAGATCTTCTTCCAATGTGAGCGGGAAGTCAACACCACCTATAGTCCCGATGCCGTTCGAGCAGTCGCATATCACCTCGTCGTCACCCTTGCAACCTGCTCCCCTTTCACCAGACGATCATCAATATCATTGGCGAAACAAGTCTTTTCCAACGCGCCTGGTTATGCCCTCTGCTCGTCGTGCCTCGAACATGGTACTAAATGATCACAGCCCACCTCTGTCACCATCACATGGCAATGACGTGGACTCAATATCATGTGGCAGTCCTGATGGTACTCATGAACCGTCTCCTATTCTTTCTATTTCACTTGAGAGGGAAAGCGCTTACCCTCTGAACACACAACTGCGGAGTGTGCCGCACTCTAACGAGCCAAAACAATCGGTGACTAAGCCGCCATATGGGCGAACAAGTCCACCTAGCAGTCTCGAGTCGTATGCACCTTCTTTGACTTGGAGCGTTCAGAGTTCGGACTCTGATGCTGCACCTCAAATGCCATGTCCTAGACCTCAACAATCTGATATGTCTCTAACATCTAAGATGTATCATAAGCTTTTCCCTACTACACCTGTCCCTGATGAACGAGCTGATATCGATCCATCCACACGAGGCTGGTCGTGGTCGCTTTTATGGCCACATATGTCAAAACTGCTTTTGCTAGGCTTGACGTTTTTGGCAGCGACTGGGATTCTGGGGCTTTGCCTTAGCACTCTGCCGCTGCACTTGCCTAAGCATCTTGCTCAGTTGACCTTGAGTGAAATTCGTGACATTTGTGCGAGTCTTCAAGTGTATTCTCACAGCTCATTTTTGGCGATGATGCACGTTTTTTTGGTCCTTTCGGTGTTTTTCACTTGGAAACAGGCTTTCTGTGTACCAGGCAGTCTTATCATGAATATCGTCTTTGGGGCTATGTATGGCTCCTATGCGGGGTGTTTCCATGCCTCTCTTTTGACTGCTTTTGGCGGTGCTTTGTGCTATGGACTAGCGTCTCCTTTCGCTGACGTTGTTGCGCTCTTTCCGAGGATCGCGAAGCCTTTGTACTCGATGAGTAAGGCATTACAAGCAATGAATGCACCAAGGACGAATGAAGGCACAGAACAAACATCTTCAATGCGCCTTGATAAAGATCTGTGGTCTTCATTGTTGATTCTCAGGCTACTTCCTATTGTGCCTTATGGCATGATGAATATTGCTTGCGGCGTATTGAGCGTTCCAATTATTCCTTACGTTGTCACACTAGGGGTGGGGAGTATCCCTTGGAACTTTTGTACCACTCAGATCGGTGAAATACTGCTGGGTGTGGTGACTGCCATCCAGGCAGGTGCAGCTGAAGCAGCTGAAGCAAATGGCGCCACAGTGATACCGTCGTCCGGACAAGCTAGCGTATTAGCCTCTGGTGCCATGACGATGCTTCTGCAACATGTTTGGACATTTGATATGATGATCAAGCTGGTTCTTCTAAGTATTGCCAGCTTCCTTCCTATTCTTCTTCACCGTTTCTTTGGCTTGAAGAAAGATCTTTCTGCCCATATTGAAGAGGGCGGCTCTGAAGAAAATGAATGACCTTTTAAAATGTACCAATAGCCTGCTATAGTTCATCGTGAACATCCTCATGGACATTCTTTATTTTATGAATTTTTTCAGCCAATGCAGCCACTTCGAGGTCCAGCTCTGTCCACTCCGGAATTTGGCGCCGTGCACGATCCAGCTTGGGTTCCTTCGTTTTTGGATTGCTGCAAAGATCAATTGTTTTGGCTTCAGGGAGCCAGTCGTTTGAACACCATGTTTCACACCATAGCCACGTCTTGTCCAAGGTATATATAGGCAGGAACATTTGCACTGGGGTTAGATCGATAGATGATACTTACAATGATTTGGCAAGTCCTGGTCCAGATTGGCCAACGAATTCTTGTCGGCTGTGAGACGCTGGTAATGGCGCCGCAGTATATCACCGGCACCCACATAGCGGAACCGTTTCAGGTCCACGACATAGAGTGCTGAAATATGGTAGGGCATTCCACGAAGGAATGATTTCCAATATCCTTTTTTCCAGAAGCGGTATCCATCCATATCTTCGCTGTCATCACCCATGGGTGGGTAGCCATATGGTGCACCATGGAGATCCAAGTCAATCAGTTCCTGCAAGTCTGTGCGGACAATCTGGTCTGCATCCACGAAAATGACACGATCCAGATCCAAGGGGAACAACACATCCAAGAAAAGGATTTTATAGGCCCAGATCATACGTTGTTTCTCCGTCTGCTCGCGAAGCCAGCTGGGCCACGCAAACGTAATTAGCTCGTATTTGAAGCCATATGTGTCAGCCAGATACGGAATAAAAGCTTTGAAGGAAGGCGACAAAAAGTTTTCGATGAACCAAAATTTAACTGAGCTTTTCGTGTGCCGCAAAACGCTGTGGTTAGCAAGAAGACATACCTCAATATCATGATGTAAGTCATACGTTCATAGAGATGACCGCTGGCAATCGTAAAGATATTGATGTCGGCATGTCGACTTCTTCGGCCCAATACATGCGAAACAATACTGTTGGCTTTGACCTTCATGTGATCCACAAAATTCATGTTTCTAACGTCGTTGACATCAGCCACCAGGCTACCCATCTTTTTGCCCATTCGCTTTCTTACCATCGGAAAAACCAAAAGTCCTGAAAGTTGGTCAAGTACAAAGTGAGAACCGGTTACATCGACTGAAGGACTTTGCCATCCCCAGGCTCCGACAGATTTCATTTCGTACAAATCTGAGCTTCGCCCTTGTCTGATAGACAATTTCCAAAGCCCGGGCTGAGCTCGGAACTGGAAATACCCCATCGTCTCCATGACAATCGTATCCAAGACCGTAGAGCCATCGTCCGTCGAAAGTGTCAATTGTAGACCACTAGGCGTGGGCTCTTGGTCCGCACGGGCATGTCCTTCGATTAGCACACTGTTGACGGAATAAACAGCACCCATAACGCCATTCACATCCGCAAGACGGAGATTGTCCAGGTCGTAAAGAGCTTCTTCTGCCATAGCAACGATAGTACGAGGGGCATGTAGCTGCATTGTCAACACAGATCTTGGCGGAATATCCGTGAAGACTGCGGCCGGTGCCATCTCCGATCCATTCGTATCAAACTCTGGAACGACTCGCATGTTAAAGCGAGAAAACGCCTGCAAAGGAATAGTGGTAACACGTAGACTGGGATTCATCATCACCGTGAAGCGCACACCCCTCATAGACGACAGCATTTTCAAAATGGATGCAATGTAGGGCGCTTTCGAGTCCAGAGGATTGAGAACGCCCGTAATGTGAATAGAGCTAGAAGGATCCCCTTGACTTAAACACAATTTAGAACGAGCTTGAAGAGCAAGAGAAACGGGCATGCGCTCTGGAGGTGATTTGAAAACTGCTCCCTTGTCCATGCTGTCTGTAAACGCCGTCCCTACTGCAGAGAGAGCAAATTCCATGACTTGCGAGCGCACATCAGGAGGTCCCTCCGGGACGTTAACTGCCTCGAGCAATGCATCCACGTAGACCGATCGTTCCCATGAAAGGGCTTCTTCGACATCTTTGGTGCGCAACCCAAAAACACCAGAAAGAACATGACCATTGATAAGTAACGTAGTGCCCGGCTCTTGTTCAATCTGAGACGCGAGCAAAAAGTTTGATGCAATAGGTTTCCATAAATACTCTGTTGAATCAATACCGTAATCCAAACTTAGTTGAGTCAAAGCCGCAATGCGGTCTGACGACTTCAATGCGGCACTCAATATCTGCGGCGGTATATCCGACAAAACACCAATGTACATGGCCGAAAGGAGCCATCGAGAAACGAAGCCGCCGTCTGGTCCTGTATGGACAAAGGAGAGCCTAAAAGGTTCGATTCCAGGACGCATGGCATCTAACATTGCAATCATTTGCGATATAGTGGAATCCGAATCCAAGTCACCAACAAGACGGATGGAGATAAGCGAGTCATTTGTCGAATAAATGAAATGACGCAGCGGCTCTCCAAGATCACCAAGCTGACGGAAAATGTGCGGGAAGTTGACAAACTTGTTCGGGCGCAGTGATGCTTTTGCTTCTTCCAGCATAGTCCTTAGCATGGAACGTGATGATTTTGTGTTACGAAGATGGTAGAAAAAGGACGCGTATAAATTGTCTTTGTCCATTTTACCACTGTGAATTTCATGGCTGGCAAGGCGCAATTGGTAGGCCATCGCTTGGGATAGGTCGTAGAGAAGATTTTCATTCAGCGATACTGGTTGACCATTGAGATAGGCATTTCCAAATGTTCCTGGACGAGGGATCGTACAAATACGCTCGAGATAATCACGCAAACGCATTAGCCGTAGGCGGAATGACGAAGTGATGTGGCTCTCTTTTACAAAGGACTCCAGCAAGTCCTTATCTTCCACGTCATTCACTGATAACATTTGCCATAGTATGCCTCGAGCTTGAGAGGCATCAACGCGACCTGCCTGATTCAATGTAGATTGCGCGAGACGCTTGAACAAAAGAGAGATTTCGTGAGGGCGCATATGCTCAAGAGCATGCCAGAGAACTTGAGCAAGTGTTTCGCTCTCTTCATCCACCAACAAAGGAACAACACCCCAGCGGAACGGCATTTCAGTGAGAGATTGATCCAGTATTGTATTCATAAATTTGAGCACCTTTGGATCGCCCAAATCAATCTGAACCACCAGTTGAAAGAAGTTGCGTGCCACCAGAGGGAAACCAGTGGCCCAACGATACTCGGCCATTTGTTCCACGGTTTGAGGCCACTCAGAAAAGGTGCCATCCTCCAAGTCGTTAATCCACGCAATAACGAGAGTGCTCACAGACGTGCTCTTGAATTCTGGTTCGTCACTTACGTCATAAAAAAGAATTGAAGGTTTTTGTGGTCCAAAAGCCAGGGCCACCGGCTCTGACGTGAGAATGGCCTCAGTCCCTTCTGGAGGAATACCTAACTCAGGGACACTAAAGGTCGCTTGCAGCCTGCGCTCCTGTTGAATTCGTTCGATGAGCGCTTGGGGTTCGAGCTCTTCTTCAGATAATGCCATGCCATTGATCCAAAGTTGAGAATAGCCAGGTTGAATGAAGCGCGTTGAATGATCATTGAGCTGCTCGTAAACGGGATCGGATTGTGATACATGGGCAGAATACTGCATTAAAGCTGCTGAATATATCGGAAAGTCCGATGTCAATGCCACTAGCGTCGACAAGGGGTCCTTGGACTCCAGAATGAATTTGGCAGAAGCTTGACCCAAGTAGATAAAGTCATAATCAGTTAGATTTCCTTGATTCTCGATAGATTCCTGAGCAGTGGGAAGTGACTTTATGCCAGAGTTTTGGTATAGATACTTGAGAAGATCCGAACGTAATCCAGATATCTGGTCGGTCAAATGCTGAGTGCCACTGTTGGTCTCCTCAAGCTCGACTTGTCGGTCATCAAGAACTAGATAGTCGACTTTCTTAAGATGCAACGACGCGCCAAAACTGGAAAGATAAGGCATCGACTCTCGGGATTCCACTTGGGCCAAAGAAGGACGCCAACGCAGAACGTATGTGAGATGGTGCTCCTCTGCCAGATTCATGAGCGTTTGATGGAGAGATACGAAAGACTCAGAGTATGGATCAGCATAGAGGATCACAGTCATCCGTTCTGGGTGCAAGGACGGGTATGCGTGGTCCTGTGGCAAGAGCATGGGCGATCCGTGCACTGCGTGCTTCAAGGTTGAGCGTGCTTCCTCGGGCGAGCAAATGGCCCGATCATTAAAGTGAATAAACGACGAACAAGAGGGCTTCAGCGCTTTGATCTCTTTACTCGTATTGAATGTTTGATAATGTGCTTCGATACGTGCAGCAGACCAGTGCTGCGCGACACTCACGCGCCATTCATCAAGGCCTTCTTCGTACTGAGGGATTTGCTGCTCCGCCAAGTACTCGCCGATGACCGACTCTACCAATTCAAAGGTTTCTTTCTGGGTGCGACGCTTAAGGTGGTCCGGTGTCTCCTTTTTCCATATCCTTGTCACAATATGGAAAAAGTCTTCGGGCCAAACCTGCCCCACCCCTTCCACCATTTCAAGCAAGGGCGCTGCATGTAAAGCACCATTGGTGTAGTTGTGCCAATGATGGCGCAGTTTCACATAGGCTTCATTATCGGCACGGATGCCAGATATACTGCAAAGAGCAGCCGAAAGAACTGCCCAAGGCACAATACCCCACCGCATGGCGAGAGGTTAGGCTATGAAGCTGAGCCGTGCCCTCCATAATTGTCACGTGCAATTGGCGCCAGTCGAGAAGGCGCGACACTGTCGCTCCGTGCGTCGTCGATGGTATGCCGCGTGATCCGTTCCATGACTACGAGCGGGACATACGACAAGCCTTGCTGAAGGCGAATAATTTAGCTCATAAGTCTGTTTCGGATCCAAGCGCCAAATCGGCCCTTATGAGCACGATTAATGGCCTGAATCAGGATCTACAAGATGTGAACGAGACTATTCGCATTGTGGAACAAAGTGACGCGTCACGCTTTGGAATTGAACCCTCAGAACTTGAGAGACGTCATAATTTTGTGAAGGAAACTGAATCCACTATAAAAGTACGTGTTAAAAACTTACAAAGCGCCTCACGTCCCAATCGACCGCATCAGCGACCGCGACGTCTTCCTCGCTAGCGTGGGAGCAAGAACAACAAAAGATCCTCCTCGCAAACCAAGACCAAGCTTTGGATACAATCGGAACATCTCTTCATACTTTGCGTGAACAGGCTCATCTCATCGGGCAAGAAGCTGATGAACATGTCATCATGTTGGGAGATTTGGACACGGAAGTGGATCATACGCAAACGCGTCTCCGGGGGGCTATCCAGCGTATGGACAATTTGGTAGCGCGGACAGATCAGCGACTAGGCGGTTGGAGCGTATGGATCTTGATTGCTGTTTTGCTGTTACTTCTTCTGGTTTTAATACTTGTGTAGATACATCTATAAAGATACCGCTATCTTATTTAGCTTCCCCGAAATTGTCCTCGGGTTCATAATAGTACGAAAGACCCGAAATATTTTCCCGGCGGGTCGATGAAGGCTGTGTGTGCTCAGGTTGCTCAGGTGCACGTTCTGAAATGGGAATTTCATCAAGGTAGGGATCCGGTATAGCGGGCGCCAGACGAGCAGTGCCTGGGTCGTTATGCGTGTTGTCTCCTAGTGACCAGTCAGACGCATGCGTGCCATCGCCCGTAGGCCCATCCCCATGCCTTGCTTGGAGTGGATGCGAGCCTGGGGTAATAGGCGATCCCAAGTAAGGACTGTCCTCCCATCGTTTCGCATGTTTGGGAAGTAGATGAGCCGAAGAAAGAGACAGGTCAGTATTGGAGTACGGTGTGTTTGGTTGAGATGCAATGTCGTGGTTTGTTGTGTTGGTGGACGGCCTTGGATGGCTAGTCATAGCGTTTGTAAGTTCGGCACCAAGGCTGTGTGGGACATTGACTGCCAGGGCCGGCGCTTCAACCTGCATGGTGCCTGGAGGTACAGTGAGGTCACTCTCGGGATCAGGTGCAGTCGTAGCGGCTTCCGCCTTTTTACTTTGACGGCCCTTGCCAAACTTGTATATGCGGAAAAGCCAGAACATACCAAAGACAAGTGCCGTGTTGAAGCAAATGTAGGCACAGATAAGGCCCAAGTCGCGGTACTTGCCACTAGCTTCCATTTCCACAGACTGCAGATAATCATCACCATAGCGGAATCGGCAGAAGCCACAATGATTGTTAGGCATCACTTCAAAGTACCCAATACCCGGTGTCGAATCTCCTCTGGCAGTGGTGAAGCCTCGCAGATATGTCGCACAGTCCATGTCCGCTGGCGGAACAATCTCCTGCAACTCGTCTGGTGCACATTTCACCTGAGCGCCACCGACAGCATTGCCTAAAATTCCCTCCATAATCCAAGTAAACGGACTCAGCCGGAACATCCATGAACGCCAAAAGCTGGGCAGCTGAGGCGGCGGTTGGACGACACCACAGAACAGAATCACAAAAGAGAAGAACGTGGAGAAGAGAATGGATGAGATCATAGCATTGGGACTGATCGCAGCCATCGACTGAGCAAAAGTGCAGTAGAAGAACTGGAACAGCATATAGATACCCCAGCTGTATCCGGCATGCTTTGAATCTGTCGGGTATTGAATGAGATAGTACCATGGAATCCAGTAGATGGATCCACCAATGATATTCCAAGGAATCTCAACCAGCATCGCACTTGACACCATCACAGGCCAAGTATACATCTTGGAAGGTTTCTCACGCACCTCAAAAAGACCACGGAACCGTATAAACTCGGGCTGGAGATGCTGGGACAAAGATGTGGCTGCCACCAAAGCAAGGAAACAAGCGAAAAGACGGTTTTGCAAAGCAATAATCGAGAACTCCTGTCCTTGCTTCCAGAAGCTTGAACCAACGACGAGCCCGGATACCACATTAAGCATCATTTTTGTGTATAGATACAGAGGATTGCGCCAGTATGAAATAAACGCACGCTTTGTCACCTCATAGAGCTGCACACCAAATGGCTGAGCATATTCTCGAGCCGATTGAGCAGATGAGTCGACATCAGCGCCGCGATTATTGCTGCAAACCTGGGTGAGATCCTTTCGCATAACCTGATATTGTTCACTCTGCAAAAACAACTCGTGCCAGTTCTTGTCCGTCGTCGCCGTCGCTCCCGCTCCAATCACATCCAGAATATACTCCGCAGGGTTCGCATTCTCATCACAACGCACCCCACTCCGTTTCTCAAAGTAGTCAATAAGGGTTCGCGAGTTGGGTCCCAGGTCACCAAAGTATACTGTCTTACCTCCCTTCTGCAGAAGCAAAAGGCGGTCAAATTGGTTAAACAGCTCGCCACTAGGCTGGTGGATCGTGCACAAAATTGCTTGACCTTCTGCTGCCAGTTTCTTGAGGAATCGCACAATCGACCACGCGGCCTGCGCATCAAGACCCGACGTCGGCTCGTCAAGGAACAGAAGCAGACTGGGTTTTGCTGCCAGCTCTACACCAATCGTCAGTCGCTTGCGCTGCTCCACATTTAAGCCTTGACCGACTTCTCCCACCAATGCATCGGCAAATGATTCCATCTCCAGAAGCTGAATCACTGTTTCGACGTAAGCCAGGCGCTCCTTCTTGGGCGTCTCACGGGGCTGACGCAGCATGGCAGAGAATTGCAAGGCCTCGCGCACCGTATGTTGAGCCAAATGCACATCTTGTTGTTGACAGTAGCCCGTATCAGCCTGGAAAGATCTAGGCAAGGGTTTTCCATTGACCAAAAAGTCACCTTTCACAACACCGACATCAACACGCTGAGCCAAAACATTAAGAAGAGTAGTCTTTCCGGCACCACTCTCACCCATCAGTGCGGTCATCTTACCGGGCGCCACGTAGCCTGATACATGGTTTAGAAGTCGACGAGGCTTGCCCTTGATAAGCACATCATAGATGATATTGTCCCAACTGAACACTGATTCGGAGACTTTCAAATGACCACCCGTAGCTTGGGCGTCGTGTGAAGTCGCGACTTGGTCCGCCTGTGAACCCGTAGCACCATCATCAAGTGCCTTCTCTTGATCACTCTGTTGGATCTTGTCAATGTTGAGCTGCTTGGCTTTCGAACGCTCGAAGAGCATGGCACCACCTATGGCGGCAGGATCCACTTGGTGATTGGACGCATACAGGTACATGATGATGAAGAATATCCAGAATGCAATAATGATACCCGCATTTCGGCTTCGGTTTTCCCAGTAGAATTGATACATCAAATCCAGATATCTTTCGCCACTGACCATTTCGTTTCCCGGCGAAGCACCAGTGATAGGGCATACTTTGTTTTCAATCGGCCGTGAATTGAAATTAGTACCTGGAGACGTATCAAACGGCACCATCTGATCGCATTGGAAGAACTTATTGCGGTACTCATTGGCAAGCAGAATTTCAAAGCCGAAAGCCACGGGGTTGCAGTACGAAAGCCACTTCCACCACGGTTGCATTGATGGGCGCGGAATCATGTAGCCTGTATACAAAGCCACATCCAGGACAGCAAGACCACCAAACGTGGTAGCCAACGGCTCTGACTTAGTCGAAGCGGCGACCATGCGGAAAAAGGAGGTCATACAATAGGTCACAAGAGCAGTCACACCAAAGTAGGTGAAGAACTTGCCTGCATCCGCGCTAAGACCCGTCATCCAATACACGATGATATCAAATACAGCGATTGAGATCATGCGAATAGGAAAGTCCAAAATTGTATTGCCAAGTGCATCAGCAGATGGATGCAACATAGCAAAACGCTTTTGGCGGATCACAATCGGGCGCTGCTCGTAGCAAAGGGCAATTTCAGACATACCCGTGAACGAATTGTATAGTAAGGAGAAGAAAAGCACACCACCACGAGAGAAGAAGCCAGATGTATTAGGTGGCATCTGATAAAATACAGACCCAATAATCAGCGCTTGGAACAAAGCCGCGAGAATCACGGTAATGTGGGTACCCATGTCTCCTACCGCAACCTGATAACGACGCTTAAGAGCCAGTCGCACTTGCATAGGCCAAGAAAGGAGGTAGCGGCTCTGACGAGACGTGTGCTTCGCACGTTCGTCTCGCGCTAAATCCACATACCTGTTCGCATTCTGCTTCGTTTGGCGCTCCATCATGACGGCAATGTAATTCTCCACTTCAGTTCGATTAGCCTCACCGATCCAAGACTCTCGGAATGCACGAGCCTGCTCGTCTGGCGAGCGAGGCACAGGTCCAGAGAACTGAGGATTGATGTTTTGACCATTTAGATCGGTGCATGCGACAAGGAAGTCGGCCGTGGTTTGACGATTTAGAGGCATGAATCCAATTGACTGGAAATAGTCCACAGCGTAGCTTACCGGGCCAAAGTATACAAGGCGCCCCTGGTTAAACAAGACGACCTTGTCGAAAAGCTGTGTGATATTCT
This sequence comes from Malassezia caprae, assembly GCA_029542885.1. Lineage (NCBI taxonomy): Eukaryota > Fungi > Basidiomycota > Malasseziomycetes > Malasseziales > Malasseziaceae > Malassezia > Malassezia caprae. The sequence goes on from CP119910.1 coordinate 87,236, forward strand.
CGCCAGCTTGGTAGATGCTAGCCACCGTAGTGCAGCTGGCAATGTTGGTCTGGATGCGCAAGGCCTGAACGAACTCAAGGGCCGTTGACGAGTCAAGACCACGCGAAGAATTGTCATAAAGAGCAATCTTCGCACGCGCCGCCATAGTTTCAGCAATAGAAACACGCTTGCGTTCACCACCAGACACACCACGAATCATATCGTTACCAACCTTGGTGTTGTACGTGTGACGAAGGCCAAGAATAGTAGCAAGCACCTCTCGGGTCAAGTCAACATATTCTCGACGGTCGCCAGTTTCACCCAGGGTTACACGATATTTGGCATTGGGTGCACGTGTAGCAGTAGCAAACCGGAGGGTTTGACCCACCGTGAGTGTTGGAAAGTGCTGATCGTCTTCAGGAGAGTATACCACATCACCACGCAATGGGCCTTCGATGCTCCGATAGTCCAATCCCTCATAAAGGATAGTACCATCTACACTCCGGAATCCATCGCGGTATGAAGCTAGTGCTTTCAAGAATGACGTACACCCACTGCCAGGGCGGCCAAGCACTAGGAGCATTTCGCCAGGCTTCACGCATCCCTCGATATCCACCAAAATATTTTTCACTGGTCGGTGAATCATGCTTTGAATTGCCGACACAATGCGGATGGGAGAGAGCAAGAGTGAGCCGAATGTCTCGTTAAGCTGTGCTCCGGTTCCAAATCCTGTGACGCGCAGATCTCGGAATGCGATACCCATTGTACGGCGCTCATTACCGCGCTCGTCCGATTGAGCGTACGTTTCCTTGAGCAAACGAGCCAAGTCGAATTTGCTATTCTCATCAAATGGATTGGGAGTGAGAGAAGGATCCTCCGAATCCGGCTTCAAGTTCTCATCAGGGATCATAGGTGTGTGGGGCAAATGAGGAGAGAGACCGTCATAGCTGTGGTCTACATCTTTCCCCAGCATAGTCGGATGACCCACAGCGGGCGAGATAACCTGATCCGCATGGGAGTGGTTTGCTGTACCGTTTTTCGATCGAGTGGACAGCCGTCGAGAAAGCTCCTGAACACCTTTTGGATCAAGGATGTTTATAGGGACCGACTTACGGCTCGTAGACCGCCCGCGGCCATAAAGTTCATAGGGAGTACCATTGTCGATACGCTGGCTGTGAAATTGGCGCGGCGTTCCGAATTGTTCTTCCTGGGCAGCTGAGTATTCGTCGATAGGTGGCCAAGGTGCCATGAGACGCCCTGAGTTACTCCGCGCATGGCTGGGTTGTGGCAATTCATGGTACGTCATATCGCGGTCAAGTGGTTGCAGAGGAATCTCTGCATCAATAGTCTGAGAAGATACGGCTGGTGTATATACCTCATGAGATGGCTCAAGGCCGAGGCCATCGTGTCCGAACATAATCGCTGCACGGTCGCACTGATCGCCCGTGCAAGCGATGGTTCAGAAGCAGCGGTAAGTGTCTCTGGCTGGACGACAATTACCAGATGCACCACTGCCTCCACGCACAGTCCACGGACATACCGCGCGTCATGTGCACGAGATGTTAAGTAAAATTTTATAGGGCATCACTTTGCGCCAGTAGAATCTACCCAACAAAGCAGAAGCTGAGTGCAAGGAACCCCCTTGGCATTAGATAATGGAGCGTCATCAAAAGTGTGCTGAACCAATGCCCAGACGATCGGGAAAGACATGCCCGATCCACGGAGATTTACCCCGTGTAAATGTCCATGCGAGAAGCTTCACGTAAACGTCTGATCATAGCCCCAACCTAGAGATGCTACAGAGCTAAAGATATGATTGAGATAGTCACAAGATGACTTTACTACCGACAGATTGGATTAGGGCGTGATCTTCCGTGTACTCTTCTTCCATTTATATACTCGGAATAGGTAGTATAGTGCAAATAGAAGTAGAATATTGAAAGCCACGTACGCGAACACAATACCAATGTCTCGGAACCTGTTTGAAGAATCAAGTAAGATAGACTTCATGTAATCTTCGCCGTTGCTCATGGCACAGTAGCTACACTGACCGTTGACCTCAGTGTAATAGCCACGACCGGGCATCACAGGCTCTTCCAAAGAGTTTGTGAACTTGCCCATGTATTCTGCACACGACATGCCAGCAGGGGGATTAATAGGGTTGAGTTCTTTTTCTGCGCAGACAACTGGCTTGTCATGAATAGCATTTCCAAGTAAGCCTTCGATAATGTAAGTAAAGGGACTGAGGTGGAACATCCACGAGCGCCAAAAGTAGGGCAGTTGCGATGGTGGTTGTACAACACCACAAAAGACAATCACAAATGAAAACAATGTTGAGAAAAGCACCGACGCGATCATTGCATTCGGAGCAATTGTCGCTAAAGCCTGAGCAAACGTACTGAAATAGAGCTGGAACACCATATACAAGCCCCAACTGTACCCTGCACGCGATCCCTCATTGCCAAACTGAATCATAAAGTACCATGGGATCCAAAAGAGGGTACCTCCAACAATGTTCCACGGAATCTCCACGATAATTTGGCAGCATAGGAATACAAACCAGTTGTATAGCTTTGAAGGGCCCTCACGAATTTCATACAAATCGCGATGTCGAATGAATTCTGGCTGCAACTGCTGAGAGAGAGACGTAGACAAAACAAGCGACATAAATGTAGCAAAGAGTTTGTTTTGCAGGGCCGCCTGCGACACATTTTGACCTTGACCCCAAAAGCTTGAGCCGATAAACAATCCGCCGAATATATTTAAGAAAAGTTTTGAAGCAACATATGTTGGGTTACGCCAGTATGACAAGAAAATGCGATGAACTGTATGCCATAGCTGAACAGGAAAAGGCTGGGCGTATTCACGGTTGAGTTGCGATGCAGTCTCTACATCGTGCTCACTGTTGGGCCCTTGTCGATCAATTACATCAAGTTCACGCTGCAGCTCATCATACTTCTCGCTCTCTCGGAAAAGCTGGAACCAGTTCTTGTCCGTCGTCGCCGTTGCTCCCGCTCCAATCACATCCAGAATATACTCCGCAGGGTTCGCATTCTCATCACAACGCACCCCACTCCGTTTCTCAAAGTAGTCAATGAGCGTCCGCGAGTTGGGTCCCAGGTCACCAAAGTATGCTGTCTTACCTCCCTTCTGCAGAAGCAAGAGGCGATCGAATTGGTTAAACAGCTCGCCACTAGGCTGGTGGATCGTGCACAAAATCGCTTGGCCAGACAAAGCCAACTTTTTAAGGAAACGGACCACTGACCATGCGGCCTGTGCGTCAAGACCGGAAGTAGGCTCATCCAAGAAGAGCAGCAGCTTCGGCCTCGCTGCGAGCTCCACGCCAATCGTCAGGCGCTTGCGTTGTTCCACGTTCAAGCCTTCGCCCACATTGCCGACAATGGCATCAGCGAATGTCTGCATTTCCAATAGCTCAATCACCTGTTCAACGTATGCGAGCCTTTCTTCCTTGGGCGTCTCACGGGGCTGCCGTAACATGGCAGAGAATTGCAAAGCTTCACGCACCGTCTGCTCGGCCATATGCACATCCTGTTGCTGACAGTAGCCCGTATCTGCCTGGAAAGATCTCGGCAGGGGGTGACCATTGACGAAAAAGTCTCCAGTCACCACACCCACGTCAACACGCTGGGCTAGAACATTAAGAAGAGTAGTCTTTCCGGCACCACTTTCACCCATAAGAGCGGTCATTTTGCCGGGTGCAACGAACCCAGATACATTATCCAGAAGACGACGTGGTTTTCCCTTGATCAATATATCATAGTTGACATTTTGCCAGCTGAATATGTCGTCAGAGACATCGAGTCGAGCCTTGTCCTCGGGGACTTCTTTGTCGGATTCTGTGATGCTCGTATTAACCGCTCCTGTATTATCAGGATCGTCGCCCAATTTTTCAAGTTGCTTTTGAGAGACCCGACCACGTTTGAAAACCATGACACCACTTGACGCTGCCGGATCAGTTTGGAACTCCGATGCGATCATGTATGCAATCACAAAAAAGACAAAGAAACCGATGATAATACCGACATTCCGATGTGTGTTTTCCCATTTGTATTCATATGCATAGTCCAAATAGCGAGCCGTATTGATACTTGCTTCTCCAGGCTGGGATCCAGGCACTGGACATACCCTATTAGCCATATCAGCTTGAGGATATGGTGGTACTAATTCGTTCGGAAGACATGACATATCTTTGTTTCGGAATTCATTTGACAATAAAATCTCGTACCCGAAAGCAATAGGGTTGCAATAGGAGAGCCACCGCCACCAAACAACCATAGATGGACGAGGAATTGCAAAGCCAGCATAAAGTGCAGTGTCAATAATGACCAAACCAGATATCATGGTTGCCATGGCCTCATGGCGGAAAATGGCTGTTAGAAAACGGAAAAAGGTGACCATGGTGAAAGTTACCAGCATGACCATAAAAAAGAAAATAAAGAACTTTCCTGCATCGTAAGAAAGACCTGTCATGAAGTATAAGATAATGTTGAATAACGTGATGGCAGAGGCACGAACAGGAATATCAAGCAAAACATTGGCCAGGGCATCCGCGGAGGGGCGGAGCATGGCGAAACGTTTTTGGCGGATCACCACAGGACGCTGCTGGTAATTGTTGGGGATTTCAGCCATGGCGGAAAAGCTGTTGTATAGTAACGCAAAAAACATGACACCGCTGCGAGAGAATAATGCTGACGAGCTGTTGTTCATCTGGAAAAAGACGGAGCCCATAATAATCGCTTGGAATGTCATGGCACATGATAAAATGATCGTCGTAGAGCGGTCGCCCCAGGAGATTTGAGCGCGACGCTTGATAGCAAGCCGAATTTGTTGGGGCCACGATAATATATACATGCTCTTTCTCGGCACACGACGCGTTCTCCGCTCACGAGTTTCATTCATCTGTGCAGATAATTCACTTGGAGACTTTTTCCCCATCTCTTCCATGTACGCATCCACTTCGCGCACATTGGCCTGACCCACAGGGGATGCAAGAAACGCAGCTGCCATATCAGAGGGTGTCAATGGCACATCCTTAAAGTTTGGATTCACTTGACGCCCAATTGGGTCCGTACAGGAGACAAGAAAGTCGGAAGTCGTCTGTCGATCATAGGGTAGATAGCCGATCGACTTGAAGTAGTCGGCTGCTTGGTCAACTGGGCCAAAGTACACGGGATAGCCCTTGTTGAGAACGAGCACTTTGTCGAATGTTTGCGTGATTGCCTCGCCTGCCTGGTACATACTCGAAATGGTTGTTGCATTTGTAACATCGGTAGCGATTCGAAGCGACTGAACAAACTCAAGTGCTGTGGAAGAGTCAAGACCGCGCGATGAATTATCAAACAGTAGTATCGATGCATGACACGCAAGTGCTTCACCGATACTCACACGCTTGCGCTCACCACCAGACACACCACGAACAAACGAGTCGCCGACCACCGTATTGTATGTATGACGTAAGCCCAGGATTGTTGCAATGGCTTCACGAAAGAGCTCGGCATAGCCTCGGCGTGCAGACGTGTTGTCGAAAGTGCCACGGAACTCGGAGCGAGGTGTACGAGAAGCCGTCGCAAAAGACAAGGTATCCTTGACAGACAGTGTCGGAAAGTGCATATCGTCTTCAGGGACATATACGACCTCGCCTCGAAGAGGACCATCGATCATTTTGTGATCAAATCCACTGTATAGAACCTTGCCCTCAATGCTTCGATATCCGTCACGATAGGATGACAAGGATTTAAGAAAAGTGGTGCACCCGCTGCCTGGGCGACCCAGTACGAGGAGCATTTCACCTGGCTTCACGCACCCGGTTACATCTTGTAGAATGTCCTTAATATGGGGAAACAGCAGGTTCTTTAGGGCATTGTGAATGCGCAGAGGAGCAATTAGAAGAGATCCAAAATCTGAGCTCAGTTTGGCGCCAATGCCGTAGCCGGTCACACGCAGGTTTTGGAAAGCAAGGCCCATACTGGGCACTTGATGTCCGTTCTCCCGCTGCACCTGTATCTGGTAGTGCAGAAACGCAGCTAAATCAAACGGCTTTTCATTCTCAAAAGGATTGGCACTTTGATGAGGCTGCATCTCGACATCGCCCGCTGCCATCACCTGATCATGCTGTTGTTTTTCCGCCTCAACGAGCTTCTCAGACACGTCAGAAACGCCAACGGGGTCCAATATGTGGATTGGCAGACCTTTGAATGGATGTTTTGTAGTTTGAGAAGACTTAGCTTGAGCTTCGTCGAGACAGGTATCATGATCTCGTACGAGCGGCTCGTGGGGGTGCATGTAGTCACATGTGTCCACTGGACCTAACCCCGCGTGAATGAGAGACGGATTCAACGCAGGTTGAGACAAGCCAGCACCCTCAATAGAAGGTTCGGGCTCATTAAGCATTGTATCTAAGTCCACAGTGGTGTACGGAGCAATCAGTATTGGCTCCTCGGCGGCGCAATATCAGTGTATCCCCAGAGAGCCATATAATTGCCGACGCGTCACACCTCCACTCATCAAAAATGGCGCAATCAATCAGGTTGCCTAAGAAAGTCCGCGGAGAAATTATATCACGAAACACGTCCACGTGCTTGCATCCAAGACTAGGTGGGAGCTAGCGACACAACTGAATTAGATTGTCTGTATTCTATTCTATATTATTTTTCTTTCGTAGTCATAGGAGCACCCGTAGGCGCTTCACCAGATTGCATGGAATCGCGCCCACGCTTTTTCATCATAACATTCTTCCACTTGAACACACGAACGACATAGTAAAGGCCGAAGTACAAAAGGATGTTGAAGCCAATGTAGCCAAAGATAATGCCAATGTCACGATCGCGATAAATTGTGTCCATCTTGATCGACCGCATATAATCAGCCACCGAGTTGACCGGACAGAACTGGCACTCCCCTGACGGTCCTGTCGTGTAGTAACCATTGCCCGGACTGTGCGGCTGGCCGAGAGCATTCGTGAATGAACCCATATGATCGGCGCAAGACATCCCTGGTGGTGGATTAACAGTGTTTAGTTCTTCAGGTGTGCACACAACGACCATTTCCGACGCGGTGTTGCTAAGCATTCCCTCCACGAAGTACTTGAAAGGACTCAGCGGGAACATCCACGACCGCCAGAAGTAGGGCATTTGCGGCGGAGGTTGGACCACACCACAGAACGTCACAATGAATGAGAAGCCGGTGGAAAAGAGTACCGAGGCAACAAGTCCATTGGGGCTGATGGCGGCCAGGGCCAGGGCAAACGTGCTGTACCACAATTGGAAGAGCATGTAGAATACCCAACTGAGACCCGTACGTTCACTTCCGTAACCAAACTGAACCATGTAATACCAGGGAATCCAGAAAAGCGTACCGCCGACCAGATTCCAAGGAATCTCGGCGATCAGCTGGCTTAGAAGGAAGACAAGCCAGCTGTACAGCTTGGACGGCCCCTCTCGTGTCTCGTACAAGTCGCGCTGGCGCAAAAACTCTGGTTGCAATTGCTGAGCCAAAGAGGTAGATATCACAAGCGTCATGAACGTAGCGAAAAGCTTGTTTTGTAATCCAGCTTGCGAAAGATCATCACCTTTACCCCAGAACGTAGAACCAATAAAGAGACCGCCAATGATATTGAGCATTAGCTTGGCGCAGATATAAGCAGGGTTCCGCCAGTATGACAAGAACATTCGATGTGTACAATTCACAAGTTGAACCATGAATGGTTGAGCGTATTCACGGTTGAGCTGCGATGCAGTCTCTACATCGTGCTCACTGTTGGGCCCTTGTCGATCAATTACATCAAGTTCACGCTGCAGCTCATCATACTTCTCGCTCTCTCGGAAAAGCTGGAACCAGTTCTTGTCCGTCGTTGCCGTCGCTCCCGCTCCAATCACATCCAGAATATACTCCGCAGGGTTCGCATTCTCATCACAACGCACCCCACTCCGCTTCTCAAAGTAGTCAATGAGCGTCCGCGAGTTGGGTCCCAGGTCACCAAAGTATGCTGTCTTACCTCCCTTCTGCAGAAGCAAGAGGCGATCGAATTGGTTAAACAGCTCGCCACTAGGCTGGTGGATCGTGCACAGAACAGCCTGGCCTTCCGCCGCTAGTTTCTTGAGGAATCGCACAATCGACCAGGCACCTTGTGCATCAAGACCGGACGTCGGTTCATCCAAGAAGAGCAGTAGCTTCGGCCTCGCTGCGAGCTCCACGCCAATCGTCAGGCGCTTGCGTTGTTCCACGTTCAAGCCTTCGCCCACATTGCCGACAATGGCATCAGCGAATGTCTGCATTTCCAATAGCTCAATCACCTGTTCAACGTATGCAAGCCTTTCTTCCTTGGGCGTCTCACGGGGCTGCCGTAACATGGCAGAGAATTGCAAAGCTTCGCGCACCGTTTGTTCTGTCATATGGACATCTTGTTGTTGACAGTACCCTGCGTCGGCTTGGAAGGATCTAGGCAAGGGTTGGCCATTGACCAGGAATTTGCCCGTGATCACTCCAACATCTACGCGCTGAGCGAGGACATTCAGCAAGGTCGTTTTGCCGGCGCCACTTTCGCCCATAAGGGCAGTCATTTTGCCAGGTGCAACAAAACCCGAGACATCGTCAAGAAGACGACGAGATTTTCCTTTAATTGTTACGTCGTAGTTAATATTACGCCAGCTGAATATTTCGTCAGATACATCAAGTTTTTCTGTCGCGCCAGCATTCTTATCTTCCACGCCCTTCGTCTGCTCACCAGCTTGCCCATGATTGATGCTGCTTACGATGCTTTTAAGTTCCTTCTTCGACACCTTACCACGCTTAAAGATCATGACAGTGCCAGTAGCTGGATCTCTCTGAAATTCTGAAGCAACCATGTAAACAATAATGTTGAAAACGAAAAAGCCGATAAGGATGCCGACATTTCGATTCGTATGGGCCCACTCATACCCATACTTGAGCTGCAAGTAACCTGACGGATCGATCAGACGGGTTCCTGGCTGGTTGCCCAGTACCGGACATACTTGATTCGCCAGTTCTGCACCGGGGGGGATCATTTCTGCGGCAGTGCACGACATGGTCTTGCTGCGGAATTCGTTTGTCAGAAGAATTTCAAAGGCAAAGGCTGTGGGATTGCAATACGACAGCCAGCGCCACCAAACTGTCATCGACGGACGTGGAATGGCAAAACCGGTATACATACCCGCGTCGAGCACAATAATACCAGCGATCATCGTCGCCATAGCCTCAGAGCGGAACATAGAGGCAATAGCGCGGAACAAAGTCACCATCACGAACGTGGTAAGCATAATGGTCCAGAAGAAAATGAAGAATTTGCCAGCATCCACTGACAGACCCGACAAGAAGTACAAAATAATGTTAAAAAGCGTCATGGGCACGAAACGAGTAGGTATGTCCAGAAGTACGTTGGCAAGACTGTCCGCAGCAGGCCGGAGCATCGCAAAGCGCTTTTGCCGGATCACAATCGGGCGTTGCTGGTAGTTGGCAGGTACTTCGGCCATAGACGAAAAGATGTTGTACAGCAACGAGAAGAAGAGAACACCGCTACGCGAGAATATGGCCTGAGAGTCATTGGCCATCTGGTAGTAGGCAGAGCCAATGATCAGAGATACGAAAATGACGGAGCCCGACAAAATCACAGCTGTCTGCCAATCTCCCAATGCGATTTGAGCGCGACGCTTAATGGCCAGACGGATTTGCTGCGGCCAAGATAGCATGTACATGCTCTTCTTCGACACACGACGTGTGCGCTGCTCACGAGTCATGCTCATGTGGGATTGAAGTTCTTCGTGGGACTTGCTCTCCAACTCGGCAATGTACGCGTCCACCTCAGCGGCATTGGCCTGTCCGATCTTGGACGCACGGAATGCCTCCATCATCTCTTCCGGCGTCTGCGGAACATGAGCAAACGCGGGATTCAATCGGCGGGCGGTAGGATCTGTCACTGCCACCAAAAAGTCAGACGTAGTCTGTCGGTCATAAGGCAGGTAGCCGATAGACTTGAAGTAGTCGGCCGCCTGTCGCACAGGTCCAAAGTAGATACAGTGACCACGGTATAGCAAAGCCACCTTGTCAAACGTCATCGTAATGGCTTCACCAGCCTGGTAAATGCTGGTGATGGTAGTCGCATTGGCCACATCCGTGGCAATACGGAGCGACTGAACGAACTCCAGCGCCGTAGAAGCGTCGAGACCACGCGAAGAGTTGTCAAAGATGAGGATCGACGCACGCGTGGCTAGAGTCTCACCAATACTCACACGTTTACGCTCACCACCCGACACACCGCGAACGTAGGCATCGCCAACGACCGTATTGTACGTGTGGCGCAGTCCGAGAATTGTGGCAATGGCCTCACGGAATAGCCTGGTGTATTCCTTGCGGTTGCCTTCCTTCTTAAATGTGCCACGGTACTCGGAGCTGGGCGTGCGAGAGGATACGGCAAATGCCAGTGTATCTTTCACAGACAGCGTCGGGAAGTGAACATCGTCCTCAGGGGAGTAGACAACTTCGCCTCGGAGCGGGCCTTCAATCATCTTGCGATCAAAACCATCGTATGAGACTTTGCCCTCGACGCTACGGTACCCGTCACGGTACGATGCGAGAGAGCGCAGCAGGGTGGTGCATCCACTTCCCGGGCGACCCAACATAAGAAGCATTTCACCAGGCTTTACACAGCCTGTAACATCGTGCAGAATTTCCTTGGTAGGCATTCGGATCATCTCGTAAATCATGCTCGCTAGTCGAATGGGAAGCGTCAGTGCCGTTCCCACATCGACACTCAGGGTAGCACCGATACCATAGCCTGTGACCTTGAGGTCCTTAAAAGCCAGGCCCAGCGATGGGAGTTCTTGGCCACTGTTAGCACGCTGCGTATCCAGCTGGTGTTCGATAAAGCCAGCCAAATTAAAGTCGCCCTCATGGAAAGGATCGGCGTGACCTGTGACTTCGCGAGGCTGGAGCTCAGGGTCGCCCAACGATAGAGTCTGGGACATGCGAGTCTTTTCTGCATCCCTTACACGCTCTTCCATGTCGTGGACACTAACAGGGTCCAGCAAATGCAGTGAATGGCCATATCGCGTGACATAATCGGTAGCTGCTGTCGCATGGCCACGCTCGGTAGACACTGTGGCCCCAAGGGGCGGCGCAGCAGTCGCCACCTCGCCCTGGTGCTCCACAGCCGTAACAGCCTCATGCGTATAGGCTGATCCCTCAGCAAGGCCACTTGTTGAGAGATCATGAGCTAGGGCAGAGTTTGGCATGGACACGAATGCATCTTGATGCGCAGAGGATACTCCCTCTGTATAAACCGGATCACCATCCATGACTTGCGGGTGGTCCAGACGAAAGATGGGCGTTCGGTCGAAACAAGTGAAAGTCAACAAGGAGTGGTGTGGCTGAAATACCTCGGACAGCGGCGCTTAACTAGGGGTTGTGGGCGCGTGGGCGTCGGACTTGAAGCCCAATGTGGTGTTGTGCGTCGCCCAATGACATTATGCAGCTCCGCCAGAAAAATAGTCGGCCGCATGGACCACGTGAGTGACTTGCACAAAGTCCGCAGGCTTTTCGCGAACAGCATCGGCATGCTCTATCAGATGGGAATTCATGACAAATCTACTTTCTCAAACTGCGGTGCAGGGCAGTCAGGAACTTGGTCGCGGCACTGCGTTCAAATCGAATCTGCTCGAGGAAGTGATCAGGCATGTTTTCCGAGGCCAACAAGCCAGCATCGCGGGATTCGTCCACGTGGGGAGTATAAATGAACTCGTCTCGCGGGGGGGCAGCGTCGCCATGGGCGTCTTGCGCTTGGGACAAGCGCGATTCCTCCAGGGCGAATTGGAGGTCTGCTTGTGAGGGCTGTATGCATACCGAAATAATCTGTGCCGGTGAATACCATTTCGTAGCGGCGGCTCGACTGGGACGCATCCTGCATAACGACCTCCGTGATGGTGAAGCCAGTGAGATCCTCATACATGCGCCGGATGGCCAGCTCGTCTTCGCGGACGGCCTTTGCACTCTCAGCTGCCTGAAGCTGCGTCTCAAGCTGGGCACGGCGCAATGCCTCTTCTTCCAGGGCCTGCTTGGCCTCGGCCAGCCTGTCGGTGAGGGAGGAGACTGGGTCAGCGAATGCGACGCACCTTCCCTTTCGAGCTGCGCGAGCTTGGATGGGTCTACCGCTGCTCCCACCGGGCGGTTCGACTCGCCGTCTCGCTCCATCTCACGTAACCGGTGCTCTGCGTGTTCTGCGCGGTTCTTCCAGGCGGCCAGCGACTCGAGTGTGTCTGCATTAGTCGTCTATACATACGACGATGCCGAGTCTCACTCGCCTTCTTCCATTCAACGAGCGTCTTTTCGCTTTGTGTGACACGCAGCTCTTTCAGTCGGTCAAACTGTGCCTGAATAGCGTCGCGCTCTCGTACCGCCTGCGTGAGAAGCAGCGACATACCTGCAGCACTCGTTCATTATTATGGTTCTCGTACTGAGATCGCAAATCTTGTAGTTTTTGCCAGAAATCATCTTCTGTACGCTGTGCATTCTCGGGATCCATGACCGACATGGGCTCAGGGCCACCATTATGTGTCTTGCGCAGTTTCACCGGCGCAAAGCCAGAGACCAGCGCGGCTGTCCCTGCGGGCGGCGACGGCCGTGACGGCCCCGCTATATCCTCGCTTGTATCTTCTGATGCGATAGATGCTCGTGCTGCATTAGCCCGCGCATTGGGGTCTTTCGGAGGACGGCCCCGTCGCCCATGCACTTTTTGCTGGCCAAATGCCATGATGGCGGCCTCCGCTAGGCGCGTTGCATGGGCCGTGTCGCGCGTCGCGTATATCACGTGACTCGAAGCGAGGCGCCGGTGCACGGTCGGTTCCTGTCGTGCATTGCGGAGATGATCTCCAAGGCAGCCGCGAAGCGCGTACGTGGCATTGACTGACAAAAGCTAGGAAAGGAAGCGTCTTTAATGGAGAAGGATGCTCCTCCACTATGCTATGCTCGGCCCAGGGATGACGATCTCCTCGAGTGGTAGGTCTACGTGTCTCACGTAGGCACTTTATCTTGCGTGGGCCGCCAGGCACGCCTTACGAGGGCGGCGAATACTGGGGCCAGCTTCTCTTTCCTGAGGACTACCCATTCAAGCCCCCGTACGTATCAGTCACTTATGCAGGGGCATCAAGCTCCAGACGCCGAGCGGCCGCTTCGAGCCGGATACCAAGATCTGCACGGTAGGTCGTCCGCCTCACACCAGTCCATGAGCGACTACCACCCCGGCAGCTGGAACCCCGCGTGGTCCGTGGCCAGCATGTACGTGCCTGTGACTTACATCAGTTTGATCGGGCTGCTCTCTTTCATGTGCACGGATGAAATGACCGCCGGCTCCGTGATGGCTACGCAGCGTGAAAGGCGGCTGCTGGCGGCCAAGTCGCACGCCTTTAACATATCGCAGCGCCGCTTTGCACAACTGTTCCCGGACTATATGGGGCCGATGCCTCGGGATTTGCCCAATATGTCGCGCCCCGCGAATGTGGCCTCGAGCCCAGCACCGCCGCGCTCCGAGACGCCGGCCCAGCCAGAAGCGCCGACCGCTCATGCCGACGCCGGTCGAGTGCCAGAGCCCGCAGCGCCCGAGCCCCAGTGGAGTGTCAAGCACGTCGCTATCTCGGCGCTCGTCGTGCTCACCGGCCTCTTTGCGGTGAAACTTGTGGAAATGCTAAAGGCCAAGTAGACTACAAGTCAAGGTCATCGTCGGGGTCTTCGTCATCTTCGTCGTCTTCGCGCTCTGGCTCAAAAAAGATCGACGTCTGCCCTGTCGAGCCCCGCCACGCACTGGCCCCATGGGGCGCATCCTGGAGTTGATAGGCATAGGGCAGTGGCACCTGATCTCGCCGCTCGCGCTGCTGTGCTGTTTCCTGAAGGTTGAAGGGCAGCTGCTGCACCATCGAGCTGTGCTGGGATTCTGAGACAGGGACCACGGCCTCGCTCGTATCGAGGCTTTTGATTCGCAGTCGCTTGGCTGAATCATGTGCACAGAGCGTCAGCTCGCTGAGCTTCTTGCCGTTTGAAAGCGACGCGTGGATTTCGAGAAAGACGCTGCCCCGTGCCTCTCCCTGCAGGCTCGCCCACGACACCACAGGTGGCGAGGACCGCACATCGCTATCCAGCAGGTCAGCGGAGTGCAGGCACTGCGGATGCGCCGTGGCACCCCACCAACCCGTACTGCTAGGCGGATCCACGAGTCCGAGCGGGCCACGCCGCGTGCAATTATGAAGGACGGTCCAGAACCGCATGTCCGGCGCCGAGTCGGTCGTGGGTGCAGTGTGAGAGTCGGCGAGGCCTGCGTCTTCGTAGGCGGCGCGGTGCGTCGCGGGTCCTGATGACGGAGGCAGGAGTCCGTACGTCTTGTGTATGTGCTGCAAAAGGGCAGGAGGGTGCACACGGACCCAGACCGTCGCATGCGACCAGGGCGGGCCTGGTAGGGCATCGTGGACGGGGTCGTGGCTTGCCCAGATCTGTGGGGAATGGAGCGCTGCCGCGAGTCTCGAGGCGGGCGTGCTGGGATCGCTATCGAGCCCCACAATGAGGCGCGAGTAGCGCGGCAACAGGTTCAGGATACGCGGCAGGAACGTGTATGCATCGCGTACGCTGCACTGCGTGGCGTCGAACATGGCATCGAGAGAGTCGATAAAGAGCATGGTAGGCCCTTTTTGCGCGACTGAAATGAGCATGCGGTACGTACTCTTGTCCAAGGTCGTGCGGATATCGCGCTCGATGGAGACGAGCGACGACCCATCATACTGAGCCGAGGCAAAGTGGTAGTCGCGCTTGTGCACGTTGCTCGTGCTCTGATAGTAGTACACATTGGGATCGTGCTGGAAGCAGATCAGCAGTGCGGTCAAGGAGCTACGTCAGTGGCGCGACGTACCGCTCTGTGGCGCGCAGGAGCATCTCGCGCAGCACAGTGGCCCTTGACTGGGCCACTGTGTCTTCGAGGAGGACGAGCTGCATCGACGGCGGCATGCGCGCATGGTTCGCTGAGGCACTCGACACGGGCGCGAGCGGCCCATGGCTGAGCAGCGCGGCGGCGACGCACGAGGCCGCCATGGCCGACGTCAAAGCTGGTCGGACGCCTGCGAGCTTGTGTCGTGCTTACCTCATCAAAGGGGATGGGCTACCGCGTCGCTTCCGAGCTCGAGGCGAACGAGCATGGTGCGTGTGCGAGTCCTAACGCTAGTCCTCTGAACCAGATCCGACGCACCGCAAGCGTCGTCGCTCTACTTCTAGGGCACCCAGTGACCCACCGCTGTCGTGGGACGCGTCGGGCGGGAGCGAAGGGGGCGATGAGCGCGCGTCGTCCATTCCCCCGTCGTCCCTGCCGACGTCGTCGCCGCCAGGCGCCCTGTCTGACCTGACGGACGAGGCAGACGAGGGTCGGGCGTACGATTCTGTTGCCGAAGTGGACGATGCGGATGATGATGAGGGTGAGGACCTCTTTGACGATACAATGGAAGCGTGCGTGACCGCTGGCTGACCGCAGCGACTACCGTGCGAACCCTGAACTGGACACGTACGAGGATACCGGGATCGACGAAACTACCTTTGAGATGATGGATGCAACGACGCGGCAGCTGGCTGAGCTGCGCATGGCGCGTCGGGACCGCGCCGAGGGCACGGGGCGCACGAGCCGTCGTGCACCTGTCTTTCTCCAGAGCGACGACGAGAGCGACGACGGCGTGCTGCGGCGCCGGCGCCGCAGACACTACGATGAGGTTCCTGACGATGATGCGACAGCCGACGACCTGCCGATTGAGCAGCTTGGCGATATCAAGGCGGAGAGCATTGCTAGCTGGGTCGCTACCGAGAATGTGCGTCGCACGATCGTGCGAGAGTTTCGCAACTTTTTGGTCACGTACGTCGATGAGCAGGGTGTGAGTGTGTACGGTCAGAGGATCAAGACGCTCGGTGAGATGAACCTCGAGTCGCTCGAAATCTCGTTCCTGCACTTGGTCGATGCCAAGGCCATCCTGGCGTTCTTCCTGGCGAATTCGCCCGCGAGTATTTTGCCGATCTTCGACGAGGTAGCGTTCGACGTGATCCTGCTGTACTACCCGTCGTACGACCGTATCCACCCCGAGATCCACGTGCGTGTGGCAGACCTGCCGACCTCATCCACGCTGCGCGATTTGCGCCAGAGCCATCTCAACTCGCTCGTTCGTGTGAGTGGTGTGGTGACGCGGCGGAGTGGCGTCTTTCCCCAGCTCAAGTACGTCAAGTTTGACTGCTTGAGCTGCGGTGAGATCCTCGGTCCGTTCTGGCAGGACTCGAACCAGGAAGTGAAGATCAGCTACTGCTCCAACTGCTCGCGCCGCGGCCCGTTCCGGGTCAACAGCGAGCAGACGGTGTACCGCAACTATCAGAAAATGACGCTGCAAGAGTCGCCAGGAAGTGTGCCGCCCGGCCGCCTCCCGCGGCACCGCGAGGTCATTCTGCTGTGGGACCTGGTGGATGCCGTCAAGCCGGGTGAGGAGGTGGAAGTCACGGGCATCTACCGGAACAACTTTGACGCGGCGCTCAACACGCGCAACGGCTTTCCCGTATTTGCAACGGTGCTTGAGGCGAACCACATTGCGAAGCGCGACGATGCGTTCGCCGCGTTCCGCCTGACAGAGGAGGACGAGCAGGAGATTCGCGCGCTGGCGCGCGATGACCGCATCGGTCAGCGTATCGTGAAAAGCATTGCGCCGAGTATTTACGGGCACAGCAATATCAAGACGGCCACGGCACTGAGCCTCTTTGGCGGCGTGTCGAAGGACGTCGGCGGTAAGCACCGTATCCGTGGCGACATCAATGTCCTGCTGCTCGGTGATCCCGGCACGGCCAAGTCGCAGTTCCTCAAGTACGTCGAAAAGACGGCGAACCGCGCCGTGTTTGCCACAGGTCAGGGTGCCTCGGCTGTCGGTCTCACTGCCTCGGTGCGCCGCGACCCTGTCACGCGCGAGTGGACGCTCGAGGGCGGCGCATTGGTACTGGCTGACAAGGGCGTGTGCCTCATTGACGAGTTTGACAAGATGAACGATGCGGATCGCACGTCGATTCACGAGGCTATGGAGCAGCAGAGCATCTCGATCTCCAAGGCCGGTATTATTGCCACGCTGCAGGCGCGCTGCGCGATTGTCGCCGCAGCCAACCCGATCCGCGGTCGCTACAATCCTACGGTGCCGTTCAGCCAGAACGTGGAGCTGACGGAGCCCATTCTGAGTCGCTTTGATGTGCTGTGTGTGGTGAAGGACACGGTTGATCCCGTGCAGGATGAGATGCTGGCGCGCTTCGTGGTGAGCTCGCATTTGCGTGCGCACCCGCTCTTTGACGATGAGGTCGACGAGGCGCGTGTGGCCACGTCGTGGGACGCCGACATTCTTCCGCAGGACTTGCTGCGCAAGTACATTACGTATGCGCGCGACCACATCCGCCCCCGCCTCGATGCGCTCGACCAGGAGCGCCTCGCGCGCCTGTATGCAGACCTGCGTCGCGAGAGCCTCAACACGGGCTCGTACCCGATCACCGTGCGCCACCTCGAGAGCATGATCCGTATGGCGGAGGCGAGTGCGAAGATGCACCTGCGCGACTACGTGCGGGCCGACGACATTGACGTGGCGATCCGTACGACGGTCGAGAGCTTCATCAGTGCGCAAAAGATGAGCATTAAGCGCACGCTCGAGCGTGGATTCCGCAAGTACATCCACCAGGCGCGCGACCACGACGAGCTGCTGTCGTTCCTGCTGGGCGGCATCGTGAAGGACAAGATGCGGTTCACGCAGTACCGCCACCGCACGGCTGAGCCGGCACCGACGGTGAGCGTGCCGCTCGCTGAGCTGGAGGCACGGGCCAAGGATGTGGATATCTACGATGTGCGTCCGTTCCTGCTCAGCCGCGTGTTCCGTGCGAATGGCTACCAGTGGCGTGAGGCGGAAGGCACGATTGTAAAGCAATTTGGTGCGCAGGCCTCGCGTTCATAGAGTAGAGGCGTCGTTGGCCGCGTCCCGACCTTGCGCTGCGCCGTACTTTAGATGTTGCATAATCTTGGCGCCATTCGTCTTGATCGCCTTCTCCGTCGCGTTCTGCGTAAGGGGACTGTACGTACCAGGTAAGCCTCGCGGTCCATCGCAGCCTGGGTCGAGCGAATCGAGATGCCCTCCGACGAGATCGAGACACCGCGGTCCTGCGGTCAGCATCGCTGCGTACCTCGAGGCGGCGCATGCGCTCCGCCAAGTTCTTCTTGGCCTCGTCTTTGTGCTGGATGCCCTTGTAGATGGCATACACCAACGAGCCGATCAGCACGAGGCTGATCCAGTCGCCAACGGTCGGCATTAAGAAACAAGTGTGGCGGTCTGTCGGACTTAAGTCCCAGGTGGCACGGCCTCGACCGCCGGCGCTCACTATTGGTACAGGAGCTGCTTCTGCAGGTCCCCTATAAAATGACTCGTACATACATGCATCAGAGGAAATACTGAGGTGAGTAGGCGCAACGTACGTCGGGGACGCGGCGCGACACTAGGGGCTCGCCTGTGCGCGGCGCAGGGTCGAATTGGAGGAAGGTGTACTTGAGGTTTTCGTCAATTTCCATGATCGCCGCCTGGTTACCACAGCGGTAGCAGTAGTTGGGGGCGGAGAAGACCGTCACGACATTGCGCTCTTGCGACCAATTGAAGCCATCCATCACCAACTGGTGCGCACGCGCAACCAGGGTGAGGCCGTTGTTGTGGTTGAAGGCCTCGCTAATGTCCTGGCCAAACGTGTAGCCGGCGCCACGCGGCGAGATACCCCAGCCGCAGCGGTCGTCGGGGTCCGACCAGAGCAGGTCGCACATGGGACCTTCGTGGGGAACCTCCTGCACACGGTCGATCTGGCGGATCTGGTCAAGCGTGTCGATCGAGGGAGACAGACCGCCGTGCAGACAAAAGATCTGGTCGTCAATGAGCGCCGTCAGCGGCAGGTAGTCGAACAGATCGGTGAAGTACTTCCACACGTTCGCATTGCCGTACTTCCGCAGGCACTCGTCGTAGAAGCCGTACACCTGCGTGATCTGGCGCGACTCGTGGTTACCGCGCAAGATGGTGACGCGGTCGGGATGGCGCACCTTGAGCGCCACGAGCAGCGTCACCGTCTCCACGGAGTAGTAGCCACGGTCCACATAGTCGCCCATGAACAGGTAATTGGTGTCGGGCGAGTTACCGCCAATGCGGAAGAGCTCCGACAGGTCGTGGAACTGGCCGTGGATGTCACCACACACCGTCACAGGGCAGTGCACCGGCTGGACATTCGACTCTTCGAGCAGCACATCGCGCGCCTGAGTGTTATCAATCGGGACCTACCTTTTCACACAGGCGCTTGATATCATTTTCGCTGAGCTGCTTGCACTCGCTAAGATAGCTGATCCACTGATCCTGCTCCTGGATATCGACCATGCTGTAGGAGCGCCAAGGCCAATCGCCACCGGTCAAGACTCGCTCGGGGCGCCACGACGCCGCTGACTTCTGTGTCACGTGATACCCACGCGAGCGTCGGCCGGGTCCGCGCCGACCCTCGCCCATCGTACATCGTCGCGATGATGGCTCTGAAGAGTATGGCGCCGGCCTTCCGCGCCGTGCAGCGCATGCCGACGCGCGCTCTGTCTATGTCGTCGGTACGCCTGCAGCAGGTGGAGACGTCCGCCAGCAAACTGCCCAAAGGCTCGGTCGTGCCTGGCAACCAGGTCGACCCCCAGCTGGGCGACTACCCTGCGATGCCCTACGAGAACCAGCAGTTCCGCCCCTACAGCCGCCAGTGGTGGGACACGCAGGACCGCCGCAACTACGGCGAGACGGTATGTACCTGAAACTCACGACAGGTCCACGAAGAGGACGACGTCCTGAACATGTGGTCGCCCGATGCATACAAGGTGCCTGGTTCGCTGGCCCTGCGCCACTTCCTCACAGCTGCGGGCGCCATTGCGCTCTTCTCGTACGGCGTGTACCTGACCGTGCCCGAACCTCCGATGCTCCGCAAATCTTTCCCTCGTGACGGCCTCGCGGCAGAGCTCGGCGGCCCACAGGCTGCGGTACGTGTCACTCACTCATACCAGGCTCGTGCGGAAGGCGCCGACGAGGAGTAGCTACATAGTGCTCACTTATCCCTGCGCAACCGTGGACGCTTGCGCGCCTCGGTGCCCGGCTCAGCGCCCGACGTCGAGACGCCCTGCGCCTCCCGAAAGTCGCGCACCACTTGTTGCAGTCGCGCCGAGCCGATGCGGCCTGCCGCCGTGGGCGCCGGCGCCGTAAAGCCCGCCTGATCCAGCGTCGTCTGCAGGCGCTGCAGGCGGGCGGCCTTGTGCTGCTGTTCAATCACAGGCCGCACGTACTCGTCCGTCTTGCTCGGGGGCCAGCGCAGATGCTCATAGAGGAACGCACGCACCGCGTCCAAGTCAGCTTGGCCCCACACGAACGGCTCGTCACTGTCGTCGACAATCGGATGGGTATAGGCGCGCCTCTCGCTCGCGTCGGGCCAGTCGGCACTTAAATGCACCTTTTCTCGCAGGGCGCGCTTGATGCGGCGGCGCACCTTGTGGTGCCGATCGAGAATCTCGGTGTCGGCGCCCGTCTGCACCTGGCGCCACCACTGCGCAAAGTCCGGCAGGCCGTGGAATACACTGAGGATCTCCATGGCCAGGACGGGCCCCACGCCAGAGAGTCCTTCCGTGTAGTCGCTGCCCAGCAGGAAGGCCAGCTGGATCAGCCGCTCCTGGTCCAGGCCCAGCTCGCGCGCCATGTCCGGCAGCCGATAGCACTCGACCATGCGCTGGTGGTTGAACATGTGGCGGTACACGGGTGTGCCGCCAAACAAAAAGACATCGCTGTCGTCCGTGATGATTCCGTCCACGAGCCGCTGCGCCGCGAGCTGCGCACATTGCGCCTCCGCCTCCATCGGCGCCGTGATGTACGGCAACCCAAAAAGCCGAAGCATGGCCTGGATCTCGGCAGTCATTTGCGACGTAATCTCCTCCTCCGAGCGCCGCAGTCGCGCGCGCTCCTGCCGCAAAGCCTCGACCTCTGCATCCACCTCCTGCTGCATCTCAGGGAGGCTCCGGCCACTCGTCTCACTCAGAAACGAGGCAAACGCCCGCTGGTCCTGCTCCAGCTTGGCCATGTCCTGCTCTTCGGCTGCCTCCAAATGCTCCACTTCCTCGGCGGACGGCAGAGGAAAGCCATCAGCGCCCAGCCGCACCGGCTCGGGCGACGGGCTCGGTGACCATGCATAGGGCGACGCAGGATCGCGCGGCTCCGGAGAAGCACGGGGCGAGCCGAGAGGCGCCGCTGAGGCCTCAGGCGTCGGATCTGCGGGGGCAGGCGAAGCTGCCATGGGCGGCGTCGGACGGCGGGGCGGCAGCTCGATCTCAGGCTCGACCTTGAGTCGGTGCTCCTGTGGCACGGGCGATTCTTTGGCTGCCTCGGCTGCCTCGATGGCCTCGCCGCGCTTAACAGGTGCAGGTGCTGCCTCGGCTGCCTCGATAGCAGGCGTCTCCACTGTCTCTGCGGCCTCCATAGCAGACTCTTCGGCTGACTCTGCACGCTCGTCAGGCTCTCCCAGCTCGAGTGTCTCGCGCGCCTCATCCAACTTGGGCTCGGCTGGCGTGACTCGCTCACGCTCCACAGGCCCCTCGGCGAGCTCGACCTCTGGCGAGGTCGGTGGGGGCCGCTCGTGCTTTGGCACCTGCGTACCTATGCGAGGCTCCCCCAGAGTCGCAGCGGGTTCCCGAGCCTCGGGGGCCTGGTCGGCTGGCGCGCGCGGCAGAGTCATGGCGTGCTCTGCAGCTGCATCGAGAGTGCCGTGCTGCTCTGCAGCGACCTCGAGCGGCACATCGTCCCATTCGTCGTCGCCGACGGCGTCATCCGCATGAAACAGGGCCTCGGACGTGTGCACCTCGTCGATATGCCCGTACAGTCGCTCTTCCAGAGCCTCTACGCCCGTTTCGCGGCGCTTCTGGCGCCGATGCTGCTCGGCGCGCGCGTGGAGAAACGCCAGCGCGCGCTCTTTCCGTTGCATGGGATCGTGTTCTGCCTGCACGAGGGCATCCAGCTCAGGGTCAGGCGCGGCCGTCGGCGCGATGTCGACGTCGTCCATCTCGGCAGGGTCCCACTCGTCCTGCGCGTTCTGCCACGCCTTGGGCTCGTCGTCGACGTCAATGGCACGCTCGCGCGACGAACCTGGGGCATGCGCACCCAGTGCAAACCCACCATCGCCGCCCTCGATATGCGTGAGAATGTACTCGCGACTGCGGCTCCCTGCGACACGCAGCGGCACCTGGATATGCGCTCGCCCAATCTCGTCTGTGACAGTGAGCACCTTTTGCGTAAGGTCGTTGCGTGTCTTGAGGTACGCGACCTGTGCCTTGGAAAAGTCGATTGGCGTGGGCGCAGCGGCGAGCATCTCCTGGAGCCGCTGGAACGACGTTCCACGCGATTGCGCGCGCAAATCGCCCACAAGCTCGTACTGCAGCTCAGGCGGCAGGCTGCGGAAGAGCTCCGAGTGGATATCGAGGTCCTCGGGCGCGATCGTCTTGATCAGGTCGCGCAGCTCGGCCTCGGTAGCGAAGCGCAGGTCGCGCGCATCGGCGGGCGGCCACGCCTCGCGCGGCATAGCGGGCAGCTCGTACGGGTCCTTGGCGGCCTGCTTCGGTGGCACAGGCGCCACATCGCGAAGGCGCGCCGAGCGTGGCGGACTATTGCTGCGCCCCACGCTGTCGTAGTACACGGTGCCCGGATCAAGCTCGGGGGGTGGCGGCGCCACATGCCGCAGCGCCGCTTGCCGCAGCTGCGCGGCCAGCAGCTTCTCCGCTGCGCGCGCCACCGACTCGCCCGCGAGTGTGCGGCGGTGCTTGCGGTTCGCGATCGTGCGCCGCTTCTGGATAGGTGCGCCGCCATCAAAGACAAATACGGGCTGGATCCCATAAAACAGGAGCTTGAGAATACGCCACAGAAAGCCCAGCAGGTGCGCATGGCTCAGCGTGCGCCCATCGCGATCGCGCATCGCGCGCTGGAAGTGGTACAGCCAGATCGACGAGTCGATCGCTAGGCGCTTGCCCTGCAGCGATTCGAGCCTGCGTTAGTCGCGCGACGTACGTCACCGGGCGGCCCACCGGCTGCAGCAGCTGCCACAGCCCGTGCACGCCCATCGCCCGTGGTGGAGGCGAAGCTGCTTTGCTCTGCGCCCGAGCGCTATGGACCCATCGACGCCCGTGGCGGCGGCGATCGCCGTGCTGTCCGTGCTGGTGATGCGCCTGGGCCTCACAGCTACCCTAAGTGTCTTTGCGCTGGCGTTTCTGCTGCTATGCCATCCCGTCGTGCGTGTGTTCTTCGAGATGGCAGTGCCCGACCAGGGCGCCACGCGTGACAGTGCGCAGCACGATCACGAGACGGCCGAGGCCCTTCGCGCGCGTGCGCACGGCGTAACGCAGTGTGCGCCGCCCCGCGACACGGCGCAGGCCGGGCGCATGGACTTGTCGTCGTTGCCCGCGGCGCTGCAGCCTGAGCTGCGGCACCTGCTGCGGCTTGTGCGCGCCGACTTTGTGCAGTACTGGTACGATCCCATCTCGTTTGGCAGTGCGTCGTTCCCCGACGAGGCCATGGCCAGTGTCGAGCACCTGGTCGCGCAGGTGGCGCTGCGCCTCGAGCAATACAGCCGCGCGACGGTCGTCACGGAGCTCTCCCTCACGGCGCTGTCGGTACTCGTGACGGCGATGCAGAACCGCCGCACCGACGCGCTGCCGCCCCGTGGCCTGTGGCCCACGACAGAGAGCCGCATCCAGAGCCTCCAGACGTCGGTGTCGACGATGCTGCAGCAGAGTCTGCCGCCCGCGGAGAGGCGCTCGCCTCTCGTTGTGGCCCTGCTCACCGACATCTTTGCCAAGCAGCTGTGGGACCAGTTGCAGGCCCACAGCGACCCTGACGTGATCAACCAGTACATTGTGCTGTACGGCCAGGTCGCCGCGGAGAAACTGCCGCGCGCCCCGCGCGAGGCGCCGCCGGATGTGCCGCCGCCTACGACCAGTGCGCGCGTCGGCGACGTGCTTGACGATCTCGAGCACAGCGAGCCACGCGCTACCCCCCAGTCGCAGTCGCTCCCCGACGACCTAACCGATGTGATGCGCGCGCTCAAGAGCCCGGAGGCGGCGGAGGCGGCGGAGCCATCATCGGACGCCGCGTCGCTCCCTGCCGACCCATGGGGCAGCGCGCCGGCGCTCCCGATGGATGTGCCGCCCGGCCTGCCCGAGGCGCCGTGGCCGCCCGCCGGCCCTGCGCGCGCCGAGGCACACAAGTACCAGGTGCGCCTCCCCAAAAAGGTGCGCGACGTGCTCGCGCAGTGCGACAGTGACCTGTACGATGAATGGTACCAGTACATGCAGCGCCGCGACCCCGGCGCAGGCCCGTGTGAGGGCGCGGTGCTGCTCCAGCTGCGCTCGAACCTCGAGGCGCTCTCGGCGTCATTCGACGACGAAGCGAGCACGCCGGCGCTGTACGCAAGCGATGTCAAGGCCGTGCTGCATGCGGCGCAAAGCATGCTCCCGTCGCACGCCCCGTGCGAGGGCGTGCGAGCCGCGATGGAGCGACTCGGCGCGCGCGAGACGATCGAGCCGCGCGCGCTCGAGCCGCTGCGCGCCGCGCTGCTGCAGCGCCTGCAGCAGCTGTACGACGGCTTTCTGTGCGAGGCCAAGGGCCAGGCCGATGTGCCGCCGAGCACGTTCGTGCCGCGCGTGCGTCCCTCGAACGACAAGGCGCGGCAGATCTCGGTGCTCGATGTGTCCGAGTCGGTCGACCCGGGGCGCGCCGTCGATCCACGCACACTCCAAGTGCTCGTCACGATGGAGGACGCGCCAGGCGCGGGCACGGGAGGCTATGCGGTCCTGCGTACCTGGCCGCACTTTGAGGCGCTGCACACGGAGCTCATGCGCATGTACGAGAAGCTGCCGAGCGACTCGGGCCTGGTGCCGCCGCCGCCGCTCCCGTCGCTCAAAGGCCTCGCGAGTGCGGCGGCGTGTGAGGCGATCCGGCAGTACCTCGTTGCCCTCCTCGTGCCGGCGGAGGATACGCTTGCGTGGTACAATACGACGCAGGCCGTGCAGCGGTTCCTCGACAAGACGCGCGCGGCGGACGAGGACGCAAAGCTGAAGAACAATGCGCTCATGTCGAGCCTCGGGGGCGTCAGCCGCTCGCTCGCGAGTGGCCTCGTCGGTGCGGCAGGGACGGCGCGCAAGAGTATGGGGCACATGGCGCCGGCGCCATCGCGCGCGAGCCGGATCTTTGGGCTGCGCCCCGACATGTCGGACACGCGGCGCGCGTCAGTGCGCGAGGCCCCAGAGCTGCCGGTGCGCGAGGCGCCCGAGCTGCCGGTGCGCGAGGCGCCCGAGCTGCCGCCGCGCCCGGTGGACGAGGCCCCTGTGGAAGCGCCGGCCGATCCGAGCGACGCAGCGCCAGCCGCGGCGCCAGTTGAGGCGACGGCGCCGGTCGATCCGCCGGTGGCCGGTCCACCCGCCGACGGGGCAGCGTCTGTGCAGGACGTCAAGGCGCTGCTCACGGCCGTATTTGCCGTCACGCGCGAGGCGCTCAACATGCACGAGGCGTGGACGGTGCAGCGCGGCATGCTGCGCGTCATGGAGCAGTTTCTGCGCACGACCTACTATGGGACGGTCGCGAGCCTCGTCACGTACCTGGCCGGCCTGCTCTCTATCGATGCGCAAGTGTCGTGGCTGCAGCTCCTGCGCACGAAGCTATGGCCCAACGACGCATGGGCCGGGGGGCAGCCCGGGCACCCCGCGCGGAGCGCCGCCGACGTCCGTGCGACGGCCGAGGCGGCGCGGGCCGTCGTGCTGAGCTATGCGCCGCCGCAGGCCGCCTACGCACTGGGCCTCGGCGGCAAGCAGGCCGTCGCCGATGCGCTCGCGACGGTGCACGATGTGGTGACGGACCCCGTCGTATCGCTGGACCTGCACCTCGCGCTGCTGCTGCGCGTGCTCGACCTGGCGATGGGCACGGCCGGCGCCCCATCGGGCGATCGGGCGCAAGCGTCTTTGTAGCGATGAGCCACGACTCGGTAGCGCCGCGAGGCGATGGGTACTGCGAACACCCCTTTGTGCCGCAGACAGACTTTCTTGACCACACTGTAACGAACCAGGCGCGTCCGCTGACAAGTGCGGTCATCACGGTGCGCATCATCAAGAATTTTGAGTACCGCACGATGAAGCCGCTCGTCCTCAAGGACGTGGACCTGACGACGCTCACAGCGCGTGCGCTCATGGAGCGGTGCCGCGAGGGTGCGTAGGCGCGACTGACAGCAGAGGTGGCCGCGCAGCCGGCGTTCAGGGTGTACCGCAACGTGGTCGGATCGCTTGACACGCTCAAAATCTACACGCACGCGCATGGCGCCAAGACGACGAACCTGATCATCAACCTGGACCGCCCCGAGTGGATTCTCGATGCGGCGAGCGATGCGCCGCTGGCGACGCTCGGCGTCGAGAACGAGACGGAGCTGAGCCTGTTCAACCGCGCCGCGTACGACCAGTTCCTCGCGCACCCCGAGACGCGCTGGGACGCTACGGGCTAGCTACCTGGCTCTGCCATCAGGGTGCGCACCTCGGGCTGGCGGCACAGGTCGCGGAATAGGCGGCGCCACTCGAGCGGGCTGCCCTTGCTGCGGCGCAGCAGCACAAAACTGCCGGCCCGGCCGCTCGCCGCGCCAAGGTCGGGCGGCAGCTCCGCGACGCGCTCGATGCGCACCTCGCCCTTGAGCGCACACTTGCGCCGATCGACGAGGCCCAGCCGCATGCGCACGCCGCGGGCATGCCGCAGCGCCTCGCTCGCCGCGCTCGTGTCTGACGGCGGATCCTCGTAGGCTTCGTCCATCCAGTCGGCATCGTCGCCCAGCGGCTCCGTATGTATTTGCGCCTTGTGTGCATGAAGCGCGTGCGTGAGCGCCTCTGCCACCTGCACCGGCTCGCTCACACTGTAGAAGCGCGTCAGCTGCAGCACCATGCCCATCGGCGCCGCGGTGCTCTGCGTGAGGTAGCCCATGGCCTGCGTGAACACCGCGCCAGCATCGTCAAGCTGCGTGCTTGCAGGCGCGCGGCGCGCGCGGCCGACGCTCGGCAGCGCGGACGAGGGCGGCAGCGCATCGTCCGCGCCGAGCGTGCGCGTCGACAGCGCCTCGGGCTGCGTGAGCGACGGGTGCTCCGGCACGGCCGCGCGCGCGCCGTCCGTGTGCAGGGCCATGTGCATGTCGCCCGAGACAACGAGGCCGTGCAGGAGGCGCTCCGCCAGGCTCACCGGGTCGTTGCACTGGCCGGACGTCAGCAGCGCATTCTCGCGCGTGAACCAGCGGTGCCGCTGGATCTGAGCGAGCGTGATGCGCCGCGCAGGGTCGGGGTGCATCATGCGGCGCAGCAGCGAGAGAGCATCGGGGCTCAGGCGCGTCCACGGGTCGATGCGCAGGAGCTCGCCGCTGAGGTAGGCGACGTACTCGGCGCTGCGGCTCGTCGGCTCGTCCCACGGCGTGTTGCCGACGAGCAGCGCAAAGAGCACCACGCCCGAGCTCCATACGTCCACGGGCTCCCCCTGGTACGGCCGGCCGTTCATCTCAGGGGCAATGTACGGCAGCGAGCCGCACGTCCCGTGCAGCGTGCGCTCCTTGCCTTTGTACTTGTACACGCTGCAGAGCCCAAAGTCGGCAATCTTGAGGTTGCCCTGCGCGTCCAGGAGCATGTTCTCCGGCTTGATGTCGCGGTGCGTGACGCCCTGGCCGTGGATGTACGTGAGGCCGGCCATGAGCTGCGTAAAGTACAGGTGCGCCAGGTCCTCGTCCACGCCAATGTCCGGCGCGATCTTGTCGAATAAATCGCCGCCCGCGCACAGCTCGAGCACAATGTACAGGCCACGCACATAGTTGCTCGGTGCAGACGAGCCGACGGCGTACTCGACGGACCCGAGGAACGCGAGCACGTTGGGGTGCTTGAGAATGCTGTGGATCTGCACCTCTTTTTGGAGCGCGCGCCGGTCGATCGGCTGCCTGTTTGTCGTGGACACATACGACACGACCTTGACGGCCGCCTGCGCGTGTTGCGAGGCGCCTGCCTTGACGGCACGAAAGACGCTGCGTCAGTACACTCGCGTACCGTGAAAAGCCGCCGCCACCGAGCATCTCGACAATCTGGTACCCCAGCACCGTGGGGTACACCTGCCCTGTCGACGACGTCGGCGCACGCGCCGCCGAGGCCATCGTGGTCGACGCGTGGCGCGTGCGGCGGCACTTAATTCCCAGTGCCCGCCCGCCACTCTGACACGCTCCTCAACGTGGGGTGCGCTGGCGCCATGGACGATGCGCCGCCTGACCGGGCATCCAGCAGCGCACTACCGACCGTGGAAGCACTCGTGCAGAGCCGGCGGACACGCGCACAAGAGGCGCCGCCCCGCGACGCGCCGCGTGTGCCGCGCGGCCCGTCGAGCGTGATCCAACAGACGCCCAAGGTGCTTGTGCTCGACCTGGACGAGACCCTAATTCACTCCAAGCTGAGCGCTGCGCCGTGGGGCCGCCACGGCGCGCGCGATCCGGTGGGCGCGCGCCTCTCGACGGCGCTCCTGGGCGTCCTCGGGCTCGGCGCCACGATGCCGTCCCATGCACAGCTGCAGCTGCGCGTCCTTGAAGTGGAAATCGAGGGGCGCACCGTCATGTACCATGTATACAAGCGGCCATGGGTCGACTACTTTCTGCGCAAGGTCGCGGCGTGGTACCAGGTCGTGATCTTCACCGCCTCGATGAAGGAGTATGCGGACCCGGTGATCGACTGGCTCGACGGCGGGCACGGCCTGATCAGCGGGCGCCTCTTCCGCGACTCGTGCACGCTGCACAACGGCTCGTACCTCAAGAACCTGCAGGTCGTCGAGCAGGACCTAAGCCGCGTGTGCCTCATTGACAATTCGCCGATGAGCTACGTGCTCCAAGAAGCGAATGGCATCCCCGTCGAGGCATGGACACACGACCCTCGCGACGAGGCGCTTCTCGACCTGCTCCCGATGCTCGATGGCCTGCGGTACGCCAGCGATGTGCGCCACATTCTCGGCCTGCGCGGCTTTTAGTGTAGTATAGACACTATGAAGACGGCGCGCTCTTCTCGCGCTGCTCATCCAAGTACGTCTGCACGCGCGCCTCGCGCTTCGCGCGGCGCTCGGCCAGCGCCGACAGGATGTTGCCGTGGCGCGCCGTAGGCACCGAGCGCTTGCGCACAAGCAGCTGCGCCGTCGGCCGCTCAGACGGCGCCTCGTCCGGCGCGCCCGCGCTCTGCGCCGCCCAGTTGCGGTCCATGGCACGCGACAGGTCGCGCACGCTCTTGTGGCTGCGCCAGCGGCGGCCCTTGGTCATCTTGAGCAGCAGGCGGCGCTCCTCGTACATCATCTCCTGCTGGAACAGGTTCACACGCAAAAAGTCCTTGGTCACGCCAGGGAACACAAACGGCTCAAGCAGGCCCACTTCCACCTTCTTAAAGGTGCGGTCCTTGCCCACCACGCGGCGGCGCAGCCGCCCCGAAAAGATGATCGACGAGCGGTACACCATCGAGCGCGCCCACGTCGTGCGCAGGCCGTACACCGCCAGCAGGAACGACCGCAGCTGGTGCTTGTCCATGTGCAGCGGCACACGGAACGTCGCCTTCCATGCATCGTACGGCTGCCCACGCGGCGTGTAGTTGCGCACTAGACGCACCGTCACATTCGGCAAAAACTGCAGCGTCCCGGCCCGCTGCGGCGCCGCAAACCAGCGCGGCGCCGGCGCGCCCAGCAGGCGCGTCGTCGGCGCATCGTCCACGTACACGACCGAGCGGTCACGCAGCCGCCACGCCGTCTCCCACTCGGCACGCCGCGCCTCGGGCGTGAGCTTCTGCCACGCCTCCCACGCGCGCGCCTCTTCAGTCGCCTGCAGCGCGCGCCGCGCCGCCGTGCGCGAGCCAGGCGTGCGGCCCACGGCAGGCGGCGCTCCCGCACCGGGGTAGCCCGCCGAGTAGCCCGAGCGCCAGCCCAGGCGCCGCGCGCATTCGTATGTGACGCGCGTCAGCGCAGCAGCGCGCTCCTCCTCCGTCATACGCATCCACACGGGCAGGAGCACCACATCGGCCTGCTCGTCAAGCGACATGGCGTCCCACATCTCCAGCGAGAGGCCGTCCGTTGCGCCGCTCTCGAGCTTGGCGCGCATCGCATCAATCTTCTCATGCACAAATGCATCGACATCGCCGCCCACACGCTCAGCGTCCGGCAGCCAGCGGCGCGAGCGCGCCGTGCGGTACTGCCGTGCCGCATGGTACGTGGTCGCAAGCCAAGCAGGCGCAGCTGTCCCCGCATCCACAAACGCCGAGAGCTCTTGACGCTGCGCGGCATCGAGCCACAGCCAGCGCAGCAACTGGCGCGCCTGGCGCGACGCCTCAAGCGCCGGTGACGCCACATCCACGCCCGTCGCGGCCGACGACCAGCGCGGCGTGGATGCCATGCCACGAAAAGCATGCATACGCACAGCAGCACGCGGACGGGCCGCCAGCGAGAGACCCTGCAGCCGCCGAACCAGCAGGGACATGGTCGCAGCACAGCGGCTGCCGGCGCGGCCGTCCTCTTTCTTCTCGTGTCACGTGATAAAACGCGTGGTCGGCGAGCGCCTGGACGTGCGCCTGCCGCATGAACCCGTGGGCGAGTCCGTGGGACGACGCAGCGGGGGCGCCGGCGCTGGACGCGCCGCCGCTGGACTTGGGCAGCTCATCGCCGCCGCCGCTGGCGAGCGCCGCACTGGCGCCCGTCGATGTCGATCCGTGGGGCGGCGAGAGCAGCTCGGTCGCCGCCCAGGCTGCGCCTGAGCCTGCAGCGGCAGATATTGTGGCGGATTCTGTGCCGCTCGATGAGCCGCCTAATGAGGATGCGCCAGTTGTCGATACGCAGCTGGCATCACTGACGTCTGCCTCGCTAATACTGCACGAAAATGTGTGGGGCAGTGGCGAGACGATGCAGACGGCATGGACTGCGCCAGCTGAGCCTGCGCCAGCTGAGCCTGCGCCAGCTGAACCTGCGCCATCCGAGCCTGCGCCACCCGAGCCTGCACCTTCCGAGCCTGCACCAGCCCAAGGCACCGAGCTCCACGAGGCACCAGCGGGCGTCTCGGACGATCCAGCGCCCACCTCCGAGCCGTCCGAACCGGCCAAAGGGAGCACACTAGGCCGCCTGAGCACCGCGGTCGCCGAGTGGCGCAAGGCGCGCGTAGCCGCAGCCGAAAAGGCCAAGGAGGCGAAGGAGGCCGAGCAGGCCAAAGGCTGGAAAAAGGTGTCGCCGCCCAAGCCAGCGGCCACGGCGCGCCTGGCGAGCTGGCTGCGTCGCAGCGCGGATTCGGCGCCCACCTCGCCTGCACGGACGCCGCGTGCGCGCTCACCTGAGAAAAGCACGGCGAGCAGTGCAGGCGCCCCGCTCGGTGACGACGACCTCGCATGGCTCGAGGCTGCCTCGTCTCGCACTCCGACGGCACGCTCCTCGATGGAGCGGACTGCTGTGCCACGCGCGGCGCGCGGTGTGCGCCGCTACGACGCGATGGCGTACGATCCTGATCCGCGCTACGACTATGACCCGCCAGCGACGTACGACGCGGACGACAGTGCGGCGCCAGCGCCCGTCGCGCACGACCCATACATGTACGATCCTGATGACGATACCGACGGGTTCGGCGAGATGCAGCAGTATACGGACGACGCGCCAGCGTCACCCCCCCTCGGTACCTACGCGGATGAGCCGCGACGAGCACCGCTTCCGCCGCCGCCGGCGCGCGCTCCGAGTGTGGATCTGCTGAGTGCATCTCCGCCCGCGGCGCCAGCCCCTGCGCGCGCCCCGCGGCCAGGTGCACTCACGCAGGACGATATGAGCTTTTTCGAGACAATATAGGCTACTTGCTGCCCTTGACCTCCTTAAACAGGACGTGCCGTTTGACTGTGTGAGGCGGCGCCACGTACCGATCGGGTCGTACTTCATCATGCTGAGCTTGTCAGCCACGCGCAGGCGGCGCGTCGTGTACATGTAGCCGGAGCCGGCCGTCGATAGCAGGCGCGCAATGACAACGCTGCGTTAGTCACACCACGTACCGAGCCTTGGACTTGGCGGCCATGGAGGAAGGACGGTATCACGTGAGGGAACTCGTCGCGGCAGCGCCGGCCCCGCCTGACGACAGCCGTATGAGCGCACGTCCGCCAGAGGCGCGCCCCGTGCGCGAGCCGCGCATTCCGCTCGCTGTGATGGACGCGCCATCGCAGCGGTTCTATGCGGCGGCCCTCTTTATGGCTGTGCAGGCGTGGAAGTGGACACACATTGTGCGTGTGTGTGTGCTGCGCTACGCCCGGCCGAGTTCCTGGGCGGGGTGGCTCGATCCGACGCGCGTCGGTACGGCCCTGCTCATTGACTTTGCCCTCTGCTACCTGCTACACTGGCTCGCTATTCCGCCGCGCGCTGTGCGTGCGAGTCCGGCGACGCGCACGCCACCGGCGGGCCGCGTCTGGCGACGCCGGTGGATGTGGGTGGCCGTGTGGCTCGCACTCGCGATCCTGGATGTGCTCGTCCTGGCGCGGCACGACGCATGGATGCTTGTCCAGGTACTCGCGCCAGGCCCGGCCGCATGGAGCGTTGGTGAGCGCCGCGTGCGGCTGCAGCAGGTGGTGCAGCCTGCGACGCACATCGCGGGACAGCACACGGTGCACCTCGTGCCGCCCGGCACCGCGCGCCTCGCACCAGACGCATCGTGCCTGTGTGTAGGCGCACAGGTGCGCGAGGCGCATATCCCCGTCGTGTTCCACGACACGAGCCCCGCGCAGATCACCTACTCGGTGACGGATCCTGTGCACGGCACACGCACCGAACATACGATCGCGCACCCCAAAACGAGCGTGCGTGCCCATGCCGTGTCGCGAAGCACCGAGCCGGACGTTCCGCGCGGTGGAAGAGCGCTCTCGCTGGCGGAGCGCAAGCGAGCGCGGCACGCGGCGCAGGAGCGCGCAGCGGACCGACCGGTCGAGACGGTGCACGACCTGCGTGTGGCGCACACCGGTACGATCCGCCTCGAGTCGGTCGTGGACGAGCATGGGCGCCCGGCGCGCATCCTTGCGCAGGAGGTGCGCCTCGTCGAGTGTCCGCGTGCGTCGCTGGTGCCGGGCACCGCAGACTACTGCCCGGGCGACGCTGGGCACGTCGAGGTCGCGATGCACGGCACACCGCCCCTCAAGCTCGAGTATGTGTCGGAGAGCGGCGCGCACACGCGTGCATACACGCTCTCGCACATGGCCTCGACGGAGCCGGCGCTCCTCTCGCTCGATCTCGCAGTGCCTGGTCCCCAGACGCTGCGGCTCGTGCAAGTGTCGGATGCGTGTGGCAATGCAGCGGTGCTCAACGACACGGTGCGCCTACTCGTGCATGAGCAGGCGCAGGTGCACTTTGATGCCGCACAGTGCCGCCCCGGGCGCCCACTGCCGCTGCTGCGTGGTGGGCGCGGCCGCGACCTGCGCTATTTGGTCGAGCCGCGCGACTCGCACGACGAGTGGGACGTGCGTGTGCGCTACACGCCGGACGTCAAGGCTGCGCTGCCGCAGCCGCTCACAAGTGCGGATGCGTGGGACAAGACGGTGCGCGTCGCAGCGGGCGAGCACACACTCGCCGTGGCGCAGCCTGGCATCTACACGATCGAGCAGGCCGCCTCGTCCTTCTGCCCCGGCCAGGTCGCCGCGCCGTGGACGTGCGAAGTGGTCGATGTGCCGCCGCCGCGCGCGCAGATCCACTTTGAGAGCATCGAAGACCCGTGTGCCGGCACTGTCGGCGTCAAGGCGCTCTCGACACTGGAGGGCGAGCCGCCGTTCCGCCTGCACTACGAGACGCAGCGCCCCGGGCAGGCAGTGACGCGGCACGTGCGAGTCGTCGAGGCCCAAACGCGCGACGAGCTCGAGTTTTGGCCGAGCACGGAGGGCCCCGTGACGTACCGCTTCCTTGCGCTCGACGATGCCAACTACCGCGGGGTGCCGCTGGATGGCCCCAGCTTTACGCAGCTCGTGCATCCGCTAGCGAGCGCCGCGTTTGCAGGCACCGCACAGGCCGGGCAGGACGTGGTCGTGCGCAGCTGTGGCCAGGCGTCGGTAGCGGCGGACGTGGAGCTGAGTGGCACGGGGCCGTTTGACCTTACGTACTCGATGCGCGGGCTGCGCGGCGAGCCGGTCGAGCGCGAGGTGCGTGGGCTGGGCGGCCCTCGCGCCACGCTCGATCTGACGCTCCCCGCCGACGTGCTGCGGCAGCAGGGGCGTGCGACGGTGTCGCTTCTGCGTCTGCGCGATGGAAAGGGGTGCGAGCGGCGCCTCGCGACGCGCGACCTGCGCCTGGACATGCGCCGCACGAGCGCGGCCGTCGGCTTCCGCGAGACGCACGCGGTACTGCACGAGCACGAAGCGGTGGCGCTTGCGCTGCGTCTCGAGGGCACGGCGCCCTGGCACATTACGTACAACTACACGCGCGATGGCGAGCCCGGCATCCAGGGCGCCGCGACGCTGCACGATGCGAACGAGGCGCTGCACCTCACCGAGCCGGGCCGCTACACGCTCACGTCCGTGCGCGACGCGTACTGCGTCGGCTCCGTGCTACCGCAAGCGACGGCCGAGGTCGAGGTGCGCACGCGGCCGCACGCGTCGTTCGCCGGCACGCCCCTCGCGAATGGCAGTGTGGTGCCGCCGGCCGTGTGCCAGGGCACTCGCTCCGACGCCACGCTCCAGCTCGTTGGGCAGCCGCCCGTGGACGTGGCGTACGTGCACCGCCTACCAGCGGCCGATGGGCCGCCGCAAGTAAGGCGTCACACAATGTCCACGGCCCAGGAGAGTGTGCAGCTCGCGCTCGACGACCAGGCGCCGGGCTGGCACACGTACGAAGTCGTCGAGATCGGTGATGCGTACTATGCGCGTGCGCGTGCGGCGCGCGGCGCCATCTTGGAGCACTATGTGCACGCGCGCCCCCACGGCGCATTTTCGTCGCAAAAAGCGGTCACTGCATGTGTGGGCGATGCGTCGGTCGACTGGCCGGCGCTGCACCTCACAGGCGCTCCGCCGTTCCATGTTACGATGCAGCTGCGCCCCCGCCACACACAAGGCGCAGCGGAGGCAGCCGACGTGGTCCTTGTGACACACACACACACACTGGCTGTGCCGCCGGCCCTCGCGCCCACCGTGCCGGGTGCGTGGGAGCTCGTCGTGCAGCGCATCGAAGACGCGCATTGTGTGGAGGCTGCGCCGGGCGCCGTGCTGCGCCTGGACCTGGTCGAGAGTGCGGGTGTGCTGCCGACGTCGGCGCGGCGCGACTACTGTGTGGGCGAGCGCATTGACTTTGTGCTGCAGGGCACGTCGCCGTGGACAGTGGAGTATGCGTTCAACGGGCGCGTGTCGCAGGTCGCCTCGCGCACCGCCGAGCTGGTGCGGGTAGCGGACCGCCCTGGGCGCCTGCAGGTGCTGGGCGCGGGCCACAGCTCGAATGCGTGTCGCCGCACGCATGCGCCGCTGGAGGCGACCATCCATGCGTTGCCGAGCGCGCACGTGTCTGCGGGTGCGCACCGTGTCGAGTCGCTGCACGAGGGCGGCCAGGCTGAGATCGTGTTTACGCTGCAGGGCGAGCCGCCGTTTGCATTCACATACCAGCGCACCGAGGCCGTCGACACGCACGCGCGGCCCAAGGTGCTCGAGACGCACACGGTCGACCACTGGAACGAGACGCGCTACGTGGTGACCACGTCGCAAGAAGGCACCTGGTCGGTTGTGTGGATGCAGGACCGCTGGTGCCAGGTGTCGCTGGGCGAAGTGAGCGGCCCGGCCGCGTGGGACGCGTAGAGCAGTGACATGCATTCCCTAGATGGCTATAAGACCGTCTACCAAGCTGGTGGCGGCCGCGGACGCCTGGTATGTAGCTTAGAACCCGGCCATGGGATGTGTCCACGACGAGAGGATCGGCAGGCTGCATGGCGCGTGGTCGCCATGCAGGCTCGCGCCGCGGGAGGAGGGCACTGAGGTGCTGTACAGTCCCATGCCGGCTGCCAGGCCATCGCAGCCAATGTCGAGCGGACCTAGCGAGCCGGGCTCGAGGCCGGGCTCCATCGTGTCAAACGACGGCGGCGCCAGCTGCGGCGACAGAGGCGAAATCATCGACCCCGGTCCCAGCGAGCTCGACCCGTCGCTAAGGCCCTGGGTATCGATCGACGACGGGGTCGTGGAGGAAGCAGACGATATCTGCTGGTCACTGAACAACTTGAGCGGTGTTTCCATAGCGGTGTTGATTTCGAGAGGAGCCAGCGTCTCGGACGAGAAAGAGCCGCCAGAGAGACTCGGCAATCCCCCCGTCTCCTCGCTGCCAAACGGCGACTCACTCGGCGAGAGCGACATCGATTCGGCCCAGCCAGTGCCTGGCGACGCAGCGGCCGACGCAGGCGCATCCGCGACCATCGGCGCCGAATCACCCAGCTCCGGCATGTTCGGATTCGCCGTCTTCCGCAAAGACAGCAGCTTGTCGTGGGGCGCCGGCATCGACACTGTCGCAATCGAGGCGGCATCCGGCGACGTGTATGCCGACGGCATCACCCAGGGCATTAGGTCCTTGGTGCTGGGATTGATCGTCGCAGGCACATTCGTCCACGACGCCGCGGCCATGGCCGCATCGCTGGGCGGCGCCTGGATCAGCGCAGGCGTGACTTCGGTCGGCGTGGCTGTCACGCCCATGCCCGGTATCGGCACGCCGAACGACGCGGAGGCCGCGGCCACTTTGGCAGAGGCCATCGGCCCCGGCATCGACACGAGAAGCTTATCATCACCGGAGCGCACAGCGCCCGTCTGATTCGCAGACGCAGCAAGACGCGCCGCTTTGCGCTCGCGGCTCAGGCGCTTGCGCTCGCGAGAGAGAAGATTGTCTTGCTCAGACACCCGCTCGTATTCGCACTTGCGCTGCAGCCGTGTACATGTATAACACGATGGCTGAGCACCATCACAGCGAATTTTGCGGTGTCGGCAGTGCACGCACGCCATGGCCACACGGCAGCGGAACTTGTTTTGGCCTGAGGACCCGGCCGGTGCCGCAGGGGCCGTATTATTGCTGGGGGCGCGCGGCGGAGCGCCGGCTTCCGTAGGGCGTTCTTCGCTCAGCGCACCGTCACTGGCACTGCTGTCCGCTGAGGCGCGCGTATCCGCAGAAGAGGCCTCTGTTCTAGGTATATCCGAGGGCTCATTCGCCTTATTTTGCGCTGGCGCAGCTTGCGTGGCAGAGGCAGCAGCCATGGAGATCAGAGTCGGCAATCCGTACGCGTTCTCTGTACGCGGCCGAGATAACTAGGAACGAGCTAGACCGACAAGACAGAGTCACCCGAGCCACACGTCGAATTGATATATAGACGACGAAGATGGCAGGATGCGTCTTGAGTGCAATAACTTGAGGAGAGTGCTCGAAGCCGGTCAAAACGCAAAGAGTGCGTAGCCACCGATATTTAGGGGTATTGCGCCGCTTTCGCACTGGCAGCACAATTCGTGCGTCTGCACGTGGACATGACGTTCGTCGCTCTTTATGCACGCCACGTAAGCAAAACGCATGGCCCAACGCCTAATCTTGGGAGACAGGGTCACGCCTGCAGAATTATCGCGGTGAAATAAAAAAGAGCCAATCATAAAATCCTCGGAAAGACTAGCACCACGACCCTTGGGTGCCACAGCCCGGATCGTCTTGAGCCATCTTCGGCAGCTTCAAGCCGGTGCAGCCGCTATGCAGCACCCACCCTCCATGGCAAGCCAACTTCGGGCAATTGTCGGAGATGAGGCAGATGCGCCAGGCGCTCACACCGCTGTCCTCGTCTCCGACCGTTCCACAGACGTATGGGCATACGCTACTCGATCACGCCATCGGACCCTGGCCGAACAAACAGGTGCCACGGGCGCCCACACGCCTGAAGACTACGCACATAAACTGGCCGCAGTAGCCATGACTGCCTGGCGCCATCGCTGTGCAAAGGTCGCGCGCGCGGGCGGAATCACTGGCGCTGCAGCCCGCCATGGGCGCTCTCCCCACCGTTTCTCCGATACCCCAAGTGCCCCCGACAACACCACATCGAGCGATTTTTCGAGACCCAGTGCGCGCGGAAGCACACGCCCCAACACGGTCGCTGTATCCGACAACGAAGATCGATGGGACCCTGATCATGAAGATAGCGATGGGCCCATGCTGATTGAGTGCGATGATGGCCGTCTCCTCGTATACCCTATCACGTCGCGTAAGACAGGGCGGGATGATCGCCGTCGGGTACAACGGCACTTGCGCCCGGTGCCCTCGCAGCATGGATCGCGGCACCCCTCCTTTGCGCAGAGTGGCCGGTCCCCTTCGGCGGAGACAGCCCCAACGAAAAGTGCTCTCAGCCAGCTAGTTTCCTCGGCTACCATGGACGATCATGGAGAAACAGTATGCTCTACCGAAGACGACACCGATCGAGACTCGCTGCGCTCGGATAGCATCAGCAAGAATGACGCATTGTCGCCACTACTTCTTGTACTCAATGCGGATACCACCACATGGAATACACTTCTGCAACAAGCTCGCACTTTTGCCGAAGTCGGGAACGCGTCCTCTCTTGCGCAAGTCGCCACGGCGCCAGGGAGCCTCGTTGAGGCGTAGACCCTGGCAAAGTGGCACGTGCACTCCCTCCACATAGTCGCTGTGCGTCCTGCATGGACATGACAGCTCTCTTAGCTAAGCCACGCTAGTGCACGAACCACCGACCATGACAAGGGCCGTCTATGTGATGGTATGTACGCCCATGCTCATTGTAGGGGGTGTCTGGCTCAGGAAAAACAGACACAGGCCGAGCTCTTTCTCAGGCGCTCCATGCACCCTATATTGATGCAGACGACTTGCATGCCCCCGAGGCCATACAGGCTATGGCCAGGGGCATACCCCTCACAGACGCCGACCGCGTGCCGTGGCTCGTGCGTGTGCGCAGCGCTGTGGATACCTTGTGCCAGAACAGACAGCCTGATACCATTGTGGTGGCATGCTCGGCGCTAAGGAAGGCGTACCGAGACGTGCTGCGAGATACCCACATGGCTACTGTACTCTTCGTCTACCTGGCAGTAGAGCAGCCTGTGCTGGAGGCGCGGCTGGCAATGCGCCAAGGGCACTTTATGCAGGCGAGTCTCCTTTCGTCACAGCTCGCTACGCTAGAGACACCCACGAGTGAGCCTCTGACCCTCACTGTGCACGTCCAGCGCGATACGTCCCTCGTGCAGGTCGTGGAGTGCATTCAGACGTGGCTAAGCCATGCTAAGGAACTATAAGCGTGTCTGGCTCGACGGCCGCGCCATACGAGGAGGGCTGTCCAGACGTCCGTTGGGTGGCGCACCTGAGTCCGACATGCGGTGGGAATTTGCCGCACCGTCCCTAGGTGCCATGCCAAACATGTCAGGGGGCATGGGATAGGGCATCATCGGCATGTTGGTATGTTGGGCATAGGCCTGGAAGAACGCCTGCTGCGCAGCCTGCATGGCCTGCTGCTGTGCCATCATAGATTCACGCGACATGCTGGGCATGCCCGGAGGCATCATCCCCATCATCATCATCATCTGCTGTTGCTGCCAGTAGTACATGTTCATCATCATTTGCTGTTGCGAGACGCTGCGCGACATGCCCGGCAAGCCATGGGGCTGCGACGAGCGCGAAGCTGACATGGAAGCCGGCCGCGCTGCAGACCCCTCGCGCTCCCCTTGCCCTGCGCGCCGGTCCCGCGAGTGGATCGCGCCCATGAGGCCGGCCTGGGGCGGCGGCGGCTTGGACGGCACATTCACGAGCGTCTGGCCGGCCTCGCGCGCACCCTGATCCCGCATGCGTGTGCTGCGATCATGCTTGTCCTGCGGAGAGGAGGCCAGCAGCCCATGTGGCATGTAGGGATTCTGTGACGAACTTGCCGGCTCATCGAACTTGACAAAGGTCGTACGCCCTAGACTCGTAGACGACGCATTCTTCGCACGGAAGCTCGTGGCCGATGCAGAGGGAGACGACAACGAGCTCGTGTTGCCGTAGCTCGACAAGCGCGCCCCCGACAAGGACTCGGGCGCCGGCGGACTGAGGCTCAGGTGCGATGCGCCCAAATCTGACATGGGTGTCCGCACTGGAGAAGCTGCGACGCCCTCTCCCACGTCCTCATCGTCGTCCGCCCAGTCATGCGACGACGCGGGTGCCGCACCAGGAGCGCGGCCGGGGCGCGACGAGCTGGGCATCATGGACTGAGAGGCTCGCTGCGCCTGCTTGGCCCGGCGTCCAAAGGACGACGGGTACGCAAGTGGCTCCTGGCTCGCTGCCTCGGCGGCCTGTGCAGCCTCCTGCTCCGCCTTGATGGGGTCATGGAGCTCCAGGGGCTCGGTAGGGAACTCGAGGTCAGGTGCCCCATACAGCCATGTTTCGTCCTCCTGGGGTTCGGGCGCCGGCACAGCTGGGGCCTCGGGCTCGGTCGTGTCGGGCGAAGGGCGAAGCGCAGTCACTGTGGACGACGAGGGAGCAGGCACGGAAGGCTGGATCGATCGCGGCGCCATGTGCGACACAACCTCGTCGTCCAGGTACTGCGACACCAGGTGAGATTCAGTGCCTTCTGTGCTGCCAGACACGATGCGCGAAGCCGCAGGTTCCGTCGCCGAGTTCGACGGTCCAGCGGGCGCCGCCGGCACGTCACTCGACTCGGATGCAGGGGCCGTGCCAGACGGGGTCGGCATAGACGGCGCGAGGAAGGATAGCGACGAGGGGATCGCGGGCGACGGCGTCGATCCATGCGACGCAGGTGAGACCTGCGGCGGGCATATCATGGGGCGCTGCGGTCGCTGCGTCGATTTCGGGTCAACAGGCACGGGCTGGACCTCTGGCCAAGACGCGGGCGCCGCTGGTGGCGCTTGGGCCTGCCCGGGTATAGGCAAGGGGCGTGAGCCTGAGCTTGAGCGGGACGCAGGCTTCGATACGACCTTGACCTGGATCGCCGGGCGCTCAGAAGCAAAAGTGTCAGACGGCTTAGCCGTCTGACTCTGCGATGCGTCCGCGGGACTCCGTGGCTGGGGAAGAGGACGAGCACTTGATGCACGTGGGAGTGTGGCCGATGTGTCTGTGTGAGACGATGGGATCTCTTGGATAGGCGACAGCTCTTTGGGCTCATTGGATGTTGGAAGAGGCCACGCATAGATTTGCTCGTGGCGGTGATTTGTGGGATATGTTTGTGTCACGTTTTCGCGCGGTTTGGTATCTGTTTCAGCCGGTTTGGTGTCCTGGGTGTCCACAGGCGGCACCGTCGGCGCTGCCACGGTGTCCATCGGGCTCGGCGCAGCTGCCAACGCAGGGTCTACGTCTTGCAGCACGTGCGTCGCAGCTGACTTGCGCGAAAAGTACGCTTCGTCATCCGAGAAGGACATGGGGGTCCGGTCAGGGACGTCGTATTCGCGGTACGCTTGATCAAAGGCAGCATTCGAGCTGGACGGGACTTGAGACAGGCTTGCTGGTTCGGGGGCAGGCGGCATGCGCACAAGTGACTGGAAGGCGCCTGCCGTCAATTTGTTACGCTTGGACGAGGTTGGCATAGACGCTGCAGTAGGGCCTTCGGTTGGTAGCACGCCAAGATCCGTGGCTCTCTGCTCAGCGCCAGCAGCATGGGCCGGCTCGGCTGCCATGGGTGTATAGGCTTCGTTGAAGCGGTCGTCGGCTGGTGCACCATTGCCGTCAGGTGCCCCGCTCACCTCCGCGGTTGTCAGAGGAATAGCGTCCTGGGGCATGGCAGGCACCGTGGGCTGGTTCCAACTCTCATCGACATTGTGCGCCTGAGCCTCGTGACTGAGAATGTCCGATGGCATATCAGGCTCCTCGTGCGTGTACATGGAATGACGGGGTATGGGCGGTAGTGGCGGTAACATAGACGTGTTTTCTCCGCGCATCCGCGCTGCCATCACATCATGGAGCATTTGCCGCGACTGCAAATGGTCCTCCACGGTGATATCAAGGAACTCGGTCAGGGCACGGTCCAGGAAGAGATGGTTCTTGTACTGACCGATCGGGTACGCAAAGAAGGGAGAAATGGGGTTCCGCGGGTCCCACGCAAAGTTGTCGGGCCGGCCGTAGAGACGAAAAGCGTCCATGAACGCGATGATGCACTTCATCATTTCGGCGTTAGCCACCTTGCCGTGGGACCCAGCCATATCGGGCATGAACATGACCCACCCACTCGTGCGAGGGCGGTGCGTGGCCGAGACGATCTGTGATTGTGGAAGCGATCCCTCCGCTTTGAAAAGAACCGAGTCCTCGACGAGGTCGGGGCGCGATGGGTACAGGGCATAGACATGCTGCACATGCCAGAGACTGGCAAAGGGCTGTCGACTGCGCTTGGACTCGTAAAATTGGGCCACGGCCGGCGATGCCAGGACGCCCGGCGGCGGGGTCGGCGGCTCCATCTGGGGGCTAGCATCCGACAGGAGGCGGCTCGAGCGGTCGCCCGCGCCGCCGAGACGTAGGAACCGTCGTAGACCAGACAGGTTGCTGTCTTCGGACCAGTGGCTCTGCAGCACCATCCAGCA
Organism: Malassezia caprae; assembly: GCA_029542885.1. Classification (NCBI taxonomy): domain Eukaryota; kingdom Fungi; phylum Basidiomycota; class Malasseziomycetes; order Malasseziales; family Malasseziaceae; genus Malassezia; species Malassezia caprae. The sequence continues at coordinate 129,891 of CP119910.1, forward strand.
GTGGCGCCACTCGGTCGAGCCCATGAAGCGGGCGCGGACCCAGGACTCGTAGCGGCCTTTGGTCAGCGGCGAGCGAACCATGATCTCACTCACGTCGCTCGCCTCAAAGCCCTTGACGGCGCTGAGGCGCGCACGGATGAGCGCCCCTGTGTAGATCTCGTCGAGGCGCAGCCGCTCCCAGGAAGCGAGCCGCACGGCATTGATCCACGATTGCAGATAGCGGTTGCCTAGCTGGAGCCACTCGACCACGGGTTTGTGCTCAGGGTGCTGCTCATTCTTGGGCGACAAGCGCTGGTCGACCTTGGTGGGGTCGCAGGGCGGCGGGAGGGGAAAGCAGAACATGACGCGGTTGCTGCCAGCGGAGTTGATTGCAAACACATGGTAGAGTGTGCGCCGCTTGCCGGGGTCGGAAAAAGGAGCATCCACATGCATGCCAATGTAGTCCACCATAGCGTCCGTGATGTTCATAAAGGTCGGGGCGACCTCGCTGCCTTGTGCCGTGGCACGGTCGAGGGCGCTGGCCTCCCAGAAGCTCAGCACAGTGCCCGAGAGCTGCACAAAGCACTCGGTCCAAGAGGTGAAATGGTCGCTGCGGTGGTCTGGCTGCCCATCGACGGCAAGTGCGTGGCGAACGAGCAGGTAGCCTTCCATGTACAGCTTGCGGCCGAGGGCCTCGTGCAACTGCAGGGCGTTACGAAGATCGATGCTTTTGAATGTGACCTGCGCATTGGAACCAGAGAGGGACATGCTCAGACGCGGCGGAGCATGGAACAGGTGTGATTGTGGTCGCGCACCACTCGTCCCATCCAGCGGCTGAAATGCACTCAGCGGACGTGCCGACATGTACGAGCTGGACGCTCGAGAATCGGGTCGGTCAAACGAGGAGCGTACAAAGTCGCTCGACGTAAGATTCGACCTCGCACTTACGAAGGAGGCGCGCGCGCCCCCTGCGCCAGTGCCAGACGACATTGCTCTCGGATTAGATGCGACCAAGGCACAAGCGTTTTCCAGATGGTCAAGCCGCGCCCGATTTGCTAGCTTCTCGATGCCGCACAGCCTGCCCTGCACGTGGAGCAAGCCTCGCCTACCGTATAGGTCACGTGCTCCGGTCTCTGACCGCTGTAACCCCAACCGGGGATGGAGCTACACGGCGATCCGGTCGACGACTCGCACGGCGTGTGTCATGGCGATGCAGTCCAAGTTAGAATCCGCACGAGTGGGCAGTCATTCGCGCCGCTCCCGTGCTTTGGTAGCCCTGCTGATCATGGTGGTGGCTCTGGGCCACAAGCAGATCCAAGGTGCGCTGCACAAGTATGTGCACCTCGAGCGGATTCGCATAAACAACCGCAAGAAGGTTAAGGGCCTGACCCTCGAGGAGGGCCTTGAGCAGCTGTATGTGCCTACAGGGGACAATAGCGGCTCGATTAAGCTGTATGTCCCCGACCAGGGCCACCTGCGCAAGGCCAAGGTCACGCCTACCCCTGACATTGTGTACAAGCGGGACTACGACCATTTCTCGCTCCCCCCGCCTCTGACCAAAGAGGCTGCGAAGAAGCGCCTGCGTTATCTTACGGTATTGGGTGGTGTAACGCCCGAGATTGCCCAGAAAATTCGCGATGAGGAGGGCAAGCTCACTCCGGTAGCTGGCGAGAGTGTGACGAGCGCTAGTGCCATGCGTGTGGGCGTTGACCGCGAGTTTTTCCGCCAGCTACGCGCGCTTCTCCGCATCATTTTCCCAAACATCTATGCAAAGGAGGTGTATATGTTTGTGGCCCACACTTGTTTCCTGGTGCTGCGCACATACCTGAGTCTTTTGGTGGCTCGCCTGGATGGATACCTGGTCAAGTCGCTGATTTCGGCGGACGGCAAGGGATTCGTGCGTGGCCTGGGGATGTGGGTTGCCCTGGCTGTGCCAGCGACCTACACGAATGCCATGATCCGCTTCCTGCAGTCGAAGCTGTCGCTTGCGTTCCGCACGCGTCTGACGCGCTATGTGCATGACCTGTACCTGAACCAGCATCAAAACTTCTACAAGGTCATGAACCTGGACAACCGCCTGGAGGCTGTGAGTCAGTACATCACCCACGATATTGCGCACTTTAGTAATGTCATCTCGGAATTGTACTCCAACATCTCGAAGCCGATCTTGGATATGGTCATCTTCATGTGGCAGATTGGCAACAATCTTGGCTTCTCCGGTGTTGCGGCGTCCATGCTGGGCTATGTGGTCTCGTCATATGCGCTACGCTCCGTCTCACCGCCGTTTGGCAAGCTGGCGGCGCTCGAGGCCAAGTTGGAGGGCAATTTTTACAATGCGCACAGCCGTATGATCATCAATGCGGAAGAGATCGCCTTTTACAACGGTGCGTCCACGGAAGAGGGGATCCTGCGTCGCTCGTACCGCGAGTTGGTCCGCCACATCAAGTCAATCCTGCGCGCGCGCGTTGGATACAACTCGATGGAGGACTTTGTGCTCAAGTATTCGTGGTCAGCCTTTGGCTACATCATCATGGCATTGCCGACCTTCTCGGCCCACGACAAGTCGGAAGGCAACGCCTCGAGCGACCCGAACATTGCGAAACACACGGAGGGCTATATTTCCAACCGCCGCATCCTTTTGTCACTGGCTGATGCCGGCAGTCGTCTTATGTACAGTTACAAAGGCATTGCTACGCTTGCGGGTCAGACGTCTCGTGTGTACTCCCTAATCTCGAGTCTGCACCTACTCCAGCATGACGACTACCAGAGCGTGAATCGCCCTGATGACCTGCCGGAGGACCAGCCCTTCTACGACCTGGGGCACCTGCAGGGTACTGTCATCCAGAACAAACCGCATGTGAAGTTTATTCATGCGCCGATTGTCACGCCGGCGCCGAGTCAGGAGCGGGGTGGTGATCTGCTCGTCAGCGACCTAAACCTCCAGGTCAACCCCGGCGATCACATCCAGGTGACGGGTCCCAACGGTGTGGGCAAGACGGCGATTGCGCGTGTGCTGGCCGGACTTTGGCCCCTGTTCGATGGCCAGCTGGAGAAGCCCAACACTGACGATATGATGTTCTTGCCGCAGCGCCCTCTTTTGACGACAGGCAGTCTTCGCGAGCAGATCATCTACCCCTACACCTACCAGGAGCATCTGGAAACGGGTCGCAGCAACGACGATCTCATGGACATTCTCAAGCACGTGCACCTAGCCTACTTGCCCGAGCGCGAGGGCGGATGGACGACGCGCAAGGAATGGAAGGACGTGCTCTCCGGTGGCGAGAAGCAGCGCATGGGTATGGCCCGTCTATTCTACCATTTGCCCAAGTATGCGGTCCTGGACGAGTGCACATCGGCTGTGTCCACGGATGTGGAAGGCCTTATGTACGCGCATGCTAAGGATCTGGGCATTACTCTCATTACAATTTCGCATCGACCTACGCTCTTCAAGTATCACCAGTGGCTGCTGGACATTAAGGGCCACGATGACTTTGAGATCATTAACTTGGCGGGTGACGGCGAGCAGCTGACGATCGACCAGGAGATGGCGGAGCTGGAGGCCAAGGTGGCTGAGGTGGATGCATGGAAGGTCCGCCTTGCGGAAATCCAAAAAGAGCTTTCGTTTAGCCGGTCATAGATGGTGTTACGTTAGGCTAGGTCAGACGCCAAGAAAACCAATCAGCGCTTACCGGTGCCCTGGGAGGCCGAGCGCTGGTCCGAGCGCTGTGGGAGCAACAGTCCTTGTTTCACAGAAACCATGGCCCTCCGCACGACTCTTATGAATGTGATACCTTGTTTGAAAACGCCCATCCTTGGTGCACCAATGGCTGGTGCAGCAGGAGGCGAGCTGGCCTCGGCAATCACGCGGGGTGGCGGCCTAGGCTTCGTGGGAGCCGGCTACTGGGATAGCGCCAAGCTGGCTACAGAGTGGACCATCGTTAGAAAGAGGCTAGGTTCGGCACCGCCCCGCAAGCGCCTTCCGGCTGGAATTGGACTGCTTGCCTGGAACTTGACGAAGAAGCATGGCAGTTATGACCCTTCTGCATCCGCGACCTCGCCTACCATCGGCCTGATTGATGAGGCACTACGTGCGCATCCAAGTGCTATTATGATAGCTTTTGGATCACCACAGGAAATGACGGCATGGTGCCACTATATCCGTGAGCGTGACCATCAGGTGTCTGGCTGTGACAGCCCCGTCACGCTGCTTGTCATGGTCAATTCCGTGGACGAGGCTAGAGCTGCCGTGCAGGACATGGGCGCTGACGTGCTCGTCGTGCAGGGGCACGAAGCAGGTGGACATGGGGATGCCAAGGCGCCCCCACGCGATGTGCTACTAAGCACGATCTTGGACAATATGGCATCGTGGGGTGCGAAATCGCCGCCGGTGGTTTCGGCCGGTGGTATTTCGGATGGACGTGCGATTGCCTCTCAGCTCGTCTTGGGCGCAGATGGTGTACTGGTTGGCACGCGATTCTTGCTGACGCCTGAGGCCACCTACTCGGATGCACAGAAGGAGAAACTGCTTCGTGCGCAGGGCACAGACACAGTGCGATCTTTTGCTTTTGACGATGCACGTGGCACGCTAGACTGGCCAGACAATATTGACGGTCGCGGACTGAAGAGTACTACGGTCGACGAGTACGACGCTGCTGCCCAAGGGCACCAACGGCCTGTGCCAGGCCAGCCAGAGCGTCACGCTCGCTACGTGCAGGCTCTGCAGGATGGAGATACTGAACGCCAGATTATCTGGTCAGGCACAGGAATCGGACAAGTATGCACGATTCAGCCCGCCGCCGAGGCAGTGCAGCAACTGCATTCGGCCACCGTGCACGCTCTCAAGCGCGCCGCTTTGTACGTCGCAGCACCATAGTTAGTGGAGGTCGCGTGGTGCCACGTGAAGTCGCATCCCTGGCGCGGTCGCGTACGAGGCGACCTGCGCCAATGACCGTGACCGCTTCGGGCTCGCGCGAGCACGCGCGACCGGATGATTCGGGGATCGAGCTGGGAAACCTTCGCGGGGCCTCCGAACCAGGTGTTGAGTCGGATTCGGCGCACGCACAGCTGCTCAACAGTGACGGAGCGCGTTCGTCGTCCCGTGACCTTGTGCAGAGCGCGAGTGATGCGGCAGGCCGCTCGGGTGCGGTGGCGGCAGTGATCAGCTACTGCGTTGCCAGTATCTCCATGACGGTGATCAACAAGTTTGCCGTGTCTGGCGATAAATTTACCATGAACTTGCTGGTCCTACTTTGCCAGTGCACCGTGAGCGTGCTGATTGTGTTGGTTGCCAAGCACTTGGGCTGGATTCAGATTCGCGAGCTCAACATGCGTGATGTGAAGACATGGTTCCCTATCTCTACTATGCTTGTAATCGTCATCTACACTGGTAGCAAAGCCTTGGTATGTGGTCCTCGACTTACCGCAGCAACATATGGATATTCCTATCTACACCATCTTTAAGAATTTGACTATTATCCTGATCGTTCGTACCACTACTACTAACAGCAGGCCTATGGTGAACTGATCTGGTTCGATGGCCGTATCACATCGATGGTCTTTTTGTCGTTCGTGCTAATGGTAGCCTCCTCGGTAATTGCCGCATGGCCAGACCTGGCGACGTCCGTCGCCCCCACGCTACATCGACGCGCCTTGAATGCTGTGGGGATGTACACGGGCGTTCCAGCGCCTTCTGCAGCGTCGTCTGCGACTGCGCAGGCGTCTGCCAGCGTCGCCCAGTGGCCCAGCCTTGGTACAAGCGGGTACTTTTGGATGCTCTTAAATTGCCTGGTCAGTGCAACCTACGTGCTCGTGATGAGGAAGCGTATCAAGCTCACAGGCTTCAAGGACTGGGATACTATGTTCTTCAACAACCTGCTGAGTATCCCCGTTCTGCTCATCATGTCGCTGCTCGTCGAAAACTGGAGCAAGGAGACATTTGAGCGCAACTTCCCCGCAGAGCGCCGCACGTCCCTTATCATTGCGGTCCTTCTGTCCGGTACAGGGGGTGTATTCATTTCCTACACCACAGCTTGGTGCATCCGTGTGACTAGCAGCACGACCTACAGTATGGTCGGTGCACTTAACAAGCTTCCATTGGCGCTCAGTGGAATTTTGTTCTTTGGAAATCCGGTGACTATATACAACTCGCTGGGTATCGCGGTCGGCTTTGTCGCTGGGTATGTACAAAATGTCTCTCACACATCAGCCTGGTGTATGCTGTTGGCAAGAACAAGCAGGCCGAGGCTGCACGCTTGGCCAACTCCGCCGCTACAGGCGTGGCGGCTACCCGTTCGGGCGGCGGGCACATCTCCAACCCCAAGGGGGAGATTCCGACCCACAACCGGGAACGGCAGGATTAGTAGAATTGGGCCAATTTCACGCCCCTTCCTTGCTGTAGTATTCACCTCCACCCCACGCAAGGACTCCACCTGAGCGTCATGACCCGGCCCGTGGGTGGGAGCTCGCAGAAAAATGCAGCTTCCGATCTCAGAGGCCTTCTGGACACGGTACGCCAGAACCACTAAGACCAGCTGAATTCTCCAGTTTGCACGTCGAATGAGCGGATCTATGCCCTCGTACAGCTCGAGCATTTTGTGTCGGAGCGCGTGCTCCATGACCTACCACAGATTAAGAAGCAAGCACAGGAGCAAGGATTCCACCCCTATACCTTCTTTACGAAGCTGGAGAAATGCTGTGACTGGTCGCTATATCTACCGGGCGGAACACATATTCTTGGTGCGTGACACCGCTAACCGTCAGTAGCGGAACAGCTTCTCAGTCTTCTTGCACGGCTCCATATTCTGCTCAAGGATACAACACATGAGGACATGCACTCCATGGGCGTCGAAATGAGCTGTGCACTATCACTCTTACAAGGAATGTGCCTAACGCACCTCCCTAGCAAGCAGATTTGCTCGTCCCGCAGCTCACTCGAGCTCTTGCTGGCGATTCTCGGCGCTGACTACAGCCAAACAACCAATACACAGTCATCCCTGCATCTGCTAGCCTCTCATGCTATCGATACCCTCATGTGCGTGCTCGTGGACGCGTCACCGGACACGCGCCGCCTCTTTGAACAAGCGCATGGCTTGCGCATCGCCCGCCGAGTGATGAATGCCCACACAGGTCTGTCACAACAGGATGAACAAGACCTCACCGGCTCCAAGTGTTTCGAATTTCTTCTCTTCTACCTGAAACCACAGGCATTCGAAGAGCAAGCCACACAACAACTCCCTTCAACCGCCGCGCAGTCTCTCTTCCAGCTGCCTGAGACACCTAAGCCGAGGCGTCGACATGGTCGCTCCAAGTCAGCGATCAATGCCACACCATTCTATACTCCTATGTCCACACCCCGAGGGCACCAGCGTGTTCTGTCGTATGGATCGCCCACGAAGCACGTCATGGGCGCGCGGGCGGCGGCCCCCCTCGCCCCCAATCCATTTGCGGGCCCATCAGATCACCACCATGGACGAGAATTGGACCCCCATGATCCACTACAAACACCTCGTGCACACCCGCGGAGACTTCAGCGTGATCATTCACCTGTGCGCGATTTGCGCCGCTGGGAATTCCCGCGCAAGGACCCAGCTGGCCCTTCCACCGGCGCCGTAGAGCCTCCACCGTAGCGCGCTGCTATTTCACGTGACTTTACTCGTCGACACCATCGCTGGTCGTTTGCACTGACACAGCGCGACGACGTGGGTACTTTGGTCTATCTATTCTTCCTAGGTTTTCCTGCCCATCAAAATCATGTCGGGACGCCAACAAAGAGTAATGCTCCAGCCCATCAATGTCATTTTCCGGCATTTGCAGCAGCAGACGCGCGTCTCGTTGTGGCTCTATGACAATATCGAATACCGCATCGAGGGAAAGATTATCGTACGTGCACTCCCAAACTTTTCTAACACCTACGCAGGGGTTCGATGAGTTTATGAATGTCACATTGGCCGAAGCTGAGGAAGTGCCGTGCTCAGCGGAAAAAGAACGCAAGCCACTGGGTATGTATCTAATTGTGTGGATGCTGACGCGCGCGTTCGCGGCTTGCTAAACTTACTACCGTTTCATTCATGCATTTTCTTGGTACACAGGCCGACTTTTGCTTAAGGGAGATAACATTGTACGTACAGGATGCGTGCATCTGCCACTTTTTTGCGGCGCATGGGGCTCTGTGAATTGCGCCTTTACGATATATGGCCAGCTAGCGGCTGCCCTGCGTACCTCAAAGGGTGCAAATGCGGCTCAATCCATGTCCAGGTACTAACTATGGATAGACTTTGATCCAGCCAGCCTTGTAGCTGCCATGGGTCCTAGGTAGCCCTGAATGACTAAACATCAGAGATCGTGGCTTATCGCCGCATCATGCATGCTGCAGGGCCCACATGCGATATCAGCCGGTCGGCCGGCATTTGTGGGGTAGACGAGTCAGACCATTCTTTGTACGCTCTGTCCCTTATTTCATATTATGCCTACTTTGCACTTGATGCCACGACGATCTATTCAAACGATGATGAACTATATGGGCAAGGCGGACGCATTTTGCGCCTACAAGCTCACCAAGGCGCCGTTCCCACTCCGGCCCCAATCTGCCCCGCTACTCCCCACTCCTAAGCAGTCGCAAAAACTGCGTGTGGCGAGGCCGATGAGTCATATGCTCCACCAGTCTAGTACCCATACATCGATGTATGCCCTTGCGGCCTCGCGAAGCCCCGCCGATGCGCGACGTACGCCCTACGCCATCCAGCCTACTGTGGCCACAGGAGCCCTCGTGGCAGCGTTTGGTCTGCTTTTCTACTTCTCAAGTTTCGAAAATCCCCTGTATGCGGAAGGCCTCTCTGGAAAAGTCACCCCCCTGGTTGCCGCGGCCCTCTGGATGGGCCACGAGCGGCGCTCGCAGCCCGAGTCAGACAAAGTCCAGCTTATGAAGGAACTCGCTCACATTGGGTCCTTGTAATTTCCAGCAACCGCATACCCTATGACAACGCATCACTCATCGTTCACGAAAATAAAAGGCCACGACCCATCACCACTGTTCCTTGCTTGTAGTTTACAGACACGTACTATCTCCCCAATAGCCCAACAGGCCGCGCCCGTGGCCTACCTGGTCAAGTGGAGTATCCACGTGACGTCAAAAAACTTGGCCCTCCTGCTTTTCATACGGCTCGTGCGATGGCGAAACCAGGCGGAATGAAGGGCTCAGGTGCCCACCTCAAGGCATCTGCCACAGTGTTCCGCAAGTCGGCTAAGCGATCCAAGACGCAAGATGGGCATGAAGACAAGGAATCTAGTGAAAATCCTGCGAAGCGTGCAAAGGTCCCGCCACCTCCAGCGGGTGCCAAGTCGGCGACCCAGCGCTCTGCACCTCAAAGCGCCCCGAGGCCCGCCAAGAAGAGCTCTGACGCTATAAACCAGTCGAAAGAATCTCATAAGAAAGCGCCGGCAAAGACCAAGGACGCGAGTGTGCCTCCCAAGAAGCGCGAGGTTAGCCAGGTCGAGGCAGATGCCTTGCCCAAGCCTTCGACCGAAGAGCCGAAGCGCAACGCCACGAGTAAACAAAACAAAGAGAGTACCAAAAAAGCTGTTTTGCCGCAAGCGCCGCCGAATGGGTTCCGCATCGTGGCAGGGTCGTATGAGCGCTTTCTCTATGGCCTCGAGGGTTCGTTGCACCGCACGGCAGACGACACGTACGAGGCGACGCTTGTGCCTCGCTTCGTGTTTCCTGCGCATGTGTCGTCAGTGCGCTCGGTAGCTTGCGCCGGCCGTGACTCCAAGTGGCTAGTGACAGGTGGTGTGGACGAGACCATCAAGGTATGGGACTTGCGGCGCCGCAAGGAAGTGGGCGCCTTGACAGGCCATGAAGGCACCATTACCTCGCTCTCTTTCCCCTCGCGCACCTTTATGCTGTCCACGTCGGAGGACGGCACAATTAATCTCTACCGCACACGCGACTGGGCCTTGCTGCGCACGCTCCGTGGGCACACTGGTCGCATCAATTCGGCAAGTGCTCACCCCAGTGGCCGCGTGGCCCTCTCGGTGGGTGCTGACCGAACGATCCGCCTGTGGGACTTGATGCGCGGTGTCGGCTCTTCGTCTGTAAAGATTGGCATTGAAGCGGACCGAATCCTCTGGGACACGCGGGGCCAGCGCTTTGCTGTGCTCGCAGGTCGTCAAGTGATGATCTTCGGTACCGATATGACCAAGTTGGCCGAGGTCGAGCAGCCCAAGCGTCTGCACGACGTGTACTTTGTGCGTGCGCCGATCCATGGCACAATTCACGAGCTGATGCTCGTTGCGAGTGAGGATGGCCAGGTGCATGTGTACGATGTGGATGACCTTCAAGAGACGGATGAGAGTGCCACGCCACGGGCACTTGTGCGGCTTGTGGGCCACAAGAATCGCGTGCGCAGCGCGCAGGCGACGCTAGTGCGTGCGGACGACGGCACTGAGCACATTGTGGTGTCGACGATCAGCTCTGATGGATTCATCCGTGTGTTTGATCTCGACGCATCCAGCGATGCCGATCTCGAGTCTGTGGGCGAATACGATACGAAAAAGTCGCGGTTGACGAGTCTCAGTGCTGTGGGCTACGATGAGCTGGCTTCTACGGATGACGCGGACGAGGTGTCAATCGACGAGGACGACGATGCCCTGGATGAGGACGAGGAGGTCGATGATATGAATGCCAGCTTCGATGCAGACGTGGGCGGGCTGGGCGCTCACAGCGACGAAGACACCGACGAGGAGCTCGCCCGGCTTGAGGAGGAGGTCCGTCAAGCACGAGCGGCGGGTATCATTATCGAGGGCATGGACGACGAGGACGACGAGGACGAAGACGAGCAGGAAATCGAAGGCGAGGAAGAACACGAGGCAGAGGACGAGTAGGTGGCACGATACCCTACACGAACTTGACACCCAGCTGCTCGTCCCCGCCTGCCGCCTCTGTACCGCCAAACAACTGCGCACATCCTCGTGCTACCAGGGAACGGAGGGCCAGCATGAGTATGGGTAGTGGAAGCGCGTGCTGCTCGACAAAGGTGCTGTGCTGCAGCTCGTAGACGGTGAGCACGGATCGATTCTGACCCGTATTTTTGATCCACTCGTAGAGTACATCGCCCCACTCGCTAGGCGTCTGCCAGTACACCCAGATCTTGCTCCCATGCTCACTCGTGCCGGCAGGTATGGTCTGTGCGCCTGCCACACTCAACGCATGCATGCGGTGGTCCGCCTCGACCTGACCCACGCGCAATGGCTTGACGCCTTTGGGCAGCGGCGGGTCGTATGCGGCGCGGCCCTGCTGTACGAGATAGGCAAAAAGGAGGCGCATCATATCAGGCGATAGAGCACGATCAAGCTGTCGATGACAGAACAGCTCTGACGTGCGTTCCCACTCGCCGCCGGCCTGCAGGACAAAGCGCTTGTGCGCTCGGCAGTAGGAGAGCACCAGGCGCGCCCACATCTCGACCTGCGTCGCAGCTGTATCCGGATTTGGCTGCAGTGTGTAAAACGGTGCAAAATTATGTATACGTGGAAACTCAAATGCTGGCGCTGCCATGGCCATCCAGAGGAGCGCCAAGCGGCCACCAGTGTGGGGCGCGACGCTGTCGCCTGGACGGCGCTCCACTTGCTGAGCTAAGCCTTACTGATATCTGCCGCAGGGCCGGTTCTCGTGGCACCACCATGTCGTCTGGGCCGTCGAGCATGGACCAGCCCGAGGCAGGGCCGCCATACGCGCCTGCCCCTGGGAGCGACAAGACTATGGAGGCAGCAGAGGCGCAAAATCATTCTCAGACGCTTGGAGGAGACCCGATGAGACTGAGCTCCATGATCTCCCACCAAGAGCCGGGCCTCGTCGCGCCTGGGCGCGTCACGAGCCCTGCTCCAGACACTCCTCGGCCAGCCACAGAAGCGGACGAGCAGCCCCAAGAACCTGCAAAAGAGACAAAGTGGCACCCGTCCCCCCAGGATGCCCCGCGCATGCGCCCTACTCCGCCCATCCCGCGCATCGAGGCGTCGGGGGACGACAGTCTCGTGCTGCATGGCCCACCTGCACCGGCCGCGGACAATGAGCGAGCTCGCTCTCCTGCACCTACACCAGCAAGCATCCCTGTACCGGTGCCTGCACGTGAGTCTGAGCCACACCCTGTGCCTGGCCCCGCTCCCCCCCGACCCATGCCTCCTCGCGCCAAGCATGACGAAGCACCCGCCGCGGTGCCCTACGATGCGCCCCCACAGCCAGAGCGCCCTGCGCGTGCACCCTCGAATGAGCCGCGGAGCATGTCACCTGCACAAGGCCCCCAAGCGCCCCTTCCCCACCACCACCACCACCACCACCATCTTTTCCATCACCATCACACGCCGCACGTACCGCATGTGCACCACCACCACCCTTCCGCGCATGCACACAGTCATGCGAATGTCCCCTTGAATGCGGAAGCTCATATGGCCGAGATGCGTGAGAACACGCCATCCTCCAGTGCGCTACCGCCTCGTGGCAACGCGCATACGCACCATGTGCATGCTGGCCATATCCACACACATCCGCATGCACATCCACATGCACATCCGCACGCACATGCGCACCCGCACCCGCACGCACACCTCCATGTACACCCTCACGCACATCCACATGCACACCCGCATGCACACTCGCATGCACACCCGCATGCACACTCGCATGCACACCCGCATGCACACTCGCATGCACACGCCCATGCACATCACCACCACCACCACCATCACCACCACCACCACCACCACGCCTCGCCTCGGCCTGCGGAGCCCGAGGTGGAAAGCTCTGTGCCCAGCGCTGCCCCCGCGCCGCCCCAAGCGCCCAAGGATGAGCCGGGGCCGGCGTCGAATGCGACGAATGCGCCAGTGGAGCCGGCGTCGGTGGAACCCCAGCTGCATCCTATGGAGCTGAAGTTGCGCGAGCTAAGCTCCGGGCCGCGGGTCGACAACGAACCAGTGTGGCAGTTCCTCGACCGGTGTGAGCAAATGGAAGAATTGGCGCGGCGTGAGCACCGGGGCGAGTCGACCAAGCAGACCGGCCTGCCTTGTGGGCTTGGTCTTGACCGCGGGCGCGCAGTGAAGCATCTGGGCTCGTTTGTGTATGACCCCACCGGGCACTCGGTGCTCCCGCCCGAGCTGCTCGTGCAGAATGTGGGGGCCACGGTGGAGATGCGCATTAGCGGGCACACGATCGGCCTCGGTATTACCGAGGACGAGTGGCAGCAGGAAGAGGCGCGCCTGCAGAAAGAGGTGCTGGAGCGCATGGACAAGGAGGCGCGCGATGGAGGCACGCCGTCAATAGGCCTGACGCCTACGGCCCCAACGGCACCGTTTGATCATTTCCGTGGCCGCTGGCGCCTGGGCTGGCGTGGCTTGGAGCATGCGCGTATCAACCGCGAGATCCGCCTCTCACAAGCGTGGCACGAGCAGCAGCAGCAGGCGCACCGCGATAAGCGCCTGCGGCGCTCGCTGCTGCCCGAGTTCCGTGCGCGCAGCACGGTGCCTGCGCAGCCTGTCACGGACGCTCAGCTCGAGCAGGCGGCATGGGACTTTTGGGCGCAGCCGAGTCTTGAGCAGCGGAAGCTTTGGGGCACAGATGTATACACCGACGACTCGGACGTGCTGGCCATGTGCGTACATGCCGGCTGGATTGAGGCGCCGCCGATCCCTGGCGTGCCCGAGTGGCTTAGTGGTGGCGGCAGCCAACGTGTGGCACAGGCATGGACCGCCCTCGCGGAGCGCCAGGCCAAGGCGACAGGGGAGCCCTTGCCACCGCGGCCGGCGGCGGAACCGGTATCGCTGGTGCCCCACTCGACGTGCGACCTGTCTGTGATTCTGCGAATTGCGCCCAAGCTCATCCTCTACAAGGGGTGCCATCGCGGCGGTGTGCAGAGCCGCAGCTGGGGCAACACACACGACGGTGTGAGCCTTGTCGTGGAGAGTGTGGAGCTGCGCGGCCCGAACTATGCGGCGGGCACGGGGCGGCGCTCGATGAAGGCGCGCCTCCGGCACATGGCGCAGCTGCGGAAGCTCGCTGCAGCCGCGCCGATTCCCCGTGGGCTTTCGGCCAGCGACGAGGCAGGACCAGAGACGGACACGCCGGGGTCCGTGCCGGCCTTGGCACTACCGCGGCTTGCCACGCCGGGAACTCGCTCGTTCTGGGATGCGCCGTCAGTATCGTCCCGGTAATCACTACAGATGTGGCCTCGCGTGCCGTCCGCAATCAGCGATACGGGCACAGTGGCTGCCTTTCTGTATGCCACGCAATACACCCGATGGCCTCCTGGCTGTGAGGGCAGGGTACCTTGGCGTGGCGCACCGCCAGCAGGCGCTGGCGGGCTGTCGGTACGGTATTGGCACTATCTATCCACTGTAGTAGCGATCGCCATAGTCGCCCAAGCCTGGCAGGACTGGCGTGAGCGATGTGCACGTACTATATTGTTGGTCCGAGAGGCATGCATCGACCCACGCAGAGATCACACGCACGTCCGGAAAGGCCTGCCAGATGTTCTGGAGGCCCTCGGGGCTGGCAATCATGTTGAGGAACAGGATCTTGCTGGGCTGCACGCCATGGTTGACGAGGACCTGCATGGCCTGGATGGCCGAGCCGCCCGTGGCTGGTGTGAGGGGCGCCGACGTACCGAGCATGGGGTCGAGCAGCAAGACCCAGCGGTCCGCAATGTCTTCTGGGAGCTTGGCATAGACTGGGTTAGTGCGCACACTTACATAGCTTGGGCTTGGCGGTGCCCTCGTCCTGCGATCAGTCATCCATACATACACGCTGAATGCTGTGGTCAGTACAGGGACGTACAGAATCTTGCCGATGCGCACGCTCCGGCAGCACTCGCGGAGGCCTGCCTCCATAGCCTCGCCGGCGCGCAGGATCGACACGCCGCAGATCCGCCCTTGGAATGCAACGCCCTTGTATGACATGCCCGTAGGCGTCTCGACCGTGTGCTCGACGACGGGCAGGTGGTTCAGGCCCTCCTCGACCAGGAGGCGGATGATTCGGTCCGAGTAGAAAATAAAGTCGGAGCGCTGCGTGTTTTTGTCGCGGATCATCGTAAGCAAGGCATCTACGTTAGATTCAGCACGTACGAAGCTGCGGCGTGACAGTGAGCCGCTCCGCGTTCGGCGGCAGCGGCCCCGGCTCACCCGCGTCCGTGCTTGTCATCGTGGAGAGCAGCCTACTTGATTAGCTAAGATAGTCGGCCGCGGGCGTCGGTGGCAACCCACCCACCTTCTGCCATGTCGGCTGTCGGGCCTACTCGCGAGCAGATCATGGCGCTGTACCGCGCGCACCTCGCGACCGCGCGCGCCTTTGTACGTACTTGGTGCTTACCCAGAATTCGTACAACTTCCGCCAATACTTTGAGCGCCGGACCCGCGACTCGTTCCGCGCGCACCTGTACCCCAGCACCTCCCAGGCGTCGCAGAGCGTGAGCGAGAGCACCGAAAAGCTGTCCAAGGTGCCTACGTCAACGTCAGGTGCCGTATCTGTGGCGCCTGCCTCGCTCGCAGAGTTCTATGAGGACAAAGCTGCCGAGCTCAAGGTTCTCCAGCGTGCGGCTGTGGTCAACCAAATGTACGCCGGCGACCGCCTCGTGGTGGAAGACCCGTCGATGCGCGACTGGATTGTGCGTTCGTCTGACCAGATCGGCACCGACAAGGACTAGTCGCTCCCCGATACCCATGATGGCCCGCCGTGCAGTGAAAGAAGAAACTACAACCAAACGAAGGTTCTACGAGGCCGTGTCCATAGTCCACGCGTGGTGAAGCTTGTCCATTAGAACGCGGAACGTCGAAAGTGAGCCTCGCTCGTGCGTAAAGGTAACACTTGTCGCAAACGAGGGCGACGGGCTTGCCTCTCCCAACGACGGCAGCACAGGGCTTGCACCGCCCAGCGCCGGCGACACGGGCCGTCGCGCCGCCCGTGGGTCAAAGCCCGGCATGCCCGGCGACAGCGGCGCACTGGGCGCAGCGGTCGACGCACTGCCACTCGCCACGCGGCCCGGCTGCGACCGTACAGGCAGGATCGTGTATTCCACACGGAAACGCATCGGCTTGCACTTGGTGCGCGCTTTGGTGGATGGATCCACTAGCTCCTCCAACAGGTACTGCAGCGCACCCTGCTGGGTCACTGGCAGGGTCATCTGCGTGCGCGTCGCGTGCGTCGGCGTCGAGCCCAGCTGCTGCAGCAACTGCCGGCTCTGCTCCACCGTCACCGTCAGGTTCTCCACCGACATGAGCACATGCATCTGGCGGCGCGGCAGCAGCGTGTGGAACCACGAGTGGCGCGCCCCCAGCGATGGCGCATCGCCACTGATCGGCGACGTGGGCCGCGGCACATGCGCCGCCTCCTTTTCAATGCCCACGATATCGAGACCCAGCCCAGTGGGCTCCTCGTCGTTGCCTCCCCGCAACACACCCATCAAACTCCTGCGGGGGCGCAGCGAGGGCCGCGACGAACTGCCCGAGGCCGCACGCTGGCTGCCGACCCGTGGTGACACCGACGCCCCAACCTTATTCGTCGCCGTCGGCGTAGGGCTCTGAGGCGTCCGCATCGTTGGCGTGCCTCCCAGCGTCGGGCTCTTGGCTCCGCGGGACGCCGCACCAGGCACAGGTGACGCACCCACCTTGGGCGTTAGCGACGAAAGCGGCGGAAGCTGGGACACTCCTGCCACGGGACTCTGAGGACGTGTCGCTGGTGACTGCGGCGTTACACGCGGCAGCGTGGTCGCAGGCACAGGGCTTTGGGCAGAGACCATGGCAGGCACAGTCGTCGGCAGACGCGCCTGTGGTCCCTCCATACCCATGGCACTCGCAGGGCGGCGCGCCACATCCGGCGATGGTGGCTGCGCATTGCTGGGCGTGCTCACAGGCCGCTGCTGCACAGGAGGCGACTGGGGCTGTGATGCGCCCTCCATGGGCTGCGCCGTCTTGACCGTCGGCATGTCGCGAGCGCCCATCGGCTGAGGCACCTGCGGCATGCCGGGCTGGAACGCGCGGCCTTCGGTCGAGCGACGGCGCGTCAATGGCTCACTCATGCGCGGACGCATCGCCGGGCGAGAAGCGCGCATGAGCGGCTCACTGGGTCGCGGCTTGGCTGGTGCCGAGTACTTGGCAAACGCCGCGTACACGGGCGTCGGCACACGGGCGCGCGGCTGGCCAGGGGCAGGCGCCGCTGCATCCACGCTTGCCACCAGTAGCGATGACTCGTCTGCATCTTCGTAGCGGTTCACGCTGCTGAGCGATGACTCGTCAAGTGACTCTTGCGGCATGGATGACTCTGACACAACGAGCGGTTGTGGCATAGGCAGCGACTCGTCCTTGGTATCCGAGTCGGTCTCCATGTTGGGCGCTTGCTCCCGAGACACAGACACCGACGGCGGCTGCGCCGCTCCCGAGCGCGTTCGCTGAGTGCCATAGTTGGGCATGGCAAGCGCGTCGTCCATGGCGTCCAGCGAGTCAAGCTCGTCGGCAATTTCCCGCATAAACATACGCATCAACGAGTGGTCACCCTCACTTGTCTGGGACACATTGCGCTTAGACGGCGTCGCCTGCTGCAGCGATGGGAGGCGCTGTGTCCATGAGGAAGGCGCTGCTGGCGAGCTCTGCACAGGCGAGTGCTCCTGTACTGGCACTGGCGCACGCTTCTCGCGCTCCGACGAATCGACTAGCGATACTGACGGCGATTGCACCGTCACCACCGGTGGCACAGGCAGCGATGGCATCGGAGACGCAGCCTTGGTTGTGGGGGTAATGCGGATAATGGTCGATGAAGTATCCGTCATTTCAGTCGACTTGGACACCTCCGCGGGAGCAGGCGCTGCAGGTACAGCAGGCACAGGTCGCTTCTGGGACACTGGCGCTGGCTTGGGTGCAGGTTGCGTGACAGGTGACACGGGACGGTCAGTGTACGCAAGCGACGATGCCTTCATCGAGACACGGCCTTGCGTCGGAGCTGGCGAAACGTTCCGCGATGATGGCGTAGAGGCAGCCGCCGACGTAGAAGACGATCGAGATGCCTCCTGCTGCGTCGCCGATGATGAGCGCAACATTGGAAGCGATGCCTTGCGACCTGCAAAGGGTCGCGTGTTAAAGAAGGACGAAAGGCGTCGGCCAGATCCATTAGGTCGGCCGTCTTCCCGGCTCTGAGGCCGAGTCGGCAAAGTCTTGGCCTGGTCGGCCTGGGCCGCTCGAGCTTGCTCAGCCCTGGCCTGTTCAGCCTTGGCCTGTTCAGCCTTGGCCTGTTCAGCTTTAGCCTGTTCAGCCTTGGCCTGTTCAGCTTTAGCCTGTTCAGCCTTGGCCTGTTCAGCCCTGGCCTGTTCAGCTTTAGCCTGCTCAGCCCTGGCCTGTTCAGCCCTGGTCTGTTCAGCTTTAGCCTGTTCAGCTTTAGCCTGCTCAGCCCTGGCCTGTTCAGCCCTGGTCTGTTCAGCTTTAGCCTGTTCAGCTTTAGCCTGCTCAGCCCTGGCCTGTTCAGCTTTAGCCTGTTCAGCTTTAGCCTGCTCAGCCCTGGCCTGTTCAGCTTTAGCCTGCTCAGCCCTGGCCTGCTCAGCCCTGGCCTGTTCAGCCTTGAGCTGCTCTTGCTTCTCCCGCTCCGCAAGTGCCTGCTCAGCCTTGGCGACTTCAGCACGCATCCGCTCGGCACGAATCTGTTCGACCTTCGTCTGCTCCATCAACCATGCAGCTGCGCTATTCCCTGGGACTGCGGATACCGAGCTGTCTTTGGGCGGAGTCGGAGGAGCGGGTGAAGTCATTTGTTCCATTTTGGAGACAGGGGCAGAAGGACCAGCCTCGGTCTTTGTCACGCCTGGCGGAAGCTTCGCAGAAGGCGGTGTGGACATCGATGAAGCTGGAGCTGGCACACCCACCGGCGCCGACACTGGGCCAGGCTGACGCTCGGTCAGCGAATCGCGGGCAGACCCGCTCGCCTTGCGCGCATCTACCACAAGGCCTAGGCTGTTATTGATCGGCGCCGATCCCATGGCAGCAGGCACAATGGGTGGCTGGACCTTGGGCGACGTAAGCTGCGTTTTCACCTGCGGGGCTGCTAGTGCTGCAGGCAGCAGCTGCGTCGGCAACGGAGGCGATGCTGCACGCTTCTGGTCCTCTTCCCGCTTCTGCTTCAGGGCCAAGTTGTCATCTTCATCGAGCTCTTCCAGATCCTCGTCTTCATCATCCGTGCCATATGTATCGCGATGGATCACAAGCAGCGAATAGAACGTCTTTTGCCAGTTTGGACCCGGCTCTAACAGGCGGCGAATGATCTGCTCGTGCGACAACTCGGGCCACAACGTGCTCAAATTGCCAAGAATATCAGGGTCAATGTCCGCTAGGTTCACTGGCTCATTCGAAAGAGCACTGACCTCCGTCGATACAGGGTTCTCTGACGATAGCCTGCCATTGTCAGTGAACCATGGGTGGGCACAGATCTCGCGCATCGTGGCCCGTTTTTTTGGATCCGCCTGCAGCATACGCGAAATGAGATCCCTGACACCGGGCTCCAAATGATTGGGCATCGCAAACTTGCCAGAGCGTACTTTGCCCAGCAGCACTTGAATATTAGGATCGTCAAAGGGCAGACGACCACAGAGCAGGGCGAAAAGAATGATACCGCAACTCCAAATATCGCTGGCTGTGCCGTCGTAGCTCCGGCCGCTGACAATCTCTGGCGATGCGTAGTGAGGGCTGCCGCAACTGGTCTCTAGCATCTTCTCCGTTGTTTGCAGAGCAGCCATACCAAAGTCGGCAATCTTGACTGTGGTGCGTGTGCCATCGAGAAGAAGATTCTCTGGTTTCAGATCACGGTGACAAATGCTGAATGTGTGGCAGTAGTCGACACCAAAGATGATCTGGCGGAAGTACATGCGCGCCTCGTTCGGAGGAAGCCGTCCCCGGGCCACAAGAAAGTCAAAGAGCTCGCCACCGGCCACATACTCCATGACTAGGAAAAGCTCCTTACTTGTCTCGTATACATCCCACAGGCCCAGCAGATTCGGGTGCTCGATGAGCTTCATTATCACAATCTCACGTTCAATACCCAGTGTCAGTTTGTCTTGCTTGGCGCTAAGATCGCGGAGGCTCATACGGCTGTTGATGAGCATTTGCTTGGGAATGATCTTTACAGCCGCCATCTGCTGTGTGCGCGAGTGCATGGCAAGACGCACACGACCCGAAGCACCCTGTCCAATAAGCTTACCAAGTTTCCATGGTCCCACATTGGGTGGGTCGTTGTAGTGGCGTTTCTTCTCTCGTTCCAAACGCGTTTGCGGACGCGAAGGTTCGGGCATAGGGGCACGAGGCTGTGCGATCGGAGGCGCAGGCCTGGCCTGCGCTGGCGCACGCGAAGGCGGCACACTGCTCAAAGGGGCCTGTGCAACAGGCGTAGTTGTCCG
Source organism: Malassezia caprae (assembly GCA_029542885.1). Classification (NCBI taxonomy): domain Eukaryota; kingdom Fungi; phylum Basidiomycota; class Malasseziomycetes; order Malasseziales; family Malasseziaceae; genus Malassezia; species Malassezia caprae. Next base: position 150,272 of record CP119910.1, read on the forward strand.
AGCCTGGCTGCTAGGACGTTTGTCAAACATGGTTGCCATGTCTCGTGCCCGCTTTCTGGATCCTAGTGTGTTCGTTGCAGCCTGTAGGGGCTGTGTTACTGTGCGCAAGGCTGCGGCCTGCCGCGATACCTTTGGAGGAGGCGCACCCGATGCTGTATTCAATACAGACATACGGCCCGTCACTGACCGAGCACGAACCGCCGAACGTTGGCAATCGTCTCCGCGGCGATGCTGGTCAATGGGAGAGGGGCCTGCGGACGGGGGGTTCGCGCACCCTCCGCGTCGCGCTTCTGCACGGCAGGCGCGTGCTCGCCTAATCATACATGGGGCTACATGGGGGGGATCCCTGCGAACGCCGCTTTGGGCCCCTTGCACATAACTGGCACGAGGGTCCATCCGCGTCCCACGTGGCCGAAAAAGTACTCGCGCGCTACGTCGCGTCCAGCTTACGCTCGCGTCTGGGTGGCAGGGTTGGTGGGCAAGAAATTCTGCATGTGAGTGCTTCCCTTTAGGTACATACTCCCACGATCATTGTAGGGATCTGTGCATGTCAGTAGCTGTCACGTACATTCCACTTGTCGCGTCGGATCGTGAAGCTAAAGCAGCATGAGATACATGCTGGCGTATGCTTCGTCGTCTCTTCTGTGGATGCGGGACTGTGTTCGGATTCGCCTTCACCAGCCTGGTTCCCTTGTGCAGAGCCATTCGCTCTGTCTTCTGTCGCTTGTGCGGATGCCGTGGCCCGGGCCAAGGCTCGGTTCTTCGTTTTGAGCTTGCACATCGTGAGGACGGCCTTTTGGCTCGGATCAAAAGATACGGAGCCATACTTTTCCCAGTAGTTCACAGCACTTTCCTCTGCCATAAGCTCGTAAATACAGAGACGCCCATCACGCAAAGAGTCGATGGGCATGCCCACGAGCTCGGCAAACTCCTTGTTGCCCTTGTAGATCTCACCAGTGCGCCTCCATAGACAGGCCGGAATACCCTGGATGCTAAACACGCGGTCGTAATCTAGCAGCAGCCGCTCAAACGCCTCTTCAATGTAGATGAGGTCATAGTTGGTGAGGTTTTTGGCCAGTGACGAAAAGACAGGCTGGAAGACCGACAGAGGTTTCAGAATACGCCGCCGAGAAGAAGCGGACACATTGTTTTCCATCCACCGGTTCAGACGGGTATAGCCATGCACATGGTTGTAAGGTCGCAGCAAGCCTGCTTCCCATTTAGCTTGAATGACCTTTCGCAGGCGCTCATCACGGCTACCGTCCGTCTGATCAGCGGCTGTTAGGAGGAATCGTTCCGTTTTGGAGGCTGTCTTGCTTAGCGATGGAGGGTACGGCGGAGCATGGCGTTGCTCCTCTGAAGGCGGCGGCGGCGGTATTTGTGGCGCAGAGGCCGCCATCGCCACATAGCGCTCCTCCATCGATTCCGATCCCGCATCTGGTTTTTGGGCTGTGGCATCACCCACAGAATGCCGACGCGGGCGCTGCGTATTGTTGTTCCCCAAGCGCATTGACGAATGGGGTTCCAGCATTGATAAAGAGGCTGCGTCTGTAACAGGAAGGGGTGCATTGGGGTCTGGGGCAGCCATGGATGACGGTGTGTCGAGCAATGCCTCTGTCGGTAGTCGATGAAGCAGCGACCCATTCATAGACAGGTTTGGCTCCGTTTTCGGCATCAGCATCAAGTCATCTGAATGTACACCTGCACCATCATCCAGTGACTCGAGGAACTCACTCAACAGATTGAACTCACCACCACCGCCGGCATCACCGGTCAAATGCGTTGAGCCTCCAAGACCCAGCCAAGCTGTACCACCGAGCTGGGTTGGGTGCAAGTGCGATGCCTTCCCTGCATCGGCAGTCACAGCAGATGGGCGCACCGTCATCGATGGTGCACCAAACATAGGCTGAGATGCCCCACTAAACGCTCTCAATCCATCCGCACTCGTGGTTGCATTGTTCGTGAAGCTTTCCAGCTGCCTCAAGAGCGGTACTGTCGAGTCCAGATCACGCTTGGCTTTTTGTGGAGACACCAGCGGGACATCGGCTCCAGTATTTCCAAAGCCCATCGGGAAGGGGTTCATACTGTGTCCAAATGGTGCAGAGAGACTCGGGTTCATCGTGTCCTGCGTAAACGACGGGTTCTGGGTCGACCCAAGCGTCTGTTCAAGCGACACCATGCTAGGATCTTTCAACGGGTGCTCCAGGTTTTGATTCACAAGTCCTGATCCGGATGCCACGCCCACGAGAGCCTGCGGCGAAATTATCGTCGTCGATGACGGCGGAACAGGGGTCTCGGTCTGTTTCCTGGCGTTGCGATTGCGAGACGATCCAGAATTCGGCGGCGTCACTTCGTTGCGACACAAATGCCCAATATCGCGCTTAATGCTACAAGTCAGTCGAACAGACGCACCATCGTTGGCAAGGGCGATTTTCATCGCACGTCATATGGCTTCTTCGGCAATAAATGCAGGCCATATTTACTTTCCTCCTGGTTTGCTTCTTTTTTGGCGGAGGTGCATTGTTTTCATTTTGTGACTTGGAAGCCTCTTCTTCCTCTTTGGAGGGCCCAGCGGACGTGGGCTGCTGCGATGTCGCGTCACGCTTGGCCGTGCGCGCCATCGCTTCCAACGGAGTCCGATGCGGAGGGGAGGCTTGGCGGAAGGAATTTCCCTCCACGTGGAGTCCATGTGACTAAAACTGCGGAAAGAACGGGAGAATCTCATTTTTGCGTGTTGCAAAATTACGGTCGGTGGAAGGAATCTTGCCACCGAGCTAAAGCTGAACACCTTCTCCAAGCAGTGGTGGATCGTATTGGGAAATCTCAAACTCGGCTACCAACTTGAAACCCTTCTAAATCTAGGATGTTCGCTTCTCCCGTGCTGCGCGAAGCGCGCTCTTTGACGCCGCCGCCGGACAATGTCGACGAGCTCGCGTCTGTTCCTGTGGCCAAGACCAGCATTGGCCAGGCCCTCTACCGCGGATCGACGGCGTCGCAACTCAAGGCCGTTCTCGCTGGCGTGAACGTCGACGAATGCGAGGCTGATGGGGAAAATGCTTTTTTTATTGCTGATTTAGCGCAGGTGTACCGTCAATACTTGCGGTGGCGCCGTGAGCTCCCCCAGGTTATTCCTTTCTACGCAGTCAAGTGCAACCCCGAGCCTATGATTCTCCAGCTTCTGTCTGCGCTGGGTCTCGGCTTTGACTGTGCTTCTAACGGTGAGATCCAAACGGTTCTGGACATGAATGTTTCGCCCTCGCGAATTATCTACGCGAACCCTTGCAAGGCGTCCTCGTTTGTGCGCCGTGCCAAAATGCAAAACATTGGGCTCACAACGTTCGACAACATGGACGAGCTTTACAAGATGAAGAAGTTTCACCCTGACTGCAAGCTCGTTATTCGCATTTTGACCGACGACTCGAAGAGTGTGTGTCAGTTGGGCATCAAGTTCGGTGCTCCGCTCAAGGATGTCCCGCGTCTGCTGGAAAAGGCGCGCGAGCTTGAGCTCGATGTGGTCGGTGTCAGCTTCCACGTTGGTTCCGGCTGCTACGATCCCGAGGCCTATCGCGACGCAGTGAACCGCGCTCGTCAGGCGTTTGACATGGGCCGTGACTATGGCTATGAGTTTGACATGCTGGACATTGGTGGTGGGTTTGAGCACGACAACTTTGAGGCAATCGCCGAGGTGGTGCGCTCGTCGCTTGTGCAGTATTTCCCGGACGACGAGTTTGCGCCGGGTGGCTCGCGCATGCCAGAGCACCCCCATGGTCTCCGCATTATTGCCGAGCCCGGCCGCTACTTTGTATACCGTGCATTCACCCTTGCCACCAACATCATTGCTCGCCGTCTGAGTGAAAATGAGGACGAAGACGGGGCTGAGATGAAGCCCATGGCCATGTACTACCAAAATGATGGCACCTACGGTGCATTTAACTGCATCTTGTTTGACCACCAAACTGTGCAACCAAAAGTTCTCTCGATGGAGCGCGAGTTTGTCTACCGCGCTGACTTGCCTGCCCCCGGCATCGAGGCGGACACCCTGCAGCCTTGCAGCGTATGGGGCCCGACTTGTGACAGCATGGACTGTATCCTCAAACTGACGCACCTCCCCCACAACCTCGACGTGGGCGACTGGCTGGTGTATGAGAATATGGGTGCCTACACCCTTTGCGCCTCGTCCACATTCAATGGGCTTGCGCCAGCACAGGTGCGCTACACCGTCGGCTGCGACGCTGTGGAGCAAGACTGTGTCCCTGACACAATCTTGGGGCTGCTTGAGCAGATTTGTGAGTAAGTTAATGTTCCAATAGCATATGTACTATAGACTAGCGACGCCGCCGTTTTTGACCAAGCTTGTTGATGTTAATCAAGTCGGATTCGATTTCAAAGTCCTTGGCCGAGGTTAGCTGGCTCAGGCACTTGGCCGTGTCCCACCGCAAACGCCCGCCTCCGGACGAGAGGAGCGGTGTCGATGGTGTGTCATCGTCTTCGGAGCGCTCTGACGGTGTAGATACGAGCTTGCTTCCTTTCTTCTTACCCTTTCCATTCGATGCAGACGTTGCCAGACTGACGCCTGCCAGAAGGGACGTCTGCATGGCAAAGGTACCGAGCAAGGGCAGACGCGTCTCCGTGCCGTCTGCGTCTTTGCACAGCAAGCTGTCCTCATCTGCGCTTGCCGCAGTGATCGCTGCTGCTGCCTCCATCTCGGACCAGCCGAGCAGCTGTGCCACAGCATCCACGACGCCTTGGCGGCTCCCTGTGGCAGAGTCGTCATCCTCGAGAAGTCGTCCTAGGCGGGTAGGGCCCCCGTTGGGGTGGCTGCTTTTGTTCCGCAGCTGCCGCGTAGAGTGCTGCCGCTGTGATGGCTCCAAAAGAAAGTCGGCAGCAAAATCGCCTCCATCACGCTCCTCCTTCAGGCGGCGCTTGCGCTCTTCAATTACGGTCAACAACTTGTCGCGCACATGGCGCTTGGCCAAGCGCGCCTCATCTTCCACCTTGCTCCGCTCAGCCTCTGACGACCGCTTACTGCGCTCCACCAAAAAGGCATAGTACAGCTCCGCTGACCGCAGTTGCGCGCCACGCTCGACGGTGCAATCGGCTAGCCGCATGGCATATTCACGCACGAGCGAGGGCCGCGTGAGCAAGGCATGATGGGTAGAAGACAGCGAGACGTATGCCTCGTGGTATACAGGGTCCCGGTTCTCGAAACCCTCCCAGTGTGTGCGCTCTAGACGATCAAGAACTTCCTTGCGTCTGCGGTCGCGCTTCGAGACGGGTGCTTCCGGCAGGGGCGGCGGCATGCGCTTCGACGAGGGGCGATGCGAGCCGCTAGGCAGGCGCGCTGGCGGCGGCGGCAGACCAGTCTCATGCACACCACGAGGCACCGGCATCCGCATCCCCATTTCCACGGCCATGGGATCGTGCGGCAACATGGCTGGGTCGTCATGGAGCGGCGGTCGCATGTCAGGGTTACCCGGAGCCATGGGAAAATAGTCCACAGGCTCCATGGCATAGCGTCCATGGCGCGGCGGAGACAGGGATCGCATGGGGTGGTCCGGAGCGCCGCCACTATAAGGCGCACGGTGGGGCTCGGCCAGAGGCGGCGGGCCTGGGTGGGATGGAGGGCCATAGAACCCCGGGTCAGGTACGGGTATCGTGTGTTGCGGTGGCCGTGCGTCGTAGTAGTACGCTGGAGGTCCTTCGGTCCCTTGACTCATCACTGTTCGGTATTCTACTGCATGAGCGAGCACGGCACGTACCATGAGGGGGCGCCTCGTACGCCATCGTCGTGGGACGTCCTTGAGCGGGCCTCCTGCGCTGCAACCTGTCGCGGACTGCATGTGGAGGATATCGGCCGAGCCACGCGCCGGGTCCGTAGCGCTTTCGTCGCCGCCCGCCCACCGTCTCAGCGCGCTGTTCCAACATGTTTGCGACTCGGGTTGCGCGCTATGTGCCTTCGGCCGTCCGCGCGAATACGACCAAGTTTATGCGCACGAAGCGCACAACGAACCTCGCTGGTCTAGAGATTCACCCGGACCCCCTGCCTGAGCTCGAGTCGTTGTATACAAAGACGCTCGGTGTTCTCGAGGCTCTGCCTTCCTCGGCTGTGTTCCGCCAGTCGTCGGAGGCGGTGACGCAGCAGCGCCTGTCCATTGTGCGTGCGGCGATGACCGAAAACTCGCGCAGGAATGCGTACGCCTCGGAGGCTGCCATTGACGACGTGGTCAAAGAGCTGGACTCGGGTCTCATTGAGGAGATCCTCGACCAGGCCCACGACGAGTTCCACCTCGTCACCAAGATGATCGACTGGAAGCCGTACGTACTCATGAGCTGGATACTGACTAGCAGGCACGAGCCCCTTCAAGTCCCTGCGCCTCCGGGCCAATGGAAGGGCTTCAGCATGAAGGAAGCTGCCGGCGAGGGCCTCTAACCTAGATACATAGCTGTTCCTTTGATTATCTAGGACACCCTCCAGCACACGCGACATGGCCTCCAGTGCCACGCCTTGACCTGATGCTGCCTGGCGCCGCGGCGGACCCGGCGGACCCTGCTCGCTTACTTCCTCTGCCATCTTCTCCACCTTGCGACGGTGTCACACGCCTTGTTCGGTCCGGGATGACGCGGCATTCCAAGCAGAATACGGCGCTAGGCCACTTTACCTATGCGGAGTATCAGTAGGTTCTTTGAAACTTATCCCAGGATGCTGAAAGATCGCTGGGGCTCGCGTAGTCTGCGGCTGAGCAAAGAGAATATGCGTGCCTTTTATGCATGCTACCTGTGCTTGCAGACCGCCCAGCGCCCGGTGGCCTGCTCGGAAGGCCATCTGTACTGCAAAGAGTGCATTCTTACGGATCTGGTACACCAGAAGACGAAGCTTGCGGACTATGCGCAACAACGCGAGGACATCCTGCGGAAAAAGGCACACGAGGCACAGGCCGCTGAGCAGCAAGCGCAGGCCAAGCGGGTCGCCCAATTTGCACAGGGCGATGCGATCATTTCGCAGAAGCGCAAGCTGGATGAGGAGGACAATGAGACACGAAAGCGCTTGGCGGCAGGCGAGACACGATCCACGCCTGCATTCTGGCTGCCGAGCCAAGCGCCGGAGCATGAAGGCGACGCCGACAGCTCCTTGACCCTCGTGGACGACCGCGCCTCTACGACCATGTGCACAGCCTCTTCCGAAAAGCCGCACAAGCTGCTTTCGAAGAATCTTGTGAATGTCTGCTTCCATGAGCGCAAGATCGACGGCGATTCACAGCTCTACTGTCCTTGCTGCAAGAAGGAATACTCGGCGATCTCCCAAACACATGGTGCGTTGACTATGCTCACATCAGTGCTCCGCTCGTGCGGCCATGTGCTGTGCACTGCCTGTACAGACACGCTCGTGCGTGCGCCGCTCAAGAAGGGAGACACTTCTGCGTGCCCCGAATGCAGTGCCCCCGTCAAAAAGGCTCGGGATGTCATTTCGCTCGTGCGCGAGGGAACGGGATTTGCCAGCGGCGGCAAGGCCGAGGCGCATACAAAAGGGATAGCGTTCCAGGGGTAACTACCTACGGCCGCGCCGCAAGAACGCGGTCAGCGCAATGCCCGCCACAGTGGCTGCGCCGCCTAGCAGTGCCATACCAATATACCCTTCTGCGAGATTTTAGCGACCATGACGTACCCTTGGCTATGCCCTGCTCAATCAGCGTGCTGAGACTCTGCGCCTGCATGTTTTTCGGCTCACGCTCCAACAAGAGTGCTGCTGTGAGCTCAACGTTACATACCATTAAATCGCTTGGCCTCATCAAAGTTCGATAGCTTATAGTGGCCCAGAGCCAGGTAATACAGGCACTCGCGACGGCGCGGCGGATCCGTGCGGTAAATATCGGTGAGGAGCGCTACGCCCTGAAGCATCTGTTGCCTGTGCGTGCTCTTAATGAGTGCCCACGCATAGTTGAACTTGGTTTGTGTTGTGATGTGTCCAGAAGAGGCCTCCGTCTCGTACTGGTCGTGCAAAACCTGCAGCTCCGCAGGCGAGAGCGACGTCTGCGCATCGACCACGTACGGCAGTGTCATGGCAGTGGAGTAGGGTGGGAGCGACACGTGAGAGTTGGGGATCTATGCATTCCCGTCAGCCTGGCCTGGGCTTGCGCACGACGACCGCCACTGATCGGTGTGCTACGTGAGCGGGCGATGGCGGCGGACGACGAGTCGCTTTGGCTCGGCGAGCTGCGGGTGCAGATCGTCGATCCTCGAAAGGAGTCTCCGGGCACCCCCAGTGGTGATGCCAACGATATGCCCTCTACGACGGGGCGATCGCAGACCTTTGTTTCGTATGGGGTCCGCGCGGAGACGACTCTGCCCCACTTTTCTCGCTCTTATATGGTGACACGCAAACGTTTCCAGGACTTTGTATTTCTGCGAAAAGCCCTTGTGAAGGACTTTCCTGCGTGCACCATCCCCCCTCTCCCTGACAAACACCGCATTGGTGCGTGAATGAACGCTGACAGCAGGCTATTTGACAGGCGATCGCTTCAGCCCTGAGTTTATCCAGCGGAGGAGCATGGAGCTACAGCTTTTTCTGGAGCGTGTGTGCCGGCACCCAACGCTGCAGCGTGCCAAGATTGTGCAGCAATTCTTGGAGTCGACCGAGTGGCACATTGATATGCACTCGTACTCGGGGCAGGCGATGGGTGTGAGTGCCGGGCCGCACGAGCAGGAGCTACCGCCACCTGCGCATCACGGGCTACTCGATTCGATGGGCGATATCTTTGTCAATGCATTCGCGCGTGTCCGCCGTCCGGACCCAAAGTTTGTGGCGGTACGGAGCCAGCTAGAGGAGCAGGAGGACCGCAACTTGCAGCTGGAGCGGGTGCTCCTGCGCAATCGGACGCACGTGTCTGGTACGTATTTCGGTCCATGCCTGGCATGCTTCCGATTTATGCGAGAGATCTCGATGACTCATGCAGGCGTGAAGTGGTCGCTTACGACGAATTGTATTCTACACATTTGGGCGCATCTACTGAAGATTTAAGCACGGATTACCATGATATGGCACATGCATTTGAGCAACTGGCTATCCTCGAGAGTGGGATGGCGGGCCCTCTCCAGCGGGTCGGCGGCGCTATGAAGTCGATGGCGGAGCTGGAGACGCGGTTCACGTCGAGTGTGACGGACGACCTTTTGACGCTGGTACATGCGAAGCAGGCGTTTTTGCAGTCGCACAAGGCGCTTCTGAAGCAGCGCGATGCGAAGCAGCTGGACTTTGAGGGCCTTACTGACTACTTGCACACGGCTGTGACGGAGCGCGAGCGCCTTACGGGTATCAGTGACGCCGATGGCATCTCAGAGCCGGGGGCTGTGCGCGGGACGGGTCTTCGCGGCTACATGCGCTCCACCCTGGACCGCGTGTGGGGCGTCGATGAGGAGCAGGCGCGTATCGAGCGTCTGCAGCGTCTGGATGGACGCATCGATGAGCTGCAGGAGGCCGTGCATACGGCGCACGAACACGCGCAGGCCTTTAATGAGCATGCGGAGCTTGAGCACCGCGTCTTTGAGCTGGGCCGTCGGCGCGAGGAGCACCAGATGCTGCGTCTGTACGCGGATGGGCAGGTGGCCCTCCAGGAGCAGGGCCTGGCGCTTTGGGACAAGCTGCTCCAGGCGCTTGAGGCGCCTTTGAATGCCACGGACAGCGACGGACCTGCCCAGCAAACAGCCTCTACATCCGCATCTGTATAGTTACGTGAACCTAAAACATGCCTGTCGGCTGCATCATCATACCACCCGTCGGAGCGGCCGTGAGCAACTTGTTGGCAAACGCGCCGGGGCCGAGGATGGGCGCATCCTCGTCCTCCTGCTCCTTGGCCGAGTCTTTGGCAGCACGCTCGCGGACCTCCTTCTCGAGCTGGCGCAGCTTGTTGCGCGTCTCGCGCGCTTGCTGGATCTGGTATGGCATCGTAAAGTCGTTCAGCGCGTGGCGCCACGACATTTCCATGACCACATCAGGGGCCAGCAGGTCGTAGCACGCATAGAGCATGGCCGCATAGCACTCCTTGTTGCCCGTGTCGACAAAGTAGCCCAGCAGCTCCTCGGCGACTTGCGGCTCGTCCGAGTGCGCCGCCGTCTCAATTGCGTCCCGGAAGAGCGCGTCCGCCTTGGACAGCGAAATGCTGTCGTCAAACTTGCCATTCTTGCGGTACAGGTGCGCAGCAAGGCGACGGAACTCGAGGAGCTCGTGGCGCTCAAGACGGCGCGCGAGCTCCAGCGCGTCAAAGTTGTCGTAAGCGTCAATGGACACACGCAGCGTGCCGTAGTCCTCCTCCTCGATCAGCAGGTCGTTGTACGCATCGTTCACGGCCTCCACATTCTGCGGCTGCACCGACATGAGGTACGAGCGGATGAGCGGCACATTGTCGTGGTCATGCTTCTTGAACATACGCACGACACGGCTGTGATCAATGCGCTTCATCAGCACAGTGAGCAGGTCGTTGAGCAGGAGAGGGTGCTGCTCCAGGTAAAAGGTCAGCGCCCGGTAGTAGATCTCCACATTTGCCACCTGCGGCAGCACCGCCTTGAACTGGTCGTGGTCCCACGCCTCGGAGCAGTGCTCCATGATCGTCAGCGCAGCATTGTCAAACTCATCGTACTTGATGTAGAGGAAGACAAGCTCGCGCCACATGTGCGCCTTCTGGGTGACCTTGATCAGCTGCGGCAGGTTGCTGCGCGACCAGTACAGCTTCAGGTGCTCCATCAGGCGCTCAGGACGGTACTTGGCCAGCGCGACGCCCATCTGCGTAAAGACGCCCATGTGCGCGCGCTCCAGACCCAGGGCCGCATCCAGTAGCTGCAGCAGCTCGTCAAAGTGGCCCTTGACCTCATACGCCCGGATCACCGTCGGGAGATCCTCCGCATGCGGCACGACCGCCAGACCAGCAATCTGCGCGAGCTTAAACTCGCCCTTGTTCAGGCAAGCAGCGTGCATCTGCTTCCACACGGACGTGTTGCCCGCCTTGCGCGCCGCCTCAATGGCGCCGGGGAAGTCATTCAGGTACACGAGCGTCGTGGCCAGACGCGCGTAGTTCGACACACTGCTGAACAGGAGACGCGCCGCCTCGTACAGCTCGTCCTTGAAGCACTTCTCACCGACACTCAGTACGTCCGCAACATTCGTCATCGACAGGAACTCCTCCATATCGGCGAGGCGGTGCGCCTTGGCGAGACAGTACGCGTACTCGGTGTCGATCATCGGTTCGCGCGTCTGCTTGCGAGCCATCTGCAGGAAGCGGATCAGCTCCTCCTCGCGGCCCGAGCGCTCCGCAATCTCAATGACCTCCGCAAAGTTCGACGGGTCTTCGGCGCGGACGTACGAGTCAATCGCATCCTTCACACGCAGACCATCGAGCTGGGCCTTGCCCAGACGCGACCAGATCTCGGGCTGGTTCAGCTTGTTGGCATACAGCTGTGCACGGTCAATCGACACAATGTGGTCCACGAGCGTGTCCATGGCATCCACATGCTGGCCGGCGCGGCTGTAGATCTGGAAGGCCTCCTCGTGCAGGCCGTGGTCGATGGCAATCTTAGCAATCTCATCGATATCGTAGCCGTCGAGACGCTCAATGTAGCCACTCACCTTGGCCTTGTCCGTGCGGATCGCCGTGAGCATCAGCAGGTTCTTCAGGCTGCGGTTGTCGCTGAACGCCGACGTCTCCAGCACGATCGGCTCGAGCAGCTTGATCAGCTCGTGCGGCAGGTCCGCTGTCATGAACGCCTTGACCGTGGCAGACACGTCCTCAGGGTTCGTCGACTCGGGCACCGCCACTGCCGTCACCTGGTCAATGAGCGCACGGCGGTGCACGCTCTCCTCATTGAGCACCTTGGCCCACAGCTCAGCATTGCGGCGCAGCACGAGGTAGCGTGCCTGGTGCTTGTACATGGAGTTGTCGTTCGTGATCGCCAGCAGCTCGTCGTCGCAGAAGCCCTTTGCGTACGCAATGTACGCCAGGTACGGGTCGCGCTTCTCGCAGTACTTACCGACAACCAGGGGGTCGTACAGATTGTTCTCCTTCAAGAAGGCCTCGGGGTTCTGGTTGCTGTCGATGCTGATCTTGGCCATGGCGTTGTACAGTGCCTGGTCCTCGTTGCCCGACTCGATCTGCGTCTTGAGCCACGGCAGAATCAGCTTGAGGCGGTTGCGATTCTCCACCTCGTCGACCAGCTCGTCCACAGGGATCGGGCCCGTCACCGAGGCCAGCAGGTTCTTGATCACACCCTCGTCACAGTCCACGTCCAGCAGCCCGCCGATCACCTGCGGTGTGCGCGTCGAGTTCACCTGCTGCACATACACCTCGATAAAGTTCAGCAGCATGTTCTGGTACAGGTACAGCACCAGGTCGTGCACATAGTTGAACCGGTCGCAGACAATGATGAGCGGCAGCTGGTCAGGCAGTTTCGCCTCCTTCAAAAAGTTCTTGACCTTCTCGGGGTTGTAAGCGTTCGACTCGCGACACACACGCTCCACCTCGCGGATCTGGCCGGTGCGCGTCGCCGCCTGGATGTACTTGAAGTGCACCTCAGGATCCTCGCTCAAGTTCACCACCGAGCCCAGGTAGTAGTAGAGACCCTCGAAGCTGCGGAACTTTTCGAACATCTCAATGAGCTTGGGCGCGCCCAGCAGATCCGAGTACTTGGTGGCAATCTGCACGACCACCTGCAGGTTCTGGCGGATGTTGACGCGCAGCATCTCGTACAGCAACTCAAGCGACTGCTCCACAGTGAGCGTGCCAAAGTAGTTGACGAGCCACTCATTCTCGAAGAGGTTCGAGTGCACCACCACACGCTTGATGTCTGCCAGGTCCTCGTAGTGCTCCAGCGCACGCTGCATCAGACCCGCCTTCTCACACAGGTTCGCAATGCGCGGGCGGTCGTAGTGCGTGAACATGTGATTGCCGAGAATCGCGTCGGCGACCTGCGGCGCGTTGAGCAGGTTCACCTCGAGCAGGCGCGTCTGCAGTGCGCCCTGCTCTGGCTTGTTGTCCTTCAGAGCGTCCAGGAGGAACGACGTGGCCTGCTGCACCATGTTCTGGCTTAGGAAAATGTCGGCCACGCGCTCGACGTCCACGAGCGGGCCGTCCTCATCGGTAACGAGGCTCGACGCAAACTCGGCACCCTGCTCGGGGTTCACACGCACCACATGGCGGAGGAGCGTGGCGTAGTCGGGCGAGTAGCCCACCTTCTTGGAATACAGGACAATCTTGTTGAACTGGCCCGTCTCAGCAAAGCACGCGACGACCTTGTTCGGCACGCTGGCGCGCAGGTACACGCTCAGCGCCAGGTTCATGTCCTGCTGGCGCACGAGATCACCGAGCTCCTCGCTGCACTCAATCTTGTCCTCCTTGAGCCACTTCTCCAGCAGGTGCTTGCGACCCTGCGCCAGGACCGGCCGCGCGAGCTCAAGCGACTCGTACTGGTTCAGCGTACCGCTCTCCAGGAGCACACCAAAGTACTGCAGGATCGGCGAGAGCGTGCCCTGCTGCGTCGGCACCTGCTTCAGCTGCTCGATAGTCTGCGCCGTGCGCAGGATGCCGCGCGGTGAGTGCGCTGCAACCTTGATGGCCTCACTGTACTGGCCAGCGCTGAACAGCGAGTGGAACTGCTGCAGGTACAGGTCGTCGGCGCCAGGCAGGTTGCCGCGCGAGGCGAGCTTGAAGGCGAGATCAGTGTTGTTCAGCGTCTGCAAAATGTAGGGCACAATCGTGTGGGGGTCGACGGACACCGACAGCACCTGGCCGCGGCGGTTGACCGCAATGATACCGTGCGAGCTCTTCTGCTCCGCGGCCACGAACACGGTCTCGCCCGAGACGCGGTTCATATAGATACAGGCACCCGTCTCGAGGTCGTACAGGTGAATGAAACCGTATTTGGTCACCAGGTACACAATGCCGTACTGGCGGCTCGCCTGCATAGCCACGGGAAAGTCGTTCGCGGCCTCCGCGGGGAAGAACACGTCGGCAGCCTTCTTCGTGAAGACAGGGTTCTCCGCTGCGTGGTCGATCTCGACAATGTGCAGCTTGGCGCCGGTGGCCGTGCGCACAGCAAACGTGAAGAGCTTGTACGGAAGGGGCGCGTCCTGCGTCTTGAGCTCGACGAACGCCGCGGCGTGGCCCTCGATCGGCTGCGAGACGCCGCGCTCTTTGCTGTAGAGCTGCATTGAGCCCTTGATCCTGAACGAGTTCGGCGCGTCGTTGCTCGAGATACCGACGAGGACCATCCACTTGCCGTCGTCCGAGGCGCGGTAGTTGATGATCTGTGTGTCGGCCAGGCTGGCGTGGCGGTCGAACACCTTTTGCGGTGGCGCGTCGCCCTCGATGCTCCAGTGGTACACACTCGTGGGCGTCACGATACCTAGCTCCGTGGCGGAGATCCAGCGCCAGAACACCACGTCCTGAGGCGACACGTGGGACTGGAGCTTAGTCTTGGTTGCGAGGTTGAACACCTGAAGCTGGCGCTGCGCCTTGAGTGCCAGGATGTTCTGCTCTGGGTTCATGATCGCCGAGTCGGCGCTCATCGGCCGCCGCACGACATGCGAGATATCGTTGAGGTCGACAATGGCGACCGAGTTGCCCGCCTCGCTGCTCTCGCGCACACACACGTAGAGCTCCGACTCGAGCGTCACATTGGCAAACGATATACTTTCAGGCGCAATGCCCAGGTCCTGCAGCTGGACATGCTCTGCAAAGTGGATTGGCTTGTCCGCTGCCATGACGGGATAAGGCCGCTGGGAAGCACGTAGCCCGGCGCCGTGGTGGGTCGCGCCAGGGCCACGCACCTCGGCCGAGTGCCACGCGGCCGGCCGATCACGCTGCGACGTCAGCGTGCGAGGCCGCGGCGCGTCTCCAGATCCATGAGCGACGCAGAGAAGGCGGCTGCGCTCGAGGCGTATCGCAAGGCGATACGTCAGCATGACGAGCGCTCCGAGGATCTGAAGAAGTGTGCGTACCTCTTGCTGACCCCAGTGCGCCTGAGCATCCGTGACCTAGAGAAGGAGTACGACCAGACGGAGGAGGACATCAAGGCTCTGCAGTCGGTCGGCCAGATTATTGGCGAGGTGCTGTGCGAGCTGGACCCCGAGCGATGTACGTGTGTGGTGCTGACGCAGACATTGTCAAGGCCTCGTCGGGGCCGCGCTACGTGGTCGGTGTGCGTGCGACGGTGCCGCGCCACAAGCTCGTGCAGGGTGTGCGTGTGGCGCTGGACATGACGACGCTGACGATCATGCGCATCCTGCCGCGCGAGGTGGACCCTACGGTGTACAAGATGAGCACGGAGGACCCGAGCGGCGCGTCGTTCGCGGGCATCGGTGGCCTGAGCGAACAGATCCGCGAGCTGCGCGAGGTGATTGAGCTGCCGCTGCTCAACCCCGAGCTGTTCCAGCGCGTCGGTATCAAGACGCCGAAGGGTGTGCTGCTGTATGGCCCGCCCGGCACGGGCAAGACGCTCCTCGCGCGCGCGGTGGCCGCGACGCTGGAGACCAACTTCCTCAAAGTCGTCGCGAGTGCGATTGTGGACAAGTACATTGGCGAGAGCGCGCGCCTGGTGCGCGAGATTTTTGCCTATGCCCGCACGCAGGAGCCGTGCATCATCTTCATGGACGAGGTGGACGCGATTGGTGGGCGGCGCTTTAGCGAGGGCACCAGTGCGGACCGCGAGATCCAGCGCACGCTGATGGAGCTGCTGAACCAGATGGATGGCTTTGACCCGCTGGGCAAGACCAAGGTGATTATGGCGACGAACCGACCGGACACGCTTGACCCCGCGCTGCTGCGCCCCGGGCGCATTGACCGCAAAATCGAGATTCCGCTGCCGAACGAGCAGAGCCGTCTGGAGATCCTCAAGATCCACACGCGGCCGATTGCGAAGAAGGAGGAGCTCGACTACGAGGCGATCGTGAAGCTCTCTGACGGCTTCAACGGTGCCGACCTGCGCAACGTTGCGACGGAGGCGGGTATGTTTGCCATTCGCGCGGACCGCGACTACTGTCTGCAGGAGGACTTTATGAAGGCGGCGCGCAAGCTGCAGGAGGCCAAGCGCCACGAAAGCAAGATTGACTATGCGGCCGTATAATACACTACTGGATCCAGCCCGGCTGCATCCACGGGTCCGGTGCCATGAGGATGTGGCGGTCGAGGAACGTGAGGAAGCGCATGCGGTACTGCCGCGGCGTAATGATTGTGGGCTCGCCGCGCCCGCCGCCGCCAAGGATCGCCGTCTCCTTGACAAAGCTCTCCACGCGCTTGTCCCATGTATAGGTGCGCAGGTAGTCGATGATGCCCATGACTAGCTCCCCACGCGACGCGTCGAGCGCCACAATCAGCGAGTAGTCCATCACATTCATCTCGGTAAGG
Source organism: Malassezia caprae (assembly GCA_029542885.1). NCBI lineage: Eukaryota > Fungi > Basidiomycota > Malasseziomycetes > Malasseziales > Malasseziaceae > Malassezia > Malassezia caprae. The sequence goes on from CP119910.1 coordinate 166,654, forward strand.
AAGAGTGTGTCGTTGTACAGTGCCGCACGCAAAATGCGCTTCGAGTGCTCCCGCACAAGCACCGGCGACGTCTGCGCATAGTGCAGCAGATTCTCGTCTAGCAGCACTTCGTGTGGCCGCCCCGTCTCGTGCACGAGGCGGTGTCGCGTACTGCCCTTGAGGTCAAAGATCTTGTCGACATGCCGCCCGTACAGCAGGTTCTCCATCACCACAAAGTCCATCTTGACGCCCTTGCCCGTGTGCGTGTTCTTGAACCCGATGCGGAAGTACCCAAAGATCTTGGTCAGCGTCGTGGGCCGCGCCTGCGCCTTGCAGTCGGCCAGGTACGCAAAGTACTGCGGCGCAAATTTGCTGAACCCATCGAGCTCCGTGCGCGAGAGCTGCTTCACCACAAAGCGGTCGTCGCGCGTCTTGAGGAACGCCGAGCCGGACTTGCCGCCCTGCGAGTCCCACTTGACGCACCGCGAGAGCGACTGCACGAGCTGCGCGTCGCACCCACACATGTGCCGCAGCGCATCAAACTGCTCCGCAAAGAAGATCTTGCACCACAGCTTCACCGAGTCTGTATCAAACTCGTACAGGTAGTGCGAGCCGTCCGTGCTGCGCAACTCCTGCTCATAGTCCGGCACGCCGTCCCCCGCCCGCTGCCGCCGCAGATCGCCAATCTGCTCGCGGTAGCTTTTGGAGTCGAGCGTGAACGCAATGATCGAGCTCGGCTCGTCCTCGCGCACAACGACGCGCGCATCGGAAAACACGTGGTCCGTCGACAGAAACGGGTACTCGAGCGGCAGCAGCTCGCCCACATGCATCGTCCACGTCGCCTCGAGCAGGTGGAACAGGCGCGTGCGCTCCGAGAGCCCCTCGTCGGACGTGGAGCGCGCCTCGTCCACGTCGTCCACCTCGGCGCGCCCCACGTCCGACGGCACCGACGCAGGCAGATCCGGCGTCCCGCCCGATAGGCATAGCGAGCCCGTGTCGGACGCATCGGTCGGCACAGGCACCTCCTCTGTATCGGCGCTCGGCCCAGGCGCATCGCTCGCGCGCGGCACATCGAGGTACGAATGGCGCATCGCCTGCGTCTCGCCCAGCCACGACGCGCCGCGCCGCGCCGCACTACTGTGTTCGGGCTGCTTGGTCTCTTCGTCATCACTCTCATCGCCCCGCACGGCATCGCGCAAGTTCTTGAACACCTCAACTGTGGCATGCGCAGTCGTAACCGGCCGCGCACGCCGCACACGCGCGGCCGCTCTCTTCCGCTCGGCCTCGCGCGTCATCTGGTCGTACTGCTGCGCAAGCATGGACACTTGAGAGCGCACAGACCCATCACGCCGCTTGCTCTTAAAGCGAGGCTCGCCCCACGGCGGCCGAAGCGCCATGGGCTCGCCCCGCGGCGCTGAGAATGGCGTCAGCGCCTGGTTCGGCGGGCGCGTGAGTCGCATGCTCCCAGCGTACGCATCACGCTCTCCGGGCGCGCGCCGCCGCTCAGCCGACGGGAACGGGCGCGGATCGAGTGGCTTGAGTGCGGCCTTGGCCTCAAGCAGCGCATCGCGGGTGAGTACTCGAGGGACTTTGATCGTCGGCGACGGCGAGCGCTGCACGGGCGGCGGGCGCGCGGGAGCCGACGCTGGCTGCGCCGGGTCGTGCATCGCCGGGTCTGCCGGCACGGAAGGCGGTATACCGGCGGTGTCTGAGACGGCGGGCGAATCGGGCCGCTCGGGGCGCGCCTCGGTCGCCTTGGCGGGCGATTCGGTCTCGGGCGCCTTGACTCGGGGTTCGGCCTCGGGCGTCTTAGCCCTAGGACTCGGCTCAGGTGTCTTGGCTCTAGGACTCGGCTCGGGCGTCGCGGTCCGCTCGCGCCCATGCCCATGGTCCACCAGCACGCTGATGCGCTTGGCGTCTTCGAGGCGCGGCATATCGTCGCGGCCTTTATCGCGGTCCGAGCCCCAGAGGTCCAGGAGGGATGAGAGCTCGAGGACGCGCTTCTCGCTCGGTGTGTCGAGGGGCTCTGTATCGTACGATGCGGCATCGTCGCCATCGCGCTTGGCATGCAGGGCCGTGAGGCGCCGGAGCTCGCGCTCGCTAATCGTCGAGCGCTTCTCAAAGTCGACGAACGCGCCGTCCCACTCGACGACCTTGTCCTGAAGAAAGCGGCGCGCCTCGTTCATGCGCAGCATGTGCCGGTCCGCGTGAAAGTACGTGTCGTGGATGCACTGCTCGACCTCCGCGCAGTCGCTGCGCGCGGCCTGCGCGAGCTGCGCGAGGAGCGACTCGGCCTGCACACGCACCCGCGCCAGCGCGCCGTCCGCATAGATCGAGCGCGTCTCGAGCTCGTGCTGCAGCGCCGCGAGGCGCTCGCACACCGAGTGCCAGTACCGCGCATTCTTCTCAAAGAGGCCGATCATCTCGTGGTTCAGCGTCTCACACATGAGCTCGGCGTTCATGACCGGGCGCGTCGGCGGCACAACCACGTCCCACGGCTCGATCGGGTCGGCATGGAAGCGGATCGCCAGGTCGTGCAGCGCAAAGTACCGCACATTGTCGAGATAGTAGTTGTGCGCGCACATGGACGAGTGGCAGGACGCATTGGGGTAGCACTGCAGCTCGAGGAACTTGGCAAAGCTCAGCGACCACGCCTCGTCGCTCACGCGCGTCACCGGCGTGGTGGCCTCGCACCGCTTGCAGTAGCTCCAGCTCAGCAGCTCGTCCTCGTCGCCGGGCGTCGGGCACTCGAACCGCTCGACGACCATCTGGATGCACATCGTGTTGTGCACCATGGTCGTGTAGTGCACGAGATTCGCACTCTCGCAGCCGCGCGCGCCACACTTGAGTGCGCTCTCCGCACACACACGCTCGAGGACGAGGCCGAGCGGCTCGTCGTCCGGGCCGTAGAACTCGAACGTCTGGAACGCGGGGCCGCGGCACACCTGCTGCGTCGCCGCACACGTCGTGCTCGCGAGCGTGACGAGGCGCTGGTGCGCAAACGGCGTGAGCATCCTGGACATGCTGCTGACACACGCGTGCCAACACGTGCGGATCGCCTCGTGCTCCGCCTCGAGCTGCGCGCGCTCCGTGTCGGCGCGGTACGAGTGCGGCACACACAGCGTTAGGACGCGCGGCTCCAGACCAGAGACGCGCTGCTCGGCCGTATACGTGAACGTGGCCGGCGCCACGTTCATCTTGCGCAGCGTGTGCAGCCGGTCCGTGACCTCCTTCATGCGCGTCACGAGGTACGGCGGCGGCAGCACGACCGAGATCGACGCACTGAGCAGCAGGCGCTGGAACTTTTTCAGCGTCTCGTCGAGGATGATGCGCTGGTGCATCTCGTCCTCGTTGTCCGGCGGCGCGCCCGCCGCATCCGCCTGCGACTGGATATTGATCACGGACCAGTCGAGCACCGCGCCCATATCGCGCCGCGCATACTCCTCGAGCTTGAGGTTGTACCCCACGAACACCATCAGCGCCAGGATCGCCTTGATGCGCCGCAGCTTGGCCAGGCGCGCGCCACGCAGGATGAGCGCACTGCCGACCTCCTTGGAGGCCACCTCGACGCGCAGGAGCGGCTTGCGCCGCTCGGGTGCCTCGGCGTGCTGGTACGTGTCAATGGACACGCTCGCACATCGCCCGAGGCGCGGCTCGAGCGCCAGCCGGTCGATCGACGCGATGACGTCGGCTTGCGTGCAGTGCGCAATCGCGTCCATCGCCGAGCGCTTCATGCGGCAGAACACGGCGACGCCCGCCTCCTCGAACAGCTCGAGCGCGAGGTGCGATACCGACTGCTCGGCAATGACCACGTTGGGCCGCTGCGCCAGGATGCGCGCGACGAGGATCCGCAGAAACTCGCGCTCCTGCGCCATGATCGAGTCGAGCGACATGAGCTGATTCGCATTGCGGTGGTACTCGATCGGAAACGCAACGAGCAGCAGGCGGGCGCTCCGCATCGGGAGCAGGTCCGCCATGCGCTTCGTCGCCACATTCTTTGTGCACACATACCCATCGATAAACTCACAGTCCGAAATGGAGCCGCCCGGGAAGCACTTGATCTTGACAAAGTGCCGAATGTCCGTCACGTACGTGTGCCGCGTCCGCACATGGATCCGCTCAATCACCGCTAGCGCCAGCAGCTTGACCGTCTCCTTCCACGGCTGCACCTCGCCCACATGCTCGGCGAGCAGCAGCTGGTGCAGCATGCGCAGAAAGTACACGAGCGACGTGGCGCCCAGCGCCGTGCTCGTGACGTAGCGCGACGCACCGCGCATCAGCTTCTGGCGCGCCGTGCTCCGCCGGACCGGACTCGCGGTGCGTGGCGACACGGCGTCGTCCGGCGCATCGTCCGCCCCGCTCGTCTCGGCCACGGCCTCGGGCCCTTCGTCGGACGTGTCGTGCGGCGTCTCTGGCGCGACGATCGGGGCAACAAGCTCGGACGCATGCGCCTCGCCCTCGTCGAGGTCAGAGCGGAATGGCGCCTCCTCCACGGCTGCCGGCTCTGCGATCGACAAGTCGCCCAGCGCCTCGAGCTCGTGCAGCTGCATGCTCACGCCCGCCGCCTCGCTCTCGGACGAGTGGCGCCGTGGAAGCGCATGCGAGTCGTGCGAGAATAGCGTCTTTGCAGCAAACTCGGAGCGCGGCGCCGGCACGTCGTGCGCCTCTTCCACCACACTCGACACAGAGTGCGCGCGAGGACGCACACTCGATGCGCGCGCGTCCGCATCAATCTTTTGCCGCCGGTCGTACTCCTCGAGCATGCGCTTGCACTGGTCGCAGGTGCGCAGCGCGCCATAGTGGCCCCAGCGCTCGCCGGGCACGAGACTCGACGCGCACCGGCTGCAGAAAATCTGGCCGCAAATGCGGCAGTGGTGCTTGCGGCGCAGCGACGTAAAGGGCATGAGGCAGTCGCGGCACTCTTTCGCCGTTTCATCGGCCATCCAGTACTTGCGGCTGAGTCCCTCGCCGCGGAAGCGTCGGATCCACAGGTCTGCGCTCGGGCGCATACTGATGGTGCTCATAGTATCGTCGCCCGCATCGGAGCGCGCCCGCCGCGTCGTGACGGAACGTGCGTCCTCCAGCACGTCGGAGCTGAGCGGGAAGCCTGGGACGCTTTGGACTGTGCCCCACAAGCTCTCGGGGCGCCTGTCGTCCGCATCGTGCGTAGACGATGTCGGACTGCGCGGCTCGTCGTTGCGTTGGCCGGCCGCGTGCTCCGGGACCATGGTGATGGCAGGCGACACGGTGCGCAGCGGCACAATGCCGTGGCCCTGCACGGCCCGGCTCGGAGCTCGCCGCGTCGCCGGCACCGCGGACGACGGATGCGTCTTCTTCGGCGGCGGCTCCGGCGCTGCGTAAAAGGCCGCCCGCATACGATCAAACAGGGAGGCAAACGCAAACGACGAGGGCGGCCTCTCCTCCTTCTCGTCGAGGAATCCAAATGACATGAACCGCGGCTCCTCCATCGATGCGCTCGCTGACGCCAAGGACGGCGCGTCGGCAGAAGGCGGCCGCGCGCTCGCCGCGCCAGTCATCGTGGGCGTGCGACGAGTGGCAGGATGGTCCGTGTCAGATGGCCCATGTGGAGGCTACATTCTACGGCGCCGCTCGATAGGCGCGGTCCACGCGCGTGATGAGGTGCAGACCCGCGACTTCCTGGAGCGCGACGCACCGGTGGTGCAGGAGCTCCAAGTCGCGGAAGCGCAGGCGGGGCCGTGCGGGCGCTAGAGGCGCATACTTGTCAGCGGCAACGAACGTGCGTGGCTGCGCGGCCAGAGCGGCCAGCAGCGCCGGCGGCGGCGGCAGCGGCGCCCAGTCGAGGCCTTGGGGCGCTGGGGGCAGCACGCTCAGCGCGCGGCCCGCTTTTTCGGGGGGGTACGTGCGCAAGAAGGCCTGCAGGAGCGCGAGGCCCTCTTCCACGCGATAGCTCTTTGCGTGCTGCCGGATCATGAGCGCCCACATCTTGGACACGACTTGTGCGTCCGCCTGCGCCTCGAGCGCGCGCCACTGCTCCCACACGCGTGCAGCCACCTCGTCCGCATACGCACGCTCTTTGTGCTGCGTGCACGCCTCGAGGACCATCGCCCACGTATGTGCGTTCGGCGCGATGCCCGCCTGCTGGAATAGGCCGTCGGGCGCTTCCGTCGCGTGTACGAGCACCTCGAGGCGCTGAGGCGCACGCACATGGTGCGCCAGCACAGACAGATACGCATTGAGCATGCGCGGCGTGAGCGCCACCGCGGCCAGCGGGTGCGCGGCCGCATCCGCCTGCCCGTGATCAGCGAGGATCCGCGCCATGAGCGCCTGGACCTCGGCGACGACGTCGGAGGCTGTTTGCGGCATGGCCTGCGAAAACGTACGCGGCTCAGTCTCGATGACCTCGGACGCCCCGTCCTGGGCCTCGGTCGGCGCGCCGTGCGCCACATCCGCGCGGCGGACCGGCGGGCGATACACGGCGTACGTCCAAAAGACATTCGCCATCGTCTCCTCGTTCGGCCCATGCGCCGCACCGCGCGCCATGGCCGCATGCACAAGGTCCGCGAGGATCCACCGCGCAGTATCGAGGTCGCCGTGCCGCGCGCTGCCTTGAAGGACGGCATTATACGTGTACGCATCAGGCGCCATGGGCGACGTGGGGTCGGACGACAGGTCCATAAGCTGGCGGAGGAACTGGATCGCATCGCCATAGTGCTCCTTGCGCCGTGCACACGTGAGGATCAGGCTGTCGTACACCTCCTTGTTCGGCCGGATCCCATGGTGCATGGTCATCTCGCGGAACAGGTCGAGCGCGCGTTCCGCGTCCGCAAGCATGGCACTGGGTCGCCGCGCGCCGAGCGGCGTTGGCTGCGGGACGCCTGCAGCACACGCGCGGATCATCATCGCGTACAGCGCGGCGTCCGGCACGGCATGCGCGGCAAAGCGCATGTGGTAGAAAAGCGACCACGCGAGGGGCTGCAGCACACGCACCGGGTGCTTAAGCAGGTGCTCCATCACGAGCGTGTATGACGACATGGGCGCCGGCACACTCTGCTCCCAGTGCGCGAGGTACTGCGCCGCCTTCCACAGCTGGTTCGTTTGGGTATAGGCTTTGGTGACCACATGCTGGATGCCGGCATCAGGCGCGACGCCCTGCGTGTCCAGCACTGCGCTCAGCTCGAGCACTGCGTCGGCGTCGCCAGCGCGCGCATACACGTCCATGACCTGGCGGAAGAGCGGAAGACACGCGGGGCCCTGCTGCAGCGCGAGCGCAAGCACTGTCTTGACGTGGGGTGCGTCGCCATCGCGCGCGCTCTGCATGGCGAGCGCTGCCCACTCGTCCGGGTGCAGGTCCGCGTCCAGGCCGTCCTCCTCAACAAGGCGCTGCACGAGCTGATCACGCAGGGCCTGGCGGTCGTCGGCGCCGAGGGTCGCGACGTCGGTGGAGGCGGGCGGCAGCGACGCGATGCCCCAGCGCTGCGCGAGCGCGCGGAGCACGGTGGTCGTGCTAGGTGGCGGCGGGAGCGTTGGCGCATCGGCTGGCATGGGCGCTACTAGCTCGCGGTACATGGCCTCGAGCGCCTCGTCATCGAGTGGCGGCAGATCCTTGGTCGCCTGTGTGATGTGCTCGTGCCGGTCCGACACTTGGAGCTGGCGCTCCAGCTCGGCGATTTCGCGACGCAGCTCGATTTCGCGGTGCCGCAGTGTGCCGCGGCGAATCGGCGCTCGACGCGCATGACACGGCACGCCCGTAGAGAGCGCACGCAGCGCGAGGCGCGGCGCACCGAGGGCGGCTCGTCGCAGCATGCAGCAAGACGCCACTGTTATCACGTGCTATTTCAAAAGGTCGAGGCCGGCGAACGGATCGTGCGGCGCGGGCGGCGGCGCCGCTGGGCGCGCCGAGCTGCTTGCCAATGGCGTGGGCGGCATGGCAGGGCCGCTCGGCGCGTCGAGGTCGCCCAGCAGGTCCATCACGCCGCGCTCCGGCTTGGCAGGCGCGGCCGGTGCAGAGGTATCGAGGGACACGAGAGCGGCCAAGTCGCTGGCGCCTGGCGTGGGCGCCGAGGGGGGCGCCGGCTCATCGTCGAACGAGATGAGCGCCGTGTCCCGGCTGCCGGGCGGCGCGCGCCCGTGCGCGACGGCGTCGTACTGGGCGAGCGTGTCGTGGATGTGGTCGTTGATTTCGAGGAAGTGTGCGAGGAGCTCAGACTCTTCCTGCTGCGCCTGCTCGATCCAGCGCTGCAGACGCGGCTGCACACTCCGCAGGTGCGAGGCGACCTGGTCGTACGCGTCGCCCGCCACGAACTTCTCCGTGGGCTTGGCCTGCGCGAGCATCTCCGCCAGGAGCCGCGCGCGCGCGGCCACCTTGTCCATTTCCTTGGCGACCTGACGCACCTGGACGCTGTGCTGCTCCGGCTCCGCCCCTGAAAGGATCTTCATGAGCTCCTGCGCCTGCTGCAGGTCGCGCGGTGTGCCGCGGCGGATGAGCTCCTGGAGCTTGGCGCTCTGCGCGAGGCGCGTCTCCTCCTCGAGCTCCTCGGGCGACTGGAGCGGCTGGGCCGTGTTCAGCACAGAGGCCGAGCGCGAGTCGACCTTGGGGAAGCGGTACCCCTTGTACATGAGCAGGCGGTGCATGTCGCGGATATGCACGAGGTCCTCCTTGTACTTGCTGGTGACGCAGATTGTCTGCCGCCACTCGTGGATCATCTCGAGGATGCGCGTCATCACGGGGCTCGGGTGCATCGGCGGGCGCTCCGGGAAGCGGCGCACGAGCTCGTTGAGAAACTCTTTCGTGGCGATCTGTAGGTGCATTAGAAAGCCGCAGTTTTTCACCAAAATGTCGAGCAGGTGCAGCGCAAGCATGCCCACATGGGGTATGCGTGAGTTCACATACTCGACAATCTCAAACGCCGCCTCGCGAGCCGTGTTCGCCCGCTTCGTGTTGATGTAGTCAGCGAGCTCGAGGGCGAGCGGTAAATTTGGCTGCTCGAGTCCCGGATCGCAGCAGCGCACCACAAACGACTGCACGGGCGAGAGGTGCATGCCGAGCTCCGGCGCCCGACTGCCCCACTCGGTCTGGCGCGTCGCGTACGGCGGCATGGGGCCTGCTGTCAGCCTAGCGGCCGCACGCCAGGTCCTCTTTATCACGTGATACGGCCGTGCGCCGCGCGCCTCGCCCAGCGGCGAGCGCGCTGCGCCCATGTGGCTCGTGGCCTCCTGCTTTGATGGCGAGCATGGTGCGTCGCGCCACTAACCACAGAGCCGCCGTCGCTGCGGGCCCTGCATACGGACCGCACATATACGCTTGGGCGCAAGCTCGGCGCCGTCGACCTGCTTGTGCCGGTCGTGCGCATCAGTCGCTTCTCCGGCACACTGACCGTCGGCGCGATGCATGACAGCGAAGTCGCGCAGCCTAGCGTGCGTCCCAGTATCACATGGACGCTGCACGCGAGTAGCAAGGCCGGCAGCCTCATCGAGGGCGTTCGCGGCCGGAACCGCTTCCAGCAGCGCGTGCGCCCCGAGACCCCAATGCCTTTGCACGACGGCGATACCCTGTGCCTCGTGCCAGGCGTCACGGCCACTCTGCACTGGCAGCCGCTGACTGTGTGCGTCGTACGCGTGCCGTCGCTCGAGACGGATGTTGCCACGGCCGCAGCGGCTCGCCTCGGCCTGCACCTCGTGCCGCCCGCGCAGCTCGCGGAGGCGACGCACGTGTGTGTGTCAGCCGTGCGACCGAACAAGACGCAGCTGCTCGCGCTCGTGCATGGCCTGCCGTTTGTATCCGAGGCATTTGTGCATGCACTTATGGAGCGCCCGCCCGAGGCCGCATGGGCGCTGCCTGATCCGAGCGCCTTTGTGCCCGCGAGTGATCCACGCCTCACGCCCGAGGCTTATATACCCCCCACGAAGCTGCAACCTGATGCGCGGCGACGGCATCTCTTCCAGGGCGCAGCCTTGCTAATGGTGGTCGCAGGCTCCGCACGCCGATATTCGGATATGGCCGAGTTGGCACGCGCGGCCGGCGCCGATGTCCACGTCCATGATGCAGCGACACACACACTCAACGAGGCGCGCGAGACGGAGCGCGCCCTATCGTCGGTGCGCGCACTCACAGCTCATCCAATGTATGTGGTGGTAGCCGACGATGCGGCGCCGCTCGCTACGAGTGTGCGTAGCGCCGCTGCGCGCCTGGGTCTCGTATGGCTGCCAGACGGCCTCGCGGCTATCACGCAGGGCATTCTCGACGTCCAGCGCTGGGACCAGATGGTCCCTGTGCCGCCCCCTGAGGCGCCGCCGGGCCTCGATACACTCGACGTGTCGAGTGTGGGCGATGTGACTATGGACGTTACGAGCGACTACAGCAGCGATAAAGTGCCGCGCCCATCGCAGGGCGACGCGGTGCGCTCCGTCCCACGAGCGCCGCGCATCACGGCAGCGGACTTGCTGCAAGAACACGGGGCAGAGCCGGAGCCAGAGCCAGAGCCAGAGCCAGAGCCAGAGGCTCCGATGGACGCGCCCGCTGACTCCCCGGGCGAGAGCGTCTCCTGTGCACCTCATGTCCCGTCGCTTCCGCGGCGCGCAGGGACGCGGCAGGCGCGGCGCTCACACTTGCTTGACGAGCTCCTGGGTGTCGAGGCACCCGAGCCAGCGCCGCACCATATACCCGAAGGACGCGCTACCAGCCCGGCGGCGCCACCCGTTCCGAGTCCTGCGCCGGCGTCGTCCATGGAGATGATGCCGTTATCTCGTGCATCGCTTCTCCAGGTACAGGTCGTGCCGATGGTCCGCCCGTCGCGTGGTGCACGCGAGGCACGGCGGCGGCGGCGGCGGCGCGTGTCGCGGCGCATCGCCCTTGTGCTGGATGCCCCGCGTGTGCGAGGTACCGTAGAGGAGCAGGATGCACTATAGTCTATTCGGCTACCTGGTCGAGTGTCGACGCTGTGCGTGTGCGCTCCATGCTGGTAGCGCGCACATCCCGAGAGCGCGAGCGCGAGCGCGAGCGAATGCGGAAGAGGCTAGCGACGTTCCCGAGTCCCCGGCCGCGCTCCTGCTCGCCGCACGGATTCGACGACACAGGGGGTGGCGCGCCGCGGCCGCCATGGGGCCGATTGCCGACGCCGCCGCGGCCGACCACGGTCCCGTTGGTCTGCAGTTCGCGCGACTGCATCTCGTCTTGCAATTCGAGGGCACGGAACTTTTCCTCCTCGCGCAACTTGCGCTCGACGGGGTCGCGCGAGGGCGAACGCACATTGCCAGCGCCGCCGCGCCCGACATGCACGGTGCTGAGCTGCTCGCGCAACTGGGACTCGTTGCTGACCTCGCCACGTGCTAAATGTGCGTGCATCTAGTGTTAGTGCGCCTACACACATTGCCGATGCCTCCCCGGCCCGAGGCCTTGAGGGACCGCCCGCGCTCTGGCTCGTCTGCCATCACTGGGGCGCCGAGATAAGCGCACGGCGAGCGCGGCGCACTTGTCTCCACATCACGTGCTATATTGTGGGGTCGCGCCACTATCACGCGAGCGGAGGTAGATCGGCGGGCACGTCGAGCGTAGGCGATAAGCTCTCGGCCCCGTCCGCGAGGCGCAAAAAGCCCTGCCCCGAGCCGATCAGCCGCCGCTTCTTCTTGCGGGCTTGGGGCTCTGGATCGTCGCGTACGCGCGTGCCGAGCATGGGCGTCGCCTCGGCATCGAGATCGGGCGCAGCCATCGCTGTGCGCTCGAGCATCGGCGTCATGCCGGGGCGCAGCGCAGGCGCCCGCGCAGGCGTCGCGGCCGGCGGCTCGTCCTCGTGCGTGGGCGTTGCGCGCTGTTCGGTCGGCGACGCTTGTGCGTCCTCCGTCCATAGACCCGGCTCAGCTCGCACTCCATACGCCTCGAGCGACGGTGCAAACTCGGTGGGCGGCGCGGCCTCTACCACACTCGAGCGCCTCGAGGCGTGCTGTGCTGCGAGCTCCGCCTCTGCCACCTGTCGCGCTGCCGCCTCCGCTGCGACCTGCTGCTGCAGCTCGGCCACCTGCTGCCGGAGCCGCTGCGTATCGTCCGCCTGCGCTGTGGCCTGCTGATGGCCGCGGTGCGCGTACAGGCCCGCGAGGAACGCCGTCTGCTCGTGAGCGAGACGAAGGCGCCGCCGCTGCTCGGCCAGCTCCGACTGCAGCTTGGTCACCTCGTTCTGGTGTACGACCAGCTGCACATGCACCGAGTCGAGCTCGTCCGCCCCGTCCGACGAGCTCGTGAGCAGACGCCAGTACCGGTTGTCGTACTCAATCTTGGTATCGGCCATGTGCGACTCGAGTACACGCACGCGCTGCCGCATCGCTCGCCGGTCGCTCTCGCGTCCCCGCTGCAAAGCAGTGACCTGCTCCTGCAGCGCGGCCTGCTCGCTCGTCCAGCCACACGCATCGCCACGCGCATGCACAAGTCGGTCGTGCATGGTATCGAGCTCCTCTTCCAGCTCAGCACACCGCCGCTTCCACTTGAGCAGCTCCTCCGTCAACAGGCGGTTCGAGCGCGTCGGCGGCGCAGCCGGCACGGCCCGGCTTGGCGACGGGACCACAGGCTGCACGGCCCGGCTTGGCGACGGGGCCGCAGGCTGTACGGCCCGAGGCGCTGCGCGCGCCGGCGAGCTGGGGCCGCGCGGCGTGGGCACAGAGCGGCGCGGTGAGGGCGGTGCCTCGGCGGTCGACGGGCGCGTGCGCACAGTCGCTGTCTCTGCCTTGGTCGCCGGCACGGCGGCAGGGGGTGCGGGCGCCTTGCGAGGTGTGCCGCGGCCCGGCACGGCAGGTGAATGGTGCGCACGCTGGGCAGACCATGGCGAGGCGGGCGCGGGTGAGGCCTGGCCCGGTGCCAGAGACGCTCGTGAGCGCTCCAAAGGCGCTGGGCGCACACTGATCGGTGTGCGTGCCTTGACGGGCGAGGCACGCAGCGGCGTCGGTGCTTTGGCCGGTGAGGCGCTGATCGGTGTGCGCGCCTTGACGGGCGAGGTACGCATCGGTGTCGGGGCCTTGGCCGGCGAGGCGCGCGGCGGTGGCAGCCGCGATGGGCCAGCCATGGGCGCGGGTGAGACAGTGTCGGGGCGCGGCGGTGGCGGCGCCTGTGCCTTGCCGCGCATGAAGGCGCGGCGCGTATCGGTGAACGGGTCGGTAATCTTGTCAAAGTCGATGGTATCATAGTAGCCGGCCGGCTCAGCAGGTCCCGGTGTCGTGGATGGAGGCGGTGCGCGCTGGCTCTGGGGCGTGCGCCGCGCTGGCGCCTCGCGCGCCGGTGTGCGGGCGGGCAAGGGCCGCGGCGGCGATGGCTCGTCCCACACGGGCTCCTCGTCCATATCGCTCGACGAGGCGTCTTGCCCCTCATTCTCGTTCGGCACAAAGTCGGTATCCTCGATATCGTCGTCGTCGTCGAGCTCTGCATGGTGCGCAAGCGGCGAGCGCGGCAGGACGGGCGGCGGAAGGTCCATGTCGTGGAGGCCCGTCATGAGCGGCGACTCGCCCAGCGTTTCATCGAGCGACAGACGCAATGAGCGTTCTGTGCTGCGTGGCGTATGTGCCTGAGCACCCAGGACAGGCAGGCGCCCAATCTTGCGTGGCTCCGCCCGCTCCATGCCGCACGGCAAGACGCGCGCGACGAGCGTCGCGCGGCGCGTTGTATCACGTGACAAAAATCGGGTGCGGGCGCAGCGTGGCTCTCTTTCTTCGTTGAGCAAAGTGTGGGCGGTTCGACAAGCCACTCGACTGGCCCGTCCTTTTTGTGTCATACGTGTGCGGACCCATTTCTATATGAGCCGTCCCCCGATTCCATCGCAGCACGAGTTTTCCGGTGCGCCGCTGTTCCAGCGCCTGCCCAAGCTGCCGCCGCTCGAAGGCACGGATCCTGCGCGTGCGCCGCAGGATGCGTTCCGGCTGGCGATTGCGGCCCCGCTGTCCGAGGTGCTCGGCACGCCGCTCATGGACACGTTCCTGGCTGTGGCGCCGGGCGGCAAGGAGGCTGACTTTAAGGTCGTGCTCCCTCGCTTCCGCCTGCCGGCCAAGGTCGACGAGCTGCAGGACAAGGTACTCTCGTCGTTCCAGCCGAACGAGTACGTGGAGAGCGTGAAGAAGCAGGGTCCTGCGGTGTTGTACACGGTGAACAAGTCCACGCTCGTCTCGCTCGTGCTCTCGACGGTGCATGCGCTGACGTACGGCGAGGGCGCCGCGATCGATGCCGACGGCCAAAAGCAGCCGTCGTACGGCTCCAACACGTCGGGCCGCGGCAAGCGCATCATTGTCGAGTTTTCGTCGCCGAACATTGCCAAGCCGTTCCACGCGGGCCACCTGCGCAGCACGATCATCGGCGCCTTCCTCGCGAACCTGTACGAGGCGAATGGCTGGGATGTGACGCGCCTCAACTACCTGGGCGACTGGGGCAAGCAGTTTGGTCTGCTCGCGCTCGGATGGCGCCGCTTTGGTGACGAGGCGAAGCTGCAGGCGGACCCTGTGCAGCACCTCTTTGACGTGTACGTCGAGATCAACAAGCTCGCGTCCGAGGAAGGCGGCAAGGGCGAGGCGATCCACGACGAGGCGCGCGAGTTCTTCAAGGGCATGGAGGACGGCAAGCCGGAGAACCTCGTCGAGTGGTCGCGCTTCCGTGAGCTGTCGATCGAAAAGTACAAGGAGACGTACGCGCGCCTGAACGTGCACTTTGACGAGTACCGCGGCGAGTCGAAGGTGAAGCGCGAGCAGCTCGAGTCGACGATGGCCAAGCTGCGCGACGCCGACTTTACGACGCGCGAGGAAAACGGCGCGCTGCTCGCTGATCTGACGTCGTACAAGCTCGAGAAGGCAGTGATTGTGCGCAAGGACGGCACGCCGCTGTACCTCACGCGCGATATCCCCGAGGCGGAGGAGCGCTACGAGCAGTACCACTTTGACAAGATGATCTATGTGATTGCGTCGCAGCAGGACCTGCACTGTGCGCAGCTGTTCAAGATCCTCGAGCTGCTCGGCCACCCCTGGGCGCGCAAGGAGGCGGGCGGTCTCCTGCACATCAACTTTGGTATGGTGCAGGGCATGTCGACCCGCAAGGGCACGGTCGTGTTTCTCGACCACATCCTCAACGAGACCAAGGAGCAGATGCACGAGGTCATGCGCAAGAACGAGGTCAAGTACGCGCAGCTCGAGGACCCCGAGCGCACCGCCGACATTGTCGGCATGACGGCCATCAAGATCCAGGACATGGCCGGCAAGCGCATCAACAACTACACGTTCGACTGGAAGCGCATGTTCTCGTTCGAGGGCGACACGGGCCCATACCTGCAGTACAACCACGTGCGTCTCTGCTCGATGGAGCGCACTAACGCGGAGGACGGCCTTGTGCTCCCGAAGGAGGACCTCGATGTCTCGGCGATGCATACGGACCAGCTCATCACGCCTGAGGCGCTCGAGATTGTGTGGCTCCTTGCGCAATGGCCCGACGTCGTACGCACGGCGAGTCGCGATCACCAGGCGTCGACCGTGGTGACATTCTGCTTCAAGCTGACGCACGCCATCAGCTCGGCCTGGGAAAAGCTCATTGTCAAGGGCCAGGCCAAGGAAGACGCGCTCGTGCGCCTGTGGCTCTACCGCTGCGCCAAGGATGTGCTTGGTAGCGCGCTGCGCCTGCTCACCATTACGCCGCTCGAACGCATGTAGGTCATATGGTACAATAGTCTACAGGCTACTTGCGCTTCTTCAGCTTGGGGTTCGATGTCCGGCTCGCCTTGCGGTTCACACCCACGCGGCTGCCGCGCTCGCGCTGCCGCGACTGCGCTTGCGCTGCCTCCAGGCTCGCCTTCTTGCTGCGGTTCTTGTTCTTCACATTGGCGAGCGTGTAGTAGTTCTCCGCCTTGCGCTTGCTCGTCGTCATACGCTTCTCCTTGACGGGCGGGCGCTCCTCGTCCGAGACGGGAGAGTCGGGCGAGTCGGGCGCGTCGTGCGCAGGCGACGACGCGCGGAACACATCCTCCCAGGCCAGGCCCTCGAAGTCGTCTTCGCTGTCGTCGTCGTCGTCGTCGTCGTCGTCGTCGTCGTCGTCGTCCTCTTCGTCGTCCTCTTCGTCGTCTTCTTCTTGAGCCTCCACATCATCCTCGCCCTCCAGCGTCTCGTCTGGGGCCTCGCCATCGCCCCGCTCAAAGTCCTCGGGCACACCGCCATGGGTATCTTCGTTGGTGAACTTGGTTACCACGGGGATCTGGCGGATCGGCTGGTCCACGCCCTTTACGCGGCGCTCCGCCTGCTCGCCGTCCGACTTGGCCGGCGGCAGCGGCGGCGGCACAAAGAAGGGGATCTTGCCGCGGATCCAGTCGTTGAGTACCATGCGCGCACTCGTGTCGAGGTCCGGCTCGCCGCCCTTGAGCAGCTTGCCCATGCGCATCGAGAGCTGCGCCAAAAAGTCGTCCGCGTCCTTCCACGAGGTCAGCTGGTACGTGCGCTTAATGTACTCGGGCTTGACACGGCTCAGCAGCGACGCAATGTGCTCGCTCGGCGTCTCGAGATTCTCTACACGCACCACACCCTTGAGCACCGTGTTGGTCTCTGAGTCGTGCGCGCTCACCGGCACAATGCCTGGGCAGTCGATTAAATAGATACGCCGCATCAGCGTAATGTACTGCCAGACCTTGGTCTCGCCGGGAATCGGTGCCACATTGCACACCTTCTTCTTCTTCAGCGTGTTGATGATCGAGCTCTTGCCGACGTTGGGGTAGCCCACGAAGCCCACACTGATCTGCTTCTTGTCCGAGTGTAGCACACTGAACTGGCGCAGCAGCTGGATCAGACTGCCCTTGCCAAAGCTGTGGTTGATCGACGCGTGGAACGCCAGCGTCGGGAACTCCTTCGAGAGAATCTTGATCCAGCGCGCCTGTGGGTTAGTACTGCTCATACGCGGGGAGGGGGGGGGGACTGTTCGTGACGGCACAGAGGTCACGCCGCATCGCTTGCGCTCGGCGCAACCCCTGCGCCACCAAGCCAGTGACAGAGGCATCCTTCCCACATCCGGTCCTCAATGGCGGGAGAGGACTTGGGAGGGGTGGCAAGCCACGGTGAAGGCTGCACATCTGCCACCGTTACTCTTCCACATTCGTAACAGTGTATGCGCCACGGGATGGTGCAGAGCACCAGGCTGCAACCCTTGACTTGAATGTGGGGCATGGGGGGAGGGGAGGGGTTGTACGTACCGTTACCCACGTAGGGACTAGGTCCACCTTGTTTAGCACAAACACGAGGTGCTTGTGCGGCGTCTCTTCACGAATGTGCTTTTCAACGTTGCGGCAGCGAGTGCCCATGGGGTCGCGGGCGTCCAGGACATGTAAAATCACGTCCGAGCTGTCAATCACCTTGTACAGCTCGCCCCAAATGCGGCGCGACTGGCCCTTGGAGTAGACAGGCTCTGAGCGGCCGCGCTGGACCGGCGCCGAGTACACCTCGTTCGGAAGCGCAATGCGCTCCGACTCGGACGAGCCAAGGGGGATCTCGCGGTCCTCGGGCACGAGTCCCTCGCCACGCGCCTTGGCCTCGATGGACGCCACCTTCTCGTCTTCCTGCTCGCCCATCACACGGGACGTCTCAGCGAGGTCCGCGAACGAGCTCATGCCCATATCGAGACGCGGGCGCTTCCGCTGCGCGCTGGGGCCAAATGTCTTCTCAAACGGCTCGACCTCCGTCAGCGACGGGGCCTTACCACGCGCAGGCTCCTGGATCAGGCTCATGGGCAGCTTGTTGCGCCGCAGCAGCACGCTGTAGGGGTCGTTCACTTTGGAGCCCAGCGCGGTGCGGAAGTGGTCCAGCGCATCCTGCCCAATCACGCGTGTGTTGCCGAACCAGCGGCGGTCCGGCTGCACCCGCCCCGGCTTGGCTTCCGAGCTCTGGAACTCGGCTGCCTGGACGACGTTGCCTGCGCGGTCGCGCTGCGCCTTGGTCGAAGAGCTGAACTTCGACAGCATCTTTACACGCTTGGCGGCCTTGGCATCTCGATAAAAGTTCTCGCCCTTTACGCTCCGGATGCCGGACGGCTTGTCCTTTTTCTGGGCAGCCATGGTGCACGAGCAAGAAAAAAAAGCGCCGCATCGCTCCACGGCCGATACTCACGTGACTGACACACCGCCGCGCTGTCGTTGTGCGCACAAGCCTCGACCCTGTCTAGCATGAGTGCAGCGGACAACCCGCCGCCGCCGCCGCCGCGCAGTCGCGCCCGCGGGAACAATAAGCGGACAAACAGGAAGACACCGCCTCCTGTTGAAGAGCAAGAAGTGTTCGCGGATGCAGTGGCCGCCGACGCCGATCAGACCGAGACGGCACCGACGGCGGATGTGACAGAGGCCCAAGAGGTGGCCGAGACTGCCACGGAGCCTGTGGCTGCGACGCCTGTAGCAGATTCAGCAGACTCCCTGCATGACCAGCTTGCCTCGCGTGATCAAGAGCTTGCGCAGCTCCGCAAGGAGCTCCAGGATGCCATCTCTGCGCGCAACGATGTGGCCGATGCCCATGCCGACTGGCTCAAGGAGCGCGAAGAGCTCAAGGCACAAAAGGAAGAGCTCGAGCAGCGCGTCGAGCAGGAGCGCGAACGCGCGGACAGTGCCGAAGAGCGGATCCGCGACCTGCGCCGCACAAACGAGGAGAGCCGCCGCGCAATTATGCGGCTGCAGCAGGCGCGTCCTGCCACGCCTAGGACCGAGTCAGATGCGTCGGAGCGTTCGGCACGGCGCACCAGTGCGATCTTGGGACCCTTCACGGCCAAGGCGCTTGCGAGCGCGACGGAGGGCGACGGTGAACCGGAGCACAAGGGACTGCGCGATCTCCAGCTGGTGAGCCCGCCGCAGGCAAACTCGGACACATTCTCGCCAGTGCTGGGCAGCAAGATCGAGGAGGAGCAGCCGGAAGATGCACTTCCGCCCAAGGACCATCCCGATGAAGGCAGTCAGCAGTCGGGCATCACAGGCCTGTTCCCCTCGTCGCTGCTGCGCCCGCCCTTCGGCCTGCTGCGCAAGTCGGGCGGTACAGAGAGCCAGACGAGCCCGACTATCGGCTCGCAGGAAGACGCCGCCACGCTCGAGTCGTTGCGCACGGAGCATGAAAGGGCACAGACTCAGCTGGAGTCCATGCACAAGGAGATCGCGGCGCTTCAGGACCAGCTGCTCGAGTCGCGTGAGGCGCAGCAGGCGAGTGAATCGCTGATCAAGTCTCTTCGCGAGTACATTGTCAATGCGGAAAAGAGCGGAAAGCGTGAAGTCCCGCTGCCGCCCCCCACGGAGGCCATGGAGCTTGCCATCGAGTTGGCGCCGACCGCGGAGGGGTCAGAGGCGCAGGGGGCAACCGAGGCGGAGCCTCCACTATCAACATAGGCGTCACTTAGTGCTGAGGACCATGTGGAGCACCGTAGCGCTGCTGCTGGGCCTAGCGTGGCTCGGCGCATGGCTCCGGCCGCGGCACGTCGGGCCGGCGTGGACAGAGGAGGTGCCGGTGTACATGCGTGCGGCCTCACAAGGCTACGAGCCGCACTACAACTTGACGGGCCGGCGCGGTGCCGTGGCCTGTGAGGTAGACGTGTGCTCCAATGCGGGCGCGTATATCCTGGAGAAGGGCGGCTCGGCGGCCGATGCAGTACGTGGCACGCGCTCACACAGATCATCGCTGCGTCCAGCTGCGTGGGTGTGATTAGCGCATTCCACTCGGGCATAGGTGGCGGCGGATTTGCGCTTATCAAGACGCAAGGCAACGACCCGGTGATGCTGGACTACCGCGAGACGGCGCCAGGCGCAGCGCATCGCGATATGTATGTGGGGAAGCCCATCGATGCGTCACTATGGGGGTACGTCGTGCTAGCTGATCGCAGTGGTTTGGCCGTCGCAGTGCCGGGCGAGGTGCGTGGCTGGGAGCAGCTACACCGCCTATATGGACGCTTATCGTGGGTCGAGGTCTTGGAGCCCGCCGTGCACATCGCCAAGCATGGCTTCCGCGTGCCGTCAGAGCTGCACAACAAAATGCGGCTGGTCAAGGACCAGCTCTGTGCAGCCCCTACCCTGGCGCCTGTCTACTGCCCGGGCGGGCGACTATGGCAGCAGGGCGAGCTGCTGCGGCGCGAGGACCTGGGCTCAACATTAGAACGCATCGCGCAGGAGGGCGCAGATGCATTTTATACCGGGCGTATCGCGCAGAACACGGTCGATACGGTGCAGGCCGCTGGGGGCGTGCTGACCCTGGAGGACCTGCGCCGCTACCAGGTTCTCATTCGCGATGCGCACGCGATCGAGTTCCGCGACAAGTACCGCGTGTGGACGACGAGTGCGCCCAGCTCTGGCGCCGTGCTGCTGTCGATCTTAAAGACCATGGAGCACTTCCCTGATACGCCCTATGACGTGGACGATGTACTCCATACGCACCGGCTGATCGAGGCGACCAAGTTCTCGTACGGGGAGCGCAGCATGTTTGGCGACCCTGCGTTTGTAAAGAATGTGAGCAGGCTCGAGGCGCTGGCCATCCAGGACGACATTGGGCAGGCTCGCTACAAGCGCATTTGGGATGGGGGCGTCCATCCTGTGGAAGACTACAATCCCGAGCATTTCCTGGCGAAAGAGGACCATGGTACGTCGCACCTGAGCGCGGTCGACGGGCATGGCATGTCGATATCCATCACGACCACTGTCAACGGCTTCTGGGGCAGCGCGCTCCTCACGCCCGATGGCATTCTGCTCAACAACGACATGGACGACTTTTCGTCGCCTGACCGCTCGAACCTGTTTGGATATGTGCCGACACCTGCCAACTACATTGCTCCGCACAAGCGGCCTCTCTCGTCCATGTGCCCATTCATGGTGCAGAACAAGGAGACGGACAAGATGGAGCTCATCGCTGGCTCAGCGGGCGGCTCGCGGATCATCACAGCGAACCTGCTCATGGCCTACACGTTCATGTCCTTCCATGGGAACGTGTCCATGCAGGACGTGATCAACCGTCCGCGCTGGCACGACCAGATCCAGCCAGAGTGGACCCTGTTTGAGCGGCCGCTCGATACGCTGCCGCACTTTCCGGGGTATAACAACGACACGGTGCGCGCCTTGGAGCGGCTGGGCCATGTGCCCGTGTATATGGAGCCTGGCACCTCGACGTCGCAGGCGATTCAGCGCTCGCTAGCGGGCGTCTTTCAGACGGCCTCGGAGCCACGGCAGTGGGAAGCGCGCGGCGCAGCGGTGTGATCAAAAGCGCCGCATCCGCGCATACAAGACACCGGCCAAAAGGCCGCCCACATGCCCCACCGAGTCCGTGTGACTGTGCGGACGAGGGAACGAGGCGGAGTACAGTTCCCATGCGGCAATGCCGCCAATGCATAGCCATGCAGGTAGAGGCACGGCGAAGAACAGGTACACAGTAGACCGCGGCTGCATCATGGTAAAGGCCGAGATGATGGCGTAGACGGAGCCTGCGTTAGAAGAGGCACGTACCGCTGGCGCCCTGGGACAGGTGGTAGCGGCGCCGGGCGAGGGATGTGCGCTCGCCATGGAGAATCGGGTCGACCACGTAGGGCCACAGGATGCTGGTCGCCGAGGCGGCGAGGCCCGCGCCCATGTACAGGGATAGCAAACTTGGCGCGCCAATGACGGGTAGGAGCGCCGGGGCCGTGAGACTGAGGGTCAGCATATTGACGCCGTAGTGCATTACGTCCTGGTGGCTAACGCACGCAGTGAGCAGCGTCCACCACCTCCCCTCCCGCAGATGAAGCTCGCCGCTCGTAAAGTGGCGCATCATGAATCCGTACGCGCGCGGATCGCCATGCTGCGCCTGGTCCTTGGCGTACCACCAGCCGCCCAGCACGAGTGTGTTGGCGCCGAGCAATCCGAGCATAACATTTCTAGGTGCTTCATCACTACTTGGGCGCGCGGAGGCACGCCGCCGGAGCCCCCGCGCGGCGGTCCGCAGCGACCGAAGGAGCACGAGCATGGCGACCTGCACGGCGGCCATCCCAGGCACGTCTCCACACCCTATCACGTGCCTGAAAAGACGCGCGCTCCGCTGGCTTTGACGAGCGACTGCGACGATGGCCGGCATGATGCGCAACGGGGGCCGTCTCGGCATGATGCAGCCGCCTGTGATTCTGCTAAAGGAGGGCACAGATACCTCGCAGGGTAAGGGCCAGCTGCTGTCCAATATCGGCGCGTGTCTGGCCGTGGTGTCGTGTGTGGCATCGACGCTGGGGCCGCGCGGCATGGACAAGATGATTGTCAACGACCGTGGTCAGGCGACGATTTCGAACGACGGCGCGACGATCCTGAAGCTTTTAGACATTGTGCACCCTGCGGCACGTACGCTGGTGGACATTGCGCGTGCGCAGGATGCGGAAGTTGGCGACGGCACGACGACGGTCGTGCTGCTTACCGGTGAGATTCTCAAGCAGGTGCGCCCGTTCATCGAGGAGGGCGTAAGCCCCCATGTGGTGGCCAAGGGTATTTCGAAGGCGTCGCAGCTGGCCGTCGAGCATGTGAAGAGCCTGGCCGTCCGCATTGACAAGGCCAAGGAGGCGTGCGTACGATCGACTGACCGCAGGGATTTCCGTGAGCTTTTGCTCAAGTGTGCGGGCACGGCCATGTCGTCGAAGCTGATTGTGTCGCAGCGCCCGTTCTTTGCGGAGATGGCCGTGGAGGCGGTGCTGTCGCTCGACCAGGACGAGCTGAACGAAAAGCTGATTGGCATCAAGCAGGTGCCGGGTGGCGCGATGCAGGACTCGCTGCTGATCCATGGCGTTGCCTTCAAAAAGACGTTTGCGTACGCGGGCTTTGAGCAGCAGCCGAAAAAGTTCGAGAACCCCGGCATTCTGTGCCTGAACGTGGAGCTGGAGCTCAAGGCGGAGAAGGACAATGCGGAGGTGCGCATCCAGGAAGTGTCCGAGTACCAAGCGATTGTGGATGCGGAGTGGTCGATCATCTACAGCAAGCTCGAGGCGATCGTCAAGACGGGCGCCAAGGTCGTCCTGTCGAAGCTGCCGATCGGCGACCTCGCGACGCAGTACTTTGCGGACCGCGACATTTTCTGTGCGGGCCGCGTGCCGATGGAGGACATGCAGCGTGTCGTGCAGGCGGTCGGTGGCTCGATCCAGTCGACCGTGTCGGACCTGGACCCTGCGCGCCACCTCGGCACATGTGGTGTGTTTGAGGAGCGCCAGATCGGTGGCGAGCGCTTCAACCTGTTCACGGGCTGCCCTGGCGCCAAGACGGCGACGATTGTGTTGCGCGGCGGCGCTGAGCAGATGATTGCGGAGATTGAGCGCAGTCTGCACGATGCGATTATGATTGTCAAGCGTGCAATCAACAACAACGACGTCGTCGCAGGCGGTGGCGCCATTGAGATGGAGCTCTCCAAGATCCTGCGCAGCCATGCGCGCACGATCCAAGGCAAGCAGCAGATGATCATGACTGCGTACGCCAAGGCGCTCGAGATCATTCCCCGGCAGCTCGCGGACAACGCGGGCTTCGACGCGACGGACCTCTTGAACCAGCTGCGCATGCAGCATGCGCAGGGACATACGTGGGACGGCATCGACGTGGCCACAGAGGGCGTCTCGAACAACATGGACAAGTTTGTGTGGGAACCCGCGCTGATCAAAATCAATGCGCTGAGCAGCTCGGCGGAGGCTGCGCGCCTGGTCCTCAGCATCGATGAGACGATCCGCGCCGAGCAGGCCGAGCAGGCCCCCCCAAGCGGCGGCCCCCTGCCGCCGGGCACGGCCCAGCGGGCGCTCCGCGCAGGCGGGCGCGGCGGGATCCCGCGCCGCTAGTGTAGGTAGCTGCATGTGGAGTTTCTCCATGGACCTGTATGCGTGTGGCTCCAACAGCGAGGGCCAGCTGGGCATCGGGCACACGCAAGACGTGGGCGCCTGGACGCGATGCACGGATGGCGAGCGTGCATTTCCGCCGCATGGCTGGATGGTCGTGGAGATCGCGAGCTCCGCCACGGGCACGCTTGCGCTGTGTGAGCGCGGCGGCGACCGGGAGCTGTGGACGTGCGGGCGCGCGTGGCCAGGACGCGACACGAGTGCATTTGCGCGCGTCGATACGCTAGAGCTCGGAATCACAGGGCGCCTCGTGCATGTCGCAGCGGTCTGGGACTGTGTGTATGTGGTCGAGCGTGTGTCGGAGGGCGATCAGATTTGGGCGCTCGGCGCATCGAATGCGTTTGGGCAGTGGGGCACGGGCCCCAGCCCGGCACAGCGCGCGCCTGCATGGCGCCACCGTGTCGACGTACGCTGCATGCCAGACGCGGACGCTGGGCCATGGCGCGTGCATGCCATCGCAGGCGGTGTGCGGCACGTCCTCGCTGTGCTCACGAGCGCACACGCCCACTGGCTCGTGGGCTGGGGCCACGCGCGCCATGGGCAGCTTGGGCCTCTCGACGCACGCGTGGTGCATGCGCCGCAAGCGCTGCTGTGCCTTTGGCGGGCCGGGGCGCATGCGCCGCCCACGCACGCACTCGCGCTCGGCATGGCGCACTCGGTCGTGACGGTGCAGCAGCATGGCGCGACGCGCGTGTACCTGTGGGGCTCGAACAAGCACGGCCAGCTGGACATGCCTGGCTGGGCGTGGGACGAGTGCGGCAGCACGGCGCAGCATGCGACGGTGCCGCAGACCGTCGTGCCTGCGTGCATGTGGCGCACGACGCTACTGCACGTCGAAGGCCGCGTGCAGGCCCACGGCGCCGACTTGCATGCACAGACGCGGGCGGATGGCTGGACATGTCATGGCACGCTATGCGCTGGCAGCGAGCATGCCCTGCTGCTCGACGTGCAGGGCGCCGTGCATGGCTGGGGCTGGAACGAGCATGGCAACTTGGCGTGCGGGGACGAAGGTGTAGCGCCGCGCATTGTGTGGGACAGGCCTGCGACGCATGTATGGGCAGGCTATGGGACAAGTTGGGTCGGGGTAGCGTCCACGAGCTACGCAGGCACGAGCCATGCGACGCCGGCGCCGCTCCGCTCGCGCAGCAGGTAAAAGGGGTGCAGCGTCTGCGCGCCATGCTCCTCGCTGGTCGGCCGTGGAACGTCCAGCATCGAATTTGTGCTCTCGAGCACATGGGCGAGCACATCGGTGACCCACGACGCGGGATCGCCGGGGCAGCGGCACCGCTCGAGGAAGCGCGCCACATGCTCGGCCGTGCTCTCAACATCAATGACCACGGTGCCGTTCCAGCCGGCATGCGCCTCAAACGCACTGGCGATAAAGTCCGGCGTGTCCTCCGCCGGGACACTCACCGTGAACGCCGCGCGGTACACCCACTTGGAGATGCGGTACAGCTGGCGGTTTGCGCCGGTCCGCTCGATGTTGTCGCGCACGAGCTGCAGCGATGTGACGATCTCGTCGCGCCATGGGCTCACGTTCATGTACATGGCCGGCGTCGCGGTCGGCGGCAGCACCGGGTCAAAGTACGTCGGCGCATATCGCAGCGCATTGATGCACGCAGGGAGGTGGCCCTGCGCATCAAACTCGGTCGCCAGCGGCACGAGCGCGTAGCCATCAAACACAAAGCGCTCGTCCGTTGCCATATTGAGCGCCATGTCGCCCTTGCGCAGCAAGCGCCACACGCCCGAGACAAACAGCTCGCGCTCGACGCGCTGCACCTGCGACGCGACCCACGGCGCGCCGCTGGGCCACGCAGGCGCCCACGCCTGGAACATGGACACGAGGCCTGGCGTAACGAGCGACGAGACTTGCACGGCATGCACGCCGTCGGGCCCCTGCACCTCCCATGCGCCGCTGGACGCGCTCGGCGCCTGGAGCCGCACATGCGCCAACACGCGATTGTACGAGCGGACCATGGCGCGCGCCAGGCGGGGCAGGCGCCGGTCCAGCTGGTGCGCACTCGTGAGGTAGATGTGCGCCGCGGGATAGAGCTCGTCGCCGCCATAGACGTACATGAGGAAGCCCTCGACATCGAGCAGCGAGAGGGGCAGCGCCACCGCCCCGGTATCCCCGCTGGCCCCGCTCACATAGCCAAACGGGCCGAGGAAGCGGCGCAAGACGGTCTCGTGCACCTCGGGCTGCTGGAGCACCTTGCGCACGCTCGCAGACACGTCGTACAGCGCGCGAATATCGCCAAAGTCCAGGTGCATGAGCAGCTGCTGCACAAACGCGAGGGGCATCGCTGTAAGGAGCAGCTCGCCCCGCACGGCCTGGGGGGGACGCGGCGCCTCTGCGAGGCCATGCACCGTGAACCCCGGCAGGTACCGCACGCCGCCATTGCGGTACGCACCGACCGGCCGCACGGCCCATGCCTCGTCGGGCATCGCCGAGTCGAGGCTGTGCATGGACAGCATCGACGCACGCAGCCGGTGCGCCACGGCCCCGACAGCATGGACAGCCACATCCACAGCCGCAAGATTCGAAGCGCTTGCACTCGGCGGCGCGACCGTGCGCGGCACATGCACCTCCATGATATGGCTCAGCCACGGCAGCGCAGGGTGCGCGCGGACCGACTCGTCGCGCGCCGGCGCCGGCACAGTGAAGCGCAGACGCTGCTGGGGCGCCGAGGGCGCCGACGTCAGAATGCCGGTCGTGCCTGGCGCTCCTTGCCGCGAGACGATGCGCAGGCGACCCAGCATGTGCGTGAGCCGCGATGCATCCGTCGCATCCGACGTGCCCGAGTGCTCCGTCTCGGTAGCAGACGCTGCATCGTCCGAGTCCTCAGTGCGCCGCGCCTGCGTACGTATCATGCGATCCTCGTCGTCTGCTTCGCGCCACGCCCGCCGAAGGGCGCGGCCCTCGAGCTGCAAGCGCTCTGCTTCGCGCGCCTCACGCGCCGCATACGCACGGCACAGCGCCTCGCGCTCCGCCTCCTGCTGCACAGCAGTGTGCTGCGTTTCCTCGGCATGCGCCTCGCGCTCCTCGCGAGCACGCTCTGCCTCGGCCGCAGCGCGTGCGCGCTGCTCGGCCGCTTGCGCCTCTGCCTCGCGCGCGCGCTGCGCGGCCACTGCCGCTTCTTTGCGGCGAGCATGCTCGGCCTGTTCGTCGGCGATGCGCTGCTCACGCTCGGCACGCGCGAGGGATGCGAGGCGCGCCTGCTCGGCGCGCTCGTCCGCGGCGCGGCGCTCGCGCTCTGCCTCTAGCGCTGCCAGACGCTCGCGCTCACGCGCCTCCTGCTCGAGCGCGGCGAGGCGCGCCTTCTCCTGCTCGGCGCGCTCTTCGGCAGCGCGGCGCTCTCGCTCCGCCTCTAGCGCTGCGAGACGCTCGCGCTCACGCGCAGCTTGCTCGAGCGCGGCGAGACGTGCCTGCTCCTGCTTTTCGCGTTCCTCCGCGGCGCGGCGCTCGCGTTCCGCCTCTAGCGCTGCCAGACGCTCGCGTTCCCGCGCCGCCTGCTCGAGCGCGGCAAGACGCGCCTGCTCGCGCTCGGCCTGCTCGAGCGCGGCCTGCCGCGCCTGCTCCTCGCGAGCAATGGCCGCGCGGCGCGCCTGCTCGGCCTTCTCTTCCGCTTCACGCCGCGCGCGCTCGCGCTCTGCGGCAGCTGCACGGGCCGCCTCAGCGCGCTCCTTTTCTTTCTGTACGCGGCGTGCTTCGGCAGCGAGTTGCCCATCGAGGCGCCGCTTTTCGCGCTCCGCCTCGGCAGCGAGAGCCTGCTGCTGTGCGCGCTTGGCAGCCGCCTCGCGCTCGGCGGCCTCGCGCATCCGCTGCTCTAGGCGCACACGCTCCGACTCGAGGCGCTCGGCCTCGCGCATGCGCTCCTGCTCGACGGCAAGGCGGCGGGCTTGCTCGAGACGCTCAAGTTCGCGCTGCTGCCGCTCAGCCTCACGCGCGATCCGCTCCTGTTGCTGGCGCTCGGCGAGGCGCTGATGCTCGAGCTCAGCCGCCTTGCGCTCCAGCTCGGCGAGGCGCTGCTGCTCGAGCTCGGCGAGGCGCATCGCCTCGCGCTGCTCTTGCAGGAGGCGGCGTTTGCGTTCCTCGATCTCGCGCTGCTGTGAGAGCAGCTCGGCGCGCAGCTGTGCTTGGGCATCGGTGCGGAGTGTGCGCGCAGTTGCCGCATCTTGAAAGTCCTCCTCCGAGTCGCTGGTGCCGCCGCCCGGTTGCTCCGACGCCTCGGGCTCCGGCCGCGCTGCCAAGGCGCCCATCGAGGTGGAACGCGCCATGGCACGCCGTGTGCGCCGCCGTCGTGCGGAGCGGGCACCGACAGAGCGGTGTGAGCGACGATCGGGCGTTGCGAGACGTGCATAAGCCTTGTGGCGCTCGTTCTCCTCGTTCATCCACAGTGCGTCCAGCTCCTGTTGTAAACGCTCGTCCATGTCGTCGGCCTCGTTGGCATCCACCGCGGCTGGCGGGCTTGGCACGGGAGGTGCCGCGGATCCGAGCGCCTTGAATGGGACGGATGCCTCTGGCTCGGGCGCATGCATGCTAGAGGCTGGCGAGTCTGCGCCGACCATGCGGAAAACGTGCCGCGAGGTATCGGTACGCATACGGCCACGGCGCTGTCTGTCCGACACGGTGCCGCGCGGCGTGGACGTGTTCCACGACTGGGTCGTGACGCGCAGCGACGGCTCCGGTGACGAAGGCTTCGCTGGCGGTGCGAGTCTGGGCTCCTCATCATCGTACGCTGACACAGGCGCGTAGGGCGTCGAGGCGCTGCGCGTAGGGCGCCGGTGACGCCGCACGTCCAGAACACCGTGCGACATGGCGCGTTCACGTCCAGAAGTAGCGCGAGATGGCTTCATAATCGTCTCAGATCCCTGTCGCGCAAGGACGCCCATGGATTGATCGCGCTGCCCGGCGCCAGTGCGCCCTGGCATGCTACAATGGCGGCGCCCTAGGGAAGCGAGGACGACAGCATCGTGCGTCGGCCGAAGCAGATCGTGGGGTAGCTGACAAAACATCACATTACATCGTAGCTACTTGACCTTGCGCGTCGCTGCTGAGATAGCGCGCGTTGAGCATGGCAATCTCGCGGGCGAGACTCGACCAAGTGAGCGGCATTTCGCCCAGTGCGTGACGCTTCGTCGGAAGCGTCGGGTATAAATTGCTGCCGGCGCCGATGGCCAGCGGCAGCGTGCGGGTCTCGGGGTCCTGCTGCTTGAGATGGACCAAGTATACTTCCCATCCACGCAGTTCCCAGAGAAAGAGGATATGCGGCTGAATCAGCACATTCAGCCGCCGGCTGCGCACATAGAGATACGCCTCCATTAGACTCCAGTCCATGTGGGCCATGACATACGCGATCACTGTCGACGCGCTGCGGCTCACGCCGACGCGGCAGTGCACGAGCACGCGGCCCCCGGCGAGGCGCGCCCGCTCGATGTACTGAACCACATCGTCAAGCACAGGCCGCAGCGAGTCGATGCCATCGTCGGCCAAATTTTTAATCTCGAGAACATCCACAATGCCGGATTGGCGCGCCGCCGCCAGGGTGTGGGGGCTCGTGTCGGCGAGACAGTTCTCGCCGACCGAGACAACATGCGTGATGCCCAGGCGCTGGTGCAGGCGCGAGTTCATCGCGTGCCGCAGGCTGCCCAGGTACAGGAACGGGAGGATGCGCGACGGCATGCTCCCATCAAAGTGAAAATCGTCCATAAACAGCGGCCGTGTCTCGTCGATCGGCGCCACCGTCACCTGGGCAGGAGGATGGGCCTCGCGCAGCACGGGCATGCGCTGTGCCAGCTGCTGCAGCAGCTGCCAGTCACTCGGGCTCACAAAGAACGAGCGGTGCAAGTCCAGCTGCACATGCATGTACGCCTGGTCGAGCGTAAGGCCCATCGTGTACATGAGGTAGCTGAGCGCGAGCACGGAGCTCTCCGAGTACCCGTCGTGGCAGTAAAAGATAACACGGCGCGCATCGCGCTCAGGGTCAACGGGCTGTGCGTGCCGATGGACCCACACACATAGGTTCAAGAGACCCTCGCACAGTGCGTCGGGCTCTGAGCCGGGCAGGAGCGATATGGGGCACTCGAGATGCGCCGTCTGGATCTTGGGCTGCTCGCCCCGCCGCACCTGCGCATCGTACCTAGCAAACGTCGTGTCCACCAGCTCGAGGAATGACGCGGGCGGCAAGCCACCCGCATCAACCACCTCAATGCCCATGCCAAACGTCGGCTTGTTGTCAGGATTGGCGGTGCCGTCCGGCACAAAGTCACGCGGCGTGCCGAGCCACACGTTCGGCGCGATCGGCGATGCACGACTAAAGTGCTCAATCTCAGCCACCTCGCGCTGGGGCAAGGAAATGTGACGGTGCGGTGCGCCGTCGCTTTGGATCGCAATGAGGTGGGGGCACACGCGCTCCAGCTCGCTAAACTTGTCAGAGATGATAAATACATTGTAGAACAGCGGGTGCTGGTGGCGCACCACGCGCTCCTGGAAGAGATCCGCGTGGGCCTCTTGGAAAGCCTGCGCGGTGGCGCACGCCTCAGCCGTCAGGCCATCGGGCGAGTATACAACAATGTCCGAGACCATGGCGTAGTATAGACACTGCAGGCCATAGAGACGCATGTTGATATTTACAACAGGCTCGGGTACGTGGAAGCGGTAGCCCTCCAGGCTCTTGTAGATGAGGTCAGATGCCCGCACACTCGAGAGGAGTAGGGAGTTGGACAGGCTCGCCTCGCCTTCCTTATCGACACGCACGATAGTGAGGCCGCGGTAGCGTGGCAGAGGGGGTCCAGCCGGCAAGCCACTGAAAAAGAGATTTTGCCGGGGACTCCCATTCGTGCCGCAGTGAAGATAGGGGAACATGATGTGCTGCGGCACGTCCAAGGCCACATAACTGTCGTACATCTCCGCAAACTGATCCGCACGGAGCAAGCGCACGCGGTTCTGCGTCGAGTTGTCCGAGGACAGCTCGACATACTCATTAAGGTTGCTGTGATGCAGCCCAAACTCGGGCTCAGGGGTCCGTGGACTCGGCGGCGCGTGACAAGCCGCCTTCAGCGTCGAGATCCTAGAATTTTGACGCTCCAAACGCAATGGCGCCAAGACTCCAATGGCCATCTTGCGTAGAAGGCACTAAAAACGAGATAGGTACGTTGAAATAGACACGTGGATGTAGGTAGGTTAGTCGCCCTTACGCCACCCCGTATCCCCAGAATCCAAATGCTCTTAATACCCGGTGTCAGCCTTCCAAATGAGGGATTTTTTTGTCATCTGCAGGTTCATTTGATAATCCTTCTTGGCGACCTGTCATTGGTGGGGGTGTCACGTCACCATGGCCTGAATGATATCATCCCACGTGGTATACAGATGATGTCAGCTGTGTGGATCATGTGACGTTCGCGTGCCGTCCTTCTTCTCGACCATGCTGGGCCTGTGCCGACCGGCGGTGCCGGCGTTGGCGCGCGCGCTGGAGCCCATGCGAGCGTTGCGCACAATGACGACCAGTTCACAGACATGGAAGGAAACGAAGGAATGGACACCCAACTCCCTGCGCGTCGGATTGATTGCGCGCAAAAAAGGCATGACGACAATGTTCACCCCCGACGGCAAGCGCGTGCCGGCGACCGTCCTATACGTTGATGCCAATCAGGTCTCCATGCATGTGCGCCGCGAGGCGCCTTCTCCCGATGAGGAGCCATATATCGCCCTACAGGTTGCTGCGACAGATGCGCGCGAAAGCGCTGTGAGCGCGCCTGTCCGCGGTCATCTCGAGAAGGCCGGGCTCGGGCCCAAGCGTGTCTTGCGTGAGTTCCGTGTCTCGGAGGATGCGCTTGTTCCTCTCGGTACGACGCTCTCGGCAGCTCACTTTGTGCCGGGGCAGGACGTCGATGTGCGTGCCATCACCCGCGGCAAGGGCTTTGCCGGTGTGATGAAGCGCCACAACTTTGCGGGTGGCAACGCATCGCACGGCGCATCATTGGCCCACCGCACTCCTGGTTCCATTGGTAACAACCAGGACCCCGGGCGTGTGTTCCCAGGTAAGCGCATGCCCGGTCGGATGGGCGGCCACTACCGCACGGTGCAGAACGTGCGTGTGCTGCGTATCGATGTGAAGAACGAGCTCATCTTCGTCAAGGGCCAGGTTCCCGGGCCTGATGGTGGCGTGGTCGTTGTGCGCGATGCTCTAAAGAGTCTTGTGAAGAACGCCTATTATACGTACCGCAAGGGCCAGTCGTCCACGGGGGAGCTGCTTGATCCCGCCAAAGGCCCTGCACAATACTTGTCGCGCGGCCTCCTTGGGCTACCATTCTCGGCCGGCACACGCGAAATGGCAGCATCTCTTCCGGATGTGGTCGAAGTGGGTCCATACCCCCAAGTCGATAGTTCGGCACAATAGGCTCTCACTCGTCCCCCGCAAACAAGTTTGAAAAACACGCATAATATTATTAACAACTATAAATTTAGGCGTCGCATTTGTACGGCACGTCGGTGTCTGACAGACGAAGAGAGTCAAGAGGCTTGCCATTTTTGTATTTCTTAAACGTCAGGCTGTTAAAGTCCTTGTTCAGGCCCACATCGGTGAGCCCAGGGGCGTTCGCGTAGCCACCAAAAGAGATGTAAGGTGCACATCCGTCAATTGGCTCGTAACTCATCCATTGACGCGCATAAAGTTCATTGTCCTCCGACGCACACGGCTCCAGAGTGATCGGCATATCCTTCTCCGGAACATATTTCAACGCTCCATGGTCGCCCTTGGTAACGTAGAAGCCACTCGTCACACACTTGTTTGGGTGCTCAACGGATCGAAGTTGACCATAGTGAGTGTATTTGTTGGTAGATTTATACTTGTCAGACACAGGTTTGCAGTCCATGAACTGGAACTTCTGCGATGGCTTATCCTTTTTTGTAAGGAGAGGGTAGCCATCACCATGCTTGCTGAACTCATAGTACGAGTGGTTGCCATTGTGGTGGTACGCCTGGAGGCGCGCAGGTGCACCCACCGGCGTGCAATCGGGGCACAGATTCTTGGCCGGGGCTGCCTGCACGTAAAGAGTCACGAAGGAAGCGAGAAGAAGAGAGATCCGCATAGAGAACATGTTTAGGGTGGCAACGGGGCCTCGTTGCGGGGCATCTTCAAAAAGATGTGGATCGTCGGAATACCGTGGCACATATGGCGCAGTTCCTCGATCTCCATTTACCTGGCAAATCTAATAAGCTGCGTTCCCACGTGGCGGCATCAGTGCGCCGGACTTCGGTGAAAACGACCTGATCTAGATCGCACGTGACATGGTTGTTTGGGCTACGAGACGTGTTATGGTGCATGCAATGCACTTGAGAATTTTGCTTTTAGAGGCACGCCATACATGAAGGACGCGAGACAGACGGGCTTTTGGACCTAGACGACCTCTTCACGTTGAACAACGTACAAGCGTTTCTAGTCCACTGGATCGTTTTTCGCTTGAAGCGTGCGGATAGCCTCCACAAATCGCATCATTTTTGTTAAGCCAAGACGGCACGCAGGTCTTCGACACCACTGCCCAGACGGCCGACCCTCCAGTATACCTTAGCTGAATCAGCGCAACATGAAGGAACTATCGCTCGATGTGTACGTTGAGCATGACAGCTCTCGGTCTCTTACATAGAGGCGGCCTACTGATGAACCTGTGCTACTAGCTGATAGATTGACTGCCGCACTCGCGCGAGGCTCGGGGTCAGATTGCCTTCCACCACAATGCGCCCCGTGCCCTGCTTGGTGACCGTCACATGGCGCTGCCCGCGGTCGCTGCACACCAGCACACCTTCGCCGGCAAAATCTGCGCGGATGCGGTGCTGCCGCGCCAGGTACGCCTTGAGCGCGGAGAGACGCAGGTCGCCAATGTACAACGTCGATGGTGCCTGTGCCGCGCGCAGGGTCGTCGCATCGTGGCACGGCACGAGGGTGGGCGTGTCTGCATCTCCAGCAAAGTCGGGCGTCACATGCAGATGCACCACGTTGTAGTCTTCCATGCGGTGCCAGTTGAGGCCGCCCATGAGCGCATCACCGAGACGCACGCTGTACGAGTCGCTGAGGCCGCCCACGGTGATGGTCGCACCAGTCGTCGGCATGTACAGTTCGTGACTGCCTAGCGTAGCGCCCAGCTCGGCGCGCGTCGGTGCATCGCCATTGACCATGATGAGGCGCCGCGGCTGCAGCTGGGGCACGAGCGTGGTCAGCGCACGCCCGTCGCTGAGGCCCTGCAGGTCAATGTACAGCACTCGGCACCGCACCGCGACACTGAGCGTCTCGCTCGTATACTTGCTGGGCACCTCGACGGGCGCCTCTTTTTTGGGCGCGGGCTTGGCGCGCGAGGGATCAAGCTGCTCCTCCTGCTCGGCCTCGAGTCGCCGCCGCCGGGAGAGCCAGCGCGCTGTGTCGATCGATTCGCCGTAGCCATCGACTTTGCGCTTGCGCTCAATAAAAGGAAACATGCGGTAGTGCAGACCCTCGTTGCGACTCGCATGGCCCTGCAGGAAGATATCGAACGACATGTCCAGCGGTGCGGGGGCCGGTGCGTCGTCAGCGATCGCACTCGGCTCGGCAGCATCGTCCTCGTCGCTGCTCGCATCGGAATCGGAGAGGCCCTCATCGGCCTCGCGCTGCGGTGCTGCGCGGGCTGCCGGCTTCTCGGTCGCCTGGTGGGCCTCCATGTAGGCTCGCAGCTCGTCGCCGGCGAGCGGCACGCGCCGCCGGAGTTCGTAGGACAGCTGCCCGCCCGGCGTCGTGGGTGTGCCCACATGCCCGGTGCGCCACGCCGTCGTGTCCGTCTGTGTTGCGTTCCAGCGCTCCCACAGTGTGCGCACAAGCGTGTCGGGATCGCCGCGGCCTGTCAGTACGAGCAGCGAGTCTGGGTCGTTGAGGAATTCGGGGAGCAGTTGACGCGAGAGGCCATGCGAGAGAGCAGGAGGCGTAGCGAGCACGACCTTGACCTGCGACGGAGCCAGAGCCTGGTGCAGCGCCTCGACCGACGCAAAGTGGCGCAGGCCCACAAAGTCGAGAGGCGACTTGGTCACAGCCTGCTTCTTGCGGCCGCGGCCCTTCTCCGGGACATCGAGCAGCTGGATGGCCCACTCGCGGGTCATCCACTCCATAAAGGTGCGCGCGCGCTCGAGCACCTCCTGGCCCGTGTGCGAGACGAGGCACAGGGGGAAGCGCTGGTGCTGGTACGCAAATGCCCAGTGCTGGTCCAGCAGCACGAGGATCTCCAGCATGCGCGCCGCGCTGTCGACGGGGATCAGCACCGAGTGCCCACTCGTGAGGGTCTTGTGTATCTGCTCCAGCAGCGCCGCATCGCGGTCTTTGCGCCGCGCATTCGTGTACAAGCCACGCTCCATGTCAGTAATGAGGATATCCGGCTGGCCGATCGCATGTGCGAGTGGTGCGGCGGCGCCGACGGACAGCAGTGCTGTGCCGTCCAGGTGCCGCTCACGGTGATGGTTCCAGTCGAGGGCCATGACGACCGTGCCGACAGAGGGCGACCGCAGCTTCCACACGGTGCCGCCGAGCGAGTGGCCTGCATTGTACGCGGTCAGCACGAGACCTGCGCACTTGCCATCGAGGGGTGTCGGCTGCATGTACCGCAGCGTGCGGATCGCATCGAATGCCTCGTCGACTTGGGCTTCCGTCGGCAGGAAGCACTGCACGGGCGACGACCGCACATTCGCCTCGGCGTGCCAGGAGCGCACGACCTCGAGCATCTGCAGGCGGCCCATGGTCTGCACGGGCAGCGTCGCATACACGGGGCACTGCAGGCCAAAGTGCGCATATGCATACGCATACAGGCCCAGGTGCGATAGCTCTGCATGGAAGAGAAGCACCACATCAATCGTGGAGCCGATGCGCTGCAGGATCTCGGGTAGCGAGCCGTGCAGCCCGCGCTCGGCGTCGCTCTTGACGAGCGACGGCGGGAATACAAAGTCTTCTGGCGCACCGCAGTCCAGCAGGATGCGCACCTGGTCAATCTCGACCAGGTACGCAAGCGCTTTCGTGCACTCGGTGCTCGACGCGCCCCCCGGCCCGTCCACGTACGGGCCCGACAGCGGCGTAAACTCGAGCATCGACGCTGGCCGTGGAGGAAGACGACTCGGCTCCACAGTCGGCCGACCAAGGGCCGTGCGCTGCCTATAGGTCTACACTGCCGTCGCTCTCGTCCATGTCCGTCCATGGTTCGAGCTGGATGTCCAAGTCGTCGTCCGAGTCGGTGCTGGGCGCGAGTGCATGGATCCGCGCTTCCTCTTCGTCTGCGGCGCGAAGCGCGTCGTCGTAGCTTTTCATATCGACCGGGCGGCATGCCGGCTCCGCGCCCAGGTCAAAGCGGAACGCCATAGCCATGGTCGAGTTTTTCAGGTGGCACTCGATCTCGTAGCCGGGGGAGAACGAGGCGAGGTCTGTGTCGATCTCTTTGTGCAGGACCTGTGTCGAGACGCAGTAGACGCCCGTCCTGTCCATCTGCACACAGCTGCAGTTCCAGTACGGAAAGCCGTGGATGCGCCGGTGCTCGAGCACCATGACATCCGACCACCGGTACACGGAGAAGGGCACGGTGCCGGGCCGATCGCTGTACCGCGCCGATAGGCCAGACGGGGCGAGGAGGTCCATCATGAGAAGCATGCCGTGGACCATAAACACACGGCCATGCGCCACGGCCAGCTGCCCCGGCATAAAGTGCTCGAGCATGAGACCCCAATTGGGCGGCAGGACCTCGTCCAGCGGCTCCTCAGGCCGGTCCTCGGGCCGCGCGTAGACGCGGTTCGGCAGCTGGACGTAGATCAGCTCAGGCGCAGCGCCATGCAGCAGGTGCGCCGAATAGTGCCGGAAGAGCAGGAGCCCCTCTTGCGAGAGCAGGACGAGCGTATCACTCTCCACGTCGGGATGCACGGCCGACCATGTCGAGGGGCCCGCCGAGTCGGCGCGCCGCACATCGTCAGGCGAGGCAACGAGCATGTGCGGCGGCGGCACGGGGTACACATGCTGCTGCTGGAAGCACAGCGCGGACGTCGTCGGCAGGGGCTCGGGCACATAGCACGAGGGCTCGCCAAAGCGCTCCAGATGGTCGCGGAGGTGCCACACGGCGCTTTGCGTCGCACGGCTGAGGACGGTGATCGAGAACGTCGAGCCGCCGACCAGAAACACAAAGTTGTCGTCAAAGTCTGTGTGAGTTCGGGCACGTACCCACGTAGTGGCTGCGTCAGTGCGTCAACGTACATGTTCACACCCCGCGTCGCCGTCGAGGCCAGGGAGATCTTCTGTGTGAGCGTGCGGCTCGGCACGTCGTAGAGCAGTACATAGTCGTCGGCCGTGGCGCTGAGCAGCGTGGGATACTGGAAGCGGTACGCGAGGATCGGGTGCGGCGCGTCGAGGATCGCATATTGGCGGTACGCGCCGCGCCGCGGCTCTGCCACCTCGGGTATGATGCGCTCGCTGCGCCACACTTCAAAATGGCCCCGCGACTCGCGGTCAAAGATCATATAGCCATGAGACCATTCGAGGTGGGGGCACCGCCGCGTTTCAGAGGGCGGAATAGACCATAGCAGCTCTCCTGTATCCACGTCGATCGTGCGCACACCGCCGCGGCGCCCCGTCACAATGATGCAGTGGTCGGCATGGTCCAGCTTGATGCGCCACACGTCCTCGTCGGAGCCGGCCGGGCGGAGGTATCGGGCCGCGGGGCTCAGCTCACGCACGCCATCGGTGCGTGGCTCGGCCATGGCCGTGCTGCGGCCCCAGTGCCGGTCCAGGAGGCACAGGCGGCGGCACAGCTCGTAATAGGTGCTGGTGCCGTCCAGGTAGCGGGACGCCATCGCATGCCGCGGGTCTGTGCGGCACAGCTCCAGCGCTGTCGTGATGTCACAGTCGACGTGGATATACCCCTGGCGAAGCGCTGTCGCGCGCCATACCGCGTCGGAGCGGGCGACATGGTGCCATTCTGTGTGAACACGCGCACGTACGTTTCGAGACACGTGCCATGCGCGCAAGGTCAGCCATCCCCAGGGACGCCAGCACCTGCTGCTGCAGCTCCTCGGGGAGGCGCATGGTGGACGTCAGCGTCACTGCCTCATCGGCCGATGTATATGGTGCACGGACCTCGCACGTGCTACTACTCACAGCTCTACGACGGGCGGCGGCGCCGTGTCGAGGCGCAGGTGCGCCACGACCGTGCGATGCTGTGCGCCGTGCTCCGCCTCAGTGAGTGCCTCGCGCGTCACGACAAAGATGGACGTGTGGTCCATCTGCACGCAATGATACAGCGGCGTCCACTGCCATTCGTGCCGCTGCGAGCACCCCTCAAACGGCGTGCGGGACCACATGTACAGCGTGAATGGCGTCTCGATCGACGTGCCGTCGTGCGCCTGGCCCCATGTTGGCGTGCGCAGATCCAGCAGGTGCAGCGTGCGGTACATGGCCACGACACGCCCCTGGTGCATGTGCATGTGCCCCACCTCGTCCGGCGCAAAGAGCCAGTCCTCCAGCGGGACGTGCTCTGTGCGGCTAGGCGGAACCGACGTCGCAATCGCACACAGTCGCGGTGGCCGGCCAGCACGCAGGCTCTCCTGCACGGGCCAGATCACAAGCAGGCCTCGCCTCGATAGCGCCACGAGCGTGTCCGTCGCAGGATCCAGCTGGATCGCCTGCCAAGGGCGCCAGCCCGCGCGCTGCCGACGCTCCGGCGCGATCCACGACGTGAGCCATCCGCGCGGCGCCTGTGTACGCACGAGCGGGCGCCACTGGAAGCCAGGGCACGACGTCGGCGCACTGGGCATCGGCACATAGTACTCGGGCGCGCCGTATGTACCAAGGTGCTCCTCGAGACGCCAACAAACGGTGAGCGCATCGTCGCGCTGGGCGATGAGCAGCGACGGCGCCGTGCCGCACGACAGGGCGACCCACTGGGCCATCGAGTCCAGGGTGTGCACACGCCCTTTGCGTCCAGGCGTGTCCACTTGGTACCTGTCCGTTTGCAAAGTGTCCACGTTCATATCCACGAGCGTCGTCGCATCCGGCATGTAGCTCAGGATGGGATAATGCAGCGCCGACACCGGCGTGCCGCGCACCTGGCGATCGAGCGGGAGCTGCGTGTGCAGGCGATAAACGCCGCGCTGGGGCTCCGGCAGCCACGGCATCGTCCGCTCACTGCGCCATACCTGGAGCCGGTGCGTGTCGTAGTGGTACACACACAGCCACCCGTCGCTGTACTGAAAGAAGGGCGTGTACCCGTACGGCGGCGGGAGCGACGACAAGGTCGTGCTCCAGAGCAGCGCGCCGCTGGCAGCATCGAGTGTGCGCAGGCTGCCATCGGACACGCTCACCACGAGGCAGCGGTCGGCGTGGTCGAGCTCCATGTGCCACAGGTCATTGCGGGGGTACACAGGGCGCATCGTGTGCACAGGGGGGCACAGCATCACACGGCACGCAGCCAGCTGCTCGAGCGGCATGTGTCGCATGTGCCAGCGGCCCCACTGAATGTCCAGCTGGCGGCATAGGGCGACGAGCGCGTCGCACGAGCGCATGGTGTCAAAGTAGCCCGTCATGCTTGCATGCGTCGATGCCGTCGAGTACCTGACGCAGATCGAGTCCCACGTATCGTCCTCGGTCACATAGCCCAGCTCGAGAGCCTGGCACCAGGAAGACGTCGGCTCGGACATGACACAACGGAACGGCACACGAGGGGCCGTCTTTATAGCAAGCGCCGAAAACTAGTCATTTGCATCGTAAACCGAGGCAATGCATGGAGCACTCCGTAGGTGTGCAGAGAGCATGCATCGCCGCGCGTCAAGGGGCGGATGGCCGTCACATCGTGACGCTGCAGCGAGCCAATCCATCGTGGCTGCTCGTGACGCTGCAGCCTGCAGGTGACGTTGGGTCTGTGCACGCCTTCGGCCGAAGTGGGAGCGGGTGCTTGTCGTCCGCCATGTCGGTAGGGGAGGACGAGAAGAGCATGGAGCCTGAGCACCCCGCTCCCGCGGAGAACGAGGTTGCTGAGCACCATGCGCAAGATGATCCCAGTGACGAGGCACAGGACGAGGCTGAGTTGCCTGCGCCTGAGGCTGAGGCGGAGCGAACGCCCACGCGCCGCTCGCGGCGCATGAATCCAGCGGACGACGCGAGCGTCAAGGACGAAGCGCAGGCGGACGGCACGTCGGATGCATGGGATGCGATGGAGGATGCTCCTGAGAGTACGGACGAGGGTGTGACGCGCTGCGTGTGTGGCAGCACCGACGAGAACCTCGGCCTCATGATCCAGTGTGAGACGTGCAAGTGCTGGCAGCACTGCTCGTGTATGGGCATGCATACGGAGGACGACTGCCCTGATGTGTACTACTGCGAGCAGTGCCGTCCGGAGAACCACACCGAGCTGTTGCGCTCGTACGGCTTCCTCCCAGCCAAGGTCGCGAAGCGCGGCGCCAGTCGGGGCAGCCGGCAGGCGGTGGCGAAAGAGTCGGCGCGCGAGCTGCAAGAGGCGCGCGAGGCGATCCGCGTGCTGGCCGAAGAGAATGCAGCGCGTCTGCGTGGCGAGAATGTCGCCGAGGGACGTGCGCGCGGCCCTGGCTCGCAGCGCAGTGTGTCCAAGCGGCGCACAATGAACAGCCGCGACATTGGGGAGGACGGCTGGGAACAGATCCCCCCTGGCCTCCTGCTCGAGAAGGAAGAGCCGCCTGCGGACGACGAGAGCGACGAGACGCGCAAGCGCAAGCGCAGCACCGAGGCGCCAGAGGCGACGCCCGAGCCAAATGGCGGCCCATCGGAGATGGCCAAGCGGCGGCGCCTGCAGGCGGAGGCCGCACAGCGCGAGCGCAAACAGGACGAGGAGAAAAAGGAGGCGGCCGAGCGCAGCCGCAAGGAGCGCGCTGCGCCGCGCGAGGAGAGCAAGCCAAGACACCCGAACCAGTACACGTACCGCGGGCGCCAAGAGACGCCGGTCAGCGCGGTGCCGCCGCGCTCGCGCGAGGCGCGGCGCGTTGCGCGCGACGCCAACAGCCGCTCGGCCACGCCGCTGCCGGATGGCAGCAGCCACCTCCCGAGCCATACCATGCCGGAGCACCTGGCGCACCTGGCGTATCTGCAGCCGCCGACCACGGGCGACGAGGAAGCGGCGGCCGAGCGTGTGGCGCCGCAGCCCGGCCTGCCCGAGCCGTTTGCGCTCATCACGCCGATTGATCCGTCTATCAAGATCCGATACCCCCAGAAGCGCATGACGATGGGCGAGATGCGCAAGCGTGTGCGCGCGATCAATGAGTATGTGACGCGTGTGCAGATCGAGGCGGTCGAGCGCGAGAAGCGTGTGCAGTTCCTTGGCTCCATTGTACAGAGCGACGCGGGTGATGCACCTCCGGAGCCCACGGCGCTGCCGATGAGCATGCGGTTCGTCGAGCAGCTCACAGACGACCTCAACCAGTTCCAGCGCCGCTTTGGCGCCGGCGCGGCGGGCGCTGCGCGTGTGGAGGAGGACGTAGGTTCATAGCACGTGGTGAAAAGAGGCGCGCAGGCTCCGATTTCCGCTCGACGGCGATGCCGGCCGCCCGGGGCGAGCGGAGGCTGGCGTCGCACCACAAGTGTATGGATGGTATAGTACATACGGCGTGGCGGGACAATTCTTCGAAGCCTAGCGTATCGTCTCCAGCCCAGCAACCGACGCCAAAACGCGCGTCTCCCTTCTCGCCCAAACACTCGGTCCCTCTCAAGCGCACCTCCTCGGGGTCGAGCCTGTCGTCCTTGGACAGCCTGGATCTCGACGAGCCGACCAGCTTCCAACCATACAAGACGATCTCGCGCAACGTGTTTGTATCGAGGCCGCGCATCTATGGCGACTCGCCCGTGTGCCAGTGTCACCCCGACTCGGCGTGCGACGAGCGGTGCATCAACCGCTTCATGCAGGTGCTGTGCAACCCCCGCAAGTGCCCTTGTGGGAAGCGGTGCACGAATACAAGCTTTGACAAGCGACCGAGTCCGCCATTGGACGTGGTCTACGTGGGCGCGCGCGGCTGGGGCCTCGTGACGCCGACGGCGCTGCACAAAGGGCAGTACCTGGGCCAGTACTGCGGCGAGCTGATCTACATGGAGGAGGCGATGCGCCGCGCGCACAGCGTGTACGCGGCGCGAAAGAACTACTACTTTATCGAGTACGACGCGTCCGCCGGTGAGGTCATTGACGCGGGGCTGCGGGGCAACAAGCTGCGCTTTGTCAACCACAGCTGCGAGCCCAACTGCTACTTTGAAAAGTGGCTGCTGAGCGGCTCCGAGGAGGGCCGCAACGCGGAATACCAGCTCGCGCTCTTTGCGCTCCGCGATATCCGCGCGGGCGAAGAGATCACATACGACTATGGCTGGTCGGCCTTCCAGCCGCCCACGCTCGATGAGAATGGCCAGATGATATCAGGCGAGCGGTGCCTGTGTGGCGCGCCCAGCTGCACGGGATGGCTCGCGCGCATCCCCAAGAAGCGGGGTCTTTCGCGGCACCCGAAAGACGGCGAGGCCA
Source organism: Malassezia caprae (assembly GCA_029542885.1). NCBI lineage: Eukaryota > Fungi > Basidiomycota > Malasseziomycetes > Malasseziales > Malasseziaceae > Malassezia > Malassezia caprae. The sequence continues at coordinate 208,955 of CP119910.1, forward strand.
AGACCCAGCTTCAGATACCCACCACCCACGCAGCTCCTGCACCCAGCGCGCAGGGCCCACAGCGGCGCCGTGTGCGGCGCCAGCCTGTCAAGGACGAGGAAGAGATACCCATGCGCAGCGCAGAAAAGGCGCTGGCGCGCGCGGCGCGCGCGCGGCGGCGCAGGGCGCGCCTTGCGCAGCGGAGCCCCACGGCGGCCGCGTCGAAACGCACGCGCGGCGGGTCGTCCTCGGAGCCCCGGTCGTACGAGGGCGAGCACGCAGTGCCGAGCAAGGCACGCAAAGTCGGCCATATGGAACTCACGCCCAGCGAGACGCCGTCACTGGGCTCGTCCGACTCGCCGCTGTCGTCGCCGCTGTCGTCGCTCTCATCCATGTCGCCGCCGCCATCGTCGCCCGAGTCGTCGCCGCTGACCCCCTGCGTGCTCGTGTTCGAGCCGTCGTCGCCTATGGACTCGTACTGGGACTATGGGTACGAGGGGCCCCTCTTCGACCCGGCCGAGAGCACCCCCGACCTCAATGCGATGCTGTGGCCGCGCGAAGACCGGGCCAGCCAAGTAGTGGAGTAGCACGTGGACTTTTTTTTCTCGACACGGCTTCTACGCCATGACATCGTCGCTGGCGTCGCAGCTCGCGGGCCTGCGCTCGCACAATGCTGCGCGCCTCGCCAGCGCCAGTGCGATGACGTCGCGAGACTCGTACCTATTCACGCCGCGCGTCGCGGCCGAGCAGGACCACGTCACCGTGCATGCCCTCGGCCAGACCGGCTGGGAGCAGCTCATGGACGAGGACGCCGTCCTCGCTCAGTGGCCGCACGGCGACCTGCTCTTTGGTGAGCAGAGTGTCCACACGGACCGCGCGACGCTGCCCAAGTCGGCGAACGCCGAGATCGACACTGCCGTCGCCGAATTCCTCTACCTCGTCGGGCCCCGCCTCCTATCGCGCAGCGCGGCCAAGTGCCTCGAGTGGCTGGTCCGCCGCTTCCGCATCCACGTCTACTCGCCGCGCGAGGTGCTGCGTGCGTTCCTGCCGTACCACCTCACGCCGCAGTTTGGCCGCATGCTGCAGCTCGTGCCCCTCGACGCCGAGCCGGCCCTGCACTTTCTGCAGCCCGTCCAGAAGGCCCAGACGCCCCTGCCCATGACCGTGCTCCTGCACGCCCTCAGCGGCCACCTGGACCTGCTCCGCTGGGTCGCCAATGCGCGCGCGCCCCAGGGCATCGACGTCCGCCGCGCCCATGTGCCGTTCTGGACGTCCATCCTCGTGCAGTTTTGCTTGCACCGCCGCGCCGCCAAGCGCCGCGGCGCCGCCGACGCGCAGGCCGTGCTCTCGATCCTCGTTCCGGAAATCAGCTACATGGCTGATGCGCGCGACACCGAGGCCGCTGTCGGCGCACTGATGGTGCTCTGCTCGGTCGGCGCCGCCTTCCCCCTGAGCGCCGCCGCGGTGCGTGGCCTCATTGATGGCGCCGCACGCCTCGCAACGCCCGAGGCCGCGCCGGACGTCGCGCGCGCCGTCGTCGCTGCATGCATCGCGCTGTGTGCGAGCCCCGAGGACGCACGCGATCCTTTCCGCGCCGCGCCGCTCGTGTCCGAGCCCACCCTGCACGCCCTGCTGGCACTCCCGCAGCTCGGCGCGCAGTGGTCGCGCGCGCTCACATCGCACGACGTCGCGCCTTTCTCCACGCACCTGCTCGCCGCCCTCTGTGCACACCTCGCGCATGCGCCGGCGCGCAGCCTCCTGGCAAGGGTGCTGGACGACCCCGCCCTGCCCGAGGCCCTTTCACGCCGCGTGTATGTGCGCCTGCTGTGTGCGCCGTCGCACGAGCACTGGGACGAGCGTGTGCGCCTACTTGCACAGCGCCGTGAGCGCGATCCCGACGCATTCGACCGCGCCGTGACGGAAGCCCAGGCTGCCGACGCCGCGCAGGCCTGGCACACGCTCAGCGCCGTGCTCGAGTGGCAAGCCTCGGGCACGGTCCCTGCCGCTGGCGCGACGGACGCTGCGCTGTGGCTTGGTGTGCACAGCGCGGATGCGAGCGCACAGCAGCTGGCTTTGGAGCACCTCTTGCAGGCCGTGCAAGACGGCCATGTGCGTGCGAGTGATCCCCTCGTGCGCAGCGCTCTCGAGACGGCTCTCGCGCGGGCCAGTGCGCCGCTGCTCACGCTCCTGCGTCAGCACGCCAAGACGCTGCTGGAAGCGTGCGGCGCGCCGGCGCTGCTCGACGCCTTGCGCCCCAGCGATAGGGCGCCGGACGCCGTGGTTCCCGCGCTGGCACTCGCGCTCGAGGCGCTGCTCCCCGCGGCGCCAGAGCTGGGTGCGCGCATCGGCCGCGAGCTCGTGTGGCCGCGCCTCCTTCCGCTCGCGGGCGATGTGCCGTGCGTCGATGCGCTGCCCCTGTCCGATCCCCAGGTGGTGCAGGCCGTGCCGTGGATACGGGCCATCCAGGCTGCATCGGCATCGCACGACGTGCACGCCGACCCTGTGGCGTGGACGCTTGCGCTGACGCACGCACTCGTTGCGCAGCAGCAGGCGCACTCCGAGGCGGCGCTCCTGGACGAGGCGCAGTTCCTGTGCGATGCGCTCGATGCGCCCATCTCGCGTGGCGGCGCGCTTGCCCTGCTCGTGCTCAGCCAGCTGCTCGCGCAGCCCCTCCCGCCGCGAGTGTGGACGGCGCTGGCGTACCGCGCCGTGGTCCTGGTGCACAAGCAGCAGCTGCTCGCGGGCCAGGTGGACAATGTGATCCTCGGCGACTCGGTCGATCGTGCGATTGTGCAGCAAGTGCACGAGAAGCTCTCGCGCAGCACGGTGCGCCTGCTGGGCGTGCAGCTGCTGTACACGGTGCTGCGGCACATGCCGGTGGGCCACGATGCGTCCCTGTTTGTCGATGTGCAGCAGCGCCGCACGCCGGCCGCGCAGCTCGTGCTGCTTGTGTACCAGACACTGCATGCGCCGGGCGCCGGCGCTGTTGCGTCCCAGAAACTCGCGCCCGTGTTCTTTGAGCGCCTCGGCTCGCAGGCGCTCGCGCTGCTCGCGGGCGTGTGGACGACGCCGGGCGGCGCGGATGGCGCTGCGCCGACGTCGGTGGCTGCGCTCGCCGACGCACTGGACCGCCGGTGTGTCGTGCCGCGCAGCGACGTGCCGGTGCGCCTGATGGCGATGCGCCACGCGGCGATGCTCGTGCGTGCGGCGGCCGCGCAGTCGCACGCGCTCGATCTGCAGACGCTGCTGCCGAGCCTGCTCGTTGTGCTGCAGGACACGGTGCCTGTGTTGCGCGATGCCGCGGCGCAGCTGCTGTGTGCCATGGACGAGTGGCATGCGGCGTGCGAGGGCGCGCGCGACGTGTACGGCCTCGAGACGGTGTACGGCGCGGAGAGCGCGGCGCTGCAGTACCTCGACGCGCCGACGTACGCCAAGTATGTGTCGCTGCTTGCGCGCGAGGCGGGCGCGTTCCTGAACGATGCGTCGTTCCTCGCTGTGACGCACGCCACGATCTTGCGGGGCAGCGGCAAGAAGGACGCACAGTTCCGCACCAAGGTGCTGTGCTACCTGCTGAGCCACGCCGTGTGCACGCCCGACCTCGATGCGCGCACCGCGTGGCTCGGCCTTGTGCGGGAGGTGCCGGCGCCCTGCAAGCTCACGACGGTGCTGCCGCTCGTGCGCGATGCGGTGCAGACACGCGGCCGCACAGCGACGCCCCTGTACCTCGAGTGGCTGTTTGCGACGTACGACGCGACCACGGTGCCGGTGCTCGAGGACCGCCACAGCGACGCGTGGCCCCTGCTGCTCGACGCATTGCGCCAGGACGACGCGCATGGCGTGCCACGTGCCGCGCTGCACGCCGTCCAGGGGGGCCTGTGCGCTGTGCTGCCAATGGAGCTGCGACAGCAGGTGCTGCTCGTGCTCGCCGAGACCGTGGCACACCCACCGACGCCGCGCGTGGCGGGCGGGGCCGAGGCGCTGCGCACGCTGCCCGTATCCGATGCGGTGCTGGTGCAGGTCCTGCGCACGCTGTGCGAGCAGGTCGGGCCGGCCGACGAGCCCAGCACGAAGCGCGCGCGCGGCGCCGCGCCGAGCCACGAGCAGGCGCGCCACGCTGCCGTGGTGCTCATCACGGTGCTCGAGAGCCTGCAGAGCCGCACGCTCGGTACGAGCGCCGCGCTCGTCGCTGCGCTCTTCGATGTCGTGCGCGCGGCCATCGAGCTGTGCACGTCGCACCTGTTCAACGCCGAGTACCTGCTCCAGCTCGCGATGCAGAGCCTGTGCAGCCTGTTCGACCACATCACCGTGCTGCCAGCCGACGTCGCGCAGGTCGTGCGCGCCGACACGATCGTGAGCGCGATCCAGGTATCGGCGAACACACAGAGCATCAACCATGCGATCCTTCTCCTCGCGCGCTTTGCGCGCCTCGACGCGGAGCTCGTGCTGCACAACATCATGCCGATCTTTACGTTTGTCGGCCTCTCGGTGCTGCAGCGCGACGACCGCTTCACGCTCTCCGTCGTCGAGCAGACGCTGCGCAGCATCATTCCTGCGTTTGTCAATGCGGTGCGGCCGCAGGTCGTGAACGACAAGGACGCACGCCTCGCGCTCTGGCGCGAGACTCGCAGCCTCCTGCACATCTTTTCGGACGCGTCGCCGCACATCCCGCGCCACCGCCGCCACGTCTTTTTCCGCCTGCTCGTCGATGTGCTCGGCACCGAGGACTTTCTTGCGCCCGTGTGCATGCTGCTCGCCGACCGTGTCGCGCACCGCGTGTCCAAGTCGCCAGGCCACAGTGCGACGCTCCTGCAGCTCCCGCTTGGCCTCGTGCGCGCCGAGCCACTGGCCGTGCGTCTGCGCGCGCTGAACCAGATCTGGGCCGAGATCGCGCGCCTGCTCGCGCATGCCGACGACGTGTTCCTTGCGCCGGCGCCCAAGCGCGAGTACTCGGAGGAGCACCTGTCCCCCGGCCACCAGGCGCACACGCTGCTGCTCTTCCTGCAGCATGCGATGCACCGCATCGAGCGCGCCGAGGCCGAGCTGTGCGAGACGGAGCTCGGGCGGTACGCGTGGCACACGCTGTGCCTGGCCCCCACCGACGCGGGGCTCGTTGACGCGCTTGAGAAGGCGCGCGCGCCCGCGTTCCAAGCGCTGCCGACGCCCACGTTCCTGGCGATCGAGCTCGTGCTCCTGCGCGGCGAGACAGCGCTCGCCGGCATGCCTGGCCCGCTGCCCTCGAGCATGTCGCTCGAGGCGCGCCAGGCCGCCGCCCTGTCGCTGTGGGAGCAGCATGCGCCGCTCACGCCAGCGGAGCGCACCGAGCACGCCGAGTCGCTCGAGGCATGGCACCATGCGCTCGTCGCCGTCTGGGAGGCGCATGCCGGCGAGCAGCTCGGCTCGGCCGCGCTGCAGGCGGTGCGCACAAGCATCGCCACGTCCGTGCCTGCGGAGCACGCGGACCTGGCGGCGCTCATGCCGCGCCTCCTGCGCCCGGCGCCGGCCGCCGACGTGTTGCGCGCGCTTGCTGAGCTTCTCACGCAGGTGGGCGTGCGTGCGCTCGCGCACCTCGCGGCGCTCGTGCCGTACGCGTCGCAGGCCATCGAGTCGAGTGCCGACGATGCTGTGCTCGCCGCCGGTCTGCACCTGCTCGCCGCGCTGTTCAAGACGCTGCCACAGTTCATGCATGCGCATGGGACGCGTACGATGCGTCTCTTGTGTGCGCGCACGATGCAGGCACGCCTCGCGCGCTCGCAGGTGCGCCATGCACACCGCCAGGTGCAAGACGCCGTCGTCAAAAAGCTGCCCGCTGCCACGGTGCTCGAGGCCTGGGCGGGCGCGTGGAAGGACGAGCAAGTGGCGCACGTGGCGCTCCTTCCTATCCTGCACCAGGCGGTGCGCGACATGGACCGCAGCGACGTGCAGGCGCACTACAAGCAGGTGTTCCGCCTGCTGCTCCCGGCGCTGGACACGCAGCGCGGCGAGGAGGCGGGCTCGCTAAGCCCCGTCGTTGTGCGTGCCATGCCGGTGTATGTGGCGCTGGCGCTCAAGCTGAGCGAGACGCAGTTCCGCCCGCTGTTCCTGCGCACGTACGACTGGGCCGTCGTCGACCTGCTCGACGAGGATGCGGCGGGCGTCGAGGCGCGCACGCTCGTGCTGTACACGCTCGTCCAGCGCCTGCTCGAGCAGCTGCACGCCATGTTTGTGCCGTTCTACGCAGTGGTGCTGGAGCACGCGCTCACGCAGCTGCGCACGCAGCCGCCCGCCGCGCCCGTGTGGCAGGCCGTCGCGCGCAGTGTGTGCCTGAGTGCAGAGGCCGACGAGGGCACGTTCTGGAATGCCGCACGCGCTACGCCGCTCGTCGCGCCGCTCACCGATGCGCTCGCGGCGAGCGAGGCGGGTGCCGACGAGGCGCGCGATGCTGCGCTGGCCCTGGCCCGCGCGGTCCCGGACGACACGTACCTGAGCGCACTCAACCGCACGCTGCTCGCGCTCGCCAACGACAGTGCGGACATCGCAGGCCGTGTGCGCGCGCTGGAGGCGTGCGCTGCGCTGTGGGAGGCGCATGGCGTGGCGCTGCTCACGTTTGTCCCCGAGACGGTCGCGACGCTCTCGGAAACCCTCGACGATGCGGACCCGCGCGCGTCGGCCGCCGCGCTCGCGCTGCGTGCCCAGGTCGAGGAGGCGCTCGGCGAGCCGCTCGACTCGTACTTAGATACGGCGTAGTTCCTCCACTCTTCGCAGCGCGTCATGCGGTCGAGCAGCGTGGCGTGTGGCATCAAGGGCGTGCTCCCGTATGTGCGCCAAGTTGCGCCGCACTGCCTCGTGCCGGTGCAGCTCGCGGACCTGGCTCACGCACGCATCGCCATGTACGTCCCCAGGCTTACGCAGCGACGCCACACTCCTTACCCAGCGCTTCTTTTACCGCGACAGCGCTGATCCTTCTCGGCACCTCGACGGCTTCCGCGACGTCATCGGACGTCTGCGCGCTGCCCAGTGTGTGCCGATCTTTGTGTTTGATCATTTGCACGCGCGACTGCCCCAAAAAGCGCGCGAAAATGCGCGGCGCCGCGCGGCTCACCGCCTGGCGAGCGCGCGCCATGTGCACGAGCAGCAGCGCGCGGTGCGCCTGCAAGAGCTATGCGAGAGCATGGCGATGTTTCAGCAGTTCAGCCGCGATGACCAGGCACGCACCTGTGCGCTCTTCCGGCAGCTCAGGCACGCGGGCCGACCGGATCCGCCCCCCGCATTGGACGCTGTGCGCGCCGAGCGCTGGGCACAGCGGCACATGGCGCTGTCGGAGGCGGAACACGCGCGCATCCTGGCCCTGTTGCCCACGACGCTCAGCGATGACATGTACGAGCCGTTCGAGCACGACACGTACGTGGCCGTCGATGGACCGCCCGCCGCGGCCGCGCTCCCATGGGCCGTGTCGGATCACGCAGAGAGGGACGATGCGCCGTTTGTGTGGCATGTCGAGCTTCTAGCGACGCCGCCCGCGCTCGCACGCGCCTTGTGGACGCAGCAGGTCGGAATGCATGCCGCTCAACACGACGGTGTACAGGAGACACTCTCGCAGTGCCACGCGACGCATGCCGAGGCGTTCATCTATGATACCATTGCGCAGGGCCCCGACGTTCATGGGGAGTTGGCCTGCGATGCGCAGAGCTGGCACACCATCTGCGAGGCCCTGCTCAAAAGCGCGCTGCCGCCCAGGCCGCTCAGCACGAGCGAGGCGTGGGACGCACACGCGGCAGCCATGCACCTGCACGCGTTCAATGCACACCTCGTCGACATATACCGCCGGGCGTCGCGCCTCGTGCCGCAGGAGGCGTACCTCGAGTGCATGGAGCTGTGTCGGCGCCTAGAGGCACCCGTTCTTGTCACGGGCGACGGCACGTCGGCTGGTGGCGCCATCCACGAGGCGGAGGCGTTTGCCAGTGCACTTGTGCACGAGGGCTACGCTGACATGGTCGCGAGCGAAGACACGGACGTGCTGCTGTACAGCGTGCCGATGCTCCGGGGCCTCTCAAACATGGCGCTCGAGCTCGTGGATCCGCAGGCGATCCGCGCGGCCCTCTTTCCCGATACGCCGCAGAGCCAGCGTGCGGATAGCATGGTGCAGTTTGCCCTGCTGTGCGGCACCGACTTTAACCGCACGATTCCCGGCATCGCCGCGAAGAACGCACATCGTCTCGTGACACTATTTCACACGGTGGCGCACATCCTCGATGCACACGCTACGCGCTTCTTTCCTCCAGAGAACCTGAGCAGGAGCGCTTACATGGCCGAACTCGAGGAGGCCGCGCACATTTTTGCCAACCCGCCCCCGGTACGCGCCGCCGCAGAGGCAGCGGGCCTGTCTTCCTCGCGCCCCGCGCTCAGCCAGACCGGGCCCGCAGGACCCGCGGCTCATGCCGCAGCCGCGCCGCCAGTCGCGCTCGAGGTACCGACATGGGCGACCAGTGCACCCGCGTGACGTGCGCCGCCAGGAACGGCACGACCTGCGGCGCCAGCTCCAGGCACGTGTCAACGTCCAGCGTCGCGAGGGGCACACAGGCTGCCTCGGCGCTGGGCGCCCGATCCGCCGGCGCCCCGGCCCGCCGCATCGCTGCCCAGGCCTCATCACACGTGTGTCCCTGGGCCAGGAGGGCGCGCACACGCACCAGGTCGATCAGCTCGCGCCCACGCACCGTCGTGTCGTGCACGAGGCCGAGCGTGTGCAGCTGGGGGCACAGCACACGCGCATCCCAGCATCCAGGGGTCAGCAGGCGCAGCAGCGTCGCCGGTGTGAGCGCGCTCTGCCGCGCAGCTGCGTACGAGTCGACCAGGGGGGGTGGCGCGACGGCCTCGTCCACAACCACGTACAGGGCGCCCAGCGCCGTGCACGTCGAGAGGACACGCTCAGCTAGGGGCGTGCTGGCCGAGTGCGATACATGAAACGTGCAGGTGCGCAGCGTGTGCGCACACCGCTCCGCTAGCGCCACGGCGCGATCCGCCAGCACAGGGTCCGTCGGCAGCGTCGTCTCCCACTCTGCCAGGGCATCTGGCAGCTCCGCCTGCGTGCCAAGGCACGAGAGCGGCGCACACAGCCGCTGCAGCGCACGCAGGGACGTCTCGCGCTCGACTGGGAGCGGGCCGGCACCGACCCAGAGCGCGGCGCCCCGCAGCTCGAGCGCCGTGAGCGTGTGCTGCGCATGGTGCCATAGCGTCCGTAGCGCCGGCGCGCACTTTGCACGCACATCCTGCAGCGAGTGCAGCGATTCACCCGCATCGTACACCAGCGACACGAGCTGCGAGCACGCGGCCAGCGTAGATGCATCGGCGGCTAGTGGCGGCGTATGGTATAGGGCCAGGTGCTGGAACTGCGCGTCGGCGCGACGCGCAGCAAGTGGGGAGCCGAGCCACGGGTGCGTCGCAGGGCCTTTGGGTGGCGCAGCACGCAGTGTGAGTGACTGCAGCGAAGCATGTGAGCACGCCCAGGCAAACCAGGCCGATGCCTGTGTGTACTCGCACGCAATATCCAGCGTAGTGAGACGCAGCGGCGCAACGAGCGACCACACGCGGCGGTGGTCCGTCAGCGGTGCACGCAGGCTCAGGCGGCGAATATGCCGCACACCGCGCTGGATGTACCGGGCGGCCGCCTCGTACTGGGCGCGCGTAGCGGCAGCGTCCGGCGCGGCCGACGCACGCACCGCAATGGTATGCCACAGCGGCCGGTGCTGCAAAATCCAGTGGCGCCACGCGCGGCACACAAGCATGCATGTATAGAGAGAGGCGGACGGCAGGTAGCCAAGAATATGCACAAACAGTTCCACCGGCAGCGCTGCGGCGCGCGCCGGCGTACGACGCGCCAGCTTGACGCGCAGCGCCGTGATAAGGGCCTTGTCGGAAGCGGACGGCGAGCGCTGCTCGGCAAGGTTCAGGACACGCACCGCCTTGTCAGGCAGTCGCGCTTCCACAAAGATACGCGCGGCACGCACAAGGATCGACGCGTGCGAGGACGCGAGACGTAGCGCGTCGCGCACGTCGCGAAGCGCATGTGGCGCGTCGTCCGCGTGGATATAGACAAGCGCGCGCTTCAAATACAGGCGCGCGCGCTCCGTGTCGCGTGTACTGGCCGCTAGGGCCTGCCGTCAGTGGCGCAACGTACCTCGGTGAGTGGCTGCAGGTGCGCTGCATCGACTCGGGTCATGCGAGCATCACTGGTGGAGGTCAACCGCGACGACGATGGGCTCCAAGAACGGGCCGCGTCACGTTGCGATCGCGATCGCCGTGCGCATCGACGAGAACAAAACAGGCCGTGAACGCGTGCTAGTGTGCCTTGTGACATCTCGGAAGCATAAAAATGAATTCATATTACCGAAGGGCGGCGTCGAAGCGGGCGAGAGCGAGCGCGCTGCGGCTGCGCGCGAGCTGGACGAAGAAGGTACGTAATTGCGACTCACAGCAGCGGGCGTGAGTGCGCCGATGGACAGGCCACCGTGGTGCACCGACCATGGCGAACCTATTACGATTCGTGACTCGAAGCCACATGCCAAGTCGCCGACGTCGGACCCGAACGACCCTGCGTTTATCCCACACACGCTCTACAGTGTGCACGAGTTTCTCGTGCCAGACAGCGCGTGCAAGGAGACGTGGCTCGAGTCGAACGAGCGCGTGCGCCACTGGGTGTCGTGGGACGAGGCATGCGAGCGTGTGCAGTGGCGCAGGGGAATGGGTGAGGCTATGCAGCGGGCGGCCCTCCGTACGAGTACGTATCTGCCGCCTATGTAGGATACAGGGTATGAGAGCTAGATCTTGAGAACCGCGTCTGTCGTGAGTGGACCGTGCGTACCTGCTCGGCGGCAGCGATGCAGAAATCCCACAATGATGTCGGTCTCCTTCGGCATGGGAACGCTGTGAAAGTGCTCATTCGCAAGAGCAGCCAAGTGCTCATGCTCATCGTCGCGGTCAAAATAGTGCACGTCCCCGTCACGCGCACGGTCAGATTGCGTCGTCGACGAGCGCGTGCGCGAAGCAACGCCCTGGTCGTCGTTCATAGGTTCCTGAGTCTCTCCAGATGTCTCCTCCTGTGAAGGAGCCTCAGGCGGCGCATCTATGCGAGGGTCCTGGAGCATGGTGCGCGGAGGGTACTGGGGCTCGATCTGGTGCTGCGCCAGGTACTTGATCGTCGCATCAAAGGGCAGGTCTGAAAAGTTGATAGAATACGAAGAGGAGCCCTCAGTCGCTTCTGCGGTAAGCACAAGATGCGTACGCTTCTCGCGAGCGCTCGCGTCGCCGGCGACCTGGCTCATGAGCAAGGGCCTACCTGTGCCGTACAAGCTATCCGGCAGCTACCTCCACACCACGTGATGCAGAGGCGACGAGCACGGCACACCCACCGAGCTTCTCCCATGTGGCTCGTCCGAGGCGCACGCCGGATCTATGTAGGCTCAAGTCGGCCTTACATAGGTCAGCGATATGCCCATAGTCGGCATGGGAAGCGCGACTATATTCCTGCTGGACAGCGTCCGCCGTCCGTATGGCGCGACCAGCAATGGTCGTCCCGCACAATGGTGACGCTATCGACGTGTGTGGGCTTGACGGTACGCATACAAGCTCATACTAGATGTACTTGCTCGGTCTTTCGCAAGGCTTCCGCCGCGCTCAGGCGCAGTTGCACGCCGAAGCGCAAAATCGCTCCACGTCGCAGCCATCCTAGCTAACTGGACAAATAGTAGGTATCTATCCAGCGCTCCTAAGAGCTTTTTTGGACCCTATCGAAAAGGGCCATCGACAATGCACGTCGAAAACGCCCGTTCGCCGTATCATACATGGAGCTAGTGGTATGGGCTTAGATCGGCTGAGCGCCAGCCTTGGCCACAGCAGCGGCGCTCTGGCCAGCCGCCTTGGCGCGCTTGCGCATCTTCTCAGCCGACTTCTGGCCACGAATACCACCACCCCAGTGGCGGCGAGCCTCGTCGTACTTGTCGAGGTAGTTGGCCTTGGCCGCCGACACGAGGTCAGCAAGCTCACGCTCGTCCTCAGCGCGCACATCCTGGATCACAGCGATGGCGGTGCGCTTGAGGTGCACAACGGCACCGAGACGCGAGCTCGACTTGACAATCACGTAGGGGATACCCATCTTACGGCAGAGGGCCGGCACAAAGACCACGAGCTCAATCGGGTCAACGTCATCGGCAATCACGACGAGGTTGGCCTTCTTGGCCTCAATAAGAGCAACACAGTGGTTCAGACCGTACTTGACAAAAAGAGGCTTCTTGCCGTCGGCCTTGGGGTCCACCTTGTTGCCAGCAGCCACTTCCTTGGCAACAGCATCCAGGCGAGCCTTCTTCTCCTGCTTCGACTCGGGGCGGTACTTGTTCATGAGCTTGAACAGGGCCGTCGCCGTGTTGTGGTCGAGAGTGTTCGAGAACTGAGCAATCGCCGGGGGAACCTTCAGACGCTGCTGAAGGATCACGCGCTGGCGCTGCAGACGAACGTACTCGGGCCACTTGACAAAGCGGGTCAGGTCACGCGGAGGCTGGATGTTCTGGCCTGCTGGTTAGTGGACTTTGCACGCATACATACCAATACCAAAGCTGCGGTTGCGCTTCTCGAACAGAGGGTTCGCGGGAGCCTTGTTCGCGTTGCCCTTGCTGTAGGGCGAAGGAGCGGGCTTCTTACCAGTCTTGGTAGCCTTAGGCTGTAGAGGGTCATCGAGACCGAGTCAGCACCATGTCCAACACATGACGAGCTCGGAGCTCTAAAGACTACGCCTGGCCGCTACCTACGGCAGCGCCCAGGACGCAGCCGAAGTAATGCGTACCATTATGAATAAGGAAGTAACAATGGGTAAGGGAAAAGCGGTGGCGTCGAGCCTCTCCTTTTTCTGCATGATGTCACGTGTGTGAACTATATGTCACGTGCTTCTGGTGGTGGACCGTGCGCATACCCCACGCGCACGGGGCGGGGCCGGCGGGCCGTGCGGGCACCGCTCCTACTACCGACTGACATGCGTGTGTTCTCTGTTGCCGCATCGGCTCTCGCCGTATTTCCTCTCCTCGCACAGGCCGACGTCTCTGGAGATGTTCAGGGCCTGATTAACAAGTGCACGGGTCTTGACTTTGGCTCGTGGAACGAGTACGTCCTCGCCACCCACTAACTCTACCAGACACAGTCTGCGCAGCTACCTCCTCGACCGGGGCATCGTGTCGCCCTCGTCGACCCATGAGAAGTTGGTGCAGCTCGCCAAGTCGGACTGCACGATGCTGGCTGACCAGGTGCAGGCTGCGACCGACGTGGGCAAGTCGGCGGCGGCCAACAGCATGAGCTCCGCCATGAGCCTCGCCAGCTCCATCCACTCGGCTGCACCGACGCAGGTATCGAGTGTGCACAGCAAGATGGCCCGCTCGGCTTCGACTGTTTCAAGTGAGGCCTCTTCGACTGTGTCGAGCCTCGCCGCCACGGCCTCCAAGACGGCGTCGCAGGCGGTGCACGACGTGTCGGCCTACTTGGACGACACCAAGGACTATGTGTACAGTGAGTGGAACGTGAAGCAGCTCAAGGACTGGCTCAAGAAGCAGGGTGTGCAGCTGCCCACCGAGACGCCGTCCAAGGAGCAGCTCCTAGAGCTCGCTCGTGAGCCGTACGCCAAGCTCACATACCAGAAGCCGTACGAGCGTCTCTCGACCGACTACCTGCGCCACTGGCTCGTCGAGCACGGATTCCTCGAGTCGCAGGCCAAAAAGACTCGCCGCGAGTACCTGGACCTCGCCAAGGACTACTACTACTACCTGCAAGACTCTGTTTACGACACATGGCAGGACGCGGACCTGAAAGGCTGGCTCGTCTCGCACGGCCTGCTCCCCTCGGATGCGAGCAAGACGCGTGATGAGCTCTACGCGCTGGTCAAGGACAAGTACCAAACCGTCGCCGACACCCTGTGGGAGGGCTGGCGCGACAACGACATGCGCCAGTACCTCGAGCGTGAGGGTGTGCGCCTGAACGATGCCATGTCGCGCACCGACCTCATTGCGCTTATGCAGGAGCATGGGTCGGCGCTCTCTTCGACGGCGAGCAAGTACATTACGTGGTCGGACGCCAAGCTGCGTGGCTTCCTCAAAGACCATGGCGTGCGCCTCGAAGAGCTGCCCAAGGACCGCAAGGAGCTGCTGCGTATGATGCGTGCGTACTATGTGCCTACGTGGTCGAGCGACTGGCACGAGCGCGCCGCGCACTTTTTGCGTCGCCTCCAGAGCGGCGTGCGCGATGTGTTTGGCAACTCGGCAGAGCAGGTGTACCGGCTGAACGCGGACCGCATCGGCTCGTATGTGGCATCGGCGAGCGCTAGCGTGAGCTCGATGGTCCACAACGAGCTCTAAGCGCGCCGCACCGTTTCACGCTCGATGGTGGAGTGCAACTGCTCGTCGCGCGACACGCGCCAGTACTGCCCCAGTGCGTCGGACTGCGCAAGGCGGGAAAGAAAGTCCTCGTCGTGTGTGATGACGATGAGCTGGAAGTTGTGCTGGTGCTGTCGCTCAGCAATAAGGCTGGGTCAGTGGCGGCTACGCACTCCACAAGACTCGCGGCTAGCGCTTCGACATTCTCCCGGTCCAAATTGGTCGTGGGCTCGTCGAGCGCGAGGAAGCCGCACTGTGCACCAAACGAGTCAGCGAGCGCGAGACGGATCAGAATACACGCCAGGACCTTTTGACCTGCACTACAGCGGCCTCGCATATCGAGTTCCACGCCATCCTTGACCATACATACACGGTACTGGTACGAGCGCATACCATTTGACGCTACGCGTCCCTCGGTGTCCGAACGCACGAGAATGGTATCGATATCGGTGCCCTGGTACGTTTTCTTCCATAGATAGTCCAATGTTTGATTCACCTCTTCCATCTTGATGCTGTGGTACTGCAGGATCGCCTGCTGCAGCGCGCCACAGTACGTGTCCAGGTCGCGGTTCGCCATCGTCGCCACCTTGATGTGCACGAGCTGCGCCACATAGCGCTCCGACACGTCCTTGAACTCGTCCCGTAGCTCCGCACGCCGCCGCGCCAGCTCCGCCTCGATGCCACGAATCTCACCACGCACGTGCGCAGCGGACCCACTCAGCTCCTGCTCCGCACGCCGCGCCGCCTCATACGCCGCAGCCGCTTGCGAATGCCGCGCCTGCGCTGCAGCCAGGTCCAGCGTGGCCAGCTCGCGCTCCACCGCCTCGCGATCACGCACCACCTCCCGGTACCGCTGGTTGTCCGCAAGACTCGCAGATCGCGCCTGCGTATCGCGTATATCACTTTCAAGAAGGTACACGTCCTTGTCCGCCTGCTCCGCACGTACGCGCGCATCACGCAGGGCCTCTGTAGCAGACTCGAGCCGCGCCGCACATTGCTCCAGTGCGTCGCCATCGTACTCCCGCGCCGCGGAGCGCACACGGCCCAGCACACCACTCGCCATCGCGAGGCGCTGCGAAAGGGTATGACGCGCCTCACCATCACGAGCGTCAGCAGCACGACGCTCTTGCCGGAACGCCTGCAAAGCCCGCTCCGCCTCGCGCAGAGGACTCGTCAGCTCGGCCAGTTCCGCAGCGAGGGCCGCCTGCTGGGCGCCAACATCAGCCGCATCCGCCTTGTACTCCAGAAGACGCTGCTGTGCACTCTCCTGAGACACTGTGTGCTGCCGCTGGGCCGCCACACGCATCTCTAGTGCATGTACCTCGCGCTCTGCGGCGACACACGCATCACGATGCGCTTCCTGCGCGGCCAAAAGCTCCGCGTGTCGCGCTTGGCACAGTTTGCTGCGTTAGTGGTGGCACGTACATGTCCTGGGCAAGCGACTCGAGGCGCACCGGCGATACATCGGCGGCCGGCAGCGCTGGCAGCACACGCAGCCGCTGCTCGATCGATGCGACATCGAGCGCTAGATCAGCGATCCGCTGCGCCTCGTCCTGCAGCGCACGGGCTGCGTCGCAGCGGCGCTGCGCTTCCACGCCAGCGACATGCGCCTCGTCTCGTGTGCGCTGTGCGTGTGTCTGAGCGTGCTCGAGCTTGTGGACATGTGCCTGGGCATCTTGATAGTCCGCACGCAGCTCGGCTCGCTGCTTCTCGAGCGCTTGAGCAGCGCGAAGATCTGTCTGCTGCTGCGTCCATGCGTCAAGATCGCGCTGTAGAGCGGCAATCCGCTCTGGCTTACTGCGCTGCAGCGACGCAGCGACGTGCGCATCAAACGCCGGCATCGCGTCAGGCGCTAGCGCGCGATTGCATGCGAGGCACACATGGCGAGTGTGCCCATGCTCGCGGATCCGCCCAAAGAGCGCAGCCGCATGCTCAAGGAGTCCGAGCGACTCGCGCAGCACCTGCGTTTCCTCCTCGGCCGTGCGCAGCCCTTCATCGCTCGACGCAAACTCGCCCAGCAGCGGTGGAATAGAGGCATCCAGTCCTGCGTGAGTACAAATACGTACGTGCAAGTGCCGCCTTCTTCTCGTGCACGCGCTGCACTTGCGCCTCGTGCACGGCCAAGGCACGCTGGCAGGCCTCCTCGGCTGCCGTGAGCTGCGCCTGTGCGGCTGTATGGGCCGCCTCCGCCTCGGCCCTCGTCGCGGCCATATCGGAAGGCACCGTGCCGAGCATCTCGGAGCACTCGGTGCGCCACTGTGTGTCTTTCTTGGCATGCAGGCGTTGCTTCTCGTCGCGCGACTGCGTTAGTTGCGCACGCTCTGCACGCTGCTCAGCGGCCTCGCTAGCGGACGCCAGGGCCTGCGTCAGCGTATCCCGCTCCGCCTGCAGTGCCGCGAGCCGCGCAGCCACAGCAGATAGTTCCGAAGGATCCGGCACTTTCTGCGACAGGGCATCGCGCCGCTGCTGCGCCGCTTCCAGCGCCCCAGCCTCGGTCCTAGGCGCCTCCTTTGCCAGTTCAGCCTCGCACCCCGCGATGCGCGTGCGCAGCCGGTCCTGAGTAGCGCGCATCTGCTCGCTCCGTGCCTGCAGATCATTTTGCTTCTTGGATAGGCTCGAAAATGCGTGCTCGCGCTCCGCCTCGTCATGGTGCGCTTGCTGGACTTGGCGCTCACGCCGTGCGTCGTGCTCGCGCAGCTGTGTGCGCAGATCCGCATCGATAGACAGGGCAGCCGCCTCAAGCTGTGCTGCACTGGGATGCGCCGGTACATCCGCAGATACCTCGCGGAGCGTTGCAGCCCCCTCGTTGAGCATGTGCTGGAACGCCTGAGCTGCTGCCTCGAGCCGCGCATGCTCACGGAGCAGCGCCTCATGTTGCTCAGTGCAAGTGTCTCGCTCCGCTGTCGCCTCGTCGCGGCGCGACTGCACGTGGACAAGGCGCTCGCGCTGCGACGCAAGGAGCGCAGGCACTTGATCGATCAGGCGCTGCAGCTCAGCATCACTCACGTCCATCACTTTTGTACGCGCTTGCAGGGTATCTCTGTGCTCCGTGTACAGCGCGAAGCGCTCCTCGAGACTCTCGGCATGCGCGAGCATCTCGCGGAAGCGCATCGCATCCGAGTACAAGGCTTCATTCGCGCGGGTCTTCTGCTGCAGTGTCTCGTCCAGCTCGTCACGGTCCTGCACTTTTTGCGCGAGGGCGCGCTCGAGCGCGCGTATCTTGTCCTGTACACTTTCTGCGCGCTCCTTCTCCTGCTGTAGAGCGCGCAGATCCGCCTCGTCTACGCGCGCGTCCTGCGCCCGCTGCTTGCGCAGCGCACGGATCGACTCGAGCGCCTTGGTATAGCGGGTGACCTCGAAAATATCGTCAAAGCGCTTCTTTAGGACGGCCGGCTCAGCCAGCGGCCAGCTCGACTCTTCCTGGTGACAGAAGAGCACATCCTCAATGATCGCGCACGATACGCCCAGCAGCGAGGCCATTTCTGCATCGAGCTCGGCGCACCGCGTCGAAATGGCAGCCCGTGCCTGCGGGTCCGCCGCCTCGTCGTCGACACCCAGCACACCCTCGAGCGTCTTCATTGTGATGCCCGCGCCGCCTTTTTTCTTAGACACCTGCAGATTGCGCACACAGCTCATGCGCACGCCGCTCGTGTTGCGAAAGCGCAAACGTACTTGCGCTTTGACCGTATCTACACCGGCCAGCTGCGATAAGCCATACGCACGTACCGTCGGATCATTCACAAAGCTTCCGCCCTTGGTGTTCGGCGGCAGGTCGCCCGTCGCTGCATACTTGAGGCACTCCACGATGGTCTGTGTCAGTCGCGCATACACACCGTCTTGCCACTTCCATTGTGACCAACAATGACGGTCAGCGGCTTGAAAAACTGGATAATATGGACCTCACGCGGATCAAACGACCGCACGCCACGGATCGCCAGCTCTGCACGTCAGCAGCACCTACGCACTGTCCAGCTCGGCCATGCCGCCTGCCCCGCTTGGTGAGTGTGCGTGTGGAGGAGCTTCGTGTCATGCGACGATGGCGCAGCGCCGCGACGGGCGTCGGCATCGGAGCGCTGTGGTGCTTCGCACTCAGTGTCCTGATAGCTGGCACCATCGTGCCTGTATGGAGCCAAAATGGCTGGGACATGACGGGCCGCATCGCAGCCGCCCTGGGCCTCAGCGGCATGGCCCTCTGGTGCCTCACAGCGGTGGTCACGCGGCCATCGTACCACCTTGGCCGGGAGCCACTACCGAGCGCCATCACGATTAAGCGCTCGAATGGGCGCCCGCGCTGGTGCTCCAAATGCTCGGCGCCAAAGCCCGATCGCTGCCACCACTGCCGCCAGTGCGGTCGGTGCGTGCTCAAGATGGACCACCACTGCCCGTGGCTCCTGGACACGTGCATTGGATTGCGTAACTACAAGGCCTTTGTCTTGTTCCTACTCTACACATGCTCTTTCTGCATGCTGTGTCTTGACACACTCGTGCGCGCGTGTCTCGCACTGTGGCCCGACGACCCCGAGGTCATGGTAGAGATTCCGCTCCTGTGGATCGCCCTGCTCGCTCTCACGCTCCTAGTACGTTGCAGCCCTGACACAGCTTTCGCTCGCCTTGATACCCTTTTTCCTCTACCATGTGTACCTGATCAGCGTCAACATGACCACGCTCGAGAACATGGAAGGGGTCTCCCAGGTCCGCCTCCAAGATACCCAAGCGCCCTCATCGAGCCACTCGCAGCTAACCAGACTGATCAAGCGACCCGATGAGCACCGCGAGGCGCGAGATCCCAAGCTCAACGTGTACAATGTGGGCCTCTGCGGCAACTGGGCCGCCGTATTTGGCCCCCAGTGGCAGTGGTGCTGGGCCCCATGTGGAAAGCTGTACGTACACACAGCTCACCAGCAGGTCCTCCGAGGGATACACGTTTCCTGTAAATCAAGCTACACTACGCATCATGTGGGATCAGCGAGACTATAGTGACTCGGGGGATGCCAGGGACGAGGGGCCCACAGGATGAACATCGGCGGTGCCCCGTCCCGCATCAAGAATGCACCAGTTGACGATAGGTTCTTCGCGGCGTCCCAGCGCATTCAGGATGGCCTGCGCAAGGATGCCGCCCAGAATCGCACTCGTGGGCGCAAAGGTCGCTGTGCTGTGGTGCGCCACGGCACCCCACGAAGCCCGGGCAAACTCGCCATAGAACGATGCAGCATCCACGCGGCGGAACACGGACGCAGCCTTAGCACCCTTTGCCTGCATCAGTGAGGCTGCTCGATCGGTAATCGCACTCTGCAGCGCTTCAACGCTGTCCGGCGTCTCGGCCACATCCCACAGAGCCTGGATCGCTATCAAGCCAGGACTCGGGCGGAATGCCCATGTGGAAGCGAGCGACTCGCGCAACGGCACAAAGGTCTGGTGGAACCGCTTAGGAACCTTTTCGCTCATGCCGGGCACAGGCCGATCGACCACATAGTCCAGTTCGAGGAGATCACAGAAGACGTAGCCATGGAGCCCGTACGCGCCAGCCGCAAAAAACATAACATTGTGCCGGCGGCAAACATCGTTCCACGCCACCAAGTCGTCGCGCCCGCCGTACGTCACAAGTACAACGTCGGGCTGCAGCGCCCCAAGGGCCTCATCGGTGAGGACACGGTCGTCCGACCGTCCGTGCACCTGCACGTGGGGGTTGAGCTGCCGGACGCGCTGGAGCGGCGCCTCTGCCGTGCGGGGGGCTCCTATATCCGCTTCACGGAAGAAGAAGGACGCAGAGAGGTCCTCTTCACGTACCATTCCGGCATCCAGGATAGTCAAGGACCCAATACCCGCCAAGACAATATTCTTGATGACCTCTGTGGCCACGCCTGTCAGGCCCACCAGGAGCACATGTGCCGATCGCATACGGTTCTGAGCCTCCAGACCCCACAAGCGGATCTGACGGTCGTACAAGGCCGCCTCATCTACACTGTTAGCACTCAGCCAGCCACGCACCCTCCGTCACGCCTGTCCTCGCATCGTCTGACATCGTGGAGAGTATGACTAAGCTATAGTACAAAGGCCAGTCTACAAAACGAGCAGCCAGGCGCCGACTGCCAGAGGCACAAGAGTAGCTACCATGACGCTGGACCGGAGCTGAGCACCTGCGCTCTGCGGCTGCGATTGGTCCATAATTTTGTACGTGGGCATTTGCCCTGGCTTCATCACCATGTACGAAGCGCCATATTGCTCGGGCTTGCTGCAGCTGCTGCCAATTTGATCATTGCACGCCTGCGTGCACTCTGAGCGCTGCGGGAACGGTGTCTCGCGCTGGTTGTTGCAGGTGTCAATACAGGCCTGCAGCCGTAGCAAGCAATCTTGTGATTGAACAGGCCATTGGTACTGTGCCAAACGCGACACACTCTTCTTACATGTGCACATGGTGCCCATGCCTTTGTCTAAATCGCAAAAGTTGTGCGATATTTCGTCATCGTCGTCAGAACAGCCTGCCACCTGGCAGAAGTGGATTTGGGTATCGCAAATGAGCTGTTTTGCGCTAACCGTCTGCGACGAATTGGCGATCTGGAAATAAAATGCAGGCAGATTGTTCAGAGCTTGCTGAGAGCCACGATACATGATACTGAAGGTTTTCGGAACGGACCCATTCCACGAAGCACTTGTCGTAGGAGGAGGCACTGTCACATTCGACGTGATATTAGCATCAGGCGGAGGCAAAGAAGACGGCCGTGCCATTACATCAAAAGGAGTTGATGTAGACAAGGCGGGGGAGATAGACACTTGTGGATAGTCGATGGAGTTCGTAGGCGCCGCGCTGGGGGCCGCGCTTGTTGCGTTGCCAGACGACGAGGGCGCTTTGGAGCTCGGCGTGCCATTATTAGATGAGTGCGGAGCGGATGATGACGAGGCCTTCGAAGAGTCTTTATTAGGCTGAGATGAAGGCGCCGAAGACGAAGGCGCCGAAGATGATGGAGGCGCCGAGGACGCCGAAGAGGGCGACGATGGGATCGAGAGCGTCAGAGGAGCGTCGTCGCGCTTTTCCAGTTCAGTCGCAAATGATGGAACAGCGCAGACGAGTGCAAGCACCAGCAGCCATAGTGCCCAGCGTCCCTTCCTCGAACGGAGCATGAAGAGAGACGTGTTGGGAGTTTTGCCCCAACCCGACCGTGATCTTTGAGTACCCCGCACAAGGCGCACGTGACAGCCTAAGTGCTGCAGGACCCACCATCCTCTTGTCATGTCCCAACGGCGGCGCGTGTGTGCCGTGTGCGGCAGCACGCGCTTCCGTCTGTTATCATCACAGCTGGTATGCTATGCAGGACATATCCAGCGTGACTTTCGTGTCGAGGCGGCACATGATGATGATGGATTCGATACCCAGATCACGACGCGGACACGCACCCAGAACCGCAGCTCACAACGGGATGCAGCGCGCCTGGATAAGCAGCGACGCCAAATGGAGGAGCGCAGGAGATGGTATGGTCGTACTGGACAAGTTTTTCCTGGTTCGGCAGAGCATGCCGCTCTCGATGACCCTGATGCAGCGCTGTTGACAGGGCCCCGAGCCACATTTGCTGTGCTGCAGTGTCTTCAGCTAGTGCTGCGACGACAATTAGAAGCACTTCAGAACTGGATACCCTTAGAGTGCTGCAAGGAGTTGGAAGCGACGGCACGTAACTTTTGGATTCTGCATGTGTCCAGCTGTAACACAGAAGCAGCGCCGCTAAACGCAGCACGAGAGGCCCTGAAACGCCGTCAAGAGGGACAGCATCCCTCGCCGAAGCCAACCATTCGACGGGGACGCCAGAGAAAGGAAATCACAAATACAAAAAGGACTGTATCAACGCTCTCGCTTCGATCTACGCTAGCTATTTTGTATTTGGCCATGGTGCACTGTCGGGTGCCATGGACGTTGGGTGATTTCCGCAGGTACGTTGTCTTGGATTGACATAGACACATTCTTTCACGGACACTTCCCTACCTCAATGCCATTCGTTTCCTGCCGACATTGATTACAGACACAATTTCCTTCAACGATATACAACTGTACCTTCTCGATACCAATGTAAGTTTTTTTTGGCTAACACTCCAGCATGTACCTACAGTGATGGAGCTTCATATGCGCGTTTCGAAGATTGCAGCGCAGCTTCGGCGATACCATGGTGTGGAACTACTCGAAATCAATGCTGCTCCAATCCTGAGCAGGTTTGTGCATGAACTAATGCTACCGCCCACCTTTTATGTCGGCGTCAAGTCACTGCTGACGTTCCTGCGAGTGGATATGCATGTGCTGGGACACACTGTTCTCCCTGCGAATCCAGACGCGCGCGCCAAGTTTCTCGAGAAGAATGGTACAGATGCTATTCACTCGGCGCAGGCCTTTTCCAGAAACCTGGCCATGCCGCGCTGTGTGATGCTCATGGCCGCCTTGATTGTGATGGTCAAGCTGCGGTACGGCCTTGATGGCATACACCGGAGGGAGGTGCCTTCCATGGTCCGAGAACGGAAGGTCATATCGGGTGCACCGCCGCACGAAGAAGCTTGGCTCGATGCGCTCTGTGCGCTACATGGATTGCCCAGTGATCGCATGTGGGAGACGAGCTCTCCTGTCTTTGCTCCGTGGGACACGACCGTGGACCTTCTTTCTCTCAATGATACCCAGTTGGATACCTACCTGACCTTTCTGGAGCAAGAGTACCTGCCAAGCAATGTGCCGTCCAGCATGCCGTTCCGACGCCGCGACGATGTGGACGATCTGCTGCCCATATCTGTGCCCCCGCAGGTACCACTGGACCTTGTGGAGCGCGTGCAGCTTATGCAGGAGGTGTTCCAGCAGAGACGAACAGAGCTTCTGCATGCTATATACCAGGATGAGGACGAGCAGCCTGGCCTTCTACCCGGCGACGCCTATCCGACACACACGCACGACCCAGGCGGTGCCATGACGCGAAGCATGGAGCGGATGTTGGCCATCGGCATGCGTGTCGTCGGTCTTGACACGGAGGTGAAGCCCAACTTTGAGTCGGTGGCCTCTCACACGAGCCGCCCACGCGAGAACGACGTGTTGAAACAATGTGTGATTCAGCTGGAAGAGTCACTGCTCATGGCATTGATGCGGGAGCGTGGAAATAGATAAATACCATCTACTTGCTATCATTCTGCTTCTCCGACTTGGTCTTCTTCGAGGAGGCCGGCTTGTTGGATGCCTTGGCATCGCCCTCGCCCGAGGCCGACGCTTGCAGCTCACGCTTGCGCTTGGCACTGCCAGGCACAGGCGCACCACCACGACCGGCCTTGGCCGCGCCGCGGATAGAGGTGCCCGTTTCAGTGGCGGGCCGAATAGGCACAGGTTTCGGCGCACTGGTAGCGCCACCACGGCCGCCACGCGCCGCACCACTACCACGCACAACAGCGGGCCGTGCAGGCGCAGAAGCCTCCTTCTCAGTGGCAGTCTCGCTGTCCTTGGCATCCTTGGTGGTCGCAGGCGTGGTCGATGCCGGCTTTGATGGCGCCGGGCCGCCCAGCTTAGTCTTGAGCTCATTGATCTCGTTCGTCAAATTCGTGATCTTCTTGTCGCGCTGGCTGACCATGATCTGGCTGCGCAAGGCCGCCTCCCGTTTTCCGTCCTCGTACCGCGACTGCAGCAGCGGCTGGTAGTGGGCCTGGAGCTCGGTCTCCTTGGCAGCAATCGCCGCCTCGGGGCCCGCGCGCAGGGCCTGCAATTCGGTCTCCTTGGCCTCCAAGGTGCTGGCATGGCTCGCTTGCGTATCGGCCAACTCCTTCTCCAGCTCCGCAATGCGTGCCTGGGCCTGACTCAGGAGCGCCTCTAGCTCCGCAATGCGAGCGCGCAGAGCTTCCACCTGCTCGGGCGCCACGTCCGTGGTCGGGGCATCAGCGGGCGGCACATCGGCCTGCGCAGGTGTTTCTGTCTTGACGGTGGTGTCCGCAGGCTCCGTCGATTCGGGATCGCCGGGCGCAGGCGCCGCGCTGGGCTGTTCGGCCGCCGGCTTCGGGGTCTCGGAGGCCTCGACTTTGCGGAGCGCCTCGAGCTCGGCCGTGAGCTCCTTAACCTGGGCCTCGGCGGCGCGCTTGTCCTTGAGGAATGTGCGGGCAAAGTGCTTGTGCTTCTCGCACTCTTCGGACTTGGCCTTGAGCTGCTCCTCGAGCTGCGTGGTATCTGTCTTGGTTTCCTCAGTAGGCGCCGCTTCGGCAGGCGCTGCGCTGGCAGCCGCCTCCAGCTGGGCCTGCAGCTGCTTTTTCTCTTCTTCTGCCGCGCTGGCCTGCGCTGCCATATCTTTCTCGAGCTGGTTCGCGCGCTCGACAGCTTCGGCAACGGCACGGCGTTCCTGCGTGATGCGGGCGCGCACTTGCTCGCGCAGCTGCTCGAACTTCTTGTTGGCCGTCTGAAGCTCCGTGCTGAGGCGCGTCGTCTCGGACTCGAGCTCCGCCTTGGCTGCCTGCACCTGTGCCTGCATCTGGGTGCGCTCCTTTTCGGCCTTCTGCATCTCCTCCTCGACGCCACTCGTCTTGAGCAGCCCCGATGCGCGCGTCTTCCAGCGCTGCACATCCTCCTGCACGACACGCAGCTGCGTCTGCACAGTCTCGAGCTCGACCTGCGCCTGCTGTAACTGCTCGCGGTGCGGCTGTGCCTCGCTCTTAGCCTGCGCAAGCTCCGACTCGAGCGCCTGGTTGCGCGCTTCGACCGCCTGCTTGCCTTCGGTCAGCGTCGCAACCTGCTCCCGCAGCGTGCTCAGCTGGTGGATCTTGTCAAGCAGCTCCTGGTACTGCAGGTTTGGCGCCTGAGACGACTCGCGCTGCGACTGCAGCTCGGCGCGGCACGCAGACAGCTGCTCTGCCGTCTTGGCAGCGGCCTGCTCAAGGCGCGCACGCTCCTGCTGCGCCAGCTCCAGCTGCAGCGTCTTTTGCTCCTTCTCGCGCCGCAGGTACCGAATGACTTGTAGCTCGCCCGTGCTCGGCGTCGCATGGCCGTCGGAGGGCGCCGCGCCCTCCTCCGAGGCACTCGCAGCCTCGGGGCCAGGGGCCTCCCACGAGCCCGACTCAAGCGCCGCCACCTGCCGACTGACGCCCTCCAAGTGTGCGTGCAATTGGTCGTTCTGCTGCTGCAGCTCGTCGCGCTGCGCACGCTGCTCCTCAGTAGCCTTCTCGAGCGTACGAAGCTGCTCCTGCACCTCGAGCATCGCGCGGTTGTGGTCCGCAGCCAGCACATCGCGCGCCACACGTGTCTTTTCCGACTCATCACGCAGCCGCTGCACCTCGGCACGCGCCGCCTCCAGCTCTTGCGCCGCTGCCGCAGAGGCCGCTGCTGCCTCATCGGCACGCGCACTCGCCTCCTTGGCCTGCAGCGAAAACTTGCGCACCTCGTCCCAAGCCGACGTTTGCTCTGTCGCCGCCTCCGTCTCGGCCGCATGGAGACCGGCCAGGGCGTCTTCGAGCTCGCGCTTCTCGTTGGCATGTGCCGTGCGCTGCGCCTCTAGAGCACTCTCCAGCTGAGACTGCTGCGCCTCGGCCGCTGCCTTTTGCGCCTCGGCCTCGGCCACCTTGGCCTGCAGATCGGTCACCGTCTGCGCTTGCTCCGCCAGAGCCGCTTCGTGGGCGCTCTGAGCATCCGTGAGCGCCTGCTGCGCCTGTGCAAGCTCAGCCTCCAAGCGCTTCTGCGTGCCTTGAGCGGCCTCCAGCGCCGCCTTGGCAGCCAGCGTATCGGCTTCGGCCGCTGCGCGACCGCGACGCACATCTGCAAGCTCCATCTCCCACTGCTTCTCGGGAGAGAGCTGGGTGTCAGTGCTGCCGCCCAGCGCAGCTGCCACCGCTGCACGACGACTCTCTTCGGCTGCGGCATGCTGCTTTTCGAGCAGCGTTGCCACACTCCGCGCATGCTCCAGTTGGCTAAGCAGGTCGGCCACACGTCGCTCGTGGTGCTGCGTGTCCGCCTGAGCAGCCGCGAGCGCCTCGCGCACCGACGCATGCTGCTGAGAGAGTGAGTCGAGGCGCTCACGCAGCTCCCGCGTCTCCATATCACGGCGCAGCGTTGCATGAGATGCCTCGGCCTTAGCCTCGGACAGTTTGACTTCGGCCGCTGCCTGCGCAGCCTGTCGGTGCGCGAGCTCCAGGCGTAGCTGGTCGACTATGCTCGACTGCTGCTCGCCCTTGGCCTCGTCGCTGCTGCGCGCCTCGCGCAGTGCCGCTTCTGCCTCGGCACGCGCGAGACTGAGCTTAGTGTTCTCGTCGAGAAGCGCATCGCGCTGCTCGCTCAGCAGACGGTGCTCCGCGTCGCGGGTCGCGACTCGCGTCTGCGCCTCTTGCGCAGCACCGCGGGCCGCGGCCAGGGCCTGCTCGGCCTCATTGAGGGCGGCCTCACGGCGCTCAAGCACCGCATGGATCCGCTTGGCCTCGGCCAGGGCATCGTTGAGGCGCTGGTCGTGGTACTGCGCAGCCTCTTGCAGCATCGATACACGCGCCTCAGCCGCTGCTCGCGCGGCAGCCTCGCGCTGCAGGTCAGCGAGCACGGCGGGTGGTGTCTCGGGGACGGGCGCAGGGGCCGCTGGCGTTGCAGGCGCCGTAGGGCCTGTGTCGAAGCCCTTAGCATGGCACACATTCTTGTACACGTCCCGCTCCTGCTCGACCTCTGTCACGATCCGGCGCTGCTGACGCAGCTCCTCCGAGACTTTCTCAAGCATGTCCGCTGCCTGCTGCAGCTCGTCGTCGCGGGGATCACGCGCCTCGAGACGATGGCCCAGCTCGCGCACCGCCTGCACAAGGCGCTTGTTTTGGGCGCACAGCTCCGAGAGCGAGCGGAACGTGACGAGCTCCTCGGTAATTACATCTTGGATATCGGACACCTCGCCGGGGGCGTCCTCCGCGAGGCGCTCGGCTGCTGATGGATCCTTGAGCACAATCGTCTCGCGCAAAAGGACACGCACCTGCGCCGAGGTATCTTCCAGCTGCTGCATCGTCAAGTCGTGTTCGCGGCGCACTCGCTCCAGCTCAGCAGTCACATCGTGCGCGGTGCGCTCGGACAGATCGCGCTCTGCCTGCGCCACCTCGAGTGCCTCGGAGGCCGCATCCAGCTCAGCACGCAGCTGCGCCACCTCGTCGCGCTGCGCCTTCAGTTGCGGTGCATGGGCGTCGAGGTCCGCCATGACCTCGGCAAGGACACCTTCCAGGCGGCCGGCCTCGGCGCGCTCGCGCCTCAGCTCCTCCTGCGTGCGGATGAGATCCACGTAAACATCACTGAAACTCTTCTCATCTTGCATGACCTGCTTGGCGAACGAGGCGGTGCGCGACGGCGTCGAAACAAGCGAGCCATCCGTGTCGACGCCCACGACACTGGCCATGCGGTCGAGTGCCTCTTGCAGGGCGCGACGGTCGTTCTCAAGCGCCTCGATCTGCGAGCGCGCTTCGTCGGTCTCGGCGCGCGCTTGGCGCTCCCGCGCCGCGCATTCGTGGACGAGAGTGTCGCAGCTGCTCTCAAGTTCCGCGGCACGCAGCTCGGCACGCTCAACTCGCGCGTCAGCCAACTGCGCCGCCTGCTCGGCCGCAGCACGGTCCATGAGTGCCTCGCTTTCCCGCTCGGACAGGCGTGTGCGCAGCTCTGCGATCGTGTGGGTCGCCTCGCTATGGCGCGCCTGTGTGTCGGTGAGCAGGCGCTCGACATGGCGCAGCTGCTCCGCCGAAGAATTGCGCGCCTGGGCAGCTAGTTCCCGCTCAGAATCTGCCTGCACGAGGCGGGCGTGCATGTCCGCACGCGTCTTGGCCGCAGCCTCATGCTCGCGGGCAAGCTCGGTGCGGGCCCACTCGGCCTCTTTCTGGGCCAGAGCGACCTCCTGCTCGAGTGTGTGTGTACGGAACTGCGTCAGAGAGGAGCACGTACTTTGATGGCATATTCTCCAGCATGTGCACGCTCCAGGGCGAGGGCGGTGGACGCCAGCTCAGAGCGCACAGACTGGTGTCGCTGCTGCAGGGACGCGAGTTCGTCTGTGGTCAGTGACGGCTAACGCACCCTGCCTGCGTGCGCTTTCCTCGCGCTCCCTTTGCCATTGCTCTAGGAGCTTGCGCTTCTCGTCCTCGAGCGCTGCGACGCGCGCCTCGAGATCGGACATTCGCGCCCTCCTCGTGTCGTCCCGGACGCAGCGAGCGAATGGCTCGCGACGACAGGGATGTCACGTGATGCTGACAAGACAGTGGCCCCAGCGCCCCGCAGCAGGCGCGCCCCACATGAGGCAAGTGGCGCGGGGAAGGTTGGTTGGAAGACAACCCCATCGACATGCCGACTCGTGTGTACGAACCCATTGCGAACCACGCTATTTCTGTATACCCTCGACTCAATGCTCCCGGATTCGAGGCCAGCAAGGTTTTCGCACTGACAGCGCTGTACCTGGCTTCACCGCCACCCGGCTTCCCAAGTCAGCGCGCTTTGGGCAAGCACTTGGCGTCACTGTACCTGTTCATCTTGCACCCCAACAAGCGTGCAGACAAGAAGGATGAATTTCCCGATGCGCCTGAAGTGTTCTTCATCAATGTGACGAAGAACAAAACAGAGGTGGGTCGTGGCACGGCAAGCAAGTTTAGCAAGCGGCTGCTTCAGGGCCGTACCCGCAACGTGGTTGTCGTGGAGTGCTGTACGTTCTCATTCACTGACACGAAGCGGACAGGGACCTCGTGAACATTGCGACGGGCAAGTCGCAGGTCGACACCATGATCGACAGTAAAAAGGTATGTGGACGACGGCTGACCCAGATCGTGATCCGTGGCGACATTGAAAAACTCGAAAAAATCAGCGAGATCCTGCACTACGAGCGCTCCAAGCTGTACAGGTCGGTCGTCACTGAGCCGGTGAAAAAGGAAGTGAGCGACTCACAGTTTGGCGAGGACTCTTCTTACAGCATCAGTGACGTGCCCCGTGCTCGTCTTTGATATAGTTTAGCATACACACCACTCTACTTAGCGCGCCGCTTCAATGTGCTTTCAGCTTCCTTGGTGGCGGGTTTCTCGTCCAGCTTCTTCTCTGGAATAGCCGGCGCCTGCACCGGATTCGCCTTGGACTCGTGCGGCGCAGCTTGGACAGGCTTTTCCTGTATCGCCTCGCGCTCACGAAGCTCGCGAGCATAGTCACCCACAAGCGCCAGCACACGACCACAGACAGTTGTCCTAGACGGTCAGCCATATGACAACATACCACACAGTGCTGCTCACAGCGCCCACAGGTGCATTGGGGAAGCTGAACAGGTAGCCCAGTGGACCGAACCAGTCGCCCGGTGGCAAATAGAACATGGGAACATACTTAAAGTACCAATTGAGCACAAAGGGGATAGCACTGTTTAGTACAAACATAAACCCTTTGAACATGATTGAAAACATGAACTGAGAAGACGAGAGAACCTGGTCTGCCACGTTAGTCCCGATAGTCTCTGACGTACTTTGCTCGTCCACCTGCTGAGAGAGTTTGTCCACCCGGCGGCGAAGCTTTGCCCACTTGGAAAATTCGTCCTGTGCACTTGTCATATTCATTTGCTGGCGAGTCTCAAACAGCTCTTTCTTCATAGACGCAAGCTTGGAAGAGGCCGAAAACTTAAACACACCCATATACACGTAACGGAACTAATGTGAGCATAATGTGAACATACCCATTCTTGTAGCTTATCCCGGCCAATCCATGTGATCGCGTGGTTGATCAGAGAGACCAAGAAGATGACCAAGGCGGGATGCATGACGGCAGGCGGAAGGCAATTACCGCGGATGCTGCGACTAAACACATCCAGGCCTCCACTCGGGTCGGCGCCGCACCAGAGTGTTGTATACCAGAGTCGCCTACGGATCGGACGGCCTCTTTTGTATCCTGCCGTACCGAAGATGAAAAGGATTTCTATAGTCACTCGTGTTTATTTGGCTATCTCATGGGAACCATTATAGTTAGTATTTGAGTCAAGTTACTTGCGCTCAAGTGCTCTCTAGTCAGCGGTGTCCACAGCGACTCCACAAGTAATTTGGGTCAATTTTGACGACTCAACAACTTCAATCCAGAACACAGGTATTCTAATCTACACCCCCATCGTTGCCCAAGACATTACAAAAATGATAACCATAACCATGATCATCCTCCTATAGTTGCACAGATTCTAGCATCTCATTTCCTCCTACAAACAGAGTACAAGCCTCAAACCGCCTTCATCCCGCAAAATTTAGACAATGCAACTCAAAAGGACACAATAAGCCACAGAAAGTAGCCAACAATGTTGAAAAAGAAAGGAAAGAGCAGGACAGTGAATGGAACACATACACAGCAGAAAACATTTGTCATGGTCGATTCAGTAAATTAAAAAACAACAATAATATCAACATTATAAATAGAAACAATCAATATATAGAGCAAATTCCACCCGTATAGAGCAAGAAATGAATTTAAAAAAATCATTTTTTCTTTACATTTTATAATAATTTTTCGTAAAAGTATTTTCATATATTAAATAATTACTTCTATAGTTTACTTCTTTAATATGAAAAGAAACCGAAATTAAATTATAATTTGTCATAAATCAATGTATGTTTTAAGTTTTTTTATCGCTTAAGTTTATAAAATTATATCTGCTATATTATATACTTTTAAACATTAAATAGTTTTGTGATTCAAGTTCAATAATAATTAAATCTAAATTTTAATTCATAGTATTTTGATATTCTGTCTTTAATTCACGTTCTAATGTTTAACAAATATGGTAATATATTTTACAGACTTTAATCAATTTATTGCTTCCTGATACACTTCCTGAAGTTTGTGACGAGGTACCCGATTTGTGCCTAGGTGTTTTCTAGGAAGGTGATGCTGCTAGTGGTGGTGTGAGAATAAGGGTACCCCCCCAAAATTGATGCTGGTCAGACATTCATCTCTTGGTACATTTTACTCTATGGATAGGTGGCTATGCTGAAAGATAATACCTCTACTTCTTTTTGCACGGGATCCTTTCGATGCTAAGGTTGTGCCATGGTTGTTGCCTGCTCTGGATCTCTCTCTATCATGATGCGTAGTCCATTCGCTTTATAGATTCGCTAATAACACTATTATAACCAATTCAATGGAAAGGATAAAGATACTGACGAAAAGGACAATGGCGCCTGCGGTCCGAAACCTTGGCAAGTAGATATAATTATCATCGCTTGTCTCATCCTGTTGATCCGGTTCTGTTCTCGCACATTGTCTTTCCCGACGTTCCGTGATATACTCGGTGACTTTATCTTCGTATTTAAGTGTCATTCGATAACGAAACGCGGCTGTGATGAACAAGCCCACAGCTAGAATACAATTCGCAAGGCCAATCCAAAAGAATTCGGGTTGGAAGATCTTAACAACGGTCAGAGAGAAGGAAAGTTGACTCAAGGCTGTTCTTGTATAGGCACCATCAAATGTTCGCTGGGATGCTCTATCTAGTCAGCGACGTAAGTAAACGTACCTGAGGTCAAGACGTTCTTCTTGATTTAGGCGCTTATGAGGATGATGATCCCTATTAGGCTGTCGATAGAACGGACTCAACAACTGAGAAAATCCTGCTGGTATCTGACGCATGACGCCACGTCCAATAGGATCTCTTGCGGATGCGTTTCTCCGATCCTTTCTTGCCGACATAGCCTTAAAGATCCAACAGATGTGCACGAGCCATGTCAATAAAGTCCTAAGCTGCACGTGACATCGACACAAGTCTCAAGTGTCCCCCCGAACTGGTTCTCCATCACAATGGCGTCAATGGGGCGGTCTCCATCGTTGCTTTGGCTCCTGGTGTTTGTACTATCTCTCTTCAAGAGTGTCCAACCTCTTTATTTCTACTTTGAGGCGGGTTCCTCAAAGTGTTTCTATGAGCAACTTCCCGCAGATACCATTGTTGTCGGTCACTACTACCTGGAAGAATGGAATGAATCTTTGGGACATTTTGACATACCAAATGATTTGAATCTCGGTATTCTAGTTCAGCATATGGATGCCGACCATCCTCTTGTCTCTTCTAGAGGACAGCCTGATGGTCGATTTGCGTTCAGTTCCCATGAAGCCGGCAGTCACGAAATCTGTTTCCAAACAGAATACCACGGTTCTCGCATGGCCAACCATCAGCTGCCTGAGCTCCGCATGCATCTCGACATCATTATTGGTGATGCCCACCGTCCCAATACAGAAGAGGATAAAGAACACTCACAGGATCTCTTGTCGCGTGCGCGTGCACTGAATGCCAAAATGCGCGACTTGCGCAAGGAGCAGCAATATCAGCGTGAGCGGGAGATCGAATATCGCAATCTAAGTGAGTCTGTGAACTCTCGTGTTCTGTGGTGTATCATACTCCAGATGATTGTGCTCTTAGGATGCTGCGTTTGGCAATTGTTTAACCTTACGGTACGTGCCGTGATACATCTAACATCCAGACCTTCTTTGAGGACAAAAAGTTCAGGTAGTGTTTTCGCCCTCTAAATACTGTACAAGCTATCTGTCTGCATAAATCGTCGTTACTGAGGTCAAAGGAACATGTGCTGGTGCTTGAGTATACCGCTCGCCCCAAGAAAAGCGGCTCGCCCACGCACAGGCTTTGTGCCATAGATTTTCAAGCGCCTCTTCGAGCATACCTGTACCAACCACGAAGCCCGTGTCTGCACGAGCATCCATAGAGATATCTGATGCGCCAGTATGATTCCTTTCTTCCCTTTCTTGGCGGGCAATATGGCGAAGCAGGTCCTTGATGGTAACGATCCCTTCCAGGACTCCATTACTGCAAACCAAAATCACCCGTGGTCCCAATCGCTTGAACATATCAGAAACCACCTCCAAGTCAAGTTGAGGCTGTACGATCAATGGAGCAGGGTCGACCCAAGCGCCCAGATCCACGGGTCCTGTCTCAGCCTCCATTCCTTCTTCAGTGACGTCCAAGGGGCTCGGATTCGATGATAACCACTCTGGCAAAAATTGTGAGTCAGTGTTAACTTGTGCACTAGTAAGGGCATAGACATCTGTGCTCTTGGGTTGGAAGGTACACATGGATTCCGTGTGCAGTGTGTTTGTAGCCTGGGCCTGCCGTATAGCAAACCGGAGTTGTGCACGTTCCATATACCCCAAGACCGTGCGGTTCTGTGCACTGGCCACGACAGGAAAACCTCGGTAGGTTCCTTGGGTGACAATGGAGTCAACCTCTTTGTACGGCATGCCATCGGCAAAAAGAACGTCCGTCTTCGTGGTCATCATAGATCCGACGTTTATACCAAATGTATGATCTTCCGGATCTAGGAATGGATAGCCGTTGAATTTGATAGACCTGTCAGCGACACCACCTTTGCCATTGAGATCGGCCACTAACTTGGCGGTGCCCACCACCAACATGATGGGTAGTATATAGGTAA
The DNA here is from genome assembly GCA_029542885.1 of Malassezia caprae. Taxonomy (NCBI): domain Eukaryota; kingdom Fungi; phylum Basidiomycota; class Malasseziomycetes; order Malasseziales; family Malasseziaceae; genus Malassezia; species Malassezia caprae. Next base: position 242,692 of record CP119910.1, read on the forward strand.
GGGCACCTGTTAGTTCAAACATGATCACGACCACAGCCACAGTAATTCTTGTGACGCCAGCGAGCGCTGCAGCAGCACCTAGCATGGCATAGGTACCCGGTGTGATACATGGCGCATCGGGCGTACAGGAAGAAAAGACATTCCAGCTCGGAAAGGCTGTTTGAAGCGCCTTGACGAGGATGCCAACCATCCGTCCAAAGGTAGCACCTACTGCCATAGATGGAATAAAGATGCCAGCAGGCACCTTGCAACCATATGACAGAATGACTAGGACAAATCGGAGAACTGTGGCAATCAGAAGGGCACTGGCCATTGACCATTGCATACGGGACTGGCACAGGACTTCGTCATCGCTTGCACCGTCGCATTGCTGAAACAGCAATTCCAATGTTTCCGTCATATCCAGTCGAAGGAACCGATTAAAGTAGCAAATCATGGCTGTCATACTAGCCAAAATCACGGCTTCTTGCACACCGTAATGAGCCAGAAACTTTTTGCGGAAGCGCTGCACTTGCAAGTTGAACCGTAGGACATACTCGCCATACAGACCACCCAATATGCCGATAAGGAGGAAGAACACAATTTCAAAATAGTGCCATTCACGATTGTATTCCACTTGGAAAAGGACAAGCTTGCCTGTCCGGAAGGGGTTCATAAACTAACGTTAGCGATACAACACGTACCGAGAGGGCCACGGTGCTGGCCAGCGCACATAAAAAGGTGCGCCACATGGTCTGAGAGGGGAAAGACGTGGTCATTTCCTCGAGAGCAAAGAGCACACCGCCAATCGGCGAGCCGAAAGCGACAGCGACGCCAGCCGCACTTGAGGCGATCAAGACTTCCCGTAGCTTTGAATGGCTAGGAACCAGCCAGCGCAACACACCGGTTACGGCCATGCCCATGCAACAGGCCACATGCACAGCTGGCCCTTCTTTTCCGACGCTGAGTCCCGAAGCGATTGCCAATGGGAGACCCAAACTTTTGATCACCAGTGTCCAGTTGCTCAGAAAGTTTTGAATATTGAACCCTGCAATGACACACTTGATCTCACTGATGCCACTGCCTGCCGCTGTTGGCGCATAATGACGAACCAGCGCAGCTGAAGTAAAGGCTAGCAAAGCGGAAAAGGCGACGTAAGCACACCAAGAGGGCAGAGTCCAGGAACCCCACTCGACCCAGTCAGTGCAAGTACTGGAGGGCAGAGTGGGCTCGACTGCGCGGAGGGACATTTGTGTGGCTGTCTGTGTGGCTGCCGCGATGGACGTCACATTCATATTGCCGGCGGCAGCGGCAGCCACAGCCGCGATGCCTTTGGGCACGGCGTTTCCGGGGCCCGCGGGGTCCATCTCTTCCCAGCAGCAGAACTTTTTGTTGAGCCACCAGCCACCAGCGCAGTATCCCTGCTTGAGGTCCGAGGCCCATTCGGAAACCACACTGATGATGGCCATATTAATGCCGATTAACACGCCGACCAGAATGATCATGCCGTTTTCCGCTGTGGCCAGCAGGGGGGCCTTCATGGAGCCTAGAAGCGAGCTGCATCCCTGTGCCAGGGACTTTATGGCAAACAAAACATTGCCTCCAAATGGGAGGCGGCTTGCGAATGCACTTACTTCGCGCCAGGCATGGGATCCGTGCTCCTGCATATGCTCCGCGAGGCGCTGGACCTGTGCCTCGTGCCGCAAGATCTTGACGCGTTCGCGGCGGCCATCAACGACCCAGTCCACAGATGAAAACTTGGGTCAGCTAGCCATACCTACTCTGCCATAGTGCTCGGTCTGATCCAGCGCCCTTTCTTGGGCCGACGGTGCGGCCATCGAGGCGGTGGTACTTGTGGAGGCTACGAATCTACGTGGGTTTCCTGCAGCAGCTGTGCGGACTGGGCCAGCAGTCGTTGGATACGTGTACTGGCTCCGTCTTCGCGTCCCCGCTTGGCTGCATGCGATGGAGGCGTAATGGTGCGCTTTGCTGTACTTGTCTTACGCGCTGGTATGACGGGCGCCGGCGCCTCTGCATCGACGCGTGCGGCGAGCTCCGTCAAGGCACGTGCGCCGAGGGAGCGCAGGTCCGCCAGACTGTCGGCGGTCACAGAGATGTCCGTACCTGCCTCGTTCCCATGGGCGAGCGCCATGCGGAGAAGTGACTGCATGTATGTGCCGATCTGGACATGGCTGGACTGGGCATGCTCCAGGGTGTGGGCGCGCAGGAGGGCCTTGGCATCGGGGTCTCCCCATGGCAGGTCGCGCAGCTGATGCAGGGCCAGCTGGGCGAGGGTATCTGAGACGCTTGCTTCCACTACGACCGACGGCATAGGGAGCGTAAGCGACTCTGAAGCGACGGTGAGGCGCAAGAGCAGATTGGCCAAAGAGGTCAGTACGGCAAAGGCATCGTGAGCCACCGCAGGCGAGCTCGTGCGAGCGAGCCATGCGTCAAAGCCATCCGAGATATCCAGCCATGCATCCCAAAGTGGCTGCATGGACGTACACAGGGCGAGTGGGCGATGCCACTCTTCCGGCAGCGAGGTGACCACCTGCTCGACGGCGTCGGCAAACAGGGCATCTGCATCGGCCTCGGCGTCATCGAGGGAGACGAGCGTGCGGGGTGTCCACACTGGCTCGTGCAGTGCGGTTTTCGTGTCGTTCCACGCCAGCTCAAGGAGCGCTGTGGGCTGCGTCGGCACGGGCGGACGGACACCGGCCTCGCACACCACCAACTGGGGTGACTGCGCTGTATCACTCGCCTGCGTGCCGTCCACGATGCGAACCTGCGTCCCCTGTGGCAGCGTATAGATAGAGTCCGCCACCCCCAGGGCCATCTTGTGACGCAGCCAGCGTGAGCCGACACCATCGCCTTCCACATACACCGCCGCCGTCCAGAAGAGCGGCCTCGTCATGGTCTCCTCACACAGCCACGACACACGATCCACCAACGCACGCGCCATACTTCCCCGAACCCACAGCCGCGAGCTCGCGTGCTGGACCCTGGAAAATGTATCATGCCGCTCGTCGTCCCACAGCCGTGGCGCACGTACGGGCCGGTGCACATGCTTGTCCAATCGGCTCGGTTGCAAATGCGGCAGGCATGCACGGATGGCCTCCAGTCGCGCGGACTGCCGCTGCTGCTCGCGAACCTGCGCAAGCATAGCACGCCAATGCTTCCAGGCGGCGCGCTGCCGTGTATGAGCGAGCTGTGCGGTCGCTAGGGCTTCCATAGCAGCGCGCCGCACACACGTGGCACTGGGCTCTGCCACCAGGCGCCGGCACAGTCTCGATGCCAAAGTCTCGATCAGTGCCGCGCGGCGGCGCTGTGCGCGACGCCTGGACTCGTGGGACATGGCACTGTAGGCCACCTCGTGCACAGCCTCTTTAGTGCTCTGCTCGCAGAGGTGCATGGCCAGCTGTTTGGCCAGGCGGTCCCGCGGCACCTGGGGCTTGGCTGGAGGCGGTGGCGCCAATACCGGTGCTGGAGAGGCGGGACGAGGCGCTGGCATTGGCTTGATGGGCATCGATGGGGCAGACACAGCGGCCGGCGTTGACGCGGCCACCGGAGGGGCTGGCATCGGGGCGGGCGCAGGCGCAGCGGGCCATGCCGGCATCGGTGCCCGTGCAAACGCAGAGAGGGAAGCGGGTGCGGGTCGCTCGGCAGGTGCTGCAGGCCTGGGGCTGGGCTGGGGCACGAGGTGCGACGCTGTCCGCGGCGGCTGTGTGCGGGGCGCCGTCGTGGCGAGGCCGTCGATGATGGCCTGGCAGCTTGCGTCTCCGCGCTTAGACTCGACGAGGGTATGGCTAAAAGGCGAGGCAAATGACTTGTCCTCGTCGAGCACAGAGCTTTTGTTGATCTTGACGCTGTCATCGTCGCCGATCTGGACATGCAGGAGCTCGAGGAACGAGCGCGCCTCGTCCTGGTCATCCATGCCGAGCATACTCGTGACATGAAGCAGGGGCAGTCCATTGTGCTGTGGCAGGTAGGCCCGGGTCAGTGTTTTTACGGCGCCGATCCGCACGCTCGCAAACAAGTTTTCGGCAAGGCATGCCATGAGATAGCTGACCTCGGGACGCGCGAGATCTTTGAAGAAACGGGTGAAAAAGTGGGGCGTAGCCTCGGTGTTCTGTGGCTGGCCCCGCTTCTCCAGCAGGTTGGAGCGCTGGAGGAGCGTGCGCAGACGGAGCGCCCACTGCAGCAGCGGTGCGGTGAACACGTCTGTCGGCAGCAACTCGACTTCGCGTAGCGTCTCGGGGTCGCGCGCATGCAGGAGCAGGTTGTAGCCGCGAAACTCGGGCTCGTTGGGGTATGTGTGGCCCAGCAGGCGCTGGTCGTCGTAAAACTCAATGAGGCTCCGCAGGGTCTTGCGCAGCTGCTCGAGCTCCTGCTGCTCGCTCCACGCATCGGCGCCCACGCCGCCTTTCCAGTGCAGGCACAGGATGTGGTAGCGCGCGATGCGCTCGTGGCACGCAATGGCAATGGCGCCGCGGTCGCTCTGCACGATAAAGTCCTGACGGATCGCGCGTGTGCGGTTCCACATGAACGGCTGCACCACCGCAAAGTGCTGGTCGCGCGGGTCAGCAGGGAGCAGCGTGTGCACCAGGTAGTCGAGCGTGCGCTGCAGCACGGGCGGCGGCCGCACCTCCTCCGGCAGCGGCAGCTCGCGGCCTGCGGCGGGGCGGCGGTAGATCTTGACGGCCGCTGCGGGGTCCGCGGACGTCGTTCCTGGGAAGCATTCGAGCCTGTCGAGCTCCTTTTGCACCTCGCGCTCGACGCGCTCGTACTCGGGGCACATATCGGGGCAGGTGCCTACGAGCTTGGTAGCATCCTCGAGCAGGCCGGGCTTGGACGGATCGGGGAGCACACCGCTCGCAATATACTCTTCGCGCTTCTGCGCATACTGCACCTTGAGCTCGGCGAGGCGGGAAGCCGCGGCATCCTCGCGCGGGCGGAAGCGCTCGCGACGCTCGTCTCGGACGCCGCCGTCCATGGCGGCAGGACGTGCACAGCACACGCCTCCATCGCGAGGACGTGCATGGGTGGAGGTCCTGCGCTCGTTGCCTCTGTGCTTGCCATGGCCAAGGACGTGTGGGGCAGCCTGCTGCGCGGCGCGCGCGCGCGGTATGCCTTTGTGTCCAAGACGCTCGTCATCCTGGGTACGTCGAGATGGCTCATAGCAGGTGAGCCTGGGAGTGGCAAATCGACGCTCATGCGTCAACTAGCTGGCAGTGCGGATGCGCGCGCATCCGTGCCGAAGGAGTCATCTGGCCCCCTGGGCTTTGGGTACCTGGAGCTCGCGGAGGATCCACATGCAGAAGGTATGTACACGTATCTCACACCAGAACGCCTGCGAACGGGCGTGTACACGGTGCACTCGGCGGACGCGTCGGTGACGGCGACGCTGCCGTATGCCTTTCCCCCTGTGGAGATGGCGGCCGACGCAACGGCGGTGGCCGCGTTGCGCCGGCTGCGCGAGTCTCTGTTTGTGATTGCGCTCGACGCGAGTCAGCCGTGGGCCATGGTGCCCCAGCTCGTTGCTTGGCTTGCCATGCTTCAGCGGCTCGTTGCCCAGGCCCATGCGGCCGGCTGTGATGCCGACGCCGATACTGTACGTGCAGAGATGCGCGCGCACATTGCCGAGCTTGTGGGCAGCTCCAGTGCACCCGTGTCCGACCATCTGGGCGTGCCCCTCGTGTTTGTGCTGACGAAGGCCGACGCTGCGGACACGCTCGTCGCCGAGCAGCAGATGACCGAGGCGCAATGGGACTATCTCCAGCAGGCGCTGCGTACAATCGCCCTGCGTTTTGGAGCGGCCATGTATGCGACGACACAGAGCCGCGCGTCCTCGTACGATGGCGTACGGGCGTATATTCGCCACCGGCTGTATGCGGACGCCGAGGTGCCCATGCCCGAGGGTGACGCAGAGATTGTGACTACGGACCTGTCGCGCCTGTGTATCCTGCCGGGCCGGGACTCGTGGGCCAAGATCGAGGCGGTGCAGGAGTCGTTTTCGTGTGCGGCGTGGAGCGAGGCATTGGCGCGCGATTTGGCGCGGCCGGTGCCGGGCGCCCTCGACGAGGTTGATGGGCCGCCGACAGCCTCGCAGCTCGCGCGGGATGTTGTGCCAGCGCCTGAGCGCAGCGCAGAGCACGAGGCGCCCAGTGTCGAGGCGCCAGCACACGAGGCGTTCCTCGAGACGCTGCCGTCCAGCGACGCGAGCGATACGCCGCGCCTGTCCATCGACACGATCCGCGCCCCTGTGCGCAATGCGCTGGGGCCGTCGATGCATGCATCGACGCTCGATATGCCGGCCGTGGGCCGCGCGATGGAGGAGCAAGCAAAAGAGGTCGCTGTGCCTGCGGCGCCCGGCACGCCGGGGCATGCGTCGATCCGCGCGGACGACGTGCGGTCGCCCAGTGTGACGACGCCGAAACAGACCGAGGTGCTGCACAGCTTTTTCCAGAGCCGTACGTATTGTTGCTGACTCAAGTACTCAAGAAGCCGGCGAGCCCCGGCTCAGCGCCACACACGCCATCTGCTCGTCTGCAGCAGCGCGCGCGGCGACGCAAAGAAGAGGGGGGTATGTAGACGTAGCTAGGGCGGTTGATTTTCCTTGTCATCGTGTGCAAGCGCCGCGCACATGGCGCGCGTGCGTGCGCCAAGCAGGTGCGTCGTTCCGTGCACGGCACACGGGTCCTCAAACACGGTAAACTTGTCGCGCGGTGGCTGCGATCGCGCCGACGTGCGTGGCGCCGGCGGCCGCCGTGTTGCCACGGCAAGCGCGCCGATCCGGCGGCACACGTCCTCCATGGGATCGCGCACGACCAGGTCTTCGATGCTGAGCTCGCTGAGCGGGACACGCCGCACGCGACGGCGCGGCGACTTGGGCGTCATGGTCAGCGCTCGAGGCGAGGCGCCGCACCCAACACGTCCCACGCGTCGCGTTCTGCACGTGATTTGTCTATGGACAGGGGTATCTAGCCGCCGCTAGGCACGGCGGTCGTCCTGGCGCCGTTCCCATGCGTGCCACTTGCGCTCAAAGGCGCTGACGCGTGCGCAGGCACTGGGGAATTGTTTTGAAAGCGCATCACGCATAGTTTTGTTGCCTTGCCATGCTGTCAGCACAGCACGCAGCGTTTCGTAGGCAGGGAACCACTGCCGCTGCGGCGTCACGAGCATCTCGTGCAGGCGTGCGAGCGCATTCGCGGCGTGGCTCTCTTTTGGCGCGCTCTGCTGTGGCGGCCGCCGGTGTGGCGGGATCACGGGGCCGAACAGCTTGGCACTCTGCTCGGGCATGACCTGGTGCAGCGGGTTCGCAGCAAACGCCGCCTGATCACGCTCGTTCCGCTCGAGGCGCTGCACGAGCGTCGCGTCATCGGGCCACTCCACGTGGGGCCTGAGCTCGCTCCCCGCCGGCGTCGGTTCCGTCAGCACAGTCTCGAGGATGTGCAGCGCCTCAGGCAGGCGGTCCGCGCGCGCCAGTGCGACGCACAAGTGGTTCCAGTTTTGGGCATCGAACGCCAGCCCCGCGTCCTGCGCACGCGTCCAGATCTCCGCGACCTTGTCGTGCGCGCCGGCGCGCGACGCCGTCTGGATCGCGATCGATAGGGGAAGACACAGCATGCTCTGCTGGAACGCGCCCAACGGCTTGGCCGACGCACTCATCGTCAGCGCGTCGGCAGCGGTCACCTGCGCCTTGGCACGCGGCACGAGCACGTCGCAGCACTCGTCCCACAGGCGCATCACACCGTCGACGTCGCCGGCGTACCGGTACGCATTCATCAGCGACGTTAGTGCGCGCATCGACACGGGCTCGCCGGCATCGAGCAGGCGGTGGAAGACGTGCTCGGCCGCCCACGCATCGCCGCGCTGGCCATGGGCATCCATGAGGGGGACCAGCAGGTTCTCCAGCGCCGCGCCCTGCTCCAGCGCCGGCGTCGCCCACGAACTGGTCGTGCGCTGCGCCTGCGCCTCGTCGGAGCGCTTCCACGCCAGCTCCTGCGCAATCGCCAGACTCGACTCGGTACCACTCGCATAGCTCTGGATCAGCACACCCAGCGTCACATGGCTCGGCTCCATGCCGCGGGCTTGGATCTGGTCCCACAATGCGCGCGCGCGCTGCGTGTGGCCCGCCCGCAAACACGCATGGAGCAGGATCGTGTGCAGCGCCAGCGACGCACCGTGCGCCAGCGAGCGATCAGCGAGCGCGAACAGCTCCTCGGCGAGCGGCAGCCGCCCACTGTCACACGCACTCTGCACCGCCAGCGCGTAGGTCCGTGCATCAGGCGTAAGGCCCAGGCGCTGCATGTCCAGCAGGCACTGGAGCACCTGCGCCACGGGCGTGCCACGACGCACATGTGCCTTGAGCAGCGTGTTGTACACGCTCGCATCCGGCCGCAGCGCCGCCTCATGCTGCGACTGCAGCCACTGGTATATACCCAGCACCGCAGGATAGTGGCCCACCTGGATGTACGCATCCATCAGCGCCACATACACCCGCCGCTCGATACGTGTGCCGCGCGATGCATGCCGCGCCATGAGCGCGGCGGCCTTTTCAGGCAGCTGCGCGCGGCCCAGCGCCTGCACCATGTATGTCAGCGTCGTCGCGGAGCACACGAGGCCTGCGCCTTCCAGCTGCGCGGCCAGGTCCAACACCGTGGCGGCGTCGCCCAGTTTCGCGGCCATACGCGCCATCTCGCTGTACAGCCGCTCCGAGTCGTACACGCTGGACACGGCGCGGAACACGTTGCGTGCGCCGCTCGCATCATCCTGCCGCACATGCGCGCGCAGCAGCCAAAACGCCTCCTCCTCGCTCGTCGGCACAGCAATCCGCTGCGTTACCGCTGCCACATCGCCGCGACTCGCCTCACATACCAGGTGCGCATGCGACACGAACGACGCATCAGGCGCGAGCCGCGCGAGGACCTGCTCCATCGCCGCCCCATGCCCCAGCTCCGCATGGTAGAGGGCGAGATACCGCAGCGACGACGCACTGGTGCCGTGCTGCTCGAGCCACTGCACGAGCGGCTGCGCCAGCTCGTGCTGCTTTGTCGGCGCCAGCATACGCAGCACCCGGCGCACGACCGACTCGTGCGGCACAAGCCGTGCGTCGAGAATATCCGCCACGATGCCCGCCGCCACCTGCGACGCTCCGCGGTTCGCAAGCGCCAGGGCCACGATGCCCGCGTACTGTGCGCGCTCCGCGGGCAGCCGCGGAGCGCGCAGCATGGCCTGTACATGGGCACGGGGTTCCTTGAGAGAAGAAAGTAGCGTGTACACAGCATGAATGACCTTGGGGAACGGTGGCTGCAGAAGCGCCCAGGCCCGTGGCGTCGCCTGCAAAAAGGCCGCGGCACGCGCTGCCGCATCGCCGCGGTAGGTCACTTGAGTCTTTTCGTGCGCACACTCGTCGGCCAGGGCCGTAAAGACCGCCTTGGATGCGCGGTAGGCGGCGCCAAGGTCCGCATTGTGGCGGCTGTAGAGGTGGTGCCCCTGGAGGAGATGCTCGTGCGCCTGCTGCAGCGCCGGTGCCTTTTGCTCGAGGAGGCGCCGCAGCTGCGCGAACGCATGGTCCCAGTGGCCCGTCAGCACCGTCGCCTCAATTTGAGCTGCATCCGCAGCACCAGCAGCAAGCAGGCGTTTGCCCACGTCGCGGCGCAGGCGCGCGCGGTCTTCGCGCGTCGGCTCCGCATACAGGCACGAGTCGACCTGCTCCAAGATGGCGTCAATGTGTGCGGCGGCGCTAGCACCCGTGTTCTGCTCCATTTGCTGCAGGGCGATTCGTGTGCCTTGCGCTACCTGCGCAAGGTGCGACGCCTTGCTCGAACGCTTCAGGCGAGGCCGGGGCACCAGAGCCGGCTGTGCCGACGGGCCAGGCTCGGTGCGCTCTTGCGCAGTCGTGTGCTGCCACGCACGCCCATCTGGAGCACTAGGCGAGAGCAACTGCGCAGGCGCCCGTGCCTTGGCGCCCAGAGGGCACGGCACGGGCGGCCTTCGCGCGCCTCGCCATGCTGTTTGCCACATGTCAGCGCTCCAGAGCCGTGGCTGTATCTCAACGGTATATGCCCAGAGCCACTGTAGTGCATGATGTGTAAATAGAGCCGAGGTAAAGCTGAAGCCCCCGGCTGAGGCGCCCATCGTCCGTGGGCCACGCGAAGCTGTGGCCAGCGATCGGCTGGTGGTGAGAGGGAAGAGGGAGATGCTGACATAAGAGACCTCCACCGCACGTCGCCGCGCGGCACCCTCCCTCCTGACCATGTCGAAGCGGATGCGTGTGCGTATATGTAGCTGACTCCAGGGCTTGGCCGTGTCCCGGCCTATCCTTATTGGATCAACGTCCACGCCCTTGACACCGTCGGAGAAGCTGACGGCGCCGCCTGACCACACGCACCGCTGGACCGTGGCAGTACGCAGCGCGGCAAGCGCGCCTCTCTCTGCCGCCGTCGCGGAGGAGCCCAGCGACGACCAGGGTGTATCGATCGGTGCGCGCCTTCGAGAAAGCGGGCAAGACTTGCACCGTGCTGTTGGCGGCAATGACGATCTTTCATACTTTATAAAGCGCGTGCAGTTCCGCCTGCACGACACGTATGCGCAGCCGACGCGGAGTACGTTGACGCACTCACACAGACATCGACCGGTCACCTTTCAGCGTTACAGAGACAGGATGGGGTGAGTTTGAGATCCAGATCAAGATTTTCTTTGTCCCCGAGGCCGGTGAGAAGCCCCTCACGGTCCTGCACCACCTAAAGTTGCACCCGTGGTCGATGGCCACGCCGGCGGCCGATCCGGCGGCCGCCGGCACCGCCGATGCTGCGGCGGCGGCCGCGCCACAGCCGCCGCCGCCCGTCGTCCATTCGTGGCAGTACGAAGAGATCGTGTTCCCTGAGCCGCTCGAGGCCTTTTACGATATCCTCATGGCGCATCCGCCGACGCCGTGGCCTGCGACGTCCGCCCAGGCGTTCACGGACCCTCAGGTCATGGAGGAGCGTCAGCACCTGGTGCACACGCCGACAGGCCAGGTCATCGAGGCGCTGAGCCTCGAGGCGCAGCGCGCCGAGGCCGACCGTATTGACCTGGCGCGGGCTAACGCGGTACAGCAGCTGGATGCCGATCGTACAAAGCTGATTGCCACTGAGAAATTGCTACAGGAGGCACGCGCGCAGCTCGCTCAGCTCGAGCCGGCGGCCACAGGGCCCAGTGCTTGAGCGCGACCTTGATACCCTACCGATCCGCGGGCGCAGCTGGCCGACCCTGGTGGGCAGACGCTGGCCGCTTGGCGAGGCGCTCCGCCAAGTCGTCTTCCTCGTCTTCGTGCTTGCGACGGCGTTCCCAGAGGGGCGCGCGCGCCTCGAGATCGGGGCTCTCTCCCGTAGTAGGCACGTCCAGCGCTTCTTCCGAGTCAAAGTAGTCTTGTTCCGCCGCTGCCTCGTTCATGCATGGCGAGTCTGCCACCGACTCGTCCGAGTCCGATGGACTGCCACTCTGGTTGCGTGCCTGCTGCTGGATGAGCGCGCTGATGCCGTGACCTGCAACTGGATCGGTCCGCAGCGCTTCCAGCACGGCACTGTGTTTTTGCACAATGTCGTTCAGTAGTGGCCGCACATTGTCGCGCCGCAGCTGCTCGCACAGGCCCAGACAGGCGGACGACACGAGATTGTCGCGGGGCGCCTCTTTCTGCAGCAGGGACAGCACATGTCCCATCACATCGAGCTGCATGAGGTGCCGGTATGTGAACTGATTGTGGCTTGACACACATGCACGCAGCACACGCAGAGCGGCCAGCCGCATATGCTTATTCCGTGCATGCAGCAGCGAACCAACGTGGCTGCATACGTTCGACGTGAGAATATAGTACTGGCTTCGGAACGAGTGATTCTCGATCACAAAGCACAGCAGGTCACACAGATGACTGTAGAGGAGCCAGCGAGACGGGTCCAGCGCAATTGACTGCGCAGGCGCTAGCGTCTGCATGTCGGGCAGCTGCAGGAGTGGCTCCAACAGCTGTTGCATCGTGCCATCGTACAGCCACGTCAGTAGCTCGTCGGTATCAACACGCGGCTTGGGCACAGCGCCCTGGCCCAGCGGACTGTGCATGAGGCCGTCCATATTCACGTCCATGAGCGCGCGCACAGCCTCGGTCCACTGCGTGCACAGGGCAGGGTCCTGCCCGTCCTGTAGCAGCACCTGCAGCCGGCAGAGCAGGGGCGTCTTGCCCTCATGCACCTCGTCCAGGATATAGGCCCGCACACTGTTGGCATCGTACTCGATCAGTGACGAGAGAATGTCACTCGCGGCAACTCGCAGTGCGGCGTCGGACGTGCCGAGTGCGTACTCGATGATGGGCAGAACACCGCCGTCCACGAGACAGCGGAAAAGGGCGATGCGTCCGGGGAGCTGAATCTGCTTTCCCATCGTGCAGAGGTGCTGCACAAACACCACACCCTTGGCCTTTTGCACACGCGTCGCATCGGTCAGCGGCGCACGGTACACTTGCTCCAGCTGTGCCCACAGCTGCGAGTCATTGATACAGTAGTTAACAATGTCGTTTTGGTAGAAAAATACAAGTGAAGTTAGCATCGACTGCAGCCCATCTTCCACTAGCCCTGCGAGCATTACGTCTTTCAGGTACACCAGTCTGTACGTCTCAAAGATCTTGGTCAGGATTGCCGGGTCGTCAAAGTCGACCACCTGGTGAAACTTGGCCTCGTCCGACAAATGCTGCCGGTACGACGCCTTGAGGTGGGGATGCTCGGGATTGTACTCGAGCATGCCGGCGACTGTATAGAACACGTCGTCCTGCAGCAGGTATTCCACCACAAGGTTGTCGTTCAACAGTAAAATTGTCTTCATGATCTCATACAGGCGATGAAGCGCTGGTAGTGCATGCCGCGCTTCAGCTTGCTCCAATAGTGGCGTCAACTTCCGGATATAGTCCTCCTTGAGTAGCCACTCGACGACCCTGTCACGCATCGCGACGCTGTGCTGACTGCTAATGCGCAGCTCCTCGTAGATGGTGTCCAGATTGTCCAGGGTCGGTGCAGCGAGTTCGAATGGCGGCAGGTCTGCTTCCAGCGCCTTGCCATACTCCAAGCCGCGGCTCAGGAGAAAGTGGTTCTGTACTTCCGTGATAAAGTCCCACACTTCGTTACACCCCTCGAGCTCTTGGAAAGACAGTGCCATGTCGGTTCCATCGAGTGCCGTCCACACCACGAGCGTTTCCTGCTGCCGTTGGTATACATCCTCTTTTATTACGGGCGCGTGCAGCAAAAAGTCATCGGACGCCAGCGACTCGCTCACCACCAGCATGTACTCTTGGGGCTGCGCATCACCATCTTGCGTTCCTTCCGATCCGTTCGCGTCTGCTACCGAGCCGAGCGAAGTGCATGTCTCTTCCTTGCGTGCGACAAGCAGGGCCTCGTCGTGTTTCTCGTCATAGACACCCGCACAGTAGCCGGTCCCTCGGTCGGCCCACGCCTGATTCTCCAGCACATAAAACTTGACTCGTCTCCCAGAACCACACTGGTGGTATCCTCCGCGTGACATGGTTGACGAGAACAGGATCGGTGGAGACTGAGTATGTTCGCCCTTGGCACTAGCGTCGGGACTGGATGTTGGCGGCTTTCTTTCTACCCCCTCATCGTGCGCGAGGAGGGGAGCTGCCTCCACAGACGCTGCCATGGATCAGCGTTCTTAACGACCGTCTCCCGCACGTGTAGCTAAACCCGGTTTCAAGCAGGGCGTCACTTCCCCACAAACGCTGCGCCACGCGTGGTGGCTGATCTAACAGCGAAGGCGCGTCGCGGCTGGCTGCGACGTGTCACGTGGAATTCTACTTGGGTGCCCGCTTCTTTCGCCGCCAATAAGCGACCGGGATAGTTGTTATCAGTGCGGTATAGATAATGACAGGGCATTTTTAGAAATAAGAGCTCTTGGCTGAAGAGCCCTACTCGATGTCTGGCTATCTTTGGCTGCGATGCAGTTTGGGTGGCGCATGAGTCAAAAAATATTTTCTTGCGACCCTTTTCCAAGCCCCGACGCTGGCCGAGTCGCCTCTTTTTAAACGAGTGTTTCACCAAGATTTTCCCATCTTCGTACAATGGTGGTCCAGACCAAGAACCAGGCTTTGCTTGCTCCTTATCTCGAGCTTCCTCAGAACGGCAAAGTGGCCGCTGAGTACGTTTGGCTTGACGCCGAGGGCATGCCCCGTGCCAAGACCACGACTTGCGATGGCCCGATCCGTTCGCTCTCGGACCTGAAGGAGTGGAACTTTGATGGCTCGTCCACGGGTCAGGCCCCCGGTAACAACTCGGATGTGCTCCTGCGCCCCGTGGCCTACTTCCCTGACCCTTTCCGCCGCGGCGACAATGTTCTCGTGCTGGCCGAGTGCTACAACAACGACGGCACGCCCAACAAGGCCAACTTCCGCCACAATGCTGTGCAGATCTTTGAGCAGTGCAAGGACCAGCACCCGTGGTACGGTATTGAGCAGGAATACTCGCTGATCGCTTCGGACGACCGGCCTCTGGGCTGGCCCGCGGGCGGTTTCCCCGGTCCCCAGGGCCCCTACTACTGCGGTGTGGGCGCTGGCCGTGTGGTCGGTCGCGACATTGTCGAGGCGCACTACCGCGCGTGCCTGTACGCCGGCATCAACCACTCGGGTATCAACGCCGAGGTGATGCCGTCGCAGTGGGAGTTCCAGGTTGGACCCTGCGAGGCCATTGATATGGGCGACCACCTCACGATGGCGCGCTACCTGCTGTTCCGCATCGCTGAGGAATGGGGCGTCAAGGTGTCGTTCCACCCCAAGGCTGTGCCGGGTGACTGGAACGGTGCGGGCTGCCACACCAACTTCTCGACCGAGGCGATGCGCAAGGAGGGCGGTATGAAGGCCATTGACGCTGCTGTGGAGCGCCTGAGCCAGCGCCACAACGAGCACATTGCCGTGTACGGTGAGGGCAATGAGCTGCGCCTCACTGGTCGCCACGAGACCGGCCACATTGGTCAGTTCTCGGCGGGTGTCGCGAACCGCGGTGCTTCGATCCGTATTCCCCGCCATGTGGCTGCGCAAGGCTATGGCTACCTGGAAGACCGCCGCCCCGCCTCGAACATCGACCCCTACCGCGTCACGGCGATCATTGCCGAGACGGTGTGCCTCTAAGCCTGTAGTGTAATCCCTAGCCCAAAAGTATCTATCACGTGCGTGACATTCGACCTCGCTGCTCAGAAATTGCGCCTGTGCGGGCATTGATCGCGATGGATGTGCATGTGGCGCCAGCGACTGTCCAAGCTATGCGCGAGGCACCTCCGCTGCCAGCCACGCCGATCACGCAACTCGCACAAAGCCTGCTGGGCATGGTGCTCGCCCTCCTGCGCATGATGCGCTGGTTCCTGCATTTTAGCTCTATTACGCTGCCAAGCACACTGTACCGCATCCTGCACTACAGCATGACGGTCAAGGTGACATTCCCCGTGCTGGCGCTCTGGTGCATCGGGGTCTCCGCTGCCGTCCTTCTCTGGCTGCGCTACTGGCACTGGAACCGGTACGAGTACGTGCGCGAGGCGCCCATCCGCAAGCTTGCGCCCACCGCGCTCACACCCGATGTCGCGCCCATTCAGCATGAGGACGAGCGCGGGTCTTTCCACTCGTACTTGGACGAGTTTCTTCAGGCCATCCGTATCTTTGGCTTCCTCGAGCGCCCTGTCTTCCATGAGCTTGCGCGCCACCTGCAGACGCGACGCATGCTCGCTGATGACGAGCTGTCCCTCGATACAGATACATCCTTCTACATTGTCATCGACGGGCATGTACAAGTATTTGCGCCGGCCACAAGCGCGTCCAGCAACGGAGACGCCCCCCGCGAGTACCAGCTCGTCAACGACGTCAAAAGCGGCGGCACACTCAGTTCCCTGTTCACTATCCTGCGTTTGTTCACGGAGCAGGTGCAGCTGGGTTTTCACACCGAGGACACCGACGTTCCGCCCCTCACGGACTCGACGCGGGACTCGATGCCGCCGTCGGTACTGTCGGGGCCGGGCTCAGAGAGCTCTGGCGCACCGCCTCCCCCATCGCCGCACCAGGGCCTCGCTGGCGATACAACGGGCCTCGGCATACAGGTGCGTGGCTCCTTGGCGCGTGCGCGGAGTGATACGACGCTCGCTGTGATACCCGCCGAGGCGTTCCGGCGGCTCACAGCCAAATACCCCGACAGTGCCTCGCACATTGTGCAAGTCATCCTAACGCGCCTCGCGCGCGTCACATTCCACACGGCGCACCAATACCTGGGTCTCACGCGTGAGGTCATGCAGAGCGAGTACGCCATCAACCAAAATGCGCGTGTGTACCTGCCGCCGCGGTTCTACGAGCCCGACGCACTTGACGAGCTGTGGCGCCGCTTCCACCCCCACTCACGTCCCAGCGTCGGAGATCTTGCGGCGCGTGCGCGGCATGTCGGAACTGTTGTCGATACCCTCACCGACACGCACGACTCGGTGCATCCCGGTGACCTGCACAGCATGGTGTCTGCCGTCATGGAGGACCCAACGATCCTCGAGGCCTCGCCCCGCATCGATCCGCGGCACAGCCCTGGCGACCTGCTCGCCGGCCCCTGGCGGTGCGATGCGCTGGACTGGCGCGAGGAGATCATGAACTGCATTGCGAACAGCATGGGCCTGACGCAGGCCGTGATCCCGGACCTGCCGAGTGCGCTTGAGAGCCCGTTCCTCGCGGGCCATAAGAGCGCGATGGCAAGCGCATACTCGAACCTGAGCCGCCTCGATGCGTCTGTGGCTCTTTCGGAGGACGGGAGCGAGCATAGCGCGCTCCCTGCGCCGGAGAATGGCGTCGAAGTGCGCTTTTTTCGTGAGGGCAGTGTCCTTGCCCATGCGGGCCAGGTGGGCGCGGGCCTGTTCTATGTGATTGAAGGGCAGCTGGACATGCAGCTGCCAGCTACGTCGCAGCCGTCCACGCTGCTCTTTTCCGTGAAGCGCGGCGGCATTGCCGGCTACCTCTCGAGCCTCCTCGGTGTGCCGAGCTTTGTGGATATCGTCGCGCAGTGCGATACGTACGTGGGCTATCTGCCGGTACGCTCCCTCGAGCGCCTCGTGGAGAAGCGTCCCAATGCGCTGCTCACCCTCTCCAAGCGGCTGCTCAGCCTGCTCCCCCCCCTCATTGTGCACATTGACGCGGCCCTCGACTGGGTGCATGCGAGTGCGGGCCAGGTGCTCTTCCGCGAGGGCGACGAGGGCGACAGCCTGTACATTGTGATCAATGGACGGCTGCGCGCAGTGCGTGAGCACGAGGGACGCCCCCTCGAGGTGCTTGGCGAGTACAGCCAGGGCGACAGCATTGGCGAGGACGAGGTGATGACGCGGGGCCTGCGGACCGCGACGCTGCATTCGATCCGTGACTCGGAGCTCGCGCGCATGCCCACGACCCTGTTCAATGCGATCGCCTTGTGGCACCCGCCCGTGACCATCCAAATGTCGCGCATCATCGCAAAGCGCATGCGCCAGGAGATGGACGAGCGCGACAAGGCGCGGCGCATGGCGCTGCCTCCACACGTCTCTGCGGCGATCGGGCGGGGGCAGAGCATGCACAACCTCAAGACTGTGGCTGTACTGCCGGCGACGCCGGCTGTGCCCATCGCAGAGTTTGCGCGGGCACTGCAGGCGGCGTGTGCGGCGGCGATCGTTGCGCCCGTCGCATTTCTGAGTCAGGGCACGGTGATCCGTGCGCTGGGGCGCCATGCGTTTTCGCGCATGGGCAACCTCAAGCTCGCAGGGTGGCTCGCGGACCAGGAGCAGCACCACCGCCTCGTGCTGTACATGGTCGACACGCCCGCTTCGTCGCCGTGGGCCTCGACGTGTGTGCGGCAGGCCGACTGTATTCTCCTCGTCGGCCTCGGCGACGAGCCGCAGGTCGGTGAGATGGAGCGCATGCTGCTGAGCATCAAGACGACAGCACGCAAGGAGCTGGTCCTCCTGCACCCCGAGCGGAGCGTCACGCCAGGCACGACGCGCGAGTGGCTCAAGCCGCGGCCTTGGGTGAGTGCGCACCACCACATTGAGCTGCCGACCCTGCCGCCTCCCCGCACGAGTCCTGCGCCGGACCTGCCGCCGGTGCAGGCGCTGCGCACGCTCAAGCAGCAGCTCATGACGCGCATGCGGCGCCACGCGCGGTCGCCGGCGCCCGCCGCGCGTCCTCCCCACCTGACCGACTTTGCGCGTCTGGCACGCCGCCTGTGTGGTGCCTCGGTTGGTCTTGTGCTGGGCGGTGGCGGCGCGCGCGGCTGTGCGCACATTGGTGTGCTGCGCGCGCTCGAGGAGCTTGGCATCCCCATCGACATTGTCGGCGGCACGTCGATCGGCTCGTTTGTGGGCGGGCTCTATGCGCGCGACGGCGCTGCTGTCTCGAGCCATGGGCGTGCGAAGCGCTTTGCGGGGCGCATGGCGTCGCTGTGGCGCTTTATCACGGATGTCACGTACCCGCTCGTCTCGTACACGACGGGCCACGAGTTCAACCGCGGCATATTCAAGTGCTTTGCAGACACGCACATCGAGGACATGTGGCTCCCGTACTTTTGCAACACGACCAACATTACGTGGAGCCGCATGGAGGTGCACACGAGCGGCTATGCGTGGCGGTACATCCGCGCGAGCATGACGTTGGCGGGCCTGGTCCCGCCGATGATAGACGAGGGCGATATGCTCGTCGACGGTGGCTATACGGACAACCTGCCCGTGTCGATCATGCTGGCGCTCGGCGCGCGCACGGTGCTCGCTGTGGACGTGAGCAACATTGACGACACGTCGCTGCAGAGCTACGGCGATACCCTGTCGGGCTGGTGGGTGCTGCTGAACCGCCTCAACCCGTGGAGCGCGATGCGCACGATCCCCAACATCCCCGATATCCAGAGCCGCTTGATGTATACGACGTCGAACCAGCGCCTCGAGGACGCCAAGGCCGACGAGGCGTGCCTCTTTTTGCGCATGCCCATCGAGGGCTACGGCACGCTCGAGTTTGGCAAGTACAATGAGCTGTTGGACCTCGGGTACCGCGTCGCTGTCGAGCGCCTGGCGCAGTGGCAGCTCGCAGGCCGTCTGCCGACGCGCCCGGACGAGGCGCCTGCGCAGGCACAGCAGCGCAGTGCGCGCACGCGTCGCCATAGTCTGTAGTGCTACATGTCCATCTCGTCGTCCTCGGGGAGGGCCGCAGCCATTTTGAGGGCGGCCGCCTCGTTGCCATAGTGCTGGTGGCGCTTCTGGTCAAAGGAGGCGTGGCGCGCCTCTTCCTGCATCTCCTCGTCATTGATGCGTTCCAGGTCGATCGGCACCACATGCGGGCGCGGCACGGGCGCCTCGGTCGTGCGCAGCGTGTCGGCCAGCTCCGCGGCGCGCTCCTTTGTGCGTGCATTCGCCATCGTGTTGGAGACCGTCGCCGTCGGCGGCGGCGCCTTGTCATCGAGGTCGAACGCATCGTCTTCCATCGGAGGCTCGCTCGCGCCATGCACAAACGGGGTCTTGGGCTCGTCAATGATCATGCGCGGCTCGGTGTTGTCGAGGTCCTCCTGGTTCTCCTGGAGGTTGTACTCGTCCCACTGCAGGCTGCGGTCAGCCACACACACATACTGAGACGCATTTTCACTCGGGCGGCGGGCATTGTTCTTGAGAATGCCCCGCGGCTTGGGCGCGAGCGCACTCGGCACCGGCTCCTTGCGCGGCGTCATAAGCAGAGACAGGTCGTGTCGCTATAGATCGGGCCTAGATCGGGCTACGAGAGGGCGCGCTGCGCCTGCTGCGCCAAAGCCGAATCGACTGCGGCCTGCAGGTCCTTCTTGAGCGCGAGCAGCTGCGCGACTGCCGTATCGAGCGCCTCGGCTGGCGTGTCCGCTGCGCTCTTGAGCACACGTACGGCTTCGCCCTGGGCCTTCACCTTGGCATCCAGGTCGAGCACCTCGGGCGTCTTCGGCATGGCCTCCGCCTTGGCCTTCTCGGCGGCCTTGCGCGCCTTGGCCGCCGCCTTCTTGCTCATCGCAGGCTTCTCCTCCTTGGAGCTGTCGCCGCCAAACTGCGCCTTCCACGCGAGCGCCTGCTTCTCGTCGATCGGCTTGAACAGGTGTGCCGCCTTGCCGACCATGTGGCCAGGCAGCAGGTCAATCGCGAACGCACAGTCCTTGGGCAGCGCGCGCGGCGGCGCATTCAGCTGCGCGAGGATCTGGTCGCTCGTCATCGGCATGAACGGATACACGAGCGCGGTGAGCACCCAGATCAGGTTCGTCGCCAGGAGGATCACGGCATCGCACTCAGCGCGGTGCTCATTGAACAGCGTATTGTCGAGGCCGGCGTCCGACAGCAGCAGGTTGCCGCGCCCCGACAACTCCATCATCGTGTTGAGGCCGGCGCGCTCCTTGCCGACCTCCATAAAGTCGACGTACTTGGCGAGGATCTGGTTCACGTCCGCGACAAACTTGGCGGTCAGCTCGCCAAACGGCGTGCCATCGCCTGTCGTCGGCAGCGGACCGTCCGGGCCGAGGCGCAGCTTCGGCGACTCGGGCAGGCGCGCATCGTACTTTTTCATAAACGTCATGATGCGGTTCACAAAGTTGCCCAGGTTCTTGAGCAGCTCCGAGTTGTTGCGCGTCACAAAGTCGTGCCACACAAACTGGCTGTCCGACGACTCGGGGCGCGTCGACAGCAGGTAGTAGCGCCACACACTCGGCGACACGCCAATGTCCTTGGCGCGGTCGCCAAACACACCAATGTTGCGCGACTTGGAGAACTTGCCACCCTCGTACTGCAGGTACTCGGCCGTGTTGAGGTGGTGCAGCTTCGTCCACGCATCGCCCGTGCCGATGAGGCACGACGGGAAGATGACCGTGTGGAAGCGCACATTGTCCTTGCCCATGAACTGGTACAGCTTCACCTGCGACGGGTTCTTCCACCAGCGCTCCCACTCGTCCGTGTAGTTGGCCGTGATGCTGGGGTAGCCGATCGGCGCATCAAACCACACATACAGCACCTTGTCTTCGTAGCCCGGCAATGGCACCGGCACACCCCACTTGAGGTCGCGGCTCACCGAGAATGGCCGCAGGCCCTCCTTGAACCACGACTCGGTGATAAACGTGCCGTTCGGCGACCACCGGCCGACCTTGGCCTGCTCCATCGCCCATGCCTCGGTCTGCGGCTGCAGCGCGTCGATGCGCAGGAACGTGTGCTTCGATTCGCGCTCTACCGGCGTGCCTTTGCACATCTTGCACTTGGGGTTCTGCAGCTCGATGGCGTCGAGCAGCTGGCCACACTTGTCGCACTGGTCGCCGCGCGCATCGTCGTAGCCACACTTGGGGCACGTACCCTCAACGTAGCGGTCCGCCAAGAAGCGACTACACGTCTCACAGTACAGCTGGCGCATCGTCTTCTCCTCAAAGTAGCCGTTCTTGTGCAGCTTCAGGAAGACGTCCTGCGCGATCTCTGTCTGCTTCGGCGTCGTCGTGCGCCCAAAGTGGTCGAATCCGATCTGGAACCACTCGTAGACTTGCGCATGCAGCGCGTGGTACTTGTCACACAGTGCCTGCGGCGACACCTTGTCCTCGAGCGCCTTGGTCTCAGTCGCGGTACCATACTCGTCCGTGCCGCAAATGTACAGGGTATTCCGGTTCTGCGAACGCGAGTACCGCGCGTACACATCCGCCGACAGCGTCGATCCAATAATATTGCCCAGATGGGGCACATTGTTCACGTACGGCAATGCCGACGTCACAAGCACGTTGGGCTCACCTTCGCGCGGCAGAATTTTGTCAGGGTGATTCTGGCGCGTCACCTTCATCAGCACATCAGCACTATCATGAAAGTGCCGCTCGTGGCCGTCCAGCGCGGGCGGCTCACTGGGGAAGGGCGTCGCCATCGTGTGCGTCGAGGGAGAAGAAGTGTGAGTCACGTGTAAAAAAAAAGTCGCGCGGATCTGGCGTCGTGCGGCGAGTAGCCGCAGGCCATGGGCGAGTACAAGCCCGGCACGGCGCCGATCAAGCCAGAGTACGCATGTCCCACTAATGCAGATTTGTGCGTGAGAGCTGGCCAGCACGGAGCGAGCCACTCGCAGGCCCTGTGCAGCTCGTCGAGCCGCCCGCAGAGGCACCGCACGCGCCGAGCGACGGGGCGCGCAACGACGAGGCGCCCGCCGAATCCGCCGAGGCGCCAGCCTCGGAGCGCCCCAAGAAGCGCGCGCGCGGCCAGAACAAGGCGCGGCAATTTGCGCGCACGGACGACATTGTCTCTCTCTGCACGCAAATCGCCCGCGGCGACTCGTGTGCGTTTGGCGACAAGTGCAGGTACGGGCACGATCTCTGTGCGTACCTCACGCACAAGCGGCGCGACATTCCTTACCTCGCGCCGCCGCCGACCGGCAGCGTGCGCACGCTTTCTCAGGCGGAGCGCGACGCGTACCTGGACCGCCTGTATGCCCAGGCCGTCCAGTCTGAGCAGCCGCCCGCAGCGACACCCGCGCCTGCGGATCCTGTGCAAGCCTCGCTCGACTATGCGACCGAGTGTCCCTACTTTAGTGAGCGGGGTGCGTGCCCTGCTGGCTGGCGCTGCCGCTTCCTGGGCGCACATGTGCGTCGTGTCAGTGCATCGCAGGCGTGCATTGGCGCCGAGGCGCAAGGTGTTCTGGGCACGGGCCTGGAGCTCGTACACGATCACGAGCGGGCCGCGGCGTGGCGCGCGCGGCCAGCGCCTGCGCAGCCAGAGAACGACGAGGTCAACTGGCTCGCGCCTGGCGTGGCCAAATCGCTGCGCTCCAAAAAGTACGCATACGACAAGGCGCCGATCATTACGCGGCTGCTTGCGGATGAGGCGCAGGCGCTACATGCGCTTTCGCCGGCCGAGGCGGCCACGACGCCGCTCGGCAAGGGACCGCTGCACATTGACTATGAGCAGCACCGGCGTCTTGAGCGGCTCAAGGCCGCATCGATGCGGTCGGATGCGTCGGAAGAGGCGCTCGAGGCGTACGAAGATGCGCTGCGCAATGCGCGCGAGGGCAGCGATGCCGCGGCCGACACGGCGCGTGTGCGGCCCGCCGAGAAGCGGCGCCTGCAGTGGAAGGGCGAGCTGTACCTCGCGCCTCTGACGACCACCGGGAACCTGCCGTTCCGGCGGCTGTGTGCGTCGTTCGACTCGGACATCCACTGCGGCGAGATGGGCATGGCCGAGTCGTTCACGAGTGGGCACGCCTCCGAATGGAGCCTCGTGCGCCGCTGGGAGGGCGAGCGCATCTTTGGCACGCAGCTATGCGGTGCCAAGCCTGAATTCCTCGTGCCGACCGCCGAGGTGCTTGCGCGCGAGGTCGGCGATGGCCTCGACTTTGTGGACGTGAACTGCGGGTGCCCCATCGACCTCGTGTACAACAAGGGCGCCGGCTCTGCGCTGCTAGACCACGCGAACAAGCTAGGCCGCATCGTGCGGGGCATGTCCGAGGCGCTGGGCGAGGTGCCGCTGACGATCAAGCTGCGCACAGGCACGACCGCGAAGCAGACGACACACAAGATCTTTGCGCGCGCGCAGACCGAGTGGGGCGTCGGCGGCATGACGCTGCATGGCCGCTCGCGCAAGCAGCGGTACAAGAACGATGCCGACTGGGCGTACATTGGGCAGTGTGTGGATGCGCTGCACAGCTCGGTGCGCACGTGGAACGAGGAGTCGCGCTGCGCGGACGCGCCCGAGATGGTGCCCGTGCCCGTGTACGGCAACGGCGACGTGTACGGCTGGCGCGACTACTACGAGCATGTGGAGAGCACGGGCGTCGACGGCGCGATGATTGCGCGCGGCGCGCTGATCAAGCCGTGGATCTTTACCGAGATCAAGGAGCGGCGCGACTGGGACATTTCGAGCCGCGAGCGCCTCGACCTCGTGCGCCAGTTTGCCTCGTACGGGCTCACGCACTGGGGCGCGGACACCCAGGGCGTAAACACGACGCGCCGCTTTCTGTGCGAGATGCTCTCGTTCACGCACCGCTATGTGCCGCTCGGCCTGTTGGAACACGTGCCTGTGCGCATGAACGACCGGCCGATGCCGTTCCAGGGCCGCGACGCGCTCGAGACGCTGCTCAGCAGCCCGAGCGCGCAGGACTGGACGCGCATTGCTGACATGTTCCTGGGCCCCGCGCCGCCCGACTGGCACTTTACGCCCAAGCACAAGTCGAACGCGTTTGACGACGCGGCGGAGCAGCAGGGGTAAATCACGTGTATAGTCCGACGACGCCTGTCTCATGCCAACGACGCGCACGGAGGCCGCGTTCGACGCGCTGCCCGCGCTGTCCGATGCGCTGCACGTACCGGCGTCCGAGCGGACGTATGGGCGCCAATTTGCGCAGATGTACGACTACCGCCTCGCCGTGCTGCGGCGGCGCGTGCTGCAGCAGAGCGAGGACCCCGCGTTTGCCGCGGAGCACGGGCAGGCCCAGTACATTGAGCGCCTGCTGGATATCCCGCCGCGCACTCTGTGCCTGGTGATCGGCACGTTCTACTGCGCCATGCGGCACAAGCCGGATGTGCTCCAGGAAATCGCCCGCGACGTACGTGTCCGCGCTGACACAGCTCTCTCTCCCTGCGCCGCTGCCTGTATCGAGCTACGTGGATAGCGAGCACGACGAGCTCTTCCTCGAGGACCAGAGTGGGCGCGTCAGGCTCGTCGGTGAGCTCGTCGAGTCCTCGCGCACGCGCCAGTGCGTCACGGGCGCTGTGGCCGGCGTCGTGGGCGTCGAGACGCCCGAGGGCGACCTGGAGGTGCGCCACGTCTTCTTCCCGGGGCTGCCGGCGCCCGTGGCGATGCCGGGCGCGCCGACGCCGGGGCTGGTCGTTCTCGCGAGCGGGTTCCTCGCGGGCGACGATGCGCAGCCCCAGAGCGACATGGCCATGGAGCTCCTGCTCGAGTGGCTCACTGGCGAGCTCGCCGCGCCTGATGCGCAGGCGCGCATCTCCAGCATGGTGATTGCCGGCAACGCCGTGCGCCGCTCGACGTGGGCGCCGACGGAGCGCCAGCAGGCGCTGCACAATCCGTTCGCCGCGTTCGACCCGTGGCTCGACCAGGTGTGTGCGACGCTCGACGCCGTCGTCCTGCAGCCCGGCGCCCAGGACCCCAGCGGCACGGCCCTGCCTCAGCAGCCGTTCCTCGCGCCGCTCCTTCCGCGCGCTGCGCGGTGGCCGTCGCTGCACCGCGTCACGAATCCCGCGTGGTTTGCGCTGCACCACCGCTCGTTCCTGTGCACGGGCGGGCAGAACTTGGACGACCTGCTCAAGTATGTGCCGGACGCTGAGCAGGCCGCCCAGCGCCTGCCGCTTGCCCGCGCGCCGCTGCGCTGGGCGCACGTCGCGCCGACCGCCCCCGACACGCTGTGGTGCTACCCCTTCAAGGCGACGGACCCGTTCGTGCTGCGTGCCGCGCCGGACGTGTATGTGGTGGGCAATCAGCCGGCGTTTGCCACCGAGACACTCGAGGTGCCGCATGCGCACGGCACACATACGGTGCGCCTCGTGCTCGTGCCCGAATTTGCGAGCACGCAGCAGGTGGTCGTGCTCGATGCCGAGACACTCGAGGCGCGCGCCGTGTCGTTCCGCCCATAGACATACCCTACTCTACAGCATGGAAAGCGACGCATGTGGAAACGGCTCATTGGCACTCAGCACGAGCATCTGCCGCTCATGCGCAATGTAGCCCTTGACGCGTCCCCGGGCCATCTGCGTCGCGACGAGCCACTCGGCGCCGTCGGCGCCGTCCGCCGCGCCGAGCCACTGCAGCGCCGCGGCCATTGGCCCGAGGCGCTGCCGCGTGCCGCGCCCACTGAGCGCCCAGACACGCCGGAGCAGGCACGTCACACACACGTCGCGCGCGCGTTCCATCGCCAGATACACGCCGAGGTGCACGAGCGCGCGCTCGACGGCCGCGTCGCGCAGCGCCTCGTCAAAGGCCCGCACATCGCCGCGCTGGCACGCGCGCAGGAACGGCGCATACAGCTGCGCCAGGCGGGGGTACTCGGCCAGCCAGCGCGGCGCGAGCTGCTGGCCCTGAAGGAGCCGGATGGGAATCAGGTACACGAGGATGCGTCTGTGTGAGTCGCGCAACGTACTCGATGTGCTTTGTGCTCGCTCGCGGCGCGAGTGCGAGCGCCTGCGACAGTTCCGACTCCGCCTGCGTAAGTAGGCGCACGTACCCTGCCATAGTCCTCCTCGAGCAGCGCGAGGCGCCCCACATAGTACCGGAACGTGACGACATGCGCCTTGGGGAACGCCTCGAGCGGCGGCAGATCACCGGCGCCCAGCGCCCGCAATATATTCTTGCACAGCGAGATCGACTGCAGCTGGAAGTACGTGCGAAACACGAGGCCGACCATCGCGTACGTGCCCCACTTTTTGCTCTGCGCCAGCGAGGGATAGCGGTCCGCCACGCACGCAGAAAAGCCGCGGTTCAGCGTGCGCGCACACTCCTCCATGTGGGGGTTGGCGCGCCGCGCATCGCGCGCCACGGCATGCGCCGCATCGTCCGCGCACTTGGCCGTCCAGCGCAGGTCGCGCAGCAGCGACACGAGCACGGGGATCGCCCAGCGCCCCGGCGAAAGCGCCGCAAAGAGCCGCAGAAACACACTGCGTAAGTAGCGCCACGTACCTCGTGCACGCCTGCAGCGCCTCCGCCGCCAGGTGCCACGACTCGGCGGGCTTGCGCGTCTTGGTGCTCGGGCCAAACAGCAGCGCACCCGCACAGATATAGTGCGCGACCATGTCATCCCACGGCGCCGGGAGCCGCGCGGGGCGCACGAGCGCCTGGACAGTGGAAAGCTGGGTCAGCGGCCTAGACGCACCGACGGGTCCGCCACCGTCGCTACCTTGCGCCGCGTATTGCCTGTCTGCAGCGACAGCGCGCGCGCAAGCAGCGCACCATCCTCCCGCGCCAAGCTGGCGGCCACGTCGCGCGCGAGCGACGACATGGAGGAGAGAGGTTCGGCCGAGCGAACGACGCCGCTCCAGCTTGGACGACGCCATGACGAGCCGCACGGGTGCGCCGCCCCGCACGCACAAGCCGTTTGTGGCCGTGCTGGCCGTGCTGGGACTCTTGGCAGCATGGCATCTCGCTGGACTGTTTATGTTTACGAGCGGGTTCCTGCTCCAGCGCGTCGAGCTGCACGACCGTGCCCCGCCGTGTGCGCCGGCGTCGCGCTCCTGGCGCATGCCGACGCCGCCGCGCGGCGCGTCGAGTGGCGATCCTGTGGCACTAGAGGCATGGGACAAGACGCTGCGTGAGCAGGGTGAGTGCACGCTGCCGCCGCGCTTCCAGCGCGCGGTTGTGTGGATCATTGATGCGCTGCGCTACGACTTTGTGGCCGAGGCGCTCAACTCGAGCACGACGCCGAACGCGTACATGCACAACCTGCTGCGCACGCCGGCAGAGCTGCACAAGCGCGAGCATGGCGCCTCGATCATGGCGCACTTTGTCGCGCATCCCCCCACGACGACGCTGCAGCGCCTCAAGGGGCTCACGACCGGCTCGCTGCCGACGTTTATCGAGGCGGGCGCCAACTTTGGTGGCGCAGGCCGCGTGTGCGAGGACACCTGGATTGCGCAGGTGCGCGCGCAGCCCGGGCGCGAGCGCCTCGTGTTTGTCGGCGACGACACATGGCAGATGGTGTTTGCGGACCTCTTTGACGAGAGCTACCCGTACTCGTCGTTCAACGTCGAGGACCTCGACACTGTGGACGCGGGCGTCGAGCAGCGCATGCTCGCGGCGATGGACAGCGGGAACTACTCACTCGTGGTCGGCCACTCGCTTGGCGTCGACCACGTCGGCCACCGCTTCGGGCCGGCGCACGCGCGCATGCCGCCCAAGCTCGAGCAGATGGACCGCATTGTCCAGGACGTGCTCGCGCGCCTGCCGGACGACACTCTCTTTGTGCTGCTGGGCGACCATGGCATGGACGCCACGGGCGACCACGGCGGCGACTCGGAGCTGGAGGTTGGCAGTGCGCTCTGGATGTACAGCAAGCGCCCTTTCGATCCCGGCGCGCATCCCACGCGCCGCGCCAAGCAGTCGCTGACGTTCTTCCCCGATGTGAGTGCGCTCCTGGACGTGCCGACGCCCACACCGGCGTACCAGCCCTTCTCGATGCTGCCCGTCGCCGAGCACGTCGAGGGCCACCGCTCGCTGCCGCAGATCGACCTCGTACCGACGCTCGCGCTGCTCCTCGGTGTGCCTGTGCCGTTTAACAGCCTGGGCACCATCATTCCCGAGGCGTTCGCGTCGACGCAGCAGCCGCTCGGCCATGCGGACTCGCGCCTGCTGCGTGCCCTGCGCATCAATGCGCGCCAGGTCCGCACGTACCTCGATGCGTATGCGACGCAGTCGCGCGATCTCGCGCCGTTCGAGGCCGAGCTGCGTGCGCTGTGGCACCGCGCGCTCCAGGCCGATGCCGCGTGGGCCGAGTCGCCCAGCGCAGACACCGCCCGCGCCGCGGCCACACAGTACACGGAGTTCACGCGCGCGGCCCTCGACCGCGCACAGAGCGTCTGGGCGCAGTTCGACCACGCGCGCATCGCCCTCGGCGCTGCGATCCTCGGCCTGACGGTCCTTGTCACGTGGATGCTATGGCGCCGCGCCGCGCACGAAGAGAGCCGCGTGCTGGCAAGGCGCGTCGGCCGCGCTGCCGGGTATGGTGGCGCGATAGGTATGGCATCCGGCACGCTCGTCGGCGCAGCAACGCACCTGCGCGTGTGGGAGGGCATGCTTGCGGGTGCCGCGCTCGGCGCGCTCGTCGCTGCGGCCCTGGGTCTGCAGGCGCCTGTTGAGGCCGCGACGCATGCGGCGCCGCGTGCAACGTCGCCCGTATCGACGTGGCTTGCCGTGGCTGTCGTCGGCGTGCATGCGATGCTGTTTGCTAGCAACAGCTTCACCATGTGGGAGGATCGAATCACGCTCGCACTCCTTGCCGTGGTGCTCGTGGGCCGCGGCGTGCTCGGTCTAGGAGCCCCCCTCGTGCGCTGGCAGTACCGCATTCCGTTCCTGGCCGCCGTGGTGCTCGTGCTCGTGCGCCTTACGGCCATGAGCCGCGTGTGCCGTGAGGAGCAGGCGCCGTACTGCGTGCCGACATTCTATGCGCGCCACGCATCGACCGAGTTTGCGGACAATCCCGCCTATGCGCTCTCCGGCCCCGCGACGAACAGCCCGTATGTCATGATCGCGACGTACGTCGTGGCGATGGCCTTTGCCGACGTTGTGCGCCGCCTGCTGATGCCAAGTCGCGCGCATCTCGGGAGCGCCGCGACGATGCTGCAGTGGATTGTGCGCCCCGCGATGCTTGGCGCGGCGGGCTTCTGGCTCGCCGACTGGGTGCACGGCCTCGAGCGCTGGGACGAGCCGACGCGCGACACGTTCCTGCACATCAAGATGGGTGTGGCGCGCGCCGTCCTGGGCCTCCTCGTGGTGGGCGCCGTCTACTGGTGCTACGCGCCGCTGAGCCTCTCGGTGCTGCGGGAGCCGGCGCCGGACACGGGCCGCCCGCGCGTGATGATCCTCGGCTTTGGGAATGCGCTGGGCAGCGCCTTTTTGCTCGGTGGCTCGCTCGGGTTCGTGTTTGTGTTCCTGCTTTCGCAGCCCATGGGCCAGCTGGCCCTCGCCGCGTGCTTCGTCGCCACGGTGCTCCTCGCTGAACTCGGCGATCACGAGCGCGACGCACGCATGCTCGCGGCCGTGAAGCGCGCCGAGGCGCAGGTCGAGCCGCCCACCTCGCGCCCGCTGCCGACGCTCCTGGAGACGGTGTGCCTCGTGCTGGTTGGCTTTGTCGCGTTCTTCGGCACGGGCCACCAAGCTACGTTCACCGCTATCCAATGGCGCGTGGCCTTTGTGGGCTTTACCCACGTCACATACCCCTGGTCGCCCCTGTTTGTCGTGCTGAATGCGTTTGGGCCGATGATGGCCCTGCCTGTCTTTGGCGCCGTGCTCCTCGCGCTGTGGAACGTGGCGCCCCATCGCGTCACCAAAGACGCCATGCCACCCCTGCCGATGCGCGTGCCGTCCGACGCACTGTACATGGTGCTCGGCGTGCTGTGGTACCTGGGCGTCCTGGCCGTATCGGCGGCTGGCTGGGCCTACTATTTCCGTCGGCACCTGATGCTCTTCAAGATCTGGGTGCCCCGCTTCATGACGGCTGGTCTCGGCCTCGTCGTCGCAGACGTCCTGGCCGCCGGCGCCATCGGTGCTCTGCTGCTTGTTGCATCGCGCACCCACAGAGCATTCGGCTCGTCGTTTGTCTAAAAGTAGCCTATTCATACCTCCACCTATTTTCTTCGGTCGGCCATGGCGACAGGCGACGGCGGCGATGTCCTCGTGAAGCGCCTGCATATCTCCGGGCTCACGCCGAATTTCTCCCACGACGCCCTGCGCGAGCGTCTCGAGTCGTACGGCCGCGTCCTCGACCTGGTCGGCTGCGACGACTCGTTCACGAATGGGGTCGGGCAGCGCCGACCCTATGCATTCGCCACGCTCGAAACGACACGGGCGCAGCTGTCGCGCTGCCTCAACACCTTGAGCGGCGCTATCTGGAAAGGTGCTAAGCTGCGCGTAGGCGAGGCACGGCCGCTCTGGCACGAGCGCCTCGAGAAGGAGCGCACCGCGGCACACGCCGAGGCACTGCGTGCGAAGGAGGTGGACCGCCGCA
The DNA here is from genome assembly GCA_029542885.1 of Malassezia caprae. Lineage (NCBI taxonomy): Eukaryota > Fungi > Basidiomycota > Malasseziomycetes > Malasseziales > Malasseziaceae > Malassezia > Malassezia caprae. The sequence goes on from CP119910.1 coordinate 273,362, forward strand.
AGCGCTGGCTCCGCAAGCGGCCATGGATCGGTAGAGAGGCCACTGACATGGAGCCCGTCACGCTCCAGCGCGTCCAGGATGGCGAGTGGGGCTGGAAAGTCACGCCGGCCGGGCACCTGGTCCGTCCCATGCACATGCGCTGGACTCGTCCCCTTCCGCGACCGGCCGACGCGCATCCGCCGAGCCACCACCCCCATGCGCTGCGGCGGGCGCCATGCACGACCATCGATCCCACGCGCTACCACCGCGAGCATTTGTCGGGACCCATGTTCGATGCTATGGCGACGGACATGGCGTCCAGGCAGTGGTCGTGGGACGAGGACGCACATGTATGGCGCGCCTACGAGGATGGCGTATGTGTGTCCACTGAGGCACCGCCACCATCGCGGGCGCCCCCTGTCGTGGAATATACCGAGGCGGAGCCCCTCCCGCCGACGCCTGCTCGTCTTGACACGGAGGCAGAGGACGAGCTTCCTGATACCCTATTCGAGGCAGAGGCGCCCCCCGAGGAGCTCTTTGATGCTCCGCCCACCTCGCGTGCGTGGTGGGACGAGGACGAGGGCGCCGAGTCGCAGGCGCCACCGCCTGCGCACGATCCGACGCCCAGTCCCCCTCCTCGGAACGACCCTGGCCTGTTTGACCTATCCGACTTTTCCGACGGCTACGAGGAAACAGACCACGCGATGCCCGCTGAGACGGCCGACGAACGTGCGCGTGCGCTCCATGTCTTGGACCACTTGTTTGGCCAGGATCTGGCGCCGAGCCCGGCGCCTGCCGCTGCTTCTATGGACGAGGCGCCCGAGCCTGCGACGGAGCCGCCGCGCGAAGAGGCGCCAGAACCTATTGACACTGACCCTGACGTGCATATGGCATCGCTCAAGTCCATGTTCCAGCCGGCGGAGGAGACCGGAGGCTTTACGCTCTTTGGCGACCTCGGCGAGGATGTGGAGCTGGATCCCGAGATGGACGAGGCTGTGACAGGCTCGGCTGCTGATGCCGCGCCGGTCCCCGCGCCCGAGGTGCGGGCGCCTGTGGCACCGCGCACCACATCCAGACTACCGCCGCTCACGACGCCGCACACGCTCGCGACGGGGGAGCCCAGTCTGATCCCTGCATTGCTGCAGCTCGGGTCGTCGCCGTTCTGGAAGGTGAGCACGGACGACGAGATCGAGGCTGCATGGGTCTCGAAGCGTGCCGAGCTCACACAGACGTACCGCCGTCTGCACCGCGAAGGCATCAAGAAGCGCCGCCGCCGCGTGGTCGGCGCGCGCGCCGCGACGGCCGCGGGAGGCCTGGCCCCTGCGCGCGGAGCGAGGCCGCCGGCTTAGTTCGGCCGAGGGGCCCCACCGGCGCTGGTCCGTGGACCGTCCCCGTCTTTCTACCATGTTGGCTCTGCGTGCTGGTGTCCGTGCTATTGCTCCCCGTGCTGCTGTGCCGCTCTCATCGCGTGCGATGCTGTCTACGTCGCTCCCGCGTCTGTCGCCGGTCGCGGAGGGCTCGTACAGCTGCATCGAGGTGAGCACGCCCAAGGACGGTGTGCGCCTGGTGACGCTGAACCGCCCCAAGGCGCTGAACGCGCTCAACTCGCAGCTGTTCCACGAGCTGAACGATGCTGCTGAGAAGGCGGACGAGGATGCGAGCATCGGTGCGATTGTCATTACGGGCAGCGAGAAGGCCTTTGCGGCCGGCGCCGACATTAAGGAGATGCGTGACATGAGCTACGCGCAGGCCTACAAGACCAACTTTTTGGGTCACTGGTCGAAGCTCACGCAGATCCGCAAGCCGCTCATTGCGGCTGTGAATGGCTACGCGCTGGGCGGTGGCTGTGAGCTCGCGATGATGACCGACATTATCCTCGCGTCGCCCACTGCGGTGTTCGGCCAGCCGGAGATCAACCTGGGTGTGATCCCCGGTGCCGGCGGTACGCAGCGCCTGACGCGCGCGATCGGCAAGAGCCGCACGATGGAGATTGTGCTGACGGGCCGCAACATGACCGCCGACGAGGCGGAGGCGGCCGGTCTCGTGGCGCGCGTGGTGCGTGAGGGCAGTGTCGTCGAGGAGGCTATCAACGTGGCGGGCAAGATTGCGAAGAAGAGCCAGGTGGCCGTGCAGGCCGCCAAGGAGGGCGTCAACGCGTCCTACGAGCTCACGCTCGCCGAGGGCATCCACCTCGAGCGCCGCCTGTTCCAGGCGCTCTTCTCGACGCACGACCAGAAGGAGGGTATGACTGCGTTCACCGAAAAGCGCAAGCCCGTGTTTAAGAACGAGTAATTAGCGGTAGTAGTCGTCATCGCTGTCCTCGTGATCGTCCTCGTCCAGGGCCACACTCTCGTCGTTCGGGTCGTCGGGCGCCCGGAAACTGTCGTCCTCATCCATGTCCGCCGAGTACACGGGGCGCGCACGCGCCGCCGCGCGGCTACTTGCCGCACGGCGCGGCGGCGGCGGCGCAGCAGCGAACTCGTCCTCGTCGTCGTCCGACGGCGCTGCCTTCACACGTGACTTGGCAGGCGCCTTGGGTTTCGGCGCGGCCTTAGCGCGGGGCTTGGCGGGCTTGGCAGCCTTGGCGGGTGCGGCAGCCTTGGCGGGTGCGGCAGCCTTGGCGGGTGCGGCAGGCTTGGACGGCGGTAGACCGAGCTCGTCCTCGCCTTCCGGTACTGGCTCGTGCGTCGCGGTGAATGGCAGCGCACTTGGCATCTCGGCGAGCGGCACAGGCGTGCCCTCTTTCATAGACTTGGGCTTCTTGACCGGCGACGCGCTGCTCTCCTTCTTCTTGGCGGGCGCGCGGCGCTTGCGGGGCCCGACCGTCACCTTGCTCGTCGTGAGCGCGGCAAGGCGCGCGTCCTCGGCGAGGACCGCGTCCCACGCCTCGAGGAAGTGGGTCAGGTCCTCGTCCCACAGGTTCTGCGGCGAGCGGCCTAGGAGGATTTTGAGCTGCGTCTCGGCCTCGTCGCGCTCCTTGACGAGCCGGTCAACCCGCTCCTTGGTCAGCGAGTAGATCGCCATGCTCAGCAGGTAGTCGTAGTCGGTGATGCGGTTTGCGGGATCCGCGTCGTCGAGCGCGTCCGCGCCCTCCTCTTCCTCCTCGGCGACTTCGGCGACGCTGCGCGCCTTGGCGGCGACCTTGGGGAAGCGCTGGAACTGCAAATCGCTCAGCTCCTGCACAATATCCGCCTTTTTCTTGTTCGATACACTCAGCTCCTTGGCAATGATCATGCTGACGAAGCGCGCCTGGTTCGAGAGCCGGTCGTACACGCGCTTCAGCTCGTCGATCATGTGCTCTTTGCGCCGCTGGTAAAAGCCGAGACGCAAAAAGTAAAAGTCATCGAGGATCTCGAGCGGTGTCGCGTACTTCTTGATCTTGCCCTCGGGGTTGAACAGCACCATGTTGCTCGTGCTGATCACCGTCGAAAGCTTGAAGAAGGCCTCGGGACCGACGCGCTCCATCTCCTCCTGGCCACGCGCATTGAGCTCGACGACAAAGTGCACCGTGGTGTCCGTGTGGTACTCCTTGTACTCGCGCAGCGTGGCCGCTGCCTTGTCGCTGCCGACGACGCGCTCCTCGAGCCACTCCTTGTACGTCGACGTCCACACTCGCACCGGCAGCTCGGTAATCTCCCACGTCGCCTCGTCCAGCTGCGTCGCCTTGCCGAGGCAGCGGAAGCGGTCCGCTGCCGTCGGCTCAATCGTGCCGGAGAAGCCGCGGTACCAGGGAATCATCGGGACGTACTCCTCGCCGACCATGCGGCGGCGCAGGTTCGCGACGATATCGTGGGGGTTGTAGTTCGGCACAAAGGTGCTCCATCCCGTGCCGATACCGTCGGCGCCGTTGAGCAGCACTTGCGGCACGACCGGCACGTACCACTCGGGCTCGATGCTCTGCCCGTCCTCGTCGAGGTAGTTGAGCAGCGCGTCGTCCTTGGGGTGGAAGAGCTGGCGCGTGATGCGCGGCACGGCGGTGAAAATGTAACGAGCGCTGGCCGCGTCCTTGCCGCCCATACTGCGCGTACCAAACTGGCCGTTGGGCATGAGCATATTCACGTTGTTGCTGCCGCAAAAGTCCTGCGCGAGACCGACAATCGTCATCACCAGACTCTGGTCGCCATGGTGGTACGCCGTGTGCTCTGAGACGTAACCCTGCAGCTGCTGCACCTTGATTTCCGTCTTGAGGTTGCGCTTGAAGCAGCCAAACAGGACCTTGCGCTGGCCGGGCTTGAGGCCATCGACGACGCTCGGAATCGAGCGGATATTGTCCGCCATCGAGAAGAGGATCAGCTCCTTGTTGATAAAGTCCGAGATGGGGATCTGGCGGATACGGTGGTCGAGGTAGGTGCCTGGCACAAACTGGCGCAGCCACTCCTTGCGGTCGTCGGCCTTTTTCTTGTTGAACGCAAGGTCCACGAGGTCGCGGTCGCCGGGGCGCAGCGTCTCAAAGGCGAGGAGGTGCGTGTCCATGTCGTGGAAGTACTTTTTCATCTCCTCGGGCCTGGACGTACCGAGACCCTTGTAGTACTTGACGGTCCATCCGCGCCCGCCGTCGCTGCTGTTTTTCCACTGCTCGTACTCGGGCATGGTGAAGAACGCCTTGACCTCGCGCCCCTTGGTCGCCTTGATGATCGGCGTGATAAACTCGACGAGGAAGTTGGGGATCTTGAGCAGCGACGGGTAAAAGTGGTCGAGGAAGTTGATGATCAGGCCCTTGATGTGCGAGCCGTCAAAGTCCTGGTCGGTCATGATCATCAGGCTGCCGTACCGCAGTCCATCGACGCTGTCGTAGACCTTGCCGTGCTGCAGCCCGAGAATCTCCTTGATGTGTTTGATCTCGGCGTTCTTCATGATCTGGTCGTGCGACGCCTCGCGCACATTGAGCAGCTTGCCGCGCAGCGGGAACACACCGTACGCATCGCGGCCGACCTCGCTGATGCCCGACACAGCGAGCGCCTTGGCCGAGTCGCCCTCGGTGAGGATGAGCGTGCACTCGGCGCTGCGCTTCGTGCCGGCCCAATTCGCGTCCTCGAGCTTGGTCACCGACACGCGCGAGCGCTTGCGGCCGTCACTGGCCTGCAGCTGACGGTCCTGGTGGTACTGCGCAATCGACTGGACGTTATCGATGACGCCGGAGCGCAGGACCTTGCGCGCAAAGTCGTCTGGCATCGTCCACTTGGAGCCGAACGCAGACGGCTTGAGCGTGAGCGTCTCCTTGGTCTGGCTGTCGAACGTCGGGTTGACGATCTGGCAGTTGACAAAGATCCACAGCTGCTGGCGCACCTGGTGCGCCTTGACCGCCGTGCCCTTCTTGCCTTTCGAGACGTGCTCCATGATCTTGTTCACGATCTGCGCCTCGACGTGCTCGACGTGCTTGCCGCCCTTGGTCGTGGCGATGTTGTTCACGAACGACACCTGGCGCGGCGAGCCGTCCGACACGGCAAAGCCGACCTCCCACACGCGCCCGTGGTCCTCGGACGCGTCGTACACAATCGTCGGCTTGGGCGCGGATGCGTCGGCGCCCTCGTCCTTCGGCACGCCGCTGATCTCCTGGATCGCACTGACGTACATCTCGACGTACTGCTTAAAGTTGCGGATCTTGAGGCGCTCGCCGTTCAGGTACACCTTGATGCCGCGGATCGTGCCTGCCATGTCATACACGCGCTTCATGAGCAGCGCCTCGGTGTCCGCATCGATCTCGTCCATGTGGAAGAGCGCGAGGTCCGGCTTGAACGTGATGCACGTAAACTCCTCCTTGCGCGAGTTTTTCGTGATCTTGGGCTTGTCCTTTGCGTGCATATGCTGGCTAAACGTCTGCCGGTACTTGAGCTCGCGCTCCCTGTCGGCCGTCTCGACGGTGAACTCGGACGAGTAGATATTCGTGAGCTTGGCGCCGAAACCGTTGCGACCACCGGTGATCTTCGCCTCGTCGTCGTCGTAGTTCGACGACGTCAGCAGGTTGCCGAAGATGAGCTCAGGGATGTACACCTGCTCCTTCTCGTGCACTTCGACCGGGATGCCCTGGCCGTTGTTCCACACCGAGATGGTACCGGCCGCCTTGTCGATCGTGACCTTAAGCGTGTCCATCGACGGATCGCGCACCTTGTTGTCCGCGGCGTTCACGAGGATCTCGTCAAAGATCTTGTAAAAGCCGGGCACGTACGTCGTGTCGCGGTACGCCATCTGCTCCTTGGTCGCGTCGTACACCCACATGGTCTCGGTGCGCTTCTCGACGCTGCCAATGTACGTGTCGGGGCGCTTGAGCACATGCTCCAGCTGGCTCAGCTTCTGGTACGTGTCGGACGCCGACTTGGGCGCGGCGCGCGCGGCCGCCGAGTCTGTCATGCTGCGCACCGTCACAGGCAGGGGAACGACAAGAGATCGAAGGCGCACGCGGCTGCCCTGCCAAAGCGCACGCGGCCAGGCGATTCGCCGCGCCACCGCGTGCATAAACACCGTGGTCGACATGTCGCGTCGGATGCGCTCGAGACACGTGACGTCAGCGCCGCAGCCGCGCACGGTTTCCGAGCCCCCCCATGTCCGACGACGCGGCGGCGAAGCGCGAGGCGCGCAAGCGCCGGATCCTCGAGAAGAGCGGCGACCGCCTCTCGCGCATCACAAATACAGGCCGCGGGAAAGACTATACGGGCCTTGATACGGCGCCCGTAGCGCCGCGCGCCGAGGCCCCGGCCGCGCCGGTGCCAGCGACGCCGGTCGTTACGGCGACGAATGCGACGGGGCGCCCCGAGGCGGGCGTGCTACCAGAGCCGCCATCCGACGACCAGGACGCGTTTGCGCGCATGCTCGCGTCGATGCAGGCGCGCATGGGCCAGGGCGACGGCGCGGGCGGCGCGCCCGAGCCACTAGCGCTCATGCAGCAGCTGCTCGGCCAGCAGGGCGCGAGTGAGCCGGCGGCGCCGCCCAGCGAGGTCGCGTACACGCAGCGCATGGTGCGGCGCATGCGCCTCCTGCAAGCAACGCTCGTGTTTGTGCTGGCGTTCTACGTTGTATTCTCCTCCATCTTTTCACATGCGCCCGACACGGGCCTCACTGGGCGCTCGCTGCCGACGGACGCGGGCCGGCAGTTTGCGCGCGACTCGTACCGGCAGCAGTGGGCGTCGCTCGCGCAGTCCTACACGCCGACGAGCGCGTGGCTCAGTGCGGACGACCCGGGGCTGTTCCCCTGGGCGGGTGTGCAGGGGCCGCTCGCCGCGCTGCAGCCGTACATATCGCACAGCCTGCTCGACGGCGCGTGGCCGTCGTGGCCCGTGTTCTGGGTGTTTGTCTCGCTGGAGGTTGGTCTGCAGGGCGTGCGCCTCGCGATGCTGCAGCGTGTGCCGGCGGCGCTGCCGCGCGGTGTGCACTCGATGGTGTCGCTGTACGCGCCGCAGCTGCTCTCGCTCGCGCCGCCGCTCCTGGGCATTGTGTCGCTCGCGAGCGCGCTCATCGACGACCTGTGCATCCTGCTATTCGCGATAGGCACCGGCGTGCTCTTTTGCCAGCTGTGGACGCCGGCGTAGCTATAGACTCCAGACTTTGATGCAGCTGTCGCGCCCGCCGCTGAGCGCGTAGCGGTCCATGTACCGCACGTGTTCGGCCGGCGCCGTGTGGCCATGGGTCGCGAGCGCGCTGTGCTTCTCGCTCGTGCGGTTGTACACGTCGAGCGCACACGCGCCGACCGCCGCCACAATCTTGCGCGAGTCGAACTGCAGCGCTGTTACCGGGTTCGCATACGAGAGCGTGTCGCACACGCGGCCTGTCCGCAGGTCCCAGATCTGTGTGAGTCACGGCACGTACGCGGATGGTGCGGTCGAGCGCGCCCGAGACGAGGTGCGTCTCGTCGAATTGGAGACACGTGACAGGCGCCGTGTGGCCCTGGAGCGTGCGGTGGGCCTGGCCGGTGCGCACTGTGTGAGTGGGGCATACGTACGGTCCCAGAGGCGCACGCCGCCGTCGCCTGAGCCGCTCGCGAGCGCATAGTTCCAGAACTGGACGCCGCCGACAAAGTCGGTGTACATTTCCCAGCTGCCGTCCTCGTACGGCGGCATCGGGTACGAGAACGGCCCGGTGAACTGCGTCGTGCTGAGCCCGAGCTCGGGCGGCGCGCTGCGCTCGAGCGCGGGCGTGCCGGCGTTCGACATGGCCCAGAGGATGTCCATGGTGAGCACACACTGGCCGGTCTCGAGGTCCCACTGGCGCAGCGTCTTGTCCGCGGCGCCCGTGACGAGCGTGTGTGCGTCAAAGTAGAGCGCCGTGATCCCGCGGCTGTGCCCCTCGAGTGTGCGCACGCACGGGTTTTCCGCGTCGGCGTCGTGCCCGTCGATGCGCGCGGCGCACGCGGCCTCGAACGCGTCGACGCGGCGCAGGTCCCACACGCGGCACGAGCTGTCGAGCGAGCCGCTGACGCACAGCTCGTCCTCGACCTGCAGGCACTTGACCGTGTCCGTGTGGCCGCGCAGGCGGCCGACGTCCTCGCCCGTCGACAGGTCCCACACGCGCACCGCGTCGTCGAGCGCGGCAGAGATGAGCGTGCCGTACGGCTCGGACAGGTCGAGCGCCGTGACGGGTCCTGTGCCGCAAGGCAGCGTCATGAACGCGGCGCCCTGCGGCAGCTCGTCGTGCTCGCTCGGGAGGAACACGGGCCCCTTCCAGCGGCGGCTCGAGCCGGTCGGCAGCACGGTCGTCACGTCGAGGCCGCGGCCGCCCGGCATGGCGCGGCGGTGGCGCTGCAGCTCGAGCAGCTCGGCGAGGCCCTGCTGCTCGTCCTCGAGCTCGAGCTCCTCCTCGCGCACCTGCAGCAGGCCCTGCTCAAGCTGCGCCTTGGTCGCCTCGAGCGCGGCGATCTTGGCGTCCACATGCACCATCTCGCTGTGGTACAGCGCGCGTCGGATCTCGAGGTTGCGCATCTCCTCCTGCACCTCGCGGTCCTGCGCCTCGAGCTCCTCGAGCGAGAGCAGGTGCTGCTCCTTGCGCCGCCTCCGCGTGCTCTGCGTCGCGCGCACCTGGCGGCGCCGCACCTTGCCCGCAGACGCCTGTGGCACGGTCGCCTCGTAGCCGCGCAGCAGCGACACGGGCACCGCCTCGTCGCCCGCGCCCCCGGCCGCATCGAGCACGTCGGTATCGAGCGACAGGTCGAGGTCCGCCGCGGCGTTTTCCAGGATCCGCTGGCTCTCTTCGAGCACGCCAATGTCCATCGACGTCACCGGCACGCGCTCGCGCCCGGCCGCGGTGCGGGCGCCCTTGCCGATGCCGGCAAACTGCCAGATCGAGTGGCTGATACGCGCGAGAGAGCGCGCCGGGTTCTCCATCGAGAACCGCGGCGCGAGCAGCAGCGTCGCGCGCTGCAGCGGAAACGGGTCGCGCGCTGTCGCGAGCTGGCCCGCCTGCAGACTCACGCGCGCGAGCGCATTCACCATCGTCGGCGTCATGAGATGCGGCGCCATCTCGGCGAGAAGCCGGCTCGTATCCACCGCACGGGTATCCGGCGCCGACGGCGCCGCGCTCGACGCCCCGGCGCCCGCGTCCGGCGCTCCCGCTCGTGGCATGAGCGTGCCAGCGGCGGTGCGCTCGGCGCAGCGACACTCTCACGTGATACTCTTCCTCCATCATGGCCGCCCGCCCGACGCTCGCGAGTGTCGTGGCGCGCCTCGAGACGGGCGTGGGTGCGCAGCGCCTGCCTGCGAGCATCACGGGCCTGACGATCCGTGCGCCGACCAAGTTCAACAACAAGCGCGACTGGTACGTGGCGCCACTTACGCAGGACGCTGCTGCGCCAGGCGCTGCCGCGCCTCGTGTACGCGAACCCTGCGCTCGCCGTCGACGTGGAGCCGAGCGAGCAGGCGAGCCTGCAGGTGCACTACAGTACGTCGGCGCACTCACACAGCCGACATGCCCGCGCGCACGATCGTGTGGGGCGACAAGTCCGCCGCCGACATTGTGCAAGAGCTGCTCACCATGGCGCGCTTTGCGCACGCTTGATAGTTCTACAGACTCGCTACGGCTGCACGCCCTCCGCCCAGCTCGTCGCGCCGTGTGCGGGCGCGCGCCGGCTCGGTCTCGCGCCACGCCGTGCGCCGCGCGACGTCGTCCTCCTCGCGGCGCAAGAGGCGCGTCATGGCGTCCACGACCGTTTGCGTGTGGCTGCCGTCGCCTGCGCCTTCCGTGAGCGCGCGCACAATGCATGCGCGCTCGAGCGTCGGCGCCATGCGCCGGTTCGTCGCGAGCAGCTGCCGCGCCGCCGTGCGCTTGCCACTCGGCGACACGCGCGGCGAGCTCGCCTTGCGCGCCGGCCGCGAAAACGCAGGCGGCGCACTGCCGCCGCCCACGTCCGCGTACACGCGCACGAGGCCCTGCACCTCGAGGCGCTCCATCACGTCGAGCAGCTCCGAGCTCTCGAGCGGCGCTGCAAACGCGCCGTCGCTCTGCAGCATGTGCGCATACATGTCCTCCAGGTCGCACAGACGCACGCCGCCATCGCCGCGCGTGCTCTGCAGCCCTGCATCCGCCTGCACCTGCAGCACGACCCACGCGAGCAGCAGCAGCTTGGCATGCACACTCAGCGCACGCACGCGCTGCACCTGCGCGTGCCCCGCCATCTGCGCAAGCACACGCAGGACGAGCGTCGGCGTCACTTGCGCGTGCGCGCCCTGCTCGGCCAGGTCCAGCGCCTGGCGGCACGTGTCGAGCGCGCGGCGCACATCGCCCGTGCTCGCGCTCAGCTTGCGCGCGAGGAGCTGCAGCGCCGGGCGCGTCACCATCGTCGCGGCATCGCGCAGGCGCGTCTCGAGCAGCTCACACACCTCGTCCGCCGAGAGCGGCGCAAAGTGCAGGAGCGCGGGCGGCACACCGAGGCTGCGCAGCCACGGCACAAAGCGCTCCGTCAGGTCCAGCGAGTTCGCAATGCCCACGAGCGCGAGGCGCGCCGCGCCGTGCTGCCGCACCTGCGCAGGCAGGCAAAAGAGGGTATGCAGGACCTCGTCGTGCGTGTGCAGCAGGTGGTCCATCTCGTCCAGCACCACAATGAGCGGCGCCGCGTCGCCGCGCGGCGCATGCGCCAGCTGCGCCATATCGCTGAGGCCCAGCGCGGCCGTCAGCTGCGCGACAATCGTCCCGGGGTGCGCGTGGCCCACGCAGTTTATGTACAGGTGGCGCTCGCGCCGTGCACGCAGCACGTCGCGCACCAGCGCCGTCTTGCCGGTCCCCGGCATGCCCGAGACGTACAGGCACCCCGACGTGTCGGGCGTGGGCGCCAGCGACTCGTCGAGGAACGCCTCGATGCGCTGCCGCTCCGTCGCGCGGCCCACGAGCGCCTCGGCCCGCAGGCACGCCCGCGCATGCGCATACGGACTCGGCGCTGGCGGCGTCGGCGGCGGCGTCGGCAGCGCACTTGTGCTTGCCTCCCCGGGGGTATGGGCCGCGGACGACGACGAGGGAGGCGTCCACACCTTGCGCTTCTTGCGCGGCGTCTGGGGGAGCGCCGCCGGCTCCGAGGCGCGCTCCGCATCGGCCATGCGCCGCCGCGTGCGCATCGCAATCGAGTCCCACGCGCGCTGCTGCTCTTGCGCCAGCACCGCCTCGCTCACTTGGCGCACAGGCGCAATGTTCTCCTTGTTCTCGTCCGGGCGCGCAGGACCACACAGCGCCGCACACCCCGAGGGCAGCGGCGCGTCGCGGTCCTCGTCGTCACCCGGCGCCGTCTCCGGCTCCTCTCGTGCAGGAGCGGCGGGGCCGGCAGTCGCCTTGCCCGGCGCATCGCCACACGGGTGGACCGCACGCGGGCGGATCCGTTCCGACAGGAGGGCTGTCATGGCCGCGAGCGAAGAAGCGCTCGGTCCGCGCACCTCTCTACGCGCCCACGCAGGGGGACGCGCGAGACTGGTCCAAGGCCACGTGGTTATGCGTTCGGACGCGCGCCAAGCGCTGAACCTATCGCAGTGCGCCTACCTCCACTACGCGTAGCCCCCGCGGTACTGGGGCCGGAAGCGCGGCAGGCGCGCGCGGCGCGGCCGAGAGCCATGGTCCCTCGCACGCGGCCGCCGCAGGGGGCCCGGCGCACGAGGCCCCGCGGATGGGCGGCTCGGCGGCTCGTCGTCGTATGGCACGGGCTGCCGCAGCTTTTGGCGCCGCGCGAACCAATCGCGTGCGTCGGCGTCCGACTCGCCCAGCATGGTGTCGAGGAGCGAGGGCCGTGCGCTCGAGCCGCGCAGGCGCAGGCCCGGCGATGCGCGGTGGAACGGCCCCGCGTCCGCGAGCTCTACACTGAACGCCGACGGCTCGCCCGTCGGCCGCGTCGGGTTCGTGCGCCGCTGGGGGCAGTCGTCGCCCCAGTGCTGCCCCATGCGCGCGCAGTTGTAGCAGCACAGCTGCACGGGGTCCCAGCCAGGGGGCGGCTGCGCATCTTCGTCGTCGCTGCTGCTCTCGCTGGGGCCCGCCTCGTCGGTCGGCTCGACGAGCGACACGGCCCAGCTGCGCTGCCGCTTCTGGCGCTGCGCGTCGTGCGCGGCGCGGCGCGCGGCGCGCCGCAGCTCGAGGCGCCGCAGGCGCGCGCGCTCGCGCTCGTACTCGGCGTCGCTCCGGTAGGTATATATGCGCCACAGCGTGGGGCACGTGGTATCGGGATGCCCGGGGCGCCCGCAGCGCTCACACAGGCGGCTGCGCGGCATGGACGTGCGTGGTACGGGGCAGTCCTGGGGTGAGTGCGTGCGCGTACCTTGCTGCGGTGGCCTACGCCGCCGCACCGGAAGCAGCTGGTGCCGAGGGGGCAGTTGCGCGTCGCGTGCTCGTTCACCGCGCCGCACGCGAGGCACTGCGTGTACGGGCACTTTTTCTTGTCGTGGCCGCTCTCGCCACACACGGGGCATGTGCCTTTGCGCTTGCGCTCTTCATCGGCCTCGGCCTCATAGTACCGCGTGCCCTGCGCATCGAGCTGCTCATAGTCGCCCATGCGCCCCGGCTCGGCGCCGCTCGGCGCCGCGCCCGGGTTCTGCACGATCGCCACATGACTGGGCAGCGCGAGGCCTGCAGCGTCAGGCGCCGCTGGCGCCGCCGGCTCGTGTAGCGGACGTGCGCTGTCCGGGACGTCCGCACTCTGTGTGTCCAACACAAAGCTCACGCCGTCGCCATCGCCCTGGCCCGCGTCGCCGCGTGGCGCACGACTCTTTTTTTTGCGGCTCATGGCGAGGCGGCGGACGACACGCACGTGATAGTCAAGGCGCGTCCGTGCGCACCACGTGGGTTCGGGTCGTGCCCGCTGCAGGGCAGTTCGTCACGCCCCTGGGTGCAGCGCCAGCCAATGGCCTTCCACCGTCCCGGGCACAACGCTCGGTCCAACTACGCTGGAAATAAAGTTTGCCAAATTCCCGCGCCACTTCCGATAGCTCCGGCCACGTGAACGCCTACGGAGGCTCCTCACGAGCTTCTACCACTATGCTTTTGGGAGACTTTATCTGCCAGCGCCTGATTCAGCTGGGCACGACGCACGCTTTTGGCCTGCCGGGCGACTACAACATGCAGCTCCTCGACCACATCGAGGACAACAAGGACATTGAGTGGGTCGGCTGCGCCAACGAGCTCAATGCGTCGTACGCCGCCGACGGCTACGCGCGTGCGACGGGGCGCCCCGCTGCGCTCGTCACCACGTTCGGCGTCGGCGAGCTGTCGGCGCTGAACGGCATTGCCGGCTCCTACGCCGAGCAGCTGCCGGTGATCCACATTGTCGGTATGCCGCAGTCGCAGCAGCAGGCGTCGCACCTGTGGATGCACCACACGCTCGGCAGCCACCTGTTCGACGCGTACGTGAAGATGTCGGAGCACGTCTCGTGCGACACGGCGATCCTCGGCTGGACGAAGCGCGACCTGCAGAACGCCGCGCCGACGATCGACCGCGTGCTCACCTCGATGGTGACGATGCGCCACCCCGTATACCTGGGCATCCCCGTCGATCTGTTCGACATGGACGTGCCGACGGACGAGCTGGAGCGCCCGATCGAGCCTGTGCGTGAGGCGCACGACCCCGAGGCGCTCGACTACGTGGTCAAGGTGGCCGTGCGCCACATGGAGGCGTCCAAGCGCCCGCTCGTCATTGTCGACGGCTGCGTGATGCGCTTTGGCGCTGTCAACGTCGTGTACGACTTTCTGAAGCGCACGGGCCTGCCCGTTGTTGTCGCCCCCATGGGCAAGAGCTTCTTCCCCGAGGACGACGAGCAGTTCCTGGGCGTGTATGTCGGCACCAAGTCCAAGCCGGGCGTCCGCGAGGTCGCGAACAGCGCGGACCATGTGCTCCTGCTCGGCAGCTTCATGAGCGACATGAACACGGGCGGCTTTAGCTACAGCACGCCGACGTGCCACACGATGAATGTGCACCACGACTCGACCGACATTGGCTACTCGCACTACACCCAGCTCGGCTTCTTCGAGGTGCTTCCTGCGCTCGCCGACGCGCTCGAGAGCCAGCGTGACGCCCGCCTCGAGCACGCGCGCGCCATGGCAAAAATCGCACATCAGCCGCCGGCGCCCGCCGACTCGTTCCCCACGATCCTCACGCACAACTACATTTGGCAGCGCCTCGGCGAATTCCTGCGCCCCGGCGACCACCTCGTTGCCGAGATGGGCTCAAGCTGCTTCGGCGCCGTCGACACGGCCCTGCCGAAGGACGTGCACTACCACCAGCAGATGCTCTACGGCTCTATTGGCTGGAGCGTCGGCGCGATGCTCGGCGTCGCGGTCGGCGCCCGTGCACTGAGCCAGGGGCGCGTGATCCTGTTCGTGGGCGACGGCAGCCTGCTGCTCACGATGCAGGAGATCTCGACGGCGATCAAGCTCGGTCTGACGCCCATCATCTTTGTCATCAACAACGATGGCTACGAGATTGAGCGTGTGATCCACGGCCCCGCGCGCAGCTACAACAACATTGCGCCGATCGACCACAGCCTGCTCCTCGATGTGATGGGCTCTACGCGCGCGCGGCGCTCGGTGATGAACCCGCACGAGACGGGCCAGGTCGCCAAGGACCGCGACGAGAGCCATGCGCACGAGGCAGTGCCGTCGCGCAAGCGCTACCGCGCCGTCTACACGCGCGACGAGTTCGACGCGCTCCTCGATGACCGCGAGTTTGCTGACTCGAACGAGATCCAACTCGTGGAGCTCTTCTGTCTGCGCGGCGACGCGCCCGAGCTGCTCGCACGCACCGTGCATCCCACGCCGGACAAATAGTTATGCCGTAATGATTCCATTCTGTCGATCGTGTCGCAGGCGGAACACCTGCCGTGCCGTGCGCACGACCGCCATGTCGAGTGTGTGCACGAGCAGCGCTTCACCCGCGTCCGGCAGCCGCGCACTGCACCCCAGCAACGGCGCATTCACACTGCTCCGCCCCAGGCCGCGGGGCGTGCCGTCCGATGCGCCTGCCGCATTGCACATGCACACATAGCACTCGTTCTCCATCGCACGCGTCACACACACCGCATCGAGACACGCCGCCTCGCACTCGGCATTCACTGCGAGCGCCTCGGGGCCCGAGTCGTCCGCGTACCAGCACGTCGGCGCAAACACAATGTCGGGGCCGACCCAGTGGTCCGGCTCGTCCAGGTCCGCGGGCGGCCCGCTGGGCGAAAGCAGGCGCAGGAACGCCTCCGGCACCATCAGGTCCCAGCACAGGAGCATCGACGCACGCACACGCAGACCACGCCGCGTCTCAAAGACAAAGAGCGATGGGTGCCGGTCGGGGGGGTGCGACTCGTCCGTCGAGCGCGTGAGTAGCGCGCGCTCCGAGTGCCACAGGTTGCGTTTCGTGTAGGAGCCAAGCACCGCGCCCGTATGGTCCACAAAGTACGCCGTGTTGAACAGCGTGCTGCCCGCTTCGTCGTCCACGCGGAGCACCGCGGAGCCCGTCACGATCGCGATCGCCGACTCGCGCGCAATCGCGCCAATCTCCGCGAGCCACGCAGGCTGCTCTTCCGTGCTGCCGAGCGGGTCATGTCGGTGCACGAGGCGCCACACGTCGTGCGACGACCCACTCAGGTAGTACTCGGGCAGCACAAGCACATCGACGCCGAGCGCCTGCGCCTGGCGCGCCACCTCGCGCAGCCGAGCTAGTGACGGCGCAATGTCGCCTGCATCGTGCGGATTTGGCATCACCTGCGCAAGCGCCACATGCACACGCAGGCGCTCGGTCTCAGGCGTCGCGCCATGGCACAGCGCGCCGTCGATGCGCAACATAAAGCCCGATGCCCGTGCGCCGATGCGTCTCCACTCGCCATGCACCGAGGGCCAGCGCTGCCAGATGCGCTGCTCGTACGCATCCTGCTCGATGCGTGTGAGGATCGCGACGCGCAGGCACATCCATGTTGCACAGATGGCGCAGCGCACGCACGCGCCCCCGTCTGGGCGTACGAGATGATCTGTGGCGCCATGTCCCTCAAACGCGCCTATTACGTGGCACTCGCCCCACATCTGTACCATACCATTGTGCTCACGCGGCCCTCGCAGCTCGATAAGCTTGTGCGTACGCTAACCACGCGCCCGGCGCTCGGCGAGCTTGTGCACTCGCTATCAATCGGCACCGGCTCCCCTGCGCGCCACCTACCGTTTCCCCGCCCCTTTCGCGACCTCGTCGAGGCGCTCGACCTGACCGACGAGCTGCATCAGGACAGCCACGCAGACCCCACGACAGCGGCTGGTTCGCTCCTATCTGCGACGCTCGAACGCGATATTGCCGAGGTCGCCACTCTGTACGCGGGCCCCGCCGGCGCGACCGGTATTGATGTGCGACACTATGGCCGCGACTCTCACGGCCGCACGATTGGCCTCACGGCGTGGACGCTGCGGTGGCTCGACGCGCGCGGACTGCTGCGCTGGATGCGCAGCCTCGCGGCGTACGAGCGCGACGAGGAGCTCCGTCGCTGGCACACGACGCCCTACCATGTCGAGGCGCACACATATACCCTCCGCGCCGAGTCGCCGCACGCGGCCGTGCGCATCGCCGAATACGAACACGGCGACGCACCGATCGACGACCCGTTTGCGCCTCAGCCGCGGCACCTGCGTCCCGTGGGCGCGCGGTACGACCCCCTCGACTGGGCCGATGCTAGCGATATGCTCTTTGCGCTCCCGGCCTCAGACGACGATACCCTCGTGGCACTTGTATGGCGCGTGCTCCAATCCATGCCACCCTCGTCCCTTCCTCGCTGGCTCTGTGTGCTCATCGCCAAGGCACTTGCTCAGGGCCGCTGGAGGGCAATGTCTGCGATCCTCGCGCATGCAAAGCACACGCTGCCCACCACACCTGCATCGCCTCCCAGCGCGCTGCCCTTCTTGGTCCCGGACCGCTTTGAGGACCTCGGTCTCTATGCACGCGCTGATGCCCTGGCATTGGTCTTGCCGGGGGCGCCTGACACCGACTTGATGGAGGACTTGCCGAGCCTGCGCGCACGCAAGCAGACACTCGCCCAGAGCATGGACCGATGCCCGTTCGGCGTGCCGCTGCACCGACTGGTTGTGCCACCGACGGCACCCGCCCCAGTCTCTCCACCGCCGACAATCCACAGTCTCGCGGCGTCCGTCGGGGCCCTGCTTGCGTTCACGCCGTATCTACACACGCTATGCCTGCGCGGCTCCCTGGACCAGGTTCTCGCTAGCCCACGGTGGCCTGCCGCGCTGTGGCACCTGCATACGCTGTGCCTTGGGCCACCGCCGCGCTTCTCGATCGCGCCACTCTCTTGGTATATGCCCGCGCATTCTGCGAGCCAGGCGCTGTGCCATATGGAGCTGTCCATGTACATGCTCACACAGAAAGAGGCGCTCGCGATCGGCGGCGCGGACGGGGCTCTGCCGCACCTCGTCTCGGTGCGATGGGCCTTGGCGAGCAGTGCAGCCGGCGAGATACCCTTGGCGCCCGGGCTGGGCGGCGTGGCTGCTGCCATAGCCACCATGCTGGGCTTGGACGTCCCCGGCGTGGTGCCTGCACCACCCCCCGAACAGGCGCGTCGGGGCGTGCGCCACCTGCATGTGGTCCTTGGCGCCCCATTTTGCGCGCGCATCGTGGCCGCCTTGCCGGAGCATGTGGCGCACGACCCGCGTCTGCACCTCGAGTCCGTGCCCAACTAGCACAGCCCATAGACCGTCGCCAGGCCAGCCAACCCAGGCACGAAGACAGGCACATGCATGGAGCGCGCACCACTCACAAAGCGCGAGTCATCGGGGCCTGTATGCCCCTGGCCGTTGGGGTTGGGCGCCGCGGCCGTGCCAGCGAGCTGGCCTGTTGACGGGTTCGAGGCTGTCGCCGTAATCTGGGTGCCCGATGACTTGGCACTTTCGCTGCCAGAGGGCGCTGCGCTCGATGTCACGGTCGGCGATGCACTCTGGGAGACGTCCGAGCTCGAATCGCCCTGTGTATCCTGAGCGGCCACCAACGCCACACTCAGGAGCACATAGGCCGCTAGCTGCCGAACGCGCATCGTGGGTGTTGGTAAGTTACCTCCACGTGGCGGGGTTCGACGCTTGCTTCTTCCCTATGCGATGGCGACGGACCCGGGCGTCTCGGCTCCGCGCGACAGTGTTTCCACAGCGTCGGACATTACTCTAGATGATTGGAACCTCGACGACGCAGACCTATCGGTCGTCGTCCATGTCGATGGCGGCACCGAACAGATCCCCATGGCCATACTGCCCGGGGAGCCGATCGCAGGGCTGCGCCGCATCACGCAAGCTCCACCCACGCGCTGGCAGCGCCTATGCCTCGGCGACCCAGTGGGCGTGTTGATTCTCGTCACTGTCGTCCTGGGCCTCCTTCTTTTCGTGTACACGATCCCGTGGCTCGCCAGTTCTTATGACACTTCTACGCAGCCCGCAGCCTCTCCCAGCGCGCCCATCGCACCTACCACCTCTGTAAACGCGTCGTCCGCCTCTGCTAGGCTCTCGTCGCTGCGCGCCGTCCCTGTACCATAGCTATGTATTTTTTACCTACTAGGCCATTCACCTGTTCCGGGCAACACCAACACGCACCGGCGGCGCACAGCCTCTCGCGCACGATCCACGTGGGCATGAGTGCTGGTGCGGCACCTTCTCTGCTGGGAGAGGCACCCGGCGAGGACGACCATGTGCTCCAGGTGCATGAGGATCAGGCTAGGCACCCGGATGCACCGGAACCCCATCCCTTGGCGGACGATGCGCAGCTGGCGGCGTGGGACGTCGGTAGCGACACCGAGAGCGACGACTCGCTAGGTGACGGTATGCTGACGCGGCTGATGCAGACTTTGATATGTACAAGGACTTTAACAACCAGGCGCAGGAGCCTGGCGTCAAGACGCGCCCGGTGTCGGAGTACACAGAGGGTGCCATTCCGCCGCTCTCGATGCGGCCCAAGTCAGGGCCCTTGCTCCAGATCCCCAGCGCCATGGACTCACACAGATCCTTTTACGATATGTCACTGGCGCATGAAAACCGCTTCAGTATGGGGGACTACAGTACCGGGCTCTATGATCGTGATACCAAGGCTTTCCGTCCTCTGATTCCCAACGACTCCCAGTGGGAGCTCGATGACAGGGCGCCTCTTGGCGCCGAATATACCGACATGGAGCGCGAGCATATGACGCGCGCGTACCGTCGCTTTTACTGGCGCAACAAGTATCTCGGAAAGGTAGATTCGTGGCTCCGCGGCTACAACCCGCTGGGCGGGTGGCTCGGACCACAGATCGCCGTGATCCTGACAGTCATTGTGCTGACACTGTGCGTGGATATGTCTAACAGCAGTATTGGTGTCGGCCTTTTCTTCGTGATTCCCCGTGTCCCTCGTACGTTGCATTTGCTTACCCGAAGACGCGTCCATCGTGACGAAAAATCCCATCACGCCGTTGAATGGCAACAAGACGGCCATGGCCCTCACCGGCTTCCCTACTGGATTCGAGTACGTTGCACCATCTCACAGCAGAATGAACGGCACTTTGCATGTGCGACTGGACAATCCAGGCTGGATACCCGCACACATCCTCTCCTTGGCCACGACGGTCAAGGCACTAGATACCAATGTCGTCGTGGCCAAAGGCGACCTCGCCAAGCAGTGGGTCCCTGGCCGCCAAGCAACGACGGTGCACGTCGATCTGTCCTTCTCACACAAAAGCCTGAATATCACGGGCGATGCGACGCAGCTGCTCTTCCAAGATGCGTGTGCTCATCTATGTACGTCTTCAGCACTCACCAAGATCGCGGCACAAATCGGCCAAGTATGTCTTGTCACTCACACAGCCCTGAACCTGCACGTGCAAATGGTCATGGACGTAGGTGGCGTGCTTGGAAAACACACCACGTCGTCTGATCTCCGCAGTCTCGCGTGTCCCTGGGAGCTTCCCAAGTAGCCGCCGTAGCTGTCGTCCTGCTGGATCCTCCACACCACGTGATTACCACGGCCACCACGCCCTGTCGTTCGTGCCATGGGGGACGATAGCATCACGTCCGAGACCTTGAATGTTTACGACGAAAAGCGGCCATTCAAATCAGAGGCATACTTGCAAAAGAGTGGTGCCAATGGCGCACCCGTTGCGCCGAGGCGCAACAAGACCCTGAAGCAGATCCTGAACCAGGAGCGCGACATGTTTTTGCAGCAGCGAATGGCGGGCGAGAGTGCAACCAAGCGGTTAAAAACTGACGATGCTGGCGCGTCCAGGCAGGATGCGATGGAGGTCGACGCGCGCAAGCCTTCGCGCAGTGTGCCTACTTGTACGTACCTATGGCTCATCCAGACACGAGTGTCCAAGCCCCGCCGAGCCTGCTGCCCGCGAAAAAGTACTGCGACATTACGGGGCTCGTGGTATGTATACGCCGTCTTACTCCAGGGAAACTATACCGATCCCAAAACGCGCCTGCGTTACCACAGTGTGGAAGTATACGATATTATCAAGGGCTTTGTACGTGCTCGACCTACTCATACCAGGTGCCGGGGGTCGACAATACATATCTAGCGCTCCGGGGAGATGCGTCACAGCTCAAGTAGTCTATACCAGCTAGATCAAGCGTTCCTTGTCTGAATGCACCCAGTCCTTGAGGCGATGCTGTACGTGGGGATCTGCCGAGATGGACTCGATCCGCCTCTTTGCCCCTAATGTTTCTCGAATATCATCAAGGGACCGTGGCTGACGCTATTTGGTCAGTGCTTATCACGTACAAAGTCAGTTTCTGGGGGCGTGAAACGGTCACGAAGCTGCGTCAGTGGCGCACACGTACCGGCAGCACATGCTTCTCGTAGAAGGAAGGGTCGCCAAAGTAGAGCATAAATCCAAGAGGAAAGAGAAGGTACCTACTGTGAGCCCGCATGCACCCACAGTCCAAAGCGGAACACCTCCATGTTGGGGCCCGCCATCTTCGCGCAACGGTCGCACCTTGCACCGTGCGTGAAGGCACAGGACGGCGCTCTTTCATAATTAGTCAGCCATGGGCGCTCGAGCGCGGTGGCTGCATGCAGGCTCTCTTTGACCGAGATGGGGAAAGGCAAGAGCGGAAAGACGTCCGCGACTGCCGGCACCCGGAAGAAGCATGCTGCCGCTGCAGCTGCCAAACGCGGAGAGTCCGATGAAGCCACAAAGTCCCGGACTGCATCTCAGGCTCGCACTGATTCGAGCGGCAAGAAGCTCTCGAAGAAGGAGCGCAAGCAGCTTGCGAAGAAGAAGGCGTACAAGCCACCACCCAAGCCGCCGCAGCCACCGCCCTATCCACTGGATTCCATGGGGCTAGCCAGCCTCCTTCCTGCAGACTTGGTGGTGCTTCTCCGCAAGGCCCTCAAGAAGGACATTGTCACTCGTGTGCGAACGCTAGAGGGTCTCTTGGCGTGGATTCAAGGAGCACCCTCGTCCAGCGATGACGGTACCACACAGCCCATCTCGCTGGGAGAGAGAAACGATGCACTTGTACTCATGCTTCCGTGCTGGGTCTTTTTATTTCCCCGCCTCGCCCTGTCGCCCTCGCAGCGCCTGCGCCAGCTCACCTTGCAGGTGCATTCCGAATTGTTGCACTTTCCTGTGCCCTACGAGAATGCCACCTGCATCCGGGAAGAGCTTTTGTCGCCCATGTACATGGAGCCCATCCTAGGGTACTGGGGCGTCATGTCGTTCGATACCAGCCGCTCAGTCGCACGACTCGGCTCACAACTGTGGAAGGAGAGTGTGCGACTCGAACCCTCTGAGTCGGACTCGTGCCATCTTGTCCTCGACGACTACGTCTCTGTGCTGCTGGAGCACATGAACCCGATCCTGTGTTCGGACATGCCTGTGGCGTCGCTGGCTCAGCTGACGCCCTCTCTGCAAATCACCCCTGCTTCTAAAGAGGGCGCCGAGTTTGATGCAAAGAGCCGTGACGATACAAATGTGGACGAGAATGCCGAGGAAATGAATGGGCGTCTCGTTGCGGGCGCCCTGGGTCTTTTGCAGTGGGTGGCCGAGTCCTCATCGTCCATCACGACTGACGACCTGGCACCTCTCGTATCGTCATCACAGCTTTGGACGGCACTTTTGCCCAAAGAGGCAGCGGAAGATGGCCAAACCGTACTGGGAGGTGCCTCGCCCGTGGCACGACAGCGTGCGTGGGCATGGCTGGGCTACTTGGACCACACACACACGCCTCTCCTGGATCAGAATCTCGGCGTGATTGCCAGGGCTGCCTTCTCCAGTGCATGGAAGGAGAAGTTGGAAAGTGTCATTTCCAGTATGCTGGCTACGTTCCTCCCACTGCTCAAGCGGCGTCCTGACGCCTGGCTCCTCCAAGCATCCTCCGCTGACTCCGAGGACTCAGACAGCGACGACAGCAATGAGGAGGCAGAGGAGTCGGGTGACAAGACCGCAGTCCTGCCTGCATTTATGCAATGGATCCAGAACGTGGCACCCAGGGCTCCTGCTATCTGTTTCCCGGCCATCCTCGTGATCTTATCAACCATGCCAGAAGATCTTCTGCCGCGCGACCCAACGTCGATGCAGACCTGGGTGGGCATCCTGCTCAACACCGCTGAGCAGCTCGTCCTGGGCGTCAGCGATCAACGCACTTGGCATATCTTTACATCGACTGTGTGTGAGTGCGCGGAATACTTTGTACAGCAAATTCTGCGTCGCAATGACACCGATCCGCGCACCGTCCAGGAAGTCAGCGATATCCTCACATCCGAACTGGAGAACCTGTGGACCACATGGATTGCCTCTTCAACGCAAGACACGCCTGAGGCGCCAATCCGCACTATACCATCGCGGATTCGTGTGCGTATGGCACAAGAAATTGGCAAGTTTATACCAAGAATGGACGTTCATTCGCATGACATTTGGGTCCTTCGCCCTCTCGTGGCCTTGTTCGAAACATTTGTGGCACAAGCGGATCTCGAAGCAGATGGCCCCGTGGCCATAGCCATGCTTGCAGAGAGCGCAAAGAGCGCTGCGGCAGAGCTGCAAGATGCCTTGGAACGCATGACGCGGACGCTGTTTGAGCGGCTTCTCGACCCGTTTGTGCCGTCCCATTTGCCGCTCGTCACGCATCTGCTCCATTCTCCCTTGTGTGGGCGCATGGAGGCGATGGGTCTCAGCGACCGTTTGGACATGCTTGCCTCCGATGTCGTGCCGAGTCACCTCGGCACGGATGTAAGCGTATCTGATGCACAGGCATTCTACTTGGCGTATATGGCACTCGGAAGCCAAGTAGAGTCTGCTTGGAATGTGCTCTTCCGCACCGCCGCCCAGACGCCGACGACGGCACTCCCATTGTTGGTGGGTGTGGCTGCAGCGGCTCCGGAGCCGCCTGCAACTGCGTTGGTACAAACATGGCACGAGGATATTGCGCCGGCCGTGGCCTCTGACCCCTACGCATGGCACAGCTTGCTCGAGGCACCCCGCACGCTCACAAACGCCTCGATGGAGACACACCTTCTGCAGGCGCTCGTCCAAGCAGCACAGGACCAGCCTACCAAGCAATTTGAGGCTTGGGACACGCTTGCCACTTGGGTGCAGCGGGATCCAGTGCGAACCCAGCGCTTTGTCGAGGATCCAGCCCTCGCACCCCTGGCTTCAGATCTGTTCCATGCCGCCTTCCTCACCGAGGCCGAAGAGACGGGTGCGCCTCGCTCACTTTGGGCGCAACTGACGGCTCATGCCGGGTCGCGTGCCACAGCGCTGTACGAGCAGGCCGTGGAGGCGCTGCGGGTGGCTCTTGAGAGCAGTGATGTGCCACTTGCGCGTTTGAGCGCGGCGGCACGCGCCCTGCCCGACATGTATGGCCGCCGCGTGTGTCCGACTGCATCGGATCTCCAGGATGCGGCGCACAAGGTGGCTCTCTCGGCGCCCAGCCCTCTGCTTTCACACACGGATCCTATTGTATCCATTGTCACGAAGGAGGCGCCTGTCTCTACAGAAAGCCTCGCGCGCCTGGCGCGAGTCGTCGAGATGGGCCTGGCTATGCAGGCAGATCAGGTTGCGCCTCCCACGACACTGTTGCCGCCCATCGTTCTCACGGCTCTTGTGCTGGAGGATGCGTTACTCACCGGCGACCAGGCCATGGGCCTGGCACTTTCTGGCGCCTCTCCGAGCACCTGGGTCGCTACTGCGCAGCAACAGCTGGTGCGCTACGTGCATGCCGTGACGCGCCTCTTGTCCACTGTCACGGCGAACTTGCGTGACGCGTGGCATAACTCGGCTGCGGTCGCCATGGGCCGCACTGGATCGGACGATCCGCTGCTAAATATGTTCCAAACCCTGTGGCAACTGGCCAAGGAGACAGAGTCGGTCATGTATGCACGTCTCTTTGCGCGTCTCCTTACAGGTGTCTTGTCTATGAGCTCAGCCACTCTGGCGGAAGCGGAGCGCTGGGTCCGTGCGGGGATGAGCCTTCGGCAACCCTCACTGCCTCTATCGCGGGCTCTCCTCGCCGCCACGACGTTGCGCGCCTTTGACTCGCCTGCCCACGACCGTTGGCGCAATGAGCTGGCTGCGACTCTCACCGGTATCTCTGCTGCGCGGGCACAGACGGAAGGCGTGCCGCTGCTGCAAGCACTCCGGTGCGCTACAGCCCCCCCAGAGTCAGGAAAGCCATTGCTTCCTACGCATCGGGCCGTTCAGCTGGCCCAAGTTATCCAGCGATGGATTGAAAGCGAGGAGGAATACCCGCAAGATGTTCTGGCTCTCTCAGCCTCTGTGCTGACGGAGCTCGCTCCTGTCTTGCAAAGTGTGCCTGGCCGTCATCTTGATGGTATGCTCATGCTCGCCCATGAAAGCCTGGAGACATTGGACTTGGCACACGTCCACCACTGGCCTGCGCTGAACCAAAGTCTGCATTTGATCGACACGCTGTACGACCTGCAGTCGAATGAGCTAGTGAGCCAGGCTTTGCAGGCACAGGCTGAGACGATACACGGTTTGCTCAGTGCCCTGCTGCTGGACCTTTGCCAGAATGCCGTGGAGCACGGACTGACTATGGGTCCCATAACGTCCGAGGGTGTCGATCTGCTTGTACGCCTGGTGCAAACGCATGTGCCAGCCACAGCCTTTGCATCGCCTGACGACCAGCAAGACCTGATCAAGTTTGTTGGCACGCCCTCCCTCTACGCCCCCTTGCAGGTTGCGGCACTGCGCCTCTACAGCGCAGCGACGCAGGAGCGTGTGCGGGAGCAGGTGGTCGAGATGTCGTTGGGGTCTCTACGCTCGGAGTCGACGGTGCCAGAGCTGGATCCTGCCCTGCTCGATCGTTTGCGGGCCACTGCGCCGCTCACGCCGGCCCTCTGGCAAATGGACGAAAGGGAGCGTCAGTCACGCGTTTTTGCTTTTCTGCTACAGTGGCTGGCGCTCTTGGACCACTTTATGGAAGCCTCGCTGGCCCTACGCACGCTGTTTGCCAGCACGCTGAAGCAGTATGAGCTGACTGGCTCTGTCTTGCTGCCCAGTCTCTTTGCACTGATTGGCGGTGCACCCCGTGCGATTCCCGCGCTGGATGCATCGCGCTGGTCCATGGAGGAGGTGGACCTGGACCAGCTCGATCCGGCGCAGCCGCGCAGCCTGCAGGTGCTTGCTGCACATGTCTACGTCCGGACGCTGGTACATGTGCCTACGCAGGTGCGCGACTGGTGGCTCGGGATTCGCGACCGCCAGCTGTCCATGTTCGTGAGCCACTTTACTGTCAAGTTTTGCACGCCTCTCCTGGCCGAGCGCGAGCTGCGCCACTTGCGCCAGCCCAGTGCACTAGCGCAGCTGCAGGACGAGGCCATGGCTGTGAAGGTCCTGTCATCCAATGAAGTGGTGGCGACGTATACCGTCGATGAGCATCCTATGGAAATTGGTGTGCGTCTTCCCCCTGACTACCCACTGCACGGCGTCGAGATCCGTGATATCAAGCGCGTCGGTGTGAGCGAAGCGCAGTGGCGCGCGTGGCTGCTTGCTGTGCAGCAACTGCTCAGCGGCAAGAACGGGCTCATTTTCGATGCGCTGAGCCTCTTTAAGAAGAATGCAGAGGCCAAGTTCCAGGGCTATGAAGGTGCCGAGTGTGCGATTTGCTACTCGATTATCAGTCCGACGGACGAGACGCTGCCGAACAAGCCATGCAAAACGTGCAAGCACAAGTTCCATGGTAGCTGCCTATACAAGTGGGTCAGTACAAGCGGGGCGTCTACGTGTCCGCTCTGCCGCTCGATTTTATGAGCGCGTAAGCTGCGCAATCTCCTCCTGCGACATGCCATCGAGGCTGTGGTTAGCGGCGCTGCACGTACCGCTCGAGCAAATAGTCGACTTCCACCTTCTTCGTCAGAGGGATAATGTATTCTTGGTACAGACGCACAATGTCCTGCGACTGGATCTTGCGCAGATTCCCATCCCCTTGCGTGACAGAATCGAGGTTCTGGCCATACACCTCCGCCTTCTGACCCACGCGCTGTAGCAGCACCTGCTCAACGGCAGGCTTGGTAATGAGGCCTGCCAGGGCCTCTGCGTTGCGCGATTGGATGTGAGGCACAAAGGCGGCAGGGTCCGCCCGGAACTTGGACTCGCTCACAAACATGCCAAAGTAGATGCGTCGCGAAATGGCACTGAGCGCCTCTGTGTCACACACAGCAGCTGAGCCGTACTGACGGTCGTCCGTGGACCGGTGCATGCGATTCGTGATACAAGGCACCACATCTTTGGTGTAGAACTCAAGAATGTCCTTTGATACATTTACATGGTGCGGGTGCAGAATGCTTGGGTAGTCCTGGGGCGTCAGCAGCGGAGACGGCAACTGGTTCATCGGCGTGAAAGGGTGCTCGTCCGGACTGAGTCAGTAGCAAATACATACGCAAGCCACCGTCCGAGTTTGGCTGTGTGAGCACTGCCGACCTACCATAGGAACTTTCAGTCTCCTTGATCACCCAGGTGAGCCAGGAGCCACTCCAACCCTCCTTATCGCGCAGCTCGGCAAAGGCGCCTTCCTGGTACACGAGGGGGTTGTGGGCATACTGAGTACGCTCAATCAGACGAAACACAATCGTCTCTTCCATCCGCTGCAGAGTTGCGCGGATTCGGTCCAACGATAGGATCTCATCAATGCTAGCGTCATGAAAGTTGATCGCGTCCGTCATGGTAGGTGCGAGTTATCTATGTGGAGTTACTTGGCCGCAAAGAACCACCGGCTCGGCTTGGGCGGCGATGCACGGCCGCGCATCTCTGCGAGGCTGGGTGCGCCCGACTCCCCTAGTCCGCCGCCCCGGAGCGGCTTGGCTATGCGCGCATGTGCATCGGACATGCTTGGCCACACAGGCTCGTGGTTTTCGAGGTTGGCTTCGAGCTCTTCAATACGCTCGGTCCGCGCCGCCAGCCGCTTTTCCGCCAGCGCCACGTCCCGCTTCAGCGTCGTGTTTTGCTCGATAAGGCGTTGCTGAACGACTGTCAGTTGCTCTAGACGCCGCTCTAGAAGGACCATCTTTTGTTGCTGCGTCTTTAGGTTGAGACTCTGGAGCAGAAGACGGTAGTGGTCCTGCGTCTGCTCCAGCTCCATTTCCATATCCACGATTCGCTCGCTGCGCTCCTTGAGGCCATGCATGAGCTGGTCCTTCAAGCGCTCATACTCACGCAAGCGCAACGTAACGAGTTCACGGGCCCGCTCCATTTGCCAGGACGCATCCACCAGCCGTTGGACCACAACCGGGTCGGGTCCCACGGACTCGCCCTGCGTTACCGACGCACTAAGCAGCTCCATGGCCTTGCGCTGCTCCTCGTGACTTGCGCGCAGATCATCAAGGGACCGAGTCAGCCCGGCTGTCTCCTCGCTGCGAATCGCCAGCAGCTGCTCCAGGTGCGTTGCTTCAGAGCTCGTGTTGAGTTTCTGCGCCGACGTGTGCTCCTCCAGCATACCACGCAGCTCGGCCAGCTGCATCGCATTCTCATCACCCACACGAAGTCCATGTTCCAAGGCGCCAATCTGGTTGGTGATCAGGTCATAGCGCTGCTGCAGCGCAGCGTTCCGATCACTCAAGACCGACTTTTGGTTTTGCAACAGCGCGTTCTCCTGGGCGATAATCCGACCATGCTGAATCTGTTCCGATAGCGCCACCTGGGATTGCATCAGTGCATCCTCAAGAGACTGTAGCTCTTTCAGTGACAATGGTATAGGGCCGCCGGCGCGGCAGGCAACGCGGAGACGCTCGACAAGCTGTAGCATTGAATCCATGGGCACGGAAATCTCTCCCATCGACTGCAGCATTGCCTGTATACGCTCTTCCCGTGTCGACTTGCCAGCTGCACTGGCAGCTGCAGCCGCCGCCTCGGTAGTGGCCACCTTCTTTTCCAACATGGACACCTGGTCAGAGAGGTCTTTGTTGTGAAAAGAAACTTGATCCAGTTTAATGTGCGCCTCACTGAGCTGAGCTTCCAGTAGACGTGTCCGCTGCTCTAGTTCTTGCTCACGCTCGAGATCTCTTTTGGCCGGTTCGGGCGCTGGCATACTCTCGGCTTCCATCTTGGTATCTTTGCTTGAGGGTATTTTGACATTCAGGGACGCCATAGCGTGTCCGTCCTTCAGCAGTGGCGTCCATGCATCTTGTGGCACAGAGCGGCCTGCACGCCATTCCAGCACTTCCTGCTCAAGCCGATCGGCATGGCGCTTGAGCCCCTGACTCTGCACTGACGCCTTTTTCAGCTGCTCCCGAAGCTCCGCCGGCGAAAGCTCCACGTTGATGCGCGCATTGTTCTTGATCGATTTCGCGCGCATACCGAATCGGAGTGTCGACAGCGTTTCCTCTGCATTGTACGCTGCAGGCGAACAGTTGACAATCAGCGTGGTCCGTGAGTTGCCGCCCAGCGACTCTTGCAGAATGCGTGTCAGTTTGGAATCACGGTACGGCACGTGCGTCGACTTGCCATCGGTGAGCGCATTGATGACCATGCCGAGAGTGCTCAAGCTCTTATTGATCTTCTTGGCCTCTTCTAGTGTCTGGCCACTGGCGCCTGTCTTGCCGACTTTTTCCGAGCCTGCCAGGTCGACCAGGTACAGAGTACCACTCTTGCTCGCACCTGTCTCGGTGTGCCGTTGCTGCACGGTGACCATAAAGATGCTGTGAGAGCGAGACGACTCCGTGTTCATCTTGGTCGCAGACACTGCGCGCGCAGCTGTGCCCTGCCGGATCATCTCGTACACTTCGTCAGGACTGCTCATGTAGTATTCAGAGAGCCCTTTCACATGCACTCCTTTTGTGCGGTCATCCTGGATCGGCAGGTTGTCGCGATCCACTGTGGTCAGTGTGGCTGGTATACGCACGCGCCAGCAGATCCCGGATTTTTTCCATGTAGATCTCCATAAAAGAGACCTTGACAACGTACTCAATCGTCGGCGGGCTCTCATAGATACACTGAAAGATCTGATCCGTGAGTCGTGGTATAATGCCGCGACTGTGGTCATCCCGGATATCGGGGCCCTGGCGTTAGAGGCCACACGTACCATCATGGTATAGGTCTTGCCGGAGCCGGTCTGTCCGTACGCAAAAATAGTTCCATTGTATCCCTGCAGCACATCTTCGACGGTGTTCTTGATACTGTACTCGAAAATGTCGACTTGGGGCGTGTGCATCGGGAATACACGGTCAAACACGAACTGGGCGCCGGAGCCGTGTGTGACGCGCACAGACGCTTCGTCATCGTGAGACACGATAATTTCGTCGTCTCCTTTATTTACAGCTTCAGTATGAGAGCTCACCGGTCGAAACCTGTGGATAAGAAGGGAAAACATACCGAGCTACTACCTTTACATTCGCCGACATGAGCTGCAGCAGCAGGTTGGGGCGAGGCGCCTCGTACATCGACACTTGTTACATAAGCAGACCTGGTCGATGGTCGGCGGTCCCTTGCCTCTTCATGTCCGCTTCGCTCACGTACGAAGAGCGCGCGGCACGACACCCCAACGCCTGTGCCAAGGGGCTGCTTGATACGATTGTTCGGAAGCAGTCCAACCTCTGCGTTAGTGTGGACGTGACTCGCAAGGAGGACCTGCTGGCTGTCGTGCATGCTGTGGGCCCCTACGTCTCGCTGATCAAGACGCACATTGACATTATTGAAAACTTTGACTGGGACTTGATCGAGCAGCTCACAGAGCTTAGTGTGAAGCACAACTTCCTCATTTTCGAGGACCGAAAGTTCGCCGACATCGGAAACACAGTGAGTCTGCAGTACGCCGCTGGCGTGCATCGAATCGCACGCTGGTCGCATATTACCAATGCTCATCTTGTGCCTGGCCCTGGCATTATAGATGGTCTTGCTTCTGTTGGTCTACCGCTCCACCGTGGCCTGCTCCTGCTGGCCGAGATGAGCACGAAGGGCAGCCTCACAACCGGGGCTTATACCACGGCGAACGTGAAGGCTGCGATGGAAGACACCTCGGACTTTGTCATGGGCTTTATTGCGATGCACCGCGTGCACGAGGACCCGAAGCATATCCCGGAGGGTCTGTCCGAGGCCCAGCGGCAGAAGGACCTGCTCATTCTTACGCCTGGCGTCGGGCTGGATGTGAAAGGCGACGGCAAGGGTCAGCAATACCGCACCCCGAAGGAGGTGATCCAGGACAGCGGTTGCGATATCATGATTGTGGGCCGTGGCATCTACGGCGCGCTTCTCAAGCCGGATGTGGACCGCGAGCAGGCCATGTCAGAGGTGACGGCGCAGGCGCAGCGCTACCGCGATGCAGGATGGAAGGCGTATCTGGACCGCCTCGCGCCCCAGAGCAGTACGTAGACGAGTAGCTAACACAGCTAGCTCGGAGATCACTGCGTCACGAAGTGAGGCAGATGCATACCTCTGTCAAGACTGAGGAGGCCCCGCTGGACCGCCCGAGGCCGCTGTCACCCAAGGCTTCGCCGAGTAAGAAGATCAAGATGGACTTGAGCGATGAAGAGGCACGTAAGATCAAGGTGCCCAAGAACTGGGAGCGCGTGTATGAGCTCCTCGAGTACCAGCGGAAGGAAATTATCACGCCTGTGGATACCATGGGCTGTGAGGAGAATGGCCAGGAAGAGCGGCGTGCCGACCGCGGGCGGCGGCGCAAGGACGGTATGGAAGAAAGCGAGGACGAGAAGGCGAGGCGGCTGCGTTTCACGACACTCGTGAGTCTCATGCTCAGCTCGCAAACCAAGGACCCCGTGACGGCCAACGCTGTGCACCAGCTGCAGACCAAGCTGGACGACGGACTCACGCTGGCGTCCATGCAAAGTGCGTCTGATGACCTGATCATGGAGTGCATTGGCAAAGTAAGCTTTTACCGCCGAAAGACCGAGTACCTGCGCAAGATGACACACATGCTGCAGGAGCGGTGGGACGGTGATGTGCCACGCACCGTCGATGAGCTGTGCGAGATTCCCGGCGTCGGTCCCAAAATGGCCTTTTTGCAGATGCAGAGCATGGGCCTCAACGTGGGGATCGGCGTCGACACGCACGTCCACCGCATCTCGAACCGCCTGCGCTGGTGTAAGACGACGACGCCCGAGCAGACGCGCCTGGCGCTGCAGAGCTGGCTTCCGAAGCAGGTACGCTACGACCCTAACAAAAGCACCACACAGACATCAACAAACTCATGGTCGGGTTCGGCCAGGTGATTTGTCTCCCGGTCAGCCCGCGGTGCGAGTACGTTGCGAGACTAACGAAGCCTCTGCGCCATTGGACGTGCGCGCCTTTGTCCGTCGTACAAAAAGGTCGACCAAAAGACACTGAGTAAGCGTGTGCCTGTGTACTATGTCGATGGCACCGTGGACCGCGGAGAAGGCCGCGTGCCTGTGGCCAAGGACGACCCAGCCGCGGCGTCCTCGCTCGAGTGGTAGTGGAGGTCCATTTTTGTCTCGTAGCTCATCGCACGCATGGGTCGAAGCACGCAGGCGTCTCCGTCATCGCGGCGGGATGCTCCGCGACGGGCGTCGAAGGAAGATGAAAGCGCTGATCCAGTGCCGTCGGACGAGGTGTCCGACGTACTTGCGCGTACGTCGCTGTCGCTCGCAGGGCATGCGCTTCCGCCGCCTGCGGCCGTGGCCCAAACGCTCGCGCGATTTATGCAGCTGCGGCGTCTGGACGTGTCGAATATGCAGGCATCCGATGATGCACCGTCAGGGTTGACCGATCTTCACTGGCTGGCCAAGGCAGAGCGCCTCAGTAAGAAGCAGGCTCGCGATGGCGCGACGCCGCTCTCTCAGCGCCTGACGTGGCTCAATGTGGCCAACAATGAGGCGCTGGGCAGCCGCGACGATGATGTGAATGGCCTGGAGCTCATGACTGCTTT
Organism: Malassezia caprae; assembly: GCA_029542885.1. Taxonomy (NCBI): domain Eukaryota; kingdom Fungi; phylum Basidiomycota; class Malasseziomycetes; order Malasseziales; family Malasseziaceae; genus Malassezia; species Malassezia caprae. The sequence goes on from CP119910.1 coordinate 306,071, forward strand.
GAATGGTACGTTGCGCGACTCACGCAGTGTTGAATGTGTCGCATTGTGCGCTCAAGGCTTTCCCCCCTGCCATCAGTGCTTTGCGCGGCCTCAAAGCGCTGGTTCTATCCCACAACCACCTGTCGGCCCTTCCAGCTGCATTTCCGCACCTGCCCGAGCTCAATACACTTGTGCTATCGAACAATGAGCTGACGCAGCTGCCCATCACACTCCCTAGCTCTCTACCGAGCCTAAAGAAGCTAAGTTTAGGTCACAACCGCCTCGAATGTGGCGGTCTCCCTGACCTGAGCGTATGTGCGAACCTACGCGAGGTGCGGCTTGGTGGGAATAGATCGCTGCGTGCACTGCCTGCGCACCTACCGTCGTGGGGCCGCGGCGTCGACGGCGGCGCGCCAGGGCTTGTGCTCCTCGATGTCAGTGACTGTGGTCTCGATGCATGGGAGGCCGTCAAACCCCTCGTGACCATGCCGCAGCAGACCGAGCGACACGGCCTCGCGAACCTCGTGGCCAAAGACAATGGTATCGCGGACCAGACTGAGTACCGCGAGAAGCTGTGCGATGCACTGCCGGCCCTGCGCATTCTTGACAATGTGCGCCTATTCCCGAAAAAGAGCGCGCCGCCCGTATCCGACGCACAAGGGCCAGCGACCGAGCCGGCGCCTGCCCCTCAAGACAATGAGGAGAGTACACTGGCCAAGGCCACCGTGAAACAAGCCAAGGCGCCGGCGGCGCGTGCAAAGCGGGCACGCGACGAGCCACCGCCACCTGCACCACGCGACCCCTTTTTTGTGCCCCGCGATGCGGGCCCCACCGCTCCGGCCTCGTCCAAGCGGCGCAAGGCGGGCAAGCCGCCCGTTCCAGCGCCTGATGTGGCTGAGCCCAAAAAGGTGCGCAAGCGCAGCGGGCGTGGGCCCAAGCGGCGCGCTACGGCGCCGTCCGAGGCCCCAGCGCCAGAGAGCGCGCCTGTGCCTGCTGATCCTGCGCCTGCGCCTTCTGAACCTGCGCCTGCGCCTTCTGAACCTGCGCCTACCAAGACGAAAAAGACGCGGCGGAAGAAGAGCACCAAGGCAGTCGAGCTGGATATGGATGCGCCGGTGGCTGAACCTCCCAAGGTGCCCGCGCCGAGCGCTCGCGCTCCGTCGCCGCCGCCAGCGGCGCGGGCTGACACGGGCGTCGTGCAAATCGTGAATGTGGCGCCGTCGCAGCGCACGGCGACGCCGGCGGCGACGCTGTTGGGACGGCGCGATGACGAGTTGGGCGGCTGGTAGCTATGTAGAGTCCGTATCCCACAGGTACAGCACAGACAACCGCACCCACACGTACACGATACCAGCAGCGCCATACACGCTGGTCAGCAGGAGTGGGAGGAAGGCAATGTGCTGCGGGGCCCACTGTGGCCGCAGAGCCGATACGAGGGGCCACACGACATTGGTGCCGAGCGCCAGAACGGCGAGGCCCCGCAGGTACTGCGACTCGAGCCAGTGGACAATCTCGCCGAGGTTCGTGGGCATCGGGCGCAAGATGCGGCGTTGGAGGAGGCGCACCAAGAGGGTGTACCAAAGGTAGCCATAGAGGAGCTTGATGGGCGTCTCCCGGTGCGTAAACAAGAGGGGAAAGAGCGTCACGATGGCGGTGGCCGTGAGCAGCTGGAACGTGCGCCAGTACGCGTACGAGTGACTTGCGACGAGGCTGAGAGGCAGTGCTGCGAGGAGGACGGCCTTTTCGTGGACGTGCCACCCGACAGCGAACGATGTGAGCGCACACAGCACGATCGCCACGACGAGGTGGCGAAAGCTGGGCGTGCGCCAGAGCGGCACCATGTACACAAGTATGGCACCCAGCGCGAGAGTGAAGCACACGCCGGGCGAGATGGTCGGCAGGACACCAAAGACGGTATCGCCAACCTTCCCGCGCGACGCTGACGCGAGCACGCGCCCCTGGAGACGCAGCAGGACGCGGTCCGCCGCCGCGTAGAGCGCCCACACATTAGGAGCCCAGTAGGCGTGCATGAGCCCGCGGTGGAAGGGGAAGAGGCGCTCGTACATGGCGTGCAAGACGGCCGACGGCGCCACGTCACCATGCACGGCGCTAAGCACGAACGGCACGATGCTCAGGGCAAACGGCGCGAGCGTCGCGGCGCCCAGCTTGATGGTCCGGTCGAGCAGGGCGCTCCACGCGACGGCGCTGGTGGGCCACACAGGCAGCAGGTAGCTGCGCAAGAGGTACACGGTCCATGCTGGCGCAATGTACACGAACAGGTGCTTGAGCTGGAGCAGCGACGAGAATGCCAGGGCGGCCAGCACCGGGCGTCCCGTGCGCGCGGCCCACAGCGCGAGGAACAGGACGCCAAAGAGGAAGCCATTGTACTGAAAGTGGATGTGGTCGACGATCACGAGGCCGGGATGCAGGAGCACACTCACGAGCAGCACGCGCAGGGCGCTATCGTGGGTAGACGTGGGCAGGAGGAGCGCGAGGGCCAGGGCCAGGACGCCCTCGGTGACCAGCACCGTCGCGCGCATGTACGCGACACACGACCACGCATCATAGTTGAGCGCATCCACACGCACAATATTTGCATCGAACCAGGCCGCCGGCACCGCAAGGATGTACGACAGGTACGCAAAGAACGGGGGGTAGTCGAGCGTCCACGGCGACGTCGCCTCGATGTACCAGTCACGCAATGGAAGCTGGTGCGTGATTGCCAGCCAGTTCCGGTGCACCTCCATGTCCGTCGAGTGGTACGCGGGCCACAGCAGCACCTTGAGCGCGGTGCCCAGGGCCACAGCGGTCTGCGCCGGCGCGTCCATGGGACAGCCGCGAGTGCCGTCGACCTCCACTTGACCAGCGCTTCGATGGCCACAGCGAGTCCCCTTCCACGGTACGTGGCGCGGCCTTACACAGGCATGACTGCTACCAGACGACCGACAAGGTCGTTGTGAGCGTCTATGTGAAGAACCAGGCGGCTGACCAGGTGCAAGTGGCGCTCCAGGGCAGCGAGCTGGTTGTGCGTGCGCCGGACGCGACGTGCGCCGTGGCGCTCCCGGCGCCGGTGCGCGACGTGTGCGACGTGCGCGTGGTGCCGACCAAGATTGAGGTGACGCTTACGAAGGGCACAAGCGCGGCAGCGCCGCCGCCCAATACCGCGCCTCGCCGCGCGTCCAAGTGGGACCACCTCGATGTCGACGAGGATGCGCCGCCGACCGGCTCGGGCGATGCCGAGCTGCAGGCGTTCTTCCAAAAGCTGTATGCGGATGCGGACCCCGACACGCGCCGCGCCATGGTCAAGAGCTTCCAGGAGTCGGGCGGCACGGCTCTCAGCACCAACTGGGACGAGGTGGGCCGCAAGACCATGCAGGTGCAGGCGCCCCAAGGCATGGAGGCACGGCGTTTTGAGCAGTGACTATGTAGCTACTCTTCGTCAGGCACATACGCCGGCCAGCCGTGCGTCGGCGGCGTCAGCGTCGGCGCACGCAGCTCGCGGGGAAACAGCGTCGCAAGACGCGTGCGCGCCATGAGACGCGCGCGGCGCTTGGCGAGCAGGCGGCTGCCGGGCGCCTCGCCATCGGCGGACTCGGCGTGCACCGCCAGGCCGAGGTTCCGCAGGCGCTGCTGCTCGTCCGCGTTGCGCTTCGTGGGGCCCGCATACTGCACGGCCTGCTTCCACAGCGCCCGGTCGTCCTCATAGAGGCTCGCAAGCGCCTCGTCCAGGCGCGCACGCTTCGCAGCGAGCGATGCCGCCCACGCCTCGCGGTGCCGGCGCTCATGCAGCTGCCATGCGCGCTGCACCGTCTCGTACACCTCGCGCGACGCAGCGCCCTGGCCCATGGCGTCCTCGATCGTCTGCGGCCTCGCCTGCTTCTTGCCGCCCGGCGCAGGGAAGAGCAGCGAGCGCAGCGCCTCGTACCGGGGATCGTTGCCCGACGTGTTGGCGGGCGGCGCCGCGCGCCGCGCCGCGGACGTCGAGAAGGAGCGCGCGCTGCCCGGCGCCGCACGCGCCGCCGGCGCAGCCCCCGCCTGCGCGCGGATGCAGTTGAGCGCCGAGCCTGCGCGGATCCACGCGAGGTGCGTGGCGCTGAGCGAGTGGCGCGTCGGGAGCTCAAACTGCTCGCGCACCTCGCCCTGCTCGCCCAGCTTGGTCACGCGCACACGCACCTGCGTCGCGAGGTCCGCGCCGGGGCGCAGCAGCTCGCTCAGGTTCACCGTCTCGACGACGTCGCCCGCGCCGATCTTGGCATAGTCGTCCTCGTTTTCAAACAGCAGCGTCAGCACGCCCTGCTTGCGCAGGTTCGTCTCGGCGATACGCGCAATGCTGCGCGCAAGCACCAGGCCACAGCCGTAGAGGCGCAGCTGCAGCGCCGCGTGCTCGCGCGCGCTGCCCTCGCCATAGTTGTGGTCGGCAACGATCATCCACGGCTGCGCACGCTCCATCCAGCGCTTGGCGAGCGCGGGAATCGTTGTGCGCGTCGGCGCCGCTTCCGTGCCCGGCACAAAGTCGCGCGCCTCGTTCACGGAGCCCGTCTCGTCGTTCGTCGCGCCCATGAGTGTGTTTTCGGCAATGTGGCTCAGGTGCCCCTTGTACTTGAGCCACGGGCCCGCCGCCGAGATGTGGTCCGTCGTGCACTTGCCGCGGATGCGCAGCAAGCAGCGCATCGCAGGCAGCTCATAGCGGCCCTGCGCCACGTCGGACGGCGCAAAGTGGCTCTCGAACGGCTGCAGCGTCTCGAGACGCTCGCTCGCGGGATCAATCACCACCTGCACGTCCGGCTGCGGCGCAGGCATCGGCGCGGGCAGGTACGACTCGTCGCCCGGCGTGAAGCCGCGCGCAGGCAGCTCCTCGTACGGCGGCGGCGCGAAGCGGAACTCGCTGCCGTCGGGCGCACGCAGCGCATCGGTCATCGGGTTAAAGTCGAGGCGGCCCGCAAACGCCAGCGCCGTCACAATCTCGGGCGCGGCAAGGAAGTTGAGCGTGTCGGCATTGCCGTCGTTGCGCCCGCGAAAGTTGCGGTTGAACGACGTGAGGATCACGTTCGTCTCGCCCTGCTTCTCCGGGCGCTTCCACTGCCCAATGCACGGACCGCACGCGTTCGCCAGCACGCGCGCGCCAGCCTGGACCAGCTCGCCCTCGATCCCATCGCGCGCCACCGTCGCACGCACCTGCTCCGAGCCGGGCGTCACGTCAAACGGCACCTGCACACGCAGGCCACGCTCCGTCGCCTGGCGCGCCAGGTCCGCGCAGCGGCGCATATCCGCGTAGCTGCTGTTCGTGCAGCTGCCGATCAGCGCCGCGCTCAGCTCCACGGGATGCGGCGCATCGTCGCCGCGCGCACGCGCCACAAACTGCGAGAGCGGCACATTGAGGTCCGGCGTAAAGGGGCCATTCAGGCTCGGCTCGAGCGCCGCGAGGTCAATGTCGATCACCTGGTCGTACTCGGCGCCCGCATCCGCCTGGAGGAGGCCCGCCTCGGCGGCCTGCGCGGCAGCCTGCGCGACGGGCGCGCGGCCCGTCGCCTCGAGGTAGCGGCCCATCGCCGCCGTATAGGGGAACGCACTCGTCGTCGCGCCAATCTCCGCGCCCATGTTCGACATGGTCGCGAGGCCCGTCGCAGGCAGCGACGCAACACCATCGCCAAAGTACTCGACGACGTAGCCTGTGCCGCCACGCACCGTGAGGCGGCCGGCGAGGTGCAGGATAATGTCCTTGGCCGAGCACCACGGCGACAGCTTGCCGTGCAGGCGTACGCCCAGTGCCTTGGGCGCCAGGAGCTCCCAGGGCGTCGCGGTCATGGCATCGACGGCATCCGCGCCGCCCACACCAATCGCGAGGCACCCCAGGCCCGAGGCGTTGGGCGTGTGCGAGTCCGTGCCGAGCATGAGCAGGCCCGGTGCCGCGTAGTTCTCCAGCACGATCTGGTGGATGATGCCGCTGCCAGGGCGCCAGAACTCGACGCCGTACTTGCGGGACGCCGACTCGAGGAACGCAAACACCTCGTGGTGCGTGTGGACCGCGCGCTGCAGGTCCGCATCCGCGCCCTCGAACGCCTGGATCAGGTGGTCACAGTGCACGCTTGCAGGCACCGCCACCTGCGCGAGACCGCACGTCATGAACTGCAGCAGCGCCATCTGCGCCGACGCGTCCTGCATGGCCAGGCGGTCGATTTTCAGTTTCAGGTAGCGCGAGCCGCGGATCCGACTCGCGTTCGCACCGGCGTCAGCCAGATCGGCCTCTGGATCGAGCAGGTGCGTGTACAGGATCTTCTCAGCGAGGGTCAGGGGGCGGTCGCCCAGCAGGGGGCGCACCGCGCGCAGCTGGTCGACCAGCTCGGCGTACCGCGGCATGCGCGATGGGTGCACACCGCGCGTCACCGACAAAGCATGCGTCGCCAGGCACGCACGCGCGCCGCGCAACGCACGCGCGCTACCGCGGTGCAGGTGTACGCGGCTAGCCGGAAGAAGCATGGCGAGCGAGGAGAGAAGCTCGGCGGGGTGGCCGTAAAAAGTCACGTGTTGCACAGGTCCGGGCGCCGTGGCGTGTGAGGCCTCCGCTCCAGCCATGGCCGATCTCGGCGCGTGGGTCCCCGGCTTCGGGACTTCTTTCTGGTTCGAGACGCCTGCCCATGTGTACGATGCAGTTTTGAAGCCCGCCGACGCCAGTTCGCCCGTGGGATCGCTCCTTTGCGATAGCGCAGAGGGCTGGGGCCCCATGTCGCCGACCCGCGATTTTGACCTCACGCCGTGTTTCCAGGCGCTCGTGCTGTGGTTCCTGCCCGCATTGGCATTTTGCGTTGTCACACTCGTTTCGCTGCCTTTTTGGCTCAGTAGTGAGCGCAAGCCACGCTCAGAGAGCTCCATGCACCTTCTCTACGAAAAAGACGGCATGGCAGGCGCCATTGCGGGCCTGGGCTTTGTCGAGTTTGTCGTGCTCATTGGCCTGCGAAGCCATGTGCACGGTGGCGCGTCCGCGCTCACAGGCGGTGTGCAGGTCCTCGCGGCCGGCGCCATGTTCCTGGCCTATGTGGCGGCGTTTTTCCTGCAGCGTGCTATGCACATGCGCGCGCGTCACGGCTCCGACGCAGCGATCCTGCTGTGGTCGCTGCATATGTTCACGGGACCCATCCGTCTGCGCACGATTCTCCAGCTGGCGGAGCCTGGCTCGGCGATCCAGCTGCTGACCGTGATTCCGCTGTGCATGCGCCTGCTCTTTGCACTCTTTGCGCTGTGCCTCGAGTGCTGCGATGTCGAGATCGAGGACGGCATTGCGCTCCCTGATGACGACGAAGACCTCCTTGTCGACGAGGGTGCCGTGGATATCACCGCCCAGGAGCCAGACGAGCAGCCTCAAGAGTCGCCGGTCGAGACGGCCAACCTGTTTAGCCGCCTCGTCTTCCACTGGATGCAGCCGCTCATGTCGCTCGGCGCGAAGCGCTACCTCACGGAGGCGGACATGTGGGCGCTGCCGCATGGCGAGGACACGGAGCGACTCAGCGATGCGTTCCAGACGCGCTGGATCGCCGGTGCCCACGCTTCGCTCGAGCAGGGCCGCCCGCTGAGCGAGACAGGCCGCGCGCGCTTCTGGCACACGCTCCTCGGTGCATTTGGGCGCCCGTTCCTCATCGCGGCCATCTTCAAGGTGGCGCAGGATGTGCTCGCGTTTGTCCAGCCGCAGCTCCTGCGTGCGCTGCTCGCGTTTGTCGGGCGCTGGGAGACGGCTGATGGGCCAGAGGCGCGCGGCACGCCGCTGCGCGGTTTTGTACTGGTCGGCCTGCTCTTCCTCACGGCCATGCTCCAGACGATGAGCTTGCACCAGTACTTCCAGCTCGTGAGCATGGCCGGTATGCGCGCGCGCGCCGGCATTGTCAGTGCGATTTTCCGCAAGAGTCTGCGCCTGTCGAACCAGGCGCGCAGCGAGCGCCGCACGGGTGACCTGGTGAACCTGATGAGTGTCGACGCGAACCGCCTACCGGACTTTGTGATGTACGCACACATTCTGTGGTCCGCCGTGTTTCAGATTACGATTGCGTTTGTCTCGCTGTACAACCTGCTCGGCTGGTCGGCGTTTGTCGGTATAGCGATCATGGTCGTGAGTGTGCCGCTGAACACGGCGCTCGCGCACTACCTGCGCCAGCTGTCCGCGCAGCAGATGAAGGTGCGCGACAAGCGCACGGGCCTGATGAATGAGATTGTGCTCAACATCAAGTCAATCAAGCTGTTTGCGTGGGAGGAGGCGTTCACGCGCCGCCTGCTCAAGGTACGCAACGACGAGGAGCTGCCGCTCCTGCGCAACATTGGTATGGCGAGCGCCGGCTTCAACTTTTTCTGGCAGGCCATTCCGTTCTTTGTGTCGCTCGGCACCTTTGTCACCTTTTCAGCGACGAGCACGCAGCCACTGACCGCGGACATTGTGTTCCCAGCGCTCTCTTTGTACCAGCTGCTCAACTTTCCCCTCTCGATGCTCGCCGGTATTGTCTCCATGTTCCTGCAGACACAGGTATCAGCCGAGCGGCTCGCCTCGTTCTTCGATGCCGAGGAGCTCGATGGCCGCGCACGCCGCCTCAAGGCGGGTGTGCCGCCGCCGAATGGCGAGGCGGTCCGCTTCCGCGGCGCGACGTTCACGTGGTCTCTCGACGAGTCTACTACGCCGGCGCTGCGCGACCTCGACCTGACGATCCGTCGCGGCGAGCTCGTGGCGCTGCTGGGCCGCGTGGGCGACGGCAAGTCGTCACTGCTCTCGGCCGTGTTGGGCGATATGGTGCGCCTGCGCGGCCGCATCACAGTGCAGGGCGAGGTTGCGTACTTTTCCCAGGGCGGCTGGTGTATGGGCGCGACGGTACGCGACAATATCCTGTTTGGCCGTGCGTACGACGAGGCGCACTACCAGCAGTGTCTCGAAGCGTGTGCGCTCGGCCCCGATCTCGCCATCCTTGAGCATGGCGACCTGACCGAAATTGGCGAGCGGGGCGTGAGCCTGAGTGGCGGGCAGCGCGCGCGCGTTGCGCTTGCGCGCGCGTGCTATGCGGGTGCGGACATCTACCTGCTCGATGACCCGCTTGCCGCGGTCGATGCGCATGTGGGTGCGCACCTGTGGGAGCATGTGCTGGGCCCGCGCGGTATGCTGCGCGACAAGACGCGTGTGCTGACGCTGAATGCGGTGTCGTACCTGCCGCAGTGTGACAAGATCGTGACGCTGCGCCAGGGCACGCTGCTGCCCGAGCAGGGCACGTTTGAGGAGGTCATGGCGATGAAGGGCGATGTGTACCGCATTATATCGAGTCTGCGCAGCGACGAAGACGAGGTGCAGGCGCACAAGCAGCAGGAGGCGCAGGCAGCGCATGAGGCAGCCGCACCGAGCGACGTGCCGCGCCCCCGCGCGCTCGCCAAGGCCGAGCTGAAGCGCGAGACGCTGCGGCACCTGCGCGAGTCGCAGGCACCCAAGGAGCTGCAGGAGACAGGCTCGGTGCAGTGGCGCGTGTATCAGCGCTACATCCACAGCGCCTCGGCACTCGGTGTCGTGCTGTTTTTTGTCGCGCACATTGTCACGCAGGCCTTTACCGTGGCGCGCGACGTGGTGCTCAAGCAGTGGAGTGCGGCCAATGCAGAGCCTGGCGCCGCGGAGAATCCGCACGTGGCACGGCACTACCTGACGCTGTATGCGGCCATGGGTCTGCTCACGTCGGTGGGCGTGTGTGTCGCGCCGATGATTCTCTATGTGTGGCTTGTGCTGAGCAGTGCGCGGCGCTTCCACGACGGGCTGTTCCTCTCGGTGCTGCGGTATCCGCTGCAGTGGTTCGAGACGACGCCCACGGGGCGCCTGCTGAACCTGTTCAGCCGCGATATTAGCGTCATTGACGAGGTGCTGCCGCGCGTGATCCAGGGTATGACGCGCTCGTCGGTCGTCGTGCTGGGTGTGCTGTGTGTGGTGACATACTCGGTCCCCGCGTTCCTGCTGGCCGTCGTGCCGCTGGCCATGGCGTACCGCGCGGTGATGCGCTACTACCTCGCATCGAGCCGCGAGCTGAAGCGCATCGACGCCGTGTCCAAGTCGCCCATATTCACGTGGTTCCAGGAGTCGCTCGGCGGCCTCTCGACGATCCGTGCGTTTGGCCAGGCGCACGCGTTCACCGATGCGTTTGAGGCGCGCGTCGATCGCAACCAAATGTGCTACTTCCCTGCTGTCACGTGCAACCGGTGGCTCGCCGTGCGCATCGAGTGCCTCGGCAGCGTGGTCATTCTGCTGGCCAGCACGCTCGCCGTGATCATAGTCGTGACGGGCGGGCGTATGAGTGCGGGTCTGCTGGGTCTGATGCTGTCGCAGGCGCTTAGCACGACACAGTCGCTGAACTGGGCCGTGCGCTCCGCGTCCGAGGTCGAGCAGAACATTGTGAGCGTGGAGCGTGTGCTCTCGTACGCGGGCCTGCCGCAGGAGCGCCCCTACACGATCGAGTCGACGGCGCCGCCTGCCGACTGGCCGGCGCGCGGCGAGGTCGAGTTCCGGGACTACTCGACGCGCTACCGCGAGGGCCTCGACCTCGTGCTGCGCAACGTGTCGTTCACGTCGCGCGCGGGCGAGCGCATCGGCGTGTGTGGGCGCACGGGCGCAGGCAAGTCGTCGCTCACGCTTGCGCTCTTCCGCATCCTCGAGGCCGAGTCCGGCAGCATTTGGATCGACGGCGTGAACATTGCGTCGCTCGGCCTGCACGAGCTGCGCCAGGCGATGGCGATTATTCCCCAGGACCCTCAGCTGTGGCACGGTACGCTGCGGCAGAACCTCGATCCGCTCGTGCACTACAGCGACACGGAGCTGTACCGCGCGCTCGAGCAGGCGCGCCTCGCGCACCTCGTTGACGACCACGAGGACGGCCTCGAGCGCCCCGTGGCCGAGGGCGGCACCAACTTTTCCGCGGGCCAGCGCCAGCTGATCTGCATTGCGCGTGCGCTCGTGCGCCAGTCGCGCATCCTCGTCCTCGACGAGGCGACCAGCAGCATCGACCTCGAGACCGACGCCCTGATCCAGCAGATTGTGCGCCAGGAGTTCACGGGCACCTCCATTACGATTGCGCACCGCCTCGCGACGATCATGGACTCGGACCGCGTGCTCGTCCTGTCGCAGGGCGAGGTCGCCGAGTTTGATACGCCAGCGAACCTCCTCGACCGCCCGTCGTCGCTCTTCTACGCACTCGCCAAAGAGTCGGGGCTCGTTGACCGTCGAAACTCGCAACTCTTGTAGTTCTACACAGGCGCCAAATGTGTATTATGACGCGGCTCAGCATCCTCGAGTGGTGCCGTCAGCGCAGGCGTCATGGCCCGATGGACGTCCAGCAACTGGGAGCGCCGCATGAGGCCCCCTGCTGGTGGACCAATCATTGGCGCATCACTGGCTTCAATCAGCGTCGGCGTCGGCGGTTGCGGCGACGTCGGTGACATGAACGGCGACGTGGCGCCCTGGCCATCCCAGCGATTGAGTAGGTTCTGCCACTCGGCGCTGTATTCGTCACTCGCAATGTTGGGCAGCGTCGGCCGCGACTGACCGCCCTCGACGCCGACACTCGTCAGGGACTGGGAGGGCGGGGGTTCGAGGAGCTCCGGCGAGGACCGCCGAAGCGACGGCGGAACAAGCGAGAGCATCGAGCCCATCGTGAGCGTACGCCCTGAGAATTGGCGGAGTCGCTGCAAAGAGGTGCGGGAACCCGTGTCGGACAAGCCGTCCGCCTGCGTGGGTAGGTCAGGCAGTGTATCGGGCTCGGGCAGGCAGTAGTCCGGCAGCGGCGACGATGACCGCCGGCCCCGTGGTGCACTCGATTGCTTCGCTGCAGACTCCGCATCGTGCAGCGCAACGCCGGCCTCGGCAGACGACGGCGAGGAAAGAGAGACGGTGGGGACCGGGCCACGCTTCTGGGGGGATGCCGTGGGCTTGCCATCCGGGTCCGTGAGATGGATCCATTCCTCTTCGTTGCTGCTGCGCGCTTCGCGCATCCATACGCGTGCGACGAGCGACGTGAATGCCTGTGCCGCGGTCGTCAGTGCCGACATGCATGTGCGTCTTGTGCCGACAAGCACGAGCAGCAGGCCCAGTGCGATGAGTGCATAGCCGTATTTGCGCAAGAAGATGAGGAAGCCAGCATCGTTCGCGTGCCACGAGCTGCCATACATGTGCAGGAAGAACGAGTCGGGTGCCTCGTCCTCGGCGAGGTTTTTCCCGTAGAGTGACTTGGGCAATACACGCACGCCGCTAAAGCCGCGCTCCGCCGCTGACGGCGTCGATGGCGCTGCTGCCACATGGCCGTTGACAAACTGACGATACATGGCCGAGACAAACATGGGGCCCGTCGAGAACATGACAGTGGCATAGTGGGTCAGGTAGTTGTGGTGGAAGCTCTTGAGAGAGTGGATGAGCGACTCCATATAAGGGTGCTGTGGTACAGAAAACATCAGGTCGTTGCTCACCCCCACAGGGATCGTCTTGGGCACGACCACCTCGAAGCGCAGCAGCGAGTCGAGGCGGCGCCGGCACCCAATGTCCAGGTCCATGTATACGCCGCCGTACTTGTGCAGCACAAAGTACCGGATTGCGTCGGCCCGCTGGATATTGTAGGGGTATGAGTCAAACGTCTCGAGGAACCATGGGTATTCACGCGCAATAAACTCGCGAGAGCTCGCATCAGTCCAGAGCATGTACTGGTAGTCGGACATCATCGCCCTGCACGCCTCGCGCACTTCTTTCCAGCGTGGCGGCAGTTCCTCCGTCTTCCACGTCTGGTGAATGATACGCGGCACCTTTTCCTCAGGCTGCTGTACATGCTCCTCCGGCGCGTGGCCATCGAGCAAGCCCGGCCGCGCATCGGCGCGGATCTCGGCCCACGTCCCGAGCTCCGTCGGCAGAATATACGCGCTCGCATCGACGTGAAAGTACGACCGCACAAGCGCTAGGAAAGCCATTGTTCCTAATAGAAACACGGCAAAGAGCCGCAGCAGGACGGACGACGCCCGGCGCGACAGCCCGCGCATCGTCGCTACGCTTAGCGCTACGGGTGGGTCGGCGGCGATCTACGAAGACGTCACGTGGCACGACCGCGCCAGCATCCGCAGCGCCGGGCCTTACCCCACATCCTGATGTCGCGCACGCGGGCTGCGCACGCACGCGCTGCGATCGATCCGTCGCTGCGCGCCAGCATCGTGCACTTGCCTGCATCGCTATGCTCCACCCTGCTCGCGCGCCAGGTCGTGCCTCAGACGCTCATCGTGGAGCTGGGCACCGAGCACCACACGTACTATGCCGGCTGGACAGGCCTCAGCGCCAGTGCGTCGGTGCTTAGCGACCCGCGCGCAGGCGAGTGTGTCGTGCTGAGTCCCGCACTCGCTGCTCTCTTCACACCGCCGATTACCGACGGCACAGAGCTCTCGCTCCGCCTCTTCCGCTCGCCGCCCGTGCCAGTGGCGCAGCAGGTGTACGTGTCGCCCCTGTCGCCGGACGACTGGGAGATTCTCAGTGTCCATGCGGACGAGGTCGAGAACAACATGCTCGCACAGGTGCGCGCAGCCAAGCAGGGCCAGGTGCTCGCCGTCGCTGTCGGCCGCAGCGCCGCGACCGTCGTGCAGTTCGCCGTGGACCGCACCGTGCCGCCCACGCGCACCGTAAGCGAGGACGCCGAGGAAAGCGGCGCGAGCATTGCCGTGCGTCTCTCGACCGATACAGAGGTGATTATCGCGCCCCGCGACCGCCAGCGAGAGGCAGCCGAGCCGCCCAAGAATATCCTCGGCGCGGCGCCCACAGCTCACGGGCCGCTGACCGCCGCCTCGGCGCAGACCGCGCTCGGCCCCGTGCTGTGGCGCGTACTCCCTGCTGCCTTCTCACTCGACGACGCGCGCGATCACACGTGGTCGCTCGTCGTTCCCGCCGCCATGGCGCCGCCGGACCCCCGTCAGCCCGCCTTTGAGCTCGTGGCCCTCGCTTTCAAGCATGGGAAGCTGTGCGTCACGCAGGCCGCATGCCCATCGACCGAGGCGGCCAGCGAGCAGGCGCCCGCGGCCGCCACGGCCAGCGCCTCGTTTGTGGCTGGCGCGATGCCAGACGACGATGCGCATCTGCCGTGGCCAGAGCGGCATGTGTGGATGGGCTCTGCGCTGCGTGAAAAGCTCGGTGTGCAGGACGGCGACCTCGTGCGCCTCTCGGCGCCGCCACCCGGCGCGGTGCGTGACGCCGGCACACTGGAGGAGGATGGCGTGCGCCTCCTGGCACCCAAGCTCGCTCGCCGACCCGGCCTCGATCCATGGCTCACCACCGGACTCGACGCTGTGCATGCCGCGCACCAGGCACGCACACTCGCGGCGATGGAGCAGGGCCGGCTCGACCGCTGGGCGCCGGACGCCGCGCCGCCGGATACCGCCCTGCCTGTTGTGCGTGCGTGTCCGTTTGGGGGGGCGAGTGCCCTGCTCCTGACAGGCCCCTCGGGGGCCGGCAAGACGACGGTGGCCCGGGCGATGGGCGAGCACCTGGCGCACGATCCCGCGCTGCTGTACCGCACGTACGTGCTGGACTGTGCGCAGTTTGTGGAAGAGCGCCTGCCGCTTGTGCGTGCGCGCTTCAAAGAGTGGATGGACGCTGCCGCGTGGCATGCGCCGTCGCTGGTCGTGCTGGACAACCTCGACACGCTGGTCCCCGCCGATGGCGAACACGTGGATGCATGGCGCTCGGGTCACCTCGCGCGCGCACTGATAGAGCGCATCGAGGAGGTCGTGCAGGACTATGACGTGTTTGTGTTGGCCACGGCGCAGTCGCCCACCGACGTGCATGCCGTGGTGCAGAATGCGCGCGTCTGGTCGACGACGTGCGCGATCCAGCCGCCCGACAAGGAGGCGCGCGCAGAGATTCTTCGCACGCTAGTCCAGGCGAAGGCGGAGCGCCTCGCGCGCCCGCTCCCCGAGCTCGACTATGTTGAGCTTGTGCTGCACACGGACGGATACCATGTGGCGGACCTGCAGACACTCACGGAGCGTGCGATGCACGAGGCCACGATGCGGTGCCTGATGCAGGGGCGCGACGTCGACCTCGATATGGCCGACTTTGCGCGGGCCCG
This sequence comes from Malassezia caprae, assembly GCA_029542885.1. Taxonomy (NCBI): domain Eukaryota; kingdom Fungi; phylum Basidiomycota; class Malasseziomycetes; order Malasseziales; family Malasseziaceae; genus Malassezia; species Malassezia caprae. Next base: position 321,139 of record CP119910.1, read on the forward strand.
CGAGGGCTTCACGCCGCTCTCGCTGCGTGATGTGCAGCTGCAGGACTCGTCCACGCAGTGGGCCGACATTGGCGGGCTCCACGCCACGCGCCAGACCCTGCGCGAGACGCTCGAGTGGCCGACCAAGTATGCGGCCATCTTTGCCAACTGCCCGTTGCGCCTGCGCTCCGGCCTCCTGCTCTATGGCTACCCCGGCTGCGGCAAGACGCTCCTGGCCAGTGCCGTGGCGAAAGAGTGCGGCCTCCACTTTATCAGCGTCAAGGGGCCCGAGATCCTGAACAAGTACATTGGCGCCTCGGAAAAGTCGGTGCGTGACCTGTTCGAGCGGGCGCAGGCGGCCAAGCCGTGTGTGCTGTTCTTTGACGAGTTTGACTCGATTGCGCCGAAGCGTGGGCACGACAGCACAGGCGTCACGGATCGCGTCGTGAATCAGCTGCTCACGCAGATGGACGGTGCCGAGGGCCTCGATGGCGTGTATGTGCTCGCTGCTACGTCGCGACCTGATCTGATCGATGCGGCCCTGCTGCGTCCAGGACGTCTCGACAAGTCGCTCCTGTGCGATATACCCTCGCTCGACGATCGAGCCGATATTTTGCGCGCGATTGCCCGCAAGATTGCGCTCGCAGACGACGTCGACCTTGACGACTGGGCGCGTCGCACAGACGGGTACTCGGGGGCCGATTTGCAGGCGCTGCTGTACAATGCCAACCTGGAGGCGATCAACGAGGGGATCCGCACGTCCGAGGCCGATGCGACGCAGGACGAGGCCGATGCGTCCGCGCCGCACGCGGTGCCGTTCGTGGCGTTGACGCCGGTCGAAGACGGCGCACAGAGCAAGGCGGCGCAGGCGGCGCTCCATGATCGGTTCCACCGTATGCTCCAGGTCGACGATACCACGCAGCGCGCCCCGCGTGCCGGCGCTGCGAGCGCTGCGCCTGAAAAGCGGCTCGTCCACACGCACCACCTGACGACGTCGTTCCAGACGACACGTCCGAGTGTGCCGCAGTCCGAGGTGCTGCGCTTGCGTCGCATCTACCAAGAGTTTGCGGGTGACCGCAGCGGCGCCTTTCCAGATGGCGCGCCCAGTGAGCAGCTGGGCACGCGCACAAGTCTCATGTAGCAGTGGTGGCAGTGTACATACTCTATCACGGCGCCTCGTCCATCTCCTCGATTTCGGCGGCACCGACCGTGTACTCGGCAGAAATGTCCCAGCGGCTGCCACCGGCGCTCGCGCCGAGGTACTTGACGAAGCGCATCACGCCTTCGTCACGCAGCACCACGTTCAGCGTGTTGAACGCGGGCGTCACATTGAGAAGCACGCCATCAAAGTCGTCGTCCTCGTCCATTTCCTCGTCGTCCTCGTCGTCCTCGTCGTCCTCGTCGTCCTCGGCGTCCGCCGCCTCTGCGTCGCCCTCCTCCATCGCTTCCTTCTCACGCTGCGCGCGCCGCGAAGCAGCACTTTGGTATACGGCCGGGTCTTCCTCACCCTCGTGTGGCGCCAGGTAGCACTCCCAGCCGCCAATGTCGCCACGGTCCCACATGCCCTCGAGCTTGTCCTTGTCGGCCTTGCTCAGGACACCCTTCTTGAGAGTCTCCAGCGCCGGCGTCTTTCTCTTGCCGGCCAGGCCCTGTGGCCGCGCCGTCTTCTTCATGGCCTGTTTCGCCCGCGCAATGACATCGGGCGTGAGCGTCAGCGTGAGATCCAGGACAGTCTCGTCGTCCGAGCGCGCCAGCGTGTAGTCCAGGCCGGGGCGGAAGCGGCGCACACGGATCGGGCGCGCAGCCATGGGAATCAGCTGCGTCAGGTTCGCAATCAGGTGGCGGAACGCCGCCGACGGGAAGAGCTGGTGCGTGAGGATCTCCAACAAGTCGGCCGGGCTCGACGGCATGGGCGAGAGCGGCGATGCCTTCGATGTATAGTCGACGGCCGGTGCATCCTTCGGCGTGCACGCCGCCCGGAGCGTCGCGAAACGCTCGCGGTGCGGCGGGCCATACAGCGTCCAGCGCTGGTCCTCGGCGCTCGGTGCTTCAGCCAAGGCCGTTCCCACACTGTGCGGCTGGATACGCACGGTGTCAAAGCCGACACGCTCCGCGCCCGACATCCACCACACAAGACCGTCCTCCTCGTCCTTGGCACGCAGCACCTTTTCCACCTGCTCCGCCACATCCTGGCGCAGAAAGTCGGCAAGGAGCAGGTGCGACTCGTCGCCAAACTTATCAAAGAGCGTCGACTGGATCTTGGACGTGAGGTAGGCCGGGTTCAAAAAGTGCGCAAGGAAACGCACATGCTCCGAGGACAGAGGCGAGCCGGGCAGTGGCGGGCCCCCAAACTTGTGTTCGTCGTACTCGTCAAAGGCACTCATGAACTTCTTCGAGGTCAGGCTGCCCACCGAGCTGAACTCGCGCTCCGCCTGCAGCTCCTTGTCCTCTTCCTCCTGCGAGAAACCAGGCTCATCCGGCTGCAGGCGGTGGAACCAGCCGGAGAGGCTCAGGCGCGAGTGGGTGGGGTGCACCACCTCTTCCACGCTGTGGAACGAGTGGCCGGGTTGCACTTCAAAGAACGTAAACTGGTTCCACTGCACAGGCACCACATGCGACGGCGCCGACTCGGGCACATGCGGCTCCTTGACAGGGTACAGCTCCAGGGAGCCACCAAAATCGGGCGTCCACGGCGTCGCGGGGTCGGGCAAGTATAGAATGTAGGAGACGCGGCGTGTAGAAATGACATCGTCGTGGTTCAGCAGGTGGCAGCCGTGGCTATAGTCGTTGATGCTCATGTCCTTCTTCTTGGCGCTCAGCGGGCCGCACCCAGTCACTTTGCGCACCCACTCGCGGAACTCATCAGAGTACAGGGCATTGCGCAGCTGAAGCAGCGCGGTCAGACGCTTCGCCTCCTCCTCTGGCAATCCGTCCAGGTTCGCGAGATCACCCGTCTGGTTCACCTTGTAGATATCCGTCTCCTTCTCAGTAAAGTGGAGTTCCTCAACAATCTCTGTGCGCGCACGCCGCAGCAGGTCCTCGTTAATGAGGCCCTGGATCACTGAGTGGCGGTACGGTCCACTAGCATCGTACTCTGCTCGCTTCGAATTGACAAAGTCGTCGTCTAGGACATGCGCGCCAAAGCACGCTCGCACGTCGGACGCCATGGCTAAAGTCGTACGAGGGCCGAGCGCCGAGGAAAAGTAGTATCACGTGCGACAAAAAAGACGACGCCCACCGACCCCTGCGCCCGCATGAGTCTTGTGCGCCTCGCCTCCTCCTGGTCGCTTGCGTGTGTGAGGCAGAGAATGGCACCCCAACCGATCCTATTGGCACCAGAGGTAGTAGCGAAGCATGGCATTCATATCAAGCCACACGAGGCAGCATTCCGAGAGAACAGCGCCACGATTGTCATGCCATCCAAGGAGGCAGCCTTCCTGAACCCTGTGCAGGAATTCAACCGCGACCTGAGCACGATCGCCATCATTTCATGGAGCCAGATGTTTGATGGAGAAAAGCGCGCACGCTTCGATGCTCGTCAGCGCAAGCAGAAGGGAAAGCGGGTCAAGGCTGACGAGCCGGAGGCTAAGCGAGTCAAGACGGAGAACGAGCCGTCGCGCGAGTACACGCCGTACAAGTTTAAGCTCTTGGAAGCACTCAGCGCGACAGGATTGCGCAGTATCCGCTACGCGAAGGAAATCCCCCTCCTCGGCACGGTATTGGCCAACGACCTGGCGCCTACCGCTGTCCAGGCACTGCGCCGCAACTTGGCCCTCAACTTCCCGCCCGACCGGCCCATTGAGGAGTGGGCGCCCCTCGCCTCGAAGGAAGGCGAAGGTGACGCGGAGATGCAGGAGGGGACGCAAGCAGAGGCTCCATCTGATGACAAGTTAGCCATTCACCCCGACTGCAAGGTGCAAGTGAACCAGGGCGATGCGATTGCGCTCATGTACAACCACCGCGACCCGCCGCTCCGCTTCGATGTGGTCGATCTGGACCCCTATGGCACGGCCTCGCCATTCCTCGATGCCGCGGTCCAGTCGGTCACGGACGGCGGCCTCCTCTGTGTGACATGCACGGACCTGGCTGTCCTGGCCGGCCACAACTACCCGGAAAAGTGCTGGTCGCTCTATGGAGGCGTCAGTATCAAGGCGGAGTACAGTCACGAGGCGGCGCTGCGCCTTGTGCTCCACGCGATTGCGTCTGCGGCTGGCAAGTACGGTCGCTATATTCAGCCCATGCTCTCGCTGTCTATCGACTTCTATCTGCGAGTGTTTGTGCGAGTGTGGTCTCGGCCCGAAACTGTGAAGCAGAATGCCTCCCAGACCGGCCTCGTGTACACCTGCTCCAGGTGCAGTGCCTTCCATATCCAGCCCATGGGCCGTGCCACCGAGTCGGTCAGCTCCAAGACGGGCCACACGAATTACAAGTTTGGCTCGGCTTCCGGCCCCCCCACAGATACCCATTGTGCCGAGTGCGGCGGTACGTTCCATGTGGGAGGGCCGATGTGGTTCGGCCCGCTCCATGACCAGACCTTCTGTGAGGAGCTGCTGGGTACGCTGGACAGCGGGAACCACTCGGTGCATACTGCGCCCCGCATTCGCGGCATGGTTACGACCGCCATGGACGAGCTGGATGTGCCCTTCTACTTCCACCCTGCCAAGATTGCTGGTTTGTTCCACTGTGCAAGCCCTTCACTATCGAATGTCGTGTATGTATAGGAGGCTAACATGCAGGAATGGTCTGCTCAATGCCGGTTTTCAGGTGTCTCGTTCCCACTGTATCCCTGGATCCGTCAAGACGGACGCCTCGCGCGCAGACATTTACGATTTGTATCGGACGTGGATCCGGACGAATCCGGTGAATCCGGAGCGTTTGAAGGAGGGCTCTGCAGCCAAGGGCCTGCTTTCGCGCGTGCGGGACGATGGCACGCCCGAAACGAAGCGAGACTTTGATCTGGAGACGGTCCATCCAGACACGGAGCGCGTCATCCAAGGGTCGACCTCGGAGAACAAGGCTGTGCGCTACCAAATGAACCCACAGGCTAACTGGGGGCCGGGTACGGCCGCCAAGGGTCACCGCAAGCGCGTGCACCGCAGCCTGGCACCGGACGAAATCAACCGCCGCGCCCAGGCGTGGCGCAGTCAAAAGCAGGGCGAGGGCTCCGAGGAGACCGAGCTTTGACATAGCATGTGATAGGCGACGGTATATACATGCTATACGACCTTGGGCGCCAGACTGAGGATCTTGCCCCAGCCACGCTCGCGCAGCTCGCTCGACACAACGCCATTCACGCGGCTGCCGAGCGGCTCTTTCCGGTTGTTCAGGAGCACACACGCGTTGTCGTCGAACTTGACAACGCGACCATCCGGGCGCTGACACTCCTTCTTTGTGCGCACAATCACAGCATGGCGCACGTCACCACGGCGTACCTTGAGGGTATTCGCTGAGCTGCCGGGGATCTGGTTCGTCGGGATGGGCTTGGCCTTCTGCACGACAACGACCACTTCGTCGCCGACTGTGCCTAGGCCCTTGGAGCTCTTGTACCGCAGGACATTGATACACTCGGCGATAAGACCGCCCGAGTTGTCGATAATCTGCCATGAGCTAGCCATACGTACCGCCATGCGCGCCTTGAGCCCCAGCATCGTCGAAGCCAGGGGAGCTCTTCTTCGATGGCGGTGTGTTTGAAGTCACGTGAGTGACCCCACGCCGGCCCCAACGCGGCTCGCGACGCGCACAGTTAGCACGTCCTTCACAACATGGCGCCCACCAGCCGCATCTACCTGACTCGCCACGCACAAGCGGAACATGTTCGTATGAAATTCTCACTATAGAACGCCACAGGTGACTCGAACATTGCCGATGCCTTGCTGACCAAGCTCGGCGAGCAGCAAGCCGCGCGACTCCCGTCGCTCACCCCGGAACTGCAGGATGTGGCAGAGGTGATTATTTCGTCGCCCCTGCGTCGCACGCTGCAGTCTGCATCTCTTGGATACGCCGATGCTATCAAGCGTCTTGGCGGCGACGGAAAGATTGTGTGTCTCCCACAGGCCCAAGGTGCGTCATGCGGTGCCTCACATCAGAATGCAATGACGTCCCTTGTGACACGGGCTCTCTGCGTGAAGTGCTCGAGACGCAGCCCTACTTTGCCAAGTATGACTTTAGTCTGCTCACGCCCGACTGGACGAGCAAGCAAGGCTTCTACGGTACGTTTCACGTACTCATGTCAGCCGCACACAGCGAGTCGCTCGATGCTCGTGCGCAGTGGGTGCGCCAGTACCTGCGCGAGCGCCCGGAGCAGCACATCGTGCTTGTGGCCCACGGCGATTTTCTCCGTCGCCTGACGAAGGAGCCCGAGTCCTACTGGGCCAACGCAGAGGTTCGGCTCTTCCAGTTTGAGCCGACCTCTGTGCACACGGACGCTTGCCCGCTGACGCATATTGCCAACGTTGCCGAGGGCGATTGGACCGATGCGACCGCCCCCGAGCCAGTGCCGACGACGCAGGCCGCGCTCTCGTCGATGGAGCAGCGCGTCAAGCAAATGTATGTGCCCGATGCTGACAGGCAGGCAAGCGTCGCTGGCGTCGCAGACCGACGTCCTGGCTGACTTGGACCGTCGCCTCGAAGCAGCAGAGCGTAAGAAGGCCGAGGTACGCAGGGCTTCTGACCCCAGCTGGAGAGTCACGACCAACTTTGAACAATAATGCATATCCACATTCGCTGTACTACATGAAGAAAATAAGTATGCCCAGTGGTATGAAAGCTTTCCAAGCTTAGCCTTGCGCACACTGGACCTGCGGGCCACCTGCGGGGTCGTCTTCGTCCATCTCGCCAGAGTTGGCCGGTCCCGTGCGGGCACGATGCGCCTCATGCTCGTCAATGTTGTCCATAATCACATCCTCAACGTCCAAGTCGTTAGACAGGGTCGAAGGAGTGGGGCGCGGAGGCAAGGCCTGCTCCAGCAGCTTCATCTGCTCCTCGCTCAGCGAGTCGGGGAACTTGACGCTCAGGTTCACGTACAAGTCACCCATTTCGTGGTGGCGGTATGAGGGCATGCCCTGGCCGCGGAGCACCTTCATGTCACCAGGGTGCACAATGTCGCCCGCAGGGATTTCCACAGATAGAGCATGGTCGTCGAGGTGCTCAATGTTCACCTTACCACCGGCCAGCGCGGTCAGCAGGTCCACCTGGACATCGACAAAGAGGTCGTTCATTTTACGCTTGAAGCGGGGGTGTGGCTGCTCGTCAACAATGATAATGACATCGCCAGGGATGGTATTCGGGGCTTGGTCTGCCTCTTCCTTAAATGTGATCTGCTGGCCGTCCTCCATACCCTTATCGATGCGGACCTCCAGCACCTTGCGCTCCTGTGTGATTTTCTTGCCGTTGCAGTTCTTGCAACGGTCCTTGGCATCAATCTGCTCGCCTGCACCCTGGCAGTCAGGGCACGTCTGCTGCATCTGCTGCACCATCGGTCCCAACTGGCGCAGGACCACCTTGATACCCTGGCCGTGGCAGGTATAGCAGGTCTTGACCGAGCCCTCCTTGCCACCACGGCCATCACATTTGGCACAGAGCACATGTTTTTGCAGGGCCAGCTTGGTCACCTTGCCCTTGTATAGATCTTCCAGTGTGACCTTGACACGGTGCACCAGGTCCTTGCCCTTCTTGGGGCCACGCGGGCGACCACCACCGCCGAAGAAGCCGCCGGCGCCACCGAACAGCTGCGAGAAGAGGTCCTGGGGGTCCATGCCGCCCATACCACCGCCTTCGCTAAGGCCTTCAGCACCGAAGCGGTCGTACATCTCACGCTTGCTGGAGTCGGAGAGCACCTCATAGGCACCCGTAACCTCCTTGAAAAGTTCAGGGTCACCGCCCTTGTCGGGGTGAAGCGCCAGAGCCTTTTTACGGTATGCCTTCTTAAGCTCGCTTTCGCTTGCCTCTGGGCTCACGCCGAGTAGATCATACAGCTGTTGGTTAGCAGGCTATCGGGGTGTGTGCATACCTTCGTCTCCCTATTTGTTAGCACTACTCTTCGCACTTTGTACATACCTCACCATCGTATATCCTCAGCAACGGTCGTCCGACTGTAAGAACGACACGTAATGTCACTCGAGCGACAAAGCGCGTGAAACGCCAATCGAAAGACCCGCAATTCGAAAAAAGGCTGCATGCCAGGGGGTGGTCGGCCGTCGATTTTTCTAGGGCTTTCTATGCAATTATCAAGGTAATTAGACGTGCTGAGCTAATCTATCTTGCAGCTCCTCCACAAGGGGCCAGTGGGACGCTACAGCGCCACGCTACACTATTTGCTACATCCACTGAATGGTTAGTCCTAGCGCTGCATTACAAGCGCTAGAAGATTTTGTACCAAGTGAATGCGATGAAGAAGATTTATGTCGCTTTAGGAAATCTTCCAACAACTCAATGGCAGATGGCTTGACCAACAGCCGCCCTGTTCATGGCACAGCAAAACGCGAGTCTATCTCGACAAGCCAATTGTTCATGGTTATCGTGGGGACTCTTATCTTGGGAATAGCAGTGGGCGCTATGGCCATGATTTGGCTCCATCCAAGCGCCGAGAGCATGGCACCTGCGCTACGTACGTTCCAAGAGCACACACGATGGTGGCACAAGCGAGACGAGAGCGACTCCCTTAGCAGCAGTGGATCTGGATCGGACTCTGACTTGTCTCCGGGTGAGAAGGTGGCCTTCTCTATACTTATCCCCGTCTTGGTTATTCTGTCTGGTATTTTTGCCGGTCTGACCCTGGGATACATGTCTCTGGACGAAACGCAGCTGCAGGTTCTCATGGCGCAGGGCAGTGAGCGAGAACGAAGTTTTGCCAAAAAGATTGTTCCTGTGCGCCAAGATGGGCATCTACTTCTCACAACCTTGCTGATTGCTAACATGATCACCAACGAGACACTCCCGATCATTGCAGACCCTGTGTTAGGTGGCGGTTTCCAAGCAGTTATCGTGTCGATTGTTCTTGTCGTTATTTTTGCCGAACTAATCCCCCAAAGTGTGTGCTCGCGCTATGGACTGTTCATTGGTGCACATATGGCCATGTTCACGCGGATTGTGATGTTTATTCTATGGCCCATTGCATGGCCTGTCTCGCGTATTCTGCATTATGTTCTTGGCCCGCATCACGGAACAGTGTATCGACGTGTCGAGTTAAAAGAGCTTGTGACCATGCACGCCGCAGCTGGTGGCAGGGGCGGTGACTTGAAGCATGATACGGTGACGATCGTGGGTGGTGCACTGGACATGCAGGCAAAAGTCGCCAAGCAGGCCATGACGCCTATCGAGCAGGTCCACATGCTTCCATTGACGGCTTGTCTGGATTACCCGACGCTGGAGCGAATTGTGCGCTCAGGTCATTCGCGAATTCCTGTGTACCAAGATGTGGACAGTACCATGGAAGGATCTGGTCTCTGGACGCCTAAAGGCAAAGACACGACGATCTCGAAAATTGGGCGATCGTTGGGTCTTCGCCAAGCGGTGGCATTGAATAACCAGCCTGTCAGTGCAGGCCCATCTTACATGGACAATCCATTGGCAGCGGCCCCGGAGTCTGTCAAGACGCCGCCTCCTGCTCCTAAGGTTCACCGCAAAATTGTTGGTGCCCTACTGGTGAAGCAGTGTGTCTTGCTAGATCCTGAAGACGCTGTGCCTATTAGTGAGATGGTGATTAATGCACTGCCGACGGTGCCGTGGGACGAGCCGCTATTGAATGTGTTGAACGTATTCCAGGAAGGGCGTTCTCACATGGCCATTGTGTCGCCACACTCTGGCTTGGACGCCAAGCCGACGGTCCCTCCCAAGGCGCAGATTCCAGCGACGCTGCATGCCTCCACAGATCTTGAAGAGCAGGCGCCGATCGAATCCAAGACGAAAACAGTCCGTGGCCTGCACCGCCTGTTTTACCGCATGCGGGGGGGTAAGGACAGCGACTTTGACGACCCTGATCATCCGATGAGTGCGAGTGGCAACCTGCCCATGTCGATGATTGTCGAGCAAGATTCGGCACCCAATGCGCCGCTGGGTATTATCACGCTGGAGGATGTGCTGGAGGAACTTATTGGCGAAGAGATTCTAGACGAATACGATTCTGATGGCTCAAGCAGTGACAATGCCAGCAACTGGGATCTGCCTTCGAGCGAGGCATCCAAGCATATGGACCGCGACGACCACGGCGGTTCCATTGAAAAAGACAACTTGCTTATCCCGATCGTGGTAAGCAAGTCGCCAAGAGCAGCCATCGTTTCCTCCCCGATCAACGATGGACCAATAACTCTGCCGGCGCCTGCGCAGCAGTCTGACCACCAAAATTGATATTTTCTTTTCTGATTTTACGCATGAAATAGTACTATAGAATGACCATGTCTACAGAGACACCTTGAAGTCTGCGTCGGTCTTCTGGCGCACCTCTTCTTCCGTCACACCGGGAGCAAGCTCAGTAAGAGTAAGGCCACCGTTCTTCAGATCCACTTCAAACACGGCGAGATCAGTAATAATCTGGCTCACGCAGCGCTGACCAGTCAGAGGAAGGTCCGTCTTCTTGACAATCTTCGAACGGCCGTGCTTGTCCACATGCGAAGTAAGAACAATCACACGCGTGTCCAACGGGTTCGAGACAAGATCCATAGCACCACCCATACCCTGGACGAGCTTGCCGGGCACCATGTAGTTCGCCAGGTCACCGTTCATGGTCACCTGCAGGGCACCGAGAATGGTAACATCCAGGTGACCGCCGCGGATAATACCAAAGCTCTCAGACGAGTCAAACAACGACGAGCCAGGCAGGGCGGTGACAGTCTCCTTACTGGCGTTGATCATGTTAGGATCAACCTCAGCCTCCGAGGGCGGGTAGGGACCCGTGCCGAGAAGACCGTTCTCCGTGTGAAGCACCACGTGAACACCTTCAGGGAGGTAGTTCGGGACCATACCAGGAATGCCGACACCCAGGTTGACAAACATGCCATCCCGCAGCTCCTTCGCCGCGCGTGCAGCGATACGAGCGCGTGCATTCATCTCGCCCTTCTGGGCATTGGGGTTGTGGATGCGCACCTTCTGGAGCTGCATAGGGATCTCCGCCTTGACAATACGGTCCACATAGATGCCAGGAAGCTGCACCTCGTTAGGATCCAGCGTGCCAACCGGCACAATTTCCTCGACCTCAACAATCGTGGTGCGCGCGTTGCGTGCCATCATGTCGTTGAAATTCCGCGCGGTGCCATGGAAAACAAGGTTGCCTGAGGTGTCGGCCTTGCGGGCGTGGACCAGCGCATAGTCGGCGTGGAGAGCCTCTTCCAGGATATACTTGCGCCCGTTAAACTCGCGCGTCTCTTTCGGCTTGGCCGTCAACTCAGGCTCAGGCGCCGCATCCGATGAGGTCGGCTTCTTGTAGCGCAGAACAAGCTCGCCGGACTCGACGGCTGTGCCCTGACCTGTCGGTGTGTAGAAGGCAGGGATACCGGCTGCACCCGCACGGATGCGTTCGGCCAGCGAGCCCTGAGGAACAAGCTGGATCTCCACGTCTCCCTTCAGGTACTTGCCCGTGTAGTCGCGGTTCTCGCCCAGGAAGGAGCTAATGGAGCGACGCACTTTGTTCGCCTCCGAAAGCTTACCCAGACCATGGCCAGGGGCACCCATGTTGTCTGCAATGACAAAGATGTGCTCCGTCTCCTTGTTGTTAATAACGGCCTCAAGAAGAGTGTCAGGCGAACCGCACAGGCCAAAACCGCCTACCATGACGGCAGCACCTGTGGGGATATCCCGCACAGCCTCGGCGGGTGTCGTGACCTTCGAGTAGAACGCCACCTGGAACCGGACAGGGGCATACGAGGCAGGACGAACCGTCAGTCGGCTGGACTGGCGTGCAGCAGCACGAAGAATGGAAAACATGATATGGAAAAAGACAAGATCAGTAGCGGCTGCCCAACCCTAGCCACGCGGTTCGTCCGATACATCCGTGCCCTGTTGGCTTGTGCCCCTCCACATTCCCACGATATGGGTAGATTGGCCCAACAAGCATGCAGTCAGCCCCGCTATACCGGCGCAGAAGGGAGAAAAATCTACGGCTTCAGGGCTACCTGGTAGGGCGCCTCAGTCTTGGAGCGCACTTCTTCCTCTGTCACACCAGGAGCAAGCTCAATGAGAGTGAGGCCACCGTTCTGCAGGTCGACGTCAAAGACAGCCAAATCGGTGATGATTTGACTGACACAGCGCACACCCGTCAGGGGCAGATTGGTCTGCGTAACAATTTTGGCGCGGCCGTACTTGTCCACATGCTCAGTCAGAACAATGACGCGCGTGTTCTCGGGATTAGAGAGTAGGTCCATGGCGCCACCCATGCCCTGCACGAGCTTGCCGGGGATCATAAAGTTGGCCAGATCGCCGTCCGCCGTCACCTGCAACGCACCCAACATAGTCACGTCGAGGTGGCCGCCGCGGATGATACCGAAACTCTCCACTGAGTCGAACACAGAAGCGCCAGGCAGGGCCGTGACAGATTCTTTGCCAGCGTTCGTCAGGTTGGGGTCCACATCAGCGTCCGTAGCGGGGTAAGGACCGGTACCGAGAAGCCCGTTCTCACTGTGCAGCACGACATTGACACCCGGCGGCAAGTAGCTGGGCACGAGACCGGGCAGACCGATACCCAGGTTCACATACATGCCGTCACGCAGCTCCTTGGCCGCACGCGAGGCAATAAAGTCGCGCTTGGATGTGTCGCCGCCGGCCTCGGTCTCGTTCTTGCCCAGGCGCTTGATCTCCACGACCATGGGGATCTCAGCCTTGACGATACGATCGACGTAAATACCGGAAAGTTGCACCTCGTTGGGGTCGAGCGCGCCCACAGGCACAATCTCCTCTGCCTCAACGATGGTCAAGCGGGCGTTGCGCGCCATCACATCATTAAAGTTGCGGGCTGTGCCGCGAAACACCAGGTTACCGGCTTCGTCCGCCTTGTAGGCATGCACCCATGCGACATCGCCGTAGAGAGCATGCTCCAGGATGTACGTACGACCATGGAAATCGCGTGTCTCGCGCGGCGGCGTCGTGGACTTTACAGCAATCTTTCCATCGCTGTCCGGCTGAGACTCGTATTGCTGCACAAGCTCGCCCTTCTCAACGGCCGTGCCGGCACCCGTGGGAGTGTAAAAGGCAGGGACACCAGCAGCACCCGCACGCAGCTTCTCAGCGAGAGATCCCTGGGGAGTGAGCTGCATCGACACCTCGCCTGCAAGGAACTGAGAGGTAAACGCGCGGTTTCCTCCCACAAAGGAGCTGATGGCCATAGAAATTTGCTTCGTCTCAGCGAGCACGCCAAGGCCCTTGCCTGGTACACCCATGTTGTTCGAAACGACAGTAAGATTATTGAGGTCAGGGCGCGCGGATGCGGCCTTAATGAGAGTCTCAGGTGTACCACACAAGCCAAAGCCACCGACCAGGACAGTAGCGCCAGGCTTCATGTCCTGGAGAGCCTCTTGCGCACTCATCACCTTGGATGGTGAGGTTACCTGGAAGCGCACAGGCGCACATGAAAAGTGCCGCACAGGGGCGAGGCTCCTCGGTCGCACAACTGAGCGCAACATGGACAGCATCGTTCAATGTGAGAAAGTTAACACGGCGCGCCTTGGACGAAGTCGCGCGATTTGGGGGCTAAAAACCGCTGACCTATTATTGGCTACTGCGCTTCGTTGGCACTTTGGGGTTCCCCATGGTGGGCCAACGATGTGCAGCATGGGTGACCCGACTGCCTAGCACTGCACTACCCGTGGATCTACAGCGCTGGATCCGACCATGCGAGGCTGATAGTGTGCGCTTTTTGCGCACGCCCCTGCTTCTGCCGAGCGGCGCAGCCGTCTTGCGGTTTACGAGCGAGGCACGCGCACAGACCTGGTCCTCAACCACGCCGCCAGCGCGTCTGGGCGGCGAAGAGATACGCACAAAGACCATTGAGCTTAGCGACGCGGATCGATGGGAGAAGGAGCATTATGCAGGCTTCGCGCCCGAACTTGTTACGGCGATCGATATTGCTGCTGCGCAGCCTATGCAAACAGTGCTACTGAGCAATCTTCCTCTGCAGACAACCGCAGAAAAGCTAGAGAAAAAGCTGGGTCGCAGCTATGCATTGAACACCAGCACCCCACAGTGTATGTGGCCGGTTTCGCGGCTCGTTGGCGCACCTACCCCCTCGGCCGTGCCGGCCGTGTGGAAACTACCGCCTGTCCATCCCGACAGCACATCGGCGTGGTTCCTCGTGCGTCTGCAGACATCGTCCGAGGCACTGCGGCTCGTCCGTTCTTGGCACCGCACGCGGTTTCTTCCTCAGCGATTCACAGTAGCGCAGACGGGCGATCGGTATGTGGTCGAGGCACAATTGTTGTACTAGTACAGATAGAATTAATGCATCACGATTGCACGCAGGTCGGGGTCCATGTTCTCTGTGTGCACGACGCGGCTCCGAAATCGATACACGAGGGCCTCAGAGCGGCGCAGCACGGTGGCGATATCCATTTGATGCGAGAGCGAGTGTATAAACATGAGCACCTCGTCAAAGGATCGCAGATGCCGCATCATCAGAGGAAAGTGGCTTTCGAGGATCGCCAAAGATACAAAGAGTTCAAAGTGTGTGCAGAGTGGCCAGCCATGCCCGGATCCGTCGGTCCACTGAGCTGCCCAGAGGGCGTCCCACAGCCGGAGCACATCATCCAGAGGAAACTCGCGCTTGAAGCACACCAAGATCCAACGGAAACAGAAGAAAAGATGAAGCGCATCCAGATCGCGGAGGTACGCATAGAGCTGAGGACACAGCTCGGCCACGAGGCGCTGCAGCAGCAGCAGTTCGTGGCGCATGCCCGATTGGTCCGCGACATAATTCTCGCCCCAGCGGCGCATGAGCGCCACAAAGGTCCAGAAGGCAGCGACCTCATCGCCCTCACATGCCACGTAGCACACGAGGCAGAGATCGCTCATACCCTGTACATAACCTTCGACGTGAGGCATGTCGGGGTCATGGGCTTCTTCCGTGTAGAATACAAAAGTGAGCAGGATGGAACTGAGCGCATACAAATGTGGGTTTACCTGTGTCTCGGACGTGCCCTGGTGCGCTGGTCGGTCCCATCCACTCTTTTGCATCTGCGCATACGCATCGCCATGCGGGGACTGCTGAAAGAATGGGTGCTTGGTATCGGCGCGTAGGCAGTCGATCCAGATGCGGTGTCGAGATCCATCCAGGTCTGGCCGAGCGTCGGGCTTACCGAACCAGCGATTTAGCAGCGCATCATAGCGAGCCTTGGTCTCCTCCTGGACCTGTGCACGCTGGTTCGGGTTGCGCGGCCGGGGCCAAGCACCCAAGAGGTACGGCCACATGACCCGCCGCGCAGATGGCATTAGGCCGCGATGGAAGATGTGCTGCGCCATAATGTCAATGCTAGTACCTGCTTCTAGCATGGTGGTGCATTCATTGAGGTTCACGGGGCCCTCGGCCTGGGGCATACCAGGAATAGGCGGCAGAGCGGTGGCACCCAGCAGCTCTTCCGCGTCCTTGTTGGGCCCCTCGTCCATAGCGTGCTCGGCCAGCTGATTCAGCTCTCCCTCGCGTGCAATCTGCTGGGCCCACTTGGCCAAGTACACACGGGCGGCATCATACTCGATTACGGACGAATCCAGCGTCGAATGGGTCTGGGGACTGACCATGTAAGGGCCAGCCTGTGACGAAGACACCTGGGGCTGCGCACGGCGAGTAAATGCCCGCGCGGTGAATGCGTCCCGCGATTGGCGCACGCCGCGCGTCACCTGCGAGAACTGCGATAAGACAGAGAGCCGTGTTGACTTGGCCCACTGGGCCAGGGTGTCCGTGCGCGTCTTTTGCGGCTCGAGCGGCACACGGCGAGCAAGCACGGCTTCAATAGCATCGTCAGAGAACCTGGGTGATGTATGAAAAGCCCGGTCTTTCGGCAAGGGGTCGAGGAGAAAGAGGCCCGGCTCCTGCTGACTCGCCACCATCTCCTGCAGCGGCGCCAGTGCCTCGATGAACTGCCGGCCAAGCCAGCGAGAGGCAGGGGGGGTATCAGAATGGGTTTCCGTGTGAAAAAATACACACGTCTCAGTGCCCTGTTTCGTGCGCAGGACCACATGCCCCGAGGGCCGTGCGGCCGACGGGGTGCGCAGGCGCACCGACGCCAACGTGGATAAGGGGTATGCGAACGCTAGAGAATCAGTGTCTGTGTCAAATGCGACGGAGAGTGATGGTAGTGCTGGCGGATCACTCGATGAGCGCACATGCAGCGACCCATATACATTGTCGCTCACTTTGGCGTTCGGACGCAGTGAGGCAGGCGCGCTCCATACGTCCATCGTCGTGGTGCAAGTGGAGGGCCGTGAACATGAAGCTATTGTCCGTCTATGGAGGCGTGTCGTAATGCTGCGCAGCGAATCAAACCGCGGGCGTGTGTGCCGCGGCAGTGCTGGATGAAGGTTGCTCGATCAAGCGCTCGATGGCTTGCAGCGGTTTGTTGCCAATGTGACTGTTGCCAGGGAGGCGGATGCTGCCGGTGAAGGCTAGGCCGTTGTGAGTTTGGGCGGCCAGCGCTGCCTGGCGCTGACGCAAAGCATACAGGACGGGGCGGATCGTTTGTACAAGGCGCTCACGGTCCTCGCCTTGGAGCACCTGGAGGAAGCGCTGAAGGACGTAGTTGGCATACTGATCCTGCATCATCACTGTTGCCACGCAGAGCAGCATCGTACCGTCAATGAGCAGAGGCAAGCCTTCGACGTCGGCGGCTGAAAGCGGCGCGAGCAGCTCTTTCAGCAGATCGCGCAGATCGGCCGGCGGCGCGACCTCGATGACATGCTCCACCACATTGGAGGCAAACTTGTGGCGCGACATTTGCAGGAGATGCGTTTTGGTCGCCGCTACAATAGCGAGCTGGTCCGCCCGGTCGCCGTGTTGGAGGACCCACTGGATGACATAGTTTCCGTACTGGTCCTGCATGAGACGCAGGGTATTTTGGTGCATTTCATCCAGAAGCGGCCGCCTCTGGCCCTCGTCACAATAGGCAAAGATTCGCTGCAATACGCGGCAAGAGTAGCAGTGCGACGCCAGCGTCAGCACATGCCCCTTGAACGCAGCGGCGATAAATTCCAGGTGGGCGCTGGGAACCTGCTCCAGGATTTTTTGGATCACATGGTTGGCGTTCTGGTCGCGCACACAATCGAAAACATGAGGATGGAGTTCCTGCCCCAGTTGAATTTTTTGTTTCTCGTCCACTCGCTCAAATGCTTTTTGCACCACGCGGCAGCCGTAGGTGCCCAGGGACAAGTTCAGCACATGACCCTGGAGCTGCTCGCCGAGTGCAGCCACCTGCTCGGGGCTGCCATACTCGAATAATTTCTGAATGACATAGTTGCCAAACACGTCAGCCATCAGCCGGCGCGACTCGGGGAAAAGCTCCTCAAAGACCCAGGTACGCTCCTCGGGCATGCAACGGTCCAGCTTTTCCTGAATCAGGCGACTACCGTGCTGATCCATGCTGATCTCGGCGAGCTGGCCACGCACATCCGCGAGCTCCCAGCGCGAGCCCTCGTCGTGGCCAGGTCCACCACGTCCTTGGGAATCATCGCGTCGCTGGCCCATTCGCGAATGGCCGTCGTGGGGATGCCCTCCGCGTCCACGTCCTGACCCACAGCGGCGGACCGACACGTCAGGCGAATCCTGTACCACATAGTCGTACCGCGCGCGAGGCAGGCCACTTGCCACGCTGGTCGTCTCCGCATCCAGGGAGGCATGACTGGCGCCCAGACCAGCTGGTTTCGCCTCCCCCAAGCGCAGTGTTCCTGGCCGGCCAAACCACATGTTGGCCTCGTCGCGGCGCTGGCCACGCGGCGACATGGAGCCGTCCGTCGACAGCGGCCCGGCGCCTGTGCCGATCATGGGACCAAAGTCCAGAGTCTCAGTCGGATGAGACACCGTCGGAGAATAGGGGGCAGGTACATATGCTGGCGGATGGCGTTGGTGGAGAGCACTGCGTGGGAAAGCGCGCGAGTGCGCCGACACGGGCGGCGAATCATTCAGCATCCTCGATGTGTTGCTCAGGCTTTGCTCGCGCATCGTCGAGTAGGGCAGCTCGTTTGGAAGTGTCATAGACCGCATATGCTTGGCAAGGCTGTGGTCCAGCATGGGAGACGATAGCTTGGGGGCGTCGAAGCGCTCGGCTCGTTGAGGCGGTAGGAACGACGGCGGCGACGCAGTCAGAGTACGCAGATCGTCCTCAAAGGCGATCGCCGCGGACGCTTCTGCGTGTAGTGGCGTTTCGGCGGTGTCGGGCGACGAGGAGAGCACGCCGCCAAGCGGACCAAACATCAGAGGATCCGCGGTTCGAGCATGCATACGTGCGGATGGCCAGTTGGCGCGAGGATCGTAGTCAGCAGCACCCCATTCTGCAGGTAGAGACACATTCGAAGCAGAGCGGTCATCACTGGGGCGAGACGTCGGAGGCGTTGAGAGCAGGGGGGACGATATGCCGAGATGGAGCGATTGCGTAAGATGCGAAGCAGGGTCATATCCGAGAGAGTCGATCGTCATAGAGCGATGAAGGAGGGGGTGAGTTGAACGTGAAGTATCAGTGTAGGTGGGCATGGCATTGGATAGGGGTGACATGTGTCGCGTGGTTGGACCCCCTGCAAGAAGATCGTCCACAGCGTGCAAAAACTCGGAGGCGTTGTCAGTGAGGGTGCGTCGGGGCTGATTCCGTGCATTCATGATCGTGGGCGGAGGTGTTTCTGCGCCGAATTCACGGTTGCCAGGCATGGTCGGAGACATGGCCCCATGAAGCGACAGGGCACCAGCCGGCGATGCGTTCACGAGAGGACGGCTTGGTAGGGGCCCAGGGGCCGTACGTATGCCAAGACCATGCTCGTTCACAGGCCGACTAGTGCTGGAACCGCGCCGTATGGACGATGCCATGTTCAATGATCCCGGTTCCGGTAGATCATACATATCAAAACCTTGAACTCGGGCAAAAGTGGCGCACCCACTGGATCAAACTGAATTGCAACTAGAAAGACCAAGGCGGCAGACGCTGGGATGGATTTGTACGCAGCTGAGTAAAACGAGTACAGAGTATAGCCACTCGTATTCGCGGCAAATTCTCGGCAGGCAAAATCGGCTCTACGGCTACAGCACGACCGATCCCATCCAGGTATTCCTAATATGGCATTTTGCTCGTGATCTACGGCGCGATGAAATCAGTAGGCGCTATCGCAGTGTCATCACGAGAATGTTGAAGCGCATACACAACATTTACTTCTGCTGAGCCGACCAAACACCCTTGATCACTGTTTGTTAGCTTTCCATTCTGTCGCGACTGTCTTGCTTAGAGCCTTCACACAGCAGCGTCACGCATGTCGCAGAGGTCTGACACTCGGGCAACTCATGGACAGGAGTCAGCGAGCTCTTATCCGCTGCACAACAATCTTCGCTCCATAAAAATGGAATCCTGCTCCTTTCGTGGATAGGGACATGCCCCGCGATAGGCGCAGACTGTCTGGAGCGGGTACGTGCAGACATGCAGAAGGCTGGCTGTGCGGAAGCGCACCGCAAGACAGTCAGTCATACGTACGACCAAGGTTCTGGCAGACACGGTTCAGCGAGTCGTCGCTCTCGCCCTGGTGGCGCACAGCACCGCAGATGGGAATGTTGGTCGACGAGCCGGGGATCATCTTGCCGTTCTCGTCCACGTCAGCCACGGCAATCTGGACCGAAGCGTGGTCCTTGGCCTCAATCAGGCGGCCAGTGGCGGCACACTTGCGGGGCACGTAAAGGTCGACAAGCTCTCCCTGTATCGTGTTAGCATCTGCTTCGCCGGCTAACGCTGATACCTACGTTGATGTTCTCCATGGTGTGTGTAAGCGGTAGGACGAACCTGCCGGAGAACGAAGCCCTACACGCCCTTCCCTTCTAGATCACGTGATTCGTATAGTTGTTCCCGCAGCTCCATCATGCTGACATAGTCTTACCTACGTAAATGCACAAGCCGTGTGCTGCAGCTGGGCGCCCAAGCGCACCAACCTCTCCACCATGGCCGAGGTACGTACCCCAGAAACACTCCGAGAACAGAAACGAACCAGCTCCACTGTGTAGACGCACGAATACCACTTTGACGTGAAGATGAACTGCGCTTCCTGCTCAGGTGCGATTGAGCGAGTCTTGCGCAAGCTCGAGGGTGCGTGCGAGTCACTAACGACAGGTGTCGATTCATTCGATGTGAGTCTGGAGAAGCAGGCCGTCGACGTGCGTGCCACGTTGCCCTTCGAGACCGTGTTGGAAAAAATTAAAAAGACAGGCAAGGAAGTTGTCGACAGCAAAGTGGTCGCGTAGGTCTATATCCAGCTACGTCGTGGCTGCGCCCAGCGCCGACCGCGCAAGAATCATCTCGAGAGCGCCATTCACTTGGAATAGCTGGTTTTGGAGTCGCATCTCCTCAGACAGCTTGCTCCAAATGCGCCCAAATAGATCATCAATGATAGGAGACTGACCCAAGACTGACGCATAGGTTTCAATAACCATCGTCAGAGCATCGCACACCAAACTGGTGTACTGCGGGTTGGTGGCATGCCGCAGCAGAAAGCGGAGAAGTGGCTCGAGGGTCACGTCATCGCGCCCAGAAATGGCACGCCGGAGCCCATCTGCCTGCCCGCTAGGAGAACGTCGAATAAGCTCCATAATCAGTGCAAACGTCACACCAGCAGGTACGCCCTGCTGCAGACTCGCATCAAGAGCATCACGATACCGGAAGGCCTTGAGTAGCTGGTCGTATTGCTTCAAACGCTGCCGACGCGTCGATTCCACTGACAACTCGTCGGTGCGCGTTGCGGCACTGGCTCGCTCAGGCCCAGCATTCGCTCGGTCCGCGTCTAAAAAGTGTTCGTACGCACCGGTGCGGAATGCCGCGCGCCGACGCTCGCGGCTCTCGAGTTCGCTGGCCTTGAGCACACGCTTGCGGATGCACAGCGTACCGTCGGACATACCCACAGCAATGTGGCTCTCGTCGGGGCTCACAGCAAGACTCAGAATAGGGGCGTGATAGCGCATGGTATGTGTGACGCGATAGTCCTGAGCAGGATCGTATACCTTCACTAGATGATCCAAGCCACCGCTCAGGAGACGCATACCACCGCTATTCTGGTCAGATGTGAATCCAGCTCCTGAATCCACCGACAGAGACAGTTTCGTGATGGTCTTTTGATGATTCGAGATGGCATGCATGCAGCGACCCCCACTCATGAGGTCCCAGACCCGAAGAACGGGGCCGCCGGCACTGGCGGCAATGCCACCACCACCTGTGGGGTATATAAGCACGTCTTCCACTGGAGCTCCGTGTTGCATGCGCATGGCTTCGCCGCCATGTTCACCCATACGCAGATCCCACAGCCGAACAGTGCTGTCGTACGAGCCGGACAGGATCATATTGGGGTTTTCTGGTGAAACAACACCAGCGCGCACATAGTCTGTGTTTGAATCGAGGCAGCGCAGTTCCTTTTGTTCCGGCATGTCCCACAGACGCACGGTCCGATCGTCGGATGCTGTCAAGACCTGTGCCACATCGGGCGAGAACTTGGATACATGAACGGGCCTGAGGGTGAGAGGAGCATACGTACATTTGGTGCCCCTGGAAAGAGCGCAGTATAGTTCGAGAGTTTGTATCAAAGATCTGCACAGCACCTGTGTCTTCACCGGCCACCAGAAGACGGGCGTCCGCACGGAAATGAGCACTGCGAGCCACATCCTTGAACCGGGTGATTGTCTTGACAACGCGACTTGTCCTCATGCTGTATATTTGTACACGTGTTCCCGTAGTCACAGCAAAGCGGCCGCGAGCACCGGAGAGGGAGCCGCTGGAAGCGACATCCTCATCGGTGGCATGACTCGCCGGGACAAAGTGGATCGAGGTGACAGGCGCAAATTCTTTCAGGAATACAGGAGACTGGAACTGGTTTCTCCAGTATAGTGATTCTGACTGTGTCTTTAACGGAGACACGGTCGCCGTTGTGGGCTGCAGCCGTAGCCGCTGATACTCCATTGTAGCCGGCAGATTGTGCTAAGACCTTGCTCGAGGACTTTTTTCGTTGACACACGTGACGCCAGCCTGCTGCCTCCACCCACTCCGTGCCTGACACCACCGTGGGCAAGGCGGCTGTGTGCTATGGCGGACTTGGGTCGCAATGACAAGTACTTCCAGTACAGCACCGCCGATGAGTTGCGATTAGACCTAATTGGAGAGAGGAAGAATGGTGCAAAGGGTCTCTCGCGTAGAAAGGCTGTGCTTAAAAGGATCATTGCGAATGCCACGATGGGCAACGACATGAGCTCTCTCTTCCTCCATGTGGTGGAATGTATGGACACAGATGATCTCGAAGTAAAGAAGATCGTGTATCTCTACTTGGCTAACTATGGTATGGCCAAAGAGAATCTGCTCCCCCAATGCATTCCACGGTTTCTGGCCGATGCATCAGATCCGGATCCTCTCGTTCGAACGTTGGCCTTGCGCACCATGTCGTATTTATTGACCCCCTCCATGGCCAAAGCCATGTTGGACCCTGTCCGAAAGTCCATGTTTGATAAGAACCCGAACGTTCGCAAAACGGCTGCCATGTGTGTGGCTAAATTGTGTCGATTCGATCAGGATTTGGTGCAGAAAACCGGCTTCGTGGAGAATCTCTATGCGATGCTCTCGGATGACAGTGCACCTGTGCAGTCAAATGCAGCAGCCGCGTTAGTGGACATTTCTGAACGGAGCAAATCCATGCGCCTGGTCCTTAACTTCAAGCTTGCGAATAAACTGGCCATGGGCATGGACAGATTTACAGAATGGGGGCAGGTCTACGTTCTTGAGCTGCTCCTGTTCTGCACACCCCAGACAACACAAGAAGCTCTTCTCTTGGCTGATGGCGTGATCAAACGTCTGTCGCATCTGAGTCCCTCGGTGGTTTTCACAGCCGCAAATGTGTTGATATATCTAATGAACTATATCGAAACGGCAGAACGCAGAGATGCTATTTGTGCCGTCATAAGTGAAAGCCTGGTTCAAAAGCTCTCTGTGTCTCCAGATATCTTGTTCGTGGCCCTGCGGAATATTCAACTGCTAGTACAGCGTCGGCCCCAGATTTTGCGGCACCACGTCCACAAATTCTTCTGCTCGTTCAGAGACCCCGCATTTATCAAGATGATCAAGTTGGATATCATCTCCAGACTCGCGCATGAGCAAAATGCCAAGGATGTATTGGAAGAGTTGCAGGACTATGCGTCCGAAGTGGACATTGAATTTGCTCGAAGAGCCATCAATGCGATTGGCCGTCTGGCCCTCAAGCTAGAATTCATGGTGGATGAGTGCGTGCAAGCGCTCTTGGATATCATCGAGAGTCGCGTCAACTACGCCATTCAAGAAGCGATCGTCGTCGTCAAAGATATTCTGCGACAATACCCCTCCAGATATGAGTGTATCATCCCGTTGTTGTATGAGACTGTCGACTCTCTGGATGAGCCACGGGCCAAACTGGCGATGATATGGATTGTCGGAGAGTATGGGAACAAAATCGATAACAGTGAGGAAATTATGGAAGACTTTTTGTTCACGTTCTTGGATGAGTCTACAGAGATACAGTTGGCGCTCCTGACGGCTACCGTCAAATATTTCTTGCTGCAACCCTCGAAAGGGGCAGACATGGTGCAAAGAGTACTAAAATGGGCTACGGAGAAGGTATCAAACCCAGACTGTCGAGATCGCGGTTTTTTCTACATGCGGATATTATCGTGCGATCCTGAGATTGCCGCGAAAGTGGTTCTGTCCGGGACATGGCCTATCAAGGCGCAGTTGGATCGCATGGACCGGCAGCTTTTGGACCAGCTCCTCTTGCATGGAATGAGTTTGTCCTCGGTGTATCACCGACTCCCCTATGGTTTTTCTCAGACGACAAAGGCACGTTACATGCCTGACTCGCCTGCTCTAGAAGCAGGATCGAAGCAATACTCTAGCTCGCACTTGCATGAAGAGCCTGACTTGCGAGTAGCCATGCCAGCGACATCCAAGCACGTATACCCCTTAGCAGTGCATCAAGATTTCTCCGCTATCTCTCAGCTAACTATGGAGCAAGAGCTTCTGACACCTGTCAAATCAGAATCCGAATCTATTGCGGTAGGCACCCTAATTTAGGGCTGTACCATAGAACCCCTCCGCATCTCCGTGTACTATATATATTGGATAGGTTTGATTGGTCATCATGCATAAAGACGCATTGCACTCGCCGAGATGGCCACCGCCCCAGGGCGTGCCCACAAACAACACGCTCAGTGGTGTTGAGGCGATGGCACAGCGTTATGATCGTGTCCCCACTACGCCAAGCGGCCGACGTGATAGGAATTTGTATTACCATGATGTTGCAGAGCCCCAGTCACCAACATATCCTCCCAAGCGGAAGTCTCGCCTAAGCTTAAGATCGAATATGCGCCGCGAGTCGATCGAGAGCTTCTACTCTGCTATAAGGCCCAACGAAGCTCCAGGGGAGGCTTTGCTTGTCGATTCTGCCAACACGAGTTCCTTCATGCCCCCCAGGCAGTATAGTCAGGACACTAGCATGATGGGAGATCAGGAGTCTAGGCCGAGTATGTCCTTGACGCCCACGTCCAAACGCACCTTCAATGGGGATGTTGAGCAGATGCAGGCCCCAGATACTACGACTCGGAGACGTCCCTTCAGCACGCAGTCGAAAATGCCCTCTCGAGGTGTAGTGGTTTTGCATCCAACACAGGCAGAGCCCGACGACTACCTTCATATCCCGGATAAGAATGTCGATGCTCATTCGATCCGGCCCACATGGCGCGGCTGTTTGAATTGTATTACCCTTTTCCTCATCGCATGTGGTTTGTTAATGCTGTTCATCGGTTACCCTCTTGTTGCCAACTTTGGCGGCGACTCGTACAATAATATTGGTGACCGATTTATCAACAATGCAAAGTCACCGGCTATTCCCATGCCCCCGTTGATTGATCCAGACACACCAAAAGGAGCCTATTCTAGGAAAAGCCAACATGATCAGAGTGAATGGGATCTTGTGTTCAGTGATGAGTTCGAAAAGGAGGGGCGCACATTCTGGCCAGGGGAAGATCCGTTCTGGGAGGCGGGTGACTTTTACTATCTTGCTACTCAGGATTACGAATGGTACACGCCTGAAGCGATTCGCACGGAAAATGGGTCTTTGGTTATTACCATGGAAAACATTGTGGAACACAATGCCAACTTCCGTTCTGGTATGCTTCAATCATGGAACAAGTTTTGTATCCAAGGAGGCTATGTGGAAGCCAAAGTCGTTCTTCCCGCTGAACCGACCACGAAAGGGTACTGGCCCGGCTTCTGGATGATGGGGAATTTGGGACGACCAGGTTACCTGGGTACAACCGATGGAATGTGGCCCTACTCGTATTACCAGTGCGATGTGGGTATTCTTGAGTACCAACAATATCTAAATGGTACAGGGCCACGTGCTGCCATTCACGCTACGGCAACCCACGAAAAGTCAAAAAATATATCGTCACTGCCCGGTATGCGTTTCCCTGCATGCTCGTGCTCGGGTCAAGAGCACCCTGGACCTAACAGACACACGGCACGCTCGGTGCCTGAGTTGGATGTTTTCGAGATGCAAGTGATGGAAGATGGCACATACGCGTCGCAGTCCTACCAGATTGCTCCATTTGATGACAACTACAGGTGGTATACCAACTCCTCTTCCTATGTCATCCACGACAAAGATGTAACAGAGAGGAACGATTATTCTGGTGGCCCAACGCAGGAAGCATTGTCATGCGTGTCCCGTGTGCCTGACTCGGCCTTTTTCGATACAGATGGCGAAGGATCTGTTATGGGCGTGGAATATATGCCTGATTTTTCCCGCAATGGGCAAGGATATGTTACATGGTATGTTGATGGGAAAAAGACATGGACGCTGTTTGAAACGGCCCTGTCGCCCAACAAAAAGACGCAGATCGGACAGCGCACACTGCCGCTAGAACCCATGTCGCTAATTCTCAATTTGGGTATTTCTCAGGGCTTCCAGAACATTGAATGGGACGATATCAAGTTCCCGGCACACTTGGCCTTTGACTACGTACGGGTGTATCAGAAGCGGGGCGAGCCTCGGCGGATTAGTTGTGATCCTGATGACTTTCCTACTGCTGAATACATCAGAAACAATCCGGACTTGTATTCCAACAGCAACATTACAAGTTTCCTGAACTCGACTACCCACCACAGGACCTGGCCCAAGAATACCTTGAAAGACAGTTGCTAGGGTTGTTGTATTTGTAGATCAGCATAATTAGTC
The DNA here is from genome assembly GCA_029542885.1 of Malassezia caprae. Lineage (NCBI taxonomy): Eukaryota > Fungi > Basidiomycota > Malasseziomycetes > Malasseziales > Malasseziaceae > Malassezia > Malassezia caprae. Next base: position 347,509 of record CP119910.1, read on the forward strand.
ATCACTGAAAGGCGCAGGCGCCCGTCGATTTTGGCCGGCTCTGACGACACGGAGCGCGTATGACAGCGTGACGAGGTGGGCTTTACTTGTGCTAGACTTGGGTATTCATGGAAAAACCTGAAGAGACGCAGTCAAGGAGCCCAACTCCAAGGTTGTGGCCGCAAGGAAATGCCCCAGCACCCGCTGGACCGCCTGCTCTGGAAAAGCTCAAAATGCATTGGACCTCCCATATGGACCAGTACGACATTCTTTCACATCCCCAGAGCCAGTCGCTTCTTCCCTACTTTATTTCTTCTCAGCCGCATAACGATTCAAATCCAAAACCTGTAGCCAGCGGCTCTTCGGCGATGGAGAGCCAGCGAAGCCGCTCGAGCTTGGACTGGACGCATCCTATGATGCCCAACAGGCCCTATATGGGTAGTTTTCAGCCCTCAGGCCCCTATGGGAAAGACCCGCTTTGGAGGTCGCAGCAGATATCCTATTTGCACTCGGCGCAACAGCATCGATACCGGGGCCTGTCGAGGAGCGACCCGTACGGGGCCGTACGGGTTGCCCCGGATGAACAGGAAAAGGAGGATTTGCAAGGAGCCGAGGCGGCGATGCTCCAACTGGAAGATTTGAACCCGGCTCATATTCCCGAGGTGGACATGCATCTCGTGCAGCAGTACATCCCGACGCATTTGCAGTGGCTCTTTGAGCCTTTGAATACCAAACATCAGCCGCATCTGGACAAGCTGCGTGACCGAAAAAGGAAGTTGGAAGAGGCGTGGTCGACGGGAGATTTGAGTCTGTCGGAGGACGCAGCGCTGATCATGCAGGAAGCCAAATCGAAGCGCAAGGCGTCCGCTCAGGGCCTCCTCTCCGAGGCAGAGAAAAAGGCTAACCACATTGCTTCGGAACAAAAGCGACGAGCAAATATCCGCAAAGGCTATGATATGCTATGCAGCATGGTACCTGGACTCGATAAAAATCATATGGAATCGACACAAAAGAAGCCCCTTGTCGGTGATGAAGATGCCGGCGACCAACGGGGCAGCAGTCTCAGTGAGATTTTCATTTTGGAGGAGGTATTGGAGCACCTAACCCGTCGCCTAAAGGATCACCACATGCTTTTGTTGCGAAAGCACGAGGCGCAGCAGCGAGTTCTCTCACAGCGAAGGCGGATGCTCCCCTAATGGTTGCGTTTCTTGTAGAATGTCTGATATGTCATCCACGACAGAAAGCCCCCTTGCTTCCATAATAGCGTCGTTTTGGAATTTCGACAAATGCCGCGCGCCCGAGTCGGCTAGGATCGTCACCACAACAGGACGATCCTCTGGGTGTGGCGCCTGCTTCTTTAGGTGCAGAGCCGTCCGCACAGCAGCTACACAGTGCACGGCGGACGATGAGCCAAGGAAGAGGCCGTCATGTGCAGCAAGCCACCGCGACATGCGCACAGCTTCATCGTCGGTCACCTGAATGGCGGTGTCAATAAAGTCCAACCCCAGCTCGAGGTTGTGGGTGAGTCGGTTCAAGCCAATGCCTTCCACGACCGTATCAACCTGGTGGCGCCGGCGTGTGCCCTCTGCCTCGGTCGCATTGTACATGACGCCAAACTTGATACGATTGTACACGCCCGAGCCCGGCGGGTCAGCGGCGACTGTGAGGGGTGGTGGTCCAGCGGCAGGGTCCGCGACACTCTTTAGGTATGCCGAAACACCAGCGAGTGTGCCGCCGGTACCTGCACCCGTCACAAAGGCATCGATCCGGCCGCTGGTTTGGCGCCAGATTTCTGGGCCCGTGTTCTGGTAGTGCGCGTCAAAGTTGGCCTCCGTTTCAAACTGATCCGCAAAAAAGGCGCGTGCATAGGGCTGGTTTTCGCTGGGTGTCCAAGCCTGTGCGCGGGCTCTAGCTTCGTTGACAAACTGGATATGAGTAGTAAGAACGTACATGGCGTGGATCGACAATGCCGCGAGGCCGAACAGCCTGGACAACAGCGCCGAGGCTGCGGAGCAGTATGGCTTTTTCTTCGGCCACATCATCCGGCACAATGATGCAGCAGTTGTAGCCCTTCGCCTTGGCAAGGGTTGCGAGTGAAATGCCTGTCGACCCGACGGTACCTTCGAAAATCCAGGAGCCTGTATTGGGGACGAGAAGGCCATTGTTCTCCGCGTCGTTGATGATTTGAAGGGCAACGCGGTCCTTGGGGCTGCCGCCTGGATTGAGATGCTCAGCCTTACCGAGGATCTCGCATCCCGTCAAATCAGAGAGGCTCGCAATGCGCATAAGTGGCGTATTGCCGATGAGCCCCTCAATACCTGGCACAATCGAGCCGCTACGCTTGAGCTCAATGGGCTTAAACTCGGAGCTTGGCTCATCGGCGGGCCGCCGCCGAGACGCGCGACGAAGGACTTTGCGCCGCCAGTACGTAGTAAACCAGTACTTGTGAAGTTTGGCAAATGCCAGAGCACCGAGGCCAGTAGCTAGACCTACGACGAAACCGAAGCACCAAAGTGGGCCACGGCCTCGCTGGAACAGTTCGTGGATGCGCTCCACCGTCATGGGCATAGTGGGGCACAGAGGAATGCACGGACCTGGCAGGGGATGGAAGCGGGGGCAAAAAAAGTTCCCAGTCCGGGAGTCGAACCCGGGCCTTGTCGGCGCCGCACTCAAGGTGAAAGCGACATATACTAACCGCTGTACTAACTAGGACACCTTGTCCACTCTTCGGCCGATGAAACCCTAAAAGGGGAGCAGGCACGAACGGGATGTAGCAAAAATAAGTTCCCAATCCGGGAGTCGAACCCGGGTCTTGTCGGCGCCACACAGCGAAGCTTATGAGAGCGACATATACTAACCGTTGTACTAACTAGGAGAACAGGTTGAAAGTGACTGGCCTTACGGCCTGCATAACCTGACTGCTCTATTGCCCTGGCCCCTTCTGGCCCTACGAGCAAGTGGGAGCTGCGACGCACTGCTCCGCACGTCCGTTCCACTTATGGCGGGCGAGACTTTGTGCGTGTGCCCATGTGCAGCCATTCGCGCTGACCGTAGGCAACGACCCCCTGTGCGTTAGGACAAATGGGCCCAATTTCCTCCACGTACTTGGAGCCACCGCTTGGTCGGCGCTGGCAGGAGCGGCATCTGGACAAGCGCATGTAGCTCTGTCAGGCACGGCTCCACGATCGATGGCGCCATACAAGTTCTGTGCTGCGCAAGAGGCTGCTGCAGCGAGCAAGCCTTCATGTCAAGCTGCTGCACGGCCCAGCCGTGGTGCATCGAGGCCCCGGTGAGCAATAACAGCGCACAGCCCGCCTCGAGCTCATACAGCGGGACCTGCATCCATGGCTGCCCATGCAGGAGGAGCGCCTGTAGCCATGCGCGCACGGCGCCCATCGCGCGAAGTACGCAAAGCCGGTGCATTTCTCCCAACAGGCGCGCGGCATCGACGATGCATGCGCCCTCCGCCTCCGCATGCAGAGACGGTCGACGTGCGTGGGGACTGTTCGCCTGCGGCACTTGGAGATGGGCGGTGCTGTGCGCAGCGCTGCCGTCGCGCTCGTGAATGAGTGCAAACTTGGCGAGCCACATGTGCTCAAAGAGCAGGCGCAGCAGCGTTGACGTGGGCACATGCGCAGGCACAGGGACGTGCGCATCGCGCAGCACCGGCAGCTGGGACGTCGGCAAGAGGCGCGTATCCGTGCCGGCCTCCTGGGCCTCCCAGCGGCGCACGTACTCTGTCCAATGCAGACAAAAGTACGCCATGAGCTGCGGCCGCACAAATGGGCGTTTCGGGTCCTGCACAGCCGTGTACCACACCGTATCGATGATGTGCTGCACGAGCCTGAGTGTCAGATCAGCGCCGACCATGGCCGCGAGCTTTTGGGCCCACAGGATGTGTGTTGCGTCCGGCGCCGCAGCGCGCGTCAGCGCCTGTGTCAGGGAGCGCACGCGGAAGCTCGGTGGGCTGTGCGCGTAGTCGTCCGTCGTGTGCGGCTTCCACGCACAAGTAAGCAGGTGCATCACCTGCCGCGCCGCCTGCTTCGCGACGTGGGGCATATGGGGCGTGAACTGATCACGGAACTCGACATGCGCAGTCGCGAGACGCGTGAACACGAGGTCCAACCGCCACGCCAACTTCTCGAACGCTGCCTGGTCGCGCGCGAGCAGGGTGCCGACGTACGCAAACTGCCACTCGGGTGGCACCGCAGCCACGCCGGCCGGCCGCGCCGTCTTGGCGACAATCGCGCGGATATCCGCCTCGGGGGGAGACACGACGATGGTTGGCGGTGCTGGCGACGACGGCGGAGCACACGACCACATGCGCCCCGGCGTACGGGGCGTAAGCTGGCCATGCACGCGCGAGTGGATGGGCTGCACGGCGAGGAACGGTGACGATGGGCTGCGTGGCTCGAGCGGCGGGAGCGTGCGGCGGCGCGGAATCGGCGCTTTGGGCACGCAGGCCGTGCGTGGGCGCTTGGCGCTGGGTGCGTCGCGCGCCGCGGGTGCGCGCTTTTTGACGATGGTATCACTGCTACTGGACCTGGGCTCGGCGCTGCCTGGCGACGACCAGGACTCGGGGCTCGTTCCTTGTGGGCGCGCCAGGGCCGGCGCGTTCGCGCGGGTGTGGCGTTCGAGCGATGTGAGGGCGTGGCGCCACAGCTGTCGTTCCGTCATGATGAGAGTGGGATGCAAGAGGCTACCCCGATCCTCCGCCGATGCAGATGCAGTGCGTATGCTGCGCTGCCGCGCGCTGCGACTCGGCTTTGGCGTGCACAGTGAGCGTGTACATACCCTGCGCGAGGAAGCACAGCGTCTTGGTGCATGTGTCGTTCGGTGCGATGCTTGCCTGCCATGTGCCGTCGGCGACCATGACGTGCGTCGTGGCGCCATCGATGGCTGCGTGCGCCGCAAGACGCACCGACACACGACCTGCGTGCGCGTGCGACACACGAACATGCACCGGCACGAGCGCATCGACGTCCGCGGCCGGCGGCGCGTCCATATGGATGTGCAGCGTCGGCTGCCGCAGGCACTCGGCCTGCGCGGGCGTCGGCCACGGCGTGCGCAGCGAAAGGACGCCCTCGGCGCCTGCCCCGTCTGTCCACTGCGCCTGCACGCTGCGCAGGACCTCGTCGCGTACCCAGAACTGCATGCGGCGCTGCGCCTGCGCGTCCTCCGAGAGGGTCGTCTTGGGCACCACGTACTGCCGCGGCATGAGCACAGGCATCGGCTCGGCAAGGGCGGCCTCGGAGAGGGCGCGCGGCGCCCACGGCACAGCGACACGCGTCGTCGAGTGCGGAGGCAGCGCGCGCGACACGCTCAGACGCGGCCCGTCCGGCGCAGCCAGCACACTCAGCCGCGCATGCCGCGTGTGCGCTGTGGGGTTGTGCAGGTCCCAGGCAAGCAGTGCCGCGCTGGGCCACGCCTCGGCGGGCGGCGCGCCGAGGTTGCGTGCGAGGCGCTCGGCCGTGGCCCCAGCGATCGGCTTCACATGCCAGGCGGCCACACTGACACTCGGCTCAACACAGAGCGGGATCGTCAGCTCGGTCGTCCGCAGGCACAGCGGCTCCGACTCCGAGGCGCCATACCACACATTGACGCGCGCCCAGGAGCAGTCGCGCCGCCCCCGCACAGTCACACGTAGATCGACCGAGGCGCGCGGCGCCAGGTGCTGCGGCACACTGCCCTCGAGCGCAAGCACCGGCGCATGGAGCAGCTGCCACTCGAGCTCGTGCACCTCGCCCGTAGCGCGATCGCCCTGGGCCATGGCCTCGTGCATCGGCGCTTGCGTCGGGTCCTCCCACTCGACGCGCACGAAATTCACCGCCACGTCGCTCGTATTCGTGAGGCGCACATGCACATGCTTACACTGACCCTCATGCAGACGCAGCGCACCGCGAGCGTCCACAAGCGCCGCCTGCACTTGCGGGAGAGCAGGGAGCACACGCCCGACCAGAGCTGGCGGGGCGCGCGTGAACGACGCCTCCAGCGCCTCCATCGACGCTGGCGCCGCCGCCGCAATACTTCGCACGAGCGCGGCGGCCGGCCGCGCCGCGAGACCACTTGCGCGCGGCTCATCCGCGCTGGCCGCGCGCTGGGGCACGCACAGCTCGTACGGCTCGGTGCCCTCGAGTTGCGCCGTGCACCCGTGCATCTGCAGCTCGCCGGCGGCCCGCGGGACGACACGCAGGCGCGACATGCTCGTGCCTGGCGCGAGCGTCACGCGCGTCGGCTCCGCGTCGACATGCACGCCTGTCGTGCGCAGCACCACCTTGTCGAGCGCGAGCGGCACCGGCCAGGGGTTGTGCCACGTGACATCCACCACGAGCGGCTCGCCGACGATCCACGGCGGCTCGGCGCGGGTGGGGCGCGTGGCGGCTGCAAACGAGGCCGCGGAGCGCAGCACGGGCGCGGCGCGTGCGGGGCGCGGGTGCACGGCCATGGCGCGCAGGATGTCGCGCGGCCCCCACCACCGCAGCAGCAGGTCCGGCGCGCCGTGCCACCGCGCGCGGGGCAGTGCCTCGTGCAGGCCTTGCACAACTGCTGCGAGATCGTGCGGCGCAAGTCCGCCGTGGCGCAGGAGGAGCACGGCGAAGAACAGCTGGCCGATGTGCTCGTGGACGCTCTCGCATTGCACCAAGAGGTCCTTGAGCAGCTGCACCTGCAGCTCGCGCCACCCGAACGGCGCACGCGCGGCCTGGTGCCGCGCCACGGCGGCGCTCGCGCTCAGCGCGGGGAGCCACGCCTGCGCCTTTTGCACGCCGAGTGCGCTGGCGAGCAGCTCCGTGTACTGGTGTGCACACACGCGGCGGCGTGCGCGCTCGAGAATGTGCGTGCGCGGCACATGCAAGAGCGGCGTCGTGAGGATATCGAGGCCGTACGCGTCGCATGCCACGAGGCCGAGCACGAGCGCGGGGTTCGCGTGGGCGTACAGCCCATCGAGCTCCTCGACGTGGGGTGCGCCTGCGCGCACCTCGTCCCATGCGATGCTCGGCACCGGCCGCGTTGCGCGCGCGGCCAGCGATTGCGCAAGGAGCCCGCTTACGATCGCGCTGAGGATGCGCGCCATGTGCGCGGCGCTGCGCGCCGAGCCGATCAGGCTGAGCAGGTGGTACATGGCGCTGAAGATCGATAGCTGGTCCGGCGCGGGCAGCAGGCGCAGCGACGACGTGCAAGCCATGTGGACGGCCGCGACAATCTCGTAGCGGTACACGCCCGACACGGCAGCGAGGTGCGCGTGCTCCGCAAACGTGAGCGGCACCCCCGTATCGAGCGCGGGCGGCACGCCGCCGAACACGAGCTGGTCAAAGGCCTCGCCGTTCCAGCCGCCCGACGCAAAGAGCGCGAGGAGGAAGCGCGCGTACGAGAGGCATGCACTCGCGTACACGAGCGGCGGCGTGTAGTCGCGCGGCGTCTCGTTGGTCATGGAGCGCGCCGACTCGAGCTGGACGTGCGGCGGCGCGAGGCACTGCCGGTATATGGTCAGCGCGAGGCCGTACGCCTCGGCCACGTCGCGCCACGCCTGCGAGTCGGGGCCCGGCTCGCGCACTTCCTTGTCGCGCCCGGGCGTCAGGGGATACAGCCGCCCCGGCGCCTGCGCGGCTGCATCGCCGCCGAGGCGCGCAGCGAGTGTGCGAGCGACGGCCCAGCCCTCGAGCGCGGCGGCGAACCACACGGCGTCCTGCCCGCCAGCGAGCGCGCGCTCCTTGCCGGCGGCGGTGAGCACGTTGTCGTACAGATCGAGCGCGTCCCATAGGTAGCCGCTCAGCAGCGCCACGTCCGCACGGACCTTGAGTAGCCGCATCGACACGGGCGGCGGCGCCGCTGGCGGCTTGGCGCGTTTCAGGCCAAACATCTTGGTGGCCCCGCTCGGCGTCGGGCGCGGCGGCAGCGGCGGCGCCTGCCGCTCCGCGAGGGGGCGGGGCACCGTGCGCAGTGTCTCGCGCGGCGTCTCGAGCGCCGCTTCGTCCAGCTGGTGCACGGCGCCATCGAGCTGATCCAGGAGCGTGCCGATAAACTCGGCGAGCAGCGTGCGCACATAGAAGCGCACGTCCTTCGCGTCGCGGCGCACGGCCGGGAACACAAGGAGCCCGTGGTCGCGCTGCCCCGCAAAACCGGCCTCGGGCTCGAACTCGGGCTCGTCCGGCGCGTCGTGCGCCGCGGCCATGTCTCCCCCGTCGTCAGCCGCCGCGCCGGACGCATGCACGTCAAACGCCCACACGCGGTGGATGAGCGCCTGGGGATGCTGCGTGCGCAGCAGGCCCGGCACACGCCCCAGGTCGTGGCGGCCGGCCGGGCACGTCGCGAGGCCCAGGACGCCGTGCACCGTGCGGTGCATCTGGAACGGCGCGAGGTACGCGTGCGCCGGCTGGTACGACGTCACGAACGATACGTGCACCTCGCCCTGCTGCTCGAGCGCCGGCGCCGGGCGCGCCCGCGACGTGCGCGGCACATCCGCGAGGCGCACCGTCTCCCACGCCCGCACATAGCTGGCCCACCGCTCAAAGTCGGCGCCATCCAACGAGGACGCCGGTACCAGCAAGATCTGGATCTTGGCTGGCGCACAGAACGACGGCGTGCCCGCCGCCGCAAAGGTCGGCGCGGTCGCAGCCATGGCGGCCACAGCGCCGCCGCCGGACGACATGCCCTGGATGGAGGCGTGTGTCTACCTCCACGAGCCCGGGAGGCACCGCGGGCGTGCTATGTAGGGGGAGGGGCAGCGAGGCTGGCGAACGCCTCGGGCTGCTGCGCAGGCGGGGATCCGAGGAGCTGCGCGAGCAGCAGGCCCGTCGCGACGTTCGGCTTGGCGGGCATGGGGCGCAGACCCGGCGGCGGGGTCATCGCGGCGGGCTCGGTGGGCGTGCCGGCGCCGAGCGCGGGCGAGGCGGGCGCGCTCTCCGTGGGCTCCTGGATACGCCGCAGGAGCGCGAGCAGTGTCTGCGAGTCGCCATGCTTGGCCTGCGCCTGCTGCCGCGCGAGCTTGCTGCGCACATCGCCCATCGAGAGCGCTGAGCCGCCTTCGCCCGCCTCCTGCAGCTGCCGCGCGCGCGCAGCGAGCATGGCGGCTGCGGCCGAGCGCTGCTCCTCCACGGCGCGGCCCACCTCGTCCGTGCGCCGCGCGCGGTACTCGGCGGGCCGCGCGGGCATAGGGCGCCCGGGCGGACGCACCAGCGGCGCACGCGACCAGCGCGCATCGTCCGGCGCGAGGCCTGGCGGCGCCTCGCCGGCCCATGCGTCCAAACCCTCGTCAAACGGATTGAACGAGCCGCGGTATGTGTACAGCGCATCGCGCTCGTCGAGGCCCGGCATGTCGAGCGCGAGCCGATCGAGGCTCGGCAGGCTGGGCCCCGGCGCGCTCTCGAGCTCGGGGGGGAGCGACGGCAGGTGGAAGCGAAAGTCGCCGTCGCCCAGCGAGGAGAGCGTCCAGTCTGCCTGGGGAAACATGACGGGCGGCGATGCATTCGTTTCCTGGCGCCGCTGATGCAGCCCATCGATGAGCTCCTGCGCGGTGTCCGATGGCTTGTACTCGCTGCTGGGCGCGCCCTCCTTGGCACCCTTGCCCTTGGTCGGCGTCGTCGAGGGCGTCTTGGCCTTGCCCTTGGTCGGCGTCGCGGAGCGCGCCGGGTCCTTGGCCGCCGCGAGGCCAGGGAACGCCTGTGCGTCCCGCGGCGGCAGCGACGGCGACGAGACGGCCGACTCGGGCTTGCCGGCCGTGGCCCACGACGCGGTGCGCGGCAATGCAGACCCCTCGGGCGCGTCGGACGCAGCGGCCTCGGCCTTTTTCGTGATGGGCATCAGGTGCATGGATGCCGGCTTGATCTTGTGCTCCGTGTCCTTCGCGGCGTGCCGCAGCGTCGCGAGGTCCTCTTTCGTGAACGAGTCGGCCTCCTCGCCCGGCTCGTGCAGGTATGTGCACCCCGGATTCGAGCACGGCATGTTGCGCAGGTACGCCGTGCAGTACTTCGTTGTCCCGTAGCTCGCGCGGATGATGCGGCCGCCCGGCTCCTTGCTCCCGTCGATCGCGACAATCGCGCGCGCCGCATCCTCCTTGCTGTGGTACGTCACGTACACGCCCGTCGACGGGTCTTGCGAGCCGTGGCCGTACTTGTGCGAGGTCACGCGCTTGCTGATCAGGATCTTGGCCACGCGGCCGTACTGCCCAAAGTACTCGGGGCCCTTGAGCGTGGGAATCAGCTCCTCGCGCGCGAACCTGGGGCTCAGGCCCACGACGTACACGAGGTTCTTTTGGACCACGCGCATGTTGGCGAGGTGCTTGCGGTTCGTCGCCTCCATCTCCTTCTTCTCGCGCTCCTTGTTCTTCTTCGCGTTCGTCAGCCGCAGGATTCTGCTGTTAGTGATGCTACGCACTCTTCGGTGCTCATCGCCTTGAACTCGATCGCCTGGTCCGAGTACTTGCGCCGGCACGCCGGGCACCGCCCGTTCAGGTTCTGCTTGATGTGGTGCCAGCAGAACCGACAGATCTGGTAGCCACACGGACACGGCTTGAAGTTGGCGTCTGAAATATCGATCTCCTCCAGGCACAGTGGGCATTCCATGTCGTCCTGCCGTCAGCACGTCGACGTACCACCTCGTCCGACAGGTACAGCTCCGCCAGGCTCCGGCCCTCGCCCTTGCTCGCTGCGGTCAGCGACACACACGCACATGTATCATTCGAGCTAGTGGCCTGGGACGACCCTCCGTGCGCATGCGCACTCGAGGACGTCACTCCTGTTCGCCTTGCCATACGCTTCGGAGGCGCGTCGCCAGGGCCAGGCGTCTGTCACGATCGACCTGGAAAACAGCCCATCGGCCGAGTCCCCAGGCCCCACGTGCCCACCGCCGCTCCTCGCCGCACCATGTCCAGTGGGCTGCATAGTACGCGCCGCCGCTCACCCAGCCGTCTTCTTTCTCTCGTTTGCGCTCGCGCTTGGCTTCCTACTTGTGATATTGTCATGCGCGCTGTGGAAGAACTGGATGCCGTTCTGGTCGGCGCTTTCGTTCGCCATGGCTCCTGCGCCCAATGCCCTGTTCGGCGGCCTCGCCGGCGCGGATAGCTTCTCGGACCTGAACAAGTACGCAGGGATGCTGACGCAGCGCGTACCTCGATATGGGCCACTTTCTCACGGGCGCACTCCTCATGACCGGCGTCGCGCTCCCCCTGATGCTCGCGCACACGGGCATCATCACGACGACGGCCGCGGCGCTGTCGCTCAGCGGCGGCCTCATTGTCTACGGCACAAGTACGTCGGGCAACTCACGCAGTGGTGACATACGCCGCCTTCTTTCATACCCCCGACGACCTGTAGCATGCCTCCTGCGCCCCGCGCAGGAGCGCCTCGTACGTCCATATCCGCAGCCAGCCAGCGCGCACCGCGTCCTCGTGCGAGAAGCACGCGACGCCCGGCGTGCCCGGCCCCAGCGCCAGCGCCAGGAGCGAGCCCGCCTGCGCATGCGCGGCGCCACAAGGGAGCGACACCTCGATGAAGCGGTACGCCTCGCGTTCCTCGCCGGCGACCCACAGGCGCGCGTCGGGCGCGAGCGGCACCTGGATGCGCGCGAAATCAAAGCCGAGGCCGACGCCCATGTTCTTCGTGAGCGCCTCCTTGTACGTCCACACGTGCAGGAGGCGCTCGAGCACGTCGCGCTCCGCCGCCGGCGCCGCGACCCACGCGGCCTCCGCCGGCGTCATGCTCGCTGCCATCGTCGCGCAAAACGTGCGGCTGCTCTCTTCGTAGGGCGGGAGCGCGAGCTGCATCACATCGACGCCGACGCGCGTATTCGGTGAAAAGGCCAGGACGACCCAGTCGCCGTCGTGCGTGAGGTTGATATCGTACGTGCCGGCGGGCGTGCACACGTACGGACGCCCCTCCCGCGTTGCGGCCATGCGCACGTCGCGCCACGCACACACGCCTGCCTGGACCAGCACGAGGCGCGGAAGCAGGCGCGCCACGAGCGAGCGCACGCGATCGATGCCGCGCAGGTAGCGACGCACGCGCTGCGCCTCGGGCGCGTCGTGGCCTAGCAGTGCCTCGACCTCTGCGTCAAAGGCGTACGGGCCCGCACCTACGCGCGTGTACGGCTCGCGATTCCACGCCGACACATCGACGGCCCACACTTGGACCTCGCTGGGCATAAAGGCCTCCACTACGCAGCGTCGCTATCACTGTCCTCGAGGCGCGCGAGCAGCTCGTCCTCCATGAGCTGGCTGCGCTTGGCGCGCGCGCTCGTCGGCGCGGGCTCGTGCGGCGCGTCTTTGCGCTTGCGCACGATATTCAGGCCGCGCTGCAGCAGCTCGCGGCGGTCGACGATCTGGCGGTCGTCGTTCAGCTCCACGCGCAGGCCGCGCGCGCGCGCGTCGTCGGCGCGCTGGGTATCTGTCACCTCGCTGGCCTCGCTGGCCCCGCTGGCCTCGCTGGCCGGCGCGGCGCTGACCGCCTCGATCGCGGCCTGGCGCCGCTCGGCCTCCTCGTTGAGCATGGCCTGGCGGAACGCCGCGACGCCACCGCGCCTGCTGCGCTCGCGCGCCTCGCGCACGCGCTCCTCCTCCTCGGCGCGCTTCCACTCGTCCTGCTGCGCCTTGTACGCGGACGTGACAAACGCCTCCTTGCCCGCGTACGCGTCGCCCTCCGCCTCGCGCTCGCGCTGCAGCCGCTTGCTCTCGGCGCGCAGCCTGTCGCGCTCGCGCTGCTCGGCCGCCTGGAAGAACTGGCTCATGTACTTGGGCTTGCGCGCGCTGTCCTCGTCCTTCTTGGCCTGGCGCACCGCGCGCTCCGCCTCCTTCATCTTGTCGTACACGCCATCGTAGTCAAACGTACTCGCATCGAGCGCCTCGGCCTCCTCTTGCTGCTTGCGCACCGCCTTGGACACGGGGGCCGGCGCGGAGCTGCTCGGCACCTGCGGCTCGTCGTCGTCGTCGTCCCATGCCCGCGGCCGCGCCGCCGCCTTGGGGCGCGGCCCCTGGAGCGAGATGCGCACGGGGGCCATGGTGGAGGTACTATGTCAGGCTCGGCAGGGCGTGCCACACGGCGAGGGGCGTCGGGACGTACTCGTGGCTGACGAGCGCCATGCCGACCTCAAAGGCAATGAGGTAGATGATAATCAGCTCCATGCGGTGGCTCGACTCCTCGGTGAGGAGCGCGCGCAGCACCTCGAGCAGGTGCTCGCAGTGGTTCAGCTTCGCGTTCAGCGACTCGATGCGCGGCCTGATGTCGAGCGCCTCGCACGTGTGGCGGTACAGCGCCTCCATGTGGCTATTGTCCCAGTACAGCTCGGGGTCGTCGAGAAAGTTGTCGCGGTCGAGGTTCAGGTGCTGCCGCAGGCGCAGCAGCGTGCCCATCTTGCGGATCAGCGCGCGGCGGGGCAGCGGCACCTTGCCGTTCTGCTCGAGCTGCTCGGGCATAAGCGACACGCTGCGCAGGTACTGCGCGAGCACCGCCTCCTGCACGGACAGGCGCGCGGACGCCGCGAGGCCCTGCGAGATCGCGAGGCGCGCGCGCAGGAGCTGCGTCGAGGCATCGGCGCGCGCGCGGCCCGCCCACTCGCGGCTCGGCTGCCCCACGACCACGAGGTCGCCGACGACGCGCGTCGGCTCCGCGGGCAGGTGCACAAACTCCATCGCCTCGTCGCCCGCGACGTCGTACGGCAGCTCTTCCACGCCCGCAATCACGTCGCGGTGCAGCGCGGCCTTTTGCTCGGGCGCCATGCCCCACGCCACGTAGCAGCCTGCACGGAAGAGAAAGGCGCTGCCCATGCCCAGCGCGTCGCTGCTCGCGGGCGGCGCCGGCACATACAGCGCCTCGCGGTCCTCGAGCCACTGCCAGCCGCGCGGCAGGCGCCCGCTGCGCACGAGCGCGTCCAGGTCGTACGAGCGCGCCGTCGCGAGCGCCGCGATCTCGGGCAGGTCGGTCGGCACCGCCGGCGCTGGCGCTGGCGCCTCGTCCCCTTGCGACGCCACCTGCTCACGCAGCGCGCGGCTCTCGAGCGCGAGCGCCTTGGCCTTCGCACTCGGCAGGCGCGCACGGCGCTGCGCCGCCGACGCCGGCGCCCCGGGGCGCGCGTCGGCAGGCGCAGGCGCCAGCAGGCCGCGCGCCTCGAGAAACTGGCGCAGCGTCGATGCGCCCGGCTGTGCCTTGCTCTTCGTCGCATGAGGCGCGCGCGCCGCCGCTGCGCTCGCCTGCGAAAAGGCGCGCGCGCCCGTCGCGAGGCGAACGAGATGGTGGCGCAGCATAGGCTTTGTCAGCGCCGCCTGGCTCGTGCCCGTCTCCACGATGGCGCATGAATCGGACCGCCTGCTGCCCAACGCCGAGTCGGGCGTGCCGCGCCGCGCGTTCAAGTCGCGCGCGTGTGAGTTTGCTGCGGTGCTCTTCCTGCTGCTGCTGCTCGCGGCTGGTGTTGTGCGCATCACGCTGCGCGACGACCGCCGTGCGCTGCGCGAGCTGTGCACATCGCGCGCGTGTGTGCTGACCGCCACCGAGCTGATCCAGGCGATGAACGAGACGGCGGACCCGTGCGACGACTTCTACGAGTTTAGCACGGGGGGCTGGCGCGCAGCGCACCCGATCCCCGCGGACGCCGGCCTGTTTGGCGTGGGACAGTGGGTCGCGGCGCAGAACGACGAGGTGGTGCGGCGGATCCTCGCGCGCCCCGTCGACGACCGCACGCTCTCGCGCATGGACCAGATGAACCTCGCGATGCTCAAGACGCACTATGACGCGTGCATGGACACGCGCACGCTGGACCTGGCCGGCGGCCAGCACCTGCTCGACTCGCTCAAGGAGCTGTACGGCGCGCTGCAGGGCGCCCACAACCTCACCGACGCGCTCGTGTGGCTGCACCTGCGCGACATGCCGGCGCTCTTTGCCATGGACATCACCGGCGACCCCGGCTACGCGCCGACGACCGCCACGCCGACGCTCGTGCCCGGCGAGCTCGGTGTGCCGGACGCCTCGTACCTGGACGACGCGGACGCGCGCGAGCTGTACCGCACGCAGCTCGTGCGTGCCGTGCACGAGCTGCGCCAGGTGCATGCGGACGCGCGCGAGTCGGTCGCCGACGCGGTGCTCGAGTGGGAGCACGGCCTCGCGCGCCTGCAGCCGGACGCCGTATCGCTGGCGGACCCCAATGCGACGTACAACCCGATGAGCGTGCGCGAGCTGCAGACGCTGGCGCCCGCAATCGACTGGGCGCGCTACCTGCATGCGATGAGCCCGCACGTGCAGCCGCACAAGGTGATTGTCGCGAGTCCGACGTACCTCGCGGCGCTGAGCGAGCACGTCGCCAGCGCCGATCCGCTCACCGTGCGGGCGTACCTGTACTGGACGGTGGTGCGCACCATGGGCCTGTACCTCGGCCCGTCCGTGCCGCTCGCGCAGCCCGCGCGTGCGCTGCGCAACTATGCGGCCGGTGTCCCGGCCGATGCACCCGAGGACCGCGCGGCGACGTGCCTCGCCGCGCTGAATGGCGCGCTGGGCTACATGACCGGGCGCTTTTTCGTGCAGGCGGCGATGCCGCCCGGGACGAAAGAGGCGGTCGAGGAGCTCGTCGAGCATATCCGGCAGGCGTTCTACGACCGCCTCGCGCAGCTCGCGTGGCTCGACGACGCGACGCGCGCGCGTGCGCGCGCCAAGGCGGCGGCGATCACGGTCAAGGTCGGCTACCCCACGCACCCCGACACGACGAGCGCGGACGCGGTGCATGCGTGGTACGCGGCCCTGCCCGTGGTCCCCTCGTACTACCAGAACGAGATCGATGGCCGCCTCTTCCGCGTGAAGCGCGCGTGGTCGTACCTGGGCGGCGAGCTGAATCCCGAGCTGCTCGGCGACCTGATGACCACCGAGGTGAACGCCGAGTACAGCGCGGACCACAACGAGATGGCGTTCCCGGCCGGCCTGCTGCAGAGGCCGTACTTTGACGCGTCGTGGCCGCAGTACCTGCAGTACGGCGCGCTCGGCACGACCGCCGGTCACGAGCTCTCGCACGCGTTCGACCCGAGCGGCCGCCAGTTCGATGCGCACGGCCTCCTGCGCGACTGGTGGACGCCGGCCACGAGCGCGCAGTTCGAGGCGCGCCAGCAGTGCATTGCGGCGCAGTACGGCAACTACACGTGGCCCGACGGCCGCGGCGGCGCCGCGCACGTCCAGAGCGCCCTCACGCTCGGCGAGGACGTCGCGGACGCCGGCGGCCTCGCGCAGAGCTACGAGGCGTGGCAGAAGCTCGTGCGCAACGGCTCGATGGACACGCTGCGGCGCAACCGCCTGCTGCCCGGCCTGCAGCACTACACGCAAGAGCAGCTCTTCTTCCTTGCGTACGGCGTCGCGTGGGCGCGCAACATTCGCACGGGCGAGGCGCTCAAGCGGCTGCACACGGATCCACACTCGCCGACCAAGTACCGCGTGAACGGCGCGCTGGCCAACTTTCCGCCGTTCGCCAAGGCGTTTGGGTGCCGCGCCGGGCACGACGCCATGGCACGGGCGCCCGCGGAGCGCTGCGAGATTTGGTAGCTATACATGGTTCTCGTACACAGACACGCGGCAGTCCTCGCCGCCCGCCACGAGGCGGTCGCCCTCGGGCGTCCAGTCGAGGCCCAGCACCTTGGTGCGCGCGGCGCCCGTCGTCGCCTGCGGCTGCGCCAGCGCGAACAGCGCCTTTTTCGGCGAGCGCAGGTCCCACACGTGGATGCGCCCGTCGTACGCGCCGGACGCGAGCAGGTGCACACTCGTCGGATGCGCACGCACCGCGCTCACCGGCGCCGCATGCGCATGCGCCATCGCCAGCGCCGTGTTCGTCACGTCGCGAAAGTCGTACAGCGCGAGCGAGTGGTCCATGTGCCCCGTGACCAGCTCGTACGTCCCGCCGCCGCGCACGGGGTCGAGGCACAGCGGCACCTTGTCCGAGGCCTTCTGCGCACGCAGCGCACCGCCGGCCGGCACGTCCCAGCACTTGACCGAGCCGTCCCAGGCCGCGCTCCACGCACAGTCGCGCCCCAACGCCGCGATCGCGCGCGCATTCGTCCCGGGCGTCGGCGCCGTGCCGAGCGCGCGCGCCGCCGAGGCTCCGAGCGACGCCGGCACATGGTGCAGCACCAGCGTCGGCGCACGCGGCGCGTCCACGCCCTCGGTGTCGGCGGGCACCGCGCCGTGCGCGCCGCGGCGCTTCTTGGGGCCCGGCGCGGACGTCGGCGGGAAGCGCGCATCGTGCGGCACGTCCCAGAGCGCCAGGGTGCCGTCCCAGCTGGCGCTCAGCAGGCTGACGCGGTCGCCTTGCGCTGCCACGTCGAGGGACGAGACGGGCAGCGTGTGGTGCGGGAGGAGCGCCGCCACGCTCAACGGCACGCTCTTGGACGCCGCGTCAGGGCAGCGCCACACGGCGACCGTGCCGTCCATGCTGCCCGTCGCCACGGCGTCGCCACGCGGCGTGAGCCACTTGGCACACGTCAGCGAGACGTGGTCGCCGTACGCGGGGAGGTACGCGCGCGGCTCGGCGTCAAGGTTCTCCGTCTCGTACACCCGCGCGATGCCGTCGTACGAGGCCGTGAGCAGCGCGCCGCTGCACGCGGCGTCGATCGAGGCGACCCAGTCGTCCTGGCGCGCGGCGTCGCGGAACGTGGGCGGGAGCGTGCTGCGGATGTACTCGAGCTCGAGCGTCGTCTCGGCGCTGCTCGCGTTCTGCGCGAGGTACTCTTCCAGACTTGTGCGCAGCAGCTCGCCGTTGACGATAAAGTCGAACGGCACCGGCGCAGGGGCCTCGCCCGTGGCGGCGGTGGCCAGCACCTTGTTGACGAGGGTCGACAGCTGCGAGCGGCGCCACGTTACAGGCACCATGTATGGCACATACGGAATCGAGCAGCCCGGCAGCGAGGTGCGCAGGCGGATCGGCATCGTCGCCGGCGCCGCGGCCGGCGCGTCCAGCGCCTCGTCCTGCATGGTAGCGAAGGCCAAAAAAAAACCACGTGGGACGGGTCTGTGCACGTGCACGTGAGTCGGCTTCGGCGCCCGCGCCGACTCGCTCCTTGGCATGTCGACTCGGTTCGTGTCTCGACTGGTCCGCGCGGAGGCGCTCTCGCGCGCGGCGTCCGTGCGACCTAGCGCCTCTGTGCGACCTGTGGCTCTGTGTGTGGGCCCAGCTGTGGTGCCGCAGCGCGCGGTGCGCCCGCTGACCACAACGCGCGCCGTTGCGCTGCCGAGCAACAAGAACGATGTGGCCAAGAGCGATGAGCCCAAGGCGTCTATGCCGGTGCGCGTCTGGAACAAGGTCAAAGAGGAGGCCATGCACTACTGGCACGGCCTCAAGCTGCTCGGCAAGGAGCTGAGGATCTCGACGCGCCTGCTGCGCCGCATGATCCTCGGCTATACGCTGACGCGTCGCGAGCACCGCCAGCTGCGCCGCACGATGGGCGACCTGCTGCGCCTGATTCCGTTTATTCCATTCGTGATCATTCCCGCGGCCGAGCTGCTGCTGCCGATCGCACTCAAGATCTTCCCCAACATGCTGCCGAGCACGTTTGAGAGCAAGTTTGCCGCGGAGGAGAAGCGCCGCCGCCTGCTCAAGCTGCGCCTCGAGATGGCCAAGTTCCTGCAGGAGTCGATCAAGGCGGGTGGCCTCCAGGTGTCCGACTCGGTCAAGGACTCGGACGCGTTCAAGGAGTTTTTCCACAAGGTGCGCATCGGCCAGCACCCGACCAAGGAGGACGTGATCAAGGTGGCCAAGCTGTTTGACGACGACCTGACGCTCGACAACCTGACGCGCCCGCAGCTCGTGTCGATCTGCCGGTACATGCAGATGACCGCGTTCGGCACGGACAACTACCTGCGCTTCCAGGTGCGCCACGCGCTGAACCGTATCCGGCAAGACGACCTGGTGATCCGCAACGAGGGCACCGATGCCATGTCGTACGTCGAGCTGCTCTCCGCGTGCCAGAGCCGCGGCGTGTGGACGCACAACCGCACGCGCGAGCAGCTGCAGGAGGGCCTGGACGTGTGGATCAATTTGCACATCAAGGAGCGCATCAGCGGCACGCTGCTGATCCTCAGCCGCGCGTTCTACTTTGTTGGCGAGCCGGAGGACGCCAACGCGACGTACCAGGACATGCAGATCAAGGGTCTCGAGCTGACGATGAGCTCGCTGCCCGACAAGCTGCTCAACGAGGCCGAGCTGCACTTTAGCAAGGACGCCGCGACGAACAAGCAGCGTCTCGAGGTGCTCCAGGAGCAGGAGGAGCTCATCGAGGACGAGGCCGAGCAGGAGGAGGAGCTGCAAGCCGCGCGCGATGCCGAGCGCTCGCGCAAGGACGCCGAGACGGTCGAGGCGACGCGCATCCTGCCGACAGCCTCCTCGACGCGCGTCGACGACGCGCGCATGACCGAGGAGCAGCTGAGCGAGCTTGGCGAGGCGCTCGCGATCCTCAGCGCCAAGTCGTCCGTGCTGCGGGAGCGCAAGGAGCTCTCGGACCTGATGGGCGAGCTGCCGCCAGAGGACGCGGGCGCCGACGACGGCTCGCCCAAGGCCAAGAGCCTGTACCGCCGCGTGCGCGCGATGCTTCAGCGCATCGACAAGCAGCTCGAGGACTTTGACAAGGACGTCGGCGGCCGCATGCACCTCATCGAGGCGAGCTCCACCGGCAAGATCAGCGTGGACGACCTCGAGCAGGCGCTGCGCCTGATCCGCCACCGCCCCGACGAGGAAGTGCTCCAAAAGCTCGTCGACAAGCTCGACATCGACCTGGACGGCCTCGTGCCGCTCAACGACGTGCTCGAGCTCGCCGGGCAGGACAGTACGCTCGAGGCCAGCTACGGCGGCGAGGTCAAGGACATTCAGCACGAGAGCTCCAAGCTGCTTTCCAAGAAGCCACGCAAAAGCGATATTGTAGAGGAGTAAATAGCTACATGCGCTTACCGGTAATGGCCAGCTTCGAGGCCTGCTTCGCCTTCTTCTTCCCCGTCACGGACGAGAGCGGCACATAGGCGTACGGGCTCATTCCGCCTTTCTGCACATCGCCCTGCGCACGGCGCGCCTTGAACTCGGCGCCGATCGCCTGCTTGGTGCGCTTCGGTCGGCGCGGCGCATCGGTCGGCGCGGGCGCCTCGTCGTCGTCGTCCTCGCGCTCGTTCGCGCGCGTCCGCTTCGTGTTCTTGTTAAACTTGACCGCACCGCCACGGCCAAACGTAAAGCCATCGACGCCTTGCGACTTGGCCAGGTACGCACTGCCCGCCTGCGCGTCGACCTCGGCAGCAGGCTCCGCCGCCGCCTCGTCGCCGGGAATGCGCAGGCGCCCGGACTCGTCGGTCTCGAACGCCCGTGCCTCCTGCCCCGGCTGCCGTCGCGCCGCGCGCGGCCGCGGCCGCGCCGTCGTCGCCTGCTCGCCCAGCAGGTCGACGGGCATATCGTCGTCCTCCACGAGGTACGTGTCGTCCTCGCGGTGCCGCTGGCGCGGCGCGCGGCCGCGGCGCCCACGCACGTCTGGCTCGTCGTCGCTCTCGTCCGACTCGGACGCGCTGCCGTACAGCGCCTCCTCAAACGCGTCCGTGCCAATATCCCGCGGCTTGGCCTCGACCTCGTCGGCCTCCTGCGTGCGGCGGCGCTTCGCGCGCTCCTTGCGCTTGCGGATATTCGTAATCAGCCGCTGGTGCTCCTCGCCGACGTGCGCACGCACCGCCGCCTCGCCGTACCGCCGCAGGAGACGCTCGAGCATGTGGCGCACACGCCCCTTGAAGTGGTTCTTGTGCACGTTCTGCACCTGCATCAGCGCAGGCACGAGCGTCGGCAGCGCCGCCTCCATCGAGGTGGGCGGCAGCGTAACAAGAGCCACCTTGCAAAAGCCGAGCGCACCCTTGAGGATCTCGCGGTTCGTGCTCTCGAGGAACACGAGCATCGTCGCTAGCAGCTCCGACACCGTCTCGGCCGGCAGCACCGCCGCAAACTCGTACAGCAGTCGCGCTAGGGCCGCAATCGTCGCACCAATCATGTGCGAACTCGCGCCGGCCAGACCAGCGACGACCATCATCACAAACTCGTTGGCCGATGCCTCTGCGACGCCCTCCGCGCCGCCCACCTGCGCGCGATCGATCGTGCCGCCCGCTTGCAGGCGGTGGCCCATCTGCACGAGCAGGTCGTACGCGGCCTCACGCGCGCCTTGATTCGCCTCCTTGGTGCCGAGCACCGCCTCGGGCACGAGCGCGCCCAGCACACCGAGCTCGGCGGGCGGCACATGCGCCACGACCGCCGCCAGCAGCTGCAGCCGGTCGCGCACCGCGCCTGGCTGCACGTCGAGCGCGGCCCACGCCTGGAGGAGCGCAGGCACGCCATAGTGCGCACGCAGGCCCGGCGCCTCGCTGCTCCGGAGCAGGCGGCCAAGCACGCGGTACGCTTTCTTCTGCAGGCCGCCGTCCGCTTTCGGCAGCACACCCATCGCGAGGTCAAACAGCGCACGCGCCTCGGCGCCATGCACGTACGGCACGAGCGCCACGCACAGGTCCAGCATCGTGTGGGGCACAGGCGGCACGTACCGCGGACTGTTCGCCTCAGGCTGCCCCGGCGCCGGCGCGGACGGCACATACGTCTGCAGCGACTGCTCGAGCATCGCACGCACCCTCGCAAACGTCGACGCCACGCTCGGCGCATCGAGGATCGCCAGGTACACGCCCATGCACTCCATCACCGGCCCACGCGCCTGCGACGGCAGCTCGGCGAGCAGCTGGAACAGCGCCGCAAGCAGCGGCGCGGCCATCTGCGCAAGGTGCGCCAGAAAACGCCGCCCGTCCGCCTGGTCGACGCCGACCTCGCGCCGCAGCTGCGCGGACGGCGCATGCGACGCGACGAGCGACTCGGTGCGCTGCACCAGCAGCGCAAGCCCCTGCAGCACCGCTGGCCGCAGCGCGCGCTGCGTACGTAGCACCTGCACCAGCAGCTCCAGCACCGCCGGCGTCAGCGCCTTCTCCACGTCGCGCGCCAGATCACAGTAGCCGGGGAAGCACGCCCAGATCTGCTCGATCAGCGCCTCCATCACTTTGGCCTCCACAGGACGCGCCGCGCGCCCGTCCGATGGCTGCTCCGCCTGCACACGCAGCTCAAAGAGCGCCTCGCTCAGCGGCACAAACTCGTCGATAAAGTGCGCGAGCTCCGTGTTCGTCGTGTGCGCACGCAGCAGCGGCAGCAGCCACGCACGCCCGCGGCCATGCGTCGCAGGACGCCCCTCTTCCAGCAGCTGCAGCGGCAGCCGCGCGAGCACCGCACGGGGGCCACACGCCGCGATCGCAGCGCCCAGCACGGCGTCCGCGTCGGCGCGCGCATCAAAGTGCTTTTGCGTGCGCAGCGCCGCGACCTGCTCGACAGTATCGAGGAGCAGCGGCACCGCCGGCGGCACCGCACCAGCCTCGAGCGGCACACGCAGGCGCGTCACGAGGCTCGCGAGCACCTGCAGCACGTCTGCACGCGCATGTGTGTAGGTGAGCGCGTGCGCTCCAAGCGCATCGCGCAGCGAGTCGATCAGCGAAGCGAGCGGTGCAGACGCCTCCGCGAGCGCCTCCGCGACGGCCGCATCAGGCACGCAGTAGCGCGCGAGGCCTTGGAGCAGCGCGCGCGCAGCCAGGCGCACATCGCTCGATGCACGCGCAGCGTCCGAGTGCGCCGACAGGCCCAGGTGCAGTACGTCCGCCCACAGCGCAGGCGTCGCGGACCACGCGGCCGCCGGGTCCGCCGCCGAGTACGCGACCATGCAGGACTCGAGCACGCGCAGGTACGCAGGGAGCGTCTGCACATCCGTGTGGGCCGGCACATGCGCCGGCGCACGCAGCGCCTGGATCGTCTGGCGCACAAGGGTCGCGTCGCGCGGCGGTGCCTCGGTCGGCGCATCGAGCGCGCTCTTCTGCACAGGCGCGCGGAAGAGCGCAGCGAATACGTCGTAGACGGCAAGCGTCAGGAATGGGTTCGATAGTGCGGGCAGCGCCAGCAGCGCAGGCACGAGCGGCGCCGTGGCGTCCGCCGGCACGAGCGGCACGAGCATCTGCAGGAGCGCACACACCCAGATGCCGGTGCTCGCTGCGCCTTCGGCGGCGCTCTGCTGGCGCTCCAGTGCCGCGCGCTTGGCATTCTTCGCCTGTCCGCTCTTCTTGTCGTAGTCAATGCGTGTCTTGGCCGTCGCAATGCCGCGCGCCGTCGCGACGTGCTCGAGGGTCTGGGCGGCCCAGCGCAGCGTGCGCGTAGCGTACGGGTGGCTGTGCGCCCACGCTGGAAGGCCCAGCACATGCGCCACTAGCTCGTGGGCGCGGCGGCGCACCTTGGGGCGCGCATCGATGCACAGGCCCAGCACGAGGTCCCACACGGCGGTCCAGGTGCGCTCGCGCTCGAGCGCCGCGCGATCGTGCGGAGGCACGTGGTCGAGAAGGGACTCGACGACGCCGAGGGCCGCGCGGATGCGCGCGTTCATGTGCTCGCTCGCGCCGTGCGGCTCGGCGAGGGGCGCGGCGACGGCGCTCAGCAGCGCGACGCTCTTGGCGCGCACGACGCCAGGCGCGACGTGCGGCAGCACGATCGAGAGCAGGTACACGGCAGATGCGTGCACGTCCGGCGTGACCGACTCGGCGCTGAGTAGGCTCTCGAGCGCGAGCAGGTAGGCGGTCGGGCCGGTCGCCTCGTCGGTGGCGTCGGCGGCCGCGCGCTCCGCAAGCGTCGCCTCGATCGCGACAAGCAGCTGCGCGGGGGCACGCTGGTTCTCCAGCTTGGATGTCTTGAGGTGGCGGATCCGAGCGAGGGCCTGCTCGAGGCCCACGCGGCGCTCCTCCATGTGCGCTGCCTCCGCCATGGCCGTGCAAGGTCGAGGCGCTGCACAAAAAGTTTTGTTGGCACGTGACATTCGCGGCCCTCCCACCGCCGTGGCGCCACTCTGGCTGTCCCTGGATGCACGCGACGCTGGCCGCGCGTGCGGCGACGCCGACGCCGGCGGAGCCGCTGACGGCATATGCGATGTCGTATCTGAACGCACATGAGCTGAGTGCGCCGTCAGAGCGCTACGTGTACATATTATGGATCCTTTTTGCGTGTTTCACGGTGCTCCTCGGCGCCGAGCATCTCACTGGCATCACGCAGCGCACGTGGATCGGCGCGCTGTGGACCAAGTGGTCGACGATGCACTATGTGCCGCCTGCCGAGCGCACTGGGAACAGCACGCTGCGCGCGCTGCAGCAGCGCCTGTACCGCATCACGATGGTGTCGCTGCGTGCGAACCACGTCATGATGCTCCTCGTGCTCTTCATCCCACTGCTCCTCCTGTCGCTGATTGGCGCCGACTACATTGACCCCAAGTCCGGGCTCTTCTCGAATACCTACTTTCCGAGCCCGGACGAGGTGCAGGCCGCGCACGCGGCGCTGGAGCGCCGCCTGATGCAGTGGGGCCGCGGCGACTTTCCGCGCGTCATGACGCACAAGCCGACGTACACGCTGCCGTACCACACATTCTGGTCGATGGGCAGCCGCCTGGGCGACTTTTGCAATGCGCTCACGCCCATGGTCATCCTGTTCGCGCTGAAGCAGGCGCCCCTCGCGCTGCTCTCGCTGCCCATCTTTGGGCGCTATGCGTCCAACTCGCTCGCGTTCCTGCACCGCTGGGGCGGGCGCCTCCTCTGGCTGTATGCGTCGCTGCACACGATCCTGTGGGCGATCCAGGTGCAGCGCGACACGGCGGCCAAGGCGGACCTGTGGACGCACCTGCTCGCTGTGCCGCGCTTCCGCTGGGCGATCACCGCGTACATCTTCCTCACGCTGCTCACGGTGCTCTCGATCGAGCCGATCCGCCGCATGCACTACGAGTTTTTCTACATCACGCACCTGGTGTGCGTGATTGGGTTCATGGTCGGCACATGGGCGCACCACCCCCAGCTCGGCGGCTGGATGCTCGCGGGCTTTGTCGTGTGGGGCGCGGAGCGCGCGTGGCGTCTCGTGCGCGTCATCTACCTCAACTACAGCGAGCGGCCGCCCGAGCTGAAGCGCAGCATGGCCGAGTACCAGCAGGTCACGCACGCCAACGCGTCGACCTTCTCGCTGGCGAGCAAGAGCGAGCCGGACCTGTTCAGCACGCTCGAATCGGTCGACATGTCGCGCTCGGAGACGCCGCTGGCGGTGCCGCCGGGCTCGGTGGTGCCCATCCCGTTTCGCCCGGTGGTCTCGGATGCGCTGCGTGGCCAGCTGTTTCCCGGCTTTGCGTTTGTGCAGCCGCTGTCCGGCCAGATGATGCGGCTCGTGCTGCGCACGAGCCGCCCCATGCCGTGGCGCCCCGGCCAGTGGCTGTTCCTCCAGCTGCCGAGCCTCAGCTGGGTGCAGTCGCATCCGTTCACGATCGCTGGCTCGTACGTACGCGACGCGCGCCACGGCTACGTCCCGGGGGACGTGGACGTGCACTCGCCCGACCGTGACCAGCTGATTGTCCTGCTGATCCGTGCGCGCGCAGGCCTCACGCGGCGCCTGTGGCTCGACGTGCAGCGCCGCTGCGAGGCGCAGGCGCGCCTCGCGGTCACGCAGCCCGGCAGCACGCCGTCCATGTTCCCGCTGCTGCATGGCGGCGCGGTCGCGAGCCAGGTGCAGGGCGTGTACATGCGTGCGATTGTCGATGGCCCTTTTGGCGATGCATCGCGCATCGACTGGGGCGCGCACGCCTCGGTGCTCCTCGTGTGTGGCGGCTCGGGCGTGTCGCTCGGCCTCTCGATCCTCGACTACCTGTGCCGCAAAATCGCGCGCGTCCTCCGGGGCGAGACGGTGCATGGCCTGTACCGCCGGCCGTTCCTCACGCGCCGCGTGCGCTTTGTGTGGGTGATGCGCGAGTATGCACATCTGCAGTGGGCGGCCAGTGCGCTGCGCCTCTGCCTCGAGATTCTGCCGCCGGCGAACTTGCGCGTGGAGATGTACGTGACGCGGGGACGCGCGCGCCCCGTGTCGCATGCGGTGGGCGACGCGCCGCCGGCGGAGCACGGCGACCCGACGCTCACGTCGATGGGCCTGGACGCGAACGATCTCGTGCAGTTTGGGCCGGACGAGGACGGGCCGCTGACGCTCGTCGACCAGACGATGAACGAGATGATCCGCAAGGAGGGCCAGCTGCGCCGCGCACGTACGCGGCGCGCGCGCTCGATGCGCCGTCCTGCGCGCCGCGCCCAGGCGCCGCCGCTGCCGGCCGAGCCGCCGCTGCCGCCGCCGGATGCGTCGCTCATCTCGCCCCCCGGCGACGAGTCGTTCACGGCGCAGCATGCGAACGAGCTGGCCGATGAGGACCTCATGCGCCACGGCGTCGATGCGCTGCGCACGCCGACGCCGAATGCGGCGCCGCGCCCCGACATGAGTCCCACCTCGGTGCTCAACGAGTACTTTACGCTACCCACCGATCTGCCTGATACCTTCCCGATGGTGCCCCTGGCGCCGGCGCCTCGGGCACCGAGCCCCGCGCTGCCGGACGAGGCGCCCGAGGCGCCGGTCCCGGCCTATGCGAACTTGGACCTGCACGAGCTGCAGGACTTTGACATCCTCTCCGAGATGACGCGGGGGGGCTACCCGCCCCTCGACGAGATCGTCGGCACGGAGATGGGCCAGGCCGAGGGCCGCTCGATCGCGGTGGGCTGTGGCCCCGCCGGCCTCCTGGCGCTCCTGCGCAAGGTCGTGTCGCGCCACGTGCATGTGCGCCGCGCGTGGCATGGCGATGCGCGTGCGCATGCGAATCTGTTCACCGAGTCGTACGCGACGTGAGGCGCGGGTCGTCATGACGATACACGTCGCGGTACCGCCGGACTAGTAGGTTGAGGAGGCTGCCGAAGAACAGAGCCACGAACGTCGAGTAGAAGAGAATGACATTGTATGGCATGGAAAAGTCGGGCACCGCCACATCCAGGAGACTCGGCTCCGTGTAGATGCGCGAGGCCTGCACGCGGTGCACGTCGAGACCGCGGTGCACGTCCGCCCACGGCCGGCTGCCTCGGAGCGGGAGAAAGAGCGCGGGCGGCAGGTCCACGCCGCGGTGCGAGTCGGGCATGTGCTCATTGTAGTGCAGCATGTGCTTCTCCAGCGTGTACGTGAGCCAGAGCGCGCTGGACGCCGGCACACGCAGCAAGAGCTCGAGCGAGCCGTCCCGGCGACGCACCTCGGGAGGCACGTACGACGCATTCTCCACGAACGGCCTGTCCATGTCGTCCCTGTACCGCACAAAGTCTTCGTCCTCGTCGTGCATCAGCCACACATCCGTGCGCAGCGTGTGCAGCAGCGGGCGCACCATGCGCGGCACATGCTCGTAGTAGACCACATGCACCGTCTCGCCCGGCAGCGCGTTGACCAGCCTCACACGCACCGTATTGCGCTCCTGACCATGCCCCAGGACTTGGCGCATCACGGACAGCGGCGGCGCCAGCTGCAGCGACTCGGACGCAGGCGCCGCAAATTCCACGTCCAGTGCGCCGCCGTAGTCGTCAAGCGTGCGCGTATCGTACACGTACGTCGAGCGCGGCTCCGTGTACGTGGCCAGCGCGCCGGTGCGCGGCAGCGGCTCGTCGTCGTCGTCGTCGTCCTCCTCCTCCTCCGCCGGCGCGACGGGCGGGAGCGGCGGCGTCCCACTCAGCACGCGGATGTGGCTCGACGTCGCGGCCGGGCACGTCGACGTGAGCGCCGTGCCGAGCAGGTCGCGCAGCGTCCATATCGTGTCGTGCGCTGACGGCGGCCGCGCGACCATTTGCACGCGCAGCTGCACCGTCCATCGGCCATCGGCTTGCGTCGCACGCAGCCCAATGCTGTGGAACTCGGCGCCAAGGAGCGCGTGCGGCCTCACGAGGCTCGCGAGGCCCGCGCCGCCCTTGCACGGGAGCAGCTTGAGCAGCGGCGATAGGTTTTCCGTACACACACTCTCCGAGGGCAGGTAGCTGTGCAGGACGGGGCGCGGCCCAAAGTACGGCCAGTGTGGCTGCGCCGTCGTCGTCTCGTCGACGGCGTCCAGCGACGCACACGAGATGCTCGCGAGCGCCGACATGAGCATGCGCCAGCGCGGCCACACTTCCGTGTCGTTGGACAGGGCGGCCCATACCTCGGCGCCGCTCGCGACCGCCTCGTCGCCAGCGTCGTCGGCGGCTGGCGAGCCCCACCTGTCGTACATCCAGCGCCCTTTGGTGAGCGAGAGGTGCATGTCCTGCACGCCCAGCGAGGCGACAGGCTGCAGGAGCGCGCGCGGCATCTTGCCAAAGTGGTGCACCGACGCATCGTCGGATGTGAGCGCGAACGTAAACGCGGCATGCACGCGGCCTCCCATGAGCGGTCTCAGCGTCAGCGTCTCGTCAAACGACTCGGGCGCGGCGCGCGCAGGGACCGCAGCGAGCGCAAGGCACGCCGCGGCGCATACCGCCACGATGCATCGCATGGCGGACCGGAGGTGGTGGGTATCTACTCAAATATTACATCAGACCGATCATCATTTTGTGCAACGACTCGGTGGGGAACATCTCCGGCGGCCGGTACGTCATGTACATGGAGGGCTTGGGCGTGCCGTCAAACCCGTACAGCTGCAGCTTGTACGTGGGCTCGTTGTAGTGCGTGTACGTCGCAATGTAGAAGCTCTCCATCATCTCCTGCTGCGCATAGTACTGCACCTTGTTGCTGCGGTCACCACACGAGTTCGACAGTTGCTGCCGCCCATCCGCTTTAAATGGATCGAGGACGAGCGACGCATTCGGGTAGATGGTAAAGTTGCCGTGCTGCCAGACCAGCTGGGCCGTAAAGCATTTGGGATTCGACGTGTCCTTCCGCATGTACTGGTAGATCGCCTGCTCCCAGTATCCCGTCGTATTGGTCTTCATCGTAAAGCTGTACGCCTGCCCTGCATTGGCGGGAATGTTGAATGTATTGTTCACGAGGTTGAAGAACGTGGGGCCGGTCACCACCGCGCCCGTGCCTGTCGACCAGGTGCCATCGAGCGTCGTATCAGCAATGATCTTGGCGGCCAGACAGCATGGCGCTAGGACAAGGACCACGCATGCAAAGACACAAGCACGCATCAAGGACGAGCGAGCATGCATGGGACGATGCATCTGGTCTGGAGGCAGTGGGGTCTGCGACCAGGTCATAAACATGGAAACACCAATCACATTAAACCTTCGCGCCCCAGGCCCCGGACCTCCGTGTCGCACTCCAGCCACACGTCACGTGTTGCACACCCCGCCGCCGCCTCGGCGGCACCGTGCACCGTGATGCCAAGGACCGGCGCGCGACGGCGCGTGCGCAGCGACAGCGCGGGGCGTGCGGCATGACGGTGCTGGAGTAGTCCTTGCACCTGCGTGCTCATGCGCGAAGGGCGCACAGGCGCGCGCGGGGGACTCACAGCCTCGGACGGGCTCGCGTCCGGCGCCGTGGGCGCAGGCGCCGTCCAGTGGGGCCGCGGGCGCCATCCCGGGACGCGTACGTGGGGGGGCACGCGCACCAGGACGCGCATATGCGTAGGCGCTGACCCTGTCGATACAGGCAGCGCCTCCATCAGGGCCCGCACGACCTTGCGCTCCAGCAGCGCCGCCGCCTTGCGCCGCCGCCCCAGGCACTCGTCCGTGTCGTCGAGTCCATTCGCGCAGGCGTCCCAACCGCCCTCGAGACGCATGATAGCCGTCCACTGGGGAAACATGAGCGACGACCCTAGCACGACAGCGACACATAGCTCTGACAACGATACCGCACAGAGAAGAGCATGCAGACGCTCCGTCACTAGAGTCAGCGCGCGCACGGCATGCGCGGCACGCAGCCATGGCGTATGGCCTCGCGGCAGTGGCGGCGGGTCCGGCGCAGTGTCGACCGCCAGGCACGTAGCCGGCCCTTCCAAGCCCTCCGCCTCCATGATCTCGCTCACCTCGCGCTCTAGCTGCGCGACCGGACGGGGCACCTGCCCCTGGGCCCATAGCACGTGCCGAAGGAGCGCGCTCACGAGGAGGACGCGGAGCCGACGCACATGCCCGCCCGGCTGCGTGGGCGCCTCGCCCCACTCGTGCGCGTGCTGCGCCTCGAAGAACGTGTGTGCATCGATCTCGAGCGGCCCTGCGCCGATGTCGTGCAGGGCCATGGCCGACACGGGCGCGGCGCGCGCGCACGCGTGCCACATCACGTGATACTGTCGCCAGCGCAGCCGTGTCGGGGGCCGACCGTGGCCCTCGACGACGTCCAGGTGCACGGCGCAGGTCCGTATAGACGGAACGCTACGCCTGAGGTGTCTGCCAAAATGCAGATGCTCACCAAGTTTGAGTCCAAGTCAAACCGGGTGAAGGGCATTGCCTTTCACCAGAAGCTGCCGCTGCTGGCGGCCTCGCTGCACAATGGCTCGATCCAGCTGTGGAACTACCAAACGGGCACGATCTATGAGCGGCTCGAGGACCACGAGGGCCCTGTGCGCGGTGTCTCGTTCCACCCGACGCAGCCGCTGCTGGTGAGTGGTGGTGACGACTACAAGGTGAAGGTGTGGAACCACAAGACGGGCAAGGTCCTGTTCACGCTGCATGGCCACCTGGACTATGTGCGCACCGTCTTTTTCCACCACGAGCACCCGTGGATCATCAGTGCGTCGGACGACCAGACGATCCGTATCTGGAACTGGCAGAGCCGCACGTGTATTGCGGTGCTGACCGGCCACAACCACTATGTGATGTGTGCGCAGTTCCACCCCCACGAGGACCTGATCGTGTCGGCGTCCATGGACCAGACGGTGCGCGTGTGGGACTACACGACGCTGAAGCAAAAGTCGACGACCGCGCAGCCGATGAGCTTCGACGAGCAGATGGCGCGCGTGAACAACGCGCAGATGGACCTGTTTGCGAATATGGATGTCGTGGTCAAGTACGTGTTGGAGGGCCACGAGCGCGGCGTGAACTGGGTGTCGTTTCACCCCGCGCTCCCGCTCATTGTATCCGCGAGCGACGACCGCCAGATCAAGCTGTGGCGCATGTCCGACACCAAGGCCTGGGAGGTCGACACGTGCCGCGGGCACTACAACAATGTGTCCGCCTCGCTGTTCCACCCCCACGCGGAGCTGATCCTGTCCGTCTCAGAGGACAAGACGATCCGCGTGTGGGACATGGGCAAGCGCACGGCCGTGCAGACGTTCCGGCGTGAGCACGACCGGTTCTGGGTGCTCACGGCGCACCCCCACCTGAACCTGTTTGCTGCGGGCCACGACAGCGGTCTGATTGTGTTTAAGCTGGAGCGCGAGCGCCCGCCGTTTGCGCTGCACAACAAGACGCTGTACTATGTGCGCAACAAGCAGGTGCGCGCGCTCGACTATGGCACGGGCAAGGACCATGCGATGCTGAGCATCCGGCGCCTGGGCAACCAGTACGTGCAGCCGCGCTCGCTGAGCTTCAACCCGGCCGAGCGCAGCGTGATTGTTACCTCGCTCAACGGGGACGCTGGCGTGTACGACCTGGCGCCGCTGCCGCACGCTCCGCCCGCGGAGCTGGGCGAGAGTGGCACGGTGGGCAAGCGCGGGCAGGGCACGACGGCGCTGTTTATTGCGCGCAACCGCCTGGCGGTGCTGCAGAAGGCGACGCAGACGGTCGAGATCCGCGACCTGTCGAACCAGGTGGTCAAGACGGTGGACCTGCCGCCAGCGACGAACGACATTTTCTTCGGCGACCCATCGCACCTTGTGCTGAGCACGGGGTCGAGTGTCCTGCTCTTTGATATGCAGCAGCAGACGGTCGTCGCGGAGCTCGCCAGTCCCGCGGTCAAGTACGTGGTGTGGAGCCCCGACGCGCAGCGTGTCGCGCTGCTGAGCAAGCACACGATCACGCTTACCGACAAGCTGTTTGGTGAGTCGCACATGATCCACGAGACGATCCGCATCAAGAGTGCGGCGTGGGATACGAATGGCGTGCTGCTGTACAGCACACTCAACCACATCAAGTATGCGCTGCCGCAGGGCGACACGGGCATTATCAAGACGCTGGAGCAGCCTGTGTACCTGACGTACATCCAGGGCTCAACCGTGTACTGCCTGGACCGCCAGGCGTGCCCCCGCACGATTGCGATCGATCCGACCGAGTGCCAGTTCAAGCTGGCGCTGCTGCACAAGCGGTACGACGAGGTGCTGCGCATCATCCGCGCGTCGCGCCTCGTGGGCCAGTCGATTATTGCGTACCTGCAGAAGAAGGGCTTCCCCGAGATTGCGCTGCACTTTGTGCAGGACAAGACGACGCGCTTTGACCTGGCCGTCGAGTGCGGCAACCTGGAGGTCGCGCTGGAGACGGCCGAGGCGATCAATGTGCCCGAGATCTGGAAGCGCCTGGGCGAGGCCGCGCTCAAGCTGGGCGCGCACCACATGGTCGAGCGCGCGTACCAGAAGACGAAAGACTTTGACCAGCTGAGCCTTTTGTACCTGATCACCGGCAGCCGCGACAAGCTCGGCAAGATGACTGCGATTGCAGAGCGCCGCGGCAATATGCAGAGCCTGTACCACAATGCGGTGCTGCATGGTGACGCTGGCGCACAGATCCACGTCCTGCGCGGCGCCGGCCTCGGTGCGCTCGCGTACCTGACGGCGCAGCGTGCCGGCGACGCGGCGCTCGCCGAGGAGATTGCGGCGGAGGCGGGCCTCGACCCCGCCGAGGCGCAGGCCGCGCTCGGCACGGGTGCGCCGACTGCGCGTGGCCCGCCGTCGATCGTCTTCCCGACGAGCCAGCACGACTGGCCACTGGCCGAGGCGAAGGAGAACTACTTTGACCAGGCGCTGCTGGCGAACACGGACGGCGGCGTGATCTTTGAGGACAATGCGATTGACGCGCCTGCGGACGATGTGGACGACTGGCTCGAGGGCGACGAGGCGCTGGCCGATGCGTCGGCCGCGCCTGCGCTGGACCTGAACGAAGCGGAAGAGGCGTGGGACCTGGACGAGTCGGCCATGGCGCCGGCCGAGGAGGAGCTGGGCCAGCAGATGGCGCCGCTCACCGACGTGGCCTCGCTCGAGGGCCTTGCGCCTGGCAGCGCCGAGGACGAGCACTGGCTGCGCAACTCGCCGGTGGCTGCCGACCTCGCTGCGGCCGGTGCCTTTGACATGGCGCTGCAGCAGCTGCAGCGCCAGGCCGGCATTGTCCACTTTGCGCCGCTGCAGCCGTGGCTGTGGCGCGCCTATGTCGCGGCGCGCGCTGTGGTGCCGGGCGCCCCTGGCGCCCCGCCGCTGCTGGTGCACCTGCGGCGCAACAACGAGGCGTCGGAGGGCGACCTGGGCAAGGTGCTGCCTGCGAGTGCGCTCTCGCTCGCGTACCTCGAGTCGCATGTGCTGCCGGATGCGTACCGCGCCGTGTCGGCCAACAAGCTGCCCGAGGCCGAGTCGCTCTTCCGCTCGCTGCTGCACCAGCTCGTGCTGACGCCGGCCGCGGACGAGGCGGAGGCGGCGCGCCTCGCGGAGCTGGTGGTCGAGTGCCGCGAGTACCTGATTGGCGTGTCGATTGAGCTGGAGCGCCGCGAGCTCGCTGCGTCCGAGGCGCCGCCCGTCGCGCGGATCCTCGAGCTTGCCGCGCTGTTCACGCATGTGCAGATGCAGCCGCAGCACCAAATGCTGGCGCTGCGGATTGCGATGATGGAGGCGCGCCGCGTCGGGAACCTCGCGATGGCCGGCCACTTTGCGCGCCGCCTCGTGGACCTGCAGCCGCCGGCCAAGGTGCTGCAGGTGGCGCAGCAAATTATCGCGCTCTCGGACCGCCAGCCGCGCGATGCGGTGCCTGTGCCGGCGTACTCGGTGCATGAGCCGGTGTACGTTGTGTGCGCAGGCAGCCACACGCTGCTGCCGGCGGGCGGTGCGAACGCGGTGGAAGACCCGCTGACAGGGGCCAAGTACCTGCCCGAGTTCCGCGGCTCGTTGTGCCGCGTGAGCGGCATTAGCGAGGTCGGGCGCCTCGCCACGGGGCTGCGTAGTCTCGCGTAGTCTATCATCTATAGCGCTAGCGTCAGTGCCTGCACGGAGCCGTACGTGGTCAGACACGCCTTTTACTTGGCACATCATGTGCACAGCGCGAGCGCCGTGCTTCTGTGGCTTTCGCCGTTGTATCGTCCCGCCACCTCGGCACGGAACCTACCTGTGTGGACACTAGGTCATCCCCGGATCATGGGGGCGAAAATCGCGCCCTCCTGACGATGGTTTTACAGTCCACAGTTGCTCTGCCCGCTGCACCAGCCCCCTGGGCGTCCGCCCAGAGGCCACGGCCTACGGCCGCCAGCGCGGCGGGTGAAGAGACTCGAGCGCCGCGCGGCCGAACGGGTTCGTGATCACGTGCTACTACATCTCGTCGCTGGCGCCGGCCGCTTCTTCGCCGCCATGGCGTCTGCGAACCATGCGCTGTCGCGCTTGCTGCGCCACACGCGCCTAAGCACGTACGACCCTGCCGTGCACCAGGTGTACCAGACTCCCAAGGCCCATGCGGTGCGTGGAGACTGGGGTCTGAAGCGCCCGCTGCCGTCGTCGTGGCAGACGAGCGCCGATGCGCGCGCGCAGGTGCCCTACCCCGGCGCGCTGCGCTACGCAACCGTCGAGACCATGGACAACGCACAGGGCCTCACCGACTGGAACGAGGCGGAGCGCGAGCCGCTCTTCCGTGTGCGCTGGCACGAGGCGGGCGCGCGCCTCGGGGACCGCGCACGCCGCGACGTGCTGGGCGTCAGTGTGCTGGGCGACGACGACGTGAACCACGCCCTTGGCCCCCGTCCCCGCATCGCGTACGACCCCGCGACGTGCGCCGATGCGCAAAAGCTCCCCTCGAACGTCGTGTGGGGCGCCCACCACGAGCGCTTCCAGGACCGACCCGACGTGCTGCCCAACTACAATGCGATGGACGAGCGCACGTTCCAGCGCTTCCTCGGCCAGCTGCGCCGCCAGCGCGGCAAGTTCCGCGCTGCACTGCAGGCGCAGCGCGAGCAGGCGACAGTCGCCGCGCAGATGGACGAGCTCGCCCAGGCCGCAGCGCAGCGCCCGGTGAGCGAGGCCGAGTGGCAGAACGCGCAGGCGCCGCGCGAGGTGCCCGCCATCGACATGTGGACCGAGGCGCGCCTTCCGCCCGCGCCGCGCAGCGCCGCGCACTTTCTCGAGGCGCGCGCGCACGCGCGCTTCGAGGCGCCGCAGAGCCACGCGCTGACGGCGCCCGCGCATGCGGCGCCCGCGCACCCTCTGCGCGGCCTGCAGTATGCGCAGCCCGACAGCGTGTACACGTACCTGCTCAACGAGCCGGTGCGCGGCCGCGCGCTGCACCGCGTCGAGGACGCGCGGCGCCAGCGCTACTTTATGGGCTCGGACGCGGCGCTGGCCGTGGCGCTGGGCGGGCACATTGGCCACCTGCCGCTGCAGCACCGCCACGGGCTCGACATGGTCGACTACACGCGTGCGCAACCGCAGCGCGGCGAGTCGTACTTCCGTGTGCTGCACGCGTGGCTCGATATGGCGCCGACCGTGGCGAACGCGCGCCGGGCGCCGCCGCGCCCCGACGTGGACCCTGCGCTGGGCTCGGTGCGCATGCAGGTCATGGCGCTGCGCCGCCCCGGTGGGCGCGGCGAGTATGTGCCGCCGGCGCTCCCTGGCACCCCGCGCTGGATCGATGAGCCGGCGGCGGACGTGGGCCGCGCGCTGCGTGCGACGAGCCCCGAGGCGGGCTCGCTCTTTGGCTCACTCGCGCGGCACTCGCGCGCTGCGCCGGGTCCGCGCGCGAACCCGAAGCGGCAGCGCCTGCAGAAGCGGCAACGCGACCTGCCCGGCTCGGTGCAGCGGGATATCCAGATGCTGAACAACATCAAGAACCTCCTATCGCCTCCGTAGCTATAGATTACGGGTCCATGTTCTTGATGACCATCTCAACGGCGGCGCGGCCCCAGCCGAGGCCGTGGTTGTGGCCGGGGTTGCCTTTGCGGCCGATGCCTGCGCGCTCGAGCGCCTGGTCCTCGGTGAGCGCGGTGAGCACGCCGAGGATGACGGGCTTTTTCTTGTCGAGGCTCACGCGCATGAGGCCCTGGAAGCAGTTCTCGCAGATGTACTCAAAGTGCATCGTCGAGCCCTTGATGACGCAGCCGATCGCGATGACCGCGCTTACATTGTACTTTTCGATCATGCGCATCGTCGCAAACGGCAGCTCCCAGCTGCCCGGCACCGACTCGATCATCACTTGCTGGGGCTTCACGCCGACCTGGGAGAGCGACTGGAGCGTGCCCGAGACAAGCGCCTCAATGACCTCCTGGTTCCAACGTGCATGCACAATACCGATGCGCATCCCCGGGGGGGCGGTGAGCAATGTGTCCGCCGACGGCGGCCCCTTGATCGAGCTCATGGTGTCGGACTGGTCCGAGGCGGCGCCGCGAAGCACCGGCGCCGACCGGCTTAGTCAGAGTCCACGCGCCGGTGCTCGTCGGTCGGCGACGCTCAGGCCTGCTACTACGATGGTCCTCGTGTCCCGCGCTGTACGCGCCTCGCTGCTGTCGCCGTCACGAACCTACGCTCCCTCCGTGTCCCAGCGTGCCTTTTTGCTGGCGCGCCACATGTCGACCCCCGCGACGCCCGTGTCGCGGCTGCACGAGGCGGACTCGCCGGTGCAGCTGCTCTCTGAGGGCACCATGCGCATTGTGCAGCTGAACCGCGAGAAGGCGCTCAATGCCATTGACGAAAACATGATCGACCTGATTCATGAGGCGTTCGACGAGATTGAGCCGTCGCCCAACGCGGCCACGGTGCTGTTTTGCGGCAAGGGCCGCTCGATGTGCGCGGGCGGCGATATCCGCTCCATCGTCGATGCCGCGAACAAGACGGATATGAAGGAGCGCATTGCATCCGCGCGCTTCTTCCAGGGAGAGATTATGCAAAACTACCGCGTGCACACGATGCGCAAGGACACGACCAAGCTCGGGCACCCCAAGACCTACATTGGCCTCTGGAACGGCATCGTCATGGGCGGGGGCGTCGGTATGACCGTGCACGGCCCCGTGCGTGTCGCGACGGACCGCACGATGTGGGCCATGCCCGAGACGGCTATCGGCTACTTCCCCGACGTCGGCCTGCTCTACACGTTCTCGCGCCTCGACGGCGGGGTCGGCACGTACCTCGCACTCACGGGCGACCGCCTGAACGGCGCGGATGCGTACCTGACCGGCCTGGCGACGCACTATGTGCGCTCAAGCTCGATTGAGGAGATGCTGCGCCGCCTCAGCTCGATGCCGATGACGTCGGCCGTGCACGAGGAGGCGGTTCTCGCGGCGATCGAGGAGTTCACCTCGGATCCGTTTGAGGATGATCCGAGCCTGCTGCGCACCTCGATGTTCCTGGGCGACCGCCGCGTCGCCATGGATGCCGTGTTTAGCCGCCCGTCCGTCGAGCAGATCCTAGTCGCGCTCGACAACCTTGCGGAGCGCCGCACCGATGCACCTGTCGCGCAGGAGCTCCAGGCGCGCGGCACCGAGCTCACTGACGACGTCGCG
Source organism: Malassezia caprae (assembly GCA_029542885.1). Classification (NCBI taxonomy): domain Eukaryota; kingdom Fungi; phylum Basidiomycota; class Malasseziomycetes; order Malasseziales; family Malasseziaceae; genus Malassezia; species Malassezia caprae. The sequence goes on from CP119910.1 coordinate 384,919, forward strand.
GAGTGGGCCGCCAAGACGGCCAGCGTGCTGCGCGAGCGCTCGCCGCGCGCGCTCAAGGTCACGCTCCGCGGCCTGCAGCGCGCGCGCGACCAGACGCTCACGGAGAATCTGCATATGAACATCCGGCTCTCGACGGCGTTCTGCGACCTGTCGATTGGCCGCGACTTTTACACGGGCGTCGACTTTGTGCTGGGCAAGGACCCCAAGACAGGCAAGCGCCGCACCGGGACGCCGCCGTGGGAGCCCGCGCGCCTCGAGGACGTGACAGACGAGTACCTCGATACCTTCTTCTTTGGCGACTACCGCAAGGCGCGCGAGGCGGGCCTGCAGCTCGATCTCCTCAAGCTCGAGAACGTGCCGCACACCGGCAAGACCCGCGAGGCGCGGCAGGCGCGCGACGCCGAGGTGCGTGGTCTGGGGCCGCTGCGCTGGAACCCGCACCACAACCCCAACGCGCTGCCGAGCGAGGCGGAGCTCGCGGCCCTGCACGAGGGCAGCCACCCTGCCGCGGGCAGCTACGTGCTCGACCCCGAGGAGCTGCTTGACACCATCTCGCGCCACAAGCACCACAAGCCCGGCGTGCGCACCAAGGTCCAGGACTGGCTCGACCGCCGCGCCCGAGCGGCGCCGTAGCTCGTAGCACGTGATAACTTACTTTATGCTCCTTCGCCGCGCCATGCGCCGGGGCGTGCCGCGCGCGCTCGGCGTGCGCGCGCTCTCTGCGCCGGCGGCCATGCCGCCCACGCTCGCGGCACTGCGGTGCAACGCTGAGCGCGTGCTGGACGAGGGGCGCGAGCTCGCGAACCCCCCCGTCACCGCGCACGGCTGGGTCGTGTCGGCCCGGCGGCAAAAGACGCGCACGTTCCTCGAGGTGAACGACGGGACACTGGGCGGCGACGCCACGCTCCAGGTCGTGCTCAGTGGCGACGTACGTGACGTGGCGCCAGGGCAGGCAGTGTGCCTGCGCGGCGCTATGAAGCGGGGCCGCGGCCAGCGGCGCAGCCAGCGCGTCGAGCTGCATGCCGACAGCGTCGACGTGCTCGCCGACAGCGACCTCGCGACGTACCCCCTCGCGAACGTGATGCAGCGGCATGCGCACGACTCGGCCATCGTGGACATTGTGCGCCGCGAATCGCATCTCAAGGCACGGACGCCGCGCTTCGCGGCCATGGCCCGCACGCGCGCGCGCATGGAGCTGGCCATGGCCGCCTGGTTCGCCGAGAACGACTTTTGCAAGGTCGCGCCGCCGATCATCACCGCGTCGGACTGCGAGGGCGGCGGCGAAATCTTCCGCGTGGTCGCGGACGCCGACGTGCGTGAGCGCGATGCTCTCACGACCTTTTGGTCCGGCCACGACGCGTACCTCACCGTATCGACGCAGCTGCATCTGGAAGCCTTTGCGCTCGGTCTCTCGCGCGTGTGGGCGCTGTGCCCCGTCTTCCGCGCCGAAGGCTCCGCCACGAACCGGCACCTCGCCGAGTTTTGGATGTGCGAGGCAGAGCTTTGCTGGCTCCCGCCGGACGCCGCCGGGCTGCACCGCGTGCTCGACTGTACGGAGCATGTCGTCAAGCGCGCGCTGCACGCCGCCTGGGACGGCGAGCGCGCGCACGACGATATGGCGTTCCTCGGCGCCGAGCCCCACGCCGCATGGCTCTCTGCGCCGTGGCCGCGGGTGCCGTACACCGAGGCCGTGCGGCTCCTGCGCGCGCACCACGCGGCGCCGCCCGTGTGGGGCGACTCGCTGCGCTCCGAGCATGAGCGCTGGCTCGCGGACCACTTTGCGTCGCCTGTCTTTGTGACTGACTATCCGTCCGGCGGCAAGCCGTTCTACATGCGCGAGAACCGCGCCAAGACGACGCTGACGCCGGACCTCGATCCGGAGCGTGTCGGCGCCGAGGAGGCGACTGTCGCGTGCTTCGACCTGCTCGTCCCGGGCGTCGGCGAGCTGGTCGGCGGCAGCGTGCGTGAGGAGCGCCTCGATATGCTGCGCGCGCGCATGGCCCACGCTGGTGTGCAGGCCGCGGGCCTCCAGTGGTACACGGACGACCTGCGGCGCTACGGCGGTGCGCCTCATGGCGGCTTTGGGCTCGGCATGGAGCGCTTGCTCAGCTGGGCGACGCATACCGAGCATGTGCGCGACCTCGTGGGATTCCCGCGCGTCAAGGGGCCGCTGCGGTACTAGGCTCGTCGTCGTCGGACGACGCACATGCGCCCTGCATCTGCTCAGACCACTGCTGCGCAAACGCAGCGATGCTCTGGCCCTGGCTCATCGCCACGACGTCCGCCGGCACCATGTGCGCCGAATAGGTCGGCAGCGCCTGCGTCGCTTGGGCCGCCGACGTCAGCACACGCAGCGGCACCGGCTCCAGAGCCGGCGCGGCGTGCAGCTCGTCAAACGTCCACAGCAGCGTGTCCGTGCGCGGCAGCCACGGGTTTAGGTCCATCACAAAGGCGCGATCGAGGTGCCGCGTCAAGTACACGTCCCACACAATGTTGGTGGGCGCGTGCGGCGCAATGTGTGCGCGATAGCACTTGGCGAGCATGCGCTGGATCTGCGCCTGCACCGCTGGGTCTTGTAGGTGCTCGTAGTACGTCACGTCGCGCTGACACGCGCCAATCAGCTGTCCGTCGCGCACAAAGCAGCGGAACTCGTGGGAGCGCGGCATATCGAACCACTTTTTCAGGACGAGCTGGAGGCGCGGCCGCTCCGGGCGCCGCTCGGCCTCACACGCCTTTTGGAGCTCGCGCAGCTGCACGAGGTCCTTCATCGCAAAGTCGGACGACTTGAGCAGGAGGAATACGTCGTTAGGCGTCTGGCACTTGAGCGTGTGCCCCGGCATGATCCACGCCGCGTCCTGGGGCGCGCTCCAGTTCAGCTTGGGGAAGACGGCGTGGAAGTCGCGCAGGACCTCGGCGATGCGCGCACTGAGCGCTGGAAAGTAGGCACCATTCTCATCCCCGTCATCACTGGGCTCACTCAGCACCTCGGCGTCGTCGTCGCGGGGAATGGAGCGCTGCACGCGGTGGTCGTCGTTCGCGTCCGAGAGGGCCAGCCCATCTTCGTCCAGCCACTGCACAAACGCGGGCTCCACCTCTTCAAGGTCAATGACGACGGATTTCGGCGTGTTCTGCCGCAGCCATGGGTACCAGGTGCCGTACTGCGTCGCGAGAAGCGACGCGGTCGCCTCCGCCACCGACACCTGCGCCGTCGCGGACTCGGCCACGGGCGTCATGACAATGGGGCCATTTTCCTCCACACGCACCTTGGGCTCCCGCCATGTCGCACATTGTCGAGCACCTGAATGCGCCGAGTACATGTACGTTGCTGTGGCTCACGAAGATCGCGACTCGCGCGCGCGAAGCTCGCCCATCGAGCAGCAGATGGCGATTGCGAAGAGCTCGACGCTGTATATTGGCAACCTCTCGTTCTACACGACCGAGGAGCAGATGTACGAGCTCTTTGCGCGCGTTACGCACGCCGTAGGTGGCGGCGGGATCAAGCGCATCATCATGGGCCTCGACCGCAATACCAAGACGCCGTGTGGCTTTGCCTTTGTCGAGTACGTGCCCCCGCTGACCTAGATTTTATACGCACGAGGAGGCCGTCGACTGCATGCGCTTCGTCTCGGGCACCAAGCTGGATGAGCGCGTGATCCGCTGCGACTTGGACCCGGGCTACCGCGACGGTCGGCAGTACGGCCGCGGGCGCTCTGGCGGCCAGGTGCGCGACGAGTACCGCCAGGAATACGATGCGGGGCGTGGCGGCTGGGGCCACAATAAGCTGCGCGAAGAGGAGGAGAAGAAGCGCCAGGAGGCGATGGAGCGCGAGCGCGAGCGTCACGAGCGCCGCGAGGAGGTGTACCGCGAAGACAAGGACGCTATCGATCCGCACAAGGCGCCGAGCGGTGCCGACGGCGAGTACTACGAGACGGAGCATGCCGAGCGCGCTGGGCCCGCGCCGGAGCCTGAGCCCACAGCCAAGCGCACGCGCGACGACGAGGCGGAGGCCGACACGTCCGACGCCAAGGTCGCGCGCACCGACGAGTAGATGTACGATAGATGACGCGCGTCGGCGCTCACTTCCGAGGGATACGATGGTGCTACACAGCTTTTCTATGGCGGCACGACGGCCAGGCCAGTGTATGCTCTGCATTAGTCGAGCTGGTCCACCTCCGTCGACTCGGGGGCCTTGCCGTCGACCTCGTCAAAGTTGCCGTCCACGTCGGGGATACCGTCAGCATCTTCGCCCTTCTGCATGTTGGCCTGCTGAGCGCTGATCGCCTGGTAGCTCTCCGCAAGCTTGCGGAGGCTCGCGAGCGACTCGGGGCCGAGCTGCGACAGGATACCGGGCACCAGCTCCGTGAGCTCCTTGTCCTGGGCCTTGCCGTACACGGCGAGAGTGTTGGACGCCACGGCACCATGCACTGACGTGAGTAAGCGTATACGCACCCTTGGGGTTGGCAATGTGCAGCACGTTGCCGTCCTCCTTGAACATGTTGACCTCCTCGATGCCGGTCATGGGCTGCACGGCCAGCTTCTTCAGCGCGCCCTGGAGCTTCGTGTCCTCGCCGCCAGCGACGGCACCCTTGGGCTTCTTCACAATCTTGCGGCGGGGCGCACCCTTGCCACCAGTGCGGGCAGCAGCCTGCAGCTTCGCGAGCTTCTCCTGATCAACGACCATGCTGGATGAGACAAGAAGACGTAGGTGCGACGCTGCCAGCACCTCCTCCACGTTGGCCTACTAGGTGGCCGAGAAGAAAAACCAGCTGCGGAGAACTACATCACGTGCAGACCGCGTGCCGGGCCCTACCGAGCTGGTGTATAAGCAGAGCCGGCCGCGCTGGGATCGCCAGCGCACTCGACGCCCGCTGTTTGTTGCCGCGCAGCTACCATGTCGCCCTCGCCCGTTGTGAATGTGCGTGCAGCGAGTTCTAACGTACAGGTCGTTCGTTATTCGGCCCTTGTCGGCGGTATTGCCTACGGTATCCTGCACCGTCGGTCGCTGCAGGCCAAGCACGATGAGCACGTTCACCACAAGGCCGTGAAGCAGCAGGAGGACCTGATCAAGAAGGCCAAGGAAGAATACGCCAAGCTGCAGGCTGCCAAGGCGCCAGCTCCGTCGGCGAGCGGTACGTGCACAGCCACTGACGCAGACGCCGTGGTGTTCAACCCCGAGGACCCCCGCTTTGACCTCGACAAGGTTCTCGCCCACCTGGAAAAGCTCTAGACATATTGCCAGTGTATTTCACAATGAGATTGGTCTCGAATGGACATTTGTCCTTGGCGGCTACGGATGCTACTTGCCATTCGCTGCCTCGAATTGTGCCTGTGTCAGTGCCTTGAACGTACGATCAAATTGTCCACCACCTGTGGATTTTGCAGCGTGGACAGGTCGCCCAGCTGACTAGCCTCGTTGTACACAATCTTGCGCAAGACACGGCGCACAATCTTGCCGCTCCGTGTCTTGGGCAGGTCGGCCACGGCGATGACGCGCTTCGGCGTCGCAAACGGCCCAATCGCGCTGCGCACCTGCGCCGTCAGCTCCTTCAGCAGGGTCTCGGGCGACTCGCTCTTATAGTCCGGCTTCATGGCCACGAACGCCGTGATCGACTGGCCCGTCAGTTCGTCAGGAGCACCCACGGCCGCCGCTTCGCCCACACCGGGGTGGCAGACCAGCGCCGACTCGATTTCGGCCGTCGACATGCGGTGCCCCGACACATTGATCACGTCGTCGACACGCCCGCGGATCCAGATATAGCCGTCCTGGTCGCGGTACGCGCTGTCCCCGGTGAAAAAGTGGCCGGGGTAGGGGCGCATGTACGTGTCAAGGAAGCGCTGGTGGTCCCCGAGGATCGTCCGCGCCAGCGACGGCCACGGCTTGCGCATGGCCAGCACGCCCTCGACCTCGTTCCCCTCCAGCTCTTGGCCCGTCTGCGCGTCGAGCAGCACGGGCTGGATGCCCCAGAAGGGCTTGGAGGCCGAGCCAGGCTTGCTCTGGATGGCGCCCGGCAGCGACGTGATCATGTGCGAGCCACCCTCGGTCATCCAGTAGGTATCCACAATCGCACAGTGCCCGCGGCCCACATGCTCGTTGTACCAGTGCCACGCCTCGGGGTTGATCGGCTCGCCGACACTTCCCAACACGCGCAGCGAGCTCAGGTCATGCTTGGCCACATACTCGCTGCCCATGCGGCGCAGCATGCGGATGGACGTCGGCGCCGTATAGAACTGCGTCAGCTTGTGCGTGTCGACAACGTCCCAGTAGCGAGAGGCTGTGGGGTATGCGGGCGTCGACTCAAACAAGAGGGTGGTCGTGCCATTCATCAGCGGACCGTACAGGATGTACGTGTGGCCCGTGATCCAGCCAATATCCGCCATGCACCCAAAGCGGTCGCCAGGGTGCACATCAAACACATGACGCACCGTCAGCGCAGCGCCCAGCAAGTAGCCGGCCGTGCTGTGCACAATGCCCTTGGGCTTGCCCGTGGAGCCCGACGTGTACAGCACAAAGAGAGGATCTTCGCTGCTCACAGACACCGGCGGCACGTACGTGCGCTGCATCCGCACCAGCTCATCCAGCCACTTGTCGCGGCCATCGACCCACGGGATGTCCACGGCGCCGGTGCGCTTAGAGACCAGGACGTGCTCCACAGTCGGGCACTCTTTGAGCGCAGCGTTGACAATCGACTTGGTCGCGATCGTCTTGCCGCCGCGCCGCCCCTCGTCAGTGGTGAAGACAACGCGCGCCTCACTGTCCTGCACGCGGTCGCGCAGCGAATCGGAGCTGAAGCCTGCAAAGACGACCGAGTGCACAGCTCCAATGCGCGCGCAGGCCAGCATGGCCGCCGCCGTGTCGGGCACCATGGGCATGTAGATGATGACAATGTCCCCTTTCTTAACGCCCAGCGATGTCAGGACGCCGGCAAACTGGCACACACGCGTCAGGAGATCGGAAAAGGTGATATACTGGTGCTGGCCCGGCTCGTCCGATTCCCAGATAAGGGCGATGTCGTTGGGGCGCTCAAACGCCCATCGATCAACGAGATTGTAGCAGGCGTTGAGCTTGCCCTCCAGGAACCATGACATGTCGCCCTTCTCGAAGCCACCGTAGTAGATGGTGCGGAACGGCACGTCCCAAGATAAGATTTCGAGGGCCTGCTCCGCCCAGAATGCTTCTGTTTCGGTGATAGAGCGGTGGTGCATAGTCGGGTATGTAATCTCATCAATGTGCGCCTTTGGCAGCGACGGATCGCTGCCATTAAGGCGTGAAGGGATTTCCACAAACCCTCTCGACATGGTTCTTGGGGAAGCGCTTGGCGTCGTGTTCTGAAAGCGGTGCAACAGTGCCCGCAGCACATGACTGATTGGTCCATCTACCTCCACGGAATGTGCACCGCGGAACCTTCTACTGCCCTACCTAGTCATCCATACTGAAACTCAGCCCTGCCCCTGGCGGCCGCGCCCGCTTCTTCTTCGAGGGCTTTGGCGCAGATTCCCGTAGCTCGTTCCGCTTTTCGTGGATCCACTTTTTCGCATCTTGCATCACCTTGCTGTGCCTCGGCTCAGCGATCCTCGAGGCACTCTTGCGCACTTGTGCGGCACTGCCCGCCTCTGCCACGGGCGCCGAGTCCCCTGGGCCCTGCGCGCTCAGATCAGGGGCTCCGTCGGCGCCAGGTGCTCGTTCCTTTTCTCTGTCGTAGTCTTCCTTGCTGAGGTGCTTGCCCTCCTTGAGCACGACGACCTGGGCGTGGGCGAGATCGTCGTCACTGTGGTATTCTTCTCGCTCCCTGTCACCGCCATCTTTTGCACGTCTCGCGCCCGGCGCCATCCAATCGAGCAGTGGGTCGTCCGTGTCGCCACCGCGCTGGCGCTCGGACGTATCTTCAAAGTGCGTCCCGCGCACCTGCGCGTGAAGTTGGCGCAGGAAGCTCGGTGTCTCTTGTGTGTACGTCAGGTTCTTCTTTTCGCGCGCCGAGAGCGCCGGGCCCTCGTCTGGATAGCGGCTCATGCCCGACGATGGTGGGAGACAAGCTCCCTGACTAAGCATGTCTCGAGAACGTATGCTACAGGCCGTACCTACTCGGAAAACAGGGTCGGGTATTGCGGTGTAAGGACCACCAAGTGCTCTACCAAGCTCAGATCTGTGGTGAGTAGCAGGCCCGTACCCAAGTTGTCGCCGAGCGAGAGCAGGGCGTGTTGCGTCACCGAGTCGCCTGTCCGCGACACGCGTCCAATGACCTCGACGTATTGAGACACGGGCGTCTGGTCCTGCTGCGTCAGTGGGGGCCACGGACCATTTGCAGTTTGACTTCGACTGTGCCGCGGTCCGAGGCCTCGAGGAGGAGAATATCACCAGACACCTGCGGTGAGTCGCCTCGCGTACCTTCATCACTCGCCCGATGATCCGGACTTCCTGGTTGGCACGACTCGCCATTTGCGAAGAGTTTGTGAGTGGAATGGCTTGCGACATGTCAGCGGCGTGGTGGCAATCGCGCGACGCCAACGCGTCGCTGCACCGCGTTCAACACCTGCCACGTGGTGCCACGCGGAAGAGCAGCAGCGTCCGTGCCCCTTCCACACGTACGCTATGAAGTGGGGCGGGTCCCTAGCGCGCCTGCCTTTGTGCGCGGTGTATGGCAGGCCCGTGGCGCCGCTATTTCGCGTCATAGGCACGCGGTGCTACAGCTCGTCGTCGACGCCGTCGCTGATGCAGCGTCTCATGCAGCCATGGCAGACCAAGCTTCACGCCTGGGTCGAGAAGACCAAGCCGGTCGCGAGCAGTCGGCTCAGCGAGCTCAGCCACAAGTGGAACGACTACTCGGGCTATGCTGAGATCCATGCGCTCAAGGAGGAGGTGCAAGTGAACTGTATGTATTGTATACCTGACCCAGCGAATCGACTCACAGAGCTCCAAGAGGCGAAGGAGCACGCCAAGCGCGTGTATATCGATGCCGTCGCGGAGCGCTCGTTGCTGCAGCGCAAGGTCAATGACCTCCTTTCGCGCAAGCCGACGTGGAATGACAACGACCTGCTAGAATATACCAAGCTCTTGCACTCAGAACACAGCTTTGCCAAGGCAGAAGAAGGCAGTCAACACGCGTACGAGCAAGCCGAGCGTGAGATGCAGCGTGGCTTTGACGATCTCATGCGCAGTGTCATGCGCCGGTACCACGAGGAGCACCTGTGGAGCGACCGCGTGCGGAGCGTCAGTACCTACGTGAGCGTCGGGCTGGGCGTGCTCAACGTGCTGATCTTTTTTCTCGCCCTGTTTCTCGTGGAGCCGTACAAGCGCCGCAAACTTGCGCAGACGCTTGAGAAGCGCCTGGTCGCTGGCGAGGAGGAAGCACGAGATCGCGTGAGGGCGACGGTCCACTCCGTGGATGCTCGACTCGCCCACTTGGAGCGGCTGCTGTCGGGCCAAGAAGCGCCTGCGGCAGCCACCGCGCCTAGCTTGCCGCTGTGGCGCCTGCCGTCTTGGTTGGCGGCGTGGGCATCCTACCTGCATGCGTGGGGCACGTACTCTCACCACCTGTGGCAGCAGGTGAATCCCTTTCCTGCGCAAGGCGGGCATGTGGCGGCCACAGCGGGTGGGCTTGTCCTAGGCAGCCTCTTCTCCTACTGGCTCGCCCTCGTCGTATTCCTATGATGTAGAGAAGCCATGGTATTGCTTACACGTCACTATCGAGGCGACAGAATTGCTACGCAGTACATGGTTTGAGCATTAGAGCTCTTCATCGGTGAAGACCTCCTCACCGCGCTTGCGGCGGGCCATACGCTCCTTCTTGGCCTTGCGGGCCTCCGCCGACGTGAGCTTCTTCTTCTTCTTCTCCTCGACAATCTTGTTGCCGAGAGCGTCGAACTTGACCTCTTCTTCGTCGTTCTTCTTCTTGTCAATGCGCTCACCCGAGCCCTGGCCCTCGACCCAGTTGTGGCCCGAGGCGTGCAGGGTACCGTCCTGCATACGCCAGATCTCCTTGCAGGTACCCTCCGAGAACTCCTGCGAGTGGGTGATGATCGCCACACCACCCTCGAAGCTCTGGATGGCAGCAATCAGGGCAGCCAGCGACTCACGGTCCAAGAAGTTGGTCGGCTCGTCCAGCACGATAATGTGGGGCATACGCCAGGTGGCAGCACCCAGCACGACCTTGACCTTCTGACCACCCGAGAGACCACGCATGGTGTTGTGCGAGGTGAACTCGCGCTCGAGACCAAAGTCCTCAAAGTGCTTCTCGATCTCGCGACGGACCAGAGGACGAAGCATACCAGCCTTCTGCGCCTCACGCGAGTCGACGGCCATGATCTTCTTCTCAAAGCCACGGCGAATCAGCTCGTCACGGCTGAGCCAGAGGTTGTCCGCCGAGCTCATGTTCTTGAACGACACCTCGTACTGGAACGAGTTCTTCAGCTTCTTACGGCCGACAATGTCGTCAATAATGCGCTTGACACCCTCGTGCTCGTAGATGGCGCCGTGCTTCATCGCCTCCTCCTCCTCGGGAGTCAGCTTGCGGGTAGCCTTCATGTGCTCCTCCAGGTCCTCACCGGTCTGGTAACGCCAGAGCATGTACTCCAGAGGAGTCTTGTCGAGGTGCTGGTCAATGTGGTGGAACGCGTGCTGCGCCACGTAACCAATAACCAGGTTGGGGTGCTTCCACAGCTCACCCGAGTTCGGCTCCGTGTCACCGACCACCAGCTTCACCAGCGTCGACTTACCCGAACCGTTGGGGCCCAGCACAGCCACACGCGACGACAGCGACAGCTGCATCGAGATACCACGCAGCTGGGGCGCCGGGGTGCCGGGGTACTGGAAGACGACGTCACGCATCTTCACGAGCGACTTCTCCTTGGTCTTGACACCGTCCAGCAGCGGGGGGTTGGGCAGCTTGAACGAGTAGTCCTCACCCGAGTTCAGCTCGACGTAGGCACGAGCCTCCGGCACACGCTTCACAAAGGCGTCCAGGTTACCGGGGTAACGCTTGATCTTGAAGCGGTTCAGGTGCAGAATGTCGGTACACACGTCGTTCAGGAACTTGGAGTCGTGCGACACAATGATCGAGGTGGCGTTGGTCGTGCGCAGGTAGTCCGTGATCCAGGCCACGTTGATGACGTCCAAGTGGTTGGTCGGCTCATCGAGCAGCAGAATGTCGGCCTTGAACAGCACGGCACGGGCCAGGGCGAGCTTCATCTTCCAACCACCCGAGAGGGCCGTAATGGGGCCAGCCTGACGCTGCTCGTCAAAGCCCATCTCACCCAGGGTCTTGGCGGCCGTCTCGCGGTCGACGTTCAGGCGCTTGTCCTGCTGGATAAAGTCCAGAATGGAAATGTCACCCTCCGAGCCGTCGAGGTCGTGCTCGACGTACCAGGTGCGCACCTCCTCGGGCGAGGGGAAGCCCTCGACCTGGCCGTTCTGGATGGCGCGCATCAGGGTCGACTTACCGGAACCGTTACGACCACAGAGACCGTAGCGGTGGCCACGCTTGAGACGCAGGGTGGCAGTGTTCAGCAGAATCTTGGCACCGTAGGCCAGCGAGAACTGACAGTTACACAGGTCCTCGCCCTCCTCCTCGTCATCGAACTGCTCGACTTCTTCGCCAGTGCTCTTAGCAAGCGACTTGAGGAGCTCCGAGACAACAGCCTCCGACTTCTGCTGGTCCGAAGGACGCAGGAGACGCAGGTAGCGGGTGAGCGCGTTCTGCCACTCGTCGGCCTCGAACATACGGTAGTTGGCCATGTTGGTCACGATCTGGGCAATGTAGTGCACCAGCGTCTCGGGCCCGTCGATCTGCTTCTCCTGCAGCTGCTTGGTGACGAGCTCCAGGGTCTTGCTCAGGTCCACGTCCTCGAGCGGCTTGACGTTCGAGCCGTCACCCTCGACCTTGCCGACCTGGCGCAGGGTGTTGATCGCGCGCTGCACAACGCTGCGAGCCTCAGGGTCCGACATGGTCGTCTCAATCTTGATCAGACCGGGCAGCAGCTTGGGCAGGAAGGGGCGCACAGTGCGCTCGTTGTCGACGAGCTTCGACATGTTGTCGATAATGACAGCCACCTTACGCTTCGTGGCAGTCGGGCGCTCAGACAGACCACGCGAGAGCAGGGGCGTCATCAGAGCCAGGGTCGGCGAGTCGACCTCCTGCACGAAGGTGGTGGCCGACAGCAGCTGGATGGTCTTGGGCACCTCCTCGACGGGGTGAATGAGCGACTGGATCAGAGCGGGAATGAAACGCTCAATATCCTTGTTCGACACCAGGGCACACAGCTTCTCAAGAGCGGCACGCGAAGCCTTCTGGACGTCGGACTTGGTGTCCCAGATGACCTCAGCCATGACAGGGATAATGTCGGTCATCATGCGAGCCACCAGGTCGGGGCAGATCTGAATGAGCTCCTCAAGGAGGCGGATGCAGCCCATCTTCACCTGCCACTTGCCGGCAGTGCGCATCTGGTGAAGCAGGGTCTTCATCACCTGCGGCACACCCCAGGTGGCCATGTTGCGGATGACGAGCAAAAGAGCGTCCTCAGCGCGCTGGCGGACAACCTTCTCCTTGTCGCCCATCGCCTCGACAATGGTCTCAAAGAGACCGTTCATCAGGAAGGGCTCGACCTCGTGACCGACACCCTCCTCGAACAGGGTGGTGACAAGGATCGAAGCGCCCTCACGGCCAGCGGCGTTCTTCTTGTCAGTGAGACCCTTCTTGATCACGTCCTCGATACCGAGGTTGCGGAGAGCAAAGGGGCCCTCGATCTTGACCAGGTTGGTCAGCTCGACGGCGGCCTTCTTGTCGCCCGTCGACAGGAGCTGGGCCTCGTCAAACAGAGCGGCCTTCACCTCCTGCTCAGGACCGGCAGCAGCGGCCTCGGCAACGGCCGAGTTCTTAAAGTCTTTGGCGTCTACATGCGCCGTACCTTCAGCACTCTTAGGCGGCATTATAGATGAATGCGCTGTCGGGCTAGCGATGGAAGAAATGGGGGCCTACGCTCCCTTTATACGACCGGGCCTCCCCTTTTTTTTTCAGCAATTTTCTGCTGCACGTTCTAGCCTAGCGATGACTAATCTGCTGCAGAACGAGCTGCCTGGCAGCCAGTGACAGGTGGAGCCGTGCGGCCTTCATGGCACGGCCACCTGGACCAGCTCCGCACCCGTACCAAACTCTTGGTCAAACTCGTCGGCCAGCGCATGCGATCCGAGAGGGGCATCTTGATGTTGATGTTTCTCTACCCATGCATCACTCTCAGCTAGCATGAGTTTTTCAAAGGCCTCCTTTTCTTTCTGCTGACGACGTTCAATATCCTCGAGGTCCCATAGACTGATACCATTCTTGCCCTCGGGCACTGGCTGACCCATCGTGCGCATGAACCGTTTGCTCTCCACAATCGCCATGTCCGTCGACAGATTACTGAAGACGGGCTCAATGTACTGCGCAATCCATTTGGGCAGCTTGGCGCGCTTGTCCGAGCGAGCAAAGCGCTTGTCCGCGAACACCATCAGACCGTAGTCGGACTTGCCGCGAAGGACTCGCCCCACACACTGAGCTGCGTGCCGCATCGCATCAAACGTCAGGAAGTCGTTCTCTTTGATGCGGAAGTTGTCGCGCAGAAATTCGAGACGCGCTTTCAGAATACGCGACTCTGTATATTGATACGGTACGCCGAACATGATCACAGCACGTCCGTAATTGTGGTCAAAGTCAATACCCTCAGAGACCTTGCCTCGTGCGACTGACAGCAAAATAGCTCCTCGTCCATTGTCACAGGCCCGCCGATAATTTTCCAGCGCGATACTCGTTTCAGGCGCATCTGGCGTTTCGATAAACACAAGCTTGTGCTTCCACACCTCATCCAGAATACCCATGTCATGCCAAGCGGCCACAATACTCTCCATGTACAGGTACGATGGGAAGAAGGCCACAATACCATCTGGAATACACCGCGAATATTCAATCAGGATGTTGCCGTAGTTGCGGACCACCGACGGGTCGTTCCGCACCTCGAACCGGGAGCTAATCGCCACCTGATCACTGCCTCGTGTAATCACGAGAGGCAGGAAACACTGGCGAGTAAGAGTCATAGTATAGCTTTCTTGCACAACCGTATCAAAGCGAAGCATTTTGGGGTACATATCCAGAGGGCTGATCGTACCACTGGTGATAATCACGCTGCTAAACCGCTCAAACACGGGCGCGATAGCCAAACTGGCATCTAGGCAAGTGAAATGGAAAATGGGGTTAGGCACAGTCGCTTGCTCTGTTTCGAAAGGCTCCAGAATCAACAGAAAGCCCTTGTCATACGTGGACACCAACGTTGCGAAAAAGGCCACGGTCTGGAGGGCCGAGTATTCATCCACGCGCGTGAGCTCCAGCGTCTGGACCAGCATGCGGAGGCGCTCCGCACAGAAGCGCAGCGGTTTTCGTTCAATAAAGGTGATTTCTTTGAGGTGCTGAAGGAAACTGGCGGGCGTCTCGGCCACCACATGCAAGACACGCATACGCGTCTTCAAGTATTCAACAAAGCGACGTAGGAACGCGACGAAATGCTCTGCACGCCGAATGTTACCAGGGACCGCCTCCTGGAGAAGATCGTTTGGCAGCACAGGATTGGCAAGGAATGACTCAGCTTCACGATCTTCACTCTGCTGCTGCAGCCCTTCGACCAGCCGAAGATACTCGTCCTGCAGTTTGGCAGCGTCCACCTTCTTGACTTCGTCGACCTTGTCTGCCAACTGATTGATGCATCGATATGCATTGTCCAGAATGGGCCGCGTCAAGTCGATGCTGAGCGACTCTATGCATACGTTGTCTGCGTCAGAATCAGTCCACGTACCAATATTGTGCGCTTCATCAAATACCACAATGGCATCCTTGCTCATCTCCTTGCTGACCTGTTCGGCCACTTTGGGATCCAGCAGGTAGTGGAAGCTGTAAATAATAATATCACAAAAGGGCATCATTCGGCGAACCGCAAAGTATGGGCAAACACCCTTGTCGCGCCCATACTCTTTCACTTCCTCGATGGTCCAGACACCGGGGGGTATAAGTTGTCCCGGTTCCAGCTTGCCGAGTTCCTGTTGTGAGCGGAGCATAACGCACCTCATGAAAGTCGCATAGCTCGACGGAGCCGGGGTTCTGCCGTCCTTTTTCACAGGCCCATGCGCTAGTCATATCTCGGCACCGAGCATCGACGACCTTACCCTTGCGTTCTTGGCTTACCACTGGATGAATGCACATGTTCTTGCGACTACTCAGACCAATGGCAAGAATGTCTTCCATCTGGCCTTCGCTGTCTTCCGAGTCAATATCCATCGGGTCTCCTGCGCTGGTGAGACGCGAGCCCGTATTGTACTTGGCCCGATAGGCCATAAGGCGCTTAAGTTCCGCAAGCGCTTTTTCAATCTCTGGCACAGTTCGCGAGCAGTAGACAAGCTTGCGGCTGCCTGGATAAAACTTTTGTCAGTGAAAGATACGTACGCGTTGGTAACTGACAATCAAACTCAGAAGTGAAACCGTTTTCCCGGTCCCTGACGGCATCTCTAGCACACCATGTCCTTTGACATCCAACGTGCGCTTCAAATCGACCATATACGCATATTGTTCAGGATATATCTTGGGGTATGGGAACAGAACGGGTAGATCATCGATATAGAACTTCATTCTGGCACTCAACACGCAACGTCCGCCCAGCGAGGCGGCCGGCCTGTGCGTCGATCTGGCGGAGAACGGAAAGCGACAGGGGTCTGTTGTGGAGGTACAACGCTTCCGCAACCCATGGCGGCGCCCCTGGTGGCTCTGTGCAAGGGCTGTCGTGATGTCCGTGACCAGGCGCGGCTGTACATGGACCGAGTTAACCTATGGGAGATGCAAGGGAATGCACGAAGTGTGCAGGATGTCAAGGCGGGCATTCCTGCCGTCTGTGTATGGCTCGCCGCCGACAAGTACGTGGTGCCTGCTGACCCAGACTGAGCAATTCGCAAATCACCCGGCAGGACATGCAACGAGCCTCAGGGCTTCCACCGCAGAAGTTTACCAATGCAGTGAATACAATCGACCAGGTTATACAGTCTTTGGATCAGGCTCGCGATAAACGTCCTAGTCGGAGGGCATCACTTTCCAAGACCCAGCAACAGCGCCTGGACAAGACCAACCTGCTTGACATGGCGAAAAAAGTACAGAGCGGCGAATTTTTACCGAAAAAGAGCCAAGAAGAGCCACCAGCACCAGAACCTGGAGCTGCCACCAAACATGCCAAGCAGGATGCGAAATCACATCCGTCTAGTTCTAAAGAGAAAGTCAATCACACAGTGCCTACACCCAAGCGCAAGCGCGAACCTGTAGAGCAAGCTACAATCAAAGTACCCGCCACTGCGACACCAACAGCCGGACCTGTTTCCCAGCCCGCTCCGCCGCGGCTCTCCAAAGAGGAACTATTCCGCACACGACTCCTTTCGCTCGGTCTTCCTGCCTACCGGCAAGGCATCAAGTTTGAAGCAGAACCAAGGAGAAAACGTGGACGACCCCCTGCTCCCAAGTTAACGCCGCAGGAACTAAGTGATAAGCAGTTCCTGGCCTCTTTGTGGGCCAAGCAACCACCTATGCAAGAGAAGAAACGCAGCATGGCGGGTCTCCCCCCTCGCTATGAATTTGCAAATCTAAGTACCAAGGAACTGCACTGGATGCGACCCATGCCCATGCCCCTCTCTATTGCTACACAGGATCCCTCAGGATACCGCCTGCCGCCCACAGACATTTGGCGGCGCTGGTCTGCGACCATGTTCTCTAGTAATTAGTCATCCACACTGACGCGACGCGACGCGTCGTGACGTTCTTTATGGCAGGTACCCCGGTATCGGAGCCCGAGGCCACTGAGCAGGATGAGGTGCGCTTCCTTTCCTAACCGAAGCGTATTAGGAAGCTGGACCTGCTCCTCCAGCGGTCGAGTATTTATTCGCGTGTCATGGGTGATAAGCTTATGAAACGCCGCGACGCGGCTCCACCCCCAAAGCGCGCACGCACCGAGAGCCCAGTGTCCTTGACGGAATTGGCGCGGCGTGAACAGCCCTCACTCCTCACGGGTGCCAAACTCAAGCCCTATCAAATGGATGGTCTTATTTGGCTCACTAGCCTGTATGAGAATGGACTGAATGGGATCCTAGCTGATGAGATGGGTCTTGGGTACGTCGGCGATCTGACTCAGAAAAACGATCCAGACGATTGCCTTGCTGGCCCATTTGTATGAAAAACAGGTGCTTGGTCCATTCTTGATTGTATCTCCTCTGTCAACGACATCTAACTGGGCCGATGAATTCGCCAAGTATGTCTTATTTCTAACACAGGTTTGCGCCTAGCATACCGGTACTCTTGTATCACGGTACAAAGCAAGAACGTGCGCGTATGCAAAAGTTGATTCAATCCAAGAAGGCAGCTGTCATCGTCACTAGTTACGACATTGTGCTCCGTGACCGGCCCTTTCTAGCGCGGCAGTCATGGAAGTACATGGTTGTGGACGAAGGACACCGCCTCAAGAAGCTCAACGGCAAGCTCGTGCACGAGCTGAAGCAGCTGGATTCGAGCAATCGACTCATTCTCACCGGTACACCTTTGCATAACAATCTGGCGGAATTGTGGTCGTTGCTGAATTTCATCCTGCCGGACATTTTTGACGACCTCGCCACGTTTGAGCAGTGGTTTCACCTGGAGGATGCGAGCGAGGAGAATGAGTCCATCTCTGCGAGTTTTGCCAGCTGGAGCACCGATACGGCCAAGCGTGTTGTGAAGCAGCTCCATGAGATCCTCAAGCCGTTCTTGCTGCGGCGCGTCAAAAAAGAAGTCGAGCGTGACTTGCCGCCCAAGCAAGAGTACCTGCTGTATACGCCCCTCTCAGTGCAACAGACGCTCATGTACAATAGGGCCCTAAGCAGCTCCCTGAGAGAATGGCTCATCGCACGCAAAGCAGACCTCTCTCCTGAAGACGTGCGTCAAATGGAGCAGGCCGATCCAGATACCCGCCCTGAGCCGTTCAAAATGGCGCTCAAGGAAGTTCGCGCTATGCGCCTCGACAATACTCTCATGCAGGTCCGGAAAATATGCTGTCATCCCTACTTGCTCCACTGGCCCGTGGTGCCCGGCACCGATCAGCTGCGCATCGACGCTGATATGGTGCGCGTGTGCGGAAAGATGCGCATGCTGGACACACTCCTCGATGCTCTTTTTGCGCGAAAGCACCGCGTGCTTGTGTTTTCCCAGTTCACGGGAATGCTGGACATTTTGGAGCTCTGGGCTACCGACCTGAAAGGATGGAAGCCCTACCGCATTGACGGCGCAACTACGCAGCAGGACCGTGCGGAGCAGGTGCGCGCGTTTAATGAGGGAGGCGCGAGCCGAGACCTATTCCTTCTGAGCACGCGCGCGAGTGGCCTAGGTGTCAACCTCGTTGGCGCAGACACAGTGATTTTCTTTGACAGCGACTGGAATCCTCAGGTGGATCTGCAGGCGCAGGACCGAGCGCACCGGATTGGCCAGACCAAGCCTGTGTTGGTATTTCGTTTAGTGGCACAGGGCACGATCGAGCACGATATCCTGCAAAAGGCCAAGGCGAAGCGGCTACTTGAGGCGGTCGTAATCCAGAAAGGCAAATTCCTGCGCCCCATTACGTACGATGGGTACCACGACCCGGATACCAAGGACGACGCGGGGCTCGAGGACCTGGAGGCCCACGTGATGCAAGTGGCTGGTGTGTCGGACGACCGGCCGTTGCTTTCGGACGCAGATCTGCACCGGCTTTTAGATCGCAGCTCCGAGGCATATGCTCGTAAGGAAGGCTGGTCCTCGAGTGATGGTGTCTCGACGGCGTCGGCGCTATTCGAGGTCACCGACTCGCAAGCCGATGCCACGACAGCGCAGCTGGCGCGTCTGTTGGATGTGGAGGACGTGGACTGTAGGGTCGACGATGACTAATAGTGCAATGTCGCATGGTGCCTAGGCTCGGGTGTTGCTTCTGCGACTGCGATGGCGAAGGGCGGAAAGCAGCGCCAGGCCGCCAAGGCTGCATCGCAAGAGCGAAAGAATCAAGCTTTGAGTGAGTCAGTGCCCGAGTCGCAGACGCCGGCGACAGAGCCGTCGCCAGCGCCCGAGACAACAGCCGAGGTGCAAGAGGCTTCGACAGCTGCCATGCCCGCCGCGTCGGACGCCGTGGACGAGTCTGTGAGCAAACAAGAGGGAAGCACAGAAAAAACACTGGAGGATGAGGGTGTGCAGGTCTCCAGCGAGACCGGCACGTCCCCTGCCCAGCCATTGCACGACGACGAGGCGGGGCCGCCTCTAGCTGCGGAGGCGCCCAAAGCCGAGTCGCGGCCGGACGTGCTTGAGCGCATGACCGCCGAGGAGCGTGAGACGGAGCTGCGAAGCCAGGTGACAGGCCTGAATGCCAAGCTGGTCGATTCGATCAACCGCATGTCGGACTTGGAGGACGAGCTGAGTGTGGCACACAACCGCATTCTTGTTCATACGACGCGCATTGCGGAGCTGAGCAAGGAGCGCGACCAGTACATTTCGGCGATGAATACGGGCCTGCTGGTAGAGAAGGCGCATGTCACGTCCGAGATGCAGCGCATGATGGAGCGCGTTGTCGAAGAAACGGCGCAGCGCGGCAAGGCTGAAAGTGACAAGACGCGCATTGAGGCGGAGCTGGAGGAGCTCAGTGCCGCCCTATTCAATGAGGCCAACTCTATGGTAGCCGTGGAGCGACTTGCGCGCGCCAAGGCCGAGGAAAAGAGTCAGCAGCTCGAGGTCAGTCTGCGGGACACGGAGCGCGTCATGCAGGACCAGCAAGAAATGCTTAAGAACCTTCAGGCCGAGGTCGATGCCGTGCGTGTCCATGCGCCGGACGCTTCGCCTATTATTGCCGCTGCAGCGCCGCCGGCTCCTGCGCCACAGCCGACAATCACGGTCAATATCCCGCCGTACGTGGAATTCCTCCAGTTTCTCAGCCACCTGCGCAGCATGCACGACCAGCTCGCTCCCTACTTTGACATGCAACGCCGCGGCGTCGACTGGACGACGCTGGCGCCCCTTTCGGCGTCTCTCACGGCGGGCGGTGTGAGCTCACCATCGATAAACCCGTCGGGCTCCGTGGTGCGGCACCGCGACTACCCGCACCTGCCCATGTCGGCGGAGAACCTGGTGCAGCTCTCGTCGCAGACGACGCTGCCATTCATTCGACGAACGCTCGAAGAAGATGCAGATCCGTGCCTGCGGCTGAGCCACGCACCTGGGCTCAACTGGCTGACCCGGCGTCAGGCGACGAGTGCGATTATGGATGGCGATGTGGTCATTGAGCCGCTGTTCCCCGGCGGAGAGATCCCCGATGAAGCGGCTCTGCGTGCCGAGTATGGCTCTCTACCGCCTGCGTCGTGCTCGCTAAGCAATGTGCCTCTTTTGAACGTATCGGCGCTGCTGCCCGGCGCCTCGGCGTCGAGTACGTGGTCCATTCCGCTCAAGGATTCACAGGGCCGCCGCAGCCTTCCGTCCATCTTTCAGTCGCTGCGCCGCGGCCTGGATCGAAGCCAGTCTGGCACCCAGTCGGAGCGCTTCCTCGAAGTGAAGGAGGGCGACGAGATCTTTTCGCAGGACCCGGAGCCGCCCATGCGTGCCGAGACGCTGCCCATCCCAACGCACTACTTCCGCCTATCGGACCAGGCGACGAGCCGGCACCTCGTGTCGCACCACTGCCTGCAGCGCCTGCGTGTCGTGTGTGCCTTTTGGACGTTTGTGCGCACGCTGGAGCGCGCGATTGTGCTGGAGGGCAAGGTGGAGCCGGAGTACGTGGGGCAGACCCGCATTCTACCAGCCTCGGCGCCTCCGTGCCCGCCGCGATCTGCCAGTGCGGGCGCAGCGGCGGTCAGCGTCGCCGACGAAGCGTCCGAAGAGCCTCCCAAGGAATCCAAGGAGCCTGAGGAAAAAGAGGCCAAGGAGGCTGACGCCGACGCCGAGACGACGCAGGAGACAAAGGAGGTCGATGCCGAGGCCAAGGGGGCTGACACTGATGCCGAGGCCAAGGGGGCTGATGCCGACGCCAAGGAGGCCGAGACTAAGCAGTCTAACAAGGCCGAGACCACGGATGCCGAGATCCCTACCGACGTGGAAGACGAGCGCGACGACCTCGAAGTCTTCAACGAGGCCCTCGAGGATCACACCGAGGCCGACCCGCTCGACGGCGCCCAGCCACCGGCGCTCCCAGCGCGCCCTAGCCAAATTGCGCCGAGTCGCGATACCTTTACGGCCCAGACCGACCGCTCGAGTCTGTCCTGGGAGGAGAGTCTGTGGGCCGAGGTCATTCGGTATAAGGAGCTCATGTGGAAAGCGCGCGTCGGTGTCGACTTGGCGCGCCTGGACATTGTATAGACGTAGCTATCGCCTCCACTTCCATGCCGCCTCGCAAGAAGAATGCGGCGATCAAGTTGAGCGGTGCGACGTCGTCCAAGGCGGCGCCCCTGCCCGACTGGGTCAAGGGCGGCGGTGCCAAGCCGCCGCCACCTACCGGCACCAACAGGGATGGTACGGCGCAGCTGTTTCCGCCGCGGTACAAGACCCCCCTCAACCTCATGTACGAGCGCATCCAAAAGCTGCCCGGTTGGCTCAAGCCTGAGGTCGAGCCGATCCAGCGCAAGGAGGGCTACACGTGTGTGGTGACGCTGCGCAAGGAGAACAAGCAGGACCGCTCGAATCCTCATACGGTGCGCATGGAGCCGAAAGAGCCGGGCGCGCGACTGCAGTGCGAGACGAGCCTGCACGCCAAGCACTGGGGCGCGACCTATGTGCTATTCCGCCTCTTTAATCAGCTCGGCCTGCACCGCGTGCTTCCGCCCGGCCCCCGCGAGTACTGGCTCGAGCTCGAGCAGGTCAAGGCACAGGCGCCCGAGAGCGATAGCTGGAAGTGGGCCTCGGACCCGTTCGAGGCGATCGCCAAGCGCGATGCCGAGGCAGCCGCGCGCGAAAAGGCGCGAGCCGCGCGCGAAGCCTCCAAGAGCGAGCCTGCGCCACTGAGCAAGGCGTGGCAGCGCGCGCCCGAGGTGCGCATGGCGCCCGCGCTGCGCGAGCTCGTCGAGTCGACGATCCGCGCGCGCCTCAGCGATGCTGTCCCGAGCGTCGATGCCCTAGACCACGGCCTGCAGCAAATGTCCCTCGACAAGCCCGCCCTCGAGAAGGAGCTTCTGCGCCTCGGCGTGCGTGCCGCCTATATCCGGCGTGTGCTGGCATGGCTCGAAGAGGCACGCGCCAAGTACGCGTCGCCTGACGCGCTCGAGCAGCTGCGCTCCATGCATCCGCTCCTCGCGTCGATTCTCGCGCTGCCGAACCGCGAGGCAGCGATCGAGTACATGGTCCTGTTCACACCCGAGCAGGATCTGCCGCCCAAGCTGCGGCCCACCGCGTCGTCCGACTCGTTCGTGACGGGCGCCGCGAGTGGCGGCGTCTCGCAAGAGGCTCTCGTTGATCGATGGACTATCGACAAGCTTTCGCGCTGTGCGGGCTTTCCGCGCGAGAACATTGCGCGCGCACTCGATATGGTGCGCCGTGCCGGCCTTGGCGAGCCACAGGCAGCCCGCGAAGGCGCCGTCCTTGACCTTCTCCTGCACGAACTGGTTGGCGATGCGGAGCCGGTCCTGTCGACGTGCGCGGACCATGTCGCACAGAAGCGCGACGATGAGCGCACCATGCTCACTGCGTGCCTGGGCGACGACGTGGTGCGCCGCGTGCCGGACAACGATGCGATTGACGACTCCGACTTTGATATCTTCCTCGGGACCTTTGAGAAGGAGGACGTGTCGCTGCGCGTGTCGCTGCATGCGGCCTCGCACTATCTCTCCAAGGCAGGCGCATGGCCCAGCATCTACGTGACGAGCTCGACACTCCCGTCGTTCCTACGCCTCGCACTCACACGGCATGCGCTCCAGTCGCTTGCGCGCCGTGCAGACATTCGCGACGCGCTCGAGGCGAATGAGGGCGGCGTTTTGTTTCTCGTGGTCGAGGAGCTAAAGGAGTGCATCCCTGCCGTTTTGCACGACCCGCCGGCGCTCTCGGATGTGATGGAGCACCTCGTCGATCGCGCGCCGAATACGGCCGCGCGCGCGATCCAGCAGACGGAGCGCGCCCGTCCCCGAGCCGCGCGCACGCCGCGCCGTGCTCGTCCCCTGGCGCGGCAAGAAGCTCTCGACGCGTCGATGCGCGCCAGCCGCGATGCATGGCACGCGTCGCCGACATTCCTCGAGCAGGTGCGCCCGGTGCGCGAGTCTCTTCCGGCGCATGCGGCGCGCGAGATGGTGCTCGAGAGTGTGCGGACGCACCGCGTCGTGCTCATTGCCGGCGAGACGGGGTGCGGTAAAACGACCCAGGTTCCCCAGTTCCTCCTGGACGATGCGATTGAGCAAGGGTGCGGCAGCCTGTGCAGCATTGTCGTGACGCAGCCGCGGCGTGTATCGGCGATGGGCGTCGCTGCGCGAGTCGCTGCCGAGCGTGGCGAGTCGCTGGACGGCGCTGTAGCGGACGATGCCGTGGTCGGCTATGCGATCCGCGGCGAGCGCCGTGCGTCGCGTTCTTGCCGTCTGCTATTCACCACCACCGGTGTGCTGCTGCGCCGCATGGCCACCGGCGCGGACGCGGACCTTGCGTCGCTGTCGCACATTATCGTGGATGAGGTGCATGAGCGGAGCATCGACTCGGACTTTTTGCTCCTGCTTCTGCGCCGGGTGCTTGAGCGCAATCCGACTCTGCGTGTCGTCCTGATGAGCGCAACGATCCAGGCGGATACGTTTACGCGGTACTTTGGCGGCGCGCCGTACCTCGAGATCCCGGGCCGCACGTACCCTGTGCAAACGCACTACCTGGAGCAGCTTGTGCAGGCGACGGGCTACCGCACGCCCGTCGCGCTCACCCGCGACGACGAGCGTGCAGACAAGCTGTACGATGCCGGCGCACTCGACGCCGACGCTGTGCCGACGGTGCGTGCGCTCGTCGCCTCGAGTCGCACCGACTATGGCCTGCTGGCCGCCACGGTCGCGTACGCCGCGCAGTGTGCGGCCAAGATCGACGGCACGGGCTCACTGCGTGGCCGCGCCGCGATCCTGGTGTTTTGCCCCGGCGTCGGCGAGATTCGGCAGGCGATGGACGCCATTTCTGCGCTGCCGATCCAGTCGGAGCTCGCGGTGCTCCCCCTGCATGCGAACCTGCCACCGAACGAGCAGCACCGCGTCTTCCAGCCGGTCGGTCGCACGCAGCGCAAGGTCGTCGTAGCGACGAATGTGGCCGAGACGAGCATTACGATTCCTGAAGTGTGCTACGTGATCGATACGGGGCGCGTGCGCGAGGCGCAGTACGATGCGCGTGCGGGCGTCTCGCGCCTGCTCGATACGTGGGCGTCGCGCGCGGCGTCCCGGCAGCGCGCCGGGCGTGCCGGCCGCACGATGGCCGGCGAGTGCTTCCGGCTGTACTCGCGCGCGATGGAGTCGGAGCTGCAGGCGGCGCACTCGGCGCCGGAAATGCAGCGCACGCCGCTGGAAGGCGTCGTGCTGCAGGTCAAGGCGATCCAGCCCGATGCCAACGTTCGCACGTTCCTGGGCGAGGCCATCGACCCGCCGTCGCTCGAGGCGCTCGATGCCGCGCACACGCGCCTCGTCGTCGCTGGTGCTCTGCACACGGACGGCGGTCACGCCGCGCGCCTGACGCCGCTGGGCCGGCACGTCGCGATGCTCCCCCTCGACGTGCGGCAGGCCAAGCTGCTCGTCTACGCGTGCCTCTTTGGGTGCGTCGAGCCGCTTCTCCACCTCGCGGCGCTCGTGTCGAGCCGCCCGATCGTGGCCAGTGCGGCGGCGCGCGACGAGGCGGCGGCCCAGGCGCGCGCCCAGAGCTTTCTCGGACACAGCGACCTGCTCACGCATGCGCACCTCTTTGCGCAGTGGCTCACGATGCGTGCGGAGCGGCGGCCCGGCTCGGACGTGCGTGCATTTTGCGACAAGCACGGGCTCTCTGCCCTCGCGCTGCAAGAAGCTGCGCTTACGCGCACGACACTGCTGCAGCAGCTCGAGGAGACAGGCCTCGTGGACCGTGCGTATGTGCAGGGCTACCGCGCGCAGGGCCCTGCTTGGCCTGCGCGTGCGTCGTCGCTCGCGTACGACATGCACAGCCGGCACACCAACCTCCTGCGCTCGCTCCTGCTCGCTGCCCTGTGGCCGTCGATGGCGCGCGTCGACCAGCCGGCGGCGCGGTACCATGCGTCCGCGTCGGGCGCCGTGCGCAAGGAGGCGCACGCGCGCGAGCTGCACTACTTTGACGAGCACGACGGCCGCGTGTTCCTGCATCCCAGCTCGCTGCTCTTCCATGCGACCGAGTGCCAATCGGGCTATGTGGCGTTCCTCAGCAAGAGCGCGCGGGGACCCGCGGGCGAGGCACGCACGTACCTGCGTGACATCACCGAGGTGCCCCTGTACGCCCTGCTCCTCTTTGGCGGGCCACTGCATGTCGACCACGAGGTCGGCGGCGTGCTTGTGTCGACGGGCGCCGTGGCAAGCGCACATGCGTGGGTGCGCCTGCGCGCGAATCCCCGCATCGGCGTGCTGTGCCGGCAGCTGCGCCAGCTGATCGATCGCATGCTCGAGGAGGGCATCGAGGATCCACGCGCGCTCGTGGCGCCGCACCACGAGCCGATCGTGCAGGCCATGCTGGCTCTTGTGCAGCACGACGGCCTTGCCGCGCCGTAACTATGGTAGACGTACATACACGGCGCGCGGCGCCACATGCACGGGCAGCTCCTGCGCCTCGCTCTCGTCCCATGCGCGCAGCACCGGCAGGCGGCACAGGCCAGTGCGCTGGGGGTATAAAAGCCACGTGAGCGTTCGCGTCTCGTGCGGCAAGAGCATGGGCAGCGCATGCTTGGACGCGCCTGCGAGCCAGCACGCGTCGACGCGCTCCACTTGGAGGCGCGCGTCGACGACACGGTCCGCGCTCGTATTGTAGGCAGATACAGTCACACACAGCGGTGCGCCCACGACGCCGTCCGGCGGCGCCGAGATGGAGATGCGCACGCTCGGCTCGCGGGGCGCCCGAAGCGGAGGCAGCGTCCAGCGCGCCTCGCACGTCCACGGGGCCGCCACGCCGGTGCGCCGCCACGAAACGAGCAGCGCCGCGCTCGCGTCCGCGTCCGTGGGCTGCGCGGCCTCCAGCGGCGTGATCCATGTGCCTGTGTCGTGCGGCGCCCACACGCAAGGCGCATCAGCGCCGAGCGTCGCGTGCGCACGCACGCCGTCCGGCGCGTCGACGCGCACGCCACACAGCTCGAGCGGCGTGTCGCCCACGTACTGCACGTCCGTGTGCACATGACCGCGGCCCTGCGCCTGCCACTGCACCTGCGCACGCACGGTAAACGCAGGCACGACGCGCACGCTGTGCTCGCGCTGCGTGCGCGGCACCGGCGCGCCATCGTGCGTGCTGTGCATGTGCAGGCGGATCATGCTGGGCGTCGGCGGCGCACGCAGCCAGAACGGTGGCGGGTCGGCCAGCGGCACCTCGAGCTGCGCGAGCGCCGCCGTGTCCGTGCCCAGCGCGGCACCGGCCTGCACAGCCTCCGGCGCGAGCGCCACGACGAGCGTCCCGTCCGTTGCGGCTGTATGCAGGGAGAGAGGCGCCACCTCTCCACACAGCAGCGTTGTCGGCACATGCACCTCCAGGGGCGGCGGAACGACCAGCAGCGTTCGTACGTCTGCGCGGGGCGGCAGCGGCACGCGCTGCCGCGTCGGCAGGTGCCACTCGGCCGGCGCGTAGCGGTCCACGGGCACGGTCATCTCCATCGGCCCCGCGGCGCCCGTCACGCCGAGCGTCGCATGCGAAAATGTCACGGGACCGGGGGCGGCGCTCACGAGGTGGCCCTGCACGAGCATCGGCGCCCCAAGCGCCAGGTCGGCGCGCCCGTGCGCCGTGGCCCCTGGCTGTACGTGGCCGACATGCACTGTGCGCGCCGCAGGCGCCGCCTCGACATGCACGAGCGGCACGGTCTCGCCAACGAGATGCAGCTGCAGCGACGTGACTGGCAGATCGTCCACATGCGCGCCGCGCGGCACGCCCACGACGACTTGGAACGCCATGGCCTCCGACGCCACGACGCGAGCGCGCGCAAAGACGGCGCGCACACATACGAAGCGCGCTGCACTCGTATCGGGGAGCGGCGATGCGGGCGGCCCATCGGACGGGGCCTGGGCCTTGTTCTCGGGCGCGGCCCATGCCGCACTCGAAGCGGCGGCCATGGCGTCGCGCGCCTCGTCAGCGAGGCTCGGGGGGACGGGCGGCCGCAGCGCCATCGTGAGGCGCGCTGCAGCTGCCTCATCGCAGCACTGTGCGGCTGCTGCGAGCGCACTGAGCGCGAGGCGCACACGCAGCACGGGCCATTCATCGCGGCCGTACCAGCGGAGCGTGCGCTCGAGGAATGGGAGCGCCTGCGCGGGCTTGGCAGGCAGGTACGTGAGTGCGAGACGCACGGCCGCCCAGTGCGCGAGGCGCACGCGCTGCGTGAGTCGGAACGCATCGTACGCGGCGCTCAGGCACGAAACGGCTGCGTCGCGCGCTGTGTCAGGCGCAGCGCACCGCAGCGCCTCGAGGTGGCACAGCGCTGCGTGGTAGTACAGAACGCCTTCGTCGAGGCCGGGCGCGCGCGGCGCCGTGTGCGCGAGCTCGGCGACGAGGCCATACGCCTTGGCCTGCCATGCCCACCGCTCGGGCACGACACCCCACAACGCGCACTGTGCGTCGATCGCTGCCATGTGCTGCTCGAGCTGCGCTTGCGCGCGCACGGGGTGAGCTCCATAGAGGTGCAGGCGCACGAGCTTGAGCACGAGCGTATCGGCGAGGATCTGTGCCTCGACGCACCGGCGCGCGGGCGGCCGGAACGGCGTCTCGCGCAGGTACACGTCCATGAGCTCCCGGTACGCGTCCTCGTACATGCTGCGCGCCTCGTCATAGTCGGCCTGCCACTCGGCGAGCGCGCCGAGCTTGTAGAACAGACGCACGTTCCAGCCTGGCGCATTCAGCGCGCGCTGCGCCGGGCCGAGCATCCGTGCCTCCGCCGCCGCTTGGAGCACGGGCTGCACGACACTCGGTGGCGGCGGGCACCGCGCGCGGTGGCGGCGCACGCTGCGTGCGCGCTCGCGGTACGCATCGTGCGCTAGGGCAAGCACGCGCGTGTGGATATGGTGCAGAAACTCGGGCAGGTCCGCCTGGGCAGCCGTGCTCAGCGCGTACACGGCGCCGCGCGTATCGAGGTTCGCGGCGCGGCGCACATGCGTGACGCGCGCATCGATGCCCTGCGCATAGAGGACCGGCTCACACAGCAGGACAGCCACGAGGCGCGTGCCGCGCGGCGCGAGGCTGGCACGGAGCGTCGTAATAGCCTCAATGAGCGCGGCGTCCTTGGCGAGCGTATCGCTATTGTCCGGCGGCATGCAGAAAAAAGCGAGGCGCACCGCCGGGACGTACTCGCCGTGCTTGCGGATCCACGACGGCGTCACGAGGCCGTCCGGGAACAGCGGGCCACCAGGGAACAGCGGCGAGAGCGGCGAGCGCGGCGGGAGCGCCGCGAGCGTGCGTCGCACAGCCTCATCCGGCACGCGCAGGCCCGCACGCATGCGCGCGGGAGGCAGCGTGTGCTCGCGGTGCACGAGCGTGGCGCGCACACGCTGCCCCGCGCCCACGGCCGTCCACAGCGCCGCCTTGGTTCGTGGCGCAAGCGCCTCGGCGAGCGCCGCGCACAGCGCCGGGTGCTTGGACGGCGGGTGCGCCAGCCCCGGCGGCGGCGTATCTGCCGGCAGCAGGCCACTCGCGTGCACACACGGCTGCAGCTCCACGACCAGGTCCACCGGATACGCGTTCATCGCGGGCGAAGGAGCGAGCGTGGAGGTCCTATCACGTGCATCACTTTTTTCGCTGTCTACCATGTCAGTGGACGTGCGGGCCTGTGCCGCGGCGTGTGGCGCTGCCGTGCATGCGGTGGCGCCCGTGCTGCGGGACTGTGCAAGTGGCACCGCCTCCCACATTCCGACGATCTTTGCGGCGGCGGCCCCGCTCTTGTGTGCGCCGCCCGCAGTGGCGGAGGCCGTCGTCGTGGCCTTTCGCCCGTTCCTCCTCGAGCTGCTCGCGCGCGTGCTGGATGACGCCAGCGCGGTGCATGCGCTCGGCGCGTGGGCCGGTGCGTTCGAGGAGGCGTACCCCCTGGTCGAGGCGCACCTCTCGCGCCACTTTCCCGAGGGCCTCCCGACCGATACGGCCCACCTATGGACGCGTCTGCGCCTCTTGCGCGCGGCGCCGTGCCTCGCCCACGATCTAGGGTGGCCTGCTGCGCCACTCTACTGCGTGTTTGCCGATCGCGCGCGGCCCGTGACGGAGCGCCTCCTCGCGCTCGAGTGCTATGCGCTGCAGGAGCAGCTCTCGGCGGCCGCGCACGCCGCGCTGCTGGACGCGTGGGTGGGCGAGGCACCTGCGCCGCTCGACGTCGATGGCACCTGCATCGACGTGCGAGCGGCGCCCGTCTATGAGCAGGCGCGCATCGATCGCCTGTGGCACGCGTGTGCGGCGCCGCTCGCGCCGACACCGGCGCCGCTGTATGTGTCAGCGGCGGATCTCTCGCCATGCATCACACTCGTCGGCTCGCTCCTATGGCCCGCCGCACGTGGTCACTCGCTCTCTACGCCGTTCGTCGCGACGCCTAGTGCTGAGGCGGCCGTGCGCGATACGCTGCTGCACGTCTCCCTGCGCCTCCCCCTCGTGGTGCGTGGCCCGCCGGCGAGTGGCAAGTCGCATATGCTGCATGCGCTCGCGCACCAATGCGCTGCACGCACGGATGGCCTGCCGCCGTGCCTGTCCATTCCACTCGGCGACCAGTCCGGTGTCGATGCCAAGGCGCTCCTCGGCTCGTACGTATCGAGCCGAACGCGGCCCGGCACCTTTGAGTTCGTCGAGGGCGCACTAACGCGCGCTGTGCGCGCCGGCCTCTGGGTCGTCCTGGAGGACATCGACAAGGCGTCCAGCGATGTGCTGAGCGTCATTGCGCCGCTCGCGGAGGCGCTCGGGCCGACGAAGCCGATCGGCGCGCGCCCGACACTGGATCTCGGCGCGCATGGCCGTGTCGTTGCGGCGCGTGGCTTCGCGCTGCTGGCCACACGCACCGTGCGCACAGGCGCGCCGCGCGCGCAGTTCCTCTCGAGCGAGCACTGGGGCGAGATTGCACTCGCTGCGCCGGAGGCCCGCGATGTGCAGGCGATTCTGTGTGGCCGCTTTCCGCGCGTTGCTGCGCTCCCTGACGATGAGCGCGCCTGTCTCGTGCAGGCGTGGGCCGACGCCGTGCACGCTGCGCACGAGGCGCCCAGCTCGGTGCGCCGCCCGACGCTGCGGGAGCTCATGCAGTGGTGCGAGCGCATCGAGGCCATGGACGTGCCAAGCATACTTGCCAGTCCGGCCGTGCAAGAAGCCGTGTTCCTCGATGCCTGCGACGTGTTCCTCGCGTCGTTTGCGAGTGAGACGCCGCTCTTCCACGCCATGGCGTCCGCGATCGGCCGCGCACTACAGCTCTCTGACGAAGCCGCCACGTATGCGTGGCACTCGCGCGTGCCCGACGTGGCGCTCGGGCAGGCAGGTCGTGTGCGTGTCGGGCGCATGGCGCTTGATCGCCTCGTGCCCGGCGCGCCATCGCCGCAGCGCTATGCCCTGACGCGCCCTGCACTCCTCGGCCTGGAGCGCCTCGCGGCGTGTGTACACCATGCGGAGCCCGCGCTGCTGGTCGGCGAGACGGGCACCGGCAAGACGACCATGGTCCAGGTGCTGGCGCACCTCCTGGGCCAGCCACTCACGGTCGTCAACCTGAGTCAGCAGACGGAGAGCGGCGATCTGCTCGGGGCGTACAAGCCGCTCGATCCGCGTATGCAGGCCGCCGACGTGCACAACGCGTGGACGCGCGTGTTTGAGCAGACGTTCTCGGTGCGCCGGAATGCCGCCTACATGGATGCAGAGCGCCGCGCATTCCAGCAGGGCCGCTGGGCGCGCCTCGCCAAGCTGTGGACCGAGTCGTGCACACGCGCGCAGCGCGAGCTCGCACAAGGCGCGCACAAGCGGCGGCGCACGGATGGCACGCTCGAGGCAGCATGGGCGTCCCTAGCGACGCGCGCCGCCGAGTTTGCTGCGCTCTTTGCGGCGGGCCGCCGACCGCTCGCCCTCGGGTTTGTCGAGGGGCCGCTTGTGCGTGCGGTGCGTGAGGGGCACTGGATTCTGCTCGACGAAATCAACCTTGCTGCGCCTGAAACGCTCGACTGCCTCGCGCCGCTTCTGCAGTCGCGCGATAGCAGCCTCGTGCTCACAGAGCGTGGCGACCTGACGCCCGTGCCGCGCCACGCCCACTTTCGCCTCTTTGCGTGCATGAATCCCGCGACGGATGTCGGCAAGCGCGACCTGGCCCCGTCGGTGCGTGCGCGCTTCACCGAGCTGTACGTGCCGAGCCCCGACGCGGATCGCGACGCGCTCATCGGCATTGTGCAGAAGTACATGGGGGCCGCGAGCGTCGGTGACCAGGCGGCCGTTCTCGATGTGGCCGAGTGGTACACGGCCGTGCGCCGTCTCGCCGCGCAGCACGAGCTCGCGGACGGCGCGAACCAGCGGCCGCCGTACTCGGTGCGCACGCTCGCGCGCGCCCTCACCTTTGCGACGTCGCTGGCGCCGACGTATGGGCTGCGCCGCGCGCTCGCCGAAGGCGTGTGTATGGCCTTTGGCATGCTCCTCGATGCGCCGAGCGCCGCGCGACTGCAGCAGGTCACGCAGGCGCACCTCCTTGCGCGCGCCAAGGACACGCGTGTGCGCCCGGGCTATGTGCCGCCGCGTCCCGGTGCGGACCATGTGCAAGTCGGCTCGTTCTGGCTCGCTACAGGGCCGCTGGAGCCGGATCCCGCGCCTGCGTACGTGCTGACGCCGAGTGTCGAAGGCAAGATCCAGGCGCTTGCGCGTGCGCTCGTGACGCGGCAGAGCCCCGTGCTGATCCAGGGCCCGACGAGTGCCGGCAAGACGAGTGCGGTGGCGTACCTCGCGCAGCGCACCGGGCACCGGTTCGTGCGCATCAACAACCACGAGCACACGGACGTGCAAGAGTACCTTGGCGCGTATGCGACGAACGCCGACGGGCAGCTCGTCTTTACCGAGGGGCTGCTCGTCACGGCCCTGCGGCGGGGCGACTGGCTCGTGCTCGATGAGCTGAACCTTGCGCCGACGGACGTGCTCGAGGCGCTGAACCGCCTCCTCGACGATAACCGCGAGCTGCGCCTCCCCGAGACGGGCGAGATCGTGCGCCCCCACCCCCACTTTATGCTGTTTGCGACGCAGAACCCCCCTGGTGCGTACGCCGGGCGCAAGGTGCTCAGTCGCGCGTTCCGCAACCGCTTTGTGGAGGTGCACTTTGACGATGTGCCGCCGCCTGAGCTGGCGACGATCCTGACGCAGCGGTGCGCGATTGCGCCGTCGTACGCGACGCAGATGGTCGCCGTGTTCCGCGAGCTACAGCGGCGGCGCGAGAGCGAGCGTGTGTTTGAGCGGCATGCATTCGCGACGCTGCGCGACCTGTTCCGCTGGGGCCGCCGCGCGGCGGTGGGGTACGAGCAGCTGGCGGACACGGGCTACATGCTGCTCGCGGAGCGCACGCGGCACCCTCGCGACCGCGAGACGGTGCAGGCGGTGCTGGAGGATGTGCTGCGCGTGCGTATCCATGTGCGCACGCTCTACGACGGCGGCGGGACGCTGGCCGCGCAGCTCGGCGCGGAGCGCATGCAGCAGCTGCGCGATGCCGCGCAGCACCACGGGATTGTGTGGACGTCGGCGATGCGGCGCCTCGTGTGTCTCGCGGCGGCCGCGGTGCACTACGAGGAGCCCGTGCTGCTGGTCGGCGAGACGGGGGCTGGCAAGACGTCCGTGTGTGATGTCCTCTCGACGGCGTTTGGGCGCCCGCTGCACTCGGTCAGCTGCCACCAGAACACGGACAGTGCGGACCTGCTGGGTGGGCAGCGCCCCCTGCGCGATCGCGCGGCGCGCGCGGCCGAGGCGCGCGCGCAGGCGGCGGCTGTGCTGGGTGCTGTGCCGCCGACCGAGGCGCTCGATGCGCTGGCCGTGCGCCTCGCTTCCGCGCCGCCGAGCGACGCACAGGCGGCGGCGCTGCGCGACGTGCACGGTGCCCAGGCGCTCTTTACGTGGTGCGATGGGCCGCTTGTCGAGGCGATGCGCGCTGGCGAGCACCTGCTCCTCGATGAGATTTCGCTCGCGGACGACAGTGTGCTGGAGCGCCTCAACTCGGTGCTGGAGCCAGAGCGCACGCTCGTGCTTGCCGAAAAGGCCGGCGACGACGTGGAAGTGCGTGGCGCACCGGGCTTCCAGGTCATTGCGACGATGAATCCTGGCGGCGACTATGGCAAGAAGGAGCTCTCGCCCGCACTGCGCAATCGCTTTACGGAGGTATACGTCCCGCCCGTCGATGACGCTGCCGACCAGGCCGCGATTGTCGATGCACTCCTGCCGCCTGCGCTGCGCGAATGGACGGCCAAGATGCTCGAGTTTGTGCGCTTTCTTGCGCACCAGCTCGGCGGCGCGGAGCACACGGGCCTCGGCGTGCGCGACCTCGTGGGGTGGGCGCACTTTCTGCGCGAGGCGACGGCGCGCGGCATTGTGGCGCCGCCGCTGGCGTTTGCGCATGGCGCGGCGCTCACCGTGATCGATGCGCTCGGTGCGCTGCCTGCGACGGCGGCCATGCCGGCAGGCCGTGTCCAGGCGCTGCGTGCGCAGTGCTATGCGGCCGTCGATGCAGCCATTGCGCCTGTCCACTTTGACCCCATGGATCCTGCTCTGTACGCCGTGCACGAGACGGCGACGACATGGGGCGTCGGGCCATTCGCCATCGCCAAGGGGCCGCACCCATGCAGTGCGCCGCCCTTTGCTTTCTCTGCGCCGACGACCGCGACGAATGCGCTGCGCGTCCTGCGCGCGTGCGCCGTCCGCGGCCGGAGCGTCCTGCTCGAGGGCAGTCCCGGCGCGGGCAAGACGTCGCTGATCGCGAGCCTTGCGGCGCAGACGGGCCACGAGCTCGTGCGCATCAACCTGTCGGAGCAGACGGAGCTGGTGGACCTCTTTGGCGCCGAGCTCCCGGTCGAGCATGGACGCCCCGGTGAGTTTGCGTGGCGCCCCGCCGCGTTCCTGGATGCGATGCAGCGCGGCGCGTGGGTGCTCCTCGACGAGATGAATCTCGCGTCGCAGGCCGTGCTGGAGGGCCTCAATTCGTGCCTGGACCACCGCGGCGCCGTGTACGTGGCCGAGATCGGCCGCACATTTACGAAGCACGCCGACTTTCGCCTCTTTGCCGCGCAGAACCCCCAGCACCAGGGCGGCGCACGGAAAGGGCTGCCCAAGTCACTGCTCAACCGGTTCATTCATGTGCACGTCGCGGAGCTCCAGGCGGACGACGTGCGTGCTATTTGCGCGCACATGTACCCTGCGCTGCACACGCACCTCGATGCCATGGTCGCCTTCAACGATGCGTTGCACACTGCGACGGCCACGCAGACGCTCGGGCGCCACGGCGCGCCCTGGGAGGTGAATCTGCGCGACTTGCTGCGGTGGCTGCACGTGCTGTCGACGTCGCCTGCCCCTGCCGATCCGCGGGATGCGCTCTCGTACCTGTACCTCGCGCGCTTCCGCACGCCCGAGGACCGTCGCGAGGCCGCGCGCCTCTTTGAGCGCTGCTTTGGGCGCAGCGCGGCACCCGCCCTCAAGGCGCCGCCCGCGCTCCTTGCATCGACACGCGCCCTACTGGGCCGCGCCATGGTCGAGCGCGCGCCGGCTGTGGCCGCGGAGCGATTCGCGCTCGTGCCGAGTCAGCTCACGTGCCTCGAGGGCATGGCGATGAGCGTGCGACTCGGCCTCCTGACGATTGTCACGAGCCCCGCCGGCGCGGGCAAGTCGAGCGTGGTGCGACTGCTCGCTGCGCTGCAGGGCCACACACTCGAGACCGTGCGCCTGAGCTCCGCGAGCGACACGTCCGATGTCCTCGGCACGTTTGAGCAGGGCGACGCCTCGCACCGCGTGCGTGCAGCTGCGCAGGCACTTGCGCCCATCCTCGTGCAGGTCCAGCGGCGCGCGGCCACGTCGGACGGTGCGCTGCTCGCCGCGCTCGAGCGCGTGCGTGCGGACATGGATACGCATCCCGAGCATGTGCGCACACTCGCGCCGTTCTTGCACGACGATGAGCGCGCAGCGCTCGATGCGGCGCTCGCGCCTCTTGACGAGCCTGCGCCGACGGCCGGGCACTTTGCGTGGGTCGATGGGCCGCTCGTGCGTGCGGCGCGGGCCGGCCACTGGCTTCTTCTTGAGCATGCGAACCTGTGTGCGGCCTCGGTACTTGACCGCCTCAACTCGCTCTTTGAGCCGGACGGCGCGCTCGTGCTTAGTGAGCGTGGTCTCCTCGACGGGCAGGTGCCGCGCATCGTACCGCACCCGGCGTTCCGTGTGTTCATGACCGTGGACCCCCGGCATGGCGAGCTCAGTCGCGCGATGCGCAATCGCGGCATGGAGCTGTGGCTCGAGCCATGTGCGACGACGCACCTCGCGCCCTATGCCCGCGCGCCGAGCGGCCTCTCTGGCTCCCTTGTCGAGCAGGCCGTACACGCACACCGCCTGCGCCGTGGCGCCGCGCAGGATCTCGCAGCGCCGACGCCGCAGCGTGCCTTGGTCGCGCAGTGCGGACTCTCGGATCCTGCGCTGCCTGGCGCCGCATTTGCATGGGCGTACGCACACGACGACGCGCATCGCGAGGCCGCGCTCGTGTACGCCGCACAGGCACTCACGCCGGCGGAGCGCGCGCTTGCCACGCGGATGGGCCTGCCCCTGGGTCCCGTCGCGCCTCGTGCCCCTGCGTTGGCGGACCTTGCGCCGCCTGATCTGCGCCGCATTCCTGCGCTCTCCCACCTCGCGGACGCACGCGCGGCGCATGCCATTTCCCTCCCTGTGCGTGCGGCTCTTGGTGCCGAGCGTCTCGCTGCCTGGGCCGCCGAGGCCGAGTGGGTGCGCGCCGATGCCGAAGCAGGCGACCGGCGCATGAGCCTTCCTGCGCTGCTCGAGGCGTGCGCTCGGCTGGCGCATACGCCGCCGCCCACCGAGCGCGCCGCCGTCCTGCTCGATGCGTTACTGGACCATGTGCGCTTCGTGGTGGAGGCGTGCGGTGGCACGACGCCCGACTATGCGCGTCTACACATGGTCGCGCGTGGCGTGCGTGCGATTCTTCTCGAGCTCGGTGAGCACGGCATCGCGGCGCCGGACCTTGTTACGGCGGCCCACAGGATCCATGCGCCGCGCACGACGCACGGCGCAGCGATGCCGAGCCTGTGGAAAGGTGCGCTTCCTCACATCCCGCCCGAGGCCTGGGCGCTGCTTGCGCCGCTCGAGACGTTTGCGGCGGATGTGCTGCCGAGCGCTACTGCGACGACTGCGCTGGAAGTGCTGAGCACGCTGCACCTGTGGACAGACGCATGGCCGGCGTCACAGGCACAGACGCTGGCGGATACGGTGCACGCACTTGTGCGCCTCGATACCCAGGGCACCGCGCCGCGCTGGCCGCACGTGGCGCGTGTCGTGCCGCTCGTTCTGTGGATGCTCACACACGATGCCGTGAATGCGCCGCTCGCGCCGCGCCTCCAAGCCGTGCTGCGCCTCGCGACCGAGCACGGCGCGGTGCCGCCGTCGACGATGGTCGGCGCGCAACTGCGTGTGTGGACGGATCAGGCGCTGAGCCCGGCGATGCACCTCATGGCCGCACGTGCGCTCTGGTACCGCGACGGCGCCTTTACTGTCGACGCGCCAGGTGCGCATGCATGGCAGTGTGCGATTCTGCTGCCGGCCGTGCTCGATGCTGTGCACCGGGACCGGCTGCCCTTGTGCGACGCGTCGGCCTACGATGCGCACAAGCACGCCCTCTCCCAGGCCGTGGCGGCTGCGATGCCACAGGCACAGGCGCCCCGTCTCGAGCCGGTGGCCCACGCACTGGACGCGTGTGTGTGGTCGGTATGCGGTGCCTTGCGCGACGCACTGGCCGCGCTGGCTCTGCCCGCGCTGCGCGCCATCGACGAGCAGCTGGCCCACGCTGTGCACACCCACGACATGCCGTCTGTGTGTGCGGCGCTGCGCGAAGCCCTAGCGGCCCTGCCCGATGCGCCGCTGGGGCCGCTTCTGCAGTCGTGGCTCACGTGGCTCGATGAGCTGGCCTGTGCGCGGCCAGCGGGCCTGGCGGCCCTGTGGGTGCGCCTGGGCCTGTGGACCCTCGAGGCGTACGTGCCTGATGTGCCGCTGGATCCGGTGGCTGAGGCGCATGCGCATAGCGCGTACGCTGCCGTGGTGCATGGGCGCCTCGCTCAGCAGTACACGGTGGAGCGCGCAGCCGATGAGGTGCAGACTGGTGGCGCCGAGCACGATGTGCTCATTGCTCTGCGCGCGGCCATGGCCGATCAGCAGCGTGCGCAGAGCAGTGCGCAGGGCACGCGCGTACTTCGAGTGCCTGATGCGCCTCGTCTCGCACGTGTGCACACCGAGTGGACGACACTGACGGCGCACATTCTCGAGCGCAAGCGCGTGGAGCGACTCGTGGATCGTCTCGTGTCCGGCGTCGACGCGGCCCATGCCGAAGAGGCGGCGCTGCAAGCCGCGCTTGCCGCGTGGGAGGCGCGCATGCGGCGGCAGTACGCGGACCTGGCCGACCTGACGCGCCCCGTGCTCCTTGCGCTCGAGCAAGTGCGAGTGGGCCTGCGCCTCGCGCGTGAGCCGACGTTCGCGGCGCCGCGTATCGAGCGCCTGCTTTCCGCAGCTACGCAATTCCCCCGCGCTGCCGCCGCCCAGGCCCTGTTGGCCGTGTCAGATGCGCCGCGTGCTGTTACGACCGCTGTGCCAGAGCTGCTCGCGGCGCTCGCGAGTGCCGCGCACGAGGCGCACACCACCAGGCGACCAGTGCCGACCGGAGTGCTGCGCACGATCTACGATGCGCTGCTTGTCCTGTGGGCGCAGCAGCGCGAGACGGAGCGCCAGGAGGCGGAAAAAGCCGCGCAGCTCTTTGTGTTCCAAGGAGAGGACGCTTCGGACGAGCAGGCGCGCCTCGATGCAGAGATGCGTGCGCTGTTCCCCGTGTACGACGACGTGCTCGAGTCGAGCGACGTGCCACACAGTCGCTCGGCGCCGCGCATGGACGAAGCGGTCGTGCGTCTCGTGTACGACTTGCACACGCTCATGCACCCCGGCACACTGGCTCTGCCGACGGTGCGTGTGCACCCAAGTGTCGCCGAGATCCTCACGCGGCAGTGCGACGAGCTCGTGCAGAGTGTCGGCACGAGCGCGCTGCCTGCCGCACTCGACGGCGCGGCTGCGTACATGCTCGCGCGGCTGCAGCGCGGCGCCACCGTGGACGGCCCCCGCAACTTTTACCATGACGCCCAGCCTGCAGAGCTCGCTCGGATGGCCCCGCTGCTCGCGCGGCTCCGTGAACGCGTAGCGGCGCTGCTCGGTGCCCTGCCGGAGCAAGTGCAGCTTGTGCAGCTGGCGGAGCGCGTCGAGCGCGTTGCCGCGTTGGACCGCGCGAGTCCCGTGGCCAAGGCGCTTGCAGCGATCGAGCAGCTGCTCACGCATGTCGACGACTGGGAAACGTATGCGTCCTCGGCATTGTCGCTGCGTGAGCATGCCGCTGAGCTCACGGCGCTCGTCGTCGAGTGGCGGCGTCAGGAGCTGCATGGATGGTCCTCGCTCCTTGACGACGAGGCGGCCAAAGAGGAGGCGCGTGTTGCCCCGTGGTTCTTTACGCTGTACGAGGCGACGACACGCGCCGGCACGGCGGCGCTGCGTAGCGAGCTCGTGGCGCTGCTCGACGGCTATGTGCGTGAGAGCACGGCGGGGCAGCTCCGTGCTCGTCTGCGCCTGCTCGATGGGCTCAGCGCGCACCTCTGCAGCGACGACCCGGTCACGAGCCGCCTGCTCCACCATATGGCCGCGTACTTTGCGCAGTTTGTGCCGGCCATCGAGGCGCAGCTGGGCGCACAGCGCTCGCGCCTGGAGCGCCAAATTGCCGACTATGTGCGACTTGCCTCGTGGCGCGACGTGAATGTGTACGCCCTCAAGCAGAGTGCCCAAAAGACGCACTCGTACCTGCACAAGACGCTGCGCCAGTTCCGCGAGGTGCTCCAGCAGCCGGCCGATCCCCTGCTAGCGCTGCATGCGGATGCGCGCCCGAACGTGGCTGTGCGCCAGCTGGCGGGCCCGTCGTCGATGCGCATCGACGTGTTGGGTGGCCGGCAGCCCCAGGCGCCGGTGGCCTCGAGCACGGATGCGTCGCGTGCCCCGCACATGCAGGCATCCGAGCGCACCGTCGCCCGTCTGCGCACGCTGTGTGCTGATACCCTGCAGCCGCCTCTCGCGTCGACGGCGTACGAGGCGGTCATGGACGTCGGTTCGACGGTGCTCGAGACGGCCGACGAGCTCGCGCAGCAGACGCCCGCGCTGGCGAACGAGTCGAATGCCAAGCGGCTCAAGAGCCTCGCTACGCAAAAGCGCCGTGCCTGGGCCGAGCTGCTGCAGGCACTGCGGCGCATGGGCCTCTCGCCCTTCCTTACGCCCGAGCGCCACGCACACAACCACGACCCTGCGCGAGTCTACGGTGTCTGTGCGCTGCCGCCGCACGAGGCACTGGGCACGGATGCCATGCACACGTACCATACGGCCATGCTGGCATGTCTCTCGCGCCTGCGCCTCGCGGTGCAGACGCCGTCGGGCGACGTGCCGGACCTGCCGCGCGGCGTCGCGTTTGTGGAGCACGCCGTGTTCCTGGCGCTGCAGGTGCGTGAGCGCCTCGGCGCCACATTGCAAGGCGCCACACGTGTGTGGGCCCTGGCCCAGCGTCTGTGTGCGCTGACAGGCCCTCTGCAGTCCGTGTCGCCTGCAGAGCGCCACGCTGTGGGGCGCCGCGCCGATGCGCTCGCTCGCACGGCCGAGGCGCTTGCCCAGCTGGCGGCCGAGGCGCCTGGCGTGGTGAGAATGTCGCCCCTAGGCGGTGAGGTGCCAGTGGCACGGATCGAAGAGTGGGCCGAACGGGTCCGCGGCGCTCACACGCGACTTTTGGCTGTGTGCGCAACGTGGACGAGCACGTCCGTGGGCCTCTTGACGGCCGCTGAAGTGGCTGTCGTGCATGAGAGCACGCATGTGCTCGTCGATGTGCACGGCGCGCTCGATACGCTGGGCCGCGATGTGCCGAGCTTGCAAGTGCTGACCGTGCCGCTGTGTGCGTGGCTGGAGTCGGAGCGTGAACCGCTTGTGCTTGCCGATACGCCGGCCTCGAGTGCCCTGCAAGCGGCGTCGGACCGTGTGTGCTCGTCCGTGCTAGTCGTTGCGCAGGAGCTCCAGGGCAAGGAGCTGCCGACGGGCGACGACGACCTGTGCCCATTGATCGCTGAGGCGGAGCGGATCCATGCGCTGGACCGTGCGCTGCGGCCGCACCAGATGGCCGAGGCGATGTGTGAGGCGCTAGCGCTCGCAGGCAGTGGTGACGCGACCATGGCGTGTGTGAGCGACATGGCGCGCTTTGTGGCGCCGTATGCCGAGCTGCTCGGCACGCACCTTGCCTCGACGTCGCTGTGGTACCGCTCGCTCATGCGACTGTGTGTGATTCTAAGCGTCATTATGACGTCGCTCGCCCAGAAAGGTTTCTGCCAGCCGCCCGAGGAGGACGAGGCGGAGGGCAGCGATGCGAGTGGCGATGGTGGTGAGGCGCTCGAGGGCGGCACGGGACTGGGCGACGGCACGGGTGCCAAGGATGTGAGCGATACACTGCAAGACGATGAGCCGATGGAGGAGCTGCAGAACGACGAGCAGCAACAGGATGATCGCAACGAGAGCCAAGGCGAAGACAAGGCACGCGAGATGGACGATATGGACGGTGACGTGCGCAGCGTCGATGGCGAGCAGGACGCTGGTCAGAGCGAGGGCGAGCAGGAAGACGAGAAGGAGGTGGAAGATGAAGTTGGCGATGTCGATCCGCTCGACCCCGATGCTGTCGATGAAAAGATGTGGGGCGCCGAGCCGGAGGAGACGCAGGGCGAGTCGGAGGCGCAAGGCGCTGCGGGCGACGACCGTGAACAGGCCGGCGAACGCCACGAGACCGATACAGAGCGCCCTGATGCAGGTGATGAGGCCGACGAAGCCGACGACGGTGACGACGGTGACGAAGCCGACAATGGCGAAGCAGAGCTAGAAGACATGCCCGACCGCAATGACGGGCTGGGTCGTGAGCTCGACCAAGAAGCGCAGGAGGAAGAAATGCAACTGGGCGAGCTCGATATGCCCGAGGGCGACGAGGAACCTGGCGACGAGGACGACCTGTCCCTCGATGAGGGAGACGAGGAGGATGCTCCCAAAGATACCCCCAACGATGATCTCGATGGTGCGACCAAGGGTGACGAGGCCGACTCGGTGGATCCTACGGAGGACATGGACCAGACGGACGACGCTCATGCCAGGGCAGACGAGTCGGACAAGCACGAGGACGAGTCGCTTGAGCACGAAAACGAGGCTGACGAGGACCAGCACGACGATGCTGGCGCCGACAAGCACGAGGACGCAGACCAGCGCGAGGATGCCGACCAGCACGAGGACGCCGACGCCGACCAGCAGGACGCGGAGCACGGTGGCCAAGACGCGTCTGAGCGGCGCAACATGCCCGTACCGCAAGCGATGCCTCGAACGCTCGGCAATGTTGCTGACGAGGCGATGGACTATGACGAGACGCACGAAGGCGGTGGTGACGATGCAGGTGGCGCTGCCGGTGCGCAAGAGCGGGCGATGGGCGATGCTGATGATCTTGATGGCTCGTCAGCTGCCCAAGGCAGTGGCGCGCCGCAATCGGCGCCGGAGCCTGGTGCATCTGGCGCCGAGGACGAGGCCCGCCCGAATCCTGTGCAGAGCCTGGGTGATGCGCTCGACCAGTTCCGCCGCGATGTCGAGCAGATTCGCGAGGCGACACAGCATGAGGAGGCGCCGACCCGCGACGATGGTGTGCCGGAAGCCAGCGAGATGGAACATGTGGCGCAGGACGATGAGGCTGATACGCAGGCGCTGGGCACGGCCGACGAGCAGCAGGCGCAGGCAATGAAGAATCTGAGTGTGGCGGACGCCGAGCAGAGCGAGACGACCATGCTACCCGACGTGCCCGAGGACGAGCCGATGCCCGACGAGCCGCGTGCGCCAGCCGAGATGGAGGAGTCTGAGGGCCCCGGCACCCATACACACAGTACACGCGATGGCGCGCTGGCTGCCGCGGATGTGCGGGCCGAGCAGGCGGACGCCGACGCGCAAGGCCCGGAGCGTGAGGAGGAGGTGGCACCCCTTGATGACGACACACGTGCGCACGCTGAGGCGGATGTGCTGCACGCACTCGAGGCGTTCCGAGCCTCGGATGCGGATGTGGCACGCGCAGCGGAGCTGTGGCGCTCGTACTCGGCACTGACTATGGATCTCGCTTTTGGGCTGTGTGAGCAGCTGCGGCTGATCCTGGCGCCGACGCTGGCGACGCGTCTGAATGGCGATTACCGCACAGGCAAGCGGCTCAACATGCGCAAGATTATTCCGTTTATCGCGTCCGATTTTGCCAAGGACAAGATCTGGCTGCGTCGCACCAAGCCCTCCGCGCGCGAGTACCAAGTGCTGCTGGCGATGGACGACAGCAAGAGTATGGCCGACAGCCGCAACATCCACCTGGCGTACCAGACACTCGCGCTGGTCGCTGGGGCGCTGACGCGACTAGAGATTGGTGATATTGGCATCTGCCGCTTTGGCGCGTCGATGGAGATGCTGCACGAGTTTGGCTCGTCTACCTTTAGCGACCGGCACGGCGGCCACATCCTGAGCCAGCTGCAGTTCCAGCAGACGAGCACGGATATGCAGGCGCTGCTCGCGCAAAGCATGAGTGTCCTGCGCGATGCGCGGCAGCGGCATGCGTCAGTCTCTGCTGCGGACCTCTGGCAGCTGGCGATTGTCATCTCCGATGGTGTGTGCCAGGACCATGCGCGTCTCAAGGCGCTCCTGCGCCGGGCGACGGAGGAGCGCATCATGCTGGTGTTTGTCGTGGTGGATGCGGGTGCCGATGGCGCAGTGCCTGCGCCGGGCGAGGCGCCGCGCAGCTCGATCCTCGAGATGAACCAGGTCAGCTACCACACGGATGCGGCTGGCAAGCTGCAGCTCGACATGAAGCGCTACATTGACACCTTCCCCTTTGAGTACTATGTCATTGTGCGGGACGTCCAGTCTCTACCACATGTCCTCGCGACGACGCTGCGCCAGTGGGCCGAGCGCATCCGCGACGCATAAATGTAGCTTATACCGACGATAGCGGCACGTTCCGCAGGAAACTCAGCGTACCAAGGCAGTAGTCCAGGAAGTCGACGAGGCGCGCGCCCTCGCTGCGTTGCTCCTGTAGCACTTCGCGCAGGGCCAGAGCAAGCGCTTGGCCTTCCGCGTCCGCGTCCGTGGCGTGTGCAGGGTGCACGCCTTGTGCCTGGAGCACCTCGGCATGGCACGTAAGAAAGACTTGCAGCATCGCTTGCACAGCCTCCCAATCGAGCTTGCTGCGCAGCCGCAGCGCCAGTGCCTGCAGGAAAAGCGTCTGCTGCGCGACCGACTCGAGACCGCGAATCTCGGCGTCCAGCTGCGACGCAGACAGCGTATGCAGGTACGTGAACAGCGGCCCGACATCGGCGGCTTCCACTGCCACGCGCAGGCGGCGCTCCATGTCCGACTCGAACGCGAGGTGCGCCACAGGGGGTGGCAGGCGCGGCGGGGCCTCAGGCTCCGGCTCGGGCGCAGACACAGGCGCCGCATCCAAGAAGAATGGCGCCTTCTCCGGCTTCTTCGGCGGCTCCTGCGGCTTGTTGCGTCGCTGGATGGTATCGAGGTGGAGGAGCGTCATCCACCGGCTGCGCGGCATCGTACTCAGGGTCAGCAGCGGCCCGTCTGTATCGCTTAGCTGGGGCGGGCTCGTGTACGTGCGCTGCAGCTCAGGCTCGCCCACGTCGAGCTCTAGCGGCGCGCTCTCTTCGAGCGCAGTGCCCTGCACCGTGGGCACAGCCGTCTCGCGCTCCGGCACAACACCGCCCATATCCAGCGCACGCAGCGCCACGGAAGTGAATTGCGCACGGTTGACCCACAGGTGCACGCCCACACTGTCGACGTGTGCCGTCGCAAGAAAGTCGCCAGCCGGCGAGAACGTCACGCTCGTCGCCATGCTCGACGGGCGGAACGCATCAATGAGCTGCGCCGTCGCAAGATCAAATGTGCGGATGACACTGTCCGTGCTGCACGCCACAAGCCAGCGCCCATCGGCAGAAAAGGTGGCATCAAGAATGCGACCACGGAAGCCGCGGAACCGACGCGCAATGCGGCGCGTCTCGATATCAATGACGGACAGCACGAGGTCATCACTTAGAACCGCAAGCAGTTGCGAGGCGCGGTGGAGGCGCAGCCCGCTGATGCCCGACGATACTGGCGTGGACGCCATCTTCTTGGCCGTGTGAAAGTCAAAGTAGTGCAGCTGGCCGTCCTGCGAGCTCGCCAGGCACAGTTGGTTGACGGCGTCCGTAGCCACATCCGAGATCGACGACGCAGTCTCGGTCTGGAAGGTGCGCCGGTGCATGTGGCTCTGCATATTGAACATCTCCACGCGACCATCGCTAGTACCCACGAGCGCAAAGTTGCCACACGCACTCA
Organism: Malassezia caprae; assembly: GCA_029542885.1. Classification (NCBI taxonomy): domain Eukaryota; kingdom Fungi; phylum Basidiomycota; class Malasseziomycetes; order Malasseziales; family Malasseziaceae; genus Malassezia; species Malassezia caprae. Next base: position 429,735 of record CP119910.1, read on the forward strand.
CACAGCTGGCCGTCGCGACGGCCGTGCTCTTCTTCGAGCGCGACACACTCAGAAGCGCCTTGTTCATGTGCTTGTCACGCACAGTCCACGTATGCGCATACGTGTCACCTGCATGGGTCGTCAGCACATCGTCCCAGTCGCGAGAGCGCATCGTGCTGTACGACAGCGACGAGACGGGCCGCAGCTTGAGCGAGCTCGCCTCCACGGCCAGTTTGTGTGACTGACGCTCAATCGAGCCCTGACTCAGCTCAAACGAGCGGCTGTCGCGCACCACACTCAGGCACCGCACACTGCGGTCACGCGACGCCGACAGCATGGCTCGGCCATCGTCGCCATAGTATCGAATGAGATGGGGGGGCAGCGCATGTCCACTGCGGGACTTGAGCAGCCGAGGAGGGAGTGTGGGCGACTCGAAGAACCACTGCTTCAGTGCATTGTCAGCGCCCGTGGATATCAGCAGCGGCTGCCCCGGCACAAACTCGATTGCGCCAATCGCACTGTCGTGAGCGTGCTGCATCGAGTGCAGGAGCCGCGGTGCGCCGCCCACTGGCCCGTCCGCATTCGCGGCATCCAGATCAAAGAGAGAGAGAGAGCCTGCACGTGTCACAATCGCAAGTGTATGCGCCACATTGTCTGTACGGAACGCCAGGCAGCGGGCGCCCAGGCCGCCCTCAACGCGCACCGAGAAGAGCGCCTCGCCGACACGCACATCATACAAGGCCACGAGGCCGTCCGCGTAGGCGACCGCGAGCACGTCCATCGCGGGACTCTGCTCCATACACACGATGCCTGCGTTGGTCGAGGAGGCTTGGCCGCCACGCACATCGACCGCGGAAAAGGTATGAATCAGAGAGGCCGTGCGCACGTTCCAGAGCTGCAGCGTGCCGTCGGCCGCGCCGACAACGACCTTATTCAAATAGGTCGCCGGGTGCACAAACTGCGACGCAATAAAGTTGTCCGCAAATACGATTTTTTGCAGGAGCTCGGTAGAGGTGAGCGACCACACAAAGAGGCACGTCCCGTCTGCAGCGAGGGCGCAAATATAGTCGCCAAAGACCAAAAGCGACGACAGAAAAGTCTCGCTCACGCCCTCCTCGGGAATTGCCGTAGAATAAGAGGCCGCCTCGTGGCCACGCACGAAGCGATGGACGGTGGGGCCCGCCGCAACGAGCAGGCTGTCTGGTGAGGTCGCGTGAGCCATCGCGCTGATCTGATGCTCCAAAGGGGGACCCACAAACAGAAGCGTCATCCGCTCTGCATTCCACATCGCCCATGTGTCGCCCAGGCACGTTACGACATTCACATCGGGGGTCTGTGCATCCTTACCACCAAAGCGAACCTGCAGAACAAAAGGAATTCCATTCGTGATATATCCCAGCGCACGGAACGGCGCATACAGTGCATCCCTGCGGTTCACTTCCGCGCGGGACTCTGCCTCCGTTGCGCCAGCCGCACGCACGCGCTTTTCTCGCGGCGCGATCGCAGCCATGGAGGACAAGGCTCTCGAGGCCACCGAGGCGTTTTGAAAAAATCTCCATGACTAAGCAGATTTTCGGCCGCGACGAAATTTTCGGCGACGACCATCCCACAACGACCCTGGCGGCCATGGTGGCGAAACACATGGGTGCGGATGCCGAAGAGAGCAAGCTCGAGCGCGAGCTGCAGAATGATGTGAATGAGGCAGAAAAGAAGAGTGATGTGCCCGTTGAGCGCCCGCCCTTCTCTACGCTGGATCTCACCTCCGGCACGGCGCAGGCGCTGGAGCGCATGGGCTTCAAGACCATGACGGAAGTACAGGCGCGCTGCATTCCGCCGCTCCTCGCAGGCAAGGATGTTTTGGGCGCTGCTCAGACGGGCAGTGGTAAGACGCTTGCCTTCCTGATTCCCGCCGTGGAGATGCTCCAGCGGCTCCGTTTCAAGCCGCGCAACGGCACTGGCGCCATTGTCATCTCACCTACGCGTGAGCTTGCGCTGCAGATCTTTGGTGTTGCCAAGGAGCTCATGGCGAATCAGAGCCAAACGCTAGGTATCGTGATGGGTGGTGCAAACCGCAAAGCTGAGGCGGACAAGCTGCAGAAGGGTGTCAATCTGATTGTGGCGACGCCCGGCCGTCTGCTGGACCATCTGCAGAACACCAAGGGATTCGTGTTCTCGAACCTCAAGTCGCTCATCATCGACGAAGCCGACCGTATTTTGGAAATTGGTTTCGAGGACGAGATGCGTGAGATCATCAAGCTGCTTCCCAACGAGAACCGTCAGTCGATGCTTTTCTCTGCGACACAGACGACCAAGGTGCAGGACCTTGCGCGCATTTCCCTGCGCCCTGGACCGCTGTATATCAACGTACATGAACAGAGTGCGGCTTCGACGGTGTCGAAGCTCGAGCAGGGCTATGTCGTGTGCGATAGTGACAAGCGCTTCCTGCTCCTCTTCACATTTCTGAAGCGCAACGCAGGCAAAAAGATCATTGTCTTTATGAGCAGCTGCAACAGTGTCAAGTACCATGGCGAGCTGCTCAACTATATTGATGTGCCAGTGCTTGACTTGCACGGGAAGCAAAAGCAGCAGAAGCGCAGCACCACATTTTTTGAGTTTTGCAACGCAAAGAGCGGCATTCTGCTGTGTACGGATGTGGCGGCGCGTGGTCTTGATATCCCTGCCGTGGACTGGATCATTCAGTACGACCCGCCGGACGATCCGCGCGACTATATCCACCGTGTCGGCCGTACAGCGCGCGGTGGCAAGGGCGGCCGCTCGCTGCTGTTCTTGCTGCCGAGTGAACTTGGCTTTTTGCGTTTCCTCAAGGTGGCCAAGGTGCCGCTGAACGAATACACGTTCCCCCCCAACAAGATTGCCAACGTGCAGAACCAGCTGGAGAAGCTCATCGCGAAGAACTACTACTTGCACCAGTCGGCCAAGGATGGGTACCGCTCGTATATCCAGGCGTATGGCTCCTATTCCCTCAAGCGCATCTACGATATCCATGCCCTGGACCTTGCTAAAGTTGCCAAGGCATTTGGGTTTGCAGCGCCGCCCAAGGTCAATGTGACGATCGGCACAGGCCTCAAAGCCCGCAAGGAGCGAACGGATAATGATGATGATGATAGCGACGAGCCCCAGGGTAAGCGCCAGCGTGTGGATCGTCGCTCCTATGGTTCAGCGGGCCGCGACGACAAGGCAGCCAAGTACCGCCCTCAAAAGCGCCAGGGAGGCCAGCAGTGGAGTCGGTAGACCAATCACCGAACGAGCTTGTAGCATACGATTGGTATCTATATCGCGTCAGAGATCTGCCGATGCGAAAAGGCATTCCAAATGTACAATATGGATGCCGTGTTCTGGTCCGTCGTCGTCTTGACGTTGGCGCGCAATTCATTGAGCGCCATTTGGACTGCGCGCAACACAGGCGCGTACGTAGTCGCACTGTGCGCTCGAATGGTCTCGCCATGCAGCTGGAACAAGGACGTGAGCCATGTAAGATGGAACTCGACGTGGGGACTCTGGCTGCTCGGCTGCAGTCGTGCGGCAACGAGGCCGAGCACCCGCGGCAGATACATGGGGGGCAGCTGCTTCACCACCAGGGCCACTTCGTGCACCTTGGTCCGCTCATACACCTCGGCCTCCAGCGCTGGATCATTCAGTCGGAGTGCACCGAGTAATGCGACAAGGGCGTGGCCTTGGAGAGACGCAGCACGGACCGCTTGGGGCGTCAACTCCAGATCAAGATCGCTTGGGTCAAAGGTAGCCTGCTCGTCAAGGCTGTAGATGAGCAGCCCACTCGTCGACGCCGCCGCCCAGCTCCGACCTGTGGGCGAAAAGCGCACGCACTTGGAACGCGCCTGCGGACGCGTCGAGCGCTTGCTAAGGTCGCCACGTTGTACACCCGGCAGGCTTCGGTCCGCACGCTCGGCCAATGTCAGCTCATCTTCGTCGGATCGGTCGTCCAAAAGTTCCACATTTCCAGCTTCGGTGACTTGTCGCGAGTCTAGTCGGTCTTGTGTGCCATCCAAAGAGAGATTGAGACTCAGTGTCCAGCGCTTGAGAAGCACGCGCTCACGCACATCGTAGAGGCAGACATAGTTGGCATTGCCTCCAGCCAATACACATGAGCCATCTGCACTGTAGCAAACACTCGTGAAAGCCGACCCTGCCGCATTGTTGCGACGCTGCACCTTGTCGTCCAGGCGCCGCCCACCGGCAATATCGCGGCGACAATCAATCACACCCGTATGTCGCCCGTGCTTTGTGTCGAAAAAGCTGAGCTGGCCATCCAGCGTGGCAACACAAACCTCTAGGCCATCCGGTCGGAAAGCCAGCGTAAGGCCTTCAGAGGAAAGGGGCATAGACTCGGTGTTTTGGCTGCGACGGAATACCTCCCACAGCCGAACACTTCGGTCCCAACTGGTGCTGGCAAGAAGGCCACTCCCGCTAGGATCGAACGACAAGCCGGTCACTGGCGCCTCGTGCCCAGAGAGGATCTCCAAGAGTTTGCCAGTCTGAACGCTCCACATGTAGGTATCAAATGCATCAGAGCTGCCGGCACACACCACCTCACCGCTAGGTTCCACCGCCAAGCTAATAAACTGCACGGGGTTGGGACTGGTAAATGTGCGAAAGTTCCGGTAACGGATCAGGTCGTACGCACGCACAGTGCCGTCCATAGAGGCGCTGAAAAGTACCTGGCCTTGTTTGGCAAATTCCACGCAGGTGACGGGCGCAGAGTGATCGGTGAAGGTCACGGTGCAGAATCCCGAATTAGTGTTCCAGATTTTCACCTTGCCATCATCACCACCAGTCACAGCCATTTGGCCATCTTGGGCAAAAGCAACAGTATTCATGTCGTAAAAATGGCCCTGTTGCTTGAGGATGTAAGACTCACTGGCCCATTCCCATACAAGCAGTTGCCCCAGACGCTGGGCACCAAAACCGATCCATTCGCCCGTAGGATTAATAGCAACGCTCGTGATCTTTTCTTGACTGATGCTGAGCGCATGCACTTCAGTAAAGTCGGGCATATCGCGCAGAGAAAACAACCCAGAAGAGAATCCCACGACGAGACGCGACGTCCCCGGATTAAAGTCGGCACAGGTCACCTGCGTATTGAGTTGGTGGAAATAATGACGCGACGCTACACCCCAACGCGTGAATCCCACAGCGTTGTCTGGATCATCAGCCACACTCTCAACCCATGCAACATCCTCATCGTCTTTGCCCTGCCATACAAGACAGGCACCATCACGGGATACTGTGTATATTGTCTTTTCGTCCAGCGAGAAGAAACCACGCAGCACTGAATCACGGTGCCCAGTGAAGGTTTTAGGTCGGAAGCCGTCGATCGGGTCAAGGCTGAAGAGATGAGCACTCATGTCCTTGGATGTCGTCAGAAAAAAGCGGCCCGTCCGTGACCAAGTGATGCTTAGCACGTCGTCAAAGTGCCCCACATATGTCCGATGAAGCACAAAAGGAGCAAACTCACGCACGAAGACACTGGGCGTGCGCCATACTTGCACTTGGTTGCCGTGTGTGACAGCCAAGAAACGACCATCCGGAGAGAACTGGGCATCGCGCACAGGAAGCTTGAAATTCATATGCGCAAGTAGAGATTTACGCGCCACGTTAATCAAAAGTGCATGTCCATCCTCATCAGCGACAAGAGCTAGATTCAGATTGGATGGCGACACAGCCACACGAGCAATGGGTTTGCGGGTTTCGAAGGGAAGCGTATATGAAGTGTTCTGGACTAGGTTGAACACAGAAAGCCGATTTCCAACAGGGGAATACAGAGAATTTCCATCTCTTGCGAAATGTATGTTCCCTTGCTGGTACACTGTACCACATACATTCGCAAATTGGAACGACGACTTCATGATGTCGTTCAAGTGGAACAAGAACAAGTCTGGCGACTTTTTTGAGCTTTGTCAGCAGAACAGTGGCGTAACCACTAGAGCGCTTTGTTTTCCACGACCAGGGCTGAGCCTTGAGGGGCTGTGGCATTCCTCAAGTGCCATGACGACGTCAAACCCAAGACGGCGTGGGAACGAATCTAGATTCGAAGAAGCGCTGCTTCATGGTGGTACTCGTCGGTTGGTCGTGACGCCTGAGTTGGCTAGGGCCTCTGGCACTGCGACACCGATCACCATGCAGTCACAGAGAAACCGAACCCCACGCATGTCATTTTCATGGTCTATGGATATGATTCCATGGGTGAATGAAAAACCTAGGCAAAGGGGCGTCGTTCGCTCGAATGAAGAGGGCGTAGAATCATTATCATCGATATTTGAATTTCAGCATCGATATTCTCTTACGCCGGATGCCAAGCCCTCCCCAGGAGAGGGATCTCCTCAGAGTCAATACTTTCCGAATTTTAGACCATATGTATCGCCTGCACTTACGGCCGACTCGGGAAACTCGTTGTCAGACGACGCAATCGCTGTGCAATCGCCTGAATCATTAAGTTCGAACCAAGGCGCAGGACATGGCCCTATGGATGCCTCCTACTTTCATATGGGATCCTTTTCACCTTCGTTCGTGGGTTCGAATGTGAAAGGGTCAAACATTGGTCCTGAATCGCTATGGATGCGGCCAGCAGCGCGTTTGTCTTTCAGCCCAGAAGACCTACCCATGTTGAGCACTCCAGTCCGTCCAATATCTAGGTCTGAATTGCGTTGCTCATCTTTAGCAAATCAGCCCATGGAGAGCCCTAAGGAAGAAGTATTACCAGCACGCACTGCAGAACAGGTTGCAGCAGAGGAGCTTGCTGAAAAATGTTGGAAACAAGATGCAAACTTCCTTGAAGTGAAGCAGATGGCTATGCAACTAGGTGGTGATGACCCCGTGGCCATGCAGGCCCGAAAGATTTTTATGGGGCGTTTTGATCTCAAACAACTCAGCCCTCTCGAAGCATTACGATCGCTTTCGTCTCACCTATATCTGAATGCTGAGACCAATCGGATCGACAACTTACTGCAGGCACTTGGTGTGGAATACATGAAATCGAACCCGACTACTATTTTCAAAAACGAAGAAAACATTGACAGCGTTTTGTTTGCATTGTTTTTGTTGAATACAGACCTTCATATTGCTGATCTAGACACCAAGATGAGTCAAGTTCAATTTGTGCAAAATTTATGCAAGAATTTGAAGCCGGTATCAATGGAGACAAATCAAGAAATTATAAGTGCATTACAGCAGATGTATGATTCTATTCGTTCTAATATGTTAGAGGTACCTTCAAGCATAGGTCAGGCAACGAGTGCTGCACCGAAAAAGCCTTTACAGCGCGCACTCTCTTTGGGCCGTGAAGATGGAACCTTGTCGCTATTTTCGCATGGAGATATTGACAAGAAGTTACAGCGAAATGGCTCGCTTTTGAGAATACCGCTTAGGTATCAACGTCGAAATTCTGTACCAACCAAGATGTCACTGTTAGCCCATGGTGGAAATAACTTGAGCTCCTATGTTCAATATCAGAGTACAAAGGATCATGAGACAATGCACGGACTACAAAAGCCCCAGAATTTGTATCTTGCTGTCCTCGTGGATGCATATATTTTTCTGCATCGAGAAGTGCCGATAAAGGATGCAAGTAACTCTTTTCACAAGCTTTTGCTGGTTCATTCGCTGACCAAAAGTCATCTCGATTCGGATCAGTCTTACGTGTCGATCACCCTTCATGACGGCACCATGCATGTTTTGTTCATGAAAGCTTCACAAGTGGACAAGTGGTTGTCAGCCTGCAACGAAGCAGCAGCTAAGTTCACTCGAGTACCTATGCTTGAAGGAGCTTCTAACTGTAACTATGGCTGGTTGCAAGTCCAGCAGAAGCAACACACACCCAACAACCCCAAGAGTTCTATCTCAACGACCCCTCAAAAGAACTGGTGGAGCAGATGGTTGTGGGAGCGTCAGCCTTCCGTCACGGAAAGTGAAAAGGTGCAAGAGTGGTATCCGCCGCCAATAGCTTTAGAGCCTTTGACTTCGCCTGGCGAGGAATTGGCACGCAAGATGTCACATTATATCAATTATCTACAACATGAATTACAAGTACACGAAATGCTAAGAGACCCCATGTTACAAGTTTGGCAAGGACAACCATGCGCATTGCAGAAAGCGACAACCAACTGGGAGAGCCGTTATACTTTCCTTGCCAGCCAGTTGGAGAAATTCGAAACATACATGAAATCCTTATCAAAGCAAATGTGATTCACCCGAGGGTTGCCCTCGTGTGGAGCACATCGGGCAGCAGCCCAGTTCCGTTTCACGTGATGGGACCCTTGCAGGACTGAGTCGGAAATATCGATGTTAGAATATGTAGAATAATGCAAGGTGTAGAATACGTGATGTTAATGGATGTGCAACAAGGCATAACCCGACGCATCTTGGCCGACACCCGACATGGGTGGAGTCTGTGAGGGGGCGGGTTCCTTACAGTGCGCGTAGAGGTTAGGCCAGTTAATGGCAATCGGATTTCGCTTTCTCTCACCTTACGTCGACGGCGCACCCTTAGTAGTAAGGGTTAGCAGCAGTACCCCTCGCAGTTATACACTGCTCGACGAACGGTCAGGTATGTTGCCATATGGCGCCGTATGCAAGAGCAGAGGTTATGCACGTTCACAGGCTTCGCCCTTGTTGGCGGGATTGTACGTGCATAGCCCCAACTATACGGCGCCGGGTCGAGCGACAGGGCTAACATTGACAGCTTTAGCAGGTGCCCACCAGGACTCCTCACACCTAACGCCTTCTCTCTAAACTTACCTGCCTGCTCCAACTCGCTGGTTCGCGTTGGACAGTCTTATCTGAGCGTTGACCGCCTGATCCATTTCCTTGATTGAACCCCCTTCCTTGATCTCTCCTAAGATGTCCTCCAGCAGTGCTGCTCTTACTAGTAGTGCCCTCCGGCGGCATCCTGCTAGTCTCTTGCCACGCATCGTGCACAATCCTTCCCTGACTGACTTGATCCGCTACCCTGTTTCTCGCGATATGGTTTCCTTTATTGCGAAGCAAGCCACCGATGTGATTCAGTGCTCGACAGAAAGCCGAAGTGATGGAAGCGGTGCCCCCAAGATTCAGGGTCTTCCCAGCTTGGAAACATTTATCATGATGCTTGTTGAAAAGAGCAATGTACAGGTTCCAACCCTGCTTAGCACGCTGGTTTACCTTGATCGCCTGAAGCATCGTCTTCCTCGTGTCGCAAAAGGCATGCCGTGTACACGTCATCGTGTTTTCTTGGCAACACTCATTGTGGCAGCGAAGAACCTGAATGACTCTTCGCCGAAGAACAAGCATTGGACACGGTACTGCGTCTTCTTCTCGCAAGCTGAAGTGAATCTGATGGAAAAGCAGCTACTCTACCTGCTTGATTATGATCTTCGCATTGAAGAAGATGAAGTCATGTACCATTTCTCTCCTTTCTTCCGCCGCTTTGAATCCCGTGCAGACGCAGGCCGTCGTGAAATGTTCTTGCGTGGATGCGAGGCAGGTCGTGAATGTGAGCGTTATGCTCGCGCTTCGGAACGCCGTGTTGCGCTTCGGAACCTTCCCCCCTCTCAAGTACCGTGCTGGAACAACCATCCTAGGAGCGCACCTAGTACACCAAAGCGTGTGGTTCCTCCGAAGCCTGAAATTAAGAAGCAGGCTGTTCCTATGCTTACCCCTACTGCTACCCTCAAGTCGCTTTCGAAGCACGTCCGGAACTCTGAGACAACCCGGTCGAGCTCTTCCATTTCTGAGGCTGAGCTTACGGACGATAATGGCTCTGCAACTTCTTCACCTGATGAAGCCAAGGAGTATGATGATGACCGGAGCATGACATCGATCCGGCTTATTGAAAGCACTAGGATCAACACGGGGATGTCCCGGTCGGAGTCTGTCGGCATGGTTTCTTCAATGGATCAGCAGGTGACGCCTAGTCGCTCGTGTTTCACGCCTTCTTCTTATGTGCACCCTGGAGACAAGTCACAGGCACTTAACGAATCGCGGTCGCTCGAGGGCACCCCAATCCGCAATGCCAAGTCTGTTCGAGACGGCATGCAGCGCTACTTGGGCAATGTGATTCCTGGTGGATTGCGTCGCAACAACTCCAGAATGACTCTTCGTGCACAGAACTATGCACAATAAACCTTAACTTTTGTAACGTGATCACTTGAAGCTCTTATGATGACACAAGGCTTCAAACTCTTCCCTTACGAGCGGACAGGCTCCCATTTGTGCCAGAACGTGTTCTGTGCCACTATTAGAAGTAAAGGCAGGACCTACTACTCCTAGTATAAGATTGTCCTCTCTACGTGTCCTTGACAATCAGTCAGGTTTTATGTAGATATTCCCTTCTCTGCTCGCTGCCTCGAGTCAAAGGGATGGCACTAGCTTGTAGACCCATTGGCAATTCAATTAAACCTCCACATTGACTGACGACGCTGACTCTTGGATCAGGCACTCCAAATTGATGCCCTATGCGCGGTTTCCTTCGTGATGGCACGGAGTATGCACCAAACTATGCTGCTTTCGTGAGAAAAGGTCTAAACCAATTATTTAAGTCGACGCGCATTTCTTCCTTGGCTGAACGGTGGGGGCACAATATAGATATACCTTTATGCTTCCGACCTTGGGTTTTGCTGATATTTGTACTTGACCTTTTGTTGATGGCATTTCTTGGGTACGTTGTGTTGAATTGAGTGTATTTAACTTCAAGATTTCATCCTTCCGCCCAGGAGTATGTTCATATCAACGACAAGGTGCTTCATTTCTTTGGATTCCTGATTGTACGTACTGCAATAAAGTGACCGAAAGACTACATTTATCTGCTTCTGGATCTGGAGTATCGATACAGTGCGTCGTCAACCAGTCTAACAAGAAATAGTCCGTGCACTATACCTCATTTTGGAACCATGCACCGTTAGTACTGACACTCCTACTTTGCATTGCTTTTGGATGTATTGGTTCTGAATATATTCAGAGCATGTTGCCGGTATGTACATGCATATCTGACCATGAGTATAAAACATTTCAGTCTGGAGATGTTATCGCGAATCTGCTCGGCGGTTCCATCGGCTTGTTCGCCTCGTACAAACTGGAACAGAAATATCGAAACAGCGCTGTAAATCAGCTTTATGAGCCTCTTGATCTAGAGAACCCTATCGAGAGTGAGAACCAATTACCCTCTGACTAGTCAAGGTTCGCACCAAGGATCAGGCAGTGCTCAGATAGTACTTGGAATGCGGGCGATTATGCAAGGCATGCTCACATCCGAGTTGACCTCCGCAACATTGGAGTGTGGATCAAGACACGTGGAGTGTGCATAAATACTCCGTTCGCATTGGTGAAAATAATCAACGGAGGCAACGCAATTGGGATGGGAACGCATGAGAACAAGATAGGCCAATCACGAGGGCTAGACATAGAAACTTTTAAAGATTATGACCAGGGCTCAAGGGACCTTAAGTGGCGCAGGACTTGAGCCGTCGCCCAGGTTACCCGAACTCCATGGCTTCCTCCAACAGCAGCCAAGCACCTGTGATCCAAAGCGACACTGTTGACTTCATTGCTTCAGTTCCTTTGGTTTCTGGGGCTGTGGACTATGCCCTGTCCATTGTCAAGTCTCACGCCCTCCTTCAAAAGGCTTATGACCTCGGTGAAGCTGTGACCTTGAAGGCGCTGACCATTGTCCAGCCAGTGGTGTCGATCTTCAGTCATCCGCTCCATATTTTCGACCAAACAGCCTTGAAGATCCTGACCTTTGTTAAAAGCAAGGTTCCGTACCCCTTCGAGGTAAAGTGGGAAGACCTTTATGCGCAAGGCAAGGCTCCCATTGAACATGCCCAGAAGGTGGCGAATAACTACCGCAGCAAGTCGCTCGAATTGTACGATACACACGTGAAGGGTACAGTGCAGAACATCTACGAGCAGACGGGAAAGGCGGTGGAACAGCTCCAGCAGAGTGAGCATCAGTACCTCCAGAAGGCCAGTTCTACCATTTCATCCTTGCACGACAAGTTCACCAAGGTGGCGCAGGAAAATGCCGAGAAAGCCAAGTCGGACGCGGCTGATGGTGAGAAGGCGGCACAGGGCCTGGTTAGCAACGTCATGTCGGAGGTGGAAGGTCTCCAGAAGTTTGCCAAGAGCCTGCCTTCCGAAGCTCAGAAGCGCGTGGAGCCATTGATGGAACTGCTCAGCAAGACATACAAGGATCTTTCGAGTGTGGCATTCGACTCGAATGTGGGTATTCAGGAGCGTGCAGCGAAGGTCCAGAGTTATCTAGGCGAGACCACAGTGCCTGAGCTGCAAAATCTTGTGAAGAGCGGCCTAAAGACTGAGTAACGCTAATTCTTCCCATACATAGATCATCTCTTATGAGACCATAGCTTCATGATGTCCTATAATGTGCAGTTTCGAATTGAATTATAAATTGGACCGTGCATTTGTCTGTTCGTATAAAATGTGTGCCATAGGCTGTATCGACAGTAGCACGTGGCTTTAGGCGGATTGGACCGGTGCATGGACGTCAGGGATCGTGCTTCCACTTCAACTTCCGGCTATGGATCTCCTGCAGCAGAACCAGACTGATATCATCACACTTGAGCGCCATGTTCTCACTGAGGGCTTCAAGGCTCAAAGTAGGGATCCTAGTGTTACTGGTGAGATGACTTTGCTCCTGAACTCTCTCCAAACGGTTTGCAAATTCATCGAAAGTTTGGTTCGCAAGGCGCGTCTGAATGACCTTATCGGTGTGGCTGGGCAACAAAATGTGCAGGGTGAGGACCAGAAGAAACTGGATGTTCTCACGAATGAAATTATGGTTAAGGCCCTGGTTGCCTCTGGCCAGACTGCCCTTCTTATCTCTGAGGAAGAAGACAACGCTATTATCGTGTCGGAGCATGGTGGTCATGCCGGCAAGTACTGTGTTGTATTTGACCCTCTCGATGGCTCTAGCAACATTGATGCAGGTGTGAACATCGGCACTATTTTCGGTATCTATCGCGTGCGTGAGGGATCGCAGGGCTCGGTCGAAGATGTTCTGCGTCCCGGCCGCGAAATGGTCGCGGCAGGCTACTGCATGTACGGTTCGTCAGCAAACCTTGTGCTCTCTACGGGTAATGGCGTGAACGGCTTCACTCTCGACAACGCTGTTGGAGAGTTTATCTTGACTCATCCGAACATCCAAATTCCTTCCCGCGGGAAGATTTACTCCATCAATGAGGGTAACTCTGCGTATTTCCACGAGCCTGTTCTCAAGTACTTGGACTCGGTAAAGTACCCTAAGGATGGAAAGAAGCCTTACTCGGCCCGTTACATTGGCTCCATGGTGGCAGATGTGCACCGTACTCTGCTCTACGGCGGCATTTTCTGCTACCCTGCCGACAAAAAGTCGAAAGACGGTAAGCTTCGTCTGCTGTACGAGGGCTTCCCTATGGCGTACTTGGCTGAACAGGCGGGTGGTGTTGCCACGACGGGCGAGAAGCGTGTGCTGGATGTTGAGCCCAAAAACATTCACGAGCGGGTGCCGATTTTCTTGGGCTCGAAGGACGATGTCCAGGATTTGCTTTCCTTTTATCAGCAGTAAATAACTGGTAAATCTACACTATACACTGTGTACGACTTCATATAAGCCTGTGCTTTGCTGAGTGTTGTGGTCACTTTGCTGACCCAACTCATGCTGAGCAATTGCTTCACAAGTGTCCATGGCAGTTGCTATGCAGTCATTTACACCCACACCACCGTAGCTGTACCCCAAGAGTGATAGTCGGTTTTGCCAGCGAGGGTCACGTAGCAGCACTTGATATAATTGTTTCATCCGATATTGATGACCCACCAGATACTGCGGAATGGTGTTGGTTAGGATGCGTGCATGAACAAGTTGTATGTCTCGGGCCAGTATGTGAGAGGGGATACCAAGTTGAGATTCAAGCGCACGAATGGCCCGTGCCTTCACCTCTTCCGTAGATGGGAACGATGTACGATGACGCCAATACGGACCGCCCATCATGACGGTAACCTTGTAAAAGTAAGAAGAGCCGTCGAGCCGCGTCTGGCCTTGGTTTGGTACAGCATCGCTGTCAAGCACTGTGCCCAAAATTTCATCACGATTACCAGCAGCATTGCGAGGCACCAAGTATCCAAAGCCATTTATAGGCAAAGAGTAAGATTCGCCTGTGGGCGGTGCTAGAATGACGTCGACAACGCCCAAATGGGCAGCAGGATTGTGACTCAAATGAGGCAGCTCAGGAATCAGGCCCGCGAGGCGGTGGGATGGGATTGTTGCCACAAGGCGGTCAGCCTCCAGGGGCTTGGAAGCAAAGCGTGTTGAAATTGAGTACTTCTCCCCTATGCGAACAGATTCACAGGCAGCGTCTTTCCAGACTTCGACGTTGGGCAAGGCTGTCAGACGATCCTCGATTGACGAAATCAGCTCGCCCAAGCCATTGGGGAAAGAATAAATACTGGTTTTCTGAAGTTGTTCTAGTCTTTGTGTACTCAGCCGTGCCTTAAGAGCCTCCAATTTCTGAGAGGTTTCTTGCTGGTATTTTGAAGTTGTCTCATGAAAACGTTTATTGAGTGATTTGGGGATTAAGGCTCGTAGTAAGCCACCGTGGGTCTTTTCAAGATTCACAAGCGATGGCATGATGCTCTTGACGCTCAATTCGCGCGAATCGCCCGCATAGATTCCGTGAATCACCGCAGACACAAGTGTCTCAGCCACATTTTCACCCAAGCGGCGTGAGATGAAATCGTGCACGGATTCATCGACCGAATCATCAGAAAGAGAATCAAATCGGGGTACGTTCCATTCCCGGAACACGCCTTGGGCTGCCGAACGAAGAAAGGGTTTGTGCAATATAGACGTAAGAGCAGACCATGGGGAAGATGGTAGTCGGTTCAGTGTCCCATTGTAGAATAAGAAACGGTTTTGCGCGGACGCTGAAGTACGGGGTACCAGAATCATACGACCTGCAAGTTCTAATTGATCGAGCTGGATAAGTTTTTAATAGAGCATACCAGTTCAATAGTTCTAAGTCCTCTGTATCCCACAGGACGGATACTTCGAGGTCCGCCCTCTAAGAGTGCTGTCTCACTGTCTGGTCGGTCCGGAAAAACTGGTACTCGGCGGCTGCTAATCCATCCACCCAATCGATCCTGTGCATCTACCAAGACAATCTTATATTTTTCTCTTGGTAATTTTCTTGCTAGCGTGAATGCTGCAGAAAGGCCCGTTATCCCGCCCCCTAGAACAGCCACTGTCCTGGCAGGCGCCATCATGTCACAATCCTGGCATGGTGCGTGCACGGCACATCTCCATGGTGTGGAGAGTCACGTGAATTCTGATGAGAAATCACCGGCGCGGGACGGAACGGATTGGAGGCACGTTGGGAGGCTCATTTTCCGCCTTCCTACGATCCATCGGTTGTTGGCGGACAAGTCACCATGGCGTCGGTATGTACTCTAATGCACTATCCCGTTAAGAGCGTAAACTAACACGCTGTAGAAGTCGATTTCTCTTGCGAACTTTATCAAATCGTCGCCGAGCCTCCTGAAGCTCGTTCAGCCTGTTGCGAACGCGTACGCGAACGTCGCTGGTTACCGTCAGATGGGTCTCAAGTACGAGGACTTGATCGTCGAGGAGAACCAGCAGATGCAGAAGGTACGTGGAATGGATTGGCGCGCGGTCGCGGGCCAGTTCTTTGGTTTTTGGGACGGTACTAACATACTTAGGCTCTCTCGCGTCTGTCTAGCTCTGAGTCTTATGACCGTGCTTACCGCTTCCGCCGTGCGGTGCAGTGCTCGATTCTCCAGCGTGACCTGCCCAAGGAGCAGTGGACCAAGCCCGAGGAGGTATGTGCTATCCTCTGTGAGTCGATTAACATGTTCAGGACAACAACTACGTGACCCCGCTGCTGGAGGAAATCCAGGCTGCCGATGATGAGCGCGCGGCCTGGGACACCATGAAGGTCGTGAAGAAGTAGATATTTTCCTCACTGCCCACAATGATGTTACCCATTCTTGACTCTGACTAGGTTTATGCGACCGCATATACCGTTTGTCTCGCATCTTTCTCTTTAAAAGCAAAAGCATTGTGTGCTGTTGCTTTATGGTAGAATGAGAATCTTATCCTCATTTTACTGGGGGTAAGAAGCACATAGGACCTGGGGATGCTGGGAGGTGGAGTGCTAGGCCTTTCATAAACCCACTTCGTACGGTGCACCTGGAGAATGTGGGTCAAAAATGCCTTCACCGATAGAGGTTTTGGTTACTACGGCTCCCACTTTCGAGAACCTCCTATGGATTGGGGTTCTGGTAGGTCACTGCCACCGGTATTGCTTTTGCTGTGTACCTTGGCCACAATATTTACGACTGTGGCATCGTCATACTCTGTTTGGTTGCAATTAAAGCACTACTTCAAGCCACGCTTGCAACGCTATGTGGTGCGAATCTTAATCATGTAAGTGAATACTTTCTCACTCCTTGCAGGCCCTTGCTATATGCAGTTTCGTCTACGATATCCTTATTTTCATTGCAGCTGGCAGAAATGATCGACTTGATGCGAGACTTATACGAGGTACGTAATGACTGACGCGGTCTGACGCACAGGCATTCGTTATCTACTGCTTCTTCAGCTTGCTAGTGGAATATTTGTCGGGAGAAGGCGCGATTTTAAACATGCTTCGAGGAAGACGACCTACGCCCCATATTTTTCCTATCAATTTGATATTCGCACCGATGGATCTCAGTGATCCTCATACTTTCTTGGCTCTTAAGCGTGGAATTTTGCGTAAGTGTACTTCTTTGACACCAAGAATATGTCCAAATTAAACCTGTCCTAGCCGTGGCCACGGTGTTATTGAAAATGTACGGCAAATACCAGGACGGACGCCTCCATGTGAGCAACGGGTATACGTGGATTGCTATGCTCTACAGTATGTGCTCGATGCTCTAACGAATTTCAGACATTTCTGTATTTGTTGCTTTGTATGCATTGACCATGTTCTGGATCTGTTTAAAGCAAGAGTTAGCGCCTTTCCATGTCGGAGCTAAGTTTATTTGTGTCAAGGGTGTTATTTTTTTCAGTTTTTGGCAGGGATTGACAATCTCGATTCTGGTGGCAACAGGATTGATCACAAAAAGTAAGTTGTACGCCAAGGCTAATGTCTTAGTTGGGGGTGTGGTGGATGATAGCCACCTATCCACTGCCTTGCAAGACACCCTTATCTGCCTGGAGATGCCCATGTTTGCTGTGGCACATATGTATGCATTCTCCTTCGAGGACTATATTGAGCCGCCTAAGCGTTTGGCGGGACGAATACCATTTTTGTATGCATTGCGAGACAGTTTTGGCCCAGGAGATGTTTTTTCAGATACCATGTCAACGATTCATGGAACTGAATACTCATACCAGAGGTATGAGCCCAATAATGACAACGTTGTCCACCATGCCTCAGCGTATACGCGCAGGAGCCGGGCTGGACTTCGATATGCTCATGGAGGGCGCTCAAAATACTGGGTGGATGAGCAAAGGACAAAGGCGGATGAGGAAACGCCTCTATTTTCCGAGCCACAATCTCGATATACTACATCTCACGATCAGCAACGTGAGGAGGAAACTTTTCTAACGCATGAGGAGTTTGAGGAAGACGAAAGGTTGTACAATTTAAGTCGAAAGCTTATTTTCGGCGACTATAGATACCCGTGTATAGGCCCAGCTTAACGAGGATGATGGACCCTGCACATGAACCTGTGGAGAGCCAAAAATAAGTGCCAACCCGAGGGTTTGCTGACAAAAAGGTAGCTCAGGACGGTTTCGATCCGTCGACCTTGGGGTGCCACATATTTGATATGAGCCCCACATGCTATCCACTGCACCACCGAGCTGTTCGTTGAAAAAATATTGCCAGCTTGCATATTTATTCAGTTGACAACGTGAACCTCGAATTTGATCATGACGGGACCATATTGTAGTTGAAGGCATGCTAGGCGCATGCATCTAGAATACATGGCATTCAAATTCCATGAAAGCTTTATGGATTGTATTTTTGAGAAATTTGGGTCGTCAAGTGCGTACACGGCATAGCAAGGATCATGACAGGCCCATCATGCTGACCTTGCGATGGCCCTTATGGTCGACGAGACATAGAAACATTTCCCCAGATCTTGGCTGTAAGTACTTCTGCGTAGTTTAGTGGCTATGACGGGGCCTTGTCACTACGACAGCCACGGCCCAGACCCGGGTTCAATTCCCGGCGCGGAAGCTTTTTTTAAACGTTGGAGCTAGTTTCCTTCATGAAGCTGCTGCACAGCATCTACAAGCAAGCGCCAAGCAGATTCGGGTTGTCGGCCCAATCCTGTGGGCACGCCGATGCGCTGGCGTGCTGCAATTTTTGGGTGATCGGCCAGCTCTCTGGCCACATGTAGCCAACCTTGTTCCACATCTTGGCGGAATCGTTCCGCTTGGGCCTCTGTGAATCGTTGAGTGATACGTGCATTGGGCATAAAAATACGCTCAACCACAGCGTTCGAGAGGGAAGCTGCAATATGCCTGTATGTAGGCAAAAGAAGCGACGGGGGAAGTATCTGGACAATGTGTTGCAATAAGGACGTCAGTTTAGCCAGGGCTGGGACCAGCTCAGGTGATGGAATCGAGGCGGGCGCCTCACTTTCGTCACCTGTGTTTTCTGGATCGTGGTTCCAGGAGCGCAGAACATAGGGTCTCATGACATCCAGGACTTCTGCCACGGTCAATTTCTCGAGAGCTTGTGCAGATCGTGCACCAACTTGCCCGAACTTGGCAATATATTGGTCCCATACACCGAACTCGGTAACCCCCGCCTCCGTAGACAAGGATGTGTGTGCATTTGTATTGCCCGCAAGAGACAATGGGCGGAAGGATGCTGCTGCCGACGCACCACGTTGTATGCCGCGTTGGAGCATGGACATGAGGCTAGCAGAGTCGAGCTGCTCCGCCGTGCTCTTGGGCGACATGAGGCGATGCAGGGGCGAAGCTGTATCGATATGTTGGATTTCATGAGCCATATTAAGGAAGAAAGACGATTCTGACCATTCCTCGAGCTGTTGCTTGACGTACTCCGCTGACAAGAGTGCCTTGGCTACCCTGGTGACACCATTGACGCCCCTAACCATGTCGTTGCCAGGCCCTGACGAGAGCGATGCAATTTCACCAGGGAGAGTTCTCGCAAAGGCCGTGCTCATGTTTTCAAACGCATCCAAGTGACGAGTGAGGCGCGTCAGCAGCTGATCCAAAAGAGGGCGCTGGACTTGAATAATAAAAGCACACTTTTGCTCCAGCAAGTGCAAGGGTTGGTATCGCTCCGTGACACCTGCCAGCACATTCATGAGGGTGCATGCACATCGCGTTGTGGTGGCCGAATCCAAAGCAGGATCTTCGATGAGCTCTTCATCTTCGTCATCCATGGTATCAGCCTGAACGAGCGACCATGCACCTGACTCCTCGAACACAGACTCGAACTTGGATTCGGTAAAGGAGCGCTCACCATCAAGCCAGGCTTGGAACCACGCGTCATTCCCTAGCACCTCGTCGGCCAGACTCCAGGCACCCAATCCGCCATGGGCCAGCACGGCGGGAGGATACGACTCGCGGAGATCTGCGTCAAAAGTAATGAGCTCGAATATCATATGAGCGAGAAGAGCACGCTCGTTCACCATCCGCGGCATGGATGCCTGGATTTTAAGGCGTACAGGATGCAGTAAGGCATGTAAAAGTTCGGAAGGGGCATCGACCGCCATGTAGCGCTGGCGCATCGGAGCGTCGGCCGTCGCGCCGCGACGACAGCGAGTCAGTTCAGCCACGTCGCCGCCCCCCGTCCAGGCATCAAGGGCTGGTTCGAACAAGTGGGCGTTCATTCGAACAAGAGCAAGAATGTGCGTGAGGAACCACTCGGGTTTGTCGAGGCGGTTGGTAGGCCGCGCTCCGTCAAAGTGGTATCGGAACCGAAGCAAGATCGGCTCCATGAGAACGTCGACAGGCCATAGTGGCACGTACGCATCGGATCCAGGCGCCGCTGGTGTAGCCTGTTGTTTGTCGATGCCAGAGACCGTAGGAGGCGTTTGGATACAAGTGGGTGAGGGGCAGAGGCCAAGGGAGGCGGCCGTGAGCTGCAGCTCGATAAGGTCAGCCCAGGCACGTTCTAATGCAGGTGCACCAGCCAGGTGGTAGGCGTTCTGTGGATCGTGCTGCGTCGCCTTTTCGGGGTTCTGGCACTCGGGCGGGGGCCACTGCAGGTCGCCTAAGACCGTGCGAAGCTGTGCCTTGTACTGACCCTCCAGGCTTTGGAGCAGCTGGTCACGCATGTCCGTCAAGAAAGCAACGGTGCGTGTGAGCATGGGTGAGCTGGGGGCGCGGTAGGGCGCCTCATCGACCAGAGCCGCGACGCGCCGGAGCGTGGCGATTTGTGCCACCGGATCGTCCTTGGCCTTGTCCATATGGGCCTGCGCGTCCTCCGCGTCCGCGAGAATCTGTGTGCATGCGCGAGCAGACCGCCATTCACGGAGTTCGTCTGTCTCTTCTGTGTCAGGAGTGCATGCAGCCGAGTCGGGGCGCGGCACAAGTGCCACGAGGCGTTCCAAAGCCTCTGTGACGTCGTCGTCGTCGCCCAGCATAATTCCCTGGCGTGCGAGTGTGTCTGTGATTGTGTCGCGCAGGCGCGATTCGCTGTTCTGGATCTCAGAAATGGTATCGTTGTTCTCGGCCTGGATGGCCGCGTCGAGTGTGTTCCATGGCTCGTCGTCCAGGGGGCCGCTAAGTAGTGACACCAGCCGCAGATCCGCGTCTGTAGCAGCTATCTGTTGCGCGTGACCCGTAGAAGGCGGCTGCAGGTACTCGCGCAAGCGGTCTGCATGCTGCTGCAGTTCAGCGACCGTGTACTCGAGGCCCTGCATCGTGCGAGAGGTCGGGTCGTCGCGCACACGCCAGGCACTTTATGTCACGTGATGGAAAAGCAGGGCGGTCGCCGCGGCCTCCGCCAAGGACCAGCTTACTGTCATGGCGAACAAGGGAGCATCGTACTTGTGCGTACAGATGTGCTAACTTTAGGTCTGCGCAGCCTGGCTTTTTGAACGCGCCTGGCCAGGGCCGTCGTGCGGGTTTGCAGCCCACGTGGATGCAGCGCTTCTGGGTCGAGGAAGTGATGCACCCCGCCAAGTTCTGGGGCAACATGTCGGTGGTGTGGAGCATCGGCTTCTTTGCGCTGGGCATCCTGTTTGTGCGCAAGGCTGGCTGGATCCTGGCGCCTACTTTCTAAAACTACGTGGCGTCACGTTCTTCGCTTCCGGCGAGTGCGCGTCGAACCACCTCTTGCAATGTCGCCGGGTCGTTGGCGAACTCGGCGCTGCGTACGCGAATGGTATAGGCCGCTGCCGGTGAGGTAGTCAACATACCATCTTCCACTTTGCGAATCGATGAAAGCGTGACGTGTTGCTTCTTGCGAAGCTCCCCGGAGGTGGCTGCCAGTGGCTCGAGCGCTGCGTCAGTCACCGGCACGCACCGCTGTAGATAGTATACTGCATCTGCAGCACACGCTCGATCTTGGCGAGTGGCTCGCGGCTCGCGATCGCATTGATGGCGAACCGCATGAGCTCGCCCGTCAGGTCCGAGAGACCCAGGAGGTACCGCATCGGCGTGACATGCACACACTGGAGACCATCAGCGACGAGCAGCGCCTGCACCTCGTCGTAGCTGATCAGCGCGTCCTGCTCGAGAAAGTGCAGGAACGACGCAGCTTCGATCTGTGTGAGTGTGTGCACGTACCCACTCCTCCAGCGAGGCGCCTAGGAATCGCTCGAAGCGATTCATTGTATCGTGCGGCGCACCGCACGGCACGGCCAATTCTTCGTCCTTGCCGCACTTGTGCAGAATTTGCGAGATCTCCTGCAGCTTTGTATGTGCCGACGCACAGGCATCTGGCGCGTCGGCGCACGCGTACCGATGCAGGTGGAAAATGAGCTTCTTCGATAGCGCAGTCACATCGCGCGATGTCTTGATGAGCCGTTCGCGGCGGTCGTGAAATGCATCAATTTCATCACGGTACCCCGTAAACGTATCGACCAGGTGGGCCTCCCCTGGCGGCATAGCGGCGGCAGCGGCGGAGCTCCACATGAATTCCACCCATTTTTTCGTCGCCACGATGAAAGGCGCACGGGTGAAACGGGGCCAGGCGCCCCCGGCGCCCGCGCCCAAGGTGCACAAGACGTTCGACGACGACGACGAAAGCGATATTGATTCTTCCACTGTACCAGACGCAGATGAGCCGCAAAATGCCGAGTCCGAGACCGACTCGGACTCGGAGGTCGAGGAGCTGACCATGTCGGCGTCGCGTGCCCTCGCGCGGCAGCAGACTGCTGCGAAGATCGAGCAGCGCAGCCGGTACGTTTCTCTGCTAATGCCAGCGCCAAAACGGCCCGCAGCGTAGCGGCCCAAGCGCGGCAGAGCGCACAACCCGCCAAGCCCTCGCGGCGCGCGCGGCAGCAGCGCGCGCACCAGGAGGCGACGCCCGAAGAGGACGAGGACGAGGACGAGGATGAGGACGATGAGCCTGCTCCGGAGCGCCTAGATCCCGCGCTCTTTGCCGCTGCGTTTGCGCACACGGGCGACGCGGCCGCGCGCGAGGTTCTACGAGGCGAGCGCACAGCGCCCATCGCCCGCCGCAGCGCACATGCGCGTGGCCTGGACGGACGCCCCATGACGCGCCTACGTGGCGAGCGCACGACCGTGCGTGCCCTCGACGACGCCGAGGCACCCTCGCTTGCCGACGATGCCGATGCGCCGCTCTCCTACGAGGCGATTGGCGTGCAGCGGCCGCGCGCCGCCGCGCGTGAGCGCGCCTTTAAGAAACGCAAGCTGGGCCTGCGAGCCAAGGACGTGCGAGCCTCTGTTCTCGAGCCGCCACGCGCGCCCAAAGCGGCACGCGCCCCGCCGCCCGACCGCGACGACCCCCTGGGCCTCCATGACCCGGCCTTTGAGCAGGGCGGTGAATTTTACCAGACAGGCGCAGCGCGGCGGCGGCGGCGCAGCGGCACTGCGCGTCCCTCGGCAGCGCTGCGTGCGCGCGGCGCGGGTGGGCGAGTGCACGGTACGTGTTTTTTCTAACGCCAGTACCTATGTCGCAGGGCATGGGCCCCGCCGCCCATTTTGCGCGGGGGCGCTTACCATGAGTCGGATAGCACAAAGTCGGAGTAGTCGGACGGATTCACGTATGCATCCGCGTCTGCACCGGTGCGCCGCGGCGCATAGCCCATGGGCATGTAGTACCCGGCACTGGCAGGCGCTGTCCGGTCGCGAGGATAGCTCCAGGGCGTCGACTCGGACGGCTGACTCGGGCGGAACGGCATGGCAAGCACGTCCAGCTTGGACGGCGCCTCGCGCAGCTCATGCATGCTCAGTGGCAGCGGCGTCGGCAGCATATCGTCCGTAGCAATATCGCGCAGCGAGTTCTTGGGGCGCGGCTCCGTGTCCTTGGACGTATTGGCCCACATGCTCTTTAGGCGCGAGTGCTCCGCAGGGTCCGGCTGCGCCGTGCTCACGAGCGGCAGGGCGAGCGTGGCGCCCCACGTGTTCTGGCTCTGCGTGTCCAGCAGCGGCACCTCGGGCGCCCGCGCCGTGAATGGGTCATCAAGGAGGCCACCGTATGGCAGGCGCAGCGCTTTGAGCGAGGGGCGACGCCAAGACAGCGCATTCGGCAGCTTGACGCGCGGCGCACGCTTCCGACGAGGCTGCGCGCCAGCCGGAGACGGGGCCTCGTCCGCAAAGATCGCGCTGCTTGGATGCTGCTCGACAGGGCCCAGCAGCTGCTCGAGCCAGCGCGCCTCATCCATCGGCCGCTGGGGCGCATACGCACGCGGCGCTGCCGGCTCAATGCGCCGCTGCGGCAGGTGCACGCGCGGCCGGCGGGGGGGGAACAGGATGTCCACGGCCGTCGCGCGCGCATCGACACGCGCATAGTCCAGCGGCGGCTCACAGCTCTGCATCAGGCCTGGTGGATCACGCGGCCGCTGTGCACGCGCGGCGGCCTCCGAGGGCCAGCGAGCGCTGCGCAGTGCATGCGGCATACGCACGGTATACTGGCGCCACACGGGCGCCTCCTCGGTCGGCAGCGGCTCGCGCGTCGTGGGCGGCTCGGCAGGGACGGCCACTGCCACGGCGGCCGGCGCGCTGGGCAGCGGCGTCGTGCGCCGCCAGCTCGCAGGCTCCTCCTTGGCCCGCCGCGCCTCCTTGGCCTGGCGCCGCTGCTCGCGCAGCTCGCGCTCCCGCTTCTCCTGCTGCTCGCGCAGCTCCCGTTCCCGCTTTTCGCGCTGCTCGCGCTCCTTCCTCTCACGCTCCAGGCGCTGGCGCGCATGCTCTTCGCGCGCTTCCTGCTGCGCCCGCAGGCGCTCGCGCAGGCGCTCGCGCTGCGCCTCGAGCTCGCGCTCACGGGCCTCGCGTTGTGCGCGCTCCGCCTCGCGCAGCTTCTCCTCGATCTGCGCGGCTTTTTGGCGCGCCCGCTCGCGCTCCGCTTCGCGAGCTTGCTCGTCCTGCTCGCGGCGCTTGCGCGCGCGCTCCGCGGCGGTGGCCATTTCGTCATGCTGCACCGCGGAGATTTCAGCGCCGCGCTCCTTACTGGGCACGACGGGCGCCGGCGGCTCGATCTTGGGCGGCGGCTTGCCCGTCAGCGTCGAGTGCCGCTGCGCCAGGGGGCCCCATGTCGCGGCCGGGGCCGGGGCCGGGGCCGGGGCTGGCGCGCGGGCTGGCGGCGCCGGCTCACGCGCCGGCTCGGCGCGCCATGGCGCACGCGAGGCTGGGCCCCACGCCGGCACACGCGGCTCGGGGCGCGGTGGATGCGACTTGGCGAGCTCCTCCTCGACTTCAGATATCTTGTACTGCTTGCCGTCGCCGAACTCGACGACATCGTCGAGCTCGTCCTCCGATTCTTCATCCATATCGTCCCAGTGCTCGGATGACGGCAGCTGCGCTCCGCGGAAGCGTTCGAGCTCCTCGTTGGCGGCCTGCTGCCGCGCGTGCTCTTCGGCGGCCTGCGCAGCGGCGCGCTCTTCGGCTTTCTTTTCAGCCTCCATGACCTCCTTGGCCGTCGGGAAGTCGTGCGACGATATGTTGACGCGCGGCGCGGCCGGCTGTACGTGCGCCCATGGCACACGCGGCGCGGCCGGCGTGTCCTTAGGCACTCCCTTGCGCGCCGGGTCCGCGGGGGCCGTGGCTGCACTTGCCGCGCCACGTCCTGGCATCGCGGTGACAAGGCGGGGGTTGTGGCTGGCGCGCGCATCGTCCACAGCAGGTGTCGGCGCCGCAGCGGGGGCGTGTGCCTTGGGCGAAGCTTCCTTCGCGCTCTGCAAGAATCGCTGGTTGATGTTCAACGCGGAAAAGCGCTTTGGCTGCGCAGAGCCATGCGGCTCTTCCGCTGGTGCCTTTTCACTGGCACCAGGGCGCGGCGCGGCTGCAGGATCAGCGGCGGTCGGCAGCTCCGTGGCCATGCGTGGTGCGACGCCTTCTTCGCCACCTCCGCTCGCCTGGTCATGAATTATTAGTAAGCAAACCAGGCGCAGCCGCACGGCGCGCCGCTCTCCAGGATGCCAGGCGCACTGCCGGGCGACCCTGCTGGCTGGGCACTGTGTGTACGACCTACTAACGCAGGCACGCGCTTGCTGCGCTGCAAATTTCTGAGCATGCAACGCGCGTCGCCGCGAGCGGCGTCCACACGAAGGGTACGCCTCACTGCTGACACAGTCGTTGGTATACTCCTAGGCCACGCACCGACCGCCCACGCGTGTATGGATCTCTGCCTCACCGCGAGCGGCACGATTGATGCGCGTGCACTGCATGAGCGCCGAGATCTGAGTACGTGCACTCGCTCACACCAGTGGCACAAGTGTGGCCGACGTGGGCTGTGTGTGGCATGTACGCCCTAGGCACGGCGCCGAGCCGAGACGATACGCAGCTGCACATGGAGCTTTGTGAGATCCTTGGAGCCACGGTGCCGCTCGTCCTGCTGGATGCACAGTCGATGACTTGGACGGCATGGCTCCGCCACGACACATGGACGCCTATCGCGATCGACGTACGCCCGGATCCTACCGAGCAGGTCGTGCTGGAGGACGCCGTGGGCATGGCCAGCTACACGGACGAGCTCTGCTCCGTCGACCAACGGGGTGCGCAGCGCCAGCTCCAAACGCTCACGGCCGAGCGGCGCTCCGTTGCGGCCCTGCACGACCGCCTCGTGGCTGCATGTGCGTATATGGAGCGCGCATGCTGTGATCCTTCCGCGTACGACGCCACGACGCTGCGTCATCTCGCTACGGCCGTCGCGCATCGTCCCCCCACGAGGGATGCGGCGGCTACGGCCGACGCGTCTGTGGATGCCCTTCTCGCCACGTACCTGGCGGCCGCGACCAAAAACCTACATACCCTACAAGACGTACGTGTGCCTGCTGACGCAGCTCGCCGGCCTCCGCGCCCTGGCGCCAGCGCCCGCCCCCCGCGGGGCCCAGCGCCCTGCACCGCGTTAAGTAGCCACGTGGCCCCACGTGTAAATCCGCGCGTCGTAGCTACGACCCAGGTCGTCCGTGCCAGTGCCCGGCGACGAGTATGGCCGAGGGCATGGCACTGGATGTGCCGGCGCTCGATGACGACCTGTACCGTGATCGCGCACGCACATTCGCCGAGTTTCTGGACGACCAGAGTGGAGTCACCGACTACCGCAGCGCCATCCGGCGCATGCTCGCGGCGGACGAGCGGCGCCTCGTTGTGAACGTGGACGACCTGCGTGCGTACAACCGGGAGTATGCTACAGGGCTGCTGGACGAGCCGAACGACTTTTTGCCGCCGTTTGAGCACGCACTCCAGGCGCTCGTGAAACAGCTGCACGATCCGCTCAAGGAAGACATCCAAGGCAAACTCTACCACATTGGCGTGCGTGGCAGCTTTGGTGACAACCATGTGAGCACGCGCATGTTGCGCAGCACGCACCTTGGCAAGCTCATGAGCCTCGAGGGAATCGTGACGCGGTGCTCGCTCGTGCGCCCCAAGATTGCCAAGTCGGTGCACTACTGCGACGCGACGTCGCGTTTCCATATGCGCGAGTACCGTGATGCCACGATGTATGGCAGCGGCCCGCCGACCTCGAGCACCTACCCCACGACGGACGAAAGCGGCAACCGCCTTACGACCGAGTACGGCCTGTGCACGTTCCGAGACCACCAAATGATCAGCATCCAGGAGATGCCGGAGCGTGCGCCGCCAGGACAGCTGCCGCGCAGTGTGGATGTGGTGATGGACGATGACCTGGTCGACAAGGTGAAGCCGGGCGACCGAATCCAGCTTGTCGGTATGTACAAGTCGCTCGGCAACCGCGTGGGCCAAAGCACTACGTCGACGTTCCGCACGCTCATGGTCGGCAACTATGTGTTTGTGCTTTCGAACAAGGCGGGCGGCGGCATCTCGCAGATGCCGCTGAGTGACTTGGACATACGTAACATCAATAAGATTGCGCGGCGCCGCGGCGTGTTTGATCTGCTCGCCGAGTCGCTCGCGCCGTCCATTTTCGGGCACGAGTACCTGAAGAAGGCCGTGCTGCTCATGCTGTTGGGCGGCCAGGAGAAGAACTTGCCGAATGGGACACACATTCGTGGCGACATTAATATTCTCATGGTCGGCGATCCGTCGACGGCCAAGAGCCAGATGCTGCGCTTCGTGCTGAATATGGCGCCGCTGGCTATTGCCACGACGGGTCGTGGCAGCAGTGGTGTCGGTCTCACGGCCGCGGTGACGACCGATCGTGAGACGGGCGAGCGCCGTCTCGAGGCAGGTGCGATGGTGCTCGCCGACCGCGGCGTGGTGTGCATCGATGAGTTTGACAAAATGTCGGACGTGGACCGCGTCGCGATCCACGAAGTGATGGAGCAGCAGACGGTCACGATTGCCAAGGCGGGTATCCACACGACGCTCAATGCGCGCTGCTCTGTGATTGCCGCGGCGAACCCAATCTATGGGCAGTACGATGTGCACAAGGAGCCAGGGCGCAATATTGCGCTGCCCGACTCGCTGCTCTCGCGTTTCGACTTGCTCTTTGTCATTACCGACGACATCGACGAGGTACGCGACCGCCGCATCTCGGAGCATGTGCTGCGCATGCACCGCTATGTACAGCCGGGGCAGCCTGTGGGTGTGCCGGCCAAGGACAGCCTCGACCAGGTGCTCGACGTGGGCGGCGCGTCCGAGGCGCCGGAGCCGGCCGAGGCGCCAGAAGACGAGTCGCCGTTCGAAAAGTACAACCCGCTGCTTCATGTCGGCATTGACAGTGGGCGTGCCGAGGTGCTGTCCATGACCTTTTTGAAAAAGTACTTGCAGTACGCCAAGTCGCGTGTCGCGCCAGTGCTGAGCCCGGGCGCCGCGGCATGGATTTCAAACGTGTATGCCAACTTGCGGAACGACGAGCAGGGTGGCAACGTGCGTCGCACTGCGCCGCTTACGGCGCGTACGCTCGAGACGCTTATTCGTCTGGCGACCGCGTATGCCAAGGCGCGGCTCAGTGCGACGGTCGAGGAGCAGGACGCCGAGGCCGCCGAGGCGCTTCTTCGGTATGCACTATTCAAGGAAGTTATGAGGTCGAGTAAGACCAAGCGCCAGCGCACTACACGGTCCGGCAGCTACGAAAGCGACGACGATATGGAATGGGACGAGGACACGGAGGACCAGGACGAGGCCGACCGCCAGCTAGGTGGTCAGCCGTCCAGAGCGCCAGCGCCGACGTCGACGTACGTCACACGCGCTGCGACGCGCGCTGCCGAGAAGTCTGCTGAGGCGGTGCCGGCGCCAGAGGTGCCCGTGTCGGAGCTGCAAGCGTTCCGTGCGCGCGTGGCCGAGGCGCTTTCGTCGACGTTTGCGGACGAGGAGTTTGTGGAGCTACCTGCGCTGCTAGAGGCCGTGAACGCGGCGGGCCCGCCGTTCGAGATGGAGCTGGCGCGTGCAGCCCTGGAGGCGATGAGCGAGGCGAACCAGATTATGCTGGCCGACGGTACGTGTGCCGCACTTACGCAGATGTCGTGTACAAGATCTGACGGCCCCCGCGCGGGGGTGATTGGGTCTCGATCCATAGACACACAGCACTCGGCCGAATGCCATGGGCGCGGGGGGAACGAGCCCGTCGCATTTGCGTTGCGCAACGAGGCCCCGCAGCATGGCAGCAGAGTCGAATTACGATTATCTTTTCAAGGTAGTGCTTATTGGTGACTCTGGTACGGGTAAGTCGAACCTGCTCTCGCGTTTCACGCGGAACGAGTTCAGCCTGGACAGCCGGAGCACGATCGGTGTCGAGTTTGCGACCCGAAGCATCAATGTCGACGGCAAGACGATCAAGGCGCAGATTTGGGACACGGCGGGCCAGGAGCGCTACCGCGCAATCACGTCGGCCTACTACCGCGGTGCTGTCGGTGCACTGCTCGTGTACGATATCGCCAAGCACTCGACGTACGTGAATGTGTCGCGCTGGCTCAAGGAGCTGCGCGACCACGCGGACAGCAACATTGTCGTGATGCTCGTGGGCAACAAGAGCGACTTGAAGCACCTGCGCGCCGTCCCGACCGAAGAAGCCAAGGCGTTTGCCGCAGAGAACAACCTCTCGTTCATCGAGACCTCGGCGCTGGACGCGTCGAACGTCGAGCAGGCGTTCCAAAACATCCTCACGGAAATCTACCACATTGTGTCGAACAAGGCGCTGCAGTCCTCCGACGATGTGATCAAGCCGGCTGGCGGCGAGACCATCTCGGTGCAGCCGTCGACGGACGACGGCGGCCAGACCAAGAAGGGTGGCTGCTGCTAGTGGCAACTACCTAACTTATAGCGGCTACGCCATAGCATGCAGGCGTGTGTACATCTGGCACAGTGATCGGTACGCTACCGCATCGCCTGTGCGCAGCAGGTTCGCGGCATCGACGTTCAGCGGGCTCTCCGGTGCCGGCCCATCGAGGAGCGCCAGCACCGCCATACACGCGCTGTGCAGCGTCCACGCCGGGCTCCATTGCGCCTGGAGCACATCGAGGCAGATCTCGCCAGTCTGCGTTAGTAGCAGAACGCACCTTCCAGTGCACGTTTGGGTGGAAGATGCGCGTGCGGAACCGCATCGACGGCGGCTTGATGGGGTACGTGCCGGGCACCACAATGTCCAGCTCAAAGCGCCCGCCGCCGTACACCCCTGTCGCCGGTGGCTGCACGACCGCGCGCCAGTGCATCAGGTCTTCGTCGCTCACCGGAGCCAGGTGCACGATCAGCTCGTCCGCAAGCGCTTCGCGTTTCGCAAGCGCGCGCCATTCATGCGCCAGCCGCTTGGTGGCCGCGCTTCCCTGCTCCATCGTGGGGGGAAATGCCAAGCCGGCCTCCAGTCGGACCTAGTAGGTACCCGCGAATTTTCGGTAGCCGTCGAGTCGGCCCGAGCCAGGCTGGTGCGTGCAGTCCTCCTGTCCCTGGGCCTGGCTCCGCTGGCGTACAGGCATGAGTGCATGGCATGGGGCGCACGCCTACGCAAACACACAGGCGCCGCCACCGCCCCACGCGCCGCCGCCACTAAGGGCCGCATACGCCCCGGCGGACGACGGCACTCCGCCGTCTGCGCTCTCGCACCATACGTCGAGCAGCGACGACTGGGGCCAGTTGCCGTGGGCCTACTCGCCCCGGCGCGCACAACACAGCTATGTGCCGGCACAGCGGCCATACTCGTCCACGAGTATGCGCAGCCAGGGCTCGGGACACTCGAGCGAGACCGCCTTATCCGACCGCATCCTCATCCAGGCGACGCTTGACAACGAGCAGTTCTCCGTCGTAATCGTGTCGCGCCAAGACACCGGCCCGCGGATCCGCGAAAAAGTCCTGCAAAAGCTGCAGCTGCCCTACACAGACGCGAGTCTTTGGGGCCTTGTGCGCACGGAAATTGGCGAGTCGGACCTGGCGCACTCGCCGCTCATCGACGACGATACCCTGCTCGCGCTGTGCCTGCAGTTCGGCGACGACAAGGGCACCATCAAGTTCCGCGTCAAGCCGCCGGTCGACGAGCACCGCGCAGGCCCTCGACCTGATATACCACGCTTCGGCGCGCCGCCTGCGCCGCACCCGCGCAACAGCATGGACCGCCTGACGCCCCGGATGATGCACGAGGGGCTCGGCAAGACGCCCTGGGTCTCGTCGCCGACCAACGCACGGCGCCCGCCGTCAGGCCGGCCGTCGCCTGTGCTCATGGCACACAACTCGTCGCCCGTGCTGCCCAGCATTTCCATGGGGGCCCCGGTGCCCGAGAACCTGGCGCTGCAGCCTGGCCAGGTCATCCCAACACCCGGCCTGCCATCCCACGCCTCGGACGAAAGGGTGCCGGTGAGCTCGGGCGGCGCGGCTGCGCCGCCCTCGCTGCAACCGGCGAACCCAACGCACCGATACATGCCGCGGCCGAACAGTGTGCCTGGGTCAGCGGCCACGTCGCGCTCGCGGCATGCAAGCGAGAGCTCGGATACCCTATCGCGCTTTCTCGTCTCGGAGAGCGACGCGCCGCGCGCGAACGTGTCGCCGCCGACCTCGCTCCAGCGACGCAGCGTCATCTCGCCCCCCAGCAGTACATCGGATACCAAGCTGCGGCAGTGGGTGTATCCCACGTCGAGCAATGCTCTGCTGCCCTTTGGGCGTAGTGCCGAGTCGCCGCGGCGCTCCATGTTTGTGCCCGAGGACTACAGCCTATTTCCCCTGTTTAAAGGCAGCTCGGAGACGAGTCCCATGCTGCGTCCGCTGCCCACGGCGCCCTCGCCGACCAGCTCTGTGTCGAGTCCACGCACGGATGCTCGTCGCTCGATCGAGCAGGACGCGCGCTCGAGCATATCGGAGCACGAGGAGGGTGCCGCGTCGATGCAGCGGCTCATGGCGCATGTGCGCGTATGCGAGGACCGCAACGACTCGTTCGATACATTCTCCGACGACACGCTGGGCGGCACGTTTGCGCAGCCGCTCGATGCATCGACGCTCACGATGCGCACGCCCACGCAGGCGTCGCCGGCGAGCCGCGGGCGCGAGGAGCGCCCTGTGCTTACTGTCAATACGTCGCCGGCCGGGACCATGGCGCAGGAAAAGCCCGACACATGGGCGTTCCGCCCGCCCGCCGAGAAGCTGTACGAGCAGCTCGACTCGCTGTTCCCGCGCCACGACCTCGATCGCCCGCTCATTGAGATGTCGCCGCAAGCAGTCGAGACGCCGAGTGGCCGTGCATGGCCCACCAGCGATGCGCTGCCGCGCCATGGTGTGGCTGTCGCGATGCCACGCAAGGCGCCACGGCCGCTGCAGCGCAACAGTCACTCGATCCGCGTGATTGCGCAGAACCGGCGGCGCCTGCTCGAGAGTACGAACCAGGAGGCGCGACGCCAGCTCAAGAAGGAGGAGGTGCTGCGGCGCCGGCGGAGCACGAAGCTGTGGGGTGGGCGCATGATCGAGATGCGAACGAACGGCGCCGAGTCGGTCGGCGTGGTGCCGGCGGACGACTCGGGCGTCGAGCCGGCACAGCGCCCCGTGTTCAAGTGGGTCAAGGGCGACCTGATCGGCAAAGGCACGTATGGGCGTGTGTACCTCGCGCTCAATGCGACAGCCGGTGAGATGATTGCGGTCAAGCAGGTGGAGCTCCCGCGCACGGCGTCCGACCGCGACTCGTCGCGGCAGCAGAGCATAGTGGCAGCGCTCAAGTCGGAAATTGACACGCTGCGGGTGCTGGACCACCCGAACGTGGTGACGTGCCTCGGCTTTGAGGAGACGGCCGACACGCTGAGCATCTTCCTCGAGTATGTGTCGGGCGGCTCGATTGGGAGCTGCCTGCGCCGGCACGGCAAGCTCGAGGAAGACACTACGAGCTCGTTCCTGAACCAGACGCTGCAGGGCCTCGCGTACTTGCATAAGCAAGGCATCCTGCACCGCGATCTCAAGGCGGACAATCTGCTCGTCGACCACCATGGCACATGCAAGATCTCCGACTTTGGCACCGTGCGTCGCAGCGAGGACATTTACGCCAACGTGGAAAATATGTCAGTACAAGGCAGCATCTTCTGGATGGCGCCCGAGGTCGTGAGTCTATCGCGCAAGGGCTACAGTGCCAAAGTCGACATATGGAGTCTGGGGTGCGTCGTGCTAGAGATGCTCGCGGGCCGGCGCCCGTGGTCCGACGAGGAGGCGGTGCAGGCCATGTTCAAAATTGGCGCCGAGCGCCGCGCACCCCCTGTGCCGCCGGACGTGAAGCTGTCCAAGCCGGCGGCACACTTTTTGCGCAACTGCTTCGAGATCGATCCCGACAAGCGCCCGACCGCCTCGCGCCTCCTAGAGCATGTGTTTGCATGGCCGTCGCCGGACTGGCGCTTTGAAAACAGCGCGCTGTACCGCGCGCTTTTCGAGTCCCCGCCGCTCGCGCCGCGCGCGGACCCATAGATTGTCATGATGACATAATGCGAATGGAGCATCACGCGCCCGCCGCAGCCGTCGTGCCTCGAGCGAACGAGTCGTCGACTGCGTGATGAGCGAGCCTCCCGAGGTAGACGCCGTGCTGGCCGCGCTGCAGGCGCTGTACCACGATCCTGATCCAAGTGCCAAGCAGCATGCAAACGAGGCCCTGCAGCGTTTCCAGAAGACGCCGCAGGCGTGGACCACGGCCAATACGCTGCTGCTCGAGCGGGATCTGCCCCTCGAGTCGCGTCTGTTTGCCGCGCAGACCTTCCGCTCCAAGGTCACATTCGATCTGGAGCAGCTGCCTCTAGAGACGCTGGTCCAGCTCCGCGATACCCTGCTGCATGCCCTCGACCTGTACACGACGGGGCCGCGCGTCGTGCAGACGCAGCTGTGCCTCGCGCTTGCAGCGCTCGCGCTGCAGATGCCGGAAGCACACTGGGGCGCTGTGATTCCAGGCATGGTCGAGCGCTTTGGCGGCACGCCCGCAACGGTAGGCACTCTCCTCGAGTTCCTCACCGTGCTGCCCGAAGAGGTCACCAACAACCACCGTATCCCGCTCGACAATGCCACGTACCACGAGCGCGTGCCCCAGCTGCTCACGCAGCATACGCCGACTGTGCTCCAAGTGCTCGTCATGTACATGCAGGCAGACGGCGTGACGCCGGCCATCCAGTCGACTGTCTTTGCGTGCCTGCGCAGCTGGCTCAAGGCTGGCGAGGTAGCTGCGGCGCAGCTCGCCGATACGCCGCTCCTTGCGTGTGCGTTTGATGCACTCGCGTCCGAGGAGCTCTTTGATGTTGCCGTGGACGTGGTGTGCGACTTGATCAACGAGACCCAGGAGATTGAAGACAACCAGTCGGTCATTGAGTACATTCTGCCGAAAATCCAGGCCCTGCGTGGCGCCATCGCAGAGGCTGGCGAAGACGAGGACCGCGTGCGTGGACTGTGTCGCGTCGTGGTGCAGGCGGGCGAAACGTACCATACCCTGTGCTTGCAGCACCCCAACGCCATGATGCCGATCGTGCATGCGATTCTCGACTGCGCCTCATACCACGATCTGGACATTGTGCAGATTACCTTCCGTTTCTGGTACCTGCTCGCCACTGACGTGCACCGCGCCGCCGAGCACGGGGCAGGCGAGACGGCGCCCTTCGAGCGTGTGTACGAGCAGCTGTTCGCCGTGATCCTGCGCCACCTGCGCTTCCCGGACGACGACGAAGAGCTGACGGGACAGGACCGCGATGACTTCCGCAGCTTCCGGCATTACATGGGCGATACCCTCAAGGACTGCTGCTACGTGCTCGGCGCGGAACGGTGCATCGAGCGCTCGCTGCAGCTCATCGAGTCGGCCCTCGCGCAAGAGTCGCCCGCGCTGCGCTGGCAGGATATGGAGGCGCCACTCTTCTCCATGCGCTCGATGGGCGGCCAGGTGTCGCTCCGTGACAGCACCGTGATCCCACGCGTGTTCGCCGCGCTGCCGCATCTGCCGCCGCATCCCCGCCTGCGGTACGCCGCGATGCTCGTCGTCTCGCGCTACACCGAGTGGGTCGCCGAGCACGCCGAGCTCGTCCCCGATGTGTGGACGTTCATTGCAGCGGGATTCCAAGGCGCTGACCGCGATATCTCCGCGGCAGCCGCGCAGGCGCTCAACTTCTTGTGCCAGGACTGCCGCGAGTCGCTGCTGCCCCTATTCCCGCAGCTCCTCGAGTTTTACGGGTCCGTCAAGAAGGAGCTTGCCGTGGACGACCTCCTCGCAGTCGTCGAGGCCCTCACACATGTCGTCACGGCCATGCCGTCCGCAGAGGCCGCGCAGTCGCTGCTCTTCATGGCGCAGCCGCTGCTGGAAGAGGTGCACGAGGTCGCGGCCACACCGTCGGCACCCAAGCCCGCCCTCATGCGCGCCGCCGACCGCATGGAGCAGCTGACGCGCATGCTCCAAGTCATTGGCGTCGCGCTTGCCAGCACGCTCCCCGAGGCCTGCGAGCAGACGTGCGCCGAGGCGTACGCGATCCTCGATCGCCTGCTCGAGTGCCACGGACATGTGTACTTTATCTCGGAGCGCGCATCGGCGCTAGTGCGTCGTGCGCTCATCTTTTTCGGCGACCGGGCGCGAGCCGTGTTGCCGCGCCTCCTCGAGCGCTTTGCCTCGTGTTACGAGGCGACCGGCTTCTCGGGCTACGTGTGGATCATTGGCAAATCGATCGACCAGTACGGGCGCGGCGCGGCGGAACCACTGCTCACGCAGATGGCGCATGCATTTGCGCGCATCACCCACAAGACACACACCCTGCTCGGCGAAGCGCCGAGCCCCGATGCCCTCTCAGATGTGCTGGACGATTACCTGCACACCTGCCTCGTCACACTGGGGGCTGCCCCTCCTCTGCTCTACCTGTCGCCTGTGTTTTCGCAGGCATACTCAATGGCTCTGCGCGCGCTTGCGGCGCTGTCGCCCGGCGTCGTGGGTATCGCGGCAGACCTGGTGCGCACCATCATCGAGTGTGCGCACGAAGTGCCGCCACCTGAGCGCGCGCTGGTCGAGGCAGTGCACAGGGTGGTGGGCGAGCATGGCGGAGCGACCTGTGTGGCCCTGCTCACGGGCCTCGTCACGCACTTCCCGCCGGAGAACATGCCCATCGTTGTATCGTCCATGTGCACGCTGGCCGCCGACTTTCCGACGGCCGTCCTGCCCTGGGTGTCGAACGCGCTCGAGCACCTGCCACTCGACGCTGTACCGGCCTCTGACCGTGCCTTTTTCCTCGAGAGTGTGCGGTCGTCACCGATCGAGCGTATGAAGCCCGCGCTTGTGCTGCTGTACAGCGCGTCGCGCAAGTCGCGCGAACGAGGTATGTCGGACCTACTCACAGCAGCCCACCTCGATGAGGACCGTCGCTAGACTACTATTCAATGCCAGCCTCCTGCGTGAAAGCCAGGTGCTTTTGAACTGCCGTCAGACTCTTATACGCACTGTCGGCGGCCGACACACTGGGCCGTACGTTGTGAAGGGCCCGGAGAAAATCGTTCATCACCAGTGGTGGCTGCGTAAGACCGTAAAACATACCTCTTGTAGTTCGTCAGAGCCGACGTCTACCCAGGTCATTTCCAGTGCGTCGGGGTCGCCGGGGGAGCAGGGTGTATACTGGATCGCTGGCGGCGCACCGCCCTCCGTCGACGGCGCAGCTACGCGCTTAAAGTGCGTCGCATTCATGACGCGGCGAACCGGCTGCATTAGGGCCTCGCGCACCAAGACGGCGATGTCCGCACCCGAGTACCCCTCTGTCTCGCTTGCAAGCAGCCGGAGGTCCTTGGGCGACAGCTGGCATGGCGTCGACCCAATATTCAGCTCAAACATGCGGCGCCGCGCATCGAGCTCAGGAAGGGGGATGTACACGCGCTTCTCAAAGCGGCGCTTGATGGCTGTGTCCAGCGCCCACGGAATATTTGTCGCGCCAAGCACAAGCACATTGTTCTGGTCGTCGTTGCTGACGCCATTCATCTGCACGAGGAACTCTGTCTTGATGCGCCGACTCGCCTCGCTCTCACCCTCGCTGCGTGTGCCACAGAGCGAGTCGACTTCGTCGATGAAGATGATCGACGGGCGTGCCTCGCGGGCCATCGCAAAGAGCTGCTTCACGAGACGCTCGCTCTCGCCCATCCACTTGGATACTAGGTCTGAGCTTGACACGCTAAAGAACGTGCTGTTCGACTGCGTCGCCACTGCCTTGGCGAGGAACGACTTGCCTGTGCCGGGTGGTCCATAGAGCAAAATGCCACTCCACGGCTTGCGCTTGCCGGTGAACAGCTGCGGAAACTTCATCGGCAGGATGACCGCCTCTTTGAGCGCCTCTTTTGCGGTGCTGAGCCCCGCGACATCATCCCAGCTGACATTCGGGCGCTCTGTGAGGATCACACTCGAAAGACCGGAGCGCAGCTTCTTGGTCTCTGCATCCAAGTCTTCGCCTTCCCCTTTCGTCCCAGTACTAGCGCTCACACTCGCACCCTTGCCTTGTGTCTCGCCCTCGGCCTGCGCGACCTGGCCTAGGTGTTCCTTCAGCTTCTCAGCCCGGTCAAGGTATTCCATAAACTTGGCGCGGATCAGCTGCTTAAGTTTCTCGTTCTTTTCGTCTTGGGTTAGCAGAGGTACGCACATTTGATTGCCATCATAAAGTAGTCCAGACTGTTCTGATACTGTACATACGCCTCCTGGTAGTTGTGCTTGACATCCTCGTCGATCGCGCGCTGCACGATATCGATCGCGCGCTGCGGTAAATATGCAGCCACCTACATTCAGAAAGTCACTTTGTGCCCTGAGGTCAGTTTGCCGCAATACCTACATGGCAAGAACACGGGCACTAGCAGCACAGGACCAGCCACGGTCGGCGGTCGTGTCAAAGTGGAGGATGCCCCGGGCACAGACCTCGTAGCGCCTCGCCGCAGCTCCAGCTGTTCCTCCACGGCCGAGGCGCCGGATGGTCTTCCAACATACAGCCTCACAGACTGCGCAGCAGTCATCTCCCGTGCAGCGGGAATTTTCTGCTGTTGAAGATGCGCAAAGGCACAGCCATTCGATGGAAGTGCCGGCCCAGCCGCCGGACGGGGTACCGCGATCCAAGTCCAACGAGCATGTCCTACCGCAGAGTGCGCGTATGTTCAGACAGATGCTACGCAGAAACCGCGGCAAGGATTTGAACCCCAAATACCAGCGTGCTGCTCCCGTCAATGTAGTCAGTGAGCTCTCCACGGGTTTGCTCACGGTGGCTATGCTCAAAATGCACCTCGACCGAGATGAGCATGGCGAGGCGCGGGCGCCTGTCCTGCTCCAGCACCTGCGTGTCTCGATTACCGACACGATCCATCTTGAACAGTCGGGGCACACTCTCTATCGCCTGGAGCTGGCCTATGGATCGATGATGCACTGGGTCATATACCGAGAGACACGCGATTTCGTGGCGCTGCATGCCTACTTCCGCGCCGAAAAGGTCATGGCCCGTCCCTTTTCGGCAGATCAGAACGATGCTTTGCCAAGCTTCCCCAAAGGACAGCTGTCGCAATACCTGACATGGCGCAGCCAGGATGCTAGCGAAAAGCAGGCGTCGATGGACCGCGAATATCGCGAGCAGCTGACAGACTATCTCATCAAGCTCATCTCCTTTGTCACGTTCAAGCCCCAGGCGAATCGCCTATGCCGCTTTTTCGAATTGAGCACCCTGGCACTGCAGATGGCCCCCATGGCTGGTACCCTAGGCAAACAGGGGTACCTGCACATCCACTCGAAGAGCTCACTCAAGCGCCGATTTGACCTGATGGATCTGCGCGAGAAACGCCGTCCGCGCTGGTTTATCGTGCGTGAGAGCTTTATCATCATCGTGGAACAGGCCCACAGCACCACCATCCACGACGTCTTTCTGATGGACCAGCATTTCGAGGTCCGGCAAAAGCGCCGTCTGCACCGCTCGATCCTGGAGCACTCGTCGAAAGAGCAGGTGGAGTGGACGCCCCACCAGCACACGGGAGGCACGGTCCATACGTATGTGACGCGCCACAAATTTACCGTGCGCAATGCCGAGCGCAAGCTGAAGCTGGAGGCCCGCAGCGAGCGGGAGATGGAGCAGTTCCTGCTGAGCCTCAAGTGGGCAGCCCAAAACAATGTCTTTGGGAGGCCCAACCGCTTCGACAGTTTTGCACCGATCCGCAAAAATGTCAAACTGCAGTGGTTCGTCGACGGCCGCGACTACTACTGGCAGGTTTCAGAGGCCATTCTGCACGCGCGTGAACGCATATATATCCATGATTGGTGGCTGTCGCCTGAATTCTACTTCCGCCGACCTGGCACGCTGGCATGGCGCCTGGACCACCTGCTCAAGCGCAAGGCAGAAGAGGGCGTGCATATCCATGTGATCTTGTACAATGAGGTATCGAACCTCTTCACGCCGACCGACTCGGGCTACGCCAAGTCGCGACTGATGCAGCTGCATCCGAACATTTATGTGCAGCGCTCGCCGAGCCACCTCAAGACGGGCACGTTCTACTGGGCGCACCACGAGAAGATGTGTGTGGTCGATGAGATGGTCGGGTTCGTGGGCGGCTTCGACCTGTGCTTTGGGCGCTGGGACACACCGTCGCATGCGCTCATCGACGACGCCATGATGGATGGTCAGTCGTACGATCAGGACGATGCCCTGCTGGGACCCGCGCGTGACGGCGTCGAGGCGCACGTCTGGCCGGGACAGGACTATGCCAATGAGCGTGTAGCCGAATGGCAGAACCTCACGCGTCCCGAAATCGATCTGATACCCCGCGACAAGGTCCCCCGCATGCCGTGGCACGACGTGGGTGTACAGATCGTGGGACAGCCTGCGCGCGACTTATGCCGCCACTTTTGTCAGCGCTGGAATATGCTGCTGCGCTCCAAGAAGCATTCACGCCGCATGTCCTTTTTGCTGCCACCGCCAGACCTTACGCTTCATCAGATACAGAATTTTGGCATTGAGGGCACCTGTGAGGCGCAAATCTGTCGCTCGGCTGGCCCGTGGAGTCTGAGCACGAGCAAGACGGTGGAGCACTCGATCCAGAATGCCTACCTGAAGGCGATCGAGCAGAGCGAGCACTTTGTATACATCGAGAACCAGTTTTTTGTCACTTCTACGACAATGGAGGGCACCGAGATTGAAAACCGCATTGGCTTGGCGCTCGTGGAGCGCATTGTGCGGGCGCATAGCGAGGGAACCCCGTGGCGTGCGGTGATTGTGATTCCTGTCACGCCTGGCTTCCCCATGGCCTATGACCATCCTGAGAGCAGCTCGGTGCGCATCATTTCCGCGCTGGAGTACCTGTCTATATCGCGCGGCCCCCACTCGCTCTTTGGACGCCTCGAGCGCGTGGGCATCAATCCACATGAGTATATCGGTTTCTTTGCGCTTCGCAACTGGGGGCGCATGCGCTCCGGCCAGCTGGTCACCGAGCAAGTGTATCCCCACGACAAAATTATGATTGTGGACGATCGCCTGGCAATCATCGGCAGTGCCAATATCAATGAGCGGAGTATGCGCGGGGACCGTGACTCGGAACTGGCCTGCGTCGTGCGTGATCAAGACCAGCTCGCATCGACCATGGCGGGCGCGCCCTACGACGTGGGTCGTTTTCCCCATACTCTGCGTATGCGCCTCATGCGCGAGCACCTCGGTGTGGACGTCGATGCGGTTGACCGTGCGCTGCGTGAGGGCCGCCCCTACGAGGAGCCTAGTGCGGATGCTTGGCCGGACCAGCGTCCCCGCATCACGGCCGACAGCATGCTGGACCCCGTGACAGGCTATGATGTGTGGGCCGCCGCTGCGTCCTACAATACGAAGCTGTACCGCCAAGTCTTCCAGTGCATGCCGGATGATACAGTCACCACATGGGCGGCGTACAAGACGGCGACGGCGTACAGCGACAAGTTGGCGCGCTCCACGTACGATGCAACGCAGGCCGATGTGTTTTCTACCGATGCTGTGGACGCCATGGTGGCCCAGCTGCAGACGCTGTGTGGCTACGTGATCGAGCTTCCACTGCACTTTTTGGAGCGCGACGCGGGCGCCGGCAACTTCATGTTCCCCATGGACCACATACAACCGATCATTGTATTCGACTAGTATAGCTCCTTTAGCCTACTTACTTCTTAAGGAGGGCCTCCAGAGCGTTCATCGACAGCGACTTGGGGCGCTCGATCGGGAGACCGAGGATGCGGTCGAACACGAGCTGGGGCAGGGCACCGTAGGCACGGGCCACACCGAAGAGCACCGTGTAGAACTTGAACTCGTCCAGACCGTAGGTGTAGAGGACACAGCCAGAGCCGGCATCCACGTTCGGGTAGGGGTTCTTGGTCTTGCCGTGCTCCTTCAGGACCACAGGGGCAAGCTTCGACAGGCGCTGAACGAGCTGCACAATCGACGACTTCTGGAGCTCAGGGCGAGTGTCACAGTACTGCGACAGGGCAGTGAAACGAGGGTCGGGCTGACGCAGCACAGCGTGACCGTAGCCAGGCACAACGCGGCCGCTCTTCAGGGTGTTCCACAGGTAGTCGGTGATCTGCTGGTCCGAGGGGTTCGAACCGACAGCCTTCTCGAGCTCGAGCGACCAGTTGAGCACCTCCTGGTTGGCCAGACCGTGGAGGGGACCAGCCAGACCGTTCAGGGCAGCGGCGTAGGCCAGGTAAGGGTCCGACAGGGCACTGCCGACCAGGTGGGCCGTGTGGGCCGACACGTTACCACCCTCGTGGTCACCGTGCACAGCCACGTAGAGACGGAGGTAGTCGGTCAGACCCTCCGAGTTGCCGTAGCCGAGCATGTGCGAGAAGTTCTCGACAAGGTCCTTGCTGGGGTCCACGGCCTGCTTGCCGTCACCCTTGCCGAACACGTTGAAGTAGATACGGGCGGCAATGGCAGGGAGCTTGGCAATCAGGTCCAGCGAGTCCTCCAGAGTAGGCTGCCAATACTCGGTCTTCTTGACACCGGCGTTGTACGCAGCGGCAAACTTGCTGTCGTGGTTCAGAGCCGAGACAGTCGCCGAGAACTGAGTCATGGGGTGCAGCGACTTAGGGAACGAGTCAATGATCTTCTCGATAAAGTCGGGCAGCTTGGCGCGCGAGACAAGGTCCTGCGAGAGGCCCTTGACCTCCTCAGGAGTGGGAACCTTGCCGGTAAGCAGCAGCCAGAGCATCGACTCAGGCAGCATCTCCTTGCCGGGACGGCC
The DNA here is from genome assembly GCA_029542885.1 of Malassezia caprae. Taxonomy (NCBI): domain Eukaryota; kingdom Fungi; phylum Basidiomycota; class Malasseziomycetes; order Malasseziales; family Malasseziaceae; genus Malassezia; species Malassezia caprae. The sequence goes on from CP119910.1 coordinate 471,919, forward strand.
AATGTCCTTGGCGGTGGGCAGCTCCTTCTGGCAGTCAGGGATGCTCTTGCCGTGGAAGGTAATACCGCTCTCGGCGTCAAGCACGGAGCCCTCCCAGAGCATGCACTTGAGACCACGCATACCACCGATCAGGTGGCTCACCTTAGAGTCACCCAGCGAAGCATCGGCGTGTTCCGACTTGATCTTCGCCAGCTGCTCACGCTTAGCGGGCACAATCTCAGCCACAGCCTCAGTGAGCGACTTGGTCGAGGCGTAACGGACCGAAGAGGCAGCAGCAGCAGCAAACTGGCGAGGGGCCGCAGCCGACCGGAGAGCAGCACGGGGGATCGTCAGAGACAGCATCTCGGTATTTTAGGGTACAACGAATACATCGTAGCTCTCCGCCCGTTGCTTATATTCAGCCGGGCCCCCTCCACATCCGGCCGAGTTGGAAAGTACTTGCCAGCAAGCCACCGTTACACACCGAGTAAATCCGCAGCAAATGAAATGCGCGCATCAGATAGCGGAGGCTCATGGCCCTTGGCACGGACCGTGCGTACCCCGCAACCAGGATGCCAGGACGTCCTGGACCCATTACTGTGCTCTTGCTTCGGCAGCCCGTGTCGATGCAAGAGGGCACAGATGCGTACCATGATGTATTCGGATCATTCTGTCTTCCATCGTTTGCGCTTTCTGCTTTAGACTCGGGGAGCTCGGCCTCCGGCACACCGGTTACCAACGACAGCGAGCCTTTGCGGGCCGGTCATTCGCCAGGACACCAGCTACATACCGCGCCGCACAAGCTTCAAGAGCTCTCTGCTAGTCCCATGAACAGTAAAGGGTACCTTATGACGCATCATATGGCCGACATGTATCAAGACGAAAGTGACCCCGACGATCTCGAGTTTTGTATCACCAGCTTTCCTATTCTGTCGCACGGCACTCGTCATGTGGATGTCTTGGCACAAAAAATACGCAGTGTTTTGCAGGGTGGGGTCGTCTATGATGGCGTAGTCATCACCAGCCAGCGTGCAGTGCAGGCGTGGCAAGAAGCGTGCTCGCTTGTTTCGGCTGATGTGGTATTACAGCCGACACTACGAACATCAAAGCACTGGAATCAAATACCATTCTATGTCGTCGGTCCCGCCACCGAAAAATCGCTGCGCCAAATGACCGTACACCCAGCGCTACGCCCCAGCACTGTCTTTGGAGAGCAAGCTGGTAATGCGAAAGGGCTTGCCCATGAAATGGCCTACCATGCCACAAGGACCCAATCTGTACAGAAAATGTTATATCTAGTCGGAGACAAGCGACTACCCTTGTTGCGAGACACGCTTGAATCCCTGCATGCTAATATTGAACTGGATGAATTGATGGTCTACATGACGGAAAGGGACCCCAACTTTAAGACAAATTGCGGCCTGCTAACCCGTGATTTGCCTAACCATATCTTTGGAAGTCCAGGGAGTTCACAAAGCCACAGCCCGCGCGGCCGAATGGCTCACACGTTGAAAATGACAGATCGCTCAAAGCCGGGGATCGATGGGGATACAGACGGCTCAGCAAAAGCAATACATCCAGATTGGGTGGTTTTCTTCTCACCCAGCGGTGGCGATTATGCTCTCCCTGAGCTGACGCAACGAGGGTGGATAGTGCCCGGTGATCAAAAGAAGAACAAAAGTAAAATTGCTTGCATTGGCCAAACAACTGCGACGTGGGTCAAAGACACGCTGGGCTATACACCTGACGCCGTCGCTGCACGACCCACTCCTGAAGCACTCCGAAATGCCATTCTAAATGAGACAAAAAATTCTGGGGTATCTTGATTATAACAGTGTATGTATATATCACGCATCACCGTGTGTGTCGTCCATATTGGTAGAACGATCATGCCACATCCAATACTGAATGAGAATAATCATATCGAATACCAAAGTGCCGCCACTGCCGATGAGGAAAGGCAGGCTCTCGGAAAGAAACTCTTGGCTAGATGGACCCACAGCTTTGGGGTTGGAAAGAATACTTGACGAGTAGAGCAGGTTGGCCAGAAAGGCTAGCAGAAACAAAAGCCAAGACAAGCCCCGCACAGATTTTCGTTGGTAGTTGGCCCAAATTTGAGGAAGGCGCGATGTCATGTATAGCACAGTACAAAACCACGCGAATATACGACCCACCAACATACTGAGTGGCAGCGTTTTACGTTTATGCCGATGCCGGGCAAGCTCAATTGTTGGTAAAGATAATAAAATAGGGTGGCGTAGATGATCCCAAGCGGGCATGTTCATAGGATATGGAAGAGGGACTTGCTTGATCGTTGTATAGTGGTGTATCGCAAGTGTATACGGGGAAGGAGAAGCAGATTCTTCCTTCTGAATAGAGCTGGAGGTCAAAGACCACGGTCCCATAGTCATCATCATCCCCATACCCATAAGAATCATGTTGGTACCGCGACGAGACATACTGGGCTGTAGCCTTAGCCTCCGTTTTTTATGATGATGAGCATCTTGACCAGCATTGTCAGATGCAGCTGCATCTTTATACACTTTCCGATCGCGAGAACGTCCGCGCCGCAAGGTGCGTGGGAGGGATGAATCTGTGCTCTCAGACATGGGGTCAATGGGGTCTCGAGATCGGCGCAAGTCTTGGTGAACACGATCTACAGTGTGAGAACGCTTGCCTGGGTACTTTGATGCATTCAAACGATACACAAACCACGGGTCCACAGAATTGGTGCGATACAAGTCAGGGTGATGGTCTTTAGAAGAGTCCCGAGTCGATCGCGAGGAAGGTAGGTGGTGATGCCGATATGTATGTCGATGTTGGGTGACGAGTAAGGGTGTTTGCTCATTGAGAATATCATGATATTTTCGTTTCTCTGGTTTTTTACGATAGTACACTGTATAAGATGAAGAGAAAACGTACAGGCATATTGAGCGCAGAGCGTCAAATCGACAGTGAGCATATAAGCCGCAATAATGATCTGAATAGGAAGCTGTTTCGTGAGGAATGCCCCAATAAAGTTTGTGAGATCACCAATCGTCCATTGCAGTAGAAACACAAACGAAAGTCCTTCTACACTTTTGGTTGCATAATTCTGGTAGATTTGCCTGACGGTTAACATTGCCGATGACGAAAAGTACGCACGGTGACTGTGCAAAGATCCAAACAATAAGACTTCCAGTCCCTGTCAAGTTTGACACAGTTTCTCGGTATACGCTCGCCAGCATATTCTGGCGAAGCAGCAGCGTCAAGGTAGCTGGTGCTGCAGTCTCGGTGCGCTCTAAAGCGATCTGTGCTCTCGCAGCTCGTGGAAATCACGTGGATCAGCCGTCGCGACGCTCGCCACGCGCTGTTGCTACTCCAGCAGAATCAGGCATACAGCATGAATCGACGAAGTGCTGCCGTGTATGACAGGCATGCAATGCTGACGGCCCAATCATACTCAACTACGAGCTCAACTTTTGGAACGCCTTCATCAGCTTCTCTTGATCAGTCGCGGCGCATGGAATCTCCATTCGAAAACCCATACAATGCACCCTCGTACAGTATGGATCAAGTAGGCGCCCCAAAGAAAGAGCCGAGCGGGCAATCTGGCTTTGTGAGTTTGTTTTCTGGAACCATCGGACAGCAGAATTCAGCCGCTGACTTGGAGGAGCAAAACGATGCGCGTCTAAATGGTCTCAGTGAGCGGATTAAAATGCTCAAAGATGTGCGTATGCGATGCTGACAAGTAGATTTCAACGGGCATTGGGAATGAAGTGCGGGAATCGACGGCGGAAATGAACTCTCTGGTAAGTTTCTGAATCTAACTTTAGAACGATGTGTTTGCGAGTGCTGGAGCCTTGTTGGGAAATACGATGACCAAGATGAATGCCATGGCTCGGCGCCAGCGAGGATGGTTTTGCAATATGATGCTGTTCCTGATCCTGGTTATCTGGATCTTTGTCTTTCTCTGGTGGTGGCGCAAGTAAAACTACATTATCTTCACATATACCCTACGAAAGTAAAGCAATGTTTATAATAGCAACGAACGCGCAGCCGGCTTGCCCTGTGAATCAGTTGTAATGATGCCTAGCGTTATCGCCGCAAAGACGTACCTGTGCCTTTGCATGCGTCGAAATTAGGAAGACAAGATAAGTAGCGGCACCAATGGCAAGTGTCAACGGGATTTTCACTGCGATAAAAGTTCAGCACGAGGGCTAGAAAGTAGGCAATGAGCAGGCCGCCTCCAATGGCACGGTACACCCAATTGACCAACATATGCGACCGAGTCGCATGAATAGAAGGTGCAAAGACCATCCCACTCAATATCCCCACGCCAAACCCACCAATGTGAGAGAAGTTATCGATGCCCGGAAGCAGTCCGAGGGCCAAGCCAATCACAGCAAATAGCACGGACATAAAGAGCCGCATTCTGGCGTTCATTTCCTGAGAATAAGCCATAGAATACACACAAATTTCCAGTTGTATATCAAATCGATCAACTCGAAACTGATGCACGTATACACAGCGCCAGATGCTCCAAGAGACGGTTGTCCAATCAAGCCAAAATTGCCACCCAGTAGATTGCCACCGATACCTCCAGCCATGAAAACAATAGCATAGATAAGCGTACCTACCAGTTTTTCAATCTGGCAGCACAGGGTGAGAAGAACAACGAGATTGAAAAAGATATCTGCGTTAGACGATATTATATACTCACGAACAAAACCGGCATGTACAAACTGGAGGTCAGCAGGCGGTCACGTACGATGGCAGACACGAATCTGTACCCTTGGTTCGGATGATTGGGATCCTGTAGACCGCAAATTTCTGCCAGCGAACAAAGCTGATCTTTCGTGAAGGTTTGCTGATTGCTTGTCGAATATTGTAGGCACGGAAGCATGTTAGTCGTCGGAAGATCCGGCACCTTGCGCATACAGGGAACGAAACGGGCTCCAAACGATATTAGAAACTCAGAAGAGGGACCGATCATTGGTTGGACACTAGGATGTGTCTGAACGGCTTGTCCTGTCCGCTGCGAAGCCGTAATGAGCTCTGCGACAAATACAGCGACCATGGCGAATGAAAAGAACCAAGTCAGATATGCGTGCGATTGCCGTCCTATGCCACGCTCACGCTCTGAAACTTTTTTCTGTAGCAGAGCACTGTTAGACCAGGTAAATTTGCCGCCGTTGTCATTTGTGTACATGCCAGCATCAGAAAAGCTGCCACTTGATCCGCCATGTTGGTGAGGGTATATTGGCTGCCCATTCAGCTGTCTTACTTCATCGAATTCGTCTTCAGCAAACCCCATTCCATAGTCGCGCTTCGCTGAGAGATCAGTATCGCTCATTCCCCAGTGAGTCGCGTAAGGTGAATTAGAATGGTGAGGGTTTTCTTCCAAAAAGTACGCTGGCTCATGCAGGGACAATGTTGAATCATAATCATTTTTGTTGTTCAAATTGTACATGTTGATTGATTCAACGCCTGAGCTTGACGAGACTTGGGTTTCATGCGGCACTAGGGCCCCCACCTCCATAGATGGAGGAGGCTGTGTTGGGGGAACACCAGGCCCGCGCCGAAGGTGATTCTGCAAATTATCATAAATAGATGGATTTGATGGCATGAAGAAGAGCTACGAGAGTCGTAGCCCCGCTGAGATCCTCAAGATTTTTATCCCGCTTGGTATATCAACACCAAAGCAGAATGGTTGTACTAGCGAGTACAGCCCCACACAACACCCAGTAAGTGTTGTATTATGTAAGACAGGCATGGACGCGATGCTAGCCTGGATAAGCTCCTCAAAGCACAATGACGGAGGCCGAGTCGTTTGCTGATGAAACGCGGATCCTGCGTGTAAAGAGGAAAAGAAATGATGATCCAGTTGATGCCTTCCTTTTTCAGTTTCATATTCCACCAAAAGTAAAGCGGCGCGGAGAGAACGCTGCCAACACAGCGCAAGAACAAGGTATGCATGATTCGCTGACAGATTTAGGTGTATTTCGCCGTAAGGAGACCCTAGATACGATTCATTCACCGGATTCACAAGAAATGAAGCACGTAATAGAGGCAGAGTGGGACGCCACGGCTTGTAGGGTAAGACTGAAACGAAAGCACGAGGAAGAGGAGGCGTCAACCACTTCAACAGGCAACACACGCGCACGACTAGACGAGGCTGCCGAAGAAGGTATGGAAAAGTTCTCAAAACTTTTGTCCGATTACTTGGAGCGTACGTTGCCATGCTGTCTCACACAGTAAATCAAGTGTCTCTGCAGGGTCCGCATCAGCCAGAGTCGGAGAGTCAAGACGACTACGTTTACGACATCTACTATCAAGAATATATACCTAGAAAGCTACTTTTGTCTGCGAAAAACGAAAATTCTTCGAAAATCAAGCCACCCGTTGTTGGGAAAGCTTCCTCAAAAGGAAAAACGGCTAATTATTTCTCTCCCATACCCATTGTCCCTGGTCGTTATACGTGGGATCATTCTACGTCTGCACCCGGATTCGAGCATTTGTTTCAAGACATAAAAAATAACCAAGATCGCGATTTGGAATGGGAAAATGAAGCTTCGTTCTTTCCGGTTCATTTGCGAACCGCAGTGGATGCCAATGGACATATGTCAGTGGTCGCCGTACCTATCGGCGGTCATTCACTTGCTGAGCATGATTTGTTATTGGAAGAGCTAGATGCGGAGGATGTGCATGAAGAAGATGAAGACAGTAATGACGAAGACTACTACACAAATGAGTATCCGGAGAAAGACGAGTGGGATATTGACAGTGGGTCGGACTCGGAATTTTGATAGTGCTTAAAACAGATACCTTGAAGGTGTAAACCTATCAATGTAATATTATACAGGAAGAATGGCTATGGCTTTATTGTGAAGGAGGAGAATTCGTAGAGCAATTGCGTTTGTGCCTGGCCCGACCGGCTGTACTTGAACTTTTTCGAGCCTTAAGATGTACGCCAAGGTAGTGCCGGTTCATGTCATGTTTTCGAGCGAATTGCTTTCCACACTCCGGCCAAGAGCATTTGAACGGTTTCAATCTTTTTTCGATCGCCTCATGAGTGGTCATGTGCATTTTTCGATTGTAGGCCCGGTCAAACACTTTAAAACATGTTGGGCATTCATATAGTCTCTGACCACCTGTTTTCTTCGTCTGCATCAAGCCCATTTCTGAAATAGCAGAACGACTTTCCCTCGAAATTGACCTGCGTGCCATCATTGAATTGCCTGTAGCCATAGATAATGAGACAGAAGCGAGTCCATTTTCGGCAACAGCATCTTTTGTGATAACTGGGGCGACAACCTTCACCAAAGGATCGATGGACCTCGTCGCCGGTGCAGTCGAGAACAATGGCTGATACTGAGTATTTGGAGTAGAAAATAGGTTTTGCATCTGCGCATCTGTTGTATGTGATGGTTGAATCGGCAATATGCATGGCAGAGTCGATAACGGTTGGATATCAGATTGGTTTTGTGCGTCCGTGGCACCGGACACCATTTGTGTTAATGACACAGCTTGAGGCAAAAATCCATTGATGTCATGTCTTACATCGTTCATAGAAACAAGTGAATCTGCTGCATAATTACCACTTAAAGGCTGCGCTGCTGAGAAACAGTTTTCTTCCAACATATGTGTGCCTGTACGGCATGGGAGAGGTCCCATGGTTTCAAATGGCTGATTTAGACTGAAATTCTTGGAAGTGAATGGATTGTTGTTGAATAAATGTGTTCCATCGTATGATGGCGGTGACGGTAGGTCTACCAAACTCATACCCGATACACTGTATGTCAAACCATTTTCTGTCGAGATGTGATTGTTCATCCCAGATATGGCAAGAACAAGGTCATTGTCAGACTCAATTAAAGGGTTTAGCGTTTCTTCCGCAGTCAATATTTTGGAATTAAGAACGTCATCGAAGTTGAATACGGGCTCAACATCAACTGGCTGCAAAGGTAAAGAGGGGGTATCCATAGGAGGCTCGACTCCCAGAAAACCCAAAGTAGTGGCCTGAGGTCGACAAGAATACTCGCTAGTTCCGCTCCATAAATTATAAACCCCATCCGTAGATGGGACAAGTCCATTCATCGAGAGGGTCAAACTCTAGCCTGCTGTCGTCTGACGGGTTCAGATACGATGGTTGGGTATCCACTTGCCCATCGCCAGGCTTGGCGAAAGCACCTCCACATCACTTTATTTTGGGAAAACGCTGTCTGTCGCCCTGTAGCGAGATTTAGCAGCAATGAAATCTATTCAAAAGGAATGACGATGAAATTTACAACTTTCTATCTCGTATGTACATTTGTTTGATAAGTATTCTAGCATGCTTCTCGCAATAAGGTTTCTCATGAACCATATAGTATTCATCCAATTCAGCTCGGCAACTGCCCGAAGATGGATCATCGTAAGCACAGACAAAACAGTTGGTATGGTAGCACATATTATTCCAAGCCAGTCTGTAGATCCCTTCGATTCCCATACCGCAATTTTTGCATATAGATCCATTTCGAAGGTGGAAATCAGCACAGCAGTACGTTTGGTCATTCAATACAAAAATATTGGTCCGAAAAAGATTGGTATTGCAATCAACGCATCGCAGGCATTCACGATGGTATAGTCCTGAAAAAAGTCCATCAGCACTTCTGACCACTTTTCCAAGTATTTTTTGATGACAGTATCGGCACTCTGGTTCGCCATCAGAATTTTTAGGCAGAGGCGGAAGTTCCCCTTTGGTTCTCAATGACTCCCATGTTGATAGCTTCGGATTTAGTGATCCGTGCGCCATTGTCGAAACCACTTGAGACTTGCGTTTATTCGCGCTGATCCATGCTTCGCCATCGTATGAGCTTCCTGATGACGGATAACTTGAGCGAGAGACAGGTGGATCATCTGTAGGATCATCTGTATCAGGGCAAGAGTCCAAGTAATCGTCAATCAAAGTGCCATTCAAGTAATCACTCAATATATTGGGACTAGTTTTAGATGTAATGGGCGCAGATTCACCGCTTTTTGGCGCAAAGTAGACATTTTGGTATCCAGATTCGTCTTGAACTTCCAATTGGGAAAGTGGCGCACGACTTTCAAAAGGTGAAGAGCTTATTTTAGGCTCTTGATGTCCCAAGTCACTTTCATCGTCGCTGTAAAAAGCTCCGCTATTCCAAAAAGCCATGTCAAGAGCTTCTAGACCAGACTGTCGATAAGGACCAAGTTTTTGAAGTGACTGGGTATCTGTGGGAAGGAGCGATTCATACTTCCGAAAAGAGTCAGATGAACGATGTATTTCAAAGTTCGGTGGAACAGTAAGTAAGCTGGCAGGAGAGGCACGGGTAGTTCCTGGCGAAGGGCTCGATAAATGAGGGGTGCCGAGGTCATGTACTTGAATAGGTGGTGCTGGATTTGTCAGAGATTTCGAATCAGATATCGGCTGTTCCATAAAGGGAGCGGAAAGAGAATGTTTTGGTACATCAGAACCAGACCTAGAGCTTGATACGCTCGTAGACAGATGTACAGAAGGAATATCTGAGAAGCCCACTGATGATGAGTCTGATAGAGAGGGCTTCATGAGAGCCGCGCTAGGTGGTTGTATGCGATCATTTTTTGAAGAAAATATGATCGAAGAGGATGTAATTACAGAATCCTGACTGCCTTGTACTGGGTCGTTCGTCAAAACAAACCGTGGAAACCGGCCATAACTTCGGCGATTTTGACCATACAACGGATCAAACTTCTCCTTCACATGCTTTTGATTATTTATTTGCCTCTCTCTGTCAATATGCCCGATATTTCTGTAGAACAGGCCTAGTTGAGAGCCATCCATCTTCTTACCAGGGACGCGATGAACGCCGACCCCAGCAAAATTGGGATTCTCTGACTCAGAGGAGCCCAACATGAACAAAATCGTGCTGGTTGTTTTTATTTGAAAGGGCGCTTGATTGACAGCTTGGGTAGTAGAGATGGGTCCTGCTTTGTACTACTCAAATGGCGCACGTCAATCGTCGTTCCAAGAGTCGTCGTCTTGACAGAGCATGAGAGCCAGGCTCATGTCGATTGATTGGACCAATCATGCTTTACCGAAATTTGTTAATAAAGAATGATGACTCTATGATGCATGCCAGTCTTTCGATTGCGTGCATATCGCGTAGGAACACTTAATCGATCAGATGTGCATGAAGCCCAAAGTTAATATATGAACAAGGATGCTGTTGCGACGTTGCACAGCTACTCTTGAGAGTCTTGAGTCTGTGTCTCGGACTCTCGCGGACGGTTTTCGTTGGAATACACCCCCATCAGTGCTTGCTGAGAAGATGTATCTTCGCCCTTCGGACGTTTTTCTTCAAGAGTAAAGCTCTCAGAGGGTATTGCAGTGGTAGATACAGTCGTAGGAGTGGCCTCTGCTGTAGAGTGAGCCGAATTTTCAATAGAACCTTGCTGAGGAGTGACCACAGAAGGGGGAGAGTCTTGGTCAGCAGAAGAATGCTTGAGACTCGAGACGCGGCGGTGGCCAGCACCACTTGGAGTTTGCTGTAGGTTGCTGGCAGTTGCCGAAGTCTGACTAGCCCCTGTTTCGGGGGTATTGTCCTGTCGACGATCCATTACAAACCCTGAGTTGGTGCCAGAACGCATAGGTGCCTGCATGCTTTGGGGAGAGTATTGGGTGTTAGAGGGACTAAAAGCAGCGGCTTGTCCGCCCGGTTGGGCGGCTGCAGGTATGGCAGAGGCTTGATGCTGATAGTGTGCATGCGCAGGATACTGATAGTGCAAAGAAGAATCGGCTGCGCTGCTTGTAGAGGATGTGTCAGCTGCCTGTTGCGAGTTTGACCAATGGTTGCTGGGGATACTAGAGTGTATAGGGAGACCCGCGCTCATGTCGTTGCCGCTCATGTCCTTCACAGACGTTGACGTTGTGGCCGGCATGCTGTAATGGCGATGAACCTGGCGCTCCTGCGCTGCAGCCATAACGGCAGCAGTCCTAGGGTAATTATCAGGATGGTACAAGAAAGATTGGATGTTGGGTTCAAACAAAGGGTAAAGGGCGTCGGCGATGCCGTGCTGCTCAGCCAACTGCTTTCCACGGTTAAAAGCAATCCAAACACCCTTAAGATGCATGGCACCGACTTTGACAACGATTCGCTCTTTTTCGTTTTTCAAAATACCGTCGCGCTTGCCACGAGACATACCACAGACATTTAACAGCTTTGTACCATTCACCATGTTGTTATCATGGCGACGAGCAACGCAGACACCTTTGACGTCCACTTGAAAACACAAGGTACCTTCATCTTCCCAAAGAGTTGTAGTAACCCGATGTCGACCTCCCATAGGAACAGGAGAACTGTACTGGGGCATCATAGCACCAGAAGCAATACTGGGCGTTGCCGGCGTATTTCCACCGGTCGCACCTGTCATGGCCATGGGGATAGCTGCTTGTGCATGATGCGAAGGAATATGCCCAGAAGAATGAGGCGCATATCCACCGTGCGAAACCATGCCACCCATCAAGGGAGTGTGATAAGCTGGTGTGGCAGCCGTTCCCGGGTAGTGAGGATGACCATAGTGTGAAATATGCCCAATGTAATTGGGATAAGGCGCATATGCGTGGCCTGAGTAGGAAGCAGCATACATGGGATGCTGAGCTTGTCCATACGCTGCATACGGGGACGCCATAGGTGACAGTTGAGCACCAGGGAAAGATCCAGCCATATGGTGCGGTGCTTGCACACTGTCTTGGTAAAGCCCAGCACTAGGGGCTTGAGCAACATGTACATCAGAGCCCCCTAGAGCAGATGCAGAATGGCTATGCATCGGAGGCGCACTGCCATGACTAGTAGGAGCCTGGCCAGCATGCACGGAGCTTGCATTGTACTGGGAAGCTGCCGCGCCCGAAACAGATGGACTGGCGGTTGACATTGTGAATTGGTGACTCTACGCCCTCTTGATCAGGGCAAATAAGCTCGCAGGAGGATGGAACCTTCCGTTATGCACCTGATGTGGGGGAAAGAGATCTTGCTTTCCAAGGTACGCTTACCCAACACGGTTTCCTCTGGAGTTGAGGAAATGTATGTAGAGAGGATGCGATGCGGGTACCGGTGCAGGCATACACTTGCACCTGCATTTGCCAGCCCCCGGCTAAGGCCTGCAAGCTCAACAAATCAAATTGCAATATGGTCTTAATCTGCCAGCAATGCATCCATTCCACGTGACAAGGCAGCCAGATAAAATTTCTTTTGATCATGTAATCTAATGTAAGCGTCAGGGCCCATGCGGATGCTCGGTGCACAGTTAGAGAGGCCGCAGGTTGTATCTCATCGAGCCCTGATAATTATGGGGGACGAATTGCATCAGGTCGCCGCGAGTGAGCCACCGCCTGTTGTAAAAGAGTTACAAGAGAGGTCTATGGAAGAAAAACAGCCCTTGGAAGCGAGCACAAATTCCAAAGAGTTGGGGCTAGAGGAACAAGAATCAAATCTTATCACCACAGAATCAGCTCATGTGGAAGGACAAAAAGATGCAGAACAATCTGGAGATCATCCCAAAGATGCCTCACAAGCAGATGGAGAGACCCCTATGACTTTGAAGGAAGGAGAGGATACTGCCCTAGAAAATGGAGAAAAAGCAAAGGCAGATGCACAACAAGCTCAACAGCAAGAATTGGACCGTCTTCTATGGCTGTACGTATCTTGTCCAGCTTACATCACAGATCACTCCCAGGGAATGATCAAGCAATGTATTATTCAGACTCGGAGGCAGAAGATGATCCAACGCTTTTGTCGACTTCTGGACCTTTGCAATACTCAAATAGAGGGCGCAAGCTTCATGCTAAAGAAGGTGTACGATGGGCGCATCGCGGAAAGTTGGGGACATGGACGGAACCCAGAAAAGAAGCTGAGGTATGTGAAGAAGGGTATTAATGACGCAGTTTCATGGGCGAGAGCAACGGAAATTGGACGCATTCCAGCACGCGAATGTGGACGCCCTACTTGAAACTGAGTCGTTGCTTCCTGGTGGTATGGGGAACATTTGGAGAGAGAAAATGGCTTCGAAGCGCTCATCTGCGCCGGCGAATGGTGCGCGCAAACAGATTCGAACCCGTGCGTGGAATCCTAGAAACCAGGATGAACTCATTGGTTCCAACCTAGGGACGAGAGAACTTTCGTCCCTGAACGGTTCATCAATGGCACTTCCGATGCTGGTTCCAGTTTTGAGTGCGCGCGAGTTACTGCAAAGCAAGATTCTCAAGCAAACGTTTAGGAATCCTCATCTGACTGCACTGAACCGAACAGCCCTGAATTTGTTAGAAAGTGAACACACGATGAACTGTGCATTGGGACGCTGCTTCAGCGCGATGGAGCGCATCTTTGATGCACCTAAAGAAGAGCACCGGATGGAGAACGAGAGGGAAATTGACCCACCTATGGATATTGTACCACCGCTTGTTCACATCAATGACTTGTTCATCACCAAAGAAGGCCTTCATATCCCGAATGGATCTTCTCCGGATTCTAAGAACACAAATTTTGTATCTGCAGAGGAGCAACGCGATATTTTGCACTCAAGTCTTGAATCATTGAACGAATTATACGCGGACAGTCGTGAATATATGGAACAACTGGAAGAAGTGAGACTATTACTTGCAGATGTCCGACGTAATAGAACCCATATGTGGGATATAATACGTCGATGGGCCTTGCGGCGTGAGAATCAAGACTACCAAGCAAGTCAGCAATACCATCGGAATCGACCGGAAATGCAAAAGAGTGTCAAACCCCACAATGAGTCAGCGCACTCCGAAGGCATCGCCAATAGCGGTGAGACACGATCTAATTCCAGTCGTCGCGATTGGAATAGCCCTTCAAGTCGAAGCCGAGGCAAAAAGAGATCTCGGTAGTTGGACAAAAGTGTATGGTAGTGAACGTGTGCTGGAGAGGCGTCATGTAAGTGACAAAAAGAGCTTCCGCGCCGGGAATTGAACCCGGGTCTGGGCCGTGGCTGTTACAATGACAAGGCCCCGTCATAGCCACTAAACTACGCAGAAATTCAGTTGTCATGCGGCCTTAGACATTGCTTATTTAAATATAAAGATTGGTCAACAAAAGGGTGCAAAAAAGCTTCCGCGCCGGGAATTGAACCCGGGTCTGGGCCGTGGCTGTCACAATGACAAGGCCCCGTCATAGCCACTAAACTACGCAGAAATGCTTTGCGTAAATCCGAACAATAGACATACAAATTGCTCTCTCGTAATAAATCCGTATATATGCACGGTTTCACATGTGCACCGGTTAACTCAACCCCATCATGTCATCTACCGTTAGTCCGAATGTTATCAAGGCAGTTGAAAGTGCCCATTCTGTGAGAGTCAAACACCTTCAATACATTATCAAGGCGCTTATATTTCATGCGTACTTTATTCCAACTACTCTGCTTTGTTTGCCGTTTGTGATCTTGTGGTGTCTGCGAAGTCACGCCTATTGCAGGCATCCGCAGTGGACCGTCATGGAAGCAATTGGCGTTATCTTGACGAAGCGCACGCTCAAGCTGCTGTCTGTCTTTAAGATGCAACCCATTCCTCCTCGTGAGAATGGTTGGAGAGAGGCCAACAATTGGGTGGGATCGTTCCTTTCCATGCTCAACATGTCTGGTCCCGGTGGAATTGTGGCGTTGCCACCAGCTGAAACTTCTAAGGCTAGCGAGTATGTCAAGAAAGGCCGGGTGGATAGGGACTGGTTTAACCCTCCTCCCCTTGAATGGTTCAGCGGCATTCTGAGTATCAAGACAGGCAACAACTCTATGGCTTATGGCCCCAGTTCGTACCAAGGACCGGCACTCGTTGACCCTTCTTGGGCTAAAACAAGAATTCGAGGTTTTTGGTTCATGCATGACAAGAAACTGCAAGCACCTCGACCAGGTCCATTTGGCTCGCAACAGCGGCGGGTCTTGCTATACTTCCGTATGTATGGCTATTGAGAACACTAACAATAATAGATGGTGGTGCAGGAGTGTCTCTATCAGCTGGAGACGCATTTGTTGGTCAGACTCTGTGCGGAAAACTTTCCAGCAGCTTGAAGATGGATATTTTCTCCGTGGACTACAATTTGGCTCCCCATGGACCATTCCCTGTGGCCGTTGCCCAAGCCCTTGCTGGTTACTTGCATCTGATTAACGAGTACGGCTACCAACCATCTCAGATCTTTATCGGCGGCGACAGCTATGGATCATGGGTTACAACGCAGCTTGAGCAGTATCTGCGTTGTGATGCCAAACATCTGACTGAAAAGATGAATGGTAAGGCTGATACCGTCTCTGGTGTTCCTGGTTTGATTCTGCTTTCGGTGTGTATTCATTTTCTGACAATGTTCAGCCCTGGTTGTACCTTTTCGATACCAAAAAGCCTTCAAGGTCGAAAGGAGGTGTTGGAAGGAAGTACGACATTCTTGCGCCGAACTTTGCTGATTGGGGATTAGACTCATTGAAGGTCGGTCCGAAGTATTTCGATCGTTGCCCTGCCCCTCTGGAGCATCCGTGGATCAGTCCTGGAATGATGCCGAAGGAGAGCAAGAAAGATTTACCTCCTATCTTCATGTCATTGGGCGGTCTTGGTACGTCTAGAATATTAACCCGCGCCAGAAATGCTATTTGACGAAGATTATGGGTTTGTCGAACAGGCAAAAGAAGCCGGTGTGTCGGTGGATCTCCACGTTGATGTGCGTATATGGAATGATGGCAAGAGCTAACACACTGCAGCCCTATGCGACCCACGATTTTGGAACAATGTTCACCTTTTCGGAACGTTTTGATCAGGTTTGCGATGCGGCTCGGACGTGGCTTGCCAAGACTAGCACTAAGTAGAATGGGAAGCAAAAAGGAGGGCCGCCTGGGGCTCGAACCCAGGACCTCATCTTTGAATCCCTATAGTAGGAGAGACGCATTCTACCAACTGAACTAACGGCCCATAACTCCCAGTTTGGGGGGATTTGGCTATCTAAAAATGAGTGGAAGAGCGGTAGCTCAAATTATGCATGGAGCTGCAGTCTGATGTCACAATATCCATAAAGTTTTGATCGTGATTACGAGCTCTTACTTTCACTACCACCCCGTCGACTGGGTGTGGCTGCTCATGGATCAAACAACACTGAGGAGAGAGAAGAAATCATTACTACTATCTCCCACTTCATCTCGGAGTAGCGGCAGTTTTGAGAAAAAGGTGAGCATTAGCCACTCCGCTCCGCCATCACCGCGCCATCATACCTTCACAAACTCTCCGTCCCTAGGAAAAGGTATTTTATTACGACCAGCAGAATATGGACCTAGTTCTAGACGCAGTTCTACGGAAGAATCAAGGAAGAGTTTGCAATTTGACGTGCCCGTGGACGTCTCTCGTTTCGTTACATCAAGCAGGACTTCATACCGACCCGGTGATTGGGGTTTGCTGAGTATTGACCGCCATGGGCCTCGTCAAAAATACATCATAACCTTATTTTATTGGCCGCTGGTAACACTGTATACGTGGCCATTAGATCCAAAGTCACCGTTTAGCCAAGGACATTGTTTTATCACTGCAACAGAACCATCGAACCCATCCTCTCCAAACGCGGATGTGATAAAGATGAGTGTGAGCGTGTTGGAAGATACGGTGCGAGCATGGATGCGGCTAGGACGACCTCATCAGGTCAATGAGTCTGGTGCCCAGGAAGTGCAATATGCAGATATTGTGCGAGTGTGCGAAAAGCTGAACTTGAAGCCGGCCTCTGAGGAACAGCGCAATGACTGGCTCCAGCTCCAGTCCATACCGGACCTTCCGAGCTCGCTTCCTTCATCTACGGCCTCGACACCCGGTGCCAGCCCAGGCTTCCAGAATGACAACGTGCACTGAACATCCCTACCTTGGGACTCGTGCCAATAGCCATCGTCTCCTTTGTACAATCCAAGTTCATGCTCAATATCCAAGCTTATGAAGAGATAGCTATAGAACGTAAGGGGAGGGGGCTATCATTTGGACCACAGACGACATCACATTATAGTGTCTCACAGAAAGAGCATAGACCTTTCTTGTCATCACCGTAGGCAGTGGCTTGAATCACAACTGGCACAATGATCAAAGCAAGGAAGATGGCCCACGCCAAAAGGAAGACGGCCGTGTATCGGAGTACGATAGAACGACGCTGTGCGCGCTGACGCAAAGAATAGATCGGAGCATGGATCTGCTTCGAAGGGCGCAGCCAGAACAGGGCCGTAGAATGCAAGCGATCCACGAACGGAATCAGCAACGGGATAGAGAGGGCGAACATGAGCAGATGTGTGGTAATAAAGTCGGCTGTGAAGATGCTCATTTCCATAATCTTCACAATGTACTCACGAGCCGGCTGGCTAAAGGCATGGCCGCCGAGACCACGTCCGTACCAGCGACCCGTCCACCATGCGCGGTTTGTCTCATCGTGCTTGAACTCACGCGAGATGGCCACGGCAGTGATTACCTTGAAGATTGCCCGTTGGATCGCAATCATCGCGATGAGACCGAGAACCATGTTGGCAGTGTTCCAGTACTCGATGTACCACAGGAATTCAAACACAGCCAGCATGCCAGCCACCGCAAGGGTATGAGCAATGCCTGCCATGACACTGCCAAACTTGGCGCAGCACGAATGCAATGCAGGACCAAAGAAGAGTGAGATGAGGAAGATGATCAAAAGCACAACCGCGTTCCATGCAATAGGAACCAGCGAGATAATTGCCAGGCGGGCAATACCGCCCTGGAACCTACCATCCTCGAACGAAAGGCCAGGGGCGGGGAAACTCTTCACATACGAGTAGGCCACCGCGAAGATGACTGCCATCGCAATAGGGCCAAGAATCTCGTGGAATATCATGGTCTTCCAACCGGCACGAGGCAGGTCAGCGACCAGCTTCTCGCTAGGGTGGCCGAGGCGCTTCTTCTTGTAACCAGTAATGCGGGTACGGCTGAGTCGGCAGTAGCCAATCCAAGAGTTGGCATGGCTGCGGCTGTTGCCACGACCCATCCAACGCAAAAACTCACGGTAGTCGATGATAAAGTCGGAGAACGAGAATTGATGCGGGTTGAACAGGAAAGGCGCTACGCAAAGAGCAACCAAGCTTACCCAGAAGTAGATCAGATGGGGCATCCACACCGTCAATGTAGCATAAAACAGCATTAACAGGTAGCGGAAGCCCGAATAAATGGATGGCCCGGCAAAGCGTGAGTACAGCAGGGAAAAGCTCAAGCGGGTTGTGGCAAAGCCACGGCCAGTCGCAATGTAGCGCGCACCACCGAATGTCAGGTTGGTGATAATCGAGTTCGAATAGATCTGGGTCGTGAAGATTTCGAACAAAGGACTGAGCGAAACAAATTGCTTCATCAGACGGATCAATGCCGAAATAGCACCGCGCTCAGAGAGTTCTTGGAGGAACAGAGGCAAGAACGCAATCATGAACACGAGCAGAATACTGATGACCGTGCGCTGGACCCAGTATCGCACAGGGTTCAAGTAGTAGCACGTACCCGGACCCAGCACGTACGTAATACCATTCGTGTCAGGGCAGGGCTCCAGCGTCGAGTACAACGAGCCAATGAACATGAGCGAGAACATGAACAGCTGCACAGCGAGAATGACCATGATGTTGTTGATGTGGAAACCGGGGTGTCCGTAGTAGAACGTCAGGAAGCGATCCACCGGGAGCTGCGTGCCCAGATAGTAGTACTCACGCGAGAGAATTTGCTCACCCATACCATTGCCCAGCTTGGTGATGAAGTTGAGAATGGTACCGAAACCAAGGTCACGACCCTTACCACACTGGTAGTACTCGCAGTGCTTGATGCGGCCGCCTCGCTGGAAGACCATCATACCCGCATAGATATCCTCGTTCAAGTGCAGTCCCTTTTGAGCCTTTGACACACCACCACGCGTAGTCATGTATACCGAGTTGAGAAAGTCGGGATGACCATAGTGGAATTTACCGCCAATTTGCGCCATACCACGAGCAGCCAGGGTACCGAAGGTCTGTTCCTTACCGGCAGCGACATCACCCAGAATACCAATGTTCTCCGAGAAAATGTACTCCTTCGAACCAACAATGGCGACAGGGGACGGGTCAAACACATGGTACGTAGGGCCGTAGGGGTTCTCAGAAGGCATATCGATCGTCTCAAACTCAGAGAGCACGTTGCGAATCTTTAGACACTCCTCCAGATAGTTGTCCTGGTTGGCATCAATCAGCTGCAAGAACTCTCCACGGTGGAAAATGATAGCGTGGTTCTGGTTGTCAGACTTTCCGTCACCCAGAATCGGGTTGCCCGGTAGCTCGATGCGGAACTTGGGACGACGACGGCCGTTCGGGAGCATTTCCGAGTGTCCATCCACCAGGGCAGAGAACCATCGCGACTCGCCGCCCTCTTTCGTGGGTGGCTCTTCGTCCAGGTAAGCAATCAGCAAATCGGGATAAGCACGGAGCAAGAACTCGGTGTTTTCGATCTCTTCCTTGTTAAAGCGCGAGTAACGCTGCATAGAGATCACAAACTTGAACTTGCGACGACTCATGCGCTCCAGTTCGCGCTCCAAACGTTCCGTGTTGCCGCCAAACAGCTGCACAATCTCCGGGTTCTCCACACGGTAAAGTAGCTTAATTGCCTTGTTGTAGTTCATGAAACCACTCACAGTACGATACAGGGTCTGTGCACGCAGCGAGGACCAAATACGCGTACGCAAAGTGTACTCCGGCGCGGCTGACTTGAAACCAATGCAGTAAAAGGGCAGGTCATCTGTACGACCACCCTTGCCCGGGGCCTTTTCGTCTTCAAATCCAAAGGGAGCACCGCCCGCAAAGTTGCCCGACTCTTCAGCAAGAATCTTGGTGTCCTTCACAAAGTTATCCCACTCGACGGGGTGCAGCTGCTTCAGGTACTCGAGTAGAGTGACACGCGTATTCTGGTCTTCCTCGCGAATAATCTCACGAAGAGACAGCAGGATCTTCTCACCGTAGTGGGGCGTCAGAACGGAGAACGTTGGCATGGCATCGACGGGGAGAGGCTCCGGAAGCTGCGTCGTAAGCGACTGCGCAAAGAAGCTGATACGACGCTCAGCCTCCGAACCCTTAGGGTAGAACTCGGGCTTCGAACCCGGGTCCATCTGGTTCAGGAAGAACGGCGGGGCACGCAGAGTACGCTTGTACGGCGAGTCTTCAGCCGGAGCCTGGTGGTACAGCAGGCGCTGGACATGGTCAATCGACAGCAGATGTTCACGGTACATCGAAATGATTACAGCATTCCAGACCTGAGAGACAAGCACCTTGGGCTTGTACTTGATTTCCATGTCCGCCGTAGCAAGCAGCTTGGAGTAAATCCGCTTAGGAAGGCGCTGGAAAATGTCCGACCACGGCGTCCACACAGAGAGACCCAAGTAAAAGGCCCAGCCAAGACTGAACACGGTGCTCCACACGACGTACCAAAGGAAGGTGTCGAGGAAGAACAGGCACAAGTCCATGACCATCATGGCGGCAAGAGCGAAGTTGGGCTGCAGCGAGCAAAGAACAGTGCCAAAGTACTGGTCGTGACACTGCTGTACACGCATCGTCACAAGCACACCGAAAGGATCCTTGAACGAGAGTGTCAGGAAGTAGTAACTCTCGGTAAGCTTGCATCCGAACACCAGTATCCAGAGCAGGAACGAAAAGAGCCGGCGAGAGAATGGCATGGGCGCGAACGAAGCCGTGAAGGTCTGGTTGGCAAGATATTTGCGCTTGTTCAGAGCGACACGATCACCGAATAGACGGCCAAGAGGCATGATGGAGAACAGAGCCGTGAGAATTGTGGACACAACCATCTGCACGATCGAGATCACGTAGCCCACATGCCCGTCTTTGTTGAAACCGAAAATGTACACGGAAGGGGCAATCATGAGGCCCATGCAGATACCCAAAAATATCAAACGACCGATCAAATGGTTGGTGTTGTTCCAGGTAGTGGGGATAAAGGTCACTTCCACCAGCGTAGCGCAGATCATGAAAAAGGTGGCGACCGCGCCACCGAGCGCGGATGCACTAAGCATTTCGGCATCGCTTGGCTCTCTGTTCGGCTCGTAAGCCTTGGGAGCGTTGTATGCCATAAAGTACCAGTACAAAGAAACGTGGAAAATCCAAATACGGTTAAAGTTGACCAGCAGGTGAAGGAACGAACGCGACTCGCGGTAGGTTTTGAAGAACGCCTTATTCCAGTCGATCTTGTCAAACTTCATAAAGCGTTGCGATGGCGGGACATCCACAAGACGCATCCCATTGTTCAGCTTAATGCGGTTGATACCCTCAGGGTACCAGAAAAGCTGGTTCACATCATCGTAACCAATGGTGCGGTCGTGGTCGCGCTCCTTCTTCACAAACTTGCCGTCGACAATCTCAAAAAGCTGGTCACGCAAAAACTGGTACAGCGGCTTGACCACCGAGTACAGATAAAGACCCTCCGGCACCGGGTCCAGGCGGTTCTGGCACTCAGGCGAGCGGTAGTAGTCGTCAGCGCATTTGAAAATGAAACACAAGCACTCGGGAACAAAGCGAACCTGGCTGCCCTCGCCCCAGCACATGAGATAAAGCGCAATCTGACGCACACGGTCATAGTCACTCATGCGGTACATCGCGTCACGCCAGCGCGCACGAGCATTTTCAAGGGACTTGGAGCCCAGCACGGAAGTGCGCTTCGTGCGTCCCGAACGCTGGGCTATGCTAGCCGCACGCGCAAGTCCAGGGTTTTGTGCCTTGCCAATAGCGTCGTCCAAATCGAGCTGAGCCGCAAAATACCATTTGCGGTAGTTGGCATGCTCACCACCAATGTAGTCGGCATGCAGCGTCAGCAGGGCTTGCTGAGGACTCATGCGACTGGCACGAGAGTCGAGAAGAATCATCAAGTGGTCATACATGTTGCGCATGTTATCCCGCTGGA
This sequence comes from Malassezia caprae, assembly GCA_029542885.1. Classification (NCBI taxonomy): domain Eukaryota; kingdom Fungi; phylum Basidiomycota; class Malasseziomycetes; order Malasseziales; family Malasseziaceae; genus Malassezia; species Malassezia caprae. The sequence goes on from CP119910.1 coordinate 493,826, forward strand.
AACCAAACTTGTTGGCAAGGTCGATGAAAATGTCCTCAATCTCTTCCTTGGACAGAGGAATCTGCTGATCGACTGTCCAAGCTGGGTAGGGCTCACGAGGACGGACGCCCACAGCAGCTGCATCATGGTACGCGCTGCCGGCTGGCATCGCATACCCAGGCTGGCCAGCAGGGGCTGCGCCATACGCCTGGGGGTCCATGCTCATACCGTCAGCCATTTGTGCATTGTTATCAAACACGGACTCAGCCTGTACAGAGTTCTGGTACATGTGTTGTTCCGATCCAGCGTAAAAAGGATTGTTAGGATAAGGTGCCGCGGCACCTTCCATAGAAGAAGCCATGTTCACTGAGCTACTGACCGCACGCAGTCACAAATGCCCAGTTGTCTCAAGCAAAGCGTATCTTGAGACCCTCCAGGAAATACTTTCTTCGTCAAAGGGCGGAACCTAGACAAGAATGAGTACACTGGATTGGACCTCTCCGGCACAGCTTTAGCGATATGGGAGAGAGATGCTGAGACCGCTAGTGCACAGGTAGATTCATGTGCACGAATGCTCACCTGCACGCGCCGCGCAAGCTGTCGAACATCCACTTAGTCGTGCCAGGCCCCTGCAGGTGAAAGAAAAAATAATTCGCATTCCCCACATGCCTACAGCACAGCCCACCCTACCACGGCTGGCGTGGAGCAATCAGCCTGCAGTGTTGGAGTTTTGTGTATGCGCCACTGAGTAAACGTACATGACGCAACCCCTCGCGCTAAACGTGTCCGCGAGTCGCGACGTGATCGGACAGAGGCCTCGCTCCGTTGCGCGGCCAATGCGATGCGGAACCATTTCATAAAAGAGAGTACTACAGAAATGCTGGCTACTTTGGCTCACATGGCTCAGGCAGCTGCTGCGACAGAAGGCGCAACGTGCACTTCGGGGGCGGGCCGAGCCGTGAACTTCAGGCGCGCGCCGTCCTTAGGATAGATGGTCGCGATGACCATGACCTTCTCGCTAAGATCCGTAGTTTCATGCTTCCAGTTCATCTGCACGGAGGCCATGCCAATTAGAGCGACGAGATGTTGCACAGCATAATCCTTTCCAATGCAGTTGTGGGGACCGCTGCCGAACACCAGGTAGTTCTTGGGGTTCTTCGCAGCAGGCGAATCGGCCCCCTCGAGCCAGCGTTCGGGGCGGAAGTCGTCAGGGGAGGGGTAGGCGCTCGGGTCGTGCAAGCTGTTCCAGAAACTCGGGATGATCATAGCTCCCTTAGGCACAGTGTAGTTCTTGCTGATAGGGAACGCCTGGCGGGTCATGTAGGGAACCATAATCACCGGTGGTTTCAAACGCATGCTTTCCTTGACAACCGCGCGAGTGTAGTTCATCTTTTCTACCAGGTCGATCGTAACAGGGGCATCAATATCATTGTTGCGGAGCATGTACTGCTCCTCACGAACCTTACGCAAAACATCCGGGTGGTCGGCCAGGTGCTGGAACAAGTAGGTAAGTGCACTAGACAGGGCATCCTGTGAAGCAAAGAGGAAGCTCAGCAGAACCATACCAATTTCACGGTCTGAAAAGTCGCGCAGAAGCACACGACGCTGAGCCGCATCGAGATCCTCGTTCTTACGGTCCTCATGCGCATCGACCATGGCCTTGACCCAGGCATCCGTGAGACAGGTAACCTCCTCGCCCGCAGCCATGCGCTTCTTGCTTTCAGCTGCGGTATGCTGGAACCACTTCATGGCATTCTTGCGCGCCTGGATAGCGCGGTATACCTTGGTTCCAGGGAAGGCAAAGGGGAAGTTGACCAGCTCCAGCGCCACCGTGATGAGCCAGTACTGCTCAGAGATCTGGCGAGCACCCTCCTCCGGGATGTAGTTGCCGCAGAAGACGCGCAGAGAGGTCTCCATGTTGAGGTTGCGGAGCTGCATCATGAAGGGCTGAGCCTCCTTAATCGGGTCACGGAGCCACTGCGAAAAGTGCTTCTTGTAGATAGCTTCCTGGATAGGGAGATAAATACTCAGAGCGCGACTCGTGAAAAGCGTGTTGAGACCCTTGCGGTAGTCAACATGGACCTTTCCATTAAGGAACACCCAGTTGTCATGGCACAGCACCTTCTTCGCAGAGGCCACTAGACAAGGTTCAGCATATGTAGGGCTGTTTAGGATCTTGCGAGTGAACTCCGTGGAGGAAGCCACCACGATAAAGATATTAAACACACTAGCCACACTGAGAGGACCGCTGTTCCAGCCCTCCTGGTACTTTTCCAGCGAGGGGTGCAGCGAGTCGGCGAACTTTCCAATAATAGGAATAGTCCATTTGGGGCCAGGGAGACCGCCCTTCTTGGCGCGGTACACAGCCTGCTCCAGAATTAGGCAGCTAACTAGAACAGCCAAAATACCAAAAATGATTTGCATCGAAGTGATCCCAGCAAAGAGACCACCAGAAATTTGGTCTGCGTGCGACTGCAGAGTCGCGTTCACATTCTGAGTCATGTCCCAGCCCTGCCCAGTCAAGACCGACGCCATATTTGGGGTAAGGAAAGCAAGCTGAGTCGAATTTGAGGCACTATTTCCTCTTGTGTTGACCTAGTGGGCACTATGGAACATGATAAACCCAAATCAGGCGATCACGGTTTAGAAATTACAATTTTCACCCCTTTTCATTTGGATTACGTACAAAGGACGAGGTGTAAAACTGTAGGTCATTCAGGATGCGCGTGAAAGAAGGGAGCCGAGCTCCGAGACAGGGTCGACCCTGACATCGAGCCACTGAACACCGACTCTAAAGCCGGGTCACGTAGAGAGGAGACACCTCCGGTAGGAACATTCGCGAACGCATGACCCGACGTGTGACACCCCCGCACATGAGACGAAGATACAGAGTCAGTAGACGCGCTCGGCTGGTCGAACGAAGATTTGTCTGGATGTTCTTCACCATTGCTTTGTGCTTGAGATACGCTTAAAGGTGTCGAAATGGAAGAAAGGGAGCTGTGCGCAGAAAGACGGAGTTGTTTCCCAAGCATTTGCGGCAGACCCTGAGCCCATTGTCCGAAGGCAAGCGGAGCAATGCGTCTCCTCTGTTGCCGAGAAACATCACAAAAAACATAATCGTTAAAAAATTGAGCCATATCTTCTGTCATACCATTAAAAGCTTGTGTCAAAAATAGGATAGGCTGGTAGGTAAATGCTGCAAAGGATGCACAGTGCTTGGCAGATGCTTCCACGAAGGGACTTCGATGGAAAATCAGATTCAGTAACACGACTCCGAGAGACCAAACATCCGACTGCTTCGGGTCATAGCAAGATGATAGGTCGTGGCGACACTCAAATGCCATGTAGGGCTTGGATCCGCAGTTGAAGTCGCAAGAGAGGTTTTCCGACGTGGCAAGACCAAAATCAGTGAGCTTGACAATGACTTGGTCGTCCGACTTGTCCGGATTCCCGCGCCGATCTTCCACAATAAAGTTTTCCGGTTTAAGATCGCGGTGACTGATGCCGAGGTCGTGACAAAATTGGACAGCTTTGCACATTTGATGGAAAATGTCGCTAACAAGTTGAAGACGGGGCTCTGACAAGAGAGTCTCAGGAGACGTAGTGGACAGGAGCCACGGTGTAGACGATGTACTCTGCTCCATGTAAACACTGTCTTGCACTGAGACATCGCTGGACGCGTGAGATTGCATCGAGGCCGAAGATTGCATGCCCCACTCATCCCGAGCTTCTTCAAGCCAAAAATACAGGTCCTTGCCTGGACAATACTCAAGTACTAGAAAGAGCCAGTCTGTCGTTTCATAGGCACTGTGCAGTGTGATGATATTTGGATGTGAAGGAATAGAATGATGAATAGATAGTTCATTTTGCTGCGTGAACGCCTGCTCAGGAGTCAAATTGCGTTTAGACAAGCACTTGAGTGCATAGAAAGTTGAGCTTTGGTCGGAAGGCCTGTCCTCTTTTCCAAACCATACGCGATCTCCCTGTCTAGGTGTTTTTCCAGATGAAAATGGATGGCTCTGGTTTTGTCCACGGGGCGTAGAAGCTGCACTTAAGTCCGTGTCCGCTGGTGGAGATGGTGACGAGTCTGGTGAAGAGAGCTCGCGAACGAGATACACGACAGCATAACTTCCTTGTCCGAGCAGTCTCACCACCTCGAGTGCCTTGGGCTTTAGAGACGGATCGTGTGCATCCAAACCATCCCTAGTTTGGGCAATGCGGATCATCTCTCCGTCATGATACAGTCCCGGACCAACTCGATCCCTGACAGACAGCAAATCCACAGAGGGAATTTCGCGCTCCGACATGTAGGAGCTAGAACCGCAAAGCATGTCGCTGTGGTTCATGTCGGATTCCATCAAGTCTTTCGCGGAGAGATCCATGTCGAGTGATGATCTCATGCTCTCCTGTTTCTGAGACGTGTGATTCGCATCATGCGAAGCACGCGCATCCAATATGGACTCGAACACACCGTTTCGAGCTTCTGTGGGGCTGACTTCAGGGCTCGCAGTGACGGGTAGTGAACCAATAAAAAAAGAAGGTGTATGTGGCTGTTGCTCAAAAGAAGACTCGAGATTGAGCCGCTGGATCATTTGCATGGTTGAAACAGCACTGTCCGAGTGTAGCGAGCTAGTCGGCATCAATGCCTGCGCTGTTTTTGATCGTACCTGAGGCATTATAAGCGCTGGAGTCGACCATGGGTACTCGTCGAACGAGTAAGAGCGAAAGGGCTCTTGATCATGTTTGGCAGGGGGCTCTTGAGACTCAGACATGACAGAGGGTGACGCATGGCGTACAAGTGACCATGCCTGTTCCTCGGCACGGGCCCAGCCTGGAGATGTCGGAAGACTCGGCAAGCCATCCGACGAGCACGATGCCCAGTCGTCTAGAAGTGGATGAGTACGCGGCCGCTCAGGCATGGCAGGTAGCGACCCTGCATCCCGACTATTAGCCCGAGAAGGGGGCCGGATATAGGGATGCTGTCTGGTATGGGGCATAGGGCCGGGCGACATGGACAGGCGCTCCAGTGAGCCCGAGAGGGTCGATTTCGACGCCTTTCGTGATAACTGAGGATCAGTGAGGTGAACCCGTGCACCCTGTGACACTCGGTTAGAGCTCCTAGGCTGTCGCAAGAACATGACACTAGGACTGTGACTCAAGGAGTGGCGCACAGCCGCAAGGGGCTTGGTGGTAGATGTATCGCTGCTTAAACTGTGCGTGTTGCTCGAAGATGGCAATACATCAGCACTTCGAAAGTGAACCAGGGCAGGACGGAGCTGTGTCTGCTCTGTCCAAGGCCCTGCGGCTGTGGCCGTCGGATCACCCGACATAGAAGACAAAGAATATGCAAAGATAGATCCTCAAGTGGTACTACTGCCTTGTGCGTAAATCGGTGGCGGATGTAAGAAAAGGGAGTTTGCGGGCGCCCAAGATCTTTCTTTCCTGACCTGGCACCAGCTTCCCTTGCCAAGCAGGCAATCGCACTGCAGTTTGCCAGTCAATTGCGGACCGCTCGCGGACACTCCACTTGCCTTGAAGGACGCGTGGGAGCGTTTCTAATAGGGGGCACTATTCGGTCTAGGCTCAAATTACTCCGTTGCTCCGCGAAGGATCCGCGTGAAAATTGGGAGGTCCACCAATAATACAGTATCATGCATTGTATGACGTGGGCACGCTCCACATTGGATAGACCGTTGGCCACCACGGGCGACGCATCCAGTAGCTGAAAAGAGCGGTAGGCCCATGGTCTCTGGGGTTGAGCGCCTATTCCATAGGGCAGATAGAGAACCATGCGCCTGACTGTGTAAGCCACCAGGGTCTTCTTTTTGGGTGATACTTGCGGGCGCATAACGACGCCCACGACCACCAAGTGGAGGTTGCCTAAGGTTCACCACTGGGCGACGACGATAGGCCTCGCGATGGCAGACGGTGACGCACCATCCAGAACTACCGTGGCGGTGACCAAAACCCAGGATGATATGCAGGTGACAGAAAAGGTGGCTTCTGACTTCCTCGTGGTAATCCTGGACCTGGATAAAACGACATGGATGCAAGTGGCCAGTCAACGAGCAAGTCCTGAAGAGCGGGCAGCTGCGGCCTATGAGACCTTGAAAAAGGTCATTTCGTCCGTCCTAGTGTTCTTGAATGCCCACATTGCCATGCAAAGTGGTAATGGCTTGGCTGTATATGGGGCAGCGGCAGGCCAGGCGCGCCTCCTCTATACCACGAGCGCCCACGCCCCTCTCCTGGCGCGCTCCTGGCACGCACAAGATACCCTAGTAAGTGAGTGCCTCCCCTTTAAGCAGATGGACGATGCTGTATTCCATGGGGTACGAAAGTTGTTCTATGAGTCCAGAAGCGAGAGCAACGAGCCTGTGGGTATAGTGCGGGCATTATCCCTGGCGCTGTGCCACATCAACCGGATGTCTACGGCGCTAGACATCCCCTTATCGGCCGCTCCTATGGGGCGAGTTGGAGCACTGGGGAGTGCTTCATCGTTCCGGCACCGAATTCTGGTCCTCAGCGTTACGCCCGATGTGAGTGCCCAATATGTGCCGATGATGAATTGCATTTTTAGCGCGCAGAAGCAGGGGATCCATGTGGATGTGTGCAAGCTGCTGGGCGAAGAGACAGTGTTTCTGCGCCAAGCATGCCACCTCACAGGTGGGCACTATTATCGCATTCCGAGCCTGGATGGGCTCCTCCAAACGTTGATGACGTCGTTTTTGCCGTCGCGATCGATACGGCCGCTGCTCATGTTCCCAGCTCTGGATGAGGTAGACTTCCGCGCAGCCTGCTTTTGTCACCGCCGGAATGTGGACATTGGGTATGTGTGCTCGGTATGCTTGAGCAGTACGTGTGATCCATGAAGTATCTTACAATGCAGTATTCTGTGAGCCACGGCCCTCTTGCCTGATCTGCCATGTGCCTTTTATGCAGAGCACGCTTCAGCACCTCGAAGAGGAGCGTCAGGTGGCTGATATGCTTAGGTCTGAGACATAGACGGTGCCTGCTGGAGCCATGCTCGGATGCCCGCGCGATTAGCGAATTCCACGAGACCTCCATGCTGATCACGTACGCGGAGGGCAAGCCCAAGCCCTCCCTGAGCCGTTTGCGGTGCGCTCTGGACGTCGTAGAGGCGTAGGATGTGGCTAGCAACGGCACGAAGTTCGCTTCGCTTCGCATCAAATAGTTCCCACCATGGCCGGGGCTCTAGTGGCAGAGACAAAGGCTTGTGGAAGGCGTTCGGCTCGAGTGTGAGGAGGTAGATGGAAGCACAGGCGATCGTGTGAGTAGGGAAAAGGCAGTACACGGGCGTTTGGAGCGCGTCGGTGAGGTAGTTCCACGCAGCTTGCGAAGCAGAGATGCTTTGCCGAGGGTCATGTAGCAGGGGCAAGCTGGCCGATGCCATGCCCATGACCTGCAGGTAGTTGATCATCAGTGCGTACGGCAAGTGCACCTGTACATTAAAGCCCAGGCGCTTGAGGATTTGCATCTCAGCGACGACCATGGCGTCCTTGGCGTCATAGAACGTTTGGGAATAGTAATCGGATGCCTTGTAGGTGAACGGTAGGCTCTCTTCGGTGCGCGGTGTGTCGCGTAGTCCGTGGATGGCGCGTGAGCGCGCGCCTGGGCAGGTACGAGAGCAGTGGTAGGCGCGCTGCAAGAGGTAGTCGTAAACGAGTAACAGATCCCGGAGACGCACGGGCACTTCGGCCAGCTTAGACGCAAGCATGAGCGAGCCCATACCGATATCGTGTACATTGAATTGCTTCATAGACGATACGAACCAGAACCGTCGAAAAAGGACCTGTGCAGTGGCCATGGCGGCCTGCGGCAACGATAGTAAGATGCCAGCCTGCTGAATTTGCTGGCAGGCATACGCGCACAGCTCTTCTTCGAGAGCCGCGTCGATACCGTCGAGCGAGGAGGGCGTATGCAGCACCTGCTCATCGCTGGCCAGGCTGTTCAAGGGCGTCATGCCCACCTGGATGAGGCGCGTGGCAGCCCGAAATGGGCCAATTGGCCAGTTACGACTGCAGAACTCTCCACTCTATATACAAATCCTGCATCAGCTCCTCGATCTGGTGCATGTTGGGCCGGGGGGTGCTGATCGTGTGCGCGGCCTGAGCATGCATATCCATATACCCTTTACAAAGGACAGAGAGCGGCGAAGGCGATGAAGAGCGTGTGGCATGCTGGACGTGATCGGCCATGCGGAGCAAGCTGTCGGGCGAGCACATGGCACAGGTCGGCGCACGTGGCATGGGCGGCGACGGCACACTGTCGAGCTGACCGCCCACCGCGGAAAGACTTTCTGGGGTGGGATCGGCTACACCCAGTGCCACGAGCAAGTCAGAATGGCTGTTTTCTCTCGCGTCTGCCATGCTCGTGTACCCAAACACCACGTCGTGTCCGTGCTCGCCCATGACGGACGGCGCGCGCTCGAGTCTAGACTTGAGGCAAGTCATATCGTCTTCTGTGTCGGACACACTGATGAGCGGTGCAGGCTGCGTGTTTTGCACCGGCTGCGAGAAGGGCATACGCCCATCGTGCGTCAAGGGGCACGGTCCCGGGGGTGCAGGCCAGGCGTCCTCGGTAGGAAGGGAGTTCCTGCGCCATGACGCGCCGTCAGTGGCGGAAGATGGACCATGCCGGCGTATCTGGCGTGTATCTAGCCGCAGTGGCACCTTTATGGCCCGCGACCGCTTTAGGCCGCACCCAGGCAGGCCAGCGATACTCGACGAGGGCGCCACTGTCGGCCCATCGCATTCAGCGATAGGCGCCGGAGGCAGTAGGGGGGACATGGCCCACGTCGGCGGAGGCGGATTGAGGTCTTCCATGGCACCTTCCAGCGTCCAGGGCGAGCCTGGCTGCGACAGAGAATCGTCTGTCGGATCGGTGGGCGAGTATGTATCAGGGCTCGTTGTCATGAGCAAGGAGCAGCCATGGATGACGAGATTGTGCTCCTATACATTTCCCCATAGCTTTGTCCCCCGGCGTGCATACGAGTGGCCGCCCGAGGGCCTTCAGTGCGTCATCTTAGGGGGCCGTGCGGCTTGCCTGGCGCAGGGGCCTCCGCTGACTCAGCACAAGCCTTGACCCGCGAGTACGACGTCGACGCCCAGGATGCAGTCGCTCGCTCGGCTGATCTACGGACCGACAAAGGAGGAGCGCGTGCGGCATGTGCAGCAGCGCCTGCGCCAAGAGCAGCGAGCACTTGATCGTGAGGTGCGCCAAATTGACCAGGCCATAGCCAAGGTCAAGGTCAACGTCAAGCAGCTCGCACGCAAAGGCGATACGACCAACGCCCGTATACTAGCGAGCGAGGTGGTGCGATCGAACAAGCACAGGCTGCGTCTCATTACAAGCAAGGCTCAGCTGAACAGTATTGCACTCCAGCTCCAGCAGCAACTATGTATGTGGCGGAAACTGACGCAGCCATGTACAAGGTGACCGGACACTTGCAAAAGTCGACCGAGATTATGAAGCTATCTCAGAACCTCATCCAGATACCCCAGATGACGAATGCCATGCGCGATATGAGTGCGGAGCTGATGAAGGTACGCATAGCGACTGACGCAGGCGGGCATTCTCGAGGAAATGATGCAAGACACGCTCGATGCGAGTGTGCTAGGCGAGGACGCTGATGAGATCGACGAGGCGGCACAGGACGAAGTGAACCGTGTCCTGTATGAGCTCACCGACGGTGCGTGCACGTCCCTAACACCAGGCAAACTGGGCGAGGCCGGCGCGGCGCCAGCGCCAGCGCCACAAGAGACGTACGCGCCGCAGGAAGGCGAGGCCGACGCCGAGACCATGGAGCAGATGCAGAAGGCTCTCCAGGGGCTACTACAGGGATAGATGCGCGCACCGCAGTCGCGGCCTGGGCATTCCAGCTAGTAAAGTACATGTGGACATTACGACCTAGTATACGAGAGTGTCCGACGGGCCGCGCAGCCTCTACGTCGACGAGAACTTGGTCACCGAGCGGGTAGCCTCGGCAATGGCGTGCTTCGACAGCTCACCGGGAAGGATCAGACGAACAGCGGTCTGGATCTCACGCGAAGAGATGGTGCTCTTCTTGTTGTAGCTGGCCAGCTTCGAGGCCTCGGTGGCGATGCGCTCGAAAATGTCCTGCACGAACGAGTTGAGAATGGCCATGGCCTTGTTCGAGATACCAGTGTCGGGGTGCACCTGCTTGAGAACACGGTAGATGTAGGTCGAGTAGGTCTCCTTGCGGACCTTGCTGCCCGACCTCTTCTTCTCAGACGACTTCGAAGGGGCCTTCGAGGTCTTCTTGGCACCCTCCGAGGGGGCCTTGCCAGCCGAGGCGGGGGCCTTGCCGGCCGTCGACGGGGGCTTCTTCTCAGCAGGCTTAGGAGGCATGGTAGAGGAACGAGTGGGTGACGGACAGGCGAGGGGCGCCGAATGGCCTATATACGTTTCTGCCGCCGCCGCGCGCGGAACGCGCCAGCCACGCGAGGCGCGCGGTTGGGCGTGCGATCAGCGTTGGGCCGCTCCCGTGCCGCTCTGCCGCGCAAGATCAATTATTGTCCACGCGAAAATATTCCTGTGTGTGGATACAAACTACATATTGGGGTGCCCAGGCGGGTAGGAGCCAATCAGACACGTGCATGTGGACATGTCCATGTGGACACAAATGGACCTGTGTGATGCGGCGCGAACGCACGCGTGGACGCGAACGCGGAAACGGGCGTGAGATCAGCGCCGGGGCGGGCGGCCGCGCGGCGATCGGCGGCCGCGCGGCAATAAAAGGACGCCTCTGACCGAGCCGTCAGCCCTTCCCTAAGACACTGGTCTTTTTCTATATCCCTCCCTCCAAGTAACAATGTCTGGTGGCAAGTCTGGTGGTAAGGCCGGTGACGCGTCGGCCGCGAAGACCCAGTCGCGCTCGGCCAAGGCCGGTCTGCAGTTCCCCGTCGGTCGTATTCACCGTCTCCTCCGCAAGGGCAACTACGCCCAGCGTGTCGGTGCTGGTGCGCCCGTCTACCTCGCGGCTGTGCTCGAGTACCTGGCTGCTGAGATTCTTGAGCTGGCTGGCAACGCCGCTCGCGACAACAAGAAGTCGCGTATCATCCCCCGTCACCTTCAGCTGGCTATCCGCAACGACGAGGAGCTGAACAAGCTCCTGGGCGGTGTCACTATCAGCCAGGGTGGTGTGCTTCCCTTCATCCAGAGCGAGCTTCTCCCTGCCAAGAGCGGCAAGTCGAAGAAGGCTGTGGGCTCGCAGGAGATCTAAGCTGCTCATATCGTGCCATTCGGCTCGCTCGGAGTGCTGTTCTAAGTATGTAGACAGATCCGCTGTACTTCTACCTATTCCCTGGATTTTGTGCGTAGGCGCTGAGTGGAGAAATTGGCCCATTTCAGGGACCATGCATCGTAGTGCGCTGGGCCGTGGCTCGAGCGCATGCTTGTGGCTCGGGGGCGGAGGGCCTGCGTTCCTCCTTTGGTGGCGCTGTCTTCCTCGTGCGTAGGTCTGCTTGCCGTTGACCGCCTGGCACTAGCGCATGCCAACCTCGATCGCGCTGTTATTGTCATGTCTGTGGATGATGAATTCCTCGACAGAGGAAGGATAGATCAATTCTGATCCTTAGACGGGCTATCGAGTAGACACTATTGTTCCAGATTAACTTGCGAGGAACCTTTTCTTCGAGACCCAGCCCGCAGAGCGCTCGCGCACGCCATGGTCGCTCGTGTTTATGGGCCCTGATGCCTCCGATAGCACATCTGCCAGCGCCTGCGCGCACGCTCGAGGTGCCTACGCGGCCGTTTGTCGCAGACTCGCTCAGTCGGCGGTCCTGGCGCAGACGTGCACTGCAGAGCGCGATGCAAGAGTTTCATGGCTGCCAACAGAGTCTATCTGTGTCGTTCTGGTTCTAGGGGCTACGTCACATACGGAGACCCTCGAGCACGGCCTCGGTGAACTGCTGGGTGGACGAGTTGCCGCCCATGTCGGCGGTGCGCACCTTGCCGTCGGCGAGCACGCGGTACACGCTGGCGGCAATCTGGTTGGCCTGGTAGTCGAGGCCAAAGTGGCGGAGCATCATCGTGGCGCTGAGGATCATCGCTGCGGGGTTGGCCTTGTTGGTGCCCATAATGTCCATGGCAGCGTGGCGGCAGCCGGGCTCGTACAGGGCGAACTCGCGACCGATGTTGGCACCCGGCACAATACCGGGGCCACCGACGAGCGAGGCGCCAATGTTCGAGACGATGTTGCCGTACAGGTTGGGCATGACCATGACATCGAATTGCTGGGGGCGGCCGACGAGCTGCATCGACGTGTTGTCGACGATCATGTCGTTGGCCTCGATACCAGCGCTCTTGTACTCCTCCGCGACGCGGCGGAAGGTGTTGAGGAAGAGACCGTCACCGAGCTTCATAATGTTGGCCTTGTGCACGCAGGTCACCTTCTTGCGGTTGTTCTTGAGCGCAAAGTCGAACGCAAAGCGCGCAATACGCTCGGCCTTGAAGCGCGTCGACACCTTCAGGGACTCGACGATGCCGGGCGACGGGCTGTGCTCGAGACCCGAGTACTCACCCTCGGTGTTCTCACGGATAATGGCAAAGTCGACGTCCTTGTGGCGCGTCGGGAAACCATCGAGCGTCTTGCAGAACACCATCGAGGCGTAAATGTCCAGCTGCTGGCGCATGGCCACGTTCCAGCTGTTGTGCGAGCCAGCGCCGGTGGGGGTGAACAGCGTGCCCTTGAGGCCGACCTTGTTGCGGCGCAGGCTGTCCATCGCCTGCTGGAACAGCGAGTCGTGGCCCTGCATCTCGCCCGAGAGGTCAAACTCCTCCCACTCGATCGGCACGTTGGTCTTGTCGAAGATCTCCTTCACCGATCCAGTGATCTCCTTACCGATACCGTCACCGGGAATCAGCGTGGCAGTGTAGACACCGCCGTACTTGGTCAGACCCTGTCGTTAGTTCGGCCTTGTCCGATGCTCGTACCTTGGTCGGACGGGGCGTCTGGGCCGTCAGCGTCGACACCGAGCGAAGCGCCTGGGGTCAGCAACAAACACATACCTGCTTCGAGGCGCCCGAGCCAGTCGCGCGAGGGAGCATACGCAGAGCACTCATCCTGTCAGTGAATCGATGCGGTTCAGGGGCAGCCCGCGGCGGCCGCCCGATGACCGACCGCGGCCGACGCGCGGCCGCGCGTTTTTTTTATCGGCCGAACGTCTTGTCCCGTGCAGCTCCTAGCAACACAGGCTGGCGATGTGCCTGGCGGCCGATCGCCCCGACGTCTCTCACCACGACCATGATTTTTGCCGCTGCTGTCCCGCGTGCTCTTCGCCCTGCTGCTGTTGCCACGCGTCCCATCGGCGCCTCCCTGCTGCGTCGTGGCCTGGCCACTGAGTCGACCGCACCGACTTCTGCGTACAACAAGGAGAAGGACGCGGACGGTCTGTACACGGTCACCCTGTTCCCTGGTGACGGTATCGGTCCGGAGGTGTCTGGCGCTGTCAAGTCGATCTACGAGGCTGCCAAGGTGCCCATCCGCTGGGAGGAGGCGGATGTGACCCCCTCGATCAACAGCGTCGGCAAGCAGGTGATCCCCGATGCGACGATTGCGTCGGTGCGCAAGAACACGGTCGCGCTCAAGGGCCCGCTCGCCACGCCCGTCGGCAAGGGCCATGTGTCGCTCAACCTGACGCTGCGCCGCACCTTTAACCTGTTTGCGAACGTGCGCCCCTGTGTGTCGATCCAGGGTTTCAAGACGCCCTACGACAATGTCAACACGGTGCTCATCCGTGAGAACACGGAGGGCGAGTACTCGGGTATCGAGCACGAGGTTGTCGACGGTGTCGTGCAGAGCATCAAGCTCATCACCTACGAGGCGTCGGAGCGTGTGGCGCGCTATGCCTTTTACCACGCCCAGCAGAACGGCCGCTCGCGCGTGACGGCCGTGCACAAGGCGCCCATCATGAAGATGTCCGACGGCATGTTCCTCAACGCGTGCCGCAACGTCGCCAAGGAGTTCCCTGACATTGAGTACGACGAGGACCTGCTCGACCGTGCGTGCCTGCACATTGTACGCGACCCGACGCCGTACTCGGACCGCGTCATGGTCATGCCCAACCTGTACGGTGACATTCTCTCGGACATGTGCGCTGGTCTCATTGGCGGTCTCGGTCTCACGCCCTCGGGCAACATTGGCCGCGACGCGTCGATCTTTGAGGCCGTCCACGGCTCGGCCCCCGATATCGCTGGCCAGGACAAGGCCAACCCGACCGCGCTGCTCCTCTCGTCGATTATGATGCTGCGCCACATGCACCTGTTCGAGCACGCCGACCGGATCGAGCGCGCCATCTTTGACACAATCGCTGCTGGCGACCGCACCGGCGACCTCGGTGGCAAGCTCGGCACGCGCGCCTTCACCGAGAGCATCATCTCGCGCCTCTAATCATAGATGGCTAGTCTCTATGGTTCTCAGTCGTAGCGCGCCGGGCGCTCGTCTGCATACCGATCGCGCTCGTAGCGCATCGCCTCGTCCTCTTCGCGCAGCGACCCTCGCCGCTCGTCTCCGCCATCATAGCGCGCGCGCGGCGGCGGACTGCGCGAGCGAGCACGCGGTGGGCTCGCTCGGCGGCGCCAGTCGTCCGAGTCGGGGCCGTAGCCACGGCGGTACCGCGGGCCACGGTCATCGCGGCGCGCCCAGCTGCCGGCGCGGTCGTCGTCGTACCGGCCGCGGTCGCGGCGGCCATAGTCGCGGTCGCGATAGTCGCGGTAGTCGCGGTCACGGTAGTCGCGGTCGCGGTAGTCGCGGCCCTCGTCACGGTCACGGTCGCCGCGGTAGGCAGCGCCACGGTACGAGCTGCCCGGGTGGCGCGGCGGCGCGTAGCGGTCGTCGGCGGGGCGGGGGTTGCCGCGGTACTCGCCGGGCGTCGGGTCGTGCGCACGCGACGTGCTCGAGTAGTCCACGCGGATGCGGCGGCCGTGCAGCTCGACGCCGTTCATCTGCTGGATCGCCTCGGTCGCCGCCTCGACGTCCTTCATCGTAAGGAAGCCAAAGCCGCGCGAGCGGCCTGTCCGGGCATCGTACACGATGACGACCTTTTCGACCTCGCCGATGCGTCCAAACTCCTCCTCCAGGTCCCGCTCCGTCGTGCGGATGCTCAGACCAAAGGCGCCGATAATGTTCGACGGTGCCGGCGAGGGGCGCGCGGCCTCGGCGGGGCCGCGCGTCCCCCCGGCGGGTATCGGTCGTCGCGGCGGCGCGGGGCGCGGTCGTTCGAGCGGCGGTCGTACGTGTCACGCTGCGGGCGCCGCTCCCAGCGGTCGCGCGGTGGCGGACGGCGGCGGTCCTCATCGCGCTCGCGCTCGCGTGCCGACGGCTCGCGCTCGAGCTCCATCTCGCTGTCGCGGGCTTCGCGTCGGTCAAAGTCGTCGTTCTCCGCGTTCTGCCACTCGCGGTCCGCTGGCGGCGCATCTTGCGTCATTCCCTCAGCCATCTCTGCGCGCTGAGGAGCCTCCGGACTCAAGGGTGCGTCCACATCCGCCTGTGTCAGTCGCAGCTGCGTACCATGTTGGTGGGCTGTGGGCGGTTCGCGGGACACGCGGGGCCAGGTGCACGAGGTGCAGGTGCCCGCAGTTGCCACGTGGTTCAACGTGCACGTGATATGATACAGTTTTGTGTCACATGGGAAAATGCGATCGCGGCTCGCCTCGGGCGGCCGCGGCGCTTTCTTCTATCCATCCTACGAGCTAGCTGTCCCGATGGTGCGTACCGATGGCGTCTCGCGCCGGCTCCCTGAGTCGGGCGGGACACAGAGAGCATGCTAACGCCAGGGTGTTGACATCAAGAAGCACCACGTCAAGACGGGCCACCGCACGGCGCCCAAGAGCGAGGACCCCTACCTGCTGCTCCTTGTGAAGCTCTACCGCTTCCTTGCGCGCCGCACGGACTCGCGCTTCAACAAGGTGATCCTGCGCCGCCTGTTTATGTCGAAGATCAACCGCCCGCCGGTCTCGGTCTCGCGTGTGATGTACCTGTCGCGCCACCAGGGCGGCATCGCCAAGGATGCGTCGGAGACCCCCAAGACGGTGGTCGTTGTCGGCACCATCACTGACGACAACCGTGTGCTGGAGCTGCCCAAGCTCAGCATCGCTGCGCTCCGCTTCACGCACACTGCGCGTGCCCGCATTGAGGCCGCCGGCGGCGAGTGCCTGACCCTGGACCAGCTCGCCATGCGCGCCCCGACCGGCAGCAACACGATCCTGATCCGTGGCCCCAAGAACGCCCGTGAGGCCGTCAGGCACTTTGGCTTTGGCCCCCACAAGCACAAGAAGCCGTTTGTGCGCTCCAAGGGCCGCAAGTTCGAGAAGGCGCGTGGCCGCAGAAAGTCGCGCGCTTTCCGCGTGTAATCACAGCCTTGGCAGGTTACGTAGCTGGCAGCTGCCACGACTCGGGTCGGCGCTGTCGAAAAATGGGCATTCGATTTCCCTAGATGAGCATCGCTCTGCTATAGAACACTAGGCGCCACTCGCGTCGCGGTTCGCCGCTCCCTCGCTCGGCTCCGAGGCCGTAGGCGCACCACCCGCAAACAGCCCTCCCGCTTGCGAGCCCGTGCCGTCGCCCCCATCAAAGTCAAAGTCAAAAATGTCCGACACGCCAAACATGGCGGAAAAGTCGTCGTTGGCGCCCCCCGCCGGCGCACCCGACGACAGGCCCGCGGACGAC
Organism: Malassezia caprae; assembly: GCA_029542885.1. NCBI lineage: Eukaryota > Fungi > Basidiomycota > Malasseziomycetes > Malasseziales > Malasseziaceae > Malassezia > Malassezia caprae. Next base: position 510,513 of record CP119910.1, read on the forward strand.
GACATGGCGAGCCCCGACGTGACATCGTCCATCATCGACGGCATCGAATCCAGGATCGACTGCGTCGAGTTGTCCCCGCCCATCGACCGCGTCTGCGAAGCGTCGCTCTCGCCCTTGCTGCCGGCATCCCACTCGCTCGGCTCCTCCTTCGGCACCGCCTCCTCGCCCTCGTTCCACGGCGTGCGCGTAGGGAGCACCGGCGTCTTGTTCGATGCTGGGCGCCCCGGCTTCCGCGGGCGCTCCTTCTTCCCCGACGCACTCGACGGCGAGTCTTGCGCCGCAGGCGGCTGCCACGGACTCATCGGCATATCTGGCCGCCCCGGCGTCGAGGCAGGCGGCCGCACATGACCGCGCGCGCCCTTGGGCACAGAGGCGCCCGCCCCATTTGCGCCGGGCACCGCGGCATGCGCCGCCTGCGGCGTCGCTGGCGCCGTCACACTGCTGCGTGCGGCCTGCGGCATCATACCGCCCACCATGCCCTGGTGCCCGTCGGTGCTCATCATGGGCGGCCGCACACCGAGGCCAGGGGGCTGCGCTGGCGTGGGCCCTGGAGCGCGGCGCTGCTGCTGCATCGCCAAGGATGCGGCGTTGCCGCCCATGCCAAAGTACGACGCCATGGCGCCGTTGCCGCTCACGTCCACCTCACCAAAGCCATTCGGCCGCGGCGCCTGTCCCTGCGCGGCATTCATCATGGGGCCCAGGTGCGCCTGGCCCAGGAGCGCCGCATTTGCGCCATTCGACACTTGCGCTTGCTGCTGCAGATGCTGCAGCATCGCTTGGCTCTGGCCATCGCCGGTGAAGGCCGCAGCCCCGCCCTGCTGCGCGGGCTCGCTCTGCAGCAGGGCGGCCATGGACTGCAGCTTCGCTTGCAACTGCTGCACCGTCGCCATGCACTGCTGCGCCATCGCAGGCACCGGCGCGCTCTGCGCCTTCATCCACTCGTTTTTCATTGCCGTTTGCAGCGTCTGATACTGCATCATCAGCATCTGCCGCTGCTGCGGCGTCAGCTGCATCGGCATCGGCATGCCCATCGGACGCTGCCCCAGACCGTGCTGCGCCTGTGGCGCATCATTTTGGTTCGTCGCCGCAGGCTCGGCGCCGTTGCCCGGCTTGGACGCGCCGAGCTGCGACGGCGTCCCCATGCGCTGCCCCGAGCGGTTGAACAGTGCCTGGAACGTGGCGGGCGAGGACGGCGCCGTCTTGCTCTGGCCCGCCGCATGCCCTTGCATCTGCTGCACCTGCATGAGCTGCTGCTGCTGGAGCAGCAGGCGCGCCTGCATCTGCGGATCATTTGCACGCGGTCCCTGCGCTTGCATCGCGGCCATCGCGGCCGTCTGCGCCGCGTTCGGCAGCACGGTGTTCAGCAGCGCCATCCGCGCCGCAGGTGCCATGTTTTTCAGGTCGTCCAGCGGAATACCCTGCCGCATCGCCGCCGTCACAAGAAGCTGCTGTTGCTGCTGGGGCGTGAGCATCGCGGGGTTCACGCCCTGGCCCATTTGGCCGCGCGCCAGCGCTTGCTGCATCTGCATCTGCAGCTGCATCTGCATCTGCATCTGCTGCTGCTGCTGCAACGACGGCGTTGCCGGCGCCGACGACGGCGCCGCAGGCGCCGTGCTCACCGGCATCCCATTCGGCGCTGCAGGCTTCATCGACAGCGGCGCTGCCTGAGCCATGGCCCCGCCCGGCGGCGCCGTCGACATGGTGTTCTGACCGCGCATCTGCGGCGTCTGCTGCGGCTGATTCGGCGGCGCAGGTCCCGCCGGCGTCTGCGCAGCGGGCGCACGGCCCTGCACCATCGGCTGTGTGAGGCTCGCGGCCTGTGCTGGCGCTGAAGCTGCACCATTTTGCGCGGAGCTCGCCGGCGTCGATGGCATTCCCGCTTGCGCAGCGGGCGACGAGGGCGACGAGCTCGATCTTTGCATCTTGCCGTTGGGACTCGTGCCTGCGCCCGGCCCTTGCGCACCGACAATCGGCGCAGCGGGGCCCAAGGCGGGGACACCGGTCGGATCCTGCGAGAGCATCAGTGACTGCGTTGCGTCCGTCGCGAGCGGCGCAGCAGACGCAGCCGCGAGGCCCAGACTCAGGCCGGCCGCTGGCGACTCGCCGGCCGTAGAAGAAAGTCCTGTCGCGGCGTCCGGGAAAAGGGGCGCGGTAAACGTCTTGGTCTTGGCCTCCTGGATCGCCTGGCGCCGCCGGTTCTCGAGGTAGTCGCCAAATAGCGCAGCCTCGCGCGTTCCCAGACCCACACGCGATCGGAACAGGTCCCAAAACAGCGTCCAGTACTCAAATAGCAGGCCTCGTGGCAGGCGGATGGGCACGTCCGGCTCGGACGGCAGTCCTGTCTCTTCGACCAGCGAGGCCGCCGTCTTGGTCAGGTTTCGCCGCTTCAGGTACTCCCACACGTAGACATCGAGGTTGCCTGCGTTGACATTATGCGCAATGGTATCCTTCAACTGCGATGCGGTGGGCTTCTCCCCTGCGGCACTAGCCGAGCTCGATGGTGCTTCAGGCCCGGGCGCTGGTGCCTCTTCATTGCGGGGCCGCTTGTCCCGGCCGTCGGTATCGACACCGGGCGAGCCGTGCCGCTTGCGCGACTCGGGCGACGCCTCCGCAGGGGCCTCGGTGCCTGTGGATGCGGCCGCCTCGCCCTCCCTCTCGGCGTGCGCCTCTTCCTCGCCTGCTGCACCGCCCTTCGTGCCCTCATGCGCGGCTGGCGTGGGCTCCGGCAGGCTGTGTGCGTTCGATGACAGATCCACCTCCGAGGCGGGAGGAGCAGCCGTGTGCGAGGCCGTGTCACTCATGTCGACGTCCGTCATAAAGTAGAGGCGGTCGACTCGTGTTCAGCGCGACGCCAGGTCACCTGTCTTGCGCCTTGTCGGAACACTAGCAGCAACCTGCTTTTGAATGCGCGATCACGCACTCCTAACAACTGTGTCTCGGGCACCGGGCCGAGCAATTGCACACGATGTGTGACAGGGGTAAAATTCCCGCTCTCACTGGCGATCGCGTTGACAGGAGGGTGCTTTCTTGCAATTAAAATCCACCTTCGTACGACGTGCCTGAACGGCCGCCACGCTGCCCCTCCGCGCCCGCGGTGCCGCTCTATGGAACTGTGGGCACATAGCAGCCTCTACTAGATAGCACTACGTCCCTGCCTACGCTATGGCCGCGCGCTGGGCGGCGCCGTGGCGGCGGGGACCATGACACCACGTGGGTCCACGTGGCACACCAGTCACGCCGCGCCGCTCGTGGATGCCCCGCTACGGTCGTCGCCATGGCCAGTGTCGTTGCGATCCTGGATTTGAAGGGCAAGCCCTTGATTCAGCGATCCTACAGGGACGATGTCGATTCAGGAGCTATGGAGCGCTTCCTTCCTCTCCTCACGGAGATTGAGGAGGAGCATGGCACGAGTGCGATCCAGCCTTGCCTGAGTTCGCAGGGCGTGAACTACATGCATGTGCGCCACAACAACCTATACCGTACGTACCAGTGACTTATATCTAGTGCTTGCGATCTCGCGCCGGAACACGAATGCTGCTGAAATTTTGCTGTTTCTGCACAAGCTTGCGTCGGTGCTCGAGGAGTACTTTAAGCAGCTCGAGGAGGAGTCGATTCGCGACAACTTTGTCATTCTCTATGAGCTGCTTGACGAAATGATGGACTTTGGATACCCACAGACGACCGAGAGCAAGATCCTGCAGGAGTATATCACGCAGGAGTCGTACAAGCTCGAGGTCCAAGTGCGTCCCCCGATGGCCGTGACGAACGCCGTTTCGTGGCGGTCTGAGGGCATCCGCTACCGCAAGAACGAGGTGTTCCTGGATGTGATTGAGAGCGTGAACCTGCTGGTGAATGCCAATGGGCATGTGGTGCGCAGCGAGATTGTTGGCACGGTCAAGATGAAGTGCTACCTGTCTGGCATGCCCGAGCTGCGCCTTGGCCTGAACGACAAAGTCATGTTTGAGAGCACCGGGCGCACGGCGCGCGGCAAGGCGATTGAGATGGAGGACGTCAAATTCCACCAGTGTGTGCGCCTGTCGCGCTTTGAGAACGACCGCACCATCTCGTTTATCCCGCCAGACGGCGAGTTTGAGCTGATGAGCTATCGACTCAACACGCAGATCAAGCCGCTGATCTGGGCCGAGGCGGTGGTGGAGCGCCACGAGGGCAGCCGCATCGAGTTCATGGTCAAGGTCAAGGCCCAGTTCAAGCGCCGCTCCACGGCGAACAATGTCGAGATCCTCATCAATGTGCCGGACGACGCGGACTCGCCCAAGTTCCGCGCGGCCATCGGCTCCGTGTCCTATGCGCCCGAGCTCTCGGCCATGGTGTGGAAGATCAAGCAGCTGGGCGGCGGCAAAGAATATCTAATGCGCGCGCACTTTGGTCTGCCCAGCGTGCGGGACGAGGAGAGCATCGTGCGGCGCACGCCGATCAATGTCAAGTTCGAGATCCCCTACTTTACCGTGTCGGGCGTGCAGGTGCGCTACCTCAAGATTGTGGAAAAGTCGGGCTACCAGGCGCTGCGTATGTACCAATGACTGACAACAGCATGGGTTCGCTACATTACACAGAATGGCGAATACGATCTCCGGACGCAGACGGAAAAGAGCCAGGCCAACCTGGCGCACTTTGTGTCGTAGGCGCCTCGCGGCTGTGCTGGACAGGCACGGCTGACCGTATCCGCGGACATTGTGGCAACGTCGATAGGCTCCGAGGCGCATGGCGCATGGTGCAGCCAGATGTATAATCCACCCAATCACAGTCGCCCATCTCCTTGGGTTGCCAGATGCGACTTGTGGCTGGTGCATCTAAAAACTACTCGGCTGGTTAGCTGTGTTTGTTGAAACAGCTTTTTCGGAGCCTCGTCGAGGAGCACGGGTCAGTCGACACACCAGTGGACGCACCCCGTTGCAAAGACTCGCTAACACGGTGGCTGGCAGTTAGGCGTTGACCGATGCCACCCACCATGAGCGTGCCTGCACCCCCCCTTGATCGCGGCGAGCACGAGTTGGCGCCCCACTCGATCGAGTCGGTGCTCGCTACCCCCATGACGCTGGGGCTCAAGCCGGCGGCGCCGATCCGCTTGACCCGGCTCGACACGTCGATGCAGCCGGTGCTGAATGTGTCTACGCAAGCGTCTCCGCCCTACTCGCCTAGTCTTGCCATGGAGCGCCACGATAGCCTAGAGTCTGATGGCGCCGGGGCGACCTGGCGGGGCGAGCCGACGCAACACCGCACGTCGTCGCCCGAGCTCGAGACAGACATTAGCCGCACGTCTTCCACATCGACGAAAGGCTCGCAGGACTCGGCGATCGACTCGTCCATGGCGCTGCAGTTCGTCTCGGGCATCAACTCGAGTGCACAAAAGGACGTCGACGACGCTGCGACTCGGAAGCGAGTCAAGCGCCTGCATGCGCTCCTGGAGCTGCTCGAGACGGAGCGCAACTATGCGCGCGATCTGAGCGTGCTGAACCATGTGTTTTTCAAGCAGCTGCGAAGCGTGCCGTTCTTCAGCGAGGAGCCGGCGCGCTACCAGATGCTCGTACGCAATGGGCCGGCGCTACTCGCCCTGCACACGGCGCTGTACACGCGACTCTCGTCGACGGTGTCGACGCTGCGCCTCGGCGCAAACAGCGAGCGCAGCGAGCTCGAGCGAGCCCGCAGCGACGACGCCGATGAGGCGACGCGGGCGTTTGGTCGCGCATTTACGGATCTTGCTCCGCAATTCCGCGTATACCAGGACTTTTGCACCAAGCACAAGGAGTCGCTTGCGCTCCTCGATACCGCTGAGGGCCGCAGCGAGTGGGACCAGTTCCAGCAGCGCGCGTCAGAGGCAGTGCAGCGGTACGAGGACCCGCTCCTTGCCCCAACCGACGACGCGGACGCGCAGCCCGAGACGCACAAGCGCCTGTACTTCCGCGACTACTTTATCAAGCCGATCCAGCGAATCTGCCTATATCCGATCATCCTGCAGAACCTGGTCAAGCATGTACCAGGCGTGGGGCGCGCCGAGCTCGAGGCGGCCGTTGAATGCATGCGCGAGGTCGTGGCTGATGTCGACCGGGCGAGTGAGAAGCGCGCGTCGGTGCTCCTGTCGGAGCAGCTCCTGGCGCGTATGGAGCCGTCAGAGGCATTTTCGCCCACGTTTCTCCCGTCGCTCGGCGACGTGAAGATGGCCGGCAACCTCGATGTGCTGTATCACCACCCCACCAAGGCGCCGCTCACGACACCGCTGGCGATCAAGTATTATGGCTGCGTGCTCTTTGCTGACTACTTTCTCATCCTCAAGGTGCGCAAGTCGCAGACATATGGGCCGCGGTTCTGGTTCCCCATGGCCGAGGTCAAAGTGACACACGCGGACCGCCGCTCCGTCGCGCTGCCGCAGTCGTTCCGGCTGTCGGTGCGCGGCCACCACTTTGAGATGATGACGTCCACTGCCAAGGAGCTCGAGCTCTGGAAGCACGCCCTGCACACGGTGATGGAGCAGGGTCCCGCACGCGCTCGCCGCCTGAACGGCATGGAAGTCGCGTTTCCCTGCAACCTGGAGGGCAGCGCGGCGCCCGAGTCGGAGGGCGAGCTGGACCCCCTCTCGCTGTACCTGAGCACGCAGTCCCTCGCTGACAGCGACCAGGGGCGCGGCCGCCTCACACACACGCACTCTGAGATCCTGCTGCGCCAAAAGTCGCCGCCACGGCGCGCGGCCAAGGACCGCAGCATGATCTTTTCGGACGCGTGCATTTCCGCGCGCACATCGCTCGATACCGAAGGGACACGCTCGCACGCCACGCTCATCAGTCCCCGTGTGGGCCTGCACAGACTAAGTGGCAGCGAGTATGTGTCGGTGCGCATCCCCACGTCCGAGGCGCAGGCGCTCTTGCGCTCGGCGCCCGACTCGCTCTGCTCGTCGCCCGTCACGCTTTCTTCGCCCGACGCGACGCAGCGCACGCCTGCGCGGCGCGATAGTGCCGAGGCGTTGCCGTCGCTGAGCCGCCGCAGCTCGTCGGCCCTGCTCGTGCCGCTGCGCGCGACGCTCGGCGGCAGCGAGTCCGAGACGCCGCGTCTGTCGACCAGCTACGAGGGCGATGCGCCGAGCCGCAGCCCGTCGATGACCTCGCTCACCCGCCACGCGCTGGGCCGCAAGGTCGGTGGGTGGATCGCGTCGCAGCGCAGCGCCAGTGCCACGGACGAGGGCGCGCCTCCAGCGACGGAGAGTGAGGCGCCGTCGCCGACGCTGAGCACCACGCCGCCGTGGACGTCGTACCTGGCATCCGCGCGCCCGTCCGCCGCGATGCGCCCGCGGTCCGCGCGCTCGTCGCTCGATGCGGGATCGTCCGAGCCGGGCGAGGCGTCGCAGGCGGGGGACGCTACCTCGCCACGCGCGGCCAGCATGTCGCGCCGCTTTGCGAAGCGGTTCCTCCAGCTGAATCAGCTGTCTCCCATGGACTAATGTATAGTATCCATCGATTGCAGCGTTTGCGCCGCGTACGCACTGGGCGTCGATACACACTCGACGCTCGCAAAGGGAATGGCCGCGAGGTGCGTCAGGAGCGCCTCGCGGAAACACGGCACCTGCATCAGGGCGCCGCCCAGGCGCAGGTCGGCCTCGGCGCTGGCAGCGCTGGCAATGTGTGCGGCGAGCGGCGCCGTTACGGAGCGCACGAGCGCGAGCGCTGTGTGATCTCCCTCCTCTGCCGCCTCCGTGACGCATGGCGCGAACGAGGCGACGAGCGCGCGCGGATCCTCGGCGCCATACACATGACTCGTCCAATCGGTGCCGGGCGGGCGCGCCAGCTCGAGGCGCCTGCGTAGCGCGTGGCCGACTGGCCCGCCCACCAGCACGGCGCGCACGCCCGCGCGTCCCAGGTCAAACGCGCTTCCCTCGTCGCCCAGGAGCCAGCCGAGGCCGCCCCACTGCCGCACGCGCCCGCTGTCGATGGCCAGCACCACACTGCCCGTCCCCGCGATGGCCACGATGCATGTGCGTGGCGCAGGGCGGTACAGGAGCTCGGCGTCGTTCGTCACACGCACATGCGCCCCGGGCACCAGCTCGGACACGAGCGCGGCGACCGCATCGGCGCGACGCCCGGCCGGCACGCCCGCCGCGCCGACCCAGACGTGCGCGCCGCGCGGCACGCCGCCTATCGCCGCGCACGCCTGGTCGAGGCTCTGGCGCACCGCGGCGGCCCACGCATCGCGGCTCTGCACGGCCCAGTTGGCCGGACCCGCCTCGCCATGGCCACACACACGCCCATCCGCGCCAACGAGCGCAGCGCGTGTCTTGGAGCCACCCGCGTCGACCGCGAGGTACATGTGGAGCTATGGCTTGGTGAGCACACTAAAGTACAGCGGCCCCCACGGCGACGGCATCGAGGCCCCCGGCGGCGTGTGGTCGGGGAGGGCCAGGTATCCGTACTGCGTCTTTTCGCAAAAGGCCGTGAGGGCGCTTGTCTCGAGGAAGCGCGGCGGCGGCCCCTCGAGCGAGCGGAGAAAGGCGCCGACGACCTGGTCGTTTTCGTGCTGGCTCAGCGAGCACGTCGCGTACACGAGCTTGCCGCCGCCGCGCAGCGCGTGCCAGGCCGTGCGCAGGAGAGCGAGCTGCGTCTTGGCGAGGGAGCGCGTGAGCGTCGGCTTCCATGCGAGCATCTCGGGGGCGACTGTGCCGGACTTTTGGCTGCGCACATGCGCATGCAGAATGTGGCGCTCGGACGAGCACGGCGCATCCAGTAGCACGCGGTCGTAGCCGCCCTCGCCCAGGGGAAATAGGTGCACGGCGCGCGGCGACGTGCCGTCGATACGCAGCGTCTCGACGAGCCCCTGGTCGAAGAGGGCGGGCGGCAGGTACGCCTGCAAGTTCGCATGCAGGCGCCGGTGCCGCGGCGCATCGACCTCGTTCGCGTGCAGCATCGACGGCGAGCTCGGCGGGCCGGCGGCGCGGTCCGCGTACCATTCGGGCCACAGCTGCTGTGCGAGCGTCAGGCTCTTGCCGCCAGGCGCCGCACACAGATCCAGCACCGCCTGCCCCGGCCGCACATCGAGGCAGTGCGCCGCGAGCACCGAGGCCGCATCCAGGTTCCAGTGCGTGTGTACGCGGTGCTGCACATCCTCGGCGGCGGCGGCGTGCGGCGGCGGAAAGGCGCGCTCGCCCGGCGCGCGCGCGGCCCGCGTCAGGCACAGCAGCCGCGTCGGCACCTCGCTGCGCGTCCGGTCCGGCAGCGCCGGCAGGCGCAGGAGCGCATAGGACCCCATCGACGCCTCGGCCAGCAGCGCGCGGTCCACCTCCGCGGACGGCGCATACGCATTGATCAGCGCCGCGTACTCGGTCGGAAGCACCAGACGCGCACGCAGCCGCGCCCAGCGCTCAGCCCCATACTCCCGCGCAAAGTACGCATCCAAGGCCTCCGCAGCCGCCTGGGCCTGCCGCTGCTGCGCTCTCGACACCGGCATGTGGCACGTGAAGCGGCACCAAGGCCCGCGACTCGTGACTCGCATGGCCCATGCCCCCCGACTCCACGCAGCCGCGCGCCGAGGTCCTGCTGCTGGGCCTCGGCGGTGTCGGTGTCCTGTACGCGTACCTCCTGCAGAAAGGCGGTGCGCATGTGACGTGCGTGTGCCGTAGCAACTACGACGTCGTGCGCGAGCACGGCATCGATATCCACTCGGACAAGTACGGTGTGCACCGCGGCTGGCGCCCCGACCGCGTCGTGCGCTCGCCCGACGAGCTGGCCCCTGTGCCCCTGGACTGTACGTTGCACGGCTGACCCCAGATGTGGTGTGCTGCTTCAAGTGCCTCCCTGATGTCCATCCGAACCACGAGGTGGTGCGCCCGTGCCTCGAGCGCAACCGGGCGCTGCAGCCCGCGCACCTCCCGACGCTCGTGTTCATCCAAAACGGTATCGATATCGAGGAGTCTTCGCACGAGCACCTCGTCCTGGGCGAGACGCCGCTGGCGCGCGGCATTCTCAGCGGGCTCACATGGGTCGCCGTGACCATGTCGCCGGACGGCCACTCGATCGAGCACAGTCACATGGAGGCGCTGCGGACGGGCACGTACCCGTCGCCCGTGGACGGCGCGGTGCCTGCCGGCCTCGCGGACGCCAACGCCGCCTTTATTGAGCTTGCTACGCGCGGCGGCTCGCAGGCCGCGGTCAGCGACGACATCACGCCCGATCGCTGGAGCAAGCTGCTGTGGAACGCCAGCTGGGGCGCCGCGTCGCTGCTCGCGCGCCGCCCTGTGCTCGAGCTGCTCCAGGCCGAGGCACTCGACACGTCGCTCGGCGTGGTGCGCGGCTTCCTGCTCGAGCTGCTCGACGTGGCACGCGCCTCGGGACTGCACGACGATCGGTTCCCCGCGTCGCACATTGACAATGTGCTGCATGCCACACTCGCGTGCTCGCCGGCGCAGCCCTGCGTGCTGCAGCGCCCCAAAACGATCCTCAAGGCGCCTACGTATGCTAGTTTCCGACCCGACTTTAAGCCAAGCATCCTCATCGACATGGAGCGTGCGCGCCCCATGGAGATCGAGCCTCTGTTCGTCAACGTGGTGCGCCGCGCTCGCCGCGCGGGCGTCGAGACACCCCGCCTGGACCTCGTGCTGGCCACCCTCCGCCCATCGCAGCTGGCGTTCATTCGTCAGCAGCGTAAGCAGGATGAAGCGGCGCACATTCACTCGAGCGACGAGTGCTATATCGGCGCTCAGGACGCGCTCGTCGGCGAGGTGCCCGTCCTTTCCTCGTAGTTCGCCGCCCCGAGTCAAGTGGAGGTTGCACCTCCGCCACTCCCTCGATGGTGCGCAAGACGTTGGTCGACTATTTTCACCGCGCTGCGGTGCTCGCGCTAGTAGGCGTCACGGTACGTGCCAATGGCTCATAGCAGGGCTGGGGTATTTGGCTCACAGGTGCCGTGTACGTGAGTCGCATTGGCCACACGGAGCGGGTACGTCGCGCCGACTCACGCAGATCCCCTACAACAGCCCTGATCGCGAGTCTCTCACCGATGCGGTAGGTGGCCCTCCCTCACCACAGACATCGCGTCTCGTCCAGCAGTGGAAGGACCTGAACAAGCAGAAAGGCGAGGAACGCGCCGAGAAGCACATCTAGTGCACCCTGACTTGCATCCGCGTCTATCGCACTACGTAGATCTCCGCACTACGACTCTCGAGCATATGGGGCGCATAGTGGTGGTAGGCATGCCGGACCTCGGGCCGGCGCTCCGCATTGATGCTCTGGCACACGGGCACCGCATGCGAGTACGACGAGCACGCCAACTGCTGCAGCGGCTGGTCGCCCAGCGGCCGCGCGTGCGTGCCCCGATGGGGCACACCGCGACGGGGCGTCGCCCACTCGCTTCCCACCTGCGCCTGTCTCCGCTTGACGGCCTCGAGGCCTTTGCGCAGCACGGCGTCCAAGTCGTCGCCTGTAAGCGTATAGGACACGGGCGGGCCGTCCAACTTGTGTGTGCGCCCCGCCGCCAGCGACGGCTGCCGCGACAGAGGCTTCGGCGGCTCAAAGTACAAGCGCACACTCTTGCTCCGAAACACGGACGCGCCACCGGTCGCAGGTATCTTGGGCGCGGGCCGCACGCCGCCGTCCTGCGCCTCATGCACGGGCTGCTCCCTTGTAGCCACTGAGCGCGAGCTGCTCTCGTGCTTGGACGCTGGGCGCCATGTGTGCGCCGCCGAAGCTGTGGTGGCGGCGCGCTGCAAGGTGGGGGGCCGAGGCGGCCAAAGCGCCTGCGGAGCCTGTGGGGGGTATACGGCAGGCTTGGGGCTCGGTTGCGCGTCCAAGCTCATCCTATTGGGGTCCCTGCTCTGCAGAGGCCGCAGCGGCGACGCACCCGCGTCTTTCACGGCGGCGCGCGCACTCGCCGCGGCCTGCCCCGTCATGGGCGGCACGTTTTCCTTCGATCGTCGGCCTATCATAGAGAGGCGCTGGTACGTCGAAAGGCCCTCCGCGGGCCGCCTGCGGTCCTCCCGCAGGCTGTGTGATCGCCCCAGCATGACGCTCCACGTCGAGAGACGACGCGCTTTTTACGGACACAGCCTAGCAGGTCCTCTCCACTTTCGCGTCGACCCCGTGCCTGGCGCCGCGCCCCTTGCCACGCGGATGGGCGGGGCCTACGTGACCATCGCGCATCATGCGGGTGGATCCATGCCCAGCACGCTGGCTACCGACGCGTCGCCCCCATGGTCGTCGCAGGTGCGTCCTCTGACTCACACAGTCGTCACTGCTGGCCTCGGCACTCGCCGCTATGCCGTGGGACGAGGTGTACTCGGCCCCTGACCCGCTCTCGAGCCTGACCAGCGACAAAATCGTCGAGGTACGCTCCAGGCCTGACACAGACCAATCGATACAGAAAATGCACCAAGCCGCACCTCACGCCGCTGCTGCGCGACCTGCCGTCCGCGTCGGACGCGGCGAGCCTTGCGGGAGGTACGCTGCTCCGCTCACACAGACTCGCCCGATCCGGCCCGAGTACACAAAACGTACCCCGTGGTGCCTCTTGCAGACGACTCGGAGGACCTCGATGTGCGCGCCATGCAGGTCATCTTGTCGCTCCTCCTGCCGTGGCTGCACACGTCGACGTCTCCCGTCCATCTCGCGCTCGTCAGCGGCGCTCACATGGCCGACAAGGTACGCATGGACGCTCATACCAGCTTCTCCAGAGCCTCTTGGCTGCCCACGGCACGGACCCGACGACGCTGCGCACGGTGCAGGACCGGCCCATGTCCATTCGCACGAGCCCCCTGCTTCCTGCCGCGTTCCACCAGGTGTACTTGGACATGGCCGAGATGTCGGGGCACGAGCGCCTCCAAGTGCGCGTCTGCACGCTGTGTGAGTCTGGCCATCTCCAGCCGACGCCCTTGCAGCTCCCGCGTGGGATCGGTTCGTCCCCCCATCTGCCCGAGTCCGCCGAGTCGATGCTGCCGTCCATTTCGCGCTTCTCCCCGCACACCCCTGACGCACCGGATCCCTCGTCGCTTCCAGTGCCCGCCGTCACTGTGAAAGCCGATGGGGCGCGCAGCCTCATGTCAGGCTCTAGTCCGCTTCGCATCCGGCCTATGGAGAACGTGTTTGGCCTCTCTCATCTCCACGGTCACCGAGAGCCACAGCCACGCCCCCTCAGCACATCGCAATCTTCCAAGCATCTGCAAGCGTACGATATGTCGACCATGCTACGCTCCATTGAAAAGTGGGATCCCGTGATGGAGTGGTCCGACGTGAGTGACGGCCCAGATATGGCCGCGTCGCCCCTCTTGTCTCGCCCGACGGAGGCCAGCGGCCCCCCTCTCAGCTCCCGAGCGTCGTCGCGCAGCATACAGACACCGTCCCTCAGCCTTCGCACGGATGTGGCGTCCGTCGCGCCGAGCCTGGTGCCGCTCTCTCTGCGTGCCAATGTGGCATCCACGCCGCCCTCTTCGTCGTTTCCCCGCACGGACACGCCATCGACGCTGAGCAATGTGAGCGCCTTTGCCCAAAGCATTCTAGGCCACTTTCCGTCCAGTGCGAGCCTTGTCAACAGCAGCCACGCGCCTCCTAGCCCCGGCGCCCCCCAGCCCCAGTCGCTATGGCAGAGTATCTGTGTGCGACTACTGCCCCTCTTCTACGACCAGGCGGGCGACTTGCGCATCGAGTCCGTGAGCGACAGCATGGAGACGTACGTGCGCTTCCAGTTTGAGCGCGATCCTGACCAGGCGCCTGCCGTGCTGGAAGACCAGCTCCAGAAGCTTTTATCGACGGGGCTCGTGGGCGTCACCATGCAGATGCAGCAGAGCGAAGGCACACAGCGCGTTCGTGAGCTGGTGCGTGTGTGGCAGCACTATTACGATACCGTGATCCCTTTTGTGCATGCGAGTATGCTGCCCCTGGAGACCATGCTCTACAGTTGTCACGTCCTCGCCGCGGTTTCGTCGCACCAGGAGAACCGCTCAGTGTCGCGCGCACCCATGCACGAGCATCCACGGCCGCCACTCGACGCACCGCCCACACACCCCGTGCCGCCTGCACTGGACGTGCGGCGCGTGCTGCTTCTGGCCTTTCGCGACCTGGTAGTACTTCCGGTCTGCGACTGGCTGCACTCGATGACGATTCGATTGGAATCGGAGCCATTGGATGCTACGACCTCTCTTCGCCCGCGCCTGACGCAGATGATCCACATCTTGGCGTGCCTGTATACAGAGGATGAAGCGCAGGTACGCATCGAGCGTCTGTGCCGCGCCTTGGACCCTACCACGCGAGCAAGCTCGCGCATGTCGATACACGGAGGCACCCCTTCCATGCTGGGGCAATCGGCGCAGCCGTCGCCCACCTCGCCGCTTCCGCACCACGCGGCGAGTCTCCAGCTCGACTCACCCACGCTGGGTATGTCCATGTAATATACACTTAGATCTGAATGCGCTGGTACCGCCTGTTCACGCCCACCTGACACATGCAGAAGACGATGAACAGGAGATACACAAAGGCGGCACCGTAGCAGGTCATGCCCGCCGCCACGCCGTCCTCAGGGTCCTCGGTGGACCCCATGAACGCCTCCCAGTTGTGGGTGAATCCCCATCCAAAGACGGACAAAATCAGCACACCAGCAATAGAGACAACCGTGCAGCAGGACGCTACGTTAGGCACACCCACGTACCAAGTCCGGTGCCGACCACCGGCCGGTGGACGATCGCAGACATCGACGGCAAAGGTGTAGGGCACGGGGCGGGGCCTGTGGTTCGTTCATCACGTGCCAGGTGGCCCCTGCATACTATCGACCTACCACCAGAGGCGGTGCGTCGGGCAGTGATACCCGCTCGGGTTGTTGATCAGGTACGCCTGATGGTACTCCTCAGCCACAAAGCTGACGTTAGATAGTCCACGTACAAATCATCCACGGGGCGCCGCTCAATTTGCGTGACGATCCGGCTGCCTTTGGGCTGGAAGTGCTTGGCCTGCACCTCTTCCGTGACGCGTCTGGCCGTCGCCTCCTGCTCATCCGTATGGGGAAAGAGCGCACTGCGATACTGTGTACCAATATCTGGTCCCTGGCCGTTGACCTGCGTGGGATCGTGCGTGCGGTAAAAGAACTCGACTAGCTCGGCGTAGCTCACTTGCGTCTGCGTCAGTCGAGCACACGTACGGGGTCAAACGATACCTGGGCCGCTTCTGCATGGCCCGTCTTGCCCGTGCAAACATCGCGGTAGGACGGATTGGGATAGTCCTTGTTGCCACCGATAAAGCCCACCTTCACATCCAGCAGGCCCTTGCCGCTAAAGTACTTGCGGTAGATATGCTCTGTGCCCCAAAAGCATCCATTCGCAAATGTAGCAATGTCTGTTTGCGTCATACTCGATAGTGCTCGTAGTCCTTGCTGTACCGAGGGCGCACACCACATACCTCGACCCCCAGGAAATGGAGGTTCGGAACGTACTTCTCCACTTGCCATGGACGTGGGTCGCACCCTGTACGTATCCAGCCGGCCGCCTTGACTCATACGTACCAGCCCCCTAGGCATTGCTATCTGCGCCGCTCTGGCACTCGTGTCATGGGTCTTTTGGCCACGCAAGCACCGCTCCTCCAAGTCTACGGGCGCCTATGATCCACGCACGGGTCTAGGCCGCGGCGCGCCTGGTTTCCGTACGTGCTGTTGGCTTACCCAGAAACCAATGTACAGCGCGTCGCACTTCCCGCCGAGCTGGTGGCACGGATACGTGCGGGAGAGCAGGTCAGCGCAGAGGAGATCACCGCCGCGCAGGCGCGCGTCGCGCAAGGCTTGCCCGAGCCCGCCAAGGAAAACGACTGGCTACCGCCTTCGTCGGCGCCCAAGAAAAAGACGACCAGGCAGCGTCGGAGCAAAAAGTAATCTACAGATTTTTTAGGATAAGAAGCACAAGGAGACCACTCACGAGGCCCATCAAGGAGTCTAGCAGCAGCACAATCCGCCGGCACGACTCTATCCGGGCTTGTAACACGGAAAGCTCCTGTCGCCCAAGGGCCGTTGAAACGAGCGATAGCTCAGGCGCCGGGAACGAGGGCCTCTCTAGCATGGTTGCAGGTGTCGGCGGCCGTGTTTCCTGCTGTACAGGAGGCTCGTCGTTCACTGGCTCCTCCCCGCGAACCTCGTCCGGCGGAGTGGACGCGTGCTCCGACGCACGTGTCGTATCTTGAGGCTCCGGCTGTGCTGGTCCTCGTTCGTTCTCGTTCTGAGTAGCTTTCGGGACACCAGGCAGCATGGCTGCTGTGTCGACGCGCTGACGTGGCCGGTCTTGGAGAATCTCTGCATTGCTCTGCTGGCACTGGGGGCAGGTCCAATGGACAGATCTCGGGTCAGGAGACGTATACGTACTGCTTCGCGAGAGCCTCGCGATCTTCGTCCGATTTCGATAGGGCTCCGGAACCTGCCTCGTCGCCCCTAGATACCATGAGGGCTTGCAAACCGAGCAGTGCCGTTCTAATACCCCATGCAGGCTGCCAGCTCTCCTCATGGAAGCCAGTAAAGGTAATGCATACCTAGCTGTTAGTCGCCTGAGCGTACCTTGGTATCCACTTTCCATCGACCATTGGGCGTAAGAAAAACGATATGCGGTGCACTGAATGGATAATCCGTGGGAAGCAGAATTCTTCCATGGTATAGACCCTCCGCGAAGGGTGAATCGACAGGTCCCCGTAGCGTAAAGTGCCATTCAAAGATATTTTCCTGGCATCAGCCGCAAGGCGCGTACCTCTAGAGGCGCCGCTGTAAACTCAGAGCTATCATCCACTTGCATCTCCTTCATTTCGGTCATAATCCGCTTGGCAGCGGACGAGCTGCTCTTCAACGACATCGCTGTAGCACGCGACGAAAGACCGTTCGTCTCCACATGCTCATTCGTACATCACACATTTTCACTATCAACTACAAACAGCGTTGAGGCTGTATCTGGTCATTACCTGTTGGAGGAGAATATCATACAAGGAGCAGTGTTGGGTACGCATAAGATCTCTTAGTTGGCGGCGACAGCCACGGTCGGAAGGCGGAACTTCAACCGGGTGGGCGTGCTCACCTTGGGTTGCGGCTCTTCAATCGTATTGTACAGAGTGACATCCACCCCAGCAATCTTTTCGTGGTCGTGGCCATCTGGACCCTTCTTCTGACCGCCCTGACCATAGGCACGCACACGCATGCGCTCCCAGTCGCCCGCGGTAGGCGGCGGCAGACCCTGGGCACGACGCTCAGCCCAAAAGTCTTTGCCTTCGTAGGTCTTCCTGACCAGCTCCGACTGGAGCAGGGGCTCCAGAGGGACATCGTCGTTGAAGAGGGCAAAGTAAAAGAGACCCAGGCGGTTGAGGTGCTGCTGGTCCTCAGGCGGAGCAATGACACGGTGGATCGTCTGCTTCAGGTAACCGCCCGACAGAAAGTGAATCGCATCACCCATGTTGAGAACGATGGCGTTAGGGCGGTGGCGGACCATGCGCCACTTGTTGTCAGGCATGAGCACCTCCAGCGACGTGATGGGCTGCGACCAGAGAATAGTCACACTGTTAAAGTCACTGTGACCCTGGAGGCGCACACCGCCCAGGGCCTGGTCGTCCTCCTTCGGCGGTGGGCGGTACAGGGCGTAGCGGAGCAGGTCAAGACCCTTGGTCTCGTGGTCACGCGAGAGGTTCCACAGCGTCTGCACAGGCAGCTTGAGGACAAGCGAGAGGACCGCCAGAATCTTGCGGAGGATCACATCGTGGTTGTAGCGGGCGAATGCGTGGATCTCCTCCATGAGGTCCTGCATCTGTGTAGGGAAGCGCTGGCGCTGCTCCGGGGTGAAGGTCTGCGAGCCAAAGTTGAGCTGCTCAATGCGGTCCTTCACTCCGTTAATCTTCCAATGGCCCATAGGCTTGTAGCCAACAAAGCTGCCAGCGTTCACCATGTCCGCCAAGCAGCGCTGCTTCTCTTCGTCGGTCACGTTGTCAAAGGCGTACTGGCCAATGGAGAATTGGCGCAGCACCTGCTCATACGACAGGCCGTGGTTGATCGCATACATAAAGCCATCCTTGGAGAAGGCGTGTCCCACGTGCTCAACCAGATCAGCCGGCACCTGGTCGAATTCTTCACCAGTAATTAGCGACAAGTCGAGCGTGTGAAGCGGAGCCCAGTCAAAGTCCTCCTTCTTGGAAGGCGCGGGCGGATTCCAAGGAGGAATCTCAATCTTGGAGGCAGAAGTAGTCATGGCGGGAGGGTTGGGTCCGGGTAGACCGCCGCCCCTCACTTATAAGTGTTACCCGAGTCCCGGATTGCGAATCATTGTTCATCCAAGCGTCGTGCGCGCTACATGCCCTCAATAATGACGTGCTCAGATATTGTGACGTGATTGCAAGATCAAGATCAAGATGTACGTGCCATGTGGCCCCACATGGTAGCCACCGGTACTTTCGTAATTTAGTTGCTCATGTCGCGACGCGTTCCCCAATTTCGCGCCGCGACTCAGCCACCTCCACAATCCTGACTGCTCGTTCAGTAGCCTTCCCAACCGACAATGAAAAGCTTGTGGGTCCTCGTCGCTCCGGCGCTGCTGCTTAACAGCGCTTTGAAAGTGCATGCTCAATACTCAGCTACCTATGTCCCTGGTCCCAAACTTCCTAAAAATTCTGAAGAAGGCCAGACTGGCACCAATGCGTGCGGGGAAGGGTCGGACCCCAACTCCAAATGCCAAAACTTGTACGTGAACTCTGCCACAGACTTTTGCTTGTGGGGAGTACCAGGTCCTAAGATGGAGGGTGTCGGGGCTGCTGAGCGCGAGGTCGTGAGCTATTGCACCAAGTCAGGCCGTGGAACTCGCCTCATCCCCCCAGGCACGCTTAAGAGTGTTCATTTCGTCAAGACCCCCCACTACGTGCAGGTCAGCGGCATGGCCGACTTTTCGAAAATGTTAATCAATGCGGAAGGCGGTGGTGGCGAGCTTGATCCTCATGGTCAAGACGGTTTGGGCAACCCTATTGGCGGTCTGGTGTTCACGAATGCGTTTGGGCGCAAGCTTTCTCAGGCGCACGAATGGCATAGTTTTATGGACGACAAGTCTTACTGCCTTCGAGTGTGTAAGGAAGGCAACTCGGCCTGGGACTACTGCAAAAACATCTACGATGAGCTGGGCTGCAACTTTAACATGCCGACCGGTCCTGACGACGGCAACGACTTTGAGTCTTGCGAGGGCGACTCGGCACAAATCGTTGGTGTATACACTGAGAATGGAGTCGTTTCGACCTTCTTCCAGTCGCAAACACAGCAGGGCCAGCCCGTTCCCCCGCCCAAGCCCGCGCCGCCTGTGAGTCAATGCAAGCCATTTGCCTCGTCGGAGCTGGAGGGTACACTCAAGACTCCCTTTGCCCATGCCGGTACAGTGGGACCTGTATCGGCATCTTCCAATTCAACGTCGGCTGGGTCGTCGTCGACATCGTCGACCTCCTCGTCGACCTCTTCGTCGTCCATGTCGTCGAGCAACTATACGGGTGTGCCTCTGCTTCCCACGTCATCTTCGTCTCAACAAACGACAAGTAGCTCTACGAGCTCGTCTTCCTCGCCTACATCTAAGCAATCCTCAAGGTCGCATTCTGTTGCGTCGGTGACAAGTTCTTCAAGCTCGGTCATTGAGGGGCTTCAGTTTGGAAAAAATGGGGCCCCTACCCTGCCTATCTTTACTTTTGGATCTTTGTCTACGATTTTTCTCGCATTGTTCCTGGTTGGTGCCAATGGTGGCGATACCCTGTTGTAGATTGCTAGTCTTCCCGGAATCTTGACGGCTGTCAAAAACACGTGATCATTTTACGCGTTTCACACTGGGGCAGGAACGCCACACCGGTTTACCCCAATAAATGGATATATAAATTGGGCCGTCGACTGTAGTGTCCCTCAGTATGTATCCAAAGCCGCACTCCGACTCTTGGAAATACGAGAAGCAGCTTCCGCTGACTCACCGTATTGTCAAGTCGCTGGGCATTCTTCCTCCGGCTATAGAGGAAGTGCGCAAGACCAAGCTCACCGACCCTGTGCCAGTATTTGAAGAGTGGAACCAAGCGATATATATACTTCCATGGGCCCTAGCGCCCTTCTTGGTTCGCACCTGCCTGTACCATATGGACCCTGCGTTCCAAATAGGGCCATGGGCCATGTGGACTGGCCTCGTTTTCTTCGCGTTATCGTTTGGTCTCTACTGGATCTTTTTCCTGAACCACCTGGCGCGCAAGTACGGATATTTTAATGGTGGCACGGGGCGTGACACCATTCCGTACTCAGAGGTACCTAAGGTGATACTGGAGGTCGTTGCTGGTCTCATGTTACGCCCTGCGATGGTGGTGTTCCTCACATACGACCCTGCGGCGCCGCCGAGCATGACGCTCTGGGCGCCTTTGCAACTTTTCTTTTTCACGCTCGTGGAGGACTTTTACTACTACTGGGCGCACCGGCTCTGCCATGAGGGCAAGTCGCTCTGGAATTTGCATCGTCAACATCACACGACCAAGGCGCCTACGACGCTGCTGCTTGGCTATGCAGGGCAAATGCAGGAGGTCTTTGATATTTTGGGGGCGCCGCTGGTCTCTTGGCTCACGTTCCCTCTGCCTTTTGACGTGTTTATGGCATGGATGATTATACACATTTCGATCCAGCTGCACGGCCACTGTGGCGCACGTCTCTGGCACGGCACGATCCTTACTGGCCCATACCTCCGGCCCTTTGGCATGGAGCTTATCAGTGAGGATCACGACTTGCACCACCGCCACGGCTGGCGCGAATCGTACAACTATGGTAAGCAGAGTGGCGTGTGGGACACGCTGTTTGGTACCAAAGGTGAACGTATCGAGGGACACAACGGCAATCTCCTTAGGAACCATTTTGTATATTGAACCTGTGCATTAACGCGTATGTAAAATGGATGATTGCTATGAAATGCACATGTACTCTCAAGACCACATAGACAGGTCCTCTAAAATACAAAGACTTAAAAGACAACCATATCGCGGCGGGCCACTTCAAAGCGCCGCCGCATTTGCCCAACCAGGCGTTGGCGTCGTGTGCCGCTGGCTTCCCGGTCCACTGGGTACTCACTTACCACGTACTTTTGGCCATTCAGAATAGGATCCAACTCACGTGGCACATGAATGTGGATGCCGCGCCCAAGCGTCACCTTGCGGCCACCCGAAGCACGGGGCTGGTTCAAGCTGTTGAGGGAGGTGATCGACATCCAGTCCTCGAGATCGTCTTCGTCGTCTTCGCCCACCAGCGGCACATTGTGTCCGCGTTTGTGGCGCTGGAGCAGCTGCCGCGCGAGCGCGCGACGCACGAGTGTGCTGTGGCGTAACGACGCGGGGTCGATACCCTGTAGCTTGTTGAACTCGAGCTCCTCCTGGTACGCCTGGCGCCATGCCTGGGGCGCACTGTACCACAGCAGACGCACCGCATGCGATACCATATCGCGCGCGCGTGCAGCCGCGTCGCTGGTCGGGAGAGTGACGCGCGAGCGGGGCGCACCTGCCTGGGCCACGTCGTCGCCCTGCTCGAGCTCGTCGGCACTGTCGAGCAGGCGCGTCGCTTCGCTGATAGCGGCGCGTTGGGCCTCTTCGCGCGCGCGCGCCTCGGCCTTGAGCTTTTTAATACGGCGCCGCAGGCCCCGTACCGACTTGTAGGCCCAGATCAGGTGCATGGGCAGTGCGAGTGCGCAAAACACGAGCGGCCCCACACTCGCCACCTGCTTATTCACATAGCGGCCCGTAGGGATGATGAGCGAGTACAGAAGCAAGAAATGGAGCAAGATGCGGGTCGCCAAGAAGGAAATTGTGAACGCCCAGTAGGAGCGCAGCCGCGGGTGCAAATTACCAATACCCATGACCCACGTCGGCAGCTCCATCAGCAGCGCGGTCGCGAAGCAGTGGCTCCAGCCGCGGTACAGCCAAAAGACAGTGAATAGGGCATACAGGATATGATGAATCCATCCACTAGACATGTTGACGTGCTTGCGGTAGCACAAGAAGCCAGTGGCCAGGTCTGATACCAGGTATGCGAGGAAAAACATGGCCAGCGGATCGGCCACGGCCTCGCGATGCGGCGTAACCTTGGTCCAGTCCAACTGGCACCAGATCAGGTCGAACGCGAATGGCATAGCGACAATCGACGAGCAGAATGCACTGAATGTCGTGATAATCCATGAGCGCTTACGCGCCTGGTCGTCCGTTACACCACTAAACACGAACCAAGCGAAGAGCTGGTACACGAGCTGAATGAGTACAAAACACTTGGAAAAGAGCACAGCATAGTGCCCCGTAAGTGCCTGGTACACAAGCGCACCAACATCTTCGCCTCGGAGCATGCTGTCCGTCGCCGCCGTCGACAAAGGTGCGGTCGAGACAGGGGCGCAGTGCCCACGCGTGGATCTGTTGTCCCACGTGCGGATGCACGTGGAAGCCACCGCCGCGACGTTCTCCACATGCAACGGCAGGAGCTCGCGCGGTACAGCCGGCAGCTGATCCTGCCGCACTTTGGCGCGCAGGCCCAGCTCGCGCTGAAGCATGCGCGCGTGCTAGTTATTGGAGCAGGAGGACTTGGGTGCCCCGCTGTGCAGTACTTGGCCTCGGCAGGCGTTGGTACGTGCGCCACTCTCACGACAGGATGGATCACGGTGATGGACGCAGACACTGTGGAGACGAGCAATCTTTCGCGGCAGATCCTGCACACCGATGGGCGTGTCGGGACGAACAAGGCAGCCTCGATAGCTGCGGCCATCGCACTCTTGCAGCCTCATGTGCATGTCGAGGCGGTCGCGTGCGTGCTGAGCGCCGACAATGCACTGACGTACGTGCAGCAGCACGACGTGGTCCTCGACTGCACGGACAATGTCATGACGCGGTACCTGATTTCCGATGCAGGTGTACTGTGCGGAAAGCCTGTCGTCAGTGGCGCGGCGCAGGGATACGAAGGCCAGCTGATCGTGCTGCATCGGCCGCTGCCCGACGGACGGCGCGGGCCCTGCTACCGCTGCCTATTCCCTGAGGCGCCACGGCCCGAGCACACGCAGAGCTGCGACGATGGCGGCGTGCTTGGGTGCGTGACGGGCATCGTCGGCACATGGCAGGCGCTCGAGACGATCAAGCTGCTCACGGGGCTGGGCGATACGACGCCCAGTCTGCTCTTTTTGACGCCCATGAATACACAGGCGGCGCGGTGCGTTCGTGTGCGACCGCGGCAGACACGTACGTGCCGAGCATGCGGCGACGCCGAGCAGGTGCCCAACAAGATCGTGCGTCTCCCGGACGAGGACTATGTGTCGTTCTGTGCGTCGCAGGTGGCGCCCATCCGCGTGCCAAGCGTTGGCGTGGACCGTGTGCGGGGCACGGACGCCCTTATCGTGGATGTGCGCCCGTTGTCCGAATTTTCCATCACGTCGCTCCCTGGCTCTCTCCGTACGTCCCGCCACTCACACAGACATGGACTGGAACACGATGCGCCGCGATATCCCGGGCGCCCGCACACGCATCACAGAGGCTGCGCATGGGCGGCCCATCTACGTCGTGTGCCGGCGCGGTAACGACTCGCGCGCGGCCGTACAGCAGCTTGACCTGCCGCAGTGCTTCAATGTTGCAGGCGGACTGCGCGCGTATGCCGAGTACGATACCTCTTTCCCTATGTACTAGAGGGTGGCTGATTCAGATCTCTCTGCAGCACGTCGAGAACGAGTGGGTCCATGCTGCCGAGCGCCTGGTGCAGCGTGTCGCCCTGGGGCGTGCCTGCCGGGAACTTGGACAGGACGACGTTCATGGCGTTGGCGAGGCATGGGCGCAGCGGCACCACCTGCACCGCGTCTCGCGCACGCAGGGCCGCCGCGCGCGCGGCCGAGGGCGAGTCGTCTTGCAGGGCCCCACCGAGTTCGTCGCCGAGGAGGAGCTCGTCCTCGTCGCCCATCTCCAGCGGCCGCTCCGGCGACGCTTCGCGCTCGTATACCTCTGCACGGCCCTGTGCATCTTCGACGACTTCGCCCAGCAGCTCCGTCCATGCGCCAAGGATCGATGGCACGCAGGTCAGCACGTCCGTATCCTGCTCTGTAGCGCCTTGCAGGATGCTGGCCATCGCAAGCGCAAGCAGCTTGCGCGGACGCACGAGCGCCATACTCTGCTCGTAGCTCACAAGCTTCTCGAGCAGCGCCGGCCACGCCAGGCCACTGTCCTGCTGACGGCTCGCGCGCACCAGCTCGTGGAAGTAGGGGTGCGGCAGATACACGGCCAGGCGCGCGACGACCACGCCAATGTGGCAGCCCATCGCGAACGACTCTTCACGAAGGAGCACCGAGAGCAGCGCCGTGCCCAGGCCCGTCGCATGCAAGATGTGAGCGAGCGTGCGGAGGCTGTCGGTATCGAGCACTCGCACATGCGTATCGAGCGCATGCAGCGGTCCAAGGAGCACAGGGCTGTCCGGCACGCTCAGCACACTCTCGAGCGCCGCGTACATCGCGGGCGCATACGTCTGCAGCGTCTCGGTGGGCGCCAGCGCCACCGACTCCTCCCACACGCGGCACACGAGCGGCCCAAAGTCCGGCTGTGTCACGTGGGGCGCCGCGAGCTCCAGGAGCGGGATGAGCGCCTGCGTGAGCTGCGGCGACGCTTGGAGCGTGCGTGCCCAGAGCAACAAGGCATCGTAGCCGATCAGTGGACTGAGATCTGGCTCCAGGCTCGCGCGCACAACGTACGCGACGAGCGCGTGCAGATGGCCAAGTAGCGGCTCGTCCTGCAGGCGCGGCGCACACGCCTCGACCAGCTTGCCCAGACACTCGAGCAGGCTCGGCTTCGCTCGTGCACTCGGGTCCTCGATCGACCACAGGCCCGGGAGCATCTCGGCGACGGCGCTGGCGTACGGCAGGATACGTGGGCCGACCCGCTCAATGATCACGGCAAGTGTCGAGGCCACCGTGCGAATACTGTCCATCTCCTTCACGTCGTGCACAAGGAGGTGCATGAGCGCGGCGATGGCGTCACCGAGGTACGCGGAAAACACGTCGGCATCAAACTCGAGGGCGTCTGTGAGCGCCGAGAGGGTCCGCGCCGCTGCCAGCCGCACGGCCACGTCCGTGCGGCCAGGCACATCGGCCAGCAGCTGGACCAGCACGGCATACGCCGCCGGACGCACCGGCACCCAGACAAATTCGCTCCACTCCCACAGAATCCACGCGATGCGGCGGCGCACAATGAGCCACGGCGCACCGAGGCCCTCCATCGCGGCCTCGGGCAGGAAGCGGTCGCGGATGGCCTGGGCCATGCGGTCGTTTGTGCTTTGCGCCTCCTCGTTCAGCTCGCTGTCCAGTCGGTCGCGGCACAGACCGAGCGCCGTGTACAGCGCATCGCGCGCGACGGCACCCTCCAGTGTGGTTGGCCACTGCGCCGACGCCTCAAACTGCGCCCACACGTGCTCGGCGACACTCGGCGCCTGCCGCTCGTCAGGGCGCATCGAGTAGTCGGAGAGCGTGACGAGCAGCTGCTCCGCGGCGGGGCGGATATCGAGAAAGGCGTCGCCTTGTGCCTCCTCCACGGCAAACGTCTCTGGTGCATCCTGCCAGCGCTCGAGATCTGACGGCGTCAGGCGCAGGTACGTGCCGAGCAGCGTGTCCGTGACCTCCAGCTCCCTGACGGTGCCTTGCTCGCCGCTAAAACAGCTTGTGGAAGGACGATTGCGCTTCCAGTGGCCCAGCGATACGCGCAGCAGCACGAGCGACAGCACAATCCAGCGGTAGGGGTACATGATAGCGTCGTCGTCGTCGTCGCGGCTGAGTGCCACACTGTTGCTTTGCGCAGCGCTCTTGAGCGTGTTCCAGTACCACTCCACGACGTCGACCCACGCAGGCCATGTAGAGACGTGACTATGCAGCTGCGTCACGAGCGCGAGGTGCAGCTTGGCGTACGCCATCATGTGCTTGGTGAGCGCAGCATCAAGCGCGGCATCATGTCCAAGCAGCTCTGCGCGCCGCTGGAGGACAGCGGAAAGCTGCGACGGCGTGCAGGCAAAAAAGTTGAACGCCAGGTTGGGCCGCGCGACTTCAGATACTTTCGAAGCAATAATACCGTTGTCGGCCATCGCGAGGCGGTGCAGCACCTTGAGCAGCAGGTGGCTCGCTCGCACGCGCTCGACGGTGCCAGGCTGCGCGGCCCACACACGGACGTCTTGCGCAGCAAAGGTATCTTGAAAGAGGCGCTCCAGTACCGGCTGCAGCGCAGGCAGCAGCGAGCGTGCCAGCTCGGCCATGCGCATCTTGCCGGACAGGACACGCACCGAAAGAAACTCTTTCAGGCACTGGCGAAGCACATCGGCGGCAATGAGCAAGACGCGCGTCGGGGGCGCCGAGTGGGCGAGGGACCCGGCCTCGGCGGCATCATGGATTGCCGCGCCAGACGTCTCGATCGCTGCCTGCAGCGTCGGCACAAGGTCCGGCCACTCACTTGGGTAGTCCGTACGTGCGAGCTTGCTGATGGCCACGGCGGCCTGCACGGCCACAGCACGGTCTGGCTCGTGGAGCACACGTAGCAGGCAGGCGCGGATGCGCTCTTTGGATGCCTTACTGATAGTGACGCTTACGCGGTTCACGACGCGTGTGCGCCAGTACTTGGTGATGCCATTCTTGAAGCGGATGATGGCCAGCTGGCGGAGCGTCGTGCCTGGTGCCTCGCTCGGATCGAGCGCGATGCGCAGCAGCTCCTCCCAGAACGACGAGTCAGTCTCCCATGCATCGAGCTGTGCCTCGACACTCTGCAGCGTCTGCGCATCGGACGCAAAGGTCGCCGCAGCGAGCGTGTCGCGCAGCGCTTGCGCACTATAGGCGACGCTCATCTCGTCAGACGCCTTGCGCAGTGGTGGCGATGTGCATCGGGCCCGATCAACACCTACTCAACTACCTAGGCCCCCAGCGGCTCGTTCGCGAGCCACGTGTTGAGCAGGCGCAGCGCCACGGCCGGCTGGTCGTGCGGCACCATGTGGCCTGCGCGCTGGATCCATGCAAATGTGAGGTTGCCGGCACCGGGGCCAGCCTGGATCGAATAGCCGACCTTGCGCGGCTTTGCACCATTGTCACTCGGCACAAACAGGGGCGTCTGCGTCGCGTTGTTGATCTCGTTGTGGAACACGTTCGGGAAGGCGAGGACCCACTCGTGGATGCCGATCGCGTTGCACATAAAGTCGGCCTCACCCGCATACGCGAGCACACGCACGCCGTCTGCCAGCAGCGGCTCTAGCAGGAGCGCGCTGTTGTGCATCGAGTCGCCCTGCATCATAAAGTCTGCGTTGACTTCCATGTTGCAGCTCTGGAACTCGACCTGGGCGGGCACACCCAGCTGGCTCTTGATCTGCGGCGTGTTTAGCAGTGTCTCAATGTGGCCCATCTCGGGGTAGCACAGCGAGCCGTCCTGCTCACGGTCGCACTTGCGCCGCACATCGTACAGGTTGACACCCGTGTCCTGCGCGGGCCCGTACAGACTACCCCAGCAGTAAAGCCCGGCCGGCACACACGACAGCGGCGACTCGAACTTGGAGCACATGTCGATCAGCATAGAGCACACGTGCGACTTTTTCTCGAGCTGTTCACACACATCACTCGAGGGGTCGAACAGGTGGTACTTGTTCGCCGGCGAGCACGCATACTCGACCACGCTGGGGAACTGCACCGGGGGGTCCGTCAGACCATTGCCGATCATCAGCGACTCCAGACGGATCGGGCGCGCATCCGAGTGCGGTGCCAGCGCCAGCTCCTTGTTGCGGCGGTGGATCTCTGCACCAATGTGGGGCGCATAGTGACCACCGTACGACTCCGCCGCTACCGTGAAGGGAAGGTCCGCATACTTGGGGTAGCTCGCAAAGAAGAGTTGCAGGAACGCATACACATCTTCCGCCGACTTGCTCGAGGTGTTGATCTTCTCCTTCGTGTCCGAGTACGAGTAGCCCACCTGCAGCGGCTGGTCCAGGAATAGGAGGTTCGCCTTGGTGTTCCACGAATACTCATTGTACTCGGTGTTGAAGCCCTGCTCTGAAACCCAGCAAGGCCCCAGCTCGAACAGCATGCCTGTGCTCGACGAGCAGCCCGGGCCACCGTTCAGCCAAAGAACCAGCGGATCCTCTGCGGGGTTCGAGCGGCTCTCAAACAGAATAAACCACAGGTGTGCATCCTCACGAATGTCCAGGTAGCCCTTGATCTGCTTCACGCCGGGGTCGCAGAACTTGGTCGGCTTCTCCTCGTCATCATCCATCGCAATGCGGAGCTTGTAGTCGGGGAACGAGGGGTGCACCAGCTTCTGGTAGGCAATGCCTCCTTTTGTCTCGATACCAGCCTTGAGCCACTCCACGGCCTCCTCAGCGCGGTGAGGCACCCAGTCGCGAAGCGAATCCGACGATACCGGGCTAGGGCGATCTAGCAAGTGGAAGGCGTGCTGTGCCGAAGACAAAACACGGTCCATCACGACATTGAGCATGGCAAAATGCGCATGAGCGCACAGACTCAGAAGCAGCACCGAAAGCAGCACTGTCAGTCGAGCCATCGTCGTACGTTGCCACCCAGCGGCCCCGCCGCAATCGTGCAGCGGGGCCCCTGCGTTGCTCATCACGTGAGCTGATGGCGCCAGTGGCCTGCGCCGCCTGCTTAGCCTCCACGCGGCCACCGCGAGACCGTCGGGTCACACGCATGCCCGGTGGCACATCCGAGGCGGTACGGCAGGGCGTGGCGGCTCCTCGTACGCCCATATCCACCATCGATCTAACACTGGACGATGACGATGACGAGCCCATCCTGGTTGAGACGCGTGTGGTGCCCACGAGCTCCTCCAGCTCTGGGCCACTGACGCATGCGAACCAGCCCAGTTCATCGCAAACAACTCTCAGCGAGAAGCGCGAGGACTGGGATCTATTCACACCAGTACTGTCCACGACCAAACCGTGGGTGTGCCTGGGGCTGATATATCCGTCCGTGCTGTGCATGTACGGTGTACCACCCGAACTCCGACTGGAGGACCCAGACGACTTGCCGCCCGTCGATCCAGCGTGGACCCACAATGCGTTCTGGGGCGAAAAGGGATTCAGACCCGTCTGCATTCATGCCAGTTTATCTGCGGCCCAAAGGTCGACGCCCATGTCCCATTTCATAAAGACACAGCAGCGTCTGGACATGGTTGTATCGACGCTGCAGCCTGGGCGCGAGAGCGCACAGCCGACCATATTAAACGAGTATGGTCGAGTAACGGAAAAGTTTAGCAAAATCTTGGCACCGTTTATGCAGTCGCGCACTGTGCATTGCGTGTCGCGTGCCAAGCTCGTGAACAAGCTCAAGGCGCGCGTATTTTCGCAGTATATCGAAACACTGGTGTTTGTGCGCACCGAGCAAGTGGCCAACGTATCTGAAGCTCTCGTCCAAGAAGATATTCTTCTCGAGATACCTAGCGATTACCGACCGAGCGACTTTCCCGATGCACCACCGCTGTATGTACCCGAAGTGCATCGCCAAGGCACAGAAGATGTGGACGACAGCCCCGCTGCGATCTCACCGCAGCGAATGAAACGATTCCACAGCATGATACCCGCTGTGACTTCACGCGAGCACCTGCAAGAAGAGTCTGGTACCTCCTCTGTCGATGCCCTGTACAAGGTGCTGCAAACACACGAGCCTCTTACGGAAACGGAGCCGTCCCCGCTGATCCGCACGCCCCTTTTTTCGCACCAGAAGCAGGCACTTACGTTTCTCCTGGGCCGTGAGCGTGAGCGGCACTGGGATGAATTGCTGCAGCCAGATGCTCCGGAACACCTATCGCTGTGGGTCAGCGAAAAGTCGCACGAGAATCAAATTGACGTCTTCCGCAACATGGTGTCTGGTGTGAAACGACGGTCCAAGCCCCAGCTGTGCCGCGGAGCCATTCTTGCGGACGATATGGGTCTGGGAAAGACGCTCACGACCATCTCACTGGTCGCCTCTACGTTCGACGAGGCGCAGAGATTTGGGTCGTCACCCCTGGAGCAGGACATGGACGACGATGAGCCAATGCTCATTGGCGATTCGCGGAACCGACGCTCGGCGGAGCAGGCTCGCCGTGAAGAGCTGCGATGCCGGAGCCGTGCGACGCTGCTTGTATGCCCCCTCACTGTGATTGCAAACTGGGAGACCCAGATCCGCGAGCACTGGCGTGTGGATCAGCAGCCCAACGTGTACATATACCATGGATCCGGCCGAGTGACGGATCCGCACATGTTGGCGGACCACGACGTGGTCCTCACCACGTACTCTACGCTGGGCAACGAATTTAGCCACCAGACCACATGGATAGCCGCCGCTGGACGTGCGGACGATGAAGAAATGTCTGAATCGAAGCGGCCGCGCGTAGAAGCGCCGAATACGTGCCAGCGGATCGAGTGGTTCCGCGTGGTGCTCGACGAGGCCCATATTATCAAGGAGGCGCGAACGTGGCAGGCCAAGGCTGTGTGCAATCTGTCTGCGTCGCGGCGTCTCTGCCTCACGGGCACGCCCATCCAAAACCGCATCGATGACCTCTATGCGCTCGTTTCGTTTTTGCGTCTAGATCCGTTTATGGACCGGGCGGTGTGGAGCCGTTTCTGTGGGGACCGGCGCTACTTGGGCCTGAACTCGCGGAGTTCAGGGGTCGATATCGACCCGGAGAGTCTCACACGTGTACAGACGATCATGAAGTTCTTGACGCTGCGGCGCATGAAGACGGATGCCAAGCCGGATGGTACGCCCTTGCTGGTCCTTCCGCCGAAAACGACCCGTATCGTCACATTAGACTTCCGAGAGGACGAGCTCACCAAGTACAAGGAGCTTCACTCGCAGTTCCGTGACGAGTTTAACGTGTATGTGGCCAAAGGCACTGTGGGCCAGAACTACGCGACGATCTTGCATGAGATTTTGCTCCTGCGTATGATGTGTGATCATGCAGAGCTGGTCGACGAGAGCATGCAGCAGCAGCAGCAAGAGCCCTACGAGATGGCCGACCTGTCCGAGACGATTCGCCGGTACGGCCTGAATACGGCACGGGCGCTCACGCTCTTTCGCACGTGGGCGTCTAGTGCGATGGCCACATGCTCGATGTGTGCGTACGACTTGTCGCAGGACGACAGGGACCCAGCGCGTGCACCTGTGGTGACGCGCTGCGAGCACATTGTATGCTCAGCGTGCTTCCAGGCACATATGGGCACGCCCCAGTGGCACACACGGCGACAAGGAACATGTCCATGCTGCCACACGGAGCTGGAGCTGGACACAGACGTGGTCAAACTCTCGTCTGAGACAATGCAGCCGAGGATGCCGGAGGAGCCCACGCTTGAGTTGACTCCCCGCCAGATATTCCATCCGGATGACCCTGGCACATGGCCACCGTCGTGGAGCACCAAGATCCGTGCGCTAATCAGTGATCTACTTCCATTTTCGCGCTGCAACATGTACTCGGAGCTGTATGACGCCAAGGCGCCGATCCTGGACCACTGTGCCGTGACCAAGGGCGACAAGGAGCCCCATGTCGATGTTTGCACATGCGATCCGTCCGCGAAGCGCCCGCTGCCGATCAAGTCGGTGATTTTCTCACAGTGGACACGTATGCTACAGCGCGTGGGCCATGCACTCATGCATGCAGGTATCCAGTACCGACAGCTGGATGGATCGATGAGCCGTGGTGAGCGCGAATCGGCCATGGCCGACTTTCGCGACGAGCCTCGCGTGGAGATCCTCCTTATCAGTCTGCGCGCTGGTGGCTTTGGTCTCAATCTTGTGTCGGGGTGCCGTGCGTACCTGCTCGATCCGTACTGGAACCCCGCTGTGGAGCAGCAGGGGCTCGATCGTATCCATCGAATGGGGCAATTGCGCCCGGTCATTATGACCAAATTTGTTATGCATCAGAGCATCGAAGAGAAGCTGCTGGCACTGCAGGAACGCAAGATGGAGCTGGCCAATTCTGTTGGGCAGCCCACCGAGGACCGGCGCCAGGCGCGCACGAAGGAGTTGCAGCTCCTGCTCTCCTAGTCTCTGTACATTACTTTCCTAGACGCAACCCCTTATGTACTTTCTCGACGTCCCGGAACGTGAGGCTCACACGTCGCGTGCGCTGCAAAGCGCCGCGCTCACAGGCCTCGCGCCATGCGCCGCCTAGTGCCTGTTTGTTGGCGACGCGCGACAAGTGCACTGGCTCGTCCACGTCGCGCTCAGCAATGCCATGCAGGAACTGGGTATAGGCATCGCTACAGGTGATCAGCAGGCTGCGGGGCTCCTGCAGGAGCGAAAAGACAGGCTCCGCCGCGCATGCCTCTCCAGGTACGTGCGTGTAGATGTCTAGGAGTGTGTGCCCTTGCAAGCTGATCGTTGCCACGGCAGGAAAGTACGCCGGGCCGTCCGTGTGTGGCAAAATGCCCTCGCCTGGCAGGTACTCGTTGACAAGCTGGGTCAGAGGCACGATACGTACACAGTGGTTCGGGGCGGCATGCCGGCTCTCACGGAATGCACCCGTCGCTGCAATGCGGCTAATGAGGTCGGGGTAGGCCGTCACATGGGCCGGCAGGGCGGCCGGCAGCAGCGCCCCTGTGCGCTTGGCCAGTTCGCCGCCCCACTGCTGCAGGCGCCGGTGTTTGAGCTGCTTCCATTGTGGACGCGGCGCACTGTCGATTTTTCGACAAAGGTAGGACTCTTCTTCCTCTGTGATAAAGTCTCGCACGTAGAAGAAGCCGCCGCGATCGGTCGTGTGCGCCTCGGCGACGCGTGCCGCGGCCAGACTGCCCATGAAAGGACGGTGGAGGTCGTTCGACCCTGAGCCCAGCATGAAAGCGATTACATCTATGTTACATGGAGCGATCCAAGGGAAGCGCCTTGTCAATGTCCATGCCGGTCGACACGGGGTCATCGACACACGCTCCTGAATGAGAAAGCAGCATAGGCGTGTAGGACTGTACGACGGGCGATAAACCCGGCGCCTCCGGTTGGATCGAGTCTTCCGTCATGAGCGAGGCCGACGTATCGGGGGACGACGTGTCACGCGTGTCCGCTGCCTGCAGGATCTCGGCCAAAAAGGCCACCTCGTCCTCCTGAATCATCGAGCCACGGATCCGCACCACTGTGCGATCAGGCTCGAGCATACCGTTGTGCGGTGGCTCGTAGTATTTCGAGGGCGGCAGTGGGTACGGCGAGGGCGGCGCTGGGCTGTCAGAGCCTAGCGAGGGAAGCTGGTCCAGCTCGGTGGCCTGCAGGCCTCGGCACATCCAGGCGCGCACCGCAGCGAGCGACGGCATATCGACAATCTCTGCCGCCGTGGGTCGCATAGTCGGCTCGGACTGCAGCATGGACGTGATCATCGACTGCATCGCCGGGCTCAGACTGTCCAAGCTCACATCCGAAAAGTCGTTGCATCGCAGCTTGTGCCACGGCTCGCCATTGTCAGGGAGCTCCACGCTGCACGCAGCTTCGAGCATGATCAAGCCCAAGCTAAAGATATCAGCAGGCTTGCCGTACTTGGACTCAAAGATGACTTCAGGCGCAATGTATTCGCGATCGCCCTCGCGTTCCAGAGCCATCACGGGACTCGTATGGCGCCCACGCATCGTGCGGCGCCGGGGGCGCTGCACCGTCGCGGCACTGGGCACCATGCCCTGCAACGGAGGCGACTGCGACGTGTCCGACAAGTCGTGCGGAACAAACTTGAGTGTCTCCAGGTGTGCGCCTGCCAACACCTCCTGGGCCGTGCAACGTGGCCAGCGCGTTGCCATGCCAAAGTCTGTGATCTTCAGTGTGCCGACCTCAGTGATGAGGACGTTGGCCGGCTTCAAGTCCAGGTGCAGCACGCCGCAGCGATGGATAAAGTCGATACCCGCCGAGAGCTCCGCCAGCACCTTCCACAGACGGGCCTCGTCCAGCGCCCCCACTTGGCGGCCGTACTCGGCGAGGACAAAGGCCAGCGAGCCCAGTGGACACAGCTCTGTCTGGATAAAGAGGAATCCTTCTTCCTCCCAGGCATCCAGCAGATCAACCACCCCCTCGGCGCCAAACCAAGCGGTCGGCCAGGTGCTGCGTCGCTGCTTCAGCATGCACATCACATCGACTTCTTCCAGGCGGCGCACGCGATCCTTGGGGCCCAGGAATGGCCGCTTCATGCGCTTGACAGCCGACACGTACCCCGTGGCCTTCTCACGCACCTTGACGACTTCACTAAACTCACCCGCTCCCAAGACGCCCTCCACGACAAAGTGCTCCTCAAACTGACTCATGCGCGACTCACGGTGCCGTGCAGCTGGCGCACTGTGCCCGAGCACATGGAGACTGGGCCGAGCGGGCGTGCTAAAGTGCGCGGGCTGCGAGTGGCGCGGCCGCGCCTTGTCCTTGAACATCTTCTGAGGCAGCGGGGACTGCGCGGCCTCAAACCACTTCATATGCTTGCGCGTAGGTGTGTTCGGCGACCCCT
Organism: Malassezia caprae; assembly: GCA_029542885.1. Classification (NCBI taxonomy): domain Eukaryota; kingdom Fungi; phylum Basidiomycota; class Malasseziomycetes; order Malasseziales; family Malasseziaceae; genus Malassezia; species Malassezia caprae. Next base: position 544,916 of record CP119910.1, read on the forward strand.
CAAGCAGCTCGTCCGAGCCGCGCTGGATGGAAAGAAGAGCCCCCGTTTCGCGTGCACCTGTGGGCGTATTTTCGACCCACGCTCGCGTGTAGTCGCGGAGCGGACGCGCGATACTGGACGCGTCAAACGGGAGAGGCTCGGGCGGACTGTCATTCGCGTGCCACCGGGGCGTCGACTGCCGGGGCTGCGACGCGCGCGCAGAAAACACATTGTTCGGGGAGTCCATCGACGACGGCCCGCTGTCGCTGAGACCAGACTCGAGTGGCGACGCAGGCCGAGGGACCTCTTCAAAGGAACGATCACCCTGAGCCAGGCCCACGGGTGCGAAGCCTGTACACCGAGAGCTCTGCGCGGGCTGCTCCGACCGGAGCGCCGGCAGCGAGTCCTGCATGTCCGCGTCAGGCATCGGCCTGATCGGCGATTTATTGGGCGAATCGAACACATCGTCCGGATCCTCTGGGCGCTTGGGCGGATCCAGCGAAAACAAGTCGCGCGGCATGGCAATGCGCTCACTGACAGAGCGCATATGCCGACTGCGACGCACGTGCATGCGGCCATGGGTAGGCCGCATCTCCGACTGCGGAGCGAGCGGCTGCATAGAAACAGGAAGAGAGCGCTGGGAAGACAGGAAGAGAGGAGAGCGCGGTGGAAATGCGCCACCCATTGAGCGTCCTCGCCGATGCATGCGCACGGTCGTGGCCGCGGAACTCATAGCGAGGGACGGCTTCATCGGGGTATCTGGCATCGTAGCCGCATGCTGCGGGCATGCGACATTGAATGAACGGTTGGCCATCGCAGCTTCGACCACCTCGCGCAGGGGGCGAGCCATCGCAGGGGGCTCATCGGTAGCCGCCTGCGAGACAGAGAGCAGAGGTGCAGAGCGCATTGGCTCTAGACCTCTCGCATCTGTTTCATTGCCAGGACGGCAAATATCAGACAGACTAAGGTCACTTCCTAGACTGCGCCGCTTCTTCGACACGAGTCCATTGGTCTTGAACGCGGTCTGCAACGGGCGCACATTGCGGAACGATACAGACGTATTGGGTGTACTCGTTTGTACAGGAGGAACTGGCTCCATGGCCGTCGAGGGCGGCGTTCCCGTGTGATCCATCGCTACGTGATGGCCACCTGCGGAAAACGGATGCGCCGCCAACGCGTGTCGAGGGGACAACCCTGAGGTCAGTGACGCGGTGCGCGCTCCCTTGCAACACGTGACCCACGGAATGTGCCGTAGACGCGTTACCCCAACCCCTGCAGGAGAGCCATTTCTCCAGTGTTGGGTGAAGAAGCCTCTGTTCCTTGAAGCCTCAGTCCCTTCATCGTCATGAGCGCCGTATGTGATACAGAGGAAGAAAAACCAGAGAATGCGACTCAAGCGCCGCACAATGATGAGGATGCGGAAGACATTGTATACCCAGATTATATCAAAATTCCACCTACATCTCCTTTCTCGGAAGCGTGGGGTCAATACCGTCTTGAGATTGAAAACTGCCACTGGCAAAAACCTACAACGGGGAGGGTCGAGGGACGCTGGGTTCGTGCATTATGGGGTAGCGAGCTCTACCAGGAGCGACGTTCGGAAACAACGGGACGGTACGTCTATAACCACTCACGCGACAAGCGCCGATGACATGATCACAGCGACATCCATTACGCTGCCGTCCACACTTCCTATGGACAAGTTTATTGACATGTTCCGGATTGCATGCATGCACATGCGTTTTGTGCACCCGGTGCTGGCTGTCACCATCGAAAAGAATATTTTTAATGTGCCGCTTCTTCCCTGCTTATTGTATGACGAAGTCAAGTCGTTCGAGCAGGTGGAAGCTTGGGCGCGGCGCGCTATACATGTCCATGTCCCGTCGGAGAGCGAAGCAGACCAGGGCATTGAAGAGCGCATCGAAGCGCTGCGGGTGGTTCTGGGCACGCAGCCATTGACATTGAGTGAATGCACCAAGGAATGGCATCTAGTCCTCTCTGGCCATCCAGGCGAAGAGCAGAAAGTGGCTATCCTAGTCTACTGTGCCCATGCCATTTCCGATGCTCACTCGGAATTGCTTGTGATGCGCCAGCAATTGGAGTACCTGGCCAAGCTAGTCGAAGCGCCCTGGCCCCTGCCCCATGAACATGCACTACATCCACGGCAGTTGGCGTGGGGCTCAGAGTTGGAGCGCCTGCCTCGCTCTCTCATTGAGATGCTCGGTGTACCATTCGATGCATTCGATGTCAAAGACGCTGTCCAGCGAGCCGATCTCGTGTTGAAGGCTAGTTCGCTCCGTCTAGACGAAGGACGACCCAAGGCCGATCCCGTACTGACAGAGACAATGCACATGCGCACAATTTTGTCTCCTGAAGAGACATTCGCTCTTCGATGCGCTGCCCGAGCACATGGGTGGTCTGTGACGCAGGTTGTGGATGCTGCGCGCCACATGGCCTACATGGAAGTGCGTCGCGCCTATTTGGAAAAGTGGCGCTTGCGTCCCATCGAGGAGGTGGTACACACAGACTTTTTGGTGCCTGTGGATTGCCGTGGTGACTTTGTGAAGCCATTTTGTGATGACCCCTCGGGATACGCAGGTAATGCCACAGGTGGTTTTGCTACGAGGATCCCCCTCAACGATCCCTACTTTATCTCTGCACATAAAGAACTTGGTGCGGATGAAACGAGACCCTTGCATGAGCTCAGTCAAGTCCAGGTGCTGGCCTACGTCACTGAAAAGCTCGCTGCACAGTATCGCGCGAATATATCCCACAATGTGCAGCGTGCTCGCTCCGCCACACCCCTCTTTGTCTTGTCGGGCATCTTTCTTCCTACGTACCCTGGCGACTCTCTGGCGCCAGAAGGATACAGTTCTGTGGGTATTTTGGACAAACTCCTCCCTCACACCTACGCGCTGCCGGGCCACAAGGAACCCATCAGGGTAGATGACTGGTTTGTGAGTCTTGTCATGTCGCGCCATCTTGGCAGCTTGCAATTCTCCTTCCATATCTGGTCCTTTATGGATTCTTTGCACATGTCCGTCATATACACACCTCATATCGGTGAGCAAAAGACGCGCATCTTCCTTGATACCATCCGCTCCACTCTCAAGCTGTTCATTATGGCATATGAGCAGCATGGAAAGCCCATCCAGATTCCTACCCAACCTCCGACACCTCTGATTCGGACGCCGTCTACACTGTGGGAACGCGCGGCCGCCTGGTGTCTCAGCTGGTGGGCACACTAGCCAAGAACATCATCCAAAAAGTCTTGCATGTCATTTTTCATGGGCGCAGCAGACACTGTTGTAGTTCTGTTGGAGGCAGGTCCTTTCATAGAGTCCAACGTATTTATATCTCGTAAAAAATCGTCAATGTCTTGTGCAGATGACCCAGTTTGAGCGGCTGTGGGCCGTGGTACAAAGCGTACCGAAGTCTGGGTACCTTGCGTGCTGTGTATCTTTTCTGCCGCAGACACTTGAGGCGGCATCACATTGTCAGGAGCTCGATGCTTGCGCGACTTTTGCGACAGCGACACCTGGGAGCCATTTACGCGCCGCCAAGAGGCAGCCGTATAGCCACCTTGCGCCTGTCGCTGGAAGCGCTCTTTTAGCTCCCGTGCTGCCTCTGAATCCTGCTTCTCACGTTGAATACCTTCCCAGTCGACGTTTTTCAAGATCTCAAGTTGTGCCTTGCGCGAAGATGGATCGGCCAGCTCATCGTCACTCTCGTCCGACTCGCTTCCAGGCACCTGGCCTTGCATGCGCGCATCAATGTCCAGCGCTAGCACCTTTTCTTGTAGTTTGGTAATGTCCACATCGGGTTCCGGCTCAGCTTCTTCCTCTGTGTCTGATTGCTCATACCGCCAGGTATTGGTTTTCAGAGGATCGTGAGACACCCTCTCCTCACCCTCCGCAGATTCAACCACGCTGTTATTGGCCCCCGAATTTGACTCCTCTGTCTTTTCTTCAGGAGCATTTCCCGCCTTTGGTTTCGCTGGAATACCATGGGCAGCCTTGTACCTTCTGGATGCACGCGCTTTGTACTTATTTTGTAGGACCATACGTGGAGGAGGGAGTCAAGTTGGGAGCAGTAGATGCGCATCAGGCTTCCACCACCGGTGAATCCTGGTCGATTTCTACGGCTCATCTATGTGTGCTTTAATACTTTGGTGGGCGAACAGGGTACGCGTCAGCTTATGCCATGGCGAGGTGCAGCAGCTTGTCCTGGTTACCTACGCTGATGTATGTGGAGGTCTGGTCGAGTTACTCTCGGCCGAACGTTCTGTCCAGCGAGCCGGGCCGCCCAGGCATCGCTCAACGCGAACGCCGCCGTTGCACGCGCCCACACTCTACACATCATGGCTTCTGCTGCTTTGAGTGCTCTTGGATACGCCGGATTTGGCTTCCTGGCTCGCTGCTACGCTCTGGGTATTCAGAAGCGCAACATTTTTGACAGTAAGTGCCTGTTGGCAGTATTTCATACTGACTCTCAGACCTGGGTGGACATCTCGCTTTTGCTGGTGCCTTTGGCGCTATCGGCTACTGGTTGCACGGAGTCAAGAAGTCGCAGGAGCAGCTTCTTGAGAAGAAGCAGGAGCAGCTTCTGGAGCGTCGCAATGCATAAAGCACACCTTTGTGTATGACCTTGCTCTATCGTCGCTGGACGACAGGCGATCCATCAATTCATCGCAATACTAGGACGACACTTTGGCTAAATTGTAGATGGACCAGTCTGCATACTGTCCCTCATTGTAGATGAAACTGCCTCATGCTTTGCACGTAGGCGCACATCGCTCCACTGCCTACAGCATGGACAGCTGCAATAGACATCAGTCCTCTCACACGCTCGCATCGATGAGACAAGACATGCGTTGTATTGGAACAGCGCAGAGTAGTCTACAGGAAGAACGAGTGGTTTTACCACCACAAGAATGATATCGTCCCAAGACTTATATCGACATACCGCCGACGACCATGACATAGCCACCTAAGTGTGGCTTCGGCAGATTTTTTGAAGGTGGATGACGCAAACGCACTTAGGCGGACAGGCGCTGCTTCCTCTCGGCCAGACGCTGGGCGACCAGGGCGTCGTAGGCGGCCTTGGCCTCCTGCTTCTTGACGATCCGCTCCTTCTTCACGCGGCGGGCGTCACGCTTGCGCTGCAGGCGCTGGGGGGTAATGAGACGCTGGATCTTGGGGGCCTTGGTGTAAGGCTTGGCACCCTCCTTCTTGGGCTCAATGGTGCGACGGATGACGTACTGACGCACATCATCGTCCTTGGTGAGGTTGAAGAACTTGCGGATGTCTGAGAGTCAGTATACCTGCCATCAAGATAATACATACGGTTCGCACGCTTGGGACCAAGGCGCTTGGGGACAGCGCTCTCAGGGTCGGTGAGACCAGGAATGTCTTGCTCTCCCTGCTTCACGATAATGCAGTGCAGGGCCTGAATATCGGGGCCGACAATGCAGCCACGGACGGACTTCCGGCGGCGCTGACCGCTGCGGCGCACACGGTAGCACGAGTCGCCGTCACCGAGGAGCAGACGAACACGCTGAGGCAGGAGAACACCCTGCTTCATAGGGAAACCCTGCTTGTCGTTACCACCGCCAATGCGGAGGACGTAGCCCTTCCACTCGTCACCGAGGGAGTCGACCTCAACGTCCTGAGACATGCGCTTGTCGTAGAAGCAGCGCACCAGACGCTCGTCCATGAACTCGAACGACTTCTGCGCGCCCGTGGCAGGGTTGGCGACGTTGATCTTCATCTGTACAGAAAATAAGTGTTAGCAACAAGATTCCTCGAGGTCTCGCTCAGCTGATACCAACCTTGCGAAGTTTGCAGGTGTGATGTACAGAGAGGCCGGCGTCGCCTTGTCCGAAAACCTTGGGCTGGAATCGTCTGGTCACGTGTTGTATAGTTTCCTGGTATGATCACGTGGATCTATAGAGCCCACGTGAGCAGGCCGGCCTCTGCTGCGAAGGCCGCGCTAGCTTTGTGCTCCTCACCAGCTCAGGTCTTCAACTCTACCAAGAATCTGGTACGTGGAAGGCATGCTGTTGTGCCGTTTGTTGTGGGCACATGATGCTATCTATTCAGCATGTTGCGGTACCTCAGACGACGCAGCAGCGACGATTCATATGAACAAGAACTAACAGAACAGACACCATGGGTCGCATGCACTCGAAGGGTAAGGGTATTTCCTCGTCGGCTCTGCCGTACAGCCGCTCGCCTCCCTCGTGGCTGAAGACTTCGCCGGAGGAGGTCGTGCAGCAGATCGTTAAGCTCGCTCGTAAGGGTGTCACGCCCTCGCAGATTGGTGCCCAGCTCCGTGACAGCCAGGGTGTTGCCCAGGTCCGCTTTGTCACCGGTAACAAGATCCTGCGTATTCTCAAGAGCGAGGGTCTTGCTCCCGAGATCCCTGAGGACCTCTACCACCTTATTGTATGTGCAACACTGAAGTGGCTAACCATAACAGAAGCGTGCTGTGACCGTGCGCAAGCACCTGGAGCGCAACCGTAAGGACATGGACAGCAAGTTCCGTCTCATTCTCATCGAGTCGCGTATCCACCGTCTGACCCGCTACTACAAGACCGTCGGTGCTGTGCCTCCGACCTTCAAGTACGAGTCGTCGACCGCCTCGACTCTTGTGGCGTAAATTTGATGATTCCCTGTGAAAAGCACTTGCGTTAGCTACCTGAAGTGGAATTGTACCCTATGCTACTTGACCACACTCGAGGAGGTGGCCCAGGCTCGTCGCGGCTGATAGTAATCGCTTCCTAGCAGCCGCGGCTGCTGCACATAGACCTCTCTTTGGTGCAGCAATGAAAATCCATTTGGCTTGCTGAATAGCACAAGATAGTCTGCGCGGCTTGGGGCTGCGGCTCGCCCGATCTGACATCGGGCCTGCACGCGCAAGATCCTCACAGCGACTCGCGTTCCGTCCCACCAGCCTGCTATCTCATGCCTGAATATACCCCCCTTTTGTTCTAGGAATGTCGCATGGACCATCGGAGCTATGTGAGAACCAGACAGTCGGAACCCCGCCCCACCAAGCCCCCGATACGCTTGATACCTCGCCCCTCCCTGCCGACACGGGGGTGTCTGTGCGTCCACCCTTGCCACACATCCAAACGGCGATGAGAAAGGACTTGGCCGAGGAAGATATGCTGGATGTAGAGCCCCTAACTCTTCCCAGCGTCCTTAGTCCCATCCAGAGAAAGTTTCCTGACGACGCGGCGCCGCCAGTGTCGACGAACAATCCGCCCGAAAAGATACCCAGAGGGCATGACGACAAGCAACAGTCCAAGCCCCGGAGTACGCGTGCCTCGAGGCCGCCGTATCTGAAGCTGCCACCTGAATGGAAACAGAGGCACCCGGCCCTCACAGTCTCTGCGGTGCTATCGCGCTCAGGACAGCTGCATCCGCTGCCGTCGCGCCATGGAAGCACCGGTGAAGCCCCTGCACCCTGGAACGACTATTTCCAGACATGGGAGCCAGAGAAGCCACCCCCCGAGCAGGTTACGAACGAAGATACCCTACTGTCCACGCTGCCCGCCACCGTTCGAGAGCTTGTGCGCACGATCATGAGTGGCTCCGGTCAAGGGACCAGCACGCAACGGGCGGGTCGGCACCACACGGGTAGTGCTCTTGAGGCCATCGGTGCGCTTTTCCTTCGCCAAGACAGTGGTGGACGCCTGGCGCAATTAAGTTTGAACCGCAGCTGGTCCAGGTCGACGTCCTCCTCGAGATTCAGTCTTCCGTATTGGCTCTTTATCCCAGAATTGGGCCCCTGGATTCCATCCTTGCACCAGTGGCGTGGGCGCTGTGTCTCGTGGGTGCGCCGCCAATGGGAGGGCAACCAGCGGCGCCCGCTGACTCCGGCGGTGCCAGAGAGCGAGCACGATCTTCCCGGTACACCCCTGATGATGCCAGGCGGCTTTTCGCTGGACAGCGATGAGTTACAGATGCTGCCACCGCCCCTTCTAGATGACAACAGCGATGCACACAGCTTCGAGGGCCTGCTGGGCGTGCGTCGCCTGCGTGAACAGCAAGCACGGAGCCAGTACCTTGACCAGCTGCGTCTCGCGAACCGACCCGCGCACCGCGTGGATACCTTTACAGCCTTTTTCAACTTTGTGCGGTCTGCCCAGGCTTCCGAGTCACGCCGTTCCAAGACGCGCGGCCGGGACGCGCAAGTCCATGGGCCCAAGCTACCGGAGCTATCACTCGCGCAGCGCAGGCACTCTGCATCGTCAACGAAAGAGGAGGCGGTGACTACAGCTCTCCCTGACCGCGGTGTAGCTACGCGTCGCTCCGCGCCAACGCTGGCAGGAGAGAGCCTAGCGGAGGATGCCGCGGCATTGGACCTGTCCGAAGACGCATCGCCATCGCCCAGGGCCAAAGAACGGCTGACACCCTTTTCCCTGCTGGAGAGTTCTACGCCTCTGCGTGGCTCGCCCGCGTCCCATACACCCTCGCAGAAATCGGAGGACACGACGCCATCGTGGACGAACGAGGCGAGGCTGAGCGATGTGTGGGTGGCTGTGTCTTTTATTCTGGTCTGTGTGACTTTCGTCCCCGACTTTGTCGTCTTTGTCCTTGCGCATATCGTCGATGTGCTGATAGAGGCGTACGAATGTGCCTCGTACCTGGTGTGGTTCGTGGGCTGGGTATGGAAGAATGTGACGGGCCAGACCATCTTGGGGCGCATTGTGATTGACAGTTACTTTATGTTCCAGAGCGAGTGGGAGCATGTGGTCCGCGAGGACCACGAAGGCACTGGCGATCCCATGCGCCGCCTCCTGGGCATTCCTCTGTTTCCGCGACCACGTGGTCTGAGCACGGTACAAGTCTTGCGAGGTCTGCTCGAGCTGGCGTGTATTCAAACCGTCACGCGCATGCAGTATGAGCGGGAAGGCGCCGGTCTCGCGCGACTCTCGTGGCAGCGCCCTGTGTCGCCAGGGCCGTCGCCCGACGCAAAGCCACGCGATGACGCCAGCAACGACGATGACGACGACGACGACGAAGATCTGCTCGTCACTAGTCAGTCGATGGATATTCTCGAGCTCTCGCGTATCCATCCAGACGAGCGCGAGCATGTCTCGTCCCTGGACGCGGCGGCCATCCTCTGGGACGAGGACGAGGCAGCCCTTGTGCGCAATATCAAATGGGCGAGCCAGCTGGCCATGTCAGCGTACGGACTGCGTGTGCTGATCGTTGATCTGCCGCCCGTGTTCACGCCCTCGGGGCGACAGCTGCCGCGGCAGACGTTTGCGCACCTGACGCGTCTGGATGCGGACGATGTGCTCCATGCAGACATCCAGACACTGGACATGGAAGCGACGTACCTACCTACCTTTTATGTGGTGCGTGACCTGAAGCGCAAAGTTGTGTGTGTGGCGGTGCGAGGCACCCAGAGCTTTGCTGATATTGTGGTCGATCTGGACATGAAGACGGAGGACATCACCGCCACACTTGCCGAGTGGCGCGGCATGGAAGTGGACGCGAGTGCGGAGCGGTATGCGTACCATGCGGGCATCTGGCGGGCCGCCAAGACGCTCGTGTCGCCTCAGTCTACGCTGTTCCGGAAGCTATGTGAGACGCTGAACGAGCACAAAGACTTTGGCCTGGTGTTTGTGGGTCACTCGCTGGGCGGGGCCATCGCGAGTGCAGCGGCGATTCTGCTCTCCGAATACCATCTGGAGAGCCCTGAGGACGATCCGCGACGGGGCTTCTGGCGGACCACGGCGCAGGACGGCTTTCCGGCGGGGCGCCCGATCCGGGCCATGACGTTTGGGCATCCGTCCACGCTCTCGCACACGCTGCAGCGGCGCACATCGTATGGGCGCGTTCCCCTCGTCACGACTATGATTCTGGGAAGCGACATTATCCCGCGCTTCGGGCACGGCCAGGTGCGCGAGCTGCGGCGTGTGCTGGGCGCTCTGACGCGTGTGCGTCGCCGCCGTGGACGCGTGTCGGCGCCTGCGCCAACCGACGACGACGACGATCTGACCGTGCATATCTTGCGCCGCTTCTGGGACTGGACGTCGATCTGCCGCACCAAGAACCCCGATGCGGTGATGCTGAACCGCAAGGCGCGGCTCGAGGCGCTCTTTTGGCGGCTGCGTTGTGCAGTCGAGAACGACTTGTTCTCGCAGGCCAAGCAGCGCTTTGATCAGGCCGTTGCACAGCAGGCGCTCGCCACGCACGCGCCGCTCTCGCCCTGGATCCCGGCGTCGAGCCAGGCGGACGTGCCCCTTCACACTTTATCGAGCCGCCGGCAACGCCTGGACTATGCGACGCTGCGCAGCGAAACGGCGCAGGGTGGTGTGCTGGTGCCTGCGGGCCGCGTGGTGTGGCTCTCGAAAGGTGAACTTTATGATATTACGAATCCCATGGCCTTTTTCAGCCTGCCCGACCTGCATGTGAGCATGTTTGCAGATCACTTTCCGGCCGCGTACGAGGAGGCCATCTTGGCGCTCGGGCGTGGGGGTGCATAGCTGACGTAATTTTCGATGAGCAAAAAAAGGGACCGCCACAACCGGCAGGGTACCCGCTCACCATCAGGCTGTCAGCCACGGCTCGAAGAACAAGTCTTCATGCTCGATCCGGCCGGGGTAGCGTCTCAGGCACTGCCTTGTATGCTGCCACACGTCTCGTGCTCGCAGGATCCGTGTACAGATATACACTGCACGGTGCCCTGTGAAGAAACGGGCTGCCACGAGTGTGATGCGTCCATGGTCTGCGCGGCGGACACTACGCTGTGCTTCGACCCGGCATGTACGCTGCCGACGTGCGACCAGGAGGACCATGTGACCAAGGCGCTGACCTTCGGCGTCTTGCCGTGCTCGTGCACGCACGACATGTGCTGCCCGCCGGCGCGCGATTCGGTGCCGCCAGGCCTTTACCCCAGTGATCCGGCGCTGCACTCGGCGTGCACGCCCGCATGCTCGTATGATGCGTACGGCCTCGGCGTCGATGCGAACTGCCACATGCCCATGCACCAGGGCTGGGACCCATCGCTCGCGCATCCTGGCGGCTGTATGAGCATCTGCGACGGATTCGTCGCGCCGACCGCCACATCGTTGGGCCCTGACGACCCATCAGCGCTGGATATGATGTATGCGCGCCAGATCTTGGACCACTGCTGCGCACACTGCCCTCCCAAAAGCGCGCCGCACGCGCCGCACGCGGCCCCGATGCCGGAGGCCAAGACGCCCGCGTTCCGTGCGTCGGACGGCTCGGTATCGAGTGAGACAGCATGCTCGACGCCGGTCTCGCTTGTCTCGCCGCTCTCGTCCCCCAGTGCGCGTAATGTGGCGCTGCGTGGCATGTTCCAATGCCAATGGGCCGAGTGTCAAGTGTGTGTGCCGACGCTCGAAGAGCTGGCCGCTCACGTCCAAAAAGAGCACTTTGCGCAGATGGCCCCTCCGCTCGTCGGCAAGCCGTGGACGCCGGGTGTAGAGCCCATGGTGCCGGCGCAGTCGGCCGCGTGGATGGCGCCGCCAGAGTCCTCGTGGTCCGCGCTGCCGGCGCCCCCGCCGACGCCCAGGGCGCCCGAGTCTGAGCCCCCCCGGCAGCACCGGTGCGGCTGGATCAACTGCACAGAGAGCTTCAGCTCGCATGCCGAGCTTACCGCGCACATTACGCAGGTACACGTCGGCTCGGGCAAGACCGAGTACGAGTGCGGCTGGGTCGGCTGTGAGCGCGCGCAGCAGGGGCGCAAGTTTGCCCAGAAGCAAAAGGTACTGCGGCACATCCAGACACACACGGGCGACCGGCCGTTTGTTTGCTCCGAGTGCAACAAGCGGTTCAGCGAGGCTAACACGCTCGCGCAGCACATGCGCATTCACACGAACGAGCGCCCGTACAAGTGCGACTTTCCAGGCTGCAACAAGGCGTTCAGCGTCGTTGGCAGCCTCACGATCCACAAGCGCACGCACACGGGCGACCGCCCGTTCAAGTGCCCGTACCCCGGCTGCGGCAAACAGTTCTCGGAAAGCAGCAACCTGAACAAGCACATTCGCGTGCACCGCGGCGACAAGCCGTTCCGGTGCCCCGAGTGTGCGCGCTGCTTTATGCGACCAGACCAGATGGCGCGGCACCGCAAGGTGCACGCTAAGGCGCGCGCCGCCGGGGCCCCTGCCGCCCCGGCGCCGGCCCCTGCCGCGCCGGTCGCGGCGCCAGCCCTAGTGGAGGTAGCACACCCATAGCCCTCATGCTGCAGGTCGGCGGGCATCCTGGTACGGTGCATGCACACGGTGCATGGGTCGTGAAAGAGTGCCTGGCCACGGAAGCGCGCTTTTATCACGAGACATGCACGGCGCCACCGAGCGTGGCCGCGGCGCTCGTGGCGTGGATGCCGGCGTGCTATGGCATCGCCGACGAGCAGGGGCACTGGCTGCCAGGGTGGCCGCGGCGCGCGCTCCCGGCACCGCAGTGTGGCGCATATACGCTGTACCTGGAGAATTTGACAGCGCCGTTTGTGCGTGCGAACGTGTGTGACATCAAGCTCGGCACGGTGCTGTACGACGAGACGGATCCCCATATCCCCCCCCAAAAGCGCGCCAAGATGGAGCGCAAGGCGCGCGAGACTACGAGTGCAGAGCATGGCGTGCGCGTCACAGGGTGGTGCGCATGGGACGAACGTGCCCAGGCTTTTGCGCTCACAGGCAAGGAGCCTGGCCGCGCTGCGCGCACGCGCGAGGATGTGGCCGACCTGCTGCGCCGCGCCCTCGGCACCGACGATGCGCGGCGCGCGCAGCTCGTGCGTACGCACTTGCTGCCACGCCTCGGTGCGCTGCGCACGGCTCTTTCTACGATGCCCCTTTGCATGCGCAGTGCAAGTTTGCTTGTGGTGACGGAAGGCGATGCAGCGACACTGGAGGCGCGGCTCGCGAGCGGCGGCCCTGTGCTGGATGTGCGCCTGATTGACTTTGCGCACACGCGCTGGGCGGACGCGTGCGATGATGGCGCACTCCTAGGACTACAGGTGCTCTATGAGTTTGGCGGCCGCCTCGCCACGTAGCGTCTGGGCCAGCGCCGACCACTTGGCCGCCTCGGCTGCGTGGGTATCGTGCGCTGCAGCAGGCGCGCGCGCCGCAAGTGCGCGCGGAACGAGCGCACACAGCTCGGCAGGGCTCGTGCGGTCTGGGTGCCGCGCGTGCTCGTGCGTCGCGTACTCGCGCACGAGGCGCGCCAGCTCCGTGTGCATGCGCCCGAGGCCCGCGGCAAGCATGACCTCGTGCTCGGGCGTCGCGAGCTCCGTGACGCCGGCAAACAGCTGCGCATACGCCGTGAGGATCTGGGTGAGCGCTTCACATGCATTGCCGCGACTCAGGTCCGTGTGCGACGATACCCATCGGTCGAGGAACCCGGTGCCTGCACCAGGCGCACCAGGCACCGCGGGCGCACCGACCGTGAGCGCCTGCAGCGCCTCGACCTCGGCATTGAGTGCCTTGGCGATCAGGGGCCACGCCTCGAGCACGTGCTGCATCAGCGCCGACTCGAGCTCGGGCATGAGGCAGTGGCGCGCATCCGCGACGCGCATGAGCGCCTGCGTCAGGTTCGCCATGGTCAGCAGGGCAAGCACAGGCAGGTTCGGCAGCGCAAGCACGGCCTGGCGAAACTCGGCCCAGAGGGCCATGGGCGGCTCCATAGCCTGCCGCCACGTCTCGCGCATGACCGTCGCGCCCTGCGTGCGACTCTGCTCCGCAGTGAGGCCCAGCATGCTGGCGGGCGGCATCATCGGCGTGCCTGGTGCGCGGCTCGACTGCATGCCGACGCCCCCAAAGAAGCGTGCAAGGAAGGCGTACTCGGAGCACGCCGTGTCGAGGAACACGAGCGCGAGGGTGTGGAAGAGGTGCTCCGGGCACGTCACGAACGCCGTGTCCTCACTCTGGTACGCGAGCACCGCCGCATCGTCCGTCGAGGGGTGCGCGTACTTTTGGCGCTCGCGCGCGTACACCGCGGTCGGATACCGCGCGGCTTGCGCCACGTGCATCGCCGGCTCGCTCCAGCGGTGCAGGATGCGCTTGAGCTCGCGCACATAGTGGCGGAACGCGACCTCATAGTACAGCCGCACCGCATTCACGTACGAGAGCTGGACTTGGGCCGCGACGCGCGGCGCATGCGTCGCGAGAAAGTGGTACAGCGGCTCATTGTGGGGCAGCACCACCGAGAACTGGAGAATCGGCAGCGTGGTCGAGACGGACGTGCGGATCGGCTCCCAGAGCGCCTGCAGGTGCGTGTAGATCTTCTGGATCATGAGCGTCCGGCACTGCTCCGCGACCGCCGCGACCTCGGCGCGCGCACTCGCAGGGGGCGCCGCCGGCAGAGTCGCCTCGTACGCGGCGAGGACGCGCTGCTGCTCATCAACACAGCGCACCGCATCCAGCCATGCCGGCACGTCCGTGCCGACCACTGTCTCGCATACGAGCCGCACGATGGGCGGCGGCAGCGCGGCCGTCGCGAGCCACTCGGCCAGGGCAGCCGCCTCAGTCTCGCGCTCATCCAGCTGCTTGGACAGCGTATTGGAGCGCTCCTGTAGCTGCTCGAGATGCTCAGAGGCGCGCTGCAGCTGTGCGTGGAACTGCTCGAGCGCCGCACGCATCGTCGCGAGGTCCTGCCGCGACGTGCGCCCTTGCGCTGCGAGCGCTTCCCAGACGGGCAGCCGCGCCTGCACAGCTGCATCGTGCGCATGATCCGCCGCACGGATCTTTGTCTCGTATAGCTCCATGATAGAGGTGCCAGACGCGTGCGTCGCATCCGCGAGCGTCGCCGCCAGCGCCGCTGCGCCGTCCGTCATGGTCGGCGGTGAACGGGCTATGGAGGTGTGTGATGTGGAGAAGCGAGCTGGGTATCTACAGGCCCTACCAGCGCGGCAGGGCGGGCGTCGCACTGCGCAACGACGACGAGAGGTACGAACTGGGCGTGCGTGGACTGGCAACAGGCGCATCGTCGGCCACAGGCGCCGCAGCCTCGTCGCGTCGGTGCGTCCGTGCATCGCGCGCGCCCGCGTACGGCGTCCTGCGCGATTGCGACGCGACGCGAGGACGCGCGGCGGCGGGCGTCGCGCCGCGTCGCGCCGTCGTCGGCGCGCGGGGCACACGCTTGCCATGCGTCGCGGGCGTTGCAGGCACCGCGTTCGCCGTGCGCGACGCGGCCAAGCCCTCGGCCCGCACACCAGCGCTCGTGGGCGCGCGGCGCACACCGCGCGCATTCTCCTTGGCGCCGCCCAGCTGGTCCTGCAGGTAGTCGATAAAGCGCTGGCCGTCCATGAGGAAGGGCAAGCCATGCTCGGCCTCCCACGCGGGAAGCACCTTGAGCAGCTCCTGCTCCAGCTTGGGCTTCTGCACCTTGACCCGCTTGCGCATCTTCTCCTCACGAAGCAGCCGCCCTGGGTCGCCGCGGTTGCCCCGGCCCAGCAGGCGCGAGCCGTCCTGCGCGCTCTCCTCCAGCGCACGTGCCTCGTCACAGATCGCGCGGTACCGCCCGATCAGGCTCAGAATCGGCGCGCGCTGCTCCAGCATCTCGGCGAGGCGCGCGTACACCTGCTCGTGCTCGGCGAGCAGCTCGTCCCAGTCGAACGTGGGCGCATGATCATCCTCACCGGGCAGCGTGACAAAGTAGGCGGGGAACATGGACTCGCGCTCACTCTCGCTCATGAACAGGGCGTCCCACTGCTCCCAAATCTGCTCGCGCGTCTTGAGCACAAAGAGCGCCATGTGCTGCGACTTGAGCGCGCGCATCTTGTCGAGCTCAGTGCGGTACGCCTCGACGACTTGCAGCGTGCTGCCGCGGTGGTCTAGCACGAACGCATCCATCTCTGTCTCGGGCACATCAAAGCGCATCCACAGCTCGCACAGCTCGTCGTAGTAGGATTGGATGCTCGACTCGCGCGCCGTCTTTTCCTGCTCGAGCGACGCACGCAGCGCTGCACTCTGCTCTAGCACCGCGTCGCTCGGCTGCAGGAGCTCTGGCGCGGACGCCTCGCTCTCGTGCGCGGGCAGGGGCAGCGGCTCGCCGTGCGCCTTGGTCGGCGTATCGAGCGCGCTGAGATCCGCGGGCGCAGCGGGAGCAGGCGTCGACACATCAAACTGGCCGAAAAAGGCACCGTCGCTGCTGAGCACGGGGACCTGCTGCGTGTAGTGCAGGATGGCCAGGTGGAATGCGCTCTCGACAGGGTGCGCGGCGAGCGCCGATGCGCGGCCTGCGTGCACGGCGACTTGCGGCGCAATGTGCAGCTCAGACCACAGCTGAAGGATCTCGCTCAGCTGCGCCTCCATTTGCACCTTGCGTGTTTTGTACACTTGCTGGACGTGATGCAGGTACGCCTCGCACTGACGCAGCGTCTCAGCGGACACGCTGCGCAGCTCGCCGTCGTCCGCGCTCGTCGCAGGGGGCTCTCCGCCTGCCTCGGACATGCAAGCATTCAGTGTACGGGCCTGGCCCAGGAGCGCATCGCACTGCTCGCGCTGCGCCTCGTACAGCGACTCGAGGCGCGCCTGCTCCGCGGCGAGCGCGTCGCGCTGCGCCAGCAGCGGCATCGTCGGCGTGATCACCGCCGGCACCGCACCCGTCGCGCGACCGAGGCGCGCGATCCGCTCGTGGAAGTCGGCGCACGCCGCCTGCACGTCGGCGACCTGCGCCTCGACACGGCGCACCTGCGCATGGATCGCCTCGTGAATGCAGGTGGTCAGCGCAGCCATCGCCTCCTCCAGCTTCTCAGGCGCACAGCCGAGACGCTCATGCAGTTGTGCGAGCTCTTGACTCGACGAGTCTATCAGCGCGCGGAGCGTGGACGCATCCATCGCCCAAGCGTGTCGACCGTCGGGAGGAGAGAACACACGCCGCACGTGGTCGACGCGTCGCGTGTGTTTATCACGTGATACCAACTCACGACGTGCCACCGCCGCCGCCCCTCACCACACGGACGCGCCGTGCAGAGAGCGCGATGTCCGACGCGGCGTCCGACTATGGCACCGTCGTGCACCGCTCCGACGTCTCTACGGTGCCCCCCATGTTCCAGCCGGCGTGGAAGGCCACGCCAGCACGCGACCGCTTCACTGGGATGGGCGGCGACATGTTTTCGCCGCTCAAGCTCCAGCAAATATTCCACACACCGAGCCCGTCGAGCCAGGACGAGAACGCAGAGGAGCCGGCACCGCTGGCTCCTGTGCCGTCGCAGCGCGAGTTTACTTTCCGGGCGCGGAACGTGCCGTCCTCGACGCCGATGCCACCACGCCCCGCGTCGCACGGCCGGCCGCCCAGCACGCCGGGCGGCCCGCCTGTGCCGCTGCGTCTCATCCACATGAACGTGGACGCACGCATCCGCAGCGGCCTCGAGCAGCTCGCCGAGGAAAAGAGCCGCGAGGCCTCGCGCGACGAGCCGTCGCCGATGCCCGACCTCGACCTGCGCGAGAGCAAGCGCATGCGCCTCGGCTCGTACGCGCCGAGCGAGCGCCGCTTCCCCCTCGCGTATCGCCACTCGGCGACGCCGCGTGCGCCAAGCAGCGGCTCATTCCCCCGCTCGATCCTTAAGGGCGGTACGGCGTTGGGCGAAACGCCCCGCGGCCCCGCCTCGCGCTCTATTAGCTTTGCGGACCAGTTGCCATCGCGCGTCGCCGAGCTCACGCCGCGCACCGCGCGCCTCGACCACGTGCTAGAGGAGCTGGAGCACATGAACCTCACGCAGTCTGTGCGCGCGCGCCCCGCGCCGCCGGAGACGGAGCGCTCTGTGGTGACGAATGCATCGTTCCGCCTGACCAAGGACAGGCTCGTCGAGCTGCTCACGGACGTGGCGCCCTGGGAGCCCGACTGGGAGACGCTCAAGAAGATTGACCTGCGCGCCCGCCGACTCGAGTCGTGCATTGGCCTCAGCGAGCACCTGCCCCAGGTCGAGGAGGTGTGGATCGACCACAACCTCGTCGCGTTTGCCATGGGCCTGCCGCCCTCGGTCCGTGTGCTGACCGCCTCGCACAACCGCCTCTCGGAGCTCGCTTCGTTCGAGCACCTGCAGCGCCTCGAAGTGCTGGACGTGTCGCACAATGAGCTCACGTCCCTACTCCGTACGTCCATTGACTGACCCAGCCTTCCAGCACCTCCCGCACCTGCGCGAGCTCCGTGCAGACCACAACCAGATCCGCGATCTGCATGGCCTCGGATCCTGTGCGTCGCTGCGCCGCCTGAGCCTCGCGCACAATGCGATCAGCGGCGCCTTGGAGCTCAAGGCGCTGCGGTGGGCCAGTATGGAGCACTTGGCCCTCGCGAACAATGTGATCACGCACCTGCACGGCCTCGAGAGCCTCGCTGCGCTGCGCACGCTCGACGTGGAAGCTAATGATCTCGCAGAGTTCCGCCTCGCACGCACGCTGCCGCAGCTGCGCGTGCTCCGCCTGAGCGACAATGCGCGCCTGGACCACCTCGATGTCGCGTGCATGCCGCGCTTGCGCACGCTGTACGCGGACCGCTGCCGCCTGCAGGCCGTGCAAGCGCTCGATGCCGCGCACGAGCTGCGCAGCCTCTCGCTGCGGCAGCAGAGCGTGCGTCTGGCGCTGCCGCTGGCGCTGCCGGCCAGGCTGGAGCGCCTGTTCCTCGCTGGCAATGCGCTCGGCGCGGTGCTCACTCAAAGCACACTAAGCGAGCTCGTGTATCTGGAGCTGGCCGGGTGCCAGCTCGTGGCGCTGCCCACGGACCTGCTGCCGCGCACGCCAGCGCTCCGCACGCTCAACATGGACCACAACCCGCTGACGACACTTCCATCCCTCGCGCCATGGCACCGGCTCAAGCGCCTGAGTGCCGTGGGGTGCCGCCTCGCGCGCCTCGAGGACGTGGTATATGCCGTGCATGGCCTGCGCGAGCTGTGTGTGTTGGATGTGCGTGCGAATCCGTGCACGCTCAGCCTCTATGCGCCGCTCGTCCTGCCCAGCGAGGGCGCGGCTGATGCACCGGGCGCACACGAATGGGGCCCGCCTGTGCCGCACCCTGCGATTGTGCAGCCTGACGCGGCGGCCGCGCACGAGCAGGCTGTCGAGGCGCGGTGGCGGGCAGCGCAGGCGCTCGCCGAGCGCTCGCAGTTCCACAAGCGCACGATGCTCCTGCCGCCCGAGCCGGCGGCGCCGGCGCCCGAGGCGCCCGGCTCCGAAGGCGTGCGGGCGACGGCGCTCTTCCGCGCGGCGGACACGCGTTTCTGCGCAGCGCTTCCGCGCGCGACGCTGCACAAGCGGCAGGTGTACCGCGGGCTGTGCGGCATGGCGTGCGGTGCGCTCACATGGCTGGACGGCCTGCAGGTCGACGAACACGATGTGCGCCGCGCCGAGCGGCAGCTACGGCATGTAGAGTAGATAGCTAGGACAGGGCCCGGCCCACCATGCGCTCGAGCATGGCCGTCGTAAGGCCTGGACCGTTCGAGTCGAGGCGGCGCAACTCGCCGACGAGCGACCGGTAGACGTACTTGCCGACCATGTCAAACTCGACATTGACGCGCGCACCGACCGGGCGCGACGGCAGCGCAATGTGCTCCTGCGTGTGGGGAATGAGCATGACGGTAAACTCGACGGTCTCGGCGACGGGCGTGCTGTCCTGCTCGCCGAGCGCGCCGCCCGTGGGCGGCGAAACGTCCACGAGCGTGAGCGAAGTGCCGTCGAGCGTCACGTAGCCCTTGGGGATCAAGTAGGGCGCGAGCGTCGAGGGGAGCGGCAGCGTCGCCTCGCCAGCGCGCGGCGGCTCGTACACGAGGCGCAGCGTGAGCGTCAGGGCCGACTCGTTCGGCACGACCGACTGCAGCGTCGCGACGGTATCGACATGCCCCTGGACCATGTGCCCGCCAAAGCGCGTCGTCGGCGCCATGGCCCGCTCACAGTTCACGCGGTCGCCGACGTGCAGTTGGCCCAGGTTCGTGCGAAGCAGTGTCTCTGGTGCCACGTCCACCTGGAAGCACCCGCCGTGCTGATGCAGGTCGAAGCGCGTCACGGTCAGGCACACCCCATTCACCGCAATGCTATCGCCTTCATGGGCGTCGTCCAGGATCACGGCGGCGTCGCCAATCACCAGGGAGTACGAGTTGCTCGTAGGATCGCGCGGGATCACCTCCGCGATGCGCGCCACACGCTCGACTGCGTCAGCCACACGACGTACCCAGCCCGGTGAACATGGTGGAACAGGGCGCATCACGTGGATAGCCTCCTCGACCATGCCGCGCATCCGCACGAGCCGCACGCGTGCGCCACCGGCGGGCTTCGAGGATATTGAGCCGATCCTCGAGGAGTATGAGACCAAGATGCGTGATGCGGAGAACGAGTCGCAGGAGGGCAAGCGAAAAGCCGAGGGCGTGTGGGGCATCCTGCGTGTCACGCACCTGCGCTCCCGCTACATTTACGATTTGTACTATAAGCGCGAGGCCATCAGCTGGGAGCTGTATGACTGGCTCCTCGAGCAGGGCTACGCGGATGCAGCGTACGTGAATGTACTGACGCAGCCTGATTGCCAAGTGGAAGCGCACCGGCTACGAGAAGCTGTGCTGTGTGCGGTGCATCCAGTCGCGCGTACGTGTATTCTACTTATGCAGGATATGAACTACGAGGGATCGACATGTATCTGCCGTGTGCCCCGCGCCCAACTGCGGCCCGGCACGTTTGTCGAGTGCGTGCACTGCGGTACGTTGCCCTGCTGACCCAGGCTGTCGCGGCTGCAGCTCCTCCGACTGATGAAAAGGCCCTTTTTTGCCATAGACTCCACCTCCACCACGTGTTTTGACATGGACGACGATGCGCGGCCCGGGAGCGCCGCCGGCCAGGCCAAGGCCGAGGCGACGTCGCGGCCCACGAGCCCCGGCGGCGCCATGCCCAAACCCGTGGCACTGCAGTCGAACGAGCAGTGGCTCATGCGCGTGAACCGCGACGGCCTGCCGATCTGCCGCGACCTGCACGGCCTCTTTACGACCGTGATCATCTCGCTGTGTGACCGCTGGCCCGATTGGCGGTACCCGCTCGCGTTCGTGCTGCCGGCGCTTGTGCAGCGCATGCAGGCGCTGCAATTTGTCCAGATCGTGCGCGACTCGGCGAACGGCATGCAGAATATGCTCTCACTGAGCCAGACCAAGACATCGTTTATTATGAGCAGCGAGACGGCGATGCGGATCTGCCAAGCCTTTATTGACGCCGCCCTGCTCCAGCGCACAGAAAGCACAGAGGACGAGGTGTATGCACCGTCACCCAAGGGCCTGCACCTGATTGATCGCTTCGTGACACGCCACGGCATCGCGACGCGCAGTGTGAGCAACCTGCTCAACCTGCACGAGCTCTGCGACAAGCTGCTCTTTCTCGAGCGCGACGAGCAGGATGACGTGCTGCTTAGCGACGCCGTCGTCCGCATCGTCTTCCACCGCATGGTCGGCCTCTCACCACGGCGCACCGAGTCCAACGCGCTCGGCATGGCGCTCCAGGCGACCCACGCACGCGACAGCACCGGGCAAATGTATGAGACGGCCCACTTTGCCTCTTCTGAGGCACTTGCGTGGCTTGTAAACTATACGACGCTCGTGTCCGTTGACGAGGCTATTGTGCTCGGAGCACACATGGTGCGTCTCGGCTGGCTCGAGCCAGAGACGGGCCTGCCGCCCACGCGCTCGAATCGCGTGGCCACCGTGCGTGTGGACGCATCGCTGCGTGTCGATGGTGCCGAGTGCGAAGGCACCTTTGTCGAGGGCGAGACGTACCACATCACTGAGCTAGGCGCCACCGTCGCGTGGAAAGTCGACTGGGTCGAGCAGCCGACGACCATGTTTGCAGCCGAGCAGCGCCCACCCACGTCCTTCTTCCAGGGCAATCCGACTAATGTGATGCGCTCCGTGTCGCCGCGCCTCGATGAGTTTGAGGGATACAGCTCCTATGTCGATGCAAATCCCCCTCCCAGTGTGTCGCCGGACCTGGCGCCGCCATCGCGCGCCAACTCGACGCGCATCACACCGGCCAGCCGCGAGAGTGCGCCGGAGGCTGCCAAGGAAGCGCCTGCACCACCCACGGCCAAGCCCTCTTACACGCTACAGGATGTGCTGACCCAGGCGCCCCTGCGGCGCGCGTACGCCTCGTTCCTACAGCAGCGCGGCGAGGGCACATGGCTTCGCCTATGGTGCCACATCGAGTGGTTCCGCTCCGACTGCCGCCTCGCGACGTCGGGCGCGCTCACGTCTGTGTCAGACGACGATCCAACGAGCGCGCTGCCGTCCGAGGTTGTGCAGCCCACAAACGCACGGCCTACGGGCATGGATGGCCCGCAGATGCGCACGTCGCTGCGTGGACTCCTCGTCGAGAGCGCGCATGTGCGGCTGGGCCCCTACGTGGACGACGACGTGCTGGCCGATGTACACGCTCCGTTCGCGGCGGCCTGGCGCCGCTTTGTGGACGCGCCGCCGCTCGTCGACGCTGTGCCTAGTGCCGAGGCAGCGCGCAAGAGCGAGCAGACGCTGGCCAAGCTTCTCGTGCAGTGTGCGGCCGCGCAAAAGCATGCCAAGGCGCAGCTGCAGAGCCCCCTTTTGACGCCCTTCCTCGAGGCCTTGGCGCGGGGGGACGTGTCGCTCTAGGTTTTTAGAAATTCAGAAATGCCCTCCGATACTCGCGGCGGGCGCGTTTCGGCTCCGTTGTAGCACGGTGCTTCTGCACATCGACGGCCTGTCCGTCGAGAGAATGAGTGCAGCGCCGACACCGTCCTCCTTAGCGACTGCAGCCCTGATGAATTGGCGGTGGGACACATCGGCCGGTCCTGGGTCAAGGCCGTGGCCCACGGCCGGGGCGACAGGTTTCGTGTATGATGCTCGCATGATGATGCATGCTACACTGGCCGACGACGTCCATCCCGAGCAGCCGCAGCGGATTGCGTGCATTTTCGAGATGCTCCAGCGCAACGGCTGCATCGACCGCATGGTCCGTATCCCGACGCGCGAGGCGCTGCGGCGCGAGATTGAGCTGGTACACGATCCCCCGCTCTGGGACTCGTTCGAGTCGATCGTGCAGCTGCCTGTCGAGGAGCTCAAGGCATACAGCAAGGACCTGGAGATCAAGTCGTCGCTCTACCTGAATCCGCACTCTACGTTTTGCGCGCGTCTCGCCTGCGGCAGCGCGATGGAGATATGCTCGGCCGTCGCTGCCAGCTATGTGCGCAACGGCATCGCGATTGTGCGCCCGCCTGGCCACCACGCCGAGCCGGGCTCCGGCACGGGCTTTTGCCTGTACAACAACGTCGCGGTCGCTGCCAAGGCCCTGCTCGAGCGGCCGCCCGGCTCGCCGGACCGGGTGCAGCGCGTGATGATTCTCGATTGGGACGTGCACCACGGCAACGGCACGCAGCGCGCGTTCTGGGACGACGACCGCGTGCTGTACGTGTCGCTGCACCGGTACGAAAACGGCACATTTTACCCCGGCTCGACGTTTGGCCACTACGAGCAGGTCGGCGGCGCCAAGGCGCTGGGCACCTCGGTCAATGTGCCGTGGCCGAGCGGCGGCATGAACGATGCCGACTACCTATATGCATTTCAGCGCTGCATCATGCCGATTGCATACGAGTTCAATCCTGACCTGGTGATCGTCAGCGCCGGCTTTGACGCGGCGGCCGGCGACCTGCTCGGCGGCTGCTTTGTGTCGCCGGCGGGCTACGCGCACATGACGCACCAGCTCATGTCTCTCGCGCGCGGCAAGATTGTCGTTGTGCTGGAAGGCGGCTACACGCTCGATGCCATTGCCTCCTCGGCACTGGCCGTGACCCAGACCCTGCTGGGCGAGCCGCTGCCGCCGTGGCCCACGGGCCTTGCCTGCAGCACGGCTGGCGCCGATACCGTGGCCCGCGTCGTCCGTGCGCAGGCGCCCTACTGGACGTGCATGCGCCACTCGCTCGACTATGCGCCGCCGCCACAGAAGACCAGCATCGCTACGTGGGCCGCCAACGAACTATACCTCGATGCTCGTGCCGCGCGCCTGTGGGCCGACTGCCAGATGGTGCCGCTGCCGGCCGTCGGCGAGTCCCTCGCGCGCAACCAGGCGCTCATCACGCCATCGACCATGGTGCCCGGCACATCCACTCTCCTTGTATTTGTACACGATATGGGCACATGGCACGTGGGCGACCCCGACGATCCTCAGCGCCCGCCGCTGTTCCTTGCCGATGCGGCCGACACCATCGTGCAGTGGGCGCGCACGCGCGGATTTGCGTGTGTGGACCTGTGCACGACGCTCCCGGTGCCGGTGCGCCCGCTCCGCAACAGCGAGCGCGAAAAGCCACCGCCGCGTCCTGACGCCCCGCCGCACAAGGCCGTGCTCGAGGCGCAGGCCCTGTACGTGTGGGACAACGTGTGCGCCCTGTCGCCCGCGCAGCAGATTTTCTTTGTGGGCTTTGGCTCGGGGTGCGACGCATTGATGCACATTATCGCGAACCGCGTCGTGCAGGACCGCGTCAAGGCGGTCGTGCAGGTCATGGGCCTGCACCCGATTCCCCTCGTGCCCAAGCAGCGGCAGGAGCTCAAGAGCTGGTACCTCGAGCACTCGACCGTGCTGTGTCCCCACAGACACCCGCTGTACGAATGGAACGAACAGCAGGCCTCTGGCAAGCGCCTGGGGCGCGTGCAGCGCGCCGACGCGTCGGACCCATCGCAGGTGCTGCTGCACGCCACAGACGTGCTTAATATGTGGGTCAACAAGTCTGCGTGACGATCGGCCGTAGCCATGCACCTACGCATGCTCCGTAGCCTGGTCGACCTTGCCTGTCTCGGTAGAGGGGGACGCCACCGCGCCTTGGCGCAGGCCCAGAATCGTATCGAGCGAGAGTGTCGCGCGCTTGCCCCACGCGCCTTGCGTATCGGGCCGAAAGTCCACGTACAGGGCATAGGCATGGCGCTGCAGGGACTCGGTATCGTTCGTGGGGCCCATGTACGCATTCGCCAGTAGTGTCAAAGCGCCCATCACATGCGGCAGCATTTGGAACATGGAGCGGCGCAGGTAGTCAAAGGCGCGCGTCGGCGGCACGACCTCACCAGCATGCAGGCCGCGGTACTGCCCTTGCCGCAGCTGGATCACGGGAATGCGCACCTGCAAAAAGTCCACATGCGGCTGGTTCGTGCTGGTGACGTGCGCGGGCGCCGACTTTCCGAGCGTCTGTGCGCGCATCTCAGCTGTCGTGCTGACGTAGCAGTGCGCAAGGCTGAGCGCCTCCTGCACACGGAAGCCGAGGCACTGGAGCACGACGACGGCCCACGCCGTCATGACCGGCGCGCGGTTGACCATGACGTGCCGCCCCCGCAGCGCCGACTCGTCCAGGACGGCATGAAAGTCAAAGACGTCATCGCTCTCGTCGTCACTCTTGGTGTCCTTGGGCGCATTGCCCCACTCGCGGCGCAGCTGGACCTCCTCGCGCAGCCGCTGCTGCTGGCTCGCACGCTCCGCCTCGGTCAGGCCACCCGCCTCGTCCGCGCGCCCCAGGCCCTGCAGCACCTGCACGACGCGATCGCGCGTCGCCCCCGTGCATGGCGCGCCGATATGCTCGAGCTCAGGCGCAGAAATACGGCGCAGGTGACCGCGGGTGTGGCGCTGCTTCGCGACGAGGGTGCGCACGATGGCCATGGCCTCGGCGACCGGCACGTGCGCCATCGTATGGAGCGCATGGAGCAGACGGGGCAGTGGTATTGTTTGCGCATCGGCACTGTCTGTGGTGTGCGGCACTGAGCGCGCACGCTTCAGTAATGCCGCGGCTCGCTCGGCGTGCGAGGCGGGCCGTTTGGGCGGCATGGCGTCCGTGCGATAGGCGCTGCTCCACTCGTCTCGCAGCCTCCACGATGGCGGTGACGGGGTACGTGTGATGGACTGACACAGCACGGCGCGTGTATCGTCACTGCCTCCGAATGGCATCTCGGCGGTCGCTGCGCACCTACAGAGCCAGCATGGTGCGCAGCCCGCAGGCCCTTGGCGGATCCGATTCCGCCCGTACCGCCGGGTTCATGGCACGGCGGGCACGCAGGCGCCTGGCGAGGCGCACCGACGCACTCTCTGGGAGGTCACGGATGCGGCGCACCCCCAGCATGTCTTTCTCGTGTGGGAAGACACGTCGAAGCCTACGCGCGCGGAGATGGTCCGCACCGGCGTGCAGGCGCCGTCGAGCCGGTGGCATGCGCGCGTCATGAGCGCCGAGTTTCCGACGCTCCTGCGACTGAGCAACCTGCCTGGCCCGCTCGGCTCGGCGGCCGGCACGCCGGGCCCTGGCGCATGGGTGCAGCGCGGCGCACAGGTCCTGCTCGATGGCCTCTCGTTCCACGTGCGGCTGCGTGGGCTGCAGGCGCATGGCAGCGCGCTCGGCGCGGTGGGCGAGCACGACGAGTGTGTGCTGAGCATCGGGAACGTCGTCGTCGGGTCGGACCGCATCGTGGGCGCTATGGTCGAGATCCAGTACCTGCCCCTCACGCAGCTGCCTGCCGACTCGTCGCTCCTTGGCTCCTTGCTTCTCGCGCTCCTGCCGCCTGACCTCGTCCCGTTGCTGGTGCCTATCTCTGCGCCACTACCGCTCACACTACCGACCGTGGTGCCCCGCACGATGCTGCCGGCCGCCGTGCTGGCCGAGATTGTGCCTGCCAGCACACATGCGTGGCAGCAGGGCGCCACCGCAGGCGCGCCGGGCGCGCCGGGCTTTGCTCCCTGGGACGCCGACGACGCCGTCCCTGATGCCCTGGGATGGACGCCCCTCGAGGCGCGGCGGCGGATGGCCTATGTGCACCTTTCGCTGCTGCGCGCCGAGGGCCTCGCATAGCGACATAGGGTCCGCCCAGGACCAATCGTGGCGTGCCTCCACCTGCGCCTGCGCGCGCCTTGCGGCGCGTCGCGTCCGCTGCGGCGGCCGAGCGAGTGCTCCTTCTCTCACCGCGATGGGCCCGCCGCGCGCCGTCCTGCTCAAGGGCCCGACGCTGAACTCGCGCGTGTTCCTGACGGCGCTGCCTGAGCGGCATGAAGATCTCATGGCCAAGGCCTGTGAGCTGTTCAAGGTCCCGGCCGACCATACCCCCCAGCTGTATGTGGCGTGTCAGGCCTCGATCGGCCCGCCGAACAGCGAGCAGCGCGGCGCGCTGCTGATGGCGGACGCCATGCCGTTTCTTCGGGACCGCGAGCTTGTGACGCTGCGCTGGGTGCCGAGCGAGGCTGCGCGCCCCCGCGAAAATGCGCGCGTTCAGTGGGATCCGAAGCTCGACGACCGCCTCTTTACGACGCCCATATCGCGCGGGCCCCATGCTCGCGCCGCGCACGTAGCGCGCGTTCTCGAGCGTGAGCGCAGCGCCGTGCTGCCTGACAAGGTGCCGCCCCCGTACGCCAAGGTGGCGCCGCCGACCGAGTCGCCGTTCCAGGCGCCCATGTCGCCGCCGTCGAGCTCGCCGACCGAGTCGCCGGTGATGGAGGCGCCGCCCTCGCCGACGCCGCAGCGCACGATGCCACCGCTCGACTGGTCCGCGGGCGACAGCGACGAGGACGACGTGCAGGCTGCGCTGCTCCCCGACGCGCCTGCGCCGCGCAAGGCGTTCGGCCTCGGCGCGTGGTGCGCGCGCCTGAACCCTTTTTCGAAGGGCGAGGAGCCCCAGCGCGCTGCGGCGCCTGTGCCCCGGGCGCCGGCGCCCGAGGCGCTGTCGCTGCAGGGCGCTGCGGCGTACGATGTCATGACGCAGGTGCTGCTGGCTGTGCGGGAGCATCCCCGCAACATGCACTTCCGCGCGCCGCACGACCATGTGCTGCAGCGTGCGAGTGGTGCGCATGCGCTACAGGAGTGTGTGTCGCGACGGCTCATGGACGCGGCGCGCCCGCTAGACGAGTTTGCCGAGGCGCTGTATGCGTACCTGGACGTGTCGGCGCCGCAGGGCGGCCCCCAGCGTGATGAGGCTCTGACACTGCGGCGCTTTGCGGCGACGCTCATGGGCGAGCTGTCGCGCACGAGCGGGACGAAGCGCTCGGCGCCGGGCGACACGGCGCCGCTCGCCAAGCGGACGCGGTCGGCGGCGCGCGCGGTCGCGCTGCGCTAACGCACTGCTGTACAGTACACTACAGGTATCTAGAGCTCTGCCAGAATCATGGTGCCGAGGCTCTGCACGATCTGGTCGCCCATGGACGCCTCGACGGCGTCTTCGAGGTGGCGCTTGGGGTCCTGCTTGCCGACATAGTGCGTCTTGATCTGCTCGGGCGTGAGCTGCGCCTCCTCCTGCACGGACTTTTGGTACGCCTCCGCAAGGGAGAGCATGCGCTTGACGGCGCCCTGATTCGCGTGCTGGTGCTCCTCAAAGTCAGCGAGGCGCAGGCCCTCGGTCCAGGTGCGCTTGTGCAGGTTGCCAAGCATGGCCTGCTCGAGCTGCGTCTTGCGGTACCCGATCGCGATCGAGTAGTAGTGCCGGTTCAGGCCGTGGATAAGCGACTGGATCGACGGCTTCGTGAGGTGCCCAATGTTGGACGTCGTCTGACGCGGCTCCTGGCCGAGCATCACGGTCGACGGGTTGATCAGGCGGAAGGCGTCAATGACGACCTTGCCTTTCACCGACTCGATCGGGTCCACCACAATCGCCACAGCGCGGGGGTTCAGCTGCTCAAACGACTGCTGGGTGTTGATATCCACGCTCGAGAGCCAGCAGCCAAAGCCAGGGTGCGAGTGGTACCAGCCGACGACGACCTCCGAGCGCCCGGTCTGCTTGAGCATGTCAAGCATCTTGGTCTGGAACACAGGGTCGACCGCTTCCACACTCACGCCCGTACCCGACTGCGGCATCGCAAACACGTCCACGACCGAGACGGTGTAGTCGTCCACGACCGTGCCCAGCAGCAGCCCCATGACCTCCATCGGCACACCCGCGCGGCCGTGCTTGAGCATCTTGAGCAGGGCCAGGCTGCTAATGTACACGGTCTCGGCATTGTCCTGCTGCGGCACATCTCCGGAGGGCAGGCTGGCAGGGCCGCCCGCCCGCATCTGGCTCATCATGGACGAAAGATCCATGGTGTACAAGCGCCACCGCCGGCGGCGCTGACGACGCGCGTATGCTTAGTCATCCACCTACCTGCTACAGGCCGCCGACCGCCGTCGTGCGCGCGGCCGGCGGTGCGCGCGCCTCGGTATGGGCACGCAAGGCGTTGCGCAGCTCGGTCGCGCGCGACGCAAGGTCCGGCGCATGCTCGGCGGCGGCCAACACACTGTCCATCAGCGTGTATGGCACACACACGGGCGGCGCGCGCGCGGCCAGCACGTCGAGGCAGAGGCCCAGCGCCGCCTCGAGCGCTCCTGCGCGCATCCACACACGCAGCAGCACATCGGGCGCATGTGTGTGGAACCACGCCGTGAACGAGGCGGGCGCAAGGTCCCACGCATCGGCCGCCACGAGGCGCTCCGCGACGATCCGGCGGTACCGCAGCGCGTCCGCTGGCGCTGCCATATCGAGGTGCAAGAGCAGGTACCGCCACGCACGCTCGTGGGCCCGCCCCGGCCAGCTCACCGCGCGCGCCGAGCGCTGCAAGAACGCCGCCTCTGGCTCGGCGGCCTCCTCGTCGTCCCAGCGCTGCGCGACAAGAGCCTCGGCCACCGCATCGCCATCGGTCGCGCGCTGCTCGACACGCGCGCGGTGCGCACGCTCGAGCGCCATGCACTTTTGCGCTAGCACATCCACGACACTGTCGAGCGGCAAGCTGAGCTGCTGCGCGGCCGCCCACGCCGCATCGATATCGTCGTTCACCACAAACAGGTGCATCGCGTCTTCCGCGCGCCACGGCGTGCTGGGGTGCGCCAGCTCAGGGTACGTGCGCATGAGCTCGAGGCGTAGCAGCAGCGCGTGGTACTCGCGCCGCACATCCGCCAGCTGCACCACTGCCAGCGACGGCGCGCGCCGCGGCAGGTACTGCGTCACCACGCCCTTTAGCGCACGCGCAGGCGGCGGCGCTCCCGCCGCCCGCGCGCCCTCCGTCTCTCCATCGGCCGGCGCATCGGCGAACCAGGCGTGCGCAGGCGGGAGGAGCGCCAGCGCATTGATCGCAGCTAAAAAGCTCTGCGCCTGGCGCACAGCGCCCTCGCGCGCGGCCGCCTCATCACTCGTTGCCAGCGCGCGCAGGCGGTGCGCGTGCTGGTACATGGACGCCGCGGCGCTCTTGTAGTCACCACGTGACATATGGTACGCGTACAGCACATGAAAGTACGGCGGGTGGGCCAGCGGCGCGGCATGGCGCGCCTGGAAGCTCAGCGTGCGCTCGACGTGCGGCTGCCACTCGAGCAGGTCGAGCCGCAAGAGCGTGCCGACCTCGCTGGCCTCGCACAGGGCGGTGACGAGCGCCGTGAGGCTGGCGACGCGCAGCTCCTCGAACGGCATGGCCAGCACGCTCGCACTGGCCGCCTCGTACATGTGCAGCGCGAGCTGCGCACGCACTGTTTGCGTCCATACTTCCCGTGCATCACTCTCAGACACTTGCGCGCCATCCTCAAGCGCCTGTAGCGCCTGGCCATAGCAGCGGTACGCCACGTCCACGGCTTCCACACTGGCGGCCGCCCCGCGCCAGTAGTAAAAGCGCCGCGTCGCCGGCACTTGACTCGCCGTGACGGCTGCGGGCAGCATGCTCTCGAGGACGCCGTCGCTCGGGGGGCCCACGGCGGCGGCGGCGGCGGCCCAGCCGTCCCACGCGGCGTGCGCGTGGCCCAGGCGCGCCTCGGCCTGCGCACACAGCCAGCGCGACGCAGCGTCGTCCCACGCCGACAGGCACGCCAGCACGGCACTGGGCGCGCGCGGCAGGAGCGCCGCACACAGCGCGCGCACGTCCGTGTCGAGCGGCACATGCGCGTCGAGCGCATCGTGCAAAAGGAGCGCGGAGCCCGCGCGGTCACTGCTCGCTGTCGCCAGGGCGTGCCGGGCCCGCACGTCGCGCCACGCCGTCCATGCGCGCGTGCGCACGGCCCTGAGCGCCGGTACATCCGATACAATGCTTACAAGGACCAGGAGCGCACGCAGGCCCTGCAGGCGCGTGTACCACAGGGCCGCGACACTCGCGGCTGTCGTTGCCGCGACGCTCGTCGGCGCGACCGCACCGTCCTCCCAGAGCGCCACGAGGCGCTCGGCCTCGCGCACAAACACCTCGGCGCCCATCTCGCTCACCATACGTGCGCACCGCGCGTGGACCGCGGGCGGCACCTGCACCACGTCCCGCACAGACGCACGGCGCTCCAGAGCCGCATCGACGAGGCGCGCCGCACGCGTGCCGAGCGAAGCAAGTGCCTCGGCCGCGAGCGTCGCGCACTGCAGCAGACTCGCGCCGCCCGCGCGCACCGGCTCGTACGCCTGCTGGGGATGGCGTGCGAGCGCATTCACCACACTCGCGTACTCGGCACTCGCCGCCTCACCCGCGCGCCGTGCACCGGGGCGGTCGGGGTGCGAGGCGGCGGCCGCGAGGCGCTGCGCCAGCGCGGCGAGCCACACGCCCGGCGGCGTCGCATGCACGGCACCAAGCGCATAGCGCGATACGACCCACGGCTCGCCGCCAGCCAGGCACAGACGCAGTGGCCAGCGCTCAGCGCGGTCCAGCTGCTCGACACGCCGCGTAAAGCGGAGCCACGCCTCGCTACTCGCATCGAGGCTGGCGGCGATGCGCGTCGCGAGGGCCGGCAGGGCGAGCTCCTGGCCGGGCACATGGATGCCTTCTTGCGCGAGCGCCGCGTGCAGCGTCGTACTGCTAAAGCGCCCGCGCTCGCAAAAGCGTGCGAGGAAGAGGGCGGCATGCGGCACCGTGTGCTCTGCCAGTGCCGCCTCGAGCTCGGGGCCGTGCAGCGGCGTGTAGGGCGTGTAGGGCGCCATGCAGGCCCATGGCTCGTCGTCGCCGCTGAGCACGAGCGGCGCCGTGCCGCCGGGCGCCGCGCGCATGCCCGTCACGAGCGTCGTCTGCAGCAGCGGCGCCCCGCCCGTATGCCACAGGAGCCACACGCGGCCGGCGCCGCCGGCGCTCGGCACCACCTGCATGTCGCGCAGCTCCGTGTCGGGTGCCTGCGCATGCGCGTCACATAGGCGCGTCCACACCAGCGCCACTTCACCGACGCCGCCGGACCAGCTGCTGCTGTCTTCCAGCTCGACGCCGTACGCGGCGAGGCACGCGCTCGTGCCCGGCACGTACACGAGCACGTACAGCGAGTAGACGCCGTCGTCCGGGTAGAAGAGCGCCACATGCGGCGCGGCGGCCGCGTCGAGCAGCGGGCCTTCCGATACACTGCCGGTGCTGGTCGGGAGCGCCACGGTGCGCACGAGTGAGTCTGTTGCGACATTCCACACGCGCAGCTTGCGGTCACGGCACACGGTGAAGGCGAGCGCCGTGTCCGACTCGCGCACATGGCTCGCCATCGCGAGCGCGTGCGTCGGTGCTGCAGCCGGCTCAGCGGCCGGCGAGCGCGCAAACAGGCGGCGCAGGCTGAACGAGGCCGGGCTTAAAAGCGCCTCGTGCCATGCGCCTTCAAAGCCGCGCCCCTGCACATAGGACTGCTGCACACGCACGAGGGTGCCGTCCAGGCAGGCGATGAGTAGGAGCCCGGCATCGACCATGTGGACGGTGGCGGCGGCGCCCTGGTCAGCGAGCTGCGCGAGGCGGTGCTCGTGCGCCCAGTGCGGTGGCAGCAGTGTGCTGCGCACCAGGCACGCGGC
The DNA here is from genome assembly GCA_029542885.1 of Malassezia caprae. Lineage (NCBI taxonomy): Eukaryota > Fungi > Basidiomycota > Malasseziomycetes > Malasseziales > Malasseziaceae > Malassezia > Malassezia caprae. The sequence continues at coordinate 577,559 of CP119910.1, forward strand.
TGGAATGCACAGGCGGTACACGTAGCCCGCGCTGGTCACGGCGAGGACATGGAGATCGCTCGAGCCCGCGTCGTCCCACAGACCGACGTGCGGGACGATCGGCGCAGGGAACGTAAACAGCAGGGTTGATGTAGCTGCATCGCTGCCCACGACACACAGCTCCAGCTGCGTGCGCGAGGCGAGCACCCGCGCGAGCGCGAGCGCCGAGGGACCGAGCAGGGGCACCGCACACGCAGCGGCCTGCACAGCATGGGCAGGTGCGAGGGCGGTAGAGGGCGCCGCAGCAGAAAGAGTCGCTGCCGGCGTGCTTGATACGGTATATGCACTCACATCCGAGGACGTGCGCAGCACGTCCAGCGGCGCCGACGCGATGCCGTGGGGCCGCATCGCTCGTGGGAGAAGAGCGAGCCGCGGCGCGACGGCTTGTTGTATTACCTAATCAATCAGCGAAGCCTGCATGGCTTATCGCTGGGCTCGGCGACCTGCAGGAACCGTTGGCGCGGCTGGTCATTTTGTTCTTGCCCTTGGATGCTGCGGCGCAGGCGCTCTGAGCAGCCGCGCCCCAGGCGTCTCACGTTTCTGGCCCGTGGGATTTTCCTGCTGATCGGTCTGCTATTGCTGAATGCGGTGCTGTGGATCATTACGGCGATTGTATTTACCGTGCTCAACGAGCGCTCAGGCACCAAGGCGCAGCGCGACGAGGCACAGAAAATTCTCGATGATAATGAGGACGCGCCGTCCAAGGCCGGATCGCTGTTCAGTGTCGCGTTAATTGCGTGGACGTGGGGACTGCGCCACGCGCTGGACGCGGACCATATCTCGGCGATCGATAATGCGACGCGGCGCATCATGGCCGTGCCGCAGCGTGATGGCTCCGGGTTCCGCCGGCCCACGACGGTCGGTCTGTTTTTCAGTATGGGGCACTCGACCGTCGTGATTGCGATCCTCATTGCGGTGGGCATCTCGTTCACGTCTTTCTCAAACATGGATACCTTCTCGGATGTCGGCGGCATCATTGGCGCGTCCATCTCCGGCTCGTTCCTCTTTCTTATCGGTGTGATTAATACGGCGATTCTCGTGCACAGCGTGCACCAGTGGCGCAAGGTGCGGCGCATGCACGACCAGCTGGCGCCTTCAGCGCCGCTCGATGAGGCGCAGGTCGCTGCAGCAGAAAAGGCGCTCGAGGCAGAGACGGCAGAGACGGCCAAGGAGGAGGCGCACATGCACGAAGCGGACGTCGAATCGTCTGCCGAGCACGAGCACACGCAGTTCCGCGGCATCATCACGCGGCTAGCGTGGCCGCTGCTCAAGGTCATTGACCGCCCGTGGAAAATGTTCCCGATTGGCATCCTGTTTGGTCTGGGCTTTGACACGGCGAGCACCATCTCGCTGCTGGGCATCTCGATGATTGCGAGCGGGGCGATCTCGAGCGGGGCGACGTCGAACGGCAGTGTGGTGCTTCTTGCGTTCCTGTTCACCGCCGGAATGATGCTCGTCGACTCGTGTGACTCGGTGCTCATGATCTGTGCGTATGCATGGGAAGAGCTCGATGCACTGCCGCGCTGGTGGTGGCCGTGGGAGCCAGTGCCGGAGCATGTGAGCACCAAGCAGGATCTGGTGACGTCGACGCGCCCCGACATGGCCCATGAGCTTCTGCTGTCCGTGACGCCCTTCTCGATGGTGCTTACGCTCCTTTCTATTCTCGCCGCCTTTACCATTGCCATCATCGAGATCCTGGGCCTCATTGGCGACCACTGCACGCAGTGCTCCGACGCCGCGGACCGCCAGGAAGCGTCGGGCGACGGCGGCCTCGCGGGCCGCTGGTGGCTCTGGTGGCGCTGGTGCAACGACTACTTTGGGTACATTGGCGTTGGTATTACGGGCATCTTTGTGATCTGCATGATCGTGGCTCTCATCGTAACGGTACACTATGCAAAGCGACGCCGGCACCGCTGGCGCGAACGCCAAGGGCACCACTAGGCACGGCGTGGCAGACCCATCACACTGTCCGATAGATCGTGCCGTAGCGCGGATAGGTCGCTCAGATCCGCCGTCTCGGACAGCAGCTCATCGCCATCGCTCGGCTCGTGCTCGGGTCGCGCGAGAAACTGCCGCTGGAATAGCCCGCGCCGCGCAGGTGCGCCGCCCGATGCAGGGGGCGGCGCCGAGCGCGGCGCCGGCGGCTCTAGCGCTGCCGGCGCGGCCTCGGCTTCTGGCGCCGCTTCGCTGGCCGCGGCCGGCTCGGCGGGAGGCGCCTTGCTGGCTTCCACGTCGGGCGCCGCACTCGCTGCGCCCATGCTGCGGCTTGGCCTCGCCTCCGCGCTCGGCGCCACCGATGCGCGCAGCGCAGCACGCGACGCGGGCGCCACAGACACACGCGGCGCTGCGCGTCCAGACGATGCTCGCGCTACTGGCCGGCTCGGCGCCTCACTCGGCTCGGGCGGCCGGCTCGGGCGCCGCATGCGGTCCGGCGCCGGGCGCACCATCTTTCGCGGATCCGCGCTGGCCGGCTCGGCACGCGCACCCACACTGGCGCGCGGCGCCAGGCTCGGCGCCACGGACGCCCGGCGCGGCGCGATAGCGAGGCTCGGGCGTGGCCGAGCGGCGGGCGCGGCGTGACTGGCAAAGCCCACACTGGCGCGTGGCGCTGGCGCACGGAGCGCGCGTCGCCGTGGACTTTTGCGTACAAGGCGCCTCGCCGGCGAGGCCGCCGTAGCGGCCACGCTCCGCTGCGGGGACGCATGCACCGCCGGCGCGGGCGAGGGGGGTATCGTGTGGCCGGCGACCTGCTCGAGCACCTGCGCGCCCTGTGCGGCGGCCGCTGCTAGCGCGGCGTGCGCGTCCGTCTCGACCAGGGCGGGGAGCGCGGCCTGCAGCGCGGCTGTGGTATGTGCGGTGCACGCCACGAGCTGCACGAGGCGCGGCGCGACGGTCGTCTTGAGCACCTGCTCGAGCGCCTCGCGCTGCATCGTCTCTGCGTCAGCACGCAGCTGTGCGTCGGCGCATGCATGCACCGCATCGTACAGCGCCGCACACGCTGGGTCGTGCGCCGCGGCCTCGGGGCGCTCGAGCGGCAGGGGCGGCCATGCGGTGCGTGGCTTTTCGGCTGCGGGGGCACAGCGCGCCTGGAGCGATGCGAGCGCTGCGCGCTCGGCCTCTGTGGGGGCCTGGGCGGCATAGTCCGCCGCCGCTGCATGCAGGGCCTGGGCCGCCGTGTGCGCCGCGCAGGGTTCCATGGCAGCGCGTGTCGTAGCGGCGGCGCTGGCGAGGCGGGCCTGCGCCTCGTGGACCTGTGCGAGGCCGTCGCTTAGCATCGGGGCGCCCGAATTCTGTGCGAGCTTCTCCTTTAGCTCGCTGATCTCGGCGCGCAGCTGCGCAATCGCCTGGACGTACTGGGCGACGTGCCGGTCGATATGCAGCAGGTTGCGCGAGACCTTGGTCTGGATGTTTTTGGCCTGGTTCGCATACTTGAGCGTGTTGTGCGTTTCGTCGTAATGCGCGCTCGATGGGCTCACGCACGCAATCATCACTGTTTTGCAGTTGCCGCCCAGCGAGAACTTGAGCAGGCGCGTGAGTTTGCTGTTGCGGTAGGGGATGTGCCGTCCCCGCACGTTGCGCGCGCCGCCCGTCTGGCACAGGGCATTGATGCAGCTGCCCAGCGCGAGGAGCGAGCGGTTGATGTTCGCACCCTCCTTCATGCGCAAGCCGTGGTTGCTCGTTGCCGAGGCGCGCTCGGAGCCAGCGAGGTCGATGACATTGAGCGATGCGCTGCACCGCTCCTCCACGGTGCCGGCGGTGCGGGGCCGGCGCGTCACGTTGATCTGCAGCACGGCGTGGCTGCGGCTGCTCGCGGCGTTCGCCTCCGTCGGGCTCTGTGTGCGCCGCTGGTTGCCTTCCGTGATCATCTCGAGCACCTGCTCCGGCGACGCGGGCGTGTGCTCGGTGATGCCGACGACGGAGATTTTACTCGCGGCGTCCTCACGCAAGGCGAGGCCGGGCCCTGGCGGCGTCGGCTCCGGGGAGAGCAGGTCGCGGATCGTCTCATTGTAGATCTCGAGGTACGATAGGCGCACGTCCGTCTCGTACTCGCTGCTTTCCGCCTCGATGCGGGCGTACAGGCCCTGCATCGTGAGAAAGATCAGGCCGGGGTCCTCGCTCGTGCCGCTGATCGTGTGTGTCTTGCCGCACCCGGTGGCCTGCGTCAGTAGATTGACGTACCCCGTACGCAAACACACTTGCGTTGAAGCCATTGAGCAGGCCCGCGAGCATCGGCTCGACCGTCCCGCTGTACACGTCGCGCTGCCGCGCGGCCGGCGCATACACGCGGTCAAACGCATAGCGCACATCGCGCGGCCGGCGGCCATTCCCGCGGAAGTTCATGTGCGACGGTGCACGCGCGCTGTCCGGGTCCACCGGGTCAAACACCAGCACGCGGTCGTCCACGGGCGCGAGGATATTCCGGATATAGTGGCTGCGCATCGCCGCAATCGCACTCTGGCCCTTGCTCGGCGACGGCGCAAGACCGCCATCGCCCTGGAACGCCGTCGACGTGTCGACCCGCGGCAGAAGAGCAATCTCTTTTGCATTCAGCGGGCGAATGCGCACCACGACCTGGATCGACGAGTCCGTCATGGGCGGCGCAGCGCAGGGGCGGCGCGCTCGCGGACCAACACTACCTCACGTGACTACAAGCGGCACGCCTGCGCGGACGCGTGAGCGGTAGGCGCGGTAGGCGTCGCCGAAGAACTCGCACAGGGCGGCCTCCTCGACGTGGATGCGGTGACCAAAGAAGCGCGCGAGAGCCACGACGAACACGAGGAGGGACACGGGGTTGCTCAGCAGGACCTGCGTGCCGACGGCCCACCAGAAAAAGCCCGCGTACGACGGGTGCCGCGCGAATGCGTACACGCCGGTCGTGACCAGCACATGGTCGTCCGCTTTTGTGTGCGCGAGCGCATGCGTAAAGTTGGTCGACGCATGCACCATGGCGAGCGAGCGCAGGACCTGTCCGTAGTGGATCAGTGCGAGGCCGAGCACGTGCAGGCCCGTGTGGCTCTTGAGCGACGGCGCCCAGTGCGACTCGAGCACAAACTCGAGCAGGCCGAGCGCATGCGCCGCGAGGTACTCGGCGCCATTCTGTAGGAGGAACGCTGTGTGAGTGCGCGCACGTACAGTCCGACTGCAGGTGCGTCTCGTTCCAGTACGCCGTCACGACAAACTCGAGCATGTGGAAGAGCGCCCAAAAGACGAGGTACGCGTGCAGCGGCGGCGCGCCAAGGCCCGGCACCGCCGGCAGCGGCTGCACCAGGGCGAGCGCACGGGGTATGCACAGGCCGCCCAGCACACCCAGCGCACACGCTGTCCACGCAACTTGGCCTACATGCCGCGCAAGGCTGCGTGGAAACGTCACCGGGTGCGCTGCAAAGAACCACGGGGCTCTCGGCGCAGCGGCGGCAGGGCGCATGGGGGCGCGGCGCGGCGCGGCGCTTTTGTCTCCACCTGTTCTTTGTTGCACGTGAGACAAAGGGCTACGGCTAGGGCTCGATGCACCACTTGAGGCGCTGACCGGCCATGAACGGCACGACCTGCAGCTTGGCGGGGTCCGTGTCGTCGAGATTTTGCGATGCAGGGTGTACATAGGCCGCAGGGACTGCATCGTCGGCGTCCGTGACGCGGCGCAGCCTGACGACGCGGCCGGGCGCCGCGGGCTCCCCGTAGAACCGGCGTCCATTCTGGCTCACGTAGGCAGCGAGCTTGTCGAGTGCGCCGAACGACTCGAGGAGCGTTGCACAGAGTGGCAGGAGCACGGCCTGCGTGTACACGCCGGCAGCGCACCCGCAGTTGTGCACGAGGTGCTCCGTCGAGTTGTCGCGGCTCGCAGGCGACGGGTACTTGGACGCGAGGGGGTGCGGTGCCGAGTCGGAGCCAAGGAAGAAGCGGGGGTGGCCCTCGCGGATCACGTCGCGCAGCGCCGCGCGGTCATCGGGCGTCTTGGCGACGGGCTTGCAAAAGTGCAGCGGCTTGCCCGCCCAGTCGTCGACGATGAGCTGCAGGTGGTGCGGCGTGATCGTGCATGCGACCGTGTCGCCACAGCTCTTGACGCACTCGACGGCGGCGCGCGTCGTCGCATGCTCGAGCACAATGCGCAGGCGGGGAAAGCGGGCGTGGATTTTTTTCAGGTGCGCGAGGAAGAGCGGCTCGGCATTCAGCACGCAGATGCCTTTCTCGGCATCGCTCGGCAGCTCGCCATGCAGGTTGAGCACCATGTTCGTCTCTTCCATGGCGGCAAAGACAGGATAGTACAGCTCGTAGTCCTCGATACCGCCATCGCTGTTCGTCGTGACGCCACGGGGGTAGCTCTTCACGCCGCGCACGCCAGCTGCCGCAGCACGACGAATCTCATCAGGCGTCAGCTGCGGCGACAGGTACATGGTGCCCAGGAAGCGCGTGTGGGGGGCGAGCGCCTCGAGCGCCCGCACATACTCGACGGCCTCCTCGCTCGACTGGATCGGCGGTGCGAGATTCGGCATCACGTACGCCAGGTCCATCCCACCGAGTGCCACATGCGGCGCCACAAGCTCGCGCATCGCGCCTTGACGCAGGTGCACATGGAAATCCGCCGGCGACGGCACTTCTAGCACATCCACCGTCATGGTCGAACACAGCACACGACCGCTCCACATCGGCCGAACTACCACCCGCCGGCGCTCGCGCCTGCGACGGCTATGGACGCACCCCCATCGTACGCGGCCGTGAGCACGCCGCCTGTGCCTGGGCCATCGGTGGCGCCGGCCTCTCCCGTCGTGCTTGCCGAGCCGCCACAGGCGGCTGCGTCCCCGCCGCCGGCCCCCGAGTCGCGGCCGGCGCCGATCGGGCCGCTGCCGACGCAGACGCCGCAGTGGGGCCACCCCCTGCTGTACCACAACAAGCTTCTCGTATATCCGCGCTACTGGACTGTGTGTGAGCGGTGCTACAACACTGGCTACAAAAATGCGCAGGCGTCGGCGCCCTGCGGCCGCTGCTGGCGCAAGTTTGGCCGTGAGTACTCGGGCGCGCTGCGCGCGGCCTACGAGCGGCCCGGCAGCTCGACGGACCTGACCGGCGTGCACCTGCAGCGCCCCCTCGAGCGCGTCCCCAACACGGCGCCGTTCTCGACGTACGTGAGTGCGCCGCCGGCTGGGCCGGCTCTGCCACCGCGGCCCGTGTTTGACGAGGATCGATACAGCGATGCGCCGCCGCGCTACGATGTGGTGTCACACACCACGCCGAACCAGCCGCTGCCGCAGCAGTTCTATCACAGCGCAGGCCCACCGCCTGCGCCGGGCCCGTACCGCGTCGGGCCCACCATCGACTGGTACAGTGGGCGGCCGCCGCCTGGCGCGGTGGCCGTGATGCCTGGCGATCCCCGCATTGGCGGCGTCCTGTGCCCCCAGTGTGGCGGCTCCGGCACATGCGGCGACTTGTTCTCGCTCTTTCTCGGCGACAGCGAGTGTGACCGGTGCAGCGGTGCGGGGCGCATTAATTGGTAGCTATTTGCGGTACTTGAGACGCTTAAAGTGAAAGTACAGCTGGAGGACGCCGCGGTCAAAGCTGCAGCGGAAGCCGCGCTTGAACGAAAAGTCCCAGTCGCGGTTTACGATACGGAACGCGACGTCCTCGTACGGCGGCCCGGCGCTGAAGCGCAGTAGCACCGTCTCGCCCTCGCCCTCGGGGTCCGGCAGCACGCGGTACGTCGGCGCCTGCATCGGATCAAGCAGGTCGGGATAAAATATATTGAACTTGTAGCCCTGCACCAACTTGGGCGGCGGATTCGCCGCGTCGTAGTGGGTCTGGTTGTACCGATTCCACTCGTAGCCCGTCTGCACGCGGTTGAAGTAGCGCGGCTTGCGCGCGCGGTACTTGTCCTGCCACTGGAACGCCTGCGCTGCCAGCGACACATCCTCGTTGAATGCCTCCTCCGCCACATCCATCGCCTTGAGCGCCTCGCGGCGGACCATTTCGTCGGCGCGCGCGAGCGGTTGCGGCGGCACTGCACTTGCACGCACCTTGGGCACAAATGGCTGCGCTAGAATGCGCCGACGAGCCGCGACCAGCGCCGCTCGCTGCTCGGCCCACGTACGCGCGGGCAGCTCGCGCTCGTCCCATGGAAGGTCCGCCTGGCACATACCACGCGGCTCCATCTCCGCGGCGTCCCATGTGTCGGGCTGGGCGGCCGGAGGCGGCTCGTCCAGCTGCTCCTCCATGTCCTGCGTCTGCCGACGCGCCTCGCGCCGCTGCCTCCGCTGCAGCGCTGTGATCCGATTCGTAAGGACGACCTCGTGCACCGCGCGCAGGCGCGCAGCGCTCAGCCACACGACGATGCGGCGCTGCATCGACTCCCAGTACTCGACATCGAGTGGCTCACCGGACTGCAGTTTGGCGTGGATCGACGCCTGCAGCGTCTCAAGCTCACTCGCCGTCTTGTCGGCCAGCAGCGCATCGATGTCCGCGATGATGCTCGGGTCGAGTCGCGGCTCGTCGCCCCGCGCGGGGTCCTCGCACAGCAGCAGCAGGTCGCGCCACACGCCCGACTTGCGTGCGTCCTTTTCCCAGTGCGCAAGAGACGCCAGGTCTGTGCGCAGCTCATCGCGCTCCTCCGGCGTGAGTGCCTGGACAAAGGCACGCGGCTCGGTCAGCGCAATGTCCATGCCCGCGTCCGACTCGTCGCTGTCGTACTCCTCCTCCGCGCGCGGCACGCGCTCCCACCACAGCTGGTGGATCAGCAGCAGGTCAATCTTTTTTGCACGCTGCTCACGTACGCGGATTAGCGCGCGGTTCTTGGCCTGCTCCAGCAGGAACTCGTCCTCGCGCGCCGCCCAATCGCTCATCGCCGCCGCATCTGCGGCACGCACACGCCGTGCTCGCTCTTCATCGCGCTCCGCCTGCGCACGCTCGCGTGCCGCGCGCCGCATACGTAGCCGCTCGAACTCGCGCGCTGCATCGGCGCGCCGTGCCGCCTCCCGCCGCTCGACCTCGCCGCGCGAGAGACCCGCCCGCTGGTCGAGCGCCTCCTTCTTGTGCCAGTGGAATGTGTCCGTGTCGTCGTCCGCGTACACCATCTCACGGGTCCCGCCCGGCGACTCCCAGCGCGCCCGCTTTGTGCGATCAGCGCCACGGTCCTCGGCCCTCGCGCGCTCCATGCAGGCCGTGCGCCCAGGGCGGCGTCGTTCGCGTGCATACATCACGTGCGATCGAAGACGCCGCGCGCCGCGAGCCTCGGCGCAGGTGCCCTCCGCCGCTCCGGTGCAGCATGTCTCGCGGTGCTACGTCTGCGCCGGGTGCGCACCCTGTGCGTGATGTTCTGCAGTCGAGTGCATCCAAGATCCTTAAGCTGGATGTGTCGTACCCGAGCTTTGAGGCTCCGCAGTACGCCGAGCCCGTCCAGTCGATCACAGGACGGCTGTGGCTGTACGATGCGGCACGCGAGATCGTCGTTCTTGAGACGGGCGTCCAGGGCCCGCTTCCAGCGGAGCTACGCACCACTGTGGCTTCGGCTGTGTACGAGGGCGCGCCCGCGCGCTCCGCGAGTGGCACTGTCTCGGGCTTCAAGATCGTGCGTGTGCCGCACATTGTGCAGGCAGACATTGTGCCGGACGAGGCCCGGCCTGCGAATGTGCCTGCGCAGCTCACGAGCGTACCCAGCGTCCCCAGTGCCGCTCTCGAGGCGCGCGAGGCGGCCGCAACGCGCAAGTGCGCTGAGCGCACAGCGCAACTGGGCCCGCGCGAGGCGGGCGCGCTTGGGCAGTCGGTGTTTGACAGCCTGTGCAAGACGTACGTGTGACGTGCTCACCCAGACTTCCGTGTAGATGGCATGAATCACATATCATTGTCCTGGACGAAGTCGTGATTGTACGTGCCTTGGCTCACACCAGTCGGGACCCAACTACGACGTGGCGTCTACCTATGTGCCCGACCTGTCGCATGAGCAACTGGAGCGGCTTCTCGCCGATAGCAGCGACGAGTCTATTGCTCCGGGGATCGAGCGCGCTGGCGCCAAGGCGCTCACATGGCAGCGCGTCACGAAAGTGGTAGGTACCCCAGTCTGACGCAAGCTGGAGGGCGTGCGGAGCAAGCGCCAGCCATAGACTGTAGACCACGTGGCTCCACGTGCCTAGACGGGCGGTCGCGGCGTCGCCGTCGCTCCTTTCTTGCTCGCGCCATGGCATCCGTGTTCAGCAAGGCCTTCCCCGCGGCCGTGAAGGAAATCCGCGTGCACTTCTCGCCTCAGGGCGCGCAGAGTGCTGGCGCACGGTAGGTGCCCTATCGCTGACCCCCAGCCAATTTGTCCTGTCGCACTTTAAGACGATCAAGGCGAGCAACCCCCAGCTGCCTTTCCTCGTCCGCGAGGCTCAGAACACGCCCGCGCGCATGTTTGTGCGTCTCGGTATGTATGCGGTGGCGAATGGATGCTGACTCGTGCTCCCGCGGCTTTGCGCATGGCGATATGGTGCAGAGCGTGGTCTTGAGAAGAAGGCAGAGATCGATGGCCTCGAGGCCTCGGCGATTGAGAAGAAGCTCACGGAGCTCCTCTCGAACTAGTGTCGTGCTTTTTGCGCCACAGGCCGCTCGACAGCGGTGCAGACGTGGTCGCCTGCGTGACCTCTGATAGATCGTAGACCGCACGACTCGCGGCTCGATACAGACAAGAGCTGGACACGCGCTTGAGCACTCGAGCGGCGTCGTCGGGCTGCTGCTGCTGTCGTCGCCGCCTCGTTGCCGCCGCAGCCGACCCTACCGTCTCCGCCCGCGCCGCTCCTCCACCCACCATGAAGATCGTATCGCGCCATCTGGAGCGCGACGGCAGTGGCACGGTGGCGCTCGTGCCCGAGTGCGAGTACGTGGGGCCTGCTGACTCGCAGTGAGGATCTATACCATCTCTATAACCTCATTCAGCCTGAGGACTGCGTGCGTGCCTCGACAGTGCGTCGTATCCAGAGTGAATCCAATACGGGCTCGATCGAGTCGCACCGCTTGCGTCTGCAGCTCACGCTCTCGGTCACCAAGATTGACTTTGAGATGGCAGCAGGCACTTCCATGTCGTCCGGAGTCCGCAGCGAGACCGACTCGGGAAGCGAGCCTGGCTCTGCGACGTCGACGCCGATGAGCTCGCTCGTGCTGGGCGAGGCGGGGCAGGCGCCCTCTCTGAGCGGCGCGACGCAGGGCGAGCCGACGCTGCACATTTCAGGGCGTGTCGCAGAGGAGAATGAGCATGTGCGCACAGGCTCGTTCCACACACTCGATATTGAGCTGAACAGGAAGCTATCGATCACCAAGGAGCGCTGGGATCAGCACCACCTCGATATCCTCACCGAGAGTGGCGACTCGGCTAACACGGCCGAGGTCGGCGCTGTGATTCTGGGCGAAGGGCGCGCGATCGTGTGCCTGCTCACGAGCCACATGACGATTGTGCGCCAGCGCATCCAGGTGGCCCTGCCGCGGAAGCGCGCAGGCGCCGGCTATGCGAGTGCCCAGGGCTCGAGCGGAGCCGTGAAGCTGACCGATCGCTTTCATACGCAGGTGTACGAGGCCGTCCTCAAGCTGCTTGCCCTGCCCGAGATGCGTGTCGTGATCCTGGCCTCGCCTGCCTTTTACAAGGATGCCATGTTCGACTTTCTTCTGGCGGAGGCCGTGCGGCGAAACGACAAGGTGCTTCTAGGCCAGGAGGGAAAGCGCAAGCTCCTCAAGGTGCACTGCGCGACACCCCATGTGCACGCGCTCATGGACGTGCTCAAGAGCCCTGAAGTATCGGCGCAGCTGCAGAATACCAAGTTCACGCGGGAGAACCAGGTCATTGACCGGTTCCTGCGCACCCTTTCCTCGGATGAGCTGCGGGCGTGGTACGGCGAGCGCGCAGTCAAGCTCGCAGCGGCGCGCGGCGCTATCGGCACGCTGCTCCTGTCGGATGCCATGCTGCGCAACACGCACCCCACGGTCCGTCAGCAATGGCTCGATCTGTGCGAGCTCGTCAAGTCGTTCGGCGGGCAGGTCGTTCTCTTCAGCTCGCTGCACGAGAGTGGGCGCCAGCTCAATGGGCTCGGTGGAATCGCCGCGCTGCTCACATACCCACTGGATCTCGAGCTGATCGAGGAGGAGGAAGCGGAGGCGGAGGCGGAGGCCGCGGCGGCCAAGGCCTAGCTGTCGTCGTCGGGCGACAGGCCACGGAACAGTGGCGTGTCGCCACGCTGCATCTGCCGACGACCGAACGCGCCACTGGACGCGGCATCAAATGACAGGGACGCTGCATTCGATAGCTGGCGGCGCTCGTGCTGCGACGCGTCGTCGTCGTCCACATGGAACCACTCGGGGTGCGCTTGGAGCGTCTCGTCCGTAGGCTCAATCACCAGCACAAGCTCCTGGCCAAACACATGAAAGCCAGAATACGTCGCGTGCACATGCGGCTTGGACGGCTTCGACTCGTCGTCGCTGTCCTGAGGCTCGTCCTGACTTGGCGGCACAACAGGCCCCGCCTCGGGTGCGCGGCGCTGCGTCTGCGAGGGCAGCGCGGCGTTCGCGCCATGCTCCTCGGGCGTATCCAGTGGCACCGACGTGACGCCCCCTGGCCGCGGAAAGTCGAGGGTACGGGTCTGGTGAGCAGCGTGTACGTACCTTGAGGAGGACCGCTGGGCGCGTACTCGGCGTCTGGAAGTAGTAGAGGACCTTGCACTCGGCTCCTATTAGTGGACACACGTACGATGCTCAGTCACCTGCATGTTGGTCCGTGGTCCGTACGCAAGCTCACTGAGGCGCGTCTTGAGTCTGCATAAGCACACGGGACGTACTGCGGCTTTAGCACATCCTCAACGACTCGGTCGAGGATCCCGGGGTGGCTGTTCATCCACTGGATATGCCGCTGATCCAGGTACAGCACCATGCGCACAATCGTCGTCGCTGAGACGCGCAAAAACGACACGTTGCACCCCGAAAAGCGCTGCATCGTCGAAGCGTGGAGGGCGTCTGTGCGGCGCTGCGCCGTGGAGGCGCGCGACGAGCATGTGGCGCTGCGGGGCCTTTGCTGGGCGACGGGCGCTGCACACCTCGAGTGTGCGCGGTGCGCCGCTGCCGCGCATGTATCGCTACTGGATTGACGTACATGGCCAGCTGTTTCTATACGACACAGTACCGAAGAACTTGACCTCGTGTATGTCAGTCGCACTCATGCAGGCTTCAAATCGGTGCCCTTTCTCAACTTTTTCTTTGCGCGTGTACAGGCGCAACCGTGCGCGCACCGTGTGCCACTCGGCAAGCCGCCGTGCGAGACGGAAACTGAACACTGGACGCAGGAGGATGCCGAGCTCGCGCGCATGATGCAGGCTGGCGCTGACGCTGGTCGCGAGGCGATTTGGACGCGGCTGCAGCAAGAGGGCATGGCATGGGTCAGCCCGTGCCAGGGCGAGTGGAATGTCATCCATGCTATCGACACGCCCATCGTGTTCCGGCAGCTGACCCAGGATGGTGCGTGACTGCACTGACGCAGGTCATCTCGTATGGGGCGGCAACTATACGATGCCCTGGGACCCGGCGCAGCTGCGTGTGCATCCGTATGTGCTCTTCACTTACGCAGGGACACGGGCTATCTATATCACCCCTCGCCCATGCCGCCGCTCCGACGCGTCCAGGCGCGGGGCGTGTCGCCCTACGGGCCCTACAGTCTTATTGCCTCGCACGTCGTGCTGCAGCACTTTGCTGACGGTCTGCACATGGACCTCGATGCGGGCGGCGGCACCCTCGCATGGGGTGGCCGCGAGTATGCGCTGCAACCGCTGTCGCTGCCAAGCGATCTGGCCCCTCCGAGGCCGCCCTAGTGCCAGGGCGTCCGCCGTGCCGCACGCTGCGAGGGTGCTGCAGGGTATATGCATAGTCCAATCAATTTCCACCGGGAATGTGGAGCCAATCATGCGGGCTGCGCAGCCGGCGAAACACTACACCTGCGAGCTTTGTAGCCAGGTGCGCCACCTCCACGACTAACGCTAGGCAGGTGCCTTGCGACGAGTGCCTTTTCGCATGATGGCGGACGAGCAGCGTGGCCGTCAGGATCAGATCCGCTCGGCTAAGCGTGCTCTGCGCCAGTTCCAGCGCCGGCGCACTCAGCAGCAAAGCAAGCGCGCCTCCCGCCGACTGCGGGCCTCGCTGTTGGTCACTGGCACAGAGACACCCACCTTACTTACCCAGTGCTTTTCCGCTACCAACCCTACTGAGTCTATCGCGCGTGAATCTGCCGTGCGGGCCACGGAAAAATCGCGCCGCTACTCACGTCCCCCCTCGATCGCGGCAGACGCGCCTAGTGATAGCCGCCCTCCTTCCTCCCATGCTCGCAGGTCGAGTGGGGGACATGGCGCCCCAGAAATGCCGTCGCGACACAGCCGGCGCTCTTCTGTGATGACTGCGCGGCTACCAGCGCGCTCCAGCATGCGCTTCAGCCTCAGCCGCATGCCCACCGCTGATGCGCTTGCATCGCCCGCCCTGGACTCGCCCCGGCGGCGCAGTCGCCACTCGCGGCAGATGAGCATCGCGACGCGTGGCGAAGGTTTTGAGCTCATGAGTGGCCAGCCGATGCCCAGCGCTCCAGGCCGCCGCGCCTCGCGGCTCTCGATCCGCTTCTCTGCGCTAGAGCCGGCCAGTGCCCTCTTTGCGAGTAAGATCATTCAGAAACCCTTACCGCCGATCCCCAGCGAATGGGGTACCACCATGGAGGTGGACTCCGATGAGCAAGAGGACCGCACTACCGCACTAGAGAAGCTTGAGGGCCGACACTCCAGCAGCCAGCGTGATGTGCGCGCCGCTCGCCGTCAGCCGGCCGTTCGCCCCCTAATCCCATCGTGGCTCGGACTAAGCGAAACGCCGCCGTCATCGCATGAAACTTTGCGCCCTGCGCATACGGACAACCTGAGCACGGTGCACGAGGCTGATGAGGCATCGACGTCGCACTCGCGGCAAGAGGCGCCGACGCCGACGCCGGACGCTGACTCGTCTGACTCGCGCGTTCTGCTGCGCCCATTGCGCCTCAGTGCACTGGCTCAGCCGCGCGTCCCTTCAACGCGTGCATCGCCGGCGACGAAGACTACCCGGCGCATGTCCAGCATCACGTACAAACCCGACACGTCGATCGATTCGCCCTCGATCTCGCACGACTGGGACGAGCCGCAGCGGCAGCACCGCGCCTCGCACTCGCGCGGCACGCAATCGGGCATGACGTCCTGGACCGCATCGGACCCTGCGCGCAGCCTCTTTAGCCCCGACACGAACCTGTCGGGCTCGCCAGGGGCCACGAGCGTCGACTCGCTTGATCATCTCGGCAAGTCTGCCCACCGCACGGCTGAGTCGCGCGATGAAACGCTTGTCCAGCAGCTGTCTGAACTGCGCGAGCGGCACCAGCTCGAAGTGACTGCCTTGCAGCGTGAACTAGAAGAGGTGCGCCACATGATGGGCACTCAGCTCACGTCTGTCACGGCAGCGCGCGACCAAGCGACAGGGCGCGTCGAGGCGCTCGAGCAGCAGGTCCAGGATATGCAGGCCCAGCTCGAGGATACGTGTGGTGAGCGCGACATGTACCGCGAGGACGTTGATGACTGGCGCAAGCGGTGCAGTAACCTCGAGCAAACGATCCAGGGCCAGCAGCTGCGCATGAAGCAGGAGCAGTCGTGGCGCCAGGTGGCCATGAAGCGCATGCAGGCCATGACGAACCGTCTGCGTATGGATACTGACTCGGAAACAAGCAGCCAGTCGTCGTTCGTATCGAACAGCTCTCTGCTGGAGCCCATGCCCGAGCTGCCCGAGCTCCCCTCCGACGAGGAGATGAGTGGCTGGTCCTATCGCATTGCGCGTCAGCTGTCGAAGCATGCACCGACGTCCGAGAATGCGCCTGACCTGCCGCCCGAGACGATCCAGCTGCTGACGGATATGCGTGAGCAGATTTTAGCGCTCTACTCGTCGCTCAAGCTGGAGGAGTCAAACCACGAGCTGACACGGTCGCAACTGCGTGAACAGCAGGGGGCCAGCATGGCGCAGTCCAAACCCGACACGCCCGAGCCGTCCCTGCCTGTGCAACTGGAAGGGCAGGCGACACCCCGACGCTCGCTCAACAAGCGCGCTGCCGTGGCCCTGGACATGGGCTCGGCGCTGGACATGCCAACGCCTACGCCCGACGAGGCTCCCAGCGCCATCTCGTCGTGCGAGACCACCGCCGATATCCTCTTCCCGCAGGCGGGAGAGGATATGGTCAGTGCCTCGCTGGTCGGCCTAGGCTTCGGCTCGACGCCCATGACCGAGTCTGTGTCGCACAATGTATTGCATGCACGCACATGGACGGAAGAGAGCCTTGGCCTTGCGAATCGTCCACGCCGCCAAAGCGAGCCCGAGACGCCGCGCGAGACGCAGCGTGATTCGGGCGTATTTGCTTACCAGCCGGAACACAGTGTGCCGCTGCAATACAGCGGCCATACCGAGGCGGCTTGGCCTGATACAGATGCGAGCTGCTCGATGGAGGAGGGCCTTTTGCACCATGGCTTGCAGCCCTCCGTTGATCTCGAGGATGGGACGCCCGACAACTCGTGGGTGACCGAGTGCTATGAGAGCGCGAGAAAGAGTGAGCCAAGCGACTCTGCTGAGGATCTCCCGAGCGACTTGGCGGAACAAACCGGCGACAGTGCTTGGGTGAGTGACGACGACTCGGATGAGAAGCCCGAGACCAAGTCGTCGCCCGCTACACCGCGCCCCGAGTTTATCCCCGAGTGGAGCTTTGAGCAGGCGACGTTTGAGGCTGCACGCGATGTACAGATCTACGAGCTGGCTGGGAAGCATGCGCAATGCCGCTACTCGCGTCGTGGTGCGCGCCGCATGCGTAAGGCTCCGATCGAGGACTTTTTCGGTATCCTGAATGTACAGAAGGAGCTGGCGCCGCCGCTGCCCGTACCCGACTACTCGTTGGAGATGCCCCCTATCGACACGAGCAAACTGGATCACAACGAGCCGATGGTACGTTCATCGTCCCTGCGCTCGAGTGACAGCGGCCACTCGGCTGTCGGCCGTGCTATGCTGCATGACGAGGAGTGGGATACGAATGCGTATTCGCCGCCCTTGCTCCAGCAGGTGTCGACAGAGAATCCCATCTCGGAGGAGCTGTTTTCACGGCCCTACACGCCGGACCATGAAGCATCGAGTGTGCTGAACGAGTGGATTACACCATGGGTTCCCGAGGGCCAGGCGGAGGAGGAGAATCTCTCAATTCCCGAGATTTTGCCGTACGACACGTCAGAGCGTCCGCCCCAAACGCCCACGCCCGACCATTCGATCAATGCCGATCTACTTGCGCCCTCGATACCCGCGCCTAGCACGCCGATTCCCCGCAGCCCCGGCGACGAGCCTATTTCGCCCCGACCGGGCCGTTTCCGCTACGTTAAGCGCAACCCGCTGACACGGATCCCCATCCCCACGCCGATCTGGGACCTCAACTTTACGTCAACCACGGCTGTGCCCCACGCTCGGCCGACTTTCACCATATGATAAGGCATGATTACATATCTGGTTAGTAGGTCGGATTTAGATAAGCACGGACGTCCCGTCCCACCATGACAGGTCCTATTGCCCTTGGCCCCCGTGAGCCACGTCGCGCTCGATCCACGTTTTTATTTGGACTATGCGCATGCGCATGCTTGCTGTATGCATACTGGACTCTGCAACCCAAGCATCTCGAAAGGGACAGTCTTTCAAGCGAAGACGATTATGACGTGTGCCCTCAGCCTCCCGCATGGAACGCGACCGAGGCACTCAAGGGGCAATCGATCTCCTTCCCATCCGTGCGTCAAACGGCCGAACGCCTCAGCAAGGCCGTCCAGTTTGATACAACTGTGGAAGACGCGTGGCCGGACCCTGATGAGGACGATCGTTTGTGGGCACAGCGCTTCCCCGTTTTTTCCCATTGGCTTACACGTGCCTTTCCTGCTATGCACAAGAACCCTCACATCCGCCGCGAGAAGATCCACCGGCATGGCCTACTCTACACATGGGAGGGCTCTGATCCTTCTCTCAAGCCACTGCTATTGATGTCACACCAAGATGTTGTGGCCGTGGAGAACAGTACCAGGGACAAGTGGGCCTTTCCTCCCTTTTCCGGCCACATTGATTTGGAGCACCAGGCAATCTGGGGTCGTGGTGCCGTGGACTGCAAGCAATTCCTTATTGGCATCCTCTCTGCCGTGGAAACGCTGGCGCAGAGCCACTTCCGCCCTCAGCGTACTATTCTTCTTAACTTTGGCTTTGATGAAGAGTCAGGTGGTGACCAAGGAGCAGCGCATATGTCTCGCTTTTTGGAGGAACGGTACGGGCCTGATAGCGTGGCATTAATCCGTACGTGATTGTGATACTGACCCAGTCGACGAGGGCACACCGATTCTGTCGTCCAACCACCCGTACTCCTTTGGCATGCCCCTCGCTCTCGTGGCTGTCACAGAAAAGGGATCTCTCAATATGCACATGAGCATATCGAGCCCCGGCGGCCACTCGTCCTCACCACCGCCCCACACTTCCGTGGGCATTATGTCCAAGATCATTACTGTGCTAGAAGAGAATCCATTCCCTCCCGCCATTGAAGACGCTTCGCATGCAGCGGTTCGGCACTTTCAGTGCGCGCGTGATGCGCCCAAAGTGCCTGCTCGTCTGCGACAAGCTCTCCGGAAGCTCGAGCTGGCTGAACGTGCAACGAAGTCCAGCTCTCACACAAATGTGCCTCTACTGCGCCGCTGGTACGAGACCTTGCTTCCCCAGGATACTAGTGCGCAGCGCCTCGCGAATGCACGTGCGGACGTTCTCAATTTACTTTCCGACAATGAGCTCGCGTTCTTCCGAACGACGCAGGCTGCTGATGTTTTCCGTGGTGGTATAAAGGTAAATGCACTGCCTGAGCGTGCCGAGGCTTTTGTGAACCACCGGATCGCTACTCACTCGAGTATTAAAGAAACGATTGACCACTATATTCGTCTGCTTGAGCCCATGGCCCATCGCTACCGCTATGCTTTGACAGTCTTTGACCGCGAGATTGTGCCGGTCTCGAAGGACACCTTTGCACACGTGAAGCTTCAAGATTCCAGCTTCACTATTGATACAAAGCCGTCAACCCCCTTCGAGGGTCCGAACGCCGCAGCTTATGAACTGGTGGCCAGTGTGATCCGTGGTACCTACTACTTAGACGAGCCTCGCCGCATGCTCGATGACTCATTGGACTCTAAAGAGGCGTCAGAGTCACCAGTGTACACGGATTCCGTCCGTGTCTCACCAACGACGCTGCCTGCCAACACAGACACGTCATGGTATCATGTATGTATTCGCTCGACTGACTCAGAACTTGACAAGAAACATTATTCGCTTTGGGCCGCAGTCGCTTCACCCAGACTTGACGGGTCTGATCGTGGACCGTCATTTACGTACGTATTGATCGCTAATGAAGACACTGTGAATGAACATGCTACAATCGATGCTCTTGTCAAGAGTGTCGAATTTTACACCCACGTGATTGTCGCGATGGACCAAAGTCCGATAGAGCGTATCAAATAGCTCCTCCGCACGGGCTATGCCACATGTGGAGAACTAACCCCATAGACCTTACCTAAGTTTAAACGTCCCGTCTCACCATATCATGAAAGAGACAGTCTCGCCCGCCACTTCGTCGGCAAAATCCACCTGGTCCAAGAAGTCTATTTCTGCCTATTTGGGCCTTTTGTTCTTGGTATGCTTGTGGCTGGAACTATTTAAGCCGGGTCTGCATCACACGACCCTGCTATCGAGGCCCACCACCGACGTATGCCCTCAGCAGGAGTCGTACGACCCTCGCGAGGCGTTGGGTGACTTGAAGATCCACCGTCCCTCGGTGAAAAAGTCTGTTCAGTTGCTGAGTGAGGCTGTACAGATCAACACAACTGTGGGCGATAACTGGCCGGACCCCGATAAGGAGCCTGGTCTCTGGAATGACATCTTTTCGCCTTTTGCGTCGTGGATCGAGTCGGCTTTCCCGCTCATACATGCTCAAAAGTCGCCTGTAAAACGCGAATTCATCCATCGACATGGCTTGCTGTACACGTGGAAAGGTACGGATGCCTCGCTCAAGCCACTCTTGCTCATGTCGCACCAAGACGTTGTACCCGTGGAGCAGAATACGGCAGGCAAGTGGACCTACCCACCGTTCTCGGGCCACATTGACTTGGAGACTCAGACAGTATGGGGACGTGGCTCCGTCGACTGCAAGCTCTGGCTTGTTAGCTCCCTGTCCAGCATCGAATCCCTGCTGCAGAGCAATTTTAAGCCCCGTCGTACGGTGATCCTCAGCTACGGTTTCGATGAAGAGGCTAATGGCAGTGAGGGTGCGGCCCACATTTCACGCCTCCTTGAGGACCGCTATGGCCCCAAGAGTATTGGCATGATCAGTGCGTATAGACAACTCACCACCAGTCGACGAAGGGATGCCTGTCTTGTCCAAGGCTGATTTTGGTAGCTTCGGTCAACCTGTTGCTCTTCCTTCCGTGGATGAAAAAAGGATTTATGAATGTAAAAATGGTGGTTTCGGCGCGCGGCGGCCACGCGTCGAATCCCCCGCCGCACACATCTATTGGCATCATGTCGAGTATCATTGCGACGCTCGAAGCCCACCCTTTCCCGAATCTGCTCACCGAAGCGTCGCGCCCGTCCATTCAACAGCTGCAGTGTTCACGCGACGCTCCCTTGATGCCGCGGGCTCTTCGTGATGCTCTTGTACGCCTCGAGTGGGCCGAAAAGCTGGCTCAGCCTTCGTTGGCCAACTCCGAGCACCAGCAGATGCCTCGTTGGCAAAGGATCTGGGAGTGGGCGCATACCAGCTCATTCCACCAGAGGCGCATTGACCAGGCGCGTCGTCGCCTGATTCAAGCGCTCGATCCTAGGACTCGCACCCTGCTTCGTACGACCCAGGCTGTGGATTTGATCCACGGAGGCATCAAGGTCAATGCACTGCCTGAACGTACAGAGGCCATGGTCAACCATCGTATTGCCCCCTATTCGAGTATCCAAGAAGTGTTGTCGCGGTATCGCTCGCTTCTTACGCCCCTTGCGCAGGAAATGCAGTTCGCACTTACTATCGAGGACGAAGAGCTTGTTCCTGTGTCCAACACAACGCAGGCACAAGTGACTATCAACAAGATCGGATTCGCAACGAATACGCACTCGCCGTCGCCATTTAACGGCCCTGATGCGGACCCCTTCCGCTTGCTATCCCAAGTGATTCGTCAGACATGGCGTGTCGATCAGCCTCCTGTGACGCTTGACTCTTTGAACGCGGACGCACCACCGCCATCATCGGACAAGTGGACTGAGTCCGTTCGAGTCTCACCAACGACCATGTTTGCCAATACGGATACGCGCTGGTACCGTGTACGTGTGACAATGTACTTACGCCAGAACCTCACGGACCATATCTTCCGCTTTGGTGCCATGTCTGTGCACCCCTTCCTGACGGGCTCGTCGCCTTTGATCCATATTCGTACGTTCTATGCACTCTCACCCCAGACACGATTGATGAACATGTGTCCATCGATGCGATCGTCAAGGCTACTGAATTCTATACGAATCTGGTAGTTGCCGTGAATCACGAATCCGTGTAATTTACAGGCTGCCACGATTCATCCTCGTTTTTGGGTCCCAAGGAGATCATAACCGCTGGTGCATCGGCGGTCGGCGCATCCAGGGATGTGACCTCATTGGGCTCAAATAGCTTTGGCACCAAGAATGTGCGGCATGGGATCATACATGTGATGATGATAGGAAATCCGATAGCCCCAATAGTTTGTGAGATCGCAATCGTCATACCGAAAAAGAGCCACTGGATGCTGACGAACCGCGCTAGCGTTGTGCGTCGCAGGGAAGAATGCGCCAGGGGCCCAAGCGCTGCACGGTCTTGCAGGAGGGACAGTGTGCGTGTTACAATTGGGTTTGACTCAATTGAAGCGAAGCCCACAAGCAGAAACACACCAGCGAACACGGCGCGAGGCATCATGCTGAGGGCCACAAGAATGGGGCGTGACATAGTACCCAAGGTAAGCAGACCAATAATCAAGTGACTGAGGCGTTGCTCAACAACGCGCACATTGCGAACGCGAGGAAAATGAGAAATATGCAAGAAAGAAGCGGCCACACTTGTGTGGTGCATGGGCTCCACGGGCGTTGCACCTTCCACATTCTTCTGCCTTTCATCTGCACCAGACACTTGCTCGTAGACAGAGAGTGAGTCTGTATGATCGGGGGCCTGAGGAACGAGGCCGTTGGGTACGGGCAGCCCGAGAATACCTGAAACAAGCGTTGTGATTCCCAGAAGGAAAAAGTCCCAATGGAAACCTGCCGGCTTGGTGATAGGGAATTTACGTGCTTGGGCCATGACGCTGGATACATTGTGATCAAAGTAAAAAAGAAGCATGATCATTAAACCCAGGGGCGCAGCCACAAACACCCAACGCACCTCCATGTTCCAAAAGTCTACCACCCAGCCTCTATCCAAAGTGGGGAAGAAGCTTCTCGTAATGGGCAAGTAGGAAATTGGCACTTCTTTGATTGAGTGCTTTGGAAAGTGTGAAAAACCAGACCAGAACAGGCACCCTGCCACGAACGCGAGCGAGCCCACAGTGCGGCGTATGCGGAAAGGCAGGTACGTCGAGGCACCGAGCTGTGTCAAATAGTACACCGTAATGCAGAAGAGCATCGCAATAGTTACAGAAAGCCAACCTGTGGCATTATCGTGATTAGGCATGGAAAATTCCTGGATGAGCTGTTCGACGCCCTTTTCCACATAAATGACACCCACATATAAGCCGAATGTATCGGAGGTCATCTCTGTAATGAAACGCGTAAAATCACACATGTTGAAGATAGCCACGATAAAGTGAAATCCAGCGGCCCAAATTAACACCCATGCTTGCATGCGCAAGAACTTGATCTGATCAAACCCATAATGGTCATGAAAAATGCGGTAGATGGTATAATTCATCAAGTCAGTCAGTCCTGTCACACCGACGAAGGTGAGTGGCTGGACACTGAAAACAGAGAATACGATAGCTGCCAGAGCTGATGCTAAAAGAACTTCGTTCACGCCGTAACTGTGCTCTGTGCGTTCATACATGTCTAGAACATAGGCAAGCGCAGGCATCAGGTTAATAAAAAATATGCGCACAACGCTCGTTGCCACAGTGAGCCAATTGGACCTGCGACACGCATCGAGCCAGTCAGACTTGTAAAATGGAAGACGTCGGCGCACATCAGACCACATGCCGCGGAAAGGATGTAGCTCATACTGCCACGACCTTTGTTTCCATGGGACTTCTTGTTTTATATGAGGGCATCTTTCACGGAGCTCATTTGACTCCGAAGACAATAAAACATGCCGTCTCCGTCCCCAGCTCGGCTCATCGCACATAAAGAAGTCACTGCGCGCCACGCTGGATAGAGAGAGCTACAAACGCGTGTTTGTTTCGAGCAAGCTCATGCCTCCACAATTTGCTTTCACTGCGCCGATCTCTTTCACTGTCTTTCTCGTCATGCGCGTGATCAAGGCGCGGGCCGCCCTGCTATCCGACTTTGAGGTGCTTCAGCTCCTTAAAGAATGCGAGGCTGATCAACGCGAAGACGCTCGTAACCGCAAGGAAAGCGGTGCGGATCCGGCGGAAGACGATAACGACGTGCCCCCCAATCTCCGGACTATCCAGTTTGAGACAATTGCATCGCTATCTCAAGGATTCAGGCCATGCTCTGTTCAGAATGCACAACATATCACTTCGTTTAAGCAATTAATTCATGATCGGGGCTATGTTGTACCTGATACTAACATTTTGGAAGGCGCTGTCGGCCTCACGAAGGCTGAGCGGCTGCAGCTTGTGAATCATGCGCCTGCCAGTGTTGTTGAACTTCATACCGTAAGTGGACAGGAAAACTAACATTTAGATTATCGAGGAACTCGGTCAGCGCATGAGCGATGAGCAAATCGAGGACATTCTACGCTGTATCTCTTCTTGCTTGCCGATGCCCACTGAAAGCGCAAGCGCGGCCCCTGTGATGGACACCTCCTATGCTCCTATGAGTGAAGATGCAGTGGATAGGCCCGATGTAACGATGGAGGAGGTTCATGCTGCGGAGGAAGAGGATGCTTTCCCAGAAGAACACTTTGAGCACGAGACAGCGGGTGCTGTTATGGACCAGGACGACGACGAATAGTGTTGTCGCATGTATACATAGCCTACAAAGGATCCGGTTATACCTATCTCCATCCAGCGCCGCCACGGCCTTGTCCACGACTGAGCACAGGCAGGATGCCCATCGCGCGTGCCCGTCGGATCGCCTTGCCGACATAGCGCTGGCTTTTGCGGGTCAGTCCTGTCACATTTCGGGGAAGAATCTTGCCCATTTCCGACACGAATTGCGACAGGATCGCGCCGTTTTTGTACGAGTCGTCCGCCAGTGATGGCTTGGACGGATTGATAGCGAGGATGTGAATAGGATCCGTTTTCATGGTCTCACGCTTGGAGGGACCCAAGAGAGGCAGTGCCCTCCGACGCGGCTGTGAGCGCATGTTGTCGGGGTTCAGAGTCTGAGGATCGTAGTACTATACGTTAGATTGCGCATCACGTACAAATCCGTTTTGGAAGACTTTTGTCGGTCCGCGGAATGAGTCAGGCTGGGTCTGATCAACCTTGGCGCGTGATGCGCGCATGGGCCGTGCCTTTTCCTGCGGCTGGCTCTCAAGAAAGTCGGCCAACTCATCGAGCTTCTTCTGAGCAGATGAGTCGTCCGTCTCATTTGGCCCTTTCGTGCTGTTCATTCGCACAAATATACCATGCCTTGATATGGAAGCAGCAGGAACGTGCATTTGGCGCCAAAAACCGAGGGCGAGCCCCAGCGTAGGTCGGGCCACTGGCGTCGTCATGAGGGCTGGGACCGTCACTGGAGCGACCTCTTCGCTGTGGTTTTCCTAATCACGTGATCCACAAGGGGGCGGACGTGGGCCGCGCACGTCCCTTTTGGCGAGCCGTATGGATTTGGGCGTATATCTAGTGACAGGGCGCGAGCTGCTTCCGCCTGGTAAAGATTACTTGGAGAGCCTCGAAGAATCAATAAGTGATGGTCATGTTTCTGTGGTACAAATTCGGTATGCATGTGAGGCTGACATAGTGAAAAACACGCCGACTATGACGAGTTTCTGGCTATCGCTCAAGCCTCTCTAGCTCTATGTGACAAGGTACATTCATTTGCTAACAGTAGTATGGCGTTCGTATGATTATCAATGACAATGTGGATGTCGCTGCTGCACTTCCAGAGCGCGTGGGGCTACACATTGGTCAGGAAGATGCGCAGCTGAGCGCTGCGCGCGCTCGTCTCGGGCCGTCGCGCACTATCGGACTGTCTGTGCACACACCCGAGCAGGCTCGCGCTGCACTAGACATGCCAGTGGACTATGCGGGTGTGGGCCCGTGTTGGCCTACGCGGTCCAAGGCTGGCGTGACAGACGACGATGCGCTCTTTCCCCGCGGTGCCGCCGAGGTGGTGGCAGGCCTGGTGCGAGATCCCCGGGATGCTCGCCCAGGTCTACGTGATCATCTTCCATGTGTTCTCATTGGAGGAATCAACCGCCACACGGCGATGCGCACGCTGCGTGGCGCAACGTCGGCGCGGAACCGACCCGACGGTGTGGCTGTCATTTCGGCCATTGTCTCGCGCCGCGACCCTGGCACAGCGGCGCAGGAGCTGCGTGACATTGTGCAAGCGTATCAGGGAGATGAGGCGCCTACGTATACATGGACGCGTGATGAGCTCCTGGGCGCTGCGCAGGAGCTGTTCACAGCGTACCACACGCCCTACGACCCTATGGCGCGTTGCGATGCTGCCTCAGGTGCTACTCTTCCCCGACCACTCGTGCAGACTATTACGTCGCACGTCTCATCCAATGTCAGCGCTAATATGACCTTAGCCTTCTCTGCAAGCCCTATTATGAGCCATCAGGCCACTGAGGCGGAGGCGCTGAGCAATGTTATCAGTGCGCTTGTGCTCAACATTGGCACAATCTCGCCCGAGTCGCGACAAGGCATGGCCGTTGCAGGCCCTGCGGCGAATATGAGGGGAAAGCCTGTGGTACTAGATCCTGTGGGCGCAGGCGCATCGACGCTGCGCCACAGGACGGTGCAGACACTGCTGAACGAGACCCAAGTGACGCTGATCAAAGGGAATGCGGCCGAAATTGGCCTCCTAGCTGGGTCGAACGAGGCACGCGCACAGGGAGTGGACAGTTTCGGCACTCTAAGCTCGCCTGAAGAGCTTGTAAAGCAGCTGGCACGGCAGGAGGGTGCGTTGGTGCTCATGACGGGTGAGACGGACTATCTGTCCGATGGGCACGTTGTGATTGCCTCGCGGTGCGGTTCTCCGCTGCTGGGGCGGGTCACTGCAACAGGGTGCTCACTTGGATGCATCGTTGCTGCCGGGCTAGCCGCGGCCATGGCGCACTATGGGCTGGAGTTGGGCGATGCACAGGCGCAACGAGTGCATCCGCCGCGCCTGCATCGCGAGCTCCTCGTGGGCGCACTTATGGGCCTACTTGTATTTACCGTGGCAGCGGAGCGTGCAGCTGCGCTCCCCCATGTGCATGGGCCGGGCACGTTTCTGCCAGCACTCCTGGATGAAATCGCATGCTTTGATCCGGCACGTCTCTCTGCGTCCGCGGAGGGCCAGGTGCAGGTGGTATAGGGTATAGTGGAGGCTACACGTGCATAGCGCGAGAGACGCGTCCTGCGCGTGTCCATGCGACGTCATGGAGCAGGATTACTGGGACATTGACGATATATTGGCCGAGAACCAGGTATGGTGCGGCACGCTCACTGCAGCGGCTCCCATGTATATTCAAAATAAATGTACCGGGTCTAGGCTACCTGGAAGAAGCGGGCGAGCCGGACGTACGTGCGAGTGCCTCACCGCAGATCCACCAGCATGCGCGCCTGGAGCTCCCATTCTGGCTGGCACGCCTCCTCGCGGTGTAGTGCGTACAGGCGTCTGACATGCAGTGATATTATCACGATCCAGCAGCCCCGCGCCTATGGACCCCGAGTGCGTGCTGCGCTGGACGCCAGTGCACCGGCGGTGCGTCTTCGGGACTTGGTGCCCTACTGGTATGCGATGGCGCTTCGGCTCGCGAATCTGTGCGTCACTATTCTAACGCAGACTCGAATCACAGGACATGCACGAGTGGCTGGAGCGTGTGCGTAAGGCTAACTGACCACAGACCTATCTGGCGCGTGTGCCGCGCATCTTTGAGCTGAGTGTGCTACTTGGGCGGTCCTCAAGTGCGTCCAATGCCGTTGCGGCGGCGCGGACTGAAGACACCGGTGGTCTTACCGTGGAAATGCAAGAATTTCTACAAGGGCTCGATGAGAGCGAAGTGCTATGTGCGTTCTAGCCTCTGACAGGCAGTGTTGCAGGCCGCCCAGACGGCGAGTCGGACCATACAAGAATACCTCATGTAGTCATAGCTAGAAACTGGGTCCTAGCCGTTCGCGACGCAGCGCCTTGGCAGGCGACGGCGAGCGAGACACTGGCTCCAGCGAGCTGGGCGAGCCGGCACGAGGCGAGCCACTTGCATGCGCGTACGATTGCGGCGTGCTACTCCGCGAGGGCGTGTCGCCGGCCCGCATACTGCGGGAGGAGCTAGGGCGCTCTGGCGGCGGGTGCAGCAGCTGCTCCATGAGACTGCCAATTTCTGGAACGTCTGTGACGAACACGGGCACATCGCGCGAGTACTCCGCCTTTTTATCGAGCGACCATGCACTGCCAAGACCCGTGTGCTGAGAGAACGATGCAAGGAGCGACGAGCCCTGCATTGATGCGTCGTCCGGTGTACTTGGCGCTCCTCCGTCGTCGAGGGCGCGCACTTCGC
This sequence comes from Malassezia caprae, assembly GCA_029542885.1. Taxonomy (NCBI): domain Eukaryota; kingdom Fungi; phylum Basidiomycota; class Malasseziomycetes; order Malasseziales; family Malasseziaceae; genus Malassezia; species Malassezia caprae. Next base: position 605,517 of record CP119910.1, read on the forward strand.
GCGCATAGTCCTGCCGCCGGTGCAGATAGGGGCGGAGCAGTGCCTCGTCGAGGTAGCTCAGGTGCCCTTCCCGCATGTACGACTTGAGCACGCCGGGCTGCACGATAAAGAGCGTACCGAGCTGGCGTAGCATCTCGAAGCGGTCGTTGACGAGTGCCACACCAAACTTGGCGCATGCGTCCTGGTACATTGCGAGGTCCTTGGTTAGCATAAGCCCTCCCGTTGCACTGACGGTGAACTTTTTCAGGTGCTCGCACAGCATTGCGTGTAGGCCGACACCCAGTTCCGTGCACAGAGACTCGCGTGTGCGCTCGGTAAGTGTACGCTGCGCTTCCTGATAAAAGACGTCGAGGGCATCGACGATGGCCAAACACGGCTCCGTGTTGAGCTGTGCGAAGAACACATCTTCGTTCTTCGGACAATAGTCCATCTTTTTCTGTGTTGAGAGGCGGTAACTCATGAAACCAAGCATATCTGTACCCGCAGAGCGGGATCGTAAGTGCCCTGTACGTACTGTCGACCCACTTTTGCACGAGGGCCTCGGCTTTGCCTTCCACTCGGAGCATATTGTGGTTGTTATAAATGGCAGTCTCGCGGCGGATGGTCACGCTAGACGCAGTGAGCGGCAGCACAGCCGTATGCACATAGTGCTGCCAGAGCTCCACGAGCTCTTCGACACGCTGCAGCAAGCCCAACACCAGTAAATCAGGCGGCGAGGTGCTGCGCACGTCGTAACCAAACATTTGCACGGTCGCTGTCTCCAGGGCCGCTTCCACGTAAGCCTTGAGGTACGCATCAGTGAGCACACGCAAAAGGGTAAAGGTGCTCTTCGGCACGTCCGACGAAGGGCACAGGTCGACGCAGCGACCAAGCGCCTCTGCGTGCCAACGAAGCATGCGCTCAGCGAGCCCAATCGTCAACTCGCCCTGCTCCGGGGTCGGCGCCGGCATTGTTGCATCGTCCTCGAGCGAGGCTGTCCCGCGCGCACGGTCAACAAGACGCCTGAAAGACGATGTCGGTGCCGCTGCGCCGTAACCTGCGCTATCGGCCAGCGCCGCGAACGCCATGGAACTGCCAAGTGTGCTGTTAGCGCCGGTAAACTGGTCTCGCACACGGCTAAAGATGGTCACATTAGCGCGCGAGGCCTTGATGGACTGTCGGTGCCACGTAAAGAAGGCGTGAAGTGCAGCTGCGTAGAGACCACTCAAGAGGCGGCACTCTCGATCCAAGTAGCGCACATGGTCCAGGTACGGAGAGAATAGCTCTTCGACGCTCTGATCCAGCATGGCGCCGAGCAAGGAGCCGCCTGCGGCGGCCAGCTGCGCCGCACTGTAGTTGTCATTGCCAAGTAACGCCTCTGCATCCGTGGCGGCGATGGAAAAGAGCCCATCGAGGCCGCTACTAGAGTACGGCGTAGAGCTCGTTGTGATGCCGGCACTGCGCAAGTCGACCGTCTTGAGATCCGCCACGAGCTGCAACGTGGCACTGCGTGTGACGTGCAGCATGCGAAGGAACGCCAGTCCGACCGTATCTGTCGCTGGATCGTGTCGCGAAAGTCCCAGCTCAGCGGCGTCGGCGTCCAGCGCGCGGTGCATGATGGTCTCCACGTACGTTTGTACGCTCTGCGCAAACACGCGCTGCAGGAACAGCTGCATGACAATGAGCGGCGTGGGAAAGACGGCCGCAATGATCTGCGCTTCCAGCTCCACCGTTTTGCGGATCTCTGCGAACAAGTGGTCCAACGATGGTTCTGCGCGCGGAGGCGGCGCATTGGGCTGCGTGAGGGCATGCCAGACAGGAGACGTCCCAATCTTGTCGGCCTCAACCATGCGGTCTTTGGAGATGAAGAAATCGTGCTGGTTCACGTAGATGTTGATACACGACATGCCGCCATTGAATCGCTGAAGGACGTGCGCAATGTGGCTCATTAGCTTTGGGTCGGAGCGCCGGTAATACTTGTCAAACAGCTTAAGCATATCACGCTCAAATTGCTCGCAGTATCGCTCGATGGCTTCGCGCGTATCTGCACTGCCCTCAATGTCCACTTCCCGACTGATGACATTGAGGCGTCGCAGCACCGTCGCGGCCTTCAGCCGGCCTTCGCGGCCGCCCTCCTTGCGCAGCTGATCAAGTCGCTTGGTGTCCTGGCGCGCAAACATATAGTAGTACTCGATGAGGTCGTGCGTCTCACTAGCGCGGTTGCGCTGGCGGTCGAGCGCTTCGAGCTGCTCACCGATCCGGATAGCCGTACGCCCGACGTCCGAGATGCGCTCCTGTAGCGAGTTAAAAGATGACTGCGTCGCATCAAAATTGTTCATGAGCTGCCGAATCTTTTTGGTGTACACAGACTGCGACACCTGAACCGCCGAATGCAACGCCGTGTTGCGCTCATCCAGCTTGCTCTTCATACCCTGTAGCTCCTGGATCGCCTGTGCCAGAGTTGAAGCCATAGGCTTGGGATCAAACACCGGTTGGCTTCGCGCCTTCTCCAGCGTTTCCTCACAGAGTGCCGAAATAAACTCGTTCAGGTGGAACGCACCCTGAAACGTCGACAGCGAGCACAACTCCTCGACTGTCGACTTTCCATCAGCACCCCTTCGAGATAGCGGGACTGTCGGAACCTGAGGAACAGGACGGTGCCGCTGAACTCGCGGCGCCTCTGTCCCAAGACTCGGCGCGGCCATGGCGGTCAGCGTCGTGTCGTGCCGTGCGCGAGGTCGGAGCGGCGGCCGCGCCAGCCTCCACGGCGCGGCGCTCCACCTGAGTTGGTCATGCTGAGTCATCTAAAAAAAGCGCGCGTGCGCCATGGCTTGCCTGCGTCGTCCATGCCGAGTCCTGTGCTAGAGCCTCTGCTGGCCGCCCTGGACGCGGATGCCCACGGTGAGGCAGCGCTATGGCGCGCTGAAGCCGAACAAGTGGTTCGTGCATGTATCCTTGAGGGCGACCAGGACGGCTTGCACTCGCTCGAGAAGCTCATCGCACAGCGGCTCAATACCCCTGTGGCTCACAACGAAGACGCTTCACCCCCGTGGAACACGGCAATGCGGCTCATGTCGCTGATGCTGTCACAGGCTGGCTGGAAAGTGGCCGAGTCGTTTGGCGCTACATGGATTCAACGCACGCACGCGCATCTCGACCAAGCCGCGCAGCGCCTTCGCACGGCTGGCACACTGGCCGCTCTCGACCCCTTGGCTCACCTTGCTGCCTTTGTTATGACGGAGCTCTTGGGACGCGAAAGTATAGCGCATCCAGAGTACCATCGCGTCGTCGCGGCGCCCAGTATTAGCAAGTACGCCCACGCCACCCTTGCCGTGCTAGAGCTCGCAGCTGCGCAGCCCCTGTCGCCCGCCACTGTTCCGGCCATGAGCCAGCTCATGGATGCACTGTCCCTGCACGTCGAGCTGTATGCGAATACCTACCGTACGTTTACATCACGTATCCATGCACTGTGCATGCAGCTGCTCTTTGGCTCCCTCGCGCCATCGGACAGTGCTGCTGCGCCTCTTCCCGAGCTCCTAGCCCGCAGCGCCATGGCCTTGCTGGCTTCGCTTCATCTCACTGGCGCCATCACTAGTGACGCAAGTATGTTGTCCAGCGCCGCGAGTGGAAAGGTGTCTCAGGCGCAGTTGTGGGCAGCGACTGTCACAGAGATGCTGGACGCTGCGATGCTGTCTGTTTGTGGCAGCGTCCCGTCGATGGACTGGTACGCACTTGGAATCGACCCTTCTCTTGCCCAACCGCGCGCTCTTGCATGGGAGCCTCCTTCAGCCGACTATGATCGAGGTATCCCGTGCAGCGTGCGTCGCTGCGAGCACTTGCTGGGCTCGGCTACCTCGGGCGCGATGGGCATGGTGCCCTTGTATCTGACGATGCCAACGCCACGCGCTGTGCCCGTTCCACTAGCACGTTGCATCGCTCTGGCGCATGCTATGATGCAAGCTCATTCTTCGTCAAGTCGCGCGACCGTGGACCAGATGCGTTTGGAAGCATCGGCTGCGCCGAAACTCCGATGGCTGGGCGTCCAGCTCCTCGTGCAGATCGTAATCGCCTTCCACGAGGCGACATGGCCTCTGCTTCACGGCAGCGGTGTACTCCGCACCGTTTGCATGCTCGCCGAGTCGGAACGTGGCCCCGTGCGCCTCGTGGCGATGCGCGCTCTGTCTGTGCTGCTTTCGCGTGGCGCGTGCACGGAACGTCTGCCTGGCGCCAGCGTGCCTTTGGATCCCGCGAGTCCCCTTGTGCAGCGTATTGCACGCGCATCCATCCAGCCTTTGAGTGAGCTCCTGGTCCAGGAACCGGTGCTATGGACAGAAGAACTCCCGCTGAAGCGCCCTCGCTCCTTTGAAAGCGACACTATTTCGCAGGTGGACCGCGTGCCCCAAGAGGCGATTCTTGTCAAGACACCACTTGCATGGGATCTGGCCTGTGCTGGCGCTCTCGTACTGGTCCAAGTCTTTTCCTACATCAGTACCAGTGCGGCGCCTGGACACCGCGACTTGGCTCGCGCTGGCGCCCTCTCGCTGCTTGGCACCTGTGAGGCCGTGCTAGGTGCGCGGCTAGTGGATGCTTCGAGCTCTAAGCACGTCGAAGCGGGAGCCCAGCTTGTGCAAGCACTGGCTCAGCTTGTGGTGGTGCATCACAATGCGTTGGTATCGCACATTCTTGCGCGTGTCTATGCTGTAATGGCACGGGGTGCACAGTCGTCGACACTGATCCTTCGAGCAGCAAGCCAGGATGCTCTGACTGGTATTTTGACTGTCATTCGTCCGCGTGCTCCTCCTATTGTTGATGCCGTCGAATCGAGTGCATTGGAGGAACGCATCGATGCAGATGGTACGGACCATATCCCCATGCCGCTGCCGGGGTGGCGGGGCCCTGCGTCTGCACTAGCCGACGTGACGCACGTGGACGAAGTCGTCCCTGTGCAGCCGCCGCCCGTGCAGCCTGTACCAAATGAGTTGAAGACATCTGCGCCATCGACTGAGGCACCCGCGGAGCCAGCCCGCGCGGCGCCTGCTACTCCTGCTGTGGCAGCACCGGCGACCTTACCGGACTCGGCCCCTATGGCGCCACCGGCGCCCATACCGGTCGAGGTTGAGCAGCCTCGCCATGTCGCACCCGTGAGCGCACCTGCTTCATCGATGCCTCCGCCGAGCACTTCCGCGCCTATAGGCGAGTCGGACGACGAAGCACTGCCGGATCTCCACATGGAAGTTTCGGACGACGAGTCCGTCGATGCATGAGCTGATACCCTACGTGGACTCGACTACGACACGCTCTGCTCCATACACATAGTCGCCACAGCGCAGACATGCCCATCCACCGCCTGCCTGCAGATCTTCGCCCATGTCCTCATCGAGCAACTTGTCGGCAATGCAATAGTAGCAGTACTGACAGCTCCGACCTTTTTGTGCACATGGCAAGGTTTGGTAGGGCGTGACAAGGATGGCGTCCATGTACTTGATCCCATTCGGCGACGTGTCCTCCAGTGTCGGTTCGTGGTCTGCGGAGCGCGATGCAGTCGCTGCCTTGCGTGCCGCGCGGCGCGCTTCCAGACGCTGGGCACGTTCTGAGGCCCGCTGCGACACCTGCTCCGCCGCACTTTGGTCCCGCTTCTGGCGCGTCGCGACCAAACCCTTGTTAGGATGCAATGGGTCTGGATTTGGAAGCGTCGCATGCGGAGGAGGGATCGATACATGATCGACATCCACACCAGCTGCGCGCTCGAGGCGCTCAAAACAAAGGGCACAGCACTCTTTCGGCAAGTACCAGTACTTTCCATACGTGCGCTTCCGGGCGCGGCTAGCGAGACGAACCACACCATCTTCGTCGTCTTTCACGAGGCCCAGGCGGCGCGAGAGCCGCTCTGGAAGTGTATCGTGCAGAGCTCCCAGGACTACAGGATGGCTGGGCCAACGAGCCATCCTGCGCAACACGCGCTGCGGCTTGATCAAAGGGAGAAGGAAAAGAAGGAACTCGGTGAATGCATTCCACACGAGCTGTCGATTTAAAAACTCGAACGACACATTGCGCTGCAACGAGCGGTTTGCATAGGTCAGCCGCATGCCAAGCACACGGTCCGTCACAGTGCGGTACTTTCCATTCCACAGGAACAGTGCAAAGTTGAGCAGTGCCACCAGGTTCCACAGGCGATGCGCGTGGTCAGCAAGCGAATAGACGACGAATTGAGGGCTCTCGCGTGGTGCCTGGTCATACTGGTGACTCGTCATGTACGACCTACCTTTTCCATACAGGTAGGGGAGAACAATGGTAAGAAGTGGGTATAATCCGAGCTGTATCGGAGACAGGGGGGCATCGCGTGCCGTGGACGTCCCTGCGTGCGCTCTATGGGCGCGATGAACCCATTCATTACGGTACTTGAGGTTCTGCAGCATAGCGCCATACGAGGCCGAGCGATCATATATGCTGAATTTGTAGAGGAGAAGGCGAAGCAGTAGGTACAGCTCGGCATGCCGCTGCCTTTCCTGAGCCGGGTGCACTTTTTGCAGGGCCGCCTTGAGGGGCTCGGCTAGCAGATCTGTCAGCTCTTGGTCCAGTAAGTCGGCATCAAGTTGACCCACACGTTGGACACGAAGTACAGGCGCAGGAAACCGTGGGATCTGTGCGCGAATTCGTTCGATTTGCGGCCTCGCACGCTCAAAGGCCGCCTCGTAAAAAGCCGGTGTGCGTTCATCCGGCAATGCCATCGTGGCGGAAGGCACCGGCCGGGGAAGTGGAGGGCCGCGGCCTCTGTGCTTGTCGCATGGATGGCGACCCCTGCTGCCGAGGCCCTGTGGCCCAAGCTGGTCGTCTTTGATTTGGACTATACATTGTGGCCTGTATGTAAATTGTAGTGACACTCAGCTCTGGGTCGACACGCATGTGGATCCTCCGCTGCGGCGTCGTGGAGCCGCGCTGAATGAGGTCTTTGATCGGTACGCAGCGGTGACTTACGCAGTTCTGGCCAGGCCATGTCCTTTTACCCTGACGTGCCGTAAGATCCTAGAAACTTACACCAGAGGCATTTTGTTCGAGCTCAAGCGGCGCAATGTGCTGATCGCTGCAGCATCGCGTACGTGTGCTCCACGCGTTGCGCGGCAGGCACTACAGGGCCTGTGGATCGCACCTGGACCTCAGGAGACGCCCGTGCCCGCCGGATGTACGTTAAAATGCTAACATAGCGCTATTTGACTTTACTGAGATCTACCCGGGTTCTAAAGTGGCGCACTTTCAGCAACTGGCGCGGGACACGGGCATCGACTATGCTGATATGCGTACGTATACTAGTCTGATCGACCAGTATTTTTCGACGACGAGCATCGTAACGGTAGGCTCTACGGCTAATGAAAGCGGAAGTACAGAAAAAGCTGGGCGTGCAATTCGTTCAGGTCGGGCATCAGGGGGTCACACGAGCGACCTTGGAACAAGGCCTCCAAGCATGGCGCAAGAGCCGGCACCACTGACGTCTGCGGACAGAACCTCGATAGTATACAAACAGGCTCTACGCAGGGGGGAATGGCAGCATGGAGGGACCGTGGCCCATTGGCGGCGGGTGAACTGGCATCATGGGCTGTCGCACATGCCAATCTGGTGCCGAGCTCATAGGCGGCGGACGCTGACCGCGCAGAATAGCAAGATCCGCCTCGTAGGCTGCCACCACCTCGGGGTCATCATCTTCGTCATCGTCGCTCAGCTCATCACCCCCACGTTGCGTGTGGTGGTCGCGCATGCGCTGAGTGATGCGCTCGTCCAAGTCGGAATCCTCGTCGTCCGAGAGATCCATGCCGCCAGCCTCGTACAGAGACAGCCCGGGTACGTCTTGCATCTGTACACTGGGAGCAAAGGGCATAGAACGCAGGTTGTCAATGATGCGCGTTCGCACATGGTCCAGGTACTGCGGCGTGTTGAGATTGTCCATACTCGTTGGCGGCACGTCGAGCTTATATTCGGGCCCAAAGTACTGGATATACTCGTTGAACGGGAGATCTGCAGACAGTTCTTTGCCCAGCAAGAGACCTGTCTCGTACGTCCATGTGCGCGCGACATTGCGCACCGTATAGCCACCACCGCCCAGGCACATGAGCGGCACGCCAAAGGAGCGCACGAATTCCACACAGTTCGCATGGCCACGCATGCTCAGGTTGAAGCAGCCTAGTTTGTCACCCGCAAGCGAATCTGCACCGCACTGCAGTACTACAGCGCCAGGGCGAAACCACTCCATAATGTGCTGAATCACCGGACGGAAGATAGACCCAAACGTATCCGCGTCAATGCCGTCACGAAGGGGCACATTGACGGCATACTTCTTGCCACGCTTCATACCCACGTCCTTAAGATCACCTGTGCCCGGGAAAAAGTCACCGAACTTGTGGAACGAGCAAGACATGACACGATCCGTCGTGTAGAAGGCTTCCTCGACGCCGTCTCCGTGGTGCACATCGATGTCGATGTACAAGACACGCGAGTGTGTGCGCAATAGCTCCAGGATCGCAAGAACAATATCATTCGTATAGCAGAATCCACTGGCTTCCCGCTTTTTTGCATGATGCAGACCACCGGACCAGTTGATCACTGTATCTGTAAGGCCCTCATTCAGACGGTGTGCGCCCGCTGCATGTCAGCGCCGTGTGCAACGTACAAATCGAGCCACCGCACGATATCCGACAAAACTCGTAAAGGCCGTCGAATGCCGGACAATCTTCGCCAATCAAGACTGCATGTGAGTGTGTACCACGTACATCGAGTGCCATCGCCCGTCAGCTCTTGTGCAGACTCAGGTGACACGCGACTCAAAAAGTCGATATACTCGTCTGTATGAAATCTGGTCATCTGCTCACGAGTAGCCCAAGGCGGACGCTGCAGTGAGCACATAAAACGTACCAGAATATGCATGTGCTTGTCCAAGCCATAATTGAGAATCAGACTGTGTGCCATACGCATGCGGTGCGGCTTCATGGGGTGGCCAAAGCCATACGAGAAGTTTCCCACATCATCTGATGGTAAGAAGGAGGCTTCACGCACTGTCATAGTAGTAGGCCACCGTGCCACGCGGCGGTTTCAGCACAGGCGGCGGCTCGACCATCGTGGGGCAAGGTAGGGAGGCGGCCTGACAGTTCGGCCGATAAGTGGAGGTCTGTCCAAGGCACCGAGGCTAGGTCTGTGCCCTGGCCCGGCAACGTGGAGGTCGAGACGCGTCGGCCCCGCTCCCAGCTCACGGTCATGGCGCGTGCCGCTGCGCCACAATCGCGTCGCGCCGATACGCAGCCTCCGTCTCCGGATTATGAAGATCCTATGGATGAAGATGGAAGCAATTATGAAAGCGATGCCTCAGGCTCATCAGCCTTTGACGAATACGAGCCTGACGAGGGCCACGCGCCTCCACCGGCGTCGCTACCCGAGGACGATGAGCTCGCCGATATTGAACAAGAAGATTTCACACGTCTAATTCATGCGTTTCAAGAAACGCCTGCATCAAAGCAAGCGCCAACGAACCGCCGAAATGCTTGGAAACAGTCGATGGAGGCAGAGATGGAGTCGTTCCATCATGAGCTGCGCGATGTGAATGGTTACACCCGGAAAAACAAGGTACGTTCTCCCAGCTAACGCAGACTACGCGTATAAGAGAGCAGGCTCTTTCCTCCGAAGTCAAGGCGCTGCTCGCGCAGGCCAACATATCCTACGTCGAATCAAATCTGCCGCGCGCCATTGAGCAGTTGGAGGAGGTCATTCGCATCGAGCCCACGGTAAAAAGCGCCTGGTACACCCTGGGCATGTGCTTTGAGGAGCTTGGAGAAGAGGAAAAGTCCATTCAGTGCCGTATCGTCGGAGCACATCTCACATCCAATGCCTCCGAGGAGTGGAAATCCCTTGCTCGTCGAAGTCGTGAGCGAGGTCTATTTCAGCAATCTATTTACTGCTTGCAGCAAGCTATTAAGAAAAACAGGTACGATGTGGACGCGATTTGGGACCGCGCTATTATGCTCAAAGAATCTGGCCGCTTGCGGCCGGCTGTGGATGCTTTTCAAGCGATTCTGAAACTGCAGCCATACGATGCAGAGGTCCTTCGCGAGCTGATTCCGCTCCTTGTATCTTTGAATGAGTACGAGGTGGGTGTGAATATCCTTGAAGGTATGCGCCGTGCAAGTATGCATGGCACGACAGACCCTAATATCGACCCTGCCCTGGGGGCAGAGGCTGTGCCCGACACCCAGGTACAATTTTCTTTAAACGAGCTGGTAACTCTTGCTGACTTGCTCTTACTTATGCGTCGGCCCCTTCAAGTGATTCTTGTGATTAAGCAAACTGTTCGATGGCTCCGTGGCGAGGTGCGCGAGGACAGCATCGATGACGCACAGAACGATTTGGAGTTGGACGAGGCTGTGGATGGTGAAGTGCAAGAGCTTGACCGGGAGGTGCGTTTGCGTCTAGGTAAGGCGCGATTTATGCTGAAAAGCAATGAGGAGGGGAAGCGTCATTTCCATATTATTGCGGAGGAATCGGATCCGCTGGACTACCCCATCCTGTTCCTGGAAATGTCCGACTGTTACTTCGAGCACCAGATGCACGCAGAAGCTTTGGAAGGGTACAAACTTCTTGTTGAAGAAGGTCTTGTGGAAGATATCCAAGTTTGGGTTCATATGGGTGTGTGCTACCAAAATCTCGATATGCCACAGGAGGCAGCACAAGTGTACGAATCCATATTGCAAGAGCATCCATCCCATCATGATGTGAAGCTTAGCCTTGCAGAAGTGTACGAAGAGCTGAATGAGCGTGACAAGGCACTTGAGCTTGTGAATGAAGTATTGGTCGCTCGAAGTGAGCTGCGCCAAGGCCCTGCAGACCAAAGTGGTCAAACTCATACTGAAGATCTTGACAATGAGCTAGAAGTACCGGCATCCCTATCGTTTTTCAACGAGACGGCCCTTGGGCCGTCATCTGGAGCGTCGCAAGGCGCCTCTCGCGCCTCTCGCTCCAGTATGTCATTTGTCGAACGGCAGCGTCTAGAGCAGCAGCGTGAGGAAGAAACACGCCTAGCTTGGGTGCAGCTTTGTGCGCTTGAATCCAAAGTGTTTGTGGATGGATTCTGGCGTCGAGACTTTGTATTTCTTGACGGACCACTTGATGCGAGCTCGTCCAGCTCTTCACACCCTGACTCGAGTCGCTTTGTAGCGACGCGGCAGTGGATCCAAGTTGCAGGTCGGCTCATCGACTCGTTCCGCTCCATGTCACTCTTGTTCCCCAAGGAACGCTATACCAAGTACCGTGGCGTTCTCCGTCAGCGTCGTACCCGGCGGATCAATAAAACGTCCGACCTCGACAGCCAGGCCGAAGAGCTACTTTCGCGCTTGCGTGACCAGATGGTGGATGAGGCTGTGTCCCATGATGATGAGACAAGAGATATTGAGCAGACGACCTTTCGCACCATCCATTTTGACGATTGGGTCTCACTTTTTATGAAATATGGCATTGCACTGGCCAAACTGGGCGGGGAAGATGACACCATCCATGAAATGTTCCAACATGTGATGGTTTCCAATACGGTATGGCCCTCTGAGGAGCGGAAAATGGCTCTGCATCTCGCCTGGCTAGGTACGTATGTGACACTTACATGCAGCTTGTGCACTGTACTCTCGTGATATGGTGCGCATCTTCGATATCGCTCGCTGGTTTCCTACTACGTATCAGTTCCATGATGAGCCGCTGCGCCTTATCGCTTCGTTGTCCAACAGTCTCGGCTTTTACAGTGTTGATGCGTTTGTCAGCTCAACGAACACAAAGCAGTACCAGCGGCGTATGCGCACTCATGAAGCGATTGTTCATGGCCGCCCTGCCAAGGTAAATCCACGCACTGGTCGCTGGACGATTGTAGGCGTGGAAGGTGAGGAGGAGCCAAACGAAGACGAATCTTTGCATCAAATTAAGTCACAGCCACCTCCCACACGCCCATCGCCTATCGGAGAGATTTTCTATGGGTACTTGATGCTCTGTGCTAATAGCTACCAGCCCGCCATGGGGTATTTATTCAGAGCCTGGGCACTTCAGCAAGACGACCCACTTTTGTGTCTGTTATGTGCAGTCGCAAGCCTGAGTCGCGCGACCAACCGACAGGTGGACAACCGAAATCACACAATTGTACAAGGCTTGAGTATTTTGTCGCACTATGCACAACTCCGTGGATCCTGCTCAGAGGTGGACTACAATTTTGGTCGTGCACTGCACCAATTAGGCTTGCTCCATCTGGCTGTGCCGCGCTATGAGCGCGTTCTTGAGAACGCGTCGAATTATCCTTCTGTCGGTTTCTCTATGGTTCGAGAAGCTGCCTACAACCTCGCCTTGATATATGCCCAGTCCGGCTCCCCACGGCTGGCCCAAACGATAGTTCGCACGTACCTAGTCGTATAGTAGCCACGTGGCACCCTAGTCGTTACCCCGCCAGTCGAAGTGGGTTATTCATCACCTCGGCGACACATGAGGTGGACAATAGCTTTTGCAGCTGCGCTATGCTGCGCATCGTCTGTCCTGGCACAGTCAGGTACAGAAACGTACACTATACTTCACCGTGTTACTCGTGCCGTGGATGGAGATGAGAAAGTGTCGCCGTGGTTCCCTCGCTCGCTAATGGTAGTCCCGACGACCCCTCAAGGCGCATCTATGGCTTCACTTGAGAACTTCTCGTCTAAACTCGAGTTTCCTGAAGAATATGAACACGCTCTCTACCAGCTTAAAATGGTACCTGGTGATGCACGCTCGTATACTCCCGAAGAGAGCCGCCAATGGATTGATAAGGACGCTGGGTTCATTTCTTCTGTAAAGCTTGTGAGTATGGTACCCCACTGATAACAGTGTCAACTACTTGTACCAGACTCCGATGTTGCATTGTTGGATGCTGTCAAAATCCGACTGTCGCATGTCCCCACCGACGAGTCATTGCCCGCCCATGTCACGAACATGGCCTACGCTGTCGAGCAAGATGTGAAGCTGGATGATCAGTCTTGCCCTGTATTTGAAAAGGACACAAGACCCGTGTACCCTGATACATTTGGCACTGATATGCGCGTTCTCGTGCCAGAGACAGCCCCTATGTGTGTATAACACTGACTGACGACAGTCCTAAAGTGGAAGACACTGCAGATGACTCCTCTACTACCAAAGGATCCACCAAGGAGCCCAAACCTGGCGCGAAGATGGGCAAAAAGGACCCACCAAAGAACCTTGTTGAATTCGTGCAGCAGTACTGGATGTACATTTTGCCGGTGGTTGTCCTATTTATTCTACCAGGTGGTGTGGATGTACCAGAGCCTCCTGCTCGTACCGCGGCTCAGCGGGGTGCAGCACAGCGTGTGACGCCTGGTCCTGCCCCCGCGGCTGCGCGTGTCAAGGCCAAGTAGACCACCGTCGAGTGCCTGTCCCTGGCCTGTGCCCGAAGCGCTGAGTCAGCATCCATAGCTTATACAGCCTCCACGCGATGTACACTGTCCACTTTTTTCGCTGACCATGAGTCGTCCGGAGCATCAGGCTCCGCCTGAGATCTTTTATGGCGACGTAGAAGCACGTAAATATACAGCCAAGTATGTCTCATGAATTAACCTCCAGCACACGCAATCAAGAAATTCAGGCGGACATGACCATCCGAGCCATTGAACTTATGGCACTACCTGAGCACCGCAAGCCAGGTTTGATCTTAGACATTGGCTGCGGCTCGGGTCTCTCAGGAGAGATTCTTACAGAAATGGGATATGAATGGATTGGATTTGACATTAGTCCTAGCATGCTGAGCGTCGGCCTGGAGCGTGACGTTGAGGGTGATATGATCTTGTCCGATGCTGGTCACGGATGCATGTTCCGACCCGGCAGCTTTGACGGCGCCATAAGTATTTCTGTGCTCCAGTGGCTTTGCAATGCGGATACAAGCTACAACTCTCCTGCTGGGCGCCTTAGCACATTTTTTTCTACGTTATATGCGTGCCTGACTCGCGGTGCTCGTTGCGTCTTCCAGTTTTATCCTGAAAGCGACAACCAGGTTACTTTTATTATGAGTCAAGCGACCAAGGCCGGGTTTGGTGGCGGTTTGGTCGTTGATTACCCCAATTCCGTCAAGGCAAAAAAAATTTACTTGGTTTTGTGGGTTGGCGGTGAAATGATGGTTGGTCCCAATGGTGAAGGCCAAGGCATTAAGCAGCAGCTTCCCCAGGCTCTTGACTTTGACGAACACACACCTACTGTGCGTAATGAGTCGCGCAAGGCTGTGGATGAGCGCCGATTACGGCACCGTAAGAGCAAAAAAGTGGAATCAGCCAAAGACTATATCAAACGCAAGAAGGAACTTAACAGATTAAGAGGCAAAGAGGTACGCAGTATGGAAACTAACAGCAGCATGTGCCTCATGATTCAAAGTATTCGGGCCGACGACGTCGCCGTATGTAGTTGCTAGATCGACAGGTTCATATGGATGCATGTGGAGGTTCGGGGCTCTCCCACTCTCGACACGCAGATGCCGCCAACGGTACCGCCGGTAGTGGACGAGACAGTTGCATTCCGCGAGCTTGTGAAAAAGCAGGATGCACCAGCGGTAAAAAGTACCGAAAAAGGCAATCTGGATCCTGTGACGCTCAAGCAGCGTGAGGCAGCGGCATTGTGGACTAAGGAAGCGTACACGATCAAGCGACACATCGTCTCTCTGTACCAGTTTTTGAGCATGATCCGGCGACCCTACCTGAATGTTACGTCGAAGGGAAAACGTACAGAAGATGAAGAAGTTAATAAACTGGAAAATACCAATGCTTCGCAGGATGCATTTGCCAAATGGCAACACAGCTCGTCTCTGACAGAAGCGGAGCGGGACGAAGTGGATTTTCAAGTCAAGCTAGTTATAAAGCAGTGTCTTGATCGTGTCCAGGAACTTGAGAACGGAGAAAACTTGCGTTTTAATGCTATGGAGAAAGCTTTGACTCGGGCGGGCATCGCATCCCTCTCACCGTTGAATTTGCTGCAGAGCAACAGTTTGAATAAGCAGCGCGCGGCATCCAACGCACTTCACGCACATCATCTAGCAATCACTCAATACCTCTCTGGACAACTTGCGCATGCATCTTCCGTTCAGACAATGCTGCAGCAGAGACGCGTCGCGGCCCAAAGGCAGCGCTACGAGAAGCTAGCTGACAGCGCCAAGGTTTCCTCGCAAAATCCTCAGGCCAGTTTTTCTGAAGAGCTTCTACAAGGCAGCGTAGGGACTATGGGACATCGAGGTGTTCATGTAGCCGAAGAACTGTCTCAGGAGCAGCTGCATGTGTTTGAAGAAGAAGCATCGGCTCTCGTCGAGTCGCTAGAGGCAGACCTTGCTGCTGTCCAGCATGCAGAACAGCAGCTGCAAGATATTTCCGCGCTCCAAACTCGTATTGTTCAGCATTTACAGGAACAAAACGAGCACATTGATACCCTATTGACGGAGGCCGGTACCCATGGCGAGCAAGTTACACGCGGAAATCAGCAGCTACAGCAAGCCAAGGACCGCAACCGGCAAGCGAACCGCTGGCTGTCCATCTTTTTCATCATAAGCGGTCTTGTGCTGCTATTTATGCACTGTATGTATACGAAACTAACGCAGATTTGGACTAGGTTCTAGTATCACATATATTCTATTCGTGTAGTTCTTTGGATGTACCAAACTTGGGGAGGCTCAAGTACATATCTGTACCGTGACCATCGAGCGTACGGAAATCCAATGCACCACCGAAGAGTTCTGCATAGAGCTTGACCATAGGGAGACCCTTTTTCGAGTCCATGTTCAATACCGAAAGACGCATAAGACCATCACCACCGGGGTAGGACGCGGTTGGGTCAGGAGTGACAGCCCCATCCACTGCGCTTGGCGACAGTTTAGCAGTAGAGGTAGCCTCGAGCTGCAGATTCATCTTATCAAGTTGCTTGCCAATGTTATGAAAGGACCACACAAGGCTAGAAGCAGAGTTGGACGAATCTCTCAACGACTCCACGCCAGGTAACAGGAGAGGGCCTCGAGCAAGAGTAGCACGATAGCTGTCATCGTGGTCATTTGTTCGCGACTCGGATGGATGCAGACCACCACCTTGATCAGAGAATCGGATCATCATATCGTCTTTTTCTGCACCGCCTACCACGAGGATCTGCACAGGGGGCATGCCGCGATTGCTCTTTCCGTGACGCTGACTTGTTGATTGCATCGATACTTTGCACAGTTCGAGTAATATGAATTCCAGGTGGGCAGGCAAGTAGGCAATATGCACATCCAGATCACCAGAGAGTTCCACCTTAGGAATGCGAGGATCATTAATGTCCCACTTGTATGTATTTGCCAGACTCTCGCGTGCCAGTTGGACACAACGTTGAATGGTATCATTAACATTGATACGAGTGTGGACCATGCCAATTTCGTACGGGCGCTTTTCATTTTGCGAAGCGGAGGTTTGCATAACAGAGAGGGCAATATGTTGCTTTGCTAGCACTTCTCGAGATACCTGCGATCGGAGCATCCGAGCAAGAAAGAGGTTGACAGCCTCAGGTTCCATGTAATTCACACATTCGCGCGAGATGCCCACAATGAGGTCTAACTTGCTCTTGCGCTCGGATAAGAGCTGTGTAACCACTTTAATTAGGTGCTCATTCTGCTCATCTGTCTCAATTTTGCTTATTCGACGGAGAGTCTCAAAGGTGCGCCAATAGAACTGGTAGATCGAGTCAAGTTGCTCATTCGACATGGCCACAAAGGGGATTGCCTGCATATCACGGAGACGATGCGCAATGCGAGTAGTCATCTCTGTGCGTAGGTAGTTGGCACTCTCCATAAGAAGCGTGCGGTTTCGTCGAGCTGACCGACCAAACATGATCAGCTGTTGCAGCGTGGTTCGCCGGGCTGGCAACACACCCCACTGATTCACCATTCGGTTGCGGTAGAAAAAGCGGCCCAGTGCAGCAGCATCTTGATCACTAGCAGCTGCAGTTGATGGTGTAGATATCGTGCTTCCAGCAGAGTGCATGGACATGCTCGCCCGTACCCCGCGAGCCAAGGTGGGGCGCATCGTGGCAAGACGGATATATTGCGTCTCCACATTGGCACAACTACGACCGGAGAGTTCTATTTTCTTGGTATCTTGGGCCGGGTGGCTATTGTTTCCGCTCGGCTCGACTTGCCCGAAGGCGATTGAGCATTTCACCACGTTGGCGTTTGACCTCTGGGTCGAAAGCACGATTCGATGGCGATAGCACAGAGGATATAGTCCCGTGGTTGCGCGAATACCGCTGACCGAGCATGGGTGCATATCGCGCAGGCGACGCAGATCGAGCCAAGGGCGATGCCACGGGGGACCGAGTGAGTCGGAGGCGGCGCGAGGAGGAGAAAGGGCCATCCCCTGCCATGGACGAGGAAAATGAAGCGCTGTCGTCGGCGCCTTGATCACTCATGGACACGTTTGACACCGAGTCGTCACCCATGAGCGACGGGGGCCGAGATCGGCTAAGAGGACCACTTCCAGCTGAATCGCTGAAAAGCAGCTGACGCCCGGCTTTAGAGCGCAGTTGTGCATAGGAGCGTCGCGCAACGAGGCTCGCTAGACTATCCTCGACCGTATCATCGCTCTGGAATGACTGAGGAGAATTGCTTTGCGACTGGGAGAGGGCAGCCTCGTGCTGCCAGCTCAGCTGCTTTCGGCGCTTTGCTTCTTCATATTCGTCATGAGAGAGGAACTTTTCAACGTAGGTTGGCACACGAACGCGTGCATCAGGGTGCATCGTATCGCGGGGCATATTGTACTTGAGCTTCATTTCGACCAACATGACAGCGCGGCGGGGTATGCCGTCCTCACCGATGCGCCATCGCAGGCCATTCGCATCTTGCCACTCGTCACCTGGACCATGGTCATCACTTGTATCAGCAGGGCGCTTCACGGGTGCCGCCTGAGACACTGGAATATCGTCGACCTCATCTTCGTCCATTGAATTCTCGTCATTCTCCGACCCTTCCAGATTCTCATCCTCGTCCATCTCCTCGTCCTCTTCGAGCGATTCATTACCGTTTTCGTCCAGAGGTTCGTCTTCTTCCATCTCACCTTCGGAATTCTCGGCATCTTGGTCGCAGCGGAACTTTGGTTGGGCGTTATCATCGATCAAAGAGACACGACGACGTACACGACGACGTACGTCTTGCTGGCCGCTCGGGGCCTCGATCTCGGAAATCTCGTCTGCATCACGCTTGCGGGCTGGCGCCATTGGAATCCTAGGACGGATAGGGCCATAAAATGTTTCTGGAGGCGCCTGGCGTCCATACGATTGAGAAGGGGCAGCAGGAGGCATTGGCACCGGCGCCGGACGGAAAACAGGCTGTGGCACGCGTCCTTTAGTCTGACGAGGAAGAGTTGGACGACTGAACACATCCTCAGACTCTTTGATTTGGCGCTCAAACTCTTGCTGTCGGCGAGAGGCAACATCGGCTGCGGCTACAGCCAGAGGACGATGGTCTGAATCAGGGATGCCCGCCTTGCGGCGCTGTTCTAGCACGAATTGCCGCGTTCGCGCATGTACAGACCATCTGTGGTAGAACAATCCGACCCAATATACAGCCAAGGCATACAGCATGCATTCAAAGAAGGAAGGCATGGCTGCCTTCAATCCGATGCCCAGCGGATTGTGGGACAACGGCTTGGGAACACGGCGGGGTCGACCCAGCCTTGTGATCCTTATGTCATCATCATGCCACGTGCCGCACATCTGTTAGCCATGTTCGGGTTGGTCCCGTGGCGAACCAGATTAAAAATCTTGCGCTACTAAAAGTTCTTGCGTGAAAGGCCTTAACTACGCTAACCTTTTCGACCGTTGCCACTAGTTTGTCGAAATGGTCAACCTGTTTAAGTTTCTCAAATCAGAGACACAGGTGCCCCCAACTGTCTCGTTGTCGGCTCAAAAGGCATCGCCTGCACTTGTAGAGAATGCGACGGCGACACCTACCCTTACTGGCCCAGGAGTTTTGGTAGATGAACCCATGTCTAGTGCTGCAAGCTTCTCTACGCAAGGGTCTGCCTCCATTGCTCCCGGTGCTAGTACCTTGCTGCAACAGGCACAATATGACGATGTAACGGCGCAGGGCGAGCAAGCAAGGGACATACCCAAGTACCCTGGACTTCCCGACCGCTACGTGCTTGTTGAGAAACTGGGAGAGGGCACGTTTTCCGTGGTATACCGAGCCATTGACCGCGAAACGAACTTACCCGTGGCACTGAAAGCCGTCCGCAAACACGATTCATCGGGTAACGAAATCCTGGATGCCAGGCTACGCGACCAAGCTCGAACCACGGAGCGCACGAATATCCTTCAAGAGGTGCAGATTATGCGGCGTCTTCAGCACTCCTCCATCGTCCGGCTCTTGAATTTTTGCGAGTCGGATGAGTATTGTTTCCTTGTTATGGAGATGCTCGATGGCGGTGAACTATTTGATCAGATTGTCAAATTGACGTATATGAGCGAGCAGCTGTCACGTCATATTATCTGCCAAGTTGCAGATGGCATTCGCTATATGCACAAAGAGTGTGGCATTGTCCATCGGGATATCAAGCCCGAAAACCTGCTCTTCGAACGAATTGATATTGTGCCTTCGAAAGAGCCTGTCCTGCATCCATACGATGAGGACAAGGTCGACGAGGGTGAATTCACCCCTGGTAAAGGCGGTGGCGGTATTGGTCGCGTCAAGATTGCCGACTTTGGCCTCAGCAAAATTATGTGGGAAGAAAGCACCAAGACACCGTGCGGCACAGTGGGGTACGCTGCCCCTGAAATTGTGCGCTACGAGCACTACTCTCTCAGTGTGGATATGTGGGCTCTGGGGTGTGTTTTGTATACATTATTGTGCGGTTTTCCACCCTTCTACGATGAGTCTCTCAAGACTTTGTCTGAAAAGGTCTCACGTGGCCAATATTCGTTCATGAGCCCATGGTGGGACAATATTAGCAACGATGCAAAAGACTTGGTTGCCAAGCTTCTATGTGTCGATGTGGAAAAGCGGTTGACTATCGACGAGTTTTTCCAGCATCCATGGATTTTGGCAGGCAAGTTCGCTTCCACACAGCAGCCGATACCCACGCCACGCCGCCATTGGGCCCATCTCGGGCTCAATAGCTCTGCGATGGATTCACCCCTTCTTGCTTCTCTCCACGGCACTGAAATGGCCGAAGACAATCGTCGTGCCGTCAACAAGGATTACTTGCGCGAGGCATTCGATGTCTCATTTGCTGTTCACCGTATTGAAGAAGAAATGCGCGAGGCGCAAAAGCGCGATGCTGGCTCTTTGCGCTCGCGCATATGGAAAAACCCCTCAGGTGCAAATGGCGATCCTTCGCGAAGCGACGTGGATCGCGCCAAGCAACGACATGGTAATTTGGCTGCAAGGATCATTGCAGACAAGCAAGCGGCTCACTCGGCACCGCCGTCAGGGCGTGGTGGAGCGGATGCATTCAGCTTGACCTTAAATGGCGCGACAATTTTAGAACGCCGCAAGCGACTTGCAGCGCATTCCCAGGATCCAGGTCCAACGCCCCGCACACATTCGTTCCCCACGCCTATGACCAGTCCGGTAGCTTAATGTACATATTTGTTATGGAACTGACACGCGAACAGTAGAGCTCGCTGCCTTCCGCAGCCTGTTCATGATAGCCAGACCGACACCTGTTTCATCCACCTCCTCTGCCACAATGAGGTCACAAGCGCCTTCTTGACCCGACCATGGTACGCACGAGTCTAGGGTGCGCAGTCCATCAAAGAGTCGCTGAGCTGCCGTCTCTGGCTCGGACCGCTGCCCCAACGAATAGAGGCACAGTTGCAGGCCAGGCATTTGCAATACAGGAGACAGACGGTTTAGCGGATGAGACTGTGCCCAGTGGTGAATCGCAGGCACATCAAGGCTCAGTAGCAGCGGTGAGTCGAGAGCAAACATGAGACCTACGCGCACATCTCGCTCGCACTCGAGCGACGACGCGGCACTCTGAATCACATGCGATAATGTCGGATCCGCCTGTGTACCATCACTGACAAGCAAGACGCGCGCATCAGGCGAATAGTGCCTGTACTTCATGCCTGGCGTTGTGGGTGCAGCCTCCTGCGCCGCATTTCGAGCCAGATCTTTCCCATAGACCCGGAGTGATAAGGAAGGAAACGGACGGAGCACCTCTGTCAGCTGCTCCACGGTGATACCGCCAGGGCGGAGTACGCGAACTTCGCCGGGTACTGTTGTGGCATCGACAACGGTGCTTTCGACACCCACATGACATTCACCGCCATCGACAATGTAAGAAAGGACGTGACGAGGACCCAGGTCGTTCATGACGTGGGCGGCCGCCGTCGGTGATGGGCGGCCCGACGCATTGGCCGAGGGAGCGGCGATCGGTACACCTGCGAGCGCGATCAGGGATCGGGCGACAGGATGGGATGGCATACGCACGCCGACGGTCGGCTGGCCGCAAGTGACGGTGCTAGGCACCACCGGAGATCCATCGGACGCTCGACCTACTGGGAAGAGCAACGTAAGAGGACCAGGCCAAAACGCCCGCATGAGGGCCCAGCATGCCTCGTTGATCTGGAAAGGTGATGGAAGAAGCTGGTGTAGCATATGTGTGTCGCTGATATGCACGATCAGCGGGTTGTCCGCCGGGCGGTTTTTCGCAGCGTAGATGCGCTCGGATGCATCCGACCGCAAGGCACAGGCGCCTAGTCCATACACTGTTTCTGTAGGAAAGGCAACAAGTTCACCTGAGCGCAAATGCTCGGCGGCCGTTTGCAGGCTGTGCTTTGACTGCTCGGAGAGAAAAGATACCTGTAGCTTTTCTAACGGCTCCTGCACGTCGCTCTCGCGCTGCGATGCATCACTGAAGTGAAGGCCAAAGTCAGCTGGAAGCAGCGACGAAGACACATGGGGCACGGGCAGGATTCGGGTATGTATCTGCGACATGACAGAGAGAAACCAAGGCGCGCGCCACCCACGGAGCATGCACTGAGTACCAGGACGGCCTCAGAAGATTTTTCAAGTGGAGGTGCGAAGACAGGGGATGCCTCGCCTCACGGCCCAGAAACTAGCGGGACGGTGGCCATCGTAGCGTAGCAAGGGCTTCTGCTACATGAATGCCTATATCCTAGTTATATAGCTACATAAAGTATAAGGGACGCAAGTGCCTTGAGAGGCTATCGGCACTCGCTCGAGCCGTCGCGTGGAACGGGATCTATGTGGAGATTGCTCGTTCGCTTCTGCCGTGACGCTCGAGTACTATGTCGAATGCAGCGCCTACACGTTCGAACCGGCAGCGATGCTGGGATAATCGCGATGCCTACTATGCATGCTTGTCCAAGCACAACATCCAGAATCCGCCTGGTACTGATATGACGGGCATCAAAGGCCCACTTGGCTCCGGATCGTTTGCCGAGCCTCCTCGTAGCGAGGTGGAGCGTGCGCAGCTTGTGGCGCAGGAGCGCTCCAAAGATCCCTGTGTGCGTGAGCGTGACGCTTATGAGGGCAGCTGTGCGCAGAGCTGGGTAGGTATATGTGCTAACAGCAGATTGAATACTTTAACAAGCGTCGAGTGCTGGAAGAGCGCCAGAACAAGTACTTTGCCGATGCGGAAGCGCGTGCGATGCGCAGGTAGAGTGCCTAGAATGGATGTATGTCGTTACTATAGAGCAGGGCATTCCGGAGATCGCGCAGGGCGCCCGTGGTGCCACCAGCTAGCGCGCCGAGGAGCACCATGCGCGGGACGGTCGGGGCAGAGAGGCGGACTTTGGGTTAGCGATAATACATACATCCCACAGCACTAATGAGGCCGGTCGATATGCCGGCGACGGCCCCGTCGAACCAGTGCCCTAGGCCATGCCTGTCGAGCGAGGCGTGTGACGGCGGCTCCTCGCCGCGCCTCTCAGCGACGTACGAGCGCACGCTCTCTGTCATTATATCCAGCAGGCACCATCCGCCGACCCACCCAGCGAGCTGCAGACCGGTCTGCCCACCGCGCCGGAAGCCGCCGAGGATCATGCGATAGTACTTGGTCTTGTTGTAAAAGTACCAGCCCTGCACAGTCTCTGGACGCCTATGGGCGTTTTCCGCAAGGAACACTAGCGCCGTGTGCCTTGCGCCATTCGCAAAACCGGACACAAAGCCCAAGGTCATGGCAGACGAAACGAGCAGTGTGCTGAATGGCACGACTAGGGGCTCTGGCCGAGGAATCGCCTCAGGCACCACGGGATACGATGGCATGGCCTCTGGGGCATGATCCGTTTTTATGGATACAGGTGACTGTGACTCGGGGCCCTTGGCCGGCGGCGGTGCTTCGCTCGTGCGCCACCACCCCATCCAGCAGCCAGACCTCGTAGCGTGCCAAGGCTGGACAGCGCGGCCTGCGGGGTATCACGTGACCATGAAGAAGCTGGAGAAGCGAGTCATGCCCGCTGAAAGCCGTACGACCATGCAGCAGGACGCGCCCTCTGTGGCGACAGCGCCCGAGAATATGGAATACTGGGCGGCCCAGCTGCGCAGTGTGCCGCGCCTTGCACTTCCGATGGACTATCCGCGTCCCTCTGCCACACGCGTTGTGCACGCGCTCAAGTCGTATGAGCTGCCTGTATCGACGTGCCGGGCCCTTGGACGGCTCGCGCTATTCGACCACAGCGACGGCGAGGAGGTAATGCCTACACTGTGCCACCTGCTGCTGGCCGCATATGTTGTATTGATTCACAGGTACACGGGCGATACGGACATTGTTGTCGCCTCGAACCACCCCACGACGGGTGACGCCATTGTGCTGCGCATCCGCATGGAGCCGGGCGATGCGTTCTGGCAGGTGGCTACGCGTGTGCAGGCCGTCGAGGCAGAAGCTGTGCGGCACTATGTTCCGTTCGAGCAGGTCGCGCAGCGCATTGAGGCCGACCGTGTGGCGATTGAAGGGCCGTCATCACACGCCTCGTCTTCCCTGTTCCGCGTGCGCTTCTTTGACGAGACGCGCTCGCTGCAGCACTTTTTGCAGCGCACAAATGTGTCGACGGATCTTTCCATGTTTATCACGTCGCCTAGCGCCCAGGTCAACGCTGAGACCGGCCTGGCGAAGACCGGCCCTGCAGAATCGACAAGCTTCCGCAGCGACCCCTTCCGGGCGGTTGCCGTGCATTTGTCGTACAACGCGCTTCTGTTCTCGGGTGCACGCATCGACAGCATGCTTGCGCAGCTGGACCAGCTGATCCACTCGGCCGCCAAGGATCCCATGACGCCGATCGGTCGCATCCTTATCCGCACGGCCGCCGAGGCGGCCAAGCTGCCCGACCCCCGCCAGGACCTGGACTGGTGTGGCTACCGTGGGAGCATTACGAGCATCTTTGAGAAGAATGCAGCGGCCTTCCCGGACCGCCGCTGTCTCGTGGAGAGTGTGCAGGATGGTCCAGGTACGGGCGGCGCGCCTGCCTCGACGGTCCGCACAGTGAGCTACGGCCAGCTGGATTTGGCGAGCAATGTGGTTGCGCACCGCCTCTTGCAGGCGGGTGTGCAGCGCGGCGAGGTCGTCACGGTATACGCGCACCGCGGCGTCGACCTAGTGGTCGCCGTGCTAGGTGTGCTCAAGGCTGGTGCGACATTTAGCGTGATTGACCCGACCTACCCCCCCAGCCGCCAGAACATTTACCTACAGGTGGCACAGCCGCGCGCGCTGGTGGTTCTGGCCAAGGCCGGTACGCTGCATGCGTCGGTGCGCGAGTGCATCGAGCAGGAGCTGGCCCTGCGGTTGGAGATTCCCGCACTGGAGCTGCTCTCGGATGGCACGGTGCGAGGCGGTGCTGTGGACGGTGAGGACGTGCTGTCCTCAGCGCAGGCGCATGCGGCGCAGTCGACAGGGGTGGTGCTGGGCCCCGACAGCGTTGCCACGCTCTCGTTCACGTCCGGCTCGACGGGCATTCCCAAGGGTGTGCAGGGCCGGCACTACAGCCTCACACACTTTTTCCCGTGGATGGGTGAGCGCTTCGGGCTGAGTGAAAAGGACCGCTTTACGATGCTTAGCGGCATTGCGCACGACCCGATCCAGCGTGATATGTTCACGCCGCTGTTCTTTGGTGCAGAGCTGCACATTCCCACGGCCGAGGACATTGGCACGCCCGGGCGCCTGGCCGAGTGGATGGCAGCGACGCAGGCGAGCGTCACGCACCTGACGCCGGCGATGGGTCAGCTGCTCGCGGCGCAGGCGACCGCCGCGATCCCGTCGCTGCGCAATGCGTTCTTTGTGGGTGATATCCTGACCAAGCGTGACTGCACACGCCTGCAGTCGCTCGCGGCAAACGTGCGCATCATTAACATGTATGGCACGACCGAGACACAGCGGGCCGTGTCGTACTTTGCGATTCCGCCGGTCAGCAGTGAGCCTGCGTTCCTGCAGACGCAGAAGGACACGATGCCTGCGGGTCAGGGTATGATCGATGTGCAGCTGCTCGTGGTGAACCGCAATGCGCGCCAAGAGACGTGTGCGGTCGGCGAGGTCGGCGAGATTTACGTGCGCTCCGGCGGCCTGGCGGAGGGCTACCTCGGCCCGCCTGAGGTCACTGCCGACAAGTTTGTCACCAACTGGCTCGCGCCGGACCTCGCGATCTCCGACACGCTCCAAGGCACGCCTGAAGGTGCATACTGGAAGGGACCACGCGACCGCTTGTACCGGACGGGCGACCTGGGACGCTACCTGCCGGACGGCACGGTCGAGTGCACGGGCCGTGCGGACGACCAGATCAAGATCCGCGGCTTCCGAATTGAGCTGGGCGAGATTGACACGCACCTCTCGCAGCACCCCCAGGTGCGCGAGAATGTCACGTTGGTGCGCCGTGATAAGGACGAGGAGAAAGTGCTTGTGTCGTACTTTGTACCCACGGGTGTGCTGCCGGCCGACGATGCCATGGCCGTGGACTTGGACGGCGTGCCGGAGGGCCCGCAGCGTGATACGCTGCGCCGCATTGCGCATTACCATGCACTGATCCAGGACATCCGCGAGCACCTGAAGCGCAAGCTGCCGTCGTACTCGATCCCTACGCTGTTTGTGCCGCTTGCGAAAATGCCGCTGAACCCCAATGGCAAGATTGACAAGCCAGTTCTGCCGTTCCCCGATACGGTGCTTGCGCAGCGCATGGCGCAGGCGGCGAGTGCGCAGCGTGATACGCGTGAGCGCACGCAGACCGAGGCGGCTGTCGCGGAAGTGTGGGCGGAGCTGCTCCCTGGCGTTGCGCGCCCCGTGCCGCTCGACGTGTCGTTCTTCGACCTGGGCGGCCACTCGATTCTCGCGACGCGTCTCGTGTTCCTGCTGCGCCAGCGCCTCGCGGCGCCTGTGCCGCTTGGCCTCGTGTTTGACGCGCCGACCGTGGCGCAGCTCGCGGCTGCCCTCGACAAGATGCGCAGCAGCGAGACGGACCTGGTCGCGGAGCCGCCGGCGGCGGAGGAGCCGGCCACGGAGGGCGACTATGCGCGCGATGCCGAGACGCTCGAGGCCACGCTCCCTGCGTCGTTCCCGCCAGGCTCGGCGCGCCCTGAAGCGTGCACGGTGCTGCTCACTGGTGCGACGGGCTTTTTGGGCGCCTATGTCCTAGCAGACCTGCTCGAGAAGCGCGGTGCATTGGTGCGCAAGGTGTATGTGCACACTCGTGCGCGCGATGCCGTGGCAGCGCAAGCGCGTGTGCGGGACGCGCTAGCCGGGCGCGGCCTGTGGCGCGATGCGTGGGCCGAGAGCGGGCGTGTGGAAGCGGTGCTGGGTGACCTGGCCGCGCCACAGCTCGGTCTGAGCGCAGCAGACTGGCAGCGCATGGCCGACGAGGTCGATGTGGTCGTGCACAATGGCGCGCTCGTGCACTGGGTGTACCCCTACTCCAAGCTGCGTGCAGCGAACGTGCTATCGACGGTGGCGGTGATGCAGCTGGCCGCGCAGGGGCGGCCGAAGTCGGTGGCGTTTGTCTCGTCGACGTCGGCGCTTGACACGGAGCACTATATCGAGCTGTCCGAGTCGGTGCCGGCGAGCGACGCGGTGCGAGGTGTGCCTGAGACGGACGTGCTGGACGGCAGTGCGCACGGGCTCAAGAGCGGGTACAGCCAGTCCAAGTGGGTCGCGGAGCGACTCGTGATGGCCGGTGCGAAGCGCGGTCTCTCGGCCGTCATTGTGCGTCCCGGCTACGTCGTTGGCGATAGCCACTCGGCGGTGAGCAACACGGACGACTTTTTGGTGCGTCTGCTGAAAGGCAGTGCACAGCTGGGCCTTGTGCCGGACATGGACAATACGCTGAACATGGTGCCTGTGGACCATGTGGCGCGTGTCACGGCGCTCGCTGCGCTGTACGGCACGCAGTGGGCGCCCGACGCAGCGACGCATGCGACCGTATTTCACGTCACGTCGCACCCTACGATCCGGTACAACGAGTTCCTGGGCACGCTCGCAACGCACGGCTGGCCGGTGCGGCGCACCGAGTATGTCGCGTGGCGCTCGGCGCTGGAGAACCACGTGATGGCGACGAGCCAGGCGAACGACGCCGAGGCCAATGCGCTCTTCCCCCTGCTGCACTTTGTGTTGGACGACTTGCCGACGTCGACGCGGTCTGCGGAGCTGGACGATGCACACACGACGCGCCTGCTGCGCGAGGCGAACGAGCTGGAGGTCGTTCGTGGCGTGAGCCCGGCGCTCGTGGGCCTCTACCTCGCGTGGCTCGTCGAGGTGGGCTTTCTCGCGCGGCCGACGAGCGCGGGAGAGCCGCTGCCGCCGCTGCCGGCAGATTCGGTGCGCAGTGCGATGGGTCGGGGTTCGGCAGCTTCATAGTATCTACAGATGGCGAGCTGCTCGCGGCGCAAGGCGCCCGACCACAAAAGGATCATAGCCACCGATCGGTGGGGGTGCGCCAGACTCATCCAGGGCCGTGAAGAAGCGGGGCACGTCGCCTGCCGTCGTATCGTACGAGGCCTCGCTGACCGTCATGTCCGGCAGCGGCGCCACGGGCAGCACCGAGTCGCGCGACCGGTACGTGGAGCGCGCGAGGATCTTGGCGACGTGCTCACTCGACGGCTGTGGCGACGGCGGATCCTCGCTGTCCTGCACAAAGAACGATGCCAGATCGTCCAGCTGGGTCGCCAGCGCACCGAGCTCTGCCTGCGAGACGCGCTCGTCGTTGTCATCACGCACAAACTGCACGCCCTGCTCAGGCGAGTGCGCGGCCCATGCCGTGGCCACAGCGCGCATATGGCGCTGTGCCCGCTCCGAGTCGGCCAGCGCTGTGGGGCCGGCCCACCCGCTCATGCCCTCGTGGGCGTGCGCGTCCTGGTGGATCAGGGGCGGGGCTTGCAGCACATCCAGGGCGAGCGGCGCAAGTGGCGTGCGCAGCAGACGGAAGAGCGGATCGAGCGAGACATGCGGCGCGAGCGCCGCGACGCCCTGTGCATGGCACGCCTGCAAGAGCGGGAGCAGCAGCACCAGCACCTGCTCACACACCCACTCGGTGTCGTGGTACAGCATGAGCAGCAGCACACTCACATGGTGCATCGCTCGCGCAGAGGAGCGGCCGGCCACGAGGCACGCGGCCGCCTGGCGCGCGAGCTCGTCGGCGCGGCGGAAGCGCTGCCGCGCAATCGACTGCGCAATGCGCTGCACGTCGGTGCGGTCCATGGCCTGCGCCTTGGCTGCGAGGCCCTCGCCGAGACGCGCGAGCAGCGACAGATCCACACCGTCGCTCTCACACGCGCGCATCGCCCATGGGAGCGTCGCGACAAGGAGCGTGAGCAGGCGATCCTCGGAAGGCGTCTCGACCAGGGCATCGTTCGGCACGTCGAGCAGGCGCACAAGCACGCGGAGCGCCGTGGCATCGTGCTGCGACCTGTGCAAGCCGCGCAGGACGAGGTGCTGGAGCGGCGGTGCCGCTGCGTCCCAGCCTGCGGGGCGCGCATCCACGAGCGCAGCCAGCGCACTGGGCGCGAGGTCGGCCGTATCGAGCCATGCCTCGAGGAGCGCCAGCACGGCAGCAAGCACCGACTCGGTCGCGGTGCCGACGCACGCCGCCGCCGTCCAGAAGAGCGGCGCCCATGCCTCGCGCGGCGCCGACGGCAAGAGGCCCTGCAGCGTAGCGACCGCCTCGAGCACGTACGATACGGCCTCCGGCGCGTCGAGCGTGTCGGCGAGGCGTGCGAGGAGCCCCGGGAGCATGTGTGCGCTGTACGGCGCATGCAGCGCACGCAGCACCTGGAGCGAGCGGCACGCAATGCGGCGCACCGCGCCTGTCGTGGCCCAGTGCAGCGCCACGTCACGCCACGCCTCGCGCATCGAGAGGCCGCCGTGCGCGTCAGCGAGCGCTGCAAGCTCATCGACGAGCGCCTGCACCTTGAGGGGGACGAGCTCGCTGGTCGTGTGGGAGTAGTCGGCGCGTGACATGGCAAAGGCCGCGTGCAGCGCGTCGACGCTCGCGCGATCGCACTGCACCGACGAGGTATGGAGCACGCTGAGCACCTGCTCCGCGACGCGCAGCATGGCCGGCGCAAGGAGCGGCGGCGCGCCGTCCAAGTGCATGCACACGGCGTGCAATAGGTGGGGCAGGTGCTCGCGCTGGAGCGCAAGCTCGTCGATGCACTCGCCGAGCATGAGCAGCAGCGGCAACGCCGGCGTGAGGGGCGGCAGCTCCGTGCCCGGTGCGGGGAGGAGCGCCTCGAGCACGAGCGGCGCAAGCGGCGCTGGCGTCGTGACGACCATAGTATCGGGGGTAAGGGCGGCGTACAGGTACTTTTGCATCGCGAGCATCGCGGGCGCCGGCGCACTCGCGACGGCCACCCGTGCCACATCGAGAAAGTCGGCGCTGCGGTAGTACAGCGCGCGCGCCTGGAAAAACTCGAGCAGCTTGTGGATCTCGGGCGTGGAGAGCCCAATGCCCACACTGTGCCACAGTGCGCGCGTCGCGAGGGGGTGCGCCTCACGGCACAGCAGCGTGAGCGAGACAAGGTGCGCAAGACTCGCCGACGACGCACCGAGGCGCAGGCCCTGCAGCCACGGCGGCAGCAGGCCGAGAACCGTGCCGCGATGCGACGGCGGCACATGCTCCTGCACCTGGGCGGCTAGCTCCGCCAGGACCTGCGCGCCGAGGCCCGAGCGCGCATCGCTGGCCTCGGCGTCCAGCGCGTCGCCGTGAAGCTCGAGCTCGTGGCACAGGGTGCGCTGCACCTCGAGGTACGCCGCCGGCTGCTGCGAGCGCACGGCCGGCGCGACATGCGCGAGCGACGTGTGCGGCGCGTGCGCGCGGTTGAGCATCTCGAGCATATGGAGCGCGGCGAGGCGAACGTCGACGGCCGTGTGCGCCAGCATCGTGAGCGCGACGCTGACGACCTGGTGCGCCTGCAGGGGGAGCGCCTGCGCCGTGTACATGTCGGCCATCACCACAAAGACGGTGCGTGTCGCGTCCGGCTGTGCAAGCTCGCGGTAGCACTGCGCGAGAAGCGCAGCGCGCAGCCACTCGTGCTCGCGGTTGTGCGTGAGCAGCGCGTAGAGCGCGCCGCGCCCGGTCGCACGCGACTCGGCTTGGGGCGCGACAAGCATCTCGCAGACCCAGCCGAGCACCGTCGGCGCAGGGAGCCACGCCGAGGGATCGAGGGGGCCGGCGCACAGGGCCAGGAGCGCCTGCTCGGCGGCGTGCACGAGTGCCTGGACCTCGTGGCGCAGCACAAGGAGCACCTGGTCGCGCGGCATCTCCGGCGCGGCGCGCTCGACCACCGCAGCGAGCAGGGGCGCCATGCGCGTGCCGTCCTGCAGCGTCGCCCAATCGCGCAGCATGACGAGGAGGCGCAGCCGCAGGTCCAGCGGCACGTACTGCGCGGCCTGCGGCTGCGGCAGCGCCGCGTAGAGGTGGCGCAGCGTCTCGCACACGCACCGCCGCAGCTGCAGCAGCGCGACGCTCGGCGGCACGTCCGACTGCAGAAACGCCAGCGTCGGGTGCAGCCACGAGAGCAGCTGGGGAGCCAGCGGCGCCTCGTGTAGGAGCGGCGCCGCCTGCGCAAGCACGCGCGCCACGGCAAGCCGCCGCGCCACGGCACTCGGCGCCGTGGCCGGCTCCGCCGGCAGCGCCCCGAGGGCCTGCACCAGCGCAGAAAAGGCGGGCGCCTGCACATGCCCCAGCGCATCGGCCGCGGCGTCCTGCAAGTCCGCGTCCGCGCATGCGAGGTACGGCACAAGGAGCGCGACGTGCTGCGTGTGCTCCAGGCCCACCGCGCACCACGCGAGTGTGTAGCTCCGCCACGCCGCGCGCAGGAGCGAGAGCGTCGGCGGTACCTGCGCGGCGCTCTTGCGCAGGTGCGCCATCAGCGCCATGCTCGGCTCGATGCGCGCCACGGCACCGCTCAGGTGCGAGTACAGGCGCTGCGCAACGGCCGGTGCCTGCTGCGCGATGCGCCGGGCCATGCGGGGTAGCGCATGGGCCCACAGCGCCGTGTGCTCATGTGCCACGGCGAGGCGCCCGAGCGGGTACGGCGCATCGCGCCACTGCTGCACGCGGCCCCGCTGTGCGCTCGATAGGCGCGGATGGTCCTCGTCGAGAAAGGCGGCAGCATTCACCTCGAGGAGCTGCGTCGCCGCAGGCGGCGGTGCGCCATGCGCGCGCGCCACCGCCGCGCACGTCTGCAGCGCCGCGACCGCGTGCTGCCGGAGCGCGACGCTCGGAATGCACAGGAGCAGGAGCGCACTGGCCTCGGCGTCCTCGAGCGTGTCGCGCACGGCCGCATCGTGCTGCGTGCGCCACACATCGAGCAGGTCCACAAAGAGCGCGGCGGCCTGCGCGATCTTGGGCAGGAGCACGTCCGCGTGCGCCTGCAGCTCCCACACGAGCCCGTCCTGCCGAAAGAGCCATGGAAGCAGCGCGCGGACCACGGGCGATGCGCCGTCGGGTCCGCGCGCGAGGCGCACGAGCGCGGCCGCACTGGCGCGGTGCAGCGCGGGGTCCACGCTGAACAGCGCGCGGAAGAGGAGCGCGAGGCATGTGGGTGTCCCGAGACTCGGGGCGAGGCCGCGCGGCCACGACTCGATGCACGCGCGCAGCAGCTCGAGCTGCGGCTGGTGCTCGCGGGCGTACGCCACGGTAAAGGCGCCCTGCGCATGCGTACGCACCTCCCAGTGCTCGGGATCGAGCGTCGCGCGCTCGCCCTGCACGATCGGCGCATTCGTGCCGCGCGCGATGGGCGTGCGCTCGTCCAGCACGCTGAGGCCCTTGGCGAGGTAGTCGCACGCAAGCGCGATCTGTGCAATGAGCGCGTGGAACTGCGCGTAGGCGCCCGCCACGTCGGCGCTGGGGAACGGCACCGCGTCGACCGGCAGCGCTTCCAGCGGCGCGCGCGGCGCGCCGGGAAAGGGCACTGGCTCGCCACGCACGTACGCATCCAGGGTGCAGGTGACGGCACGCACGGCCATGGTCATGCGTGTCGGCTGCAGCGTGTCCGGCTGCAGCGGCGCGGTGCGCTCAAAGTGCGTGTGGCGCAGCAGGTCGAGCACGATCGGGCGCGTGTACTCCCACTGGCGGAAGAGCGCGGCGCTGAGCAGGGCGACGCATGCGTCCATGCTGGGATCGTGCGGCGCCAGCGTCGTGCGCGGCGACGGGAGGCACTGGCCGAGGACCGCGTCGAGGCGGCGCGCGGTGGGGCCGGTCCCTTCGTGGCAGCGGAACAGGTACGCCCACGCGAGCTGCGCTGCGCACGCAAGGACGACCGCGCGCATGCCAGACGCCTTGGGGCGCTCCTTCCAGCGCGCGAGGCCGCTCTCGATGCACGCGTGCCACTTGTCGACGAGCATGTCGGGCGGCGACGCACAGAGGACCATGGCCCAGAGGGGGTACGCCACGCCCCAGTAGCGCGAGCGCGCGGCGAGCGCCTGGGCCCGGGGCAGGAGCGTGCTCATGGCCGCCATCCACACGGGGTGGTGCAGCTCGACCGACGCGCTGCGCGCGACGGGCTCGAGGATCGTGTGCAAGACGCGCGCGAACGCGCGCTTGATGCGGTAGCCGTGGGAGTGCGCAAAGAACCTCGCGAGCACCGCGAGCAGCTCGGCACCGGCCTCGAACGCCTCCATGGGGTAGAGCGTGATGCGCAGGTAGCGCATGCCGAGGATCGCCGCCTCGGTCAGCAGCTCGTTGTCGCGCGAGGCAGCGACCGCATTCGAGTGCCGCAGAATCGAGACAAACTGCTCGCCGATCGCCGGGAGGCAGTGGCGCGAGAGCTCGCCGAGGACGCGCGCGACCGCATCAAAGCACTGCTGCTGCAGCGACGTGTGCAGCCGCACCTGCGTGCCGCGCTCGCTCTCGCGATCCACGGAGCACAGGTGCAGGAAGTGGAAGAGCGTCGTGACAAACTCGTCCATGGCGGGGTCGTCCAGGTCCTCGCCCATGCGGTCGTTCGTCCCGGGCGGCACGGCGCGCAGCAGCGCCTGGCACACGAGGTACGTCACGGCGAGCGCGCGGCGGCGGCGCAGGAGCTCACTGGAGCTGGGCGCGCTGGTCCCCTGCGACGACGTGCTCATGAGCGACACGGCATCGCTCGGCTGGCGGCGCAGCGGCGTGAGCTGCAGCGGCTGGTCAAGAATATCCGCACGCCACGCAAGGACCGCCTCGATGAGCAGCTCGCGGTCGTGCTGCGCGAGGTGCGCGAGCGTCTCCAAAACGTCTTCCCACGCCGCACGGTGCACGGCCGTGGGAAAGAGGACCTGGATCGCATCCGCGTCGTGCGACACAGTGAGCACCGCATGCAGTGCGTCCTCGGCCAGCGTCTGGAACTGCGCCAGGACCTGCTGGATCGCGTAGGTCATGGGGCGCGCGCCCGGCGCGCGGCGGCGCGGCACGTCAAGGGGAAAGGCATCGGCGTCGTCCGCTGGCGCCAGCGCCACCGGTGAGGAAAGCCCATCCGCGGCGCCATAGCTGGAGGGCGACGTGAGGGCGCCCTCAACGGACGGCTCAGATAGGTGCGAGCCCTGGTGCGCATGCCGGAACGGCACGCGGCGGCTCGGACTCGAGGGCGGCGCGAGGCTGTCGGTGGCCGATACCTGGCTCCCCGACTTGCTGTGCTTGCGCGAGCGGGGCATGCCCGTGGCGTGCGCGAGGCCCGCGGACACGGACGCAATGTCGCCCAGCATGCCGCGTCCCGCGCGGTCGCTCACGCTCGGAGAGCCCGCGTCCTCCCTGGCGCTGGGTGTCGTGGGCTGCCCGCGGATCGCCGCTTTCAGGCTCGCGAACGACGGCTTTTTTACAGGAAACGAAAAGGTAGAAAGACCATCAGCACGGTCACCGCGCGACGGCGACGATACATTCTCGGCCGTATAGGAGCCGAAGCGGAAGGGCTTGGGCTCGTCCGTCAGCGAGCCGGAGCGAAAGTGGCGCAGGCGCGGCGTGCGGCCCTTGGGCGGCGTCGCCTCGTGTCCCGGCGAGAGCGCCGCCGCCTCGGGCGCGCCAGGCGCCGTGGGACTCTGGAGGAGACGCGCCGTCTGCCATTCCAGGCTCGGAAGGAGGAGCGGCTCCTCCTCCAGGTCCGGTATGACGACCTGCGCGCCGTCGTCCATCCAGGTGGTGGCAGTGCTTATGTAACTCTCTTTCGCCGCCGCGACGACAGCGATGCCGAAGCGAGGGCACCGTCAGCCGCTCGCGACCCGCGCGCTGCGGGGCGCGGGGCTTATGGACGATATGTCGATGCCGCTGGACGATGAAGGCGGTGCGGACCCTGGGCTCACGCGTGCGCAGCGCCGCAAGATGGCGCGCGCTGCGGCCGACCCCGTCGGGCGGCGCGGTGGCGGCCGCCGCGCTGTCAATGTGAATGCGGGCGCGCGGCCCGCGAATGTGCGGCCTGGCGCATCGCTGGGCGCCCACACGATCGGACGCGGTGGGCGCGCGGCGGATGTGGCGCCGACGACGAATGTCGTGGCGACGCTGCGGCGGTTCCTCGAGTCGCGCTGGGACGCGGGCGCCGGCCTCTTGAACCTCGCGCAGATGGCCGACGACCCGATCCTGGCCGAGGCGAATATCCGCGCGCCCGGCGTGCCCGGCGCGCACCGCGACCTGGGCACGGCGCTGTGGAAGCTGAGTGGCGAAATGTTCCCGGCGCTCACCACGCTCTCGCTCGCAGGCAATGCGTGGACGTCGCTGCAGCCGCTCACGACGCTCGGGCAGTATGTGCCGTCGCTCGCGAACCTGTCGCTGGAGCGCAATGAGCTGCGGTGGGTGCGCGACCTCGACGTGCTCGCGTCCAAGAAGCATGGGCTGCCGAACCTGCGCGAGCTCGTGCTGCTGGGCAACCCGGTGCAGACAACGGCGCTCGAGGGCTCGAACGAGGACGGCTACCGCCGCGACGTGCTGGCCAAGTTTCCCGACCTGCACATCCTCGACATGAAGCCCGTGACGGACGTGGAAAAAGGCTTTGCGCAGCTGTTCCGCGGGCGCAGCGGCGCGCGCGCGGGTCCCGAGGCGGCGCAAGTGCCGCTGCGGCGCTTCCCGCTGCAGGTGCGCGCCGGCTTTGTCGACGGCGATGCGGCGCAGGTCGTGCCCGAGTTCCTCTCGCACTTTTTCGCGGCGTACGACGAGGACCGCGGCCGCCTGGCGCCCGTGTACAGTGCGAATGCGCGCTTCTCGTACAGCATCAATGCGAGTCCGCCGCCGCGCGCGCGTGCGGAGCGCCTCGTGCACATCATGCCGCATCAAAAAGACCTTACCTTTGACAAGTACATGGACCTCGGCTCGCGCAATATTCTGCGCACGCACAACACCAAGTCGCTCCTGCGCAGCCTGCACCATGGGAGCGATGCGATCGTGGCGTTCCTCCAGCGCCTGCCGCCGACACGGCACCCCCTCACCGATGCGACGCGCTTTGTCGTCGATGCGTGGCTGCTCCCGAACGTCGACGTGCGCGCGCAGACAAGCGCGAGCGAGCGCCCCGACGCGCTCCTCTTTATCAGCGTGCACGGCGAGTTCACCGAGCTGCCGTCGCAGGGCGTGCGCTCGTTCGACCGCGCCTTCATCGTGGCGCCCGCAGCGCCGCTGAGCGGCGCTGCGCAGCAGGGCTGGCCGTGTGTGATTGTGAGCGACGTGCTGACGCTGCGCCACTACTCGCGCCCGGCGGCCTTTCAGCCAGACTCGCTGCCGACGGGCGACGCGCCGCCTGCGCCAGGGCTCGCGCCGGAGCAGCACGGCATGGCGCTGCAGCTCGCGGCGCAGACGCGCCTCACGTACCCGTTCGCCGTGCAGTGCCTGAGTGAGAATGCGTGGGACATGCCGCGCGCGCTCGCCAACTTTGCCGCGCTGCAGGCGGCCGGCACGATTCCGGCGGAAGCCTTTGCTACATAGACGACCTAGAGGACGACCGGCGCACCGCGCGTGCCACCAGCACGACACTGGTGCCCAGGGCGACGAGGTGGCCGAGCACGACGCCGGCCACGGCGCCATACACACTCGGCACCGGCCACGCCTGCCATGCGCGGCCCCAGTCGAGCGCCTGCGGCAGGGCGCCGACGAGCGCGCCGAGCCATGCGCCCACGCACGGCAGCAGCACGATCAGTTCGCGCGGCAGCATCGTCGACGGTGCGGTGAGGATGCGCAGCCACAGTGCCGACGGCGGCGTGCCGAGCATGTGCGTGAGCGGCCACAGGCCAAAGAGCGCGAGGTACGCGGCCAGGGTCAGGGTGCCGGTCAGCTGCGCGTTCACCGGCGCGCCGACGAGCACGACCATCACGAGTGCCAGCAGCCACAGGAGCGGCAGCGAGAGCGCCGAGAGCGCAAGCGCCTCGATTTGCTGCGACGCCGTGCGCTGCCGCGCCCGCAGCTCGCTCGGCTTTTCGCGGCGCTCGTAGCCCTCTGCGAGCGTGTACCAGGCATGCATGCGCGTGCAGTACCATGCCTGCATCATCACCGCACCTTTGAGCGCCAGTGTCATGGACCAGGCGCGCGCTGCGCCGTCCGCACGCGCCTCGGAAGAGCCCGCACGCACGAGGCGCGTAAGGTGCGCGAGCGCCGTGTGGACCCACGACGTCGGTGCGGTGCCGTTCGCGGGCGCTACATCCACAAAGAGAAGGAGCAGGACCACCGGCTGGAGCACAAGCACCAGCAGCACGAGCTGCACCATGTGCCGCACCGGCCACTGGCCTGCATCGTGGGCGGTGACGGGGCGCATGGTGTGGAGAAAACGGCCGTTTCGAACGAGTGCCGCCGTCGCGTCTCACCACGCGCGATGCCGTCCCGATCCGCGATGGAGGACACGCCGCCCCGGAGCATGGACGCGACGGAGACGGATGCGCCGTCTGTGACGGGCCTCCCGCGCTCGGGTACACACACGCCGCGCCCTGAGAGCCCCGCGGAGCGCGATGCCGCGCCGCGCCAGCCGAGCCTGCTGCATCGACAGCCTGCGCTGCACCGGCCGCGCGCGTCGTCGAATCTCTCCGACACATCAGTGCGCGCGCAGCAGCGGCGCCGCGAGCTGGGCCTTGGGAGCCCCGTATCGGTGCCGACGTCGCCGACGTCTGTCTCGTATGCGAGTGAGCCGGTGCACCGGCAATCGAGTCTGCGCAGCCACCGCTCGAGTGGGCCGCCCACGCCGCCGAGCTGCAGCGCCGATGCGGCGGGCCACGGGAGCGACGAGAGTGTGTACTCGGACGACGACGCGAGCGCAGTGCCTTCGCTGCACCGGACGCTGTCGAGCCAGAGCCGCGTGTCGGGACACAGCCAGGGGAGCGCGACGCGCAGCCCGAGCCTTGCATCGACGCGGAGCGTGTTGGGCGGCCGCGGGCTGGTGCGCCGCGCGGACGCACCGCGCCTCCCGCCGCGGCCGCCGAGCCTGTCTGGCTCGTCGTCGCCGCTTCGACGCGCGTCGGCGGCTGCGTCGCCCTCCTCGCCGCCCAAGTCGCCGCGCGCCGCGCGCGGCTCGCTCCCGGCCAGCCCCGCGCTGCGCGCGGCCCCTGCGCCGAGCGACTCGCAGGCGCCTGCGCTGGGCCCATCGGCCTCGTCCGAATCACTGTCGTCGGCGTACTCGGAGGACGCGGGTGCGAGCGCGCCGGCTGTGCCAGAGCCAGCGCCCGCGTCGCAACTGGTGTCACCGCCGTCGACGTCGACGCCGCGTATGCCGTCGCAGGGCACGGTGCCTGGGAGCCGCGCGACTTCTGGTGGTCTCTCGATGCGCTCGCCGGCGAGCGATACGATGCAAGACCTCTTTGATACGTTTGCGTCGGCTCTTGCGGACCTGGGCCTCGACGACGCGCCGATCGATGGCCTGCATGAGGTGGATGTGCAGTACCGCCCGATGGAGTACCCGGGCGGCTCGCATGGCCTGCCGTCCTCTGCGTCGACGCTGGAGTCGCTGCTGCCGCCCAGGGAGCGCAGCGAGCCGCGCGCTGGCCCGGCGGTGCCAGCGGCCTCACCCACACCCAGTGCGCCGCCGGCTGCCCAAGGCCCCACACCCAGTGCGCCGGCTGCCCAAGGCCCCACACCCAGTGCGCCGGCCGCCCAAGACACGATGCCCGGCGCGCCGCCCGACCACATTGAAGTATACGGCCTCACCGTGTGGTGGCCCGGGTCGTTTGATGTGGCCTCGAACGTCAACTACGACTCTGTGACGAACCGCGCGCTCCTGTACGCCAATGCAGCCAACGATCTACTGGCGCGACCTACGCACCTCGACACATGGATCGAGCGCGCGCAGAAGCAGCGACCGAATGTGCCCGACGTCCTCACTACCATGGTGATGAAGGAGCAGGTGCGTGCGCTCGAGGCGCAAATGACGTCGGGGAGCGATGCAGTAGCTGCGCCGGCGGACCTGCCGCTTCCTACGAATATCCCGTACCCGCTGCTCGCCAAGGCCCAGAGCGCGGCGCACAGCGATCCAGGGCTTCTTCTCGCGACGCCCTCGACGGGGACGCGGTCGTTGCGCCGACCGCATGCGTCGACGCTGATCCAGTCGCTGAATCAGCTGGGGCGGCGCAAGACGCCTGCGCCGGCCATGACGGCGCGCGCGACGCCCGTGGCGCTGACGCCTGTGGCGCCGACGCCCGCGACGGCGACGCCCGCGGCTACGACGCCGGGGGCTGCGCCGCCCGCGCCGCCGCGCATGACGCCATGGGCGCCCGAGGCGCCGATGGGACTCGGCATTCTCTCGCGCACGCCGAGTGCCATGTCTGTGGGCGCGACGGGGGCTGTGCCTGATGCGCAGATGCAGGCGGCCCTCGCGCGTATGCGCGACGCGCTGCCCGACATTGACGAGGCGACGGCGCGGCGGTACCTGATGCGCCACAAGGGCGACGATATGCGGGCCATTACCGACTATGTGCAGGAGCATGCGCACGACGAGGCGCCGTACCGACGTGGCCTATTCCGCACGCCTCGCGCGCGCTAGGGTATCAGAGGTAGACCGTGTAGAAATGCGGATACACGAGTTCCGACTCGAGTAGCTGGCGCAGCATGTGCGTAACAAAGCGCTCGACCTTGCCGACGTTCTCGAGCACATGCTTGCTGGGCTCGCCGATCTGCGACTCGACGGCGAGGTACGGCAGTATGCGCTCGCCCTGGTGCCGGCTGCGCGTGCGTGGATCGTGCGCGGCGCGTAGGCCGTCGGGGGCGCAGGGCGCGGGCGACGGCTCTGAGAGCGACAGGTGCATGCAGGGCGTCGCGCCGTCGAGCGCAATATACACCTGCGCGAACAGCTCGAGGCCCGTGATGACGAGCGTGATCGGTAGGCTCATCACCGTGCTGTCCGCGTGGTGGATCTGCAGTGACGTGTGCACGCTGAGGCGCAGCGTCGAGGTGAGCCACTGTACACTGAGCTGCACCTGCACCGACGGCATGTCGCTGTCGACATGCGGAGACTCGTCGTGCAGGAACGTGCCCATGTCCGAGTCTGTGTCGCTCCCGCGGTACAGCGAGTCCTCCATATCGCTCATGAGGCTCTCGGCATCGCTCAGCACGGACGTCGGCATCTCGTCGTCGTACTGCCGAAACGTGCGTAGGCGCATAGGCATCCGGGGTAGGGAGGCCGAGCGCGGCGGAGTCCACGTCATACTCGATGCGCGAGACGGCGCGAGCGCCTCGCGAAACTCGCGCCACACGTCGCCTACGTGCACGACCTGCACGTCGGGCGCCTCGGTGCCGAGGTCCAGCGCCTCGATATGCGTCGCGCCCATGTACGACGGCAGCTCCATCTCACATAGGCGCGCATTCAGGCGCGCACGCAAATCGTCGACCAGCGCCGGCGCAACGTCGGCCCAGGCCAGGTCGATGGACATGGGTGGAGGAGTCGTCT
Source organism: Malassezia caprae (assembly GCA_029542885.1). Taxonomy (NCBI): domain Eukaryota; kingdom Fungi; phylum Basidiomycota; class Malasseziomycetes; order Malasseziales; family Malasseziaceae; genus Malassezia; species Malassezia caprae. The sequence continues at coordinate 645,793 of CP119910.1, forward strand.
ATGTGGGGGGACCGAGCTCTGTGAGCAGGGTGTCGAGCGTGGCGCGCAGCGCCTGCTCGTCCTCGGGCGCCTTCATCGACACGCTATCCAGCAGCTGGCCGATGAGTGCAAGCGCGTCTTGCACCTGCGCGCGCGCCGCGGTCGTCTGCGCGGCCGCGTCCGCGAGGCGCGCCTCGGACTCGGCATTCGCTGCCTGGAGTCGCGCGAGCTCCGCCTCCAGCGCCTCGAGGCGCGGCGCCTGATCCGCGGCGACGCGCGCGCGGATCGCTGTGGCGATATCGAGGTCAGGGCGCCACACATCCTTGAGCTCCGTATCCGAGGCGCCCTGCCGCTGCCGCTCGTCCGCCTCGTGCGTGAGCGTCTCAAGCTCCGCAAGGCGCGTGCCCAGATCATGCTGCTCGATGAGCGCCTCTAGGTCGTTCTCAATGGCTGTCTTGAGATCCTGCACGAGCTGCAGGCGCGCCTTCTCCGCAACGACCGGGTCGAGCGCCGGGAGAGCGTGCGCAAAGTTCTTTGCGCTGCGTAAGTAAGCACACGTACGTTGCCTTGGTATCAATCAGCTCGAGAAACTTGCGCAGCGCCGCGCGCATGCGCTCCAGCCGGTCCAGCGACGCCGGCGCCATCGTGCGCGTCCTCGCGGGTGGCGCTCCACACGCGCGCAGGTCATTAATGTCACGTGATTAGTTACTGCGGCAAATTCCCAGGCTTTTCCTCCGTGCGGCGCCGCGAGGCCACCCACCGATTCACCATGTACGTTCGGCATGGCTAACAGACAGGGCGAAGTCGAAGAACCACACCAACCACACCATGTCGCGCAAGGCGCACCGCAACGGTATTAAGAAGCCTAGGACGCACCGTTACCCTAGCATGCGCGGTGTACGTATCTGCGGCGCATGCCGCCATGAGCCGACTAACATGTAGGTGGACCCCAAGTTCCTGCGCAACCAGCGCTACGCCAAGCACGGCAGTGAGAAGGCGGTGCGTGAGGCGCGTGCCGCCGCGCAGTCGGCCTAAGCGCTTGCCGGTGCAAAGCGCCTGTCCAGGCGTGTCCGTGCCTGCGAGGCGTGCGAAGCGCCTACCTGGCCGCTTTCTACTATAGCTCTGTAAAAGTCCGCAGGGCATGCGCTGCGTGCCCTGCGACCACTTGGCGTTGCCCCTGGGAGGCCCTGGAGCGGGTGGAGGATCTCTGCCACCGCCTCGACGCACTGGCCTGCTGTGGCTGCCGCTGTCTTGCTCGTTGTGCTGGCCATGTCTCATGCGGACGGGTCTGCGCTGCGTGCGCCTGCGGCAGGCGCCTGGTCGCCCACGCTCGATTCGCCGGGTGCCTCTAGTCGCACGAGTGTGGCGTCCGAGGAGCGCGTGCAGCGGGTCACCGCGCAGAGCGTCTCGCGCTGGGAGGTCGATAGCGACGTGGATGCATGCCGTCGGTGCGCGCGCCGCTTCACCCTCTTCTTCCGCAAGCACCACTGCCGGCGGTGCGGCCAGATCGTGTGCGATGCATGCTCGTCGCACCGCGCCATGCTGCGCGAGCAGGACCTGGTGATTGATCCCACATTTCCCGAGATGCTCGAGAGCGAGCTCCATCACCCGGCGCGCGTGTGCGACGCATGCGTCGATGCGTACGGCCTCGATACGCCGCCACCTGCGCCCGGCCTCGCGCGACTGTACCAGATTCTGCGCTTCGACGCACCTCACACGGAACCCGGGGGCAGCGAGCCCATGAGCCGCTCAAGCAGCACGCTGACCGAGTGCCCCGCTTGCGATCGGCCCCTGTCCACGTTTCCTACCGCCGAAGCCCGCGAGCAGCATGTGGCGCAGTGCCTCGAGCACGCTGTGCGCCCCGGCGCTGCGCACCGTACCCACTACTTGGCGTCGCAGCTCACGGACGACTCGCCCTTGATCGGCAAGGAGTGTATGATATGCATGGAAGAGTTTGCACCGCACGACCGTATCGCGCGCCTCGCATGCTTTTGCTGCTACCACTATACTTGGTATGTTCTCGCTCTAACACCAGTATCCAGGCATGGTTCGCTAGGGCCAAGGCCTGTCCTGTCCACGACACGGAGCCCATGTAGAGCCTGTACCATATCTCACGACCGCGCATACATGGCCTGCTGCAGGCGCTGCACCTTCGCACGCGCCTGCGCGAGTAACTGCGCCTCCTCCGCGAGCACCGATTCAACGCGCGCCAGCTGCCGCGTGCCCAGCGCCGAGGCTCCCGGCTCGCTCGCCCGCTGCGCGGCGCGCGCCTGCAGCTGCGGACGCAGTACCTCGAGCTGGTGCGCCAGCTTTTGCCGCTGGGCCTCCGCTCGCGACTCGGGCGCTCCAAACTCGCGCGCCATGCGCTCAAGCTCGTCAAACCAACGCCGCTCATACATGGAGAGCTGCGGCGTATGCTCGTCCATGAGCTGCTGCAGCAGTGTATCGAAGCGCTGCATCGTCTCGGCCTGCGTCTCTTCCAGTCGGCGCACTCGCTCGAGCACTTTGCGCGCCTCGAGCGACGTGGCGCGCTCCTGCGCCACTTGCAACTCACGCAGCTGGCGCTGCATCTCGGCCATTTGCTCCGACACACGCGCTTGTACGGCGTTGCCCGCTGCGGCCACCTCCTGCAAACGCGCACGCACCGCTTCCGCCAGCTGGCCCAGCGCACGCAGCGCATCAGGCGTCACAGGCAGCACGGCCGTGCGTGGCGCCCACGAGCGCGGCAGCGCAAGGGGCGCAGGCGCCAGTGCCGACGGCGCCGTAAAGGGATGCGACAGCACGGGGCGGTATGTGCGCTCGGCCTCGGCCGCAGGCACCGGGCCAGACGCACCCGCACTCGCCTGCAGCGTGAGCTCGCGCGCGGCCAGTTGGCCATCCGCGGTGAGGACGACCAGCGTGTACGACAGGTACACGTCGTTGAGCACTAGTGCTCCTGCGATGCTGGCTGCCTGGTCGGCGGGCATCCGCACAATGCACGTCACATCGGTAGGTATGCCGTCCTGGGCCGTCTGCTGCAGCGCTTGCGTGTCATTGTGTGCCATTGCCTCGAGTAGTGGCGCCGTCCATGAGCGCAGCGACAGTGCATGCATGCCATACCGGTGCGTCGCATAGATCGTATCGGGGTATAGGGGGTCTTCCATCAACGACACGTGGTTCGCTGCGAGGAGCGACGCGCGCGCCGCGGGCAGCGCGAAATCCACGCACTCGTACACGGCGATCGTGGGCGCTGCGGTGGCGCGCGCCCACGCAGGGGCGATCGGTGCGGCCAGGAGGCCCAGATGGAGGCTGCCGTCGCGTGCGGCGATCGCTAGTACATCAAGGCGCGCCGCTGCGTCGTCCGCACGGATCTGGCCGACCCACAAGTCGCATGCCTGCGACGTGTACTCGTCATCGAGCTCGCGTGGCGATGGGCGCAAGAGACACGGGCCTTGGACAGCCACGCGGTGTGCGACGCTGCTGGGCGCCGTGATCGCCACGGCCTCGGGCGGCGGCGCGTCGTCGTCGTCGAGTGTCAGATCAGGCGCGGGCGAGGCGCGCACGCCATGCGCAGGCATCTGGCGCAGAATCTCGGCAAGGTACTTGCGCGTGTGTTGCGCCTCGTGCGTCGCCAGTGCTTGGATGGCGGCGCGCGTCAGCGTCGCGTGGTGCGGGAGAAACGGACACACAACGTACACGTCGCCGCTGCGCATAAGTACAAAGAGGGCATAGGGCAGCCAGGACGGCGCACCTTGTGCGCCGGTGTCTAGGCTCTCGCTGAGGGCAGCGGAGGCCAACGCGCGGCCCTCGCCGATATCGCGCCCAAAGGCGCACGACACGGCGCAGTGCTCGTCGTCGTCGTCGGCGCTCCACTTGGAGGGCGCGGAGCGCGTGGGCGGAAGCACCGCTATCGTCTGCTTCGGCTCTTCCACGTCATGCGCCACGTCGTACTCACGCACGATCGCGTCCTCGGTGAGCACGACGAGGCTAGCGCCTTCCGCGCCGAGGGGATGCCAGCGGCACTGCGCAATCGCTGATGTGCCGTGCGGCGCATGATAAAAGGCGCCGATGCGCACCGCCTTGACCGGCACACGGGCACCGACCTGCTTCATGTAGCCCCGCCGCGGGAGGATGACTAGCGCGAGGGTGTGCGTGCCAACAACGACGAGCAGCTTGCCGGTCGGATTCACATGCACGCTCTGCACGACAAAGTCAAGCACGTCGCTGTGGAGCACCTTGTAGCCGGGCGCCTCGACGCCTTGGTCCATCGCGCGCTTGGTCTGCGCGAGCGGGGTAATCCGCAACTCGTTCTGCACAACGACGATCATGTCCGTCCCGCGCGTTGCGAGCAGCGCTGTGCGCCGTGCCGTGTCTGCCTCCGGCACAGGCGCACCGCGCCGCTCCAGCACGGGATGCGTCGGGAGAGCCTCGTGCCACGAGCGCATGCGGTGAGGAGGGAGCGACAGCGGCGAGCCGGTGTTTGATCACGTGAAGCAGTGGGCGTGCGCGGCCATGGCCTGTGCGGCTCCGCATGCTCCGCCACTGCGGCGCCGAGGCGCTTGCGCTGCCGGAGCTGCTCCATGGCATCGTTGGGCGTCGCCGCGCCAAGTCGCGCGTCGTACAAGAGGGCATCGTACCGCTCGTCGCCGCGACGCTGCTCCGCGGCGGGCCGGACTCGACGGGGCCAGCCGCGCACGTGCTCGGCTCGCTCGCGCAGCACGCAACGCCTCCCACGCTCCTCGCGCTGCTGCGCGCACGCGTACCATGTGTGCTGCTGTATGCGCTCCACAAGGTGCGCTGTGGCTGCGAAGAACAACGGTCTATCGTAGCGGCGCTCGTGCGCGCGCTGCGCACGGTGCTCGTTGCGGTGGCGTCGCAGGTCGGCGCCTCGGTGCGCTGGGGCACCGGCTCAGGCTGGGGGACCGCAGCGATGACCGGCCTGGGGGCCGTGACGTGCACGCAGCCTCTACCGCTACCGCTGCGGCGCAGCATCGACTGGCGTATGGCTGGACCGTCCGCGGCCGATGCACAAGCGGCGCTGACCATGTTCGGGCCTGATGAGGTTGTGACTAGCTCGCCTCAAGACGAGCTTTTCGAACGATGCCGCGAGGCGATCGACACGCTGTTTGACCACCTCGACGATCTGCTCTGGGCGCTTTGTGAGCCGCCGTATGGCGATGCGATCCGGGAGTCTGTCGCGTCCATCCTCTCCGTGTGCCTCCCTGTGGCCGGGCGCGCCGCCTCCAACGCTCCACACACTGCGGCCGAGGAGCGTGACGCCCGTGTGGATGCGATCCTCCGCTACCGCTCACCGAGCGGCACGTTGGCCGCCGCAGCGCTCGTGCCCATGGAGCTATCGATCGCGCCGGATGCACTGCTCGAAGTGGCGCTCTGGGCGCTCGAGGAAATGCTCGCCTGTGCGCCGTCGCGCATGCGTGCTGTTTGCACGCAGCCGCTTCCCTCGCTGCTGACCGTGCTGGATGCGGTCATGTGCCTTGCTGTGCATCGCACGTCTGCTGTGCGCCTCGCTGCGTATGCGTCTCTACTGCGCCTGCCCCCCACCCTATGCCCGCCTGCGTACCTGCCCGACGCGCTAGTCGAGCGCCTCCTTGACGTGGCGGAGGAGGGCGGTCTGCAAGGCGTGACTGCGTCATTTGTCCTTGCACGCGTCCTCCAGGCGGTGCCTGCGCTCGCACAGCACCTTGATGCGCGTGTCGATGGTGGTGAGCGCCTCGTGGCATGCGTCGAGAATGCACTCTCTCAGCTGCAGGCGTCATCTCTCTGTGCCGCGGGCTGGCAGGACGACGTGCTCGTGCGGCGGTGCGAGGGCGCTCTCTACGCGCTAGCCGCATGCTGTGCGGGCTGCCACCTCGCGGTGGAGCGTGTCGTGGAGCAGCACGCGTGCCTGGTGCCCGAAGTGCTGCGCCCGGCCCTAGTCTCGGCGCCTGCGGGCGTCCAGGCAGGTACTGCTCGCCTAGTGCGCTCGCTGAGCCGAAATGTGCGGCTATTGCGCACAGTCTTGCACGACGCAGCGATTGCAGATGCACTCGTGCTGCTCCTTCAGAGCCCCTATGAGATTGTGCAACTCGAGGCGCTCTGTGCGCTGGGCAATATGGCCGTCAAGCAGAGTCCCTCGCGTACAAGCGTGCTTCAGGCGGCGTGTCTCGCGCACCTCGCTGAGCTGAGCCGCACGACCCGGCCGCCTGTTCAGACGCAGGCGCTGTGCGTTCTCAAGAATGCCCTGGGCGGCGCTACGGCGCCCGAGTCGCAGGCCATTATAACCGCGCTGGGTCCCGCTTTTGTGTGCACACTTCTCGTATCGCCCGAGGCCGCGGTGCAAGAGCAAGGTATGAGTCTCGTGCGCAATCTGGCGGCGGTCGGCGCGCCGGATGTGCCTGCGGCCGAGGCGATGGACTTACTTGCGACGCTGGGCCACGACGCGGTGCTGGATGCCGTGGAGTGTGCGTTGCGCGCGCCTGCCAGTGTGCCTGTACTCGAGCAAGCGGCGTTTGCGCTCGCAAATGTGGCTGCTGGCTCGCCGGCACTGCGCGCTGCCCTTGCGTCGCGTCCCGCGCTGCTACATGCCCTCTGCACGCTTCTGCAGCACCCCCACACGGCGGCACGCGAGGCGGGCGTGTTGTGTGGTCTGAATCTACTACAGGGCCCTGACGGATTGTCCATGGTGCGCGAGCTACAGGCATGTGGCTACGTGGCACAGCTGCACGAGGTGGCTCACAGCGATGCGCAGGTGGATGTGCGGTGCCGAGCGCAAGAGCTGCTGGCGCTGCTCTAGGGCAGATCGCCGAGCGCCTCGCCCACACGCACGTGGTCGCCGGCGCGGCAGTGGAAGCGGAACGACTCGGGCGCCTCGAATACGAGTACAACCGTGCTTCCGAGACGGAAGCAGCCCATCTCGTCGCCGGGTGCGAGCGGCTGGCCGCCCAGGAGGCGGCTGGCCGCGTGGTACGTAGCCTCCGTAAAGGTCCCCGCGAGCTGGCGCTGTTTATGCTGGTTCGTGCGCAGGTTGCGGTCAAAGTGGATCTGGATCGACCCGACGTTTGTCGCGCCAATCGGCGTCATGCTGAAAAAGCCGTGGCGCCACCGGCCAAGCAGCGCTACGCGCTCGTTGACCACGAACAAGTTGGGCAGGCTCGCCGCCACGGACGGGGCGACCGAATAAAGGTCGCCGCGGAAGTGGCGGCGCAGCTCGACGACCCAGGGCGCGGGGCTGTGGAAGCGATGGTAGTCTCCCGGCGACAGGTAGATGACACAGAAAAATAGGCGGCGGCCTGGCGCGAGTGGGTACAGTGTCTTGCCGCCTGGAAGCGATGCAGAGCCCATATCCATCGCGACCTGCGCGTAGTGGCCGAGCGTCTCTGCCGAGTCGGCTGTGGGAATTCCGGCCTCGCCCTGCTCGGGCTGCTCGGTAGCGTCGGTACTTGCATGCTCGCGCGCGAGCTCTGTCGGTTTCACTTCGTGCGTGGGCACATGCTCGTACGCGGCGCTGCGGCCGCGCACAGTGAGGCTGGCCCAGCGCCATGCGCCCTTGGTCCACCCCCACAAGTAGTCGCGCAAGCGCTGCGTGCCGCGCGGCTGGCCGAGCAGCTCCTCGAGGCTGTAGTCGATACCATTCACCTGTGCAAAGTGGCGCTCGTCCGATACACTCAGTGCACGAGAGCTGTCCAGAAGCACATCATCGTGTGCGTCTGCAGCGCCATGGAGCCCGAGCAGCGAGCCGAGTGAATATGTGAGGCCCTTGACCTGCTCGACGCGGTCGCCCTCAACGACACCGAGATGCAGCACCTTGCCGTCGGCGGGAGACACGAGCAGGGCAGGCGAGATGGGGCGTGCGTCTGGCTCGAGCTCACGCACGAAAAACTCGGATAGGTTCTTGTACTGGCGCAGATCCTTCTCCTTCATCTCGTCTAAATGGCATCCGAACAGGCGCGCGTACAGCTGGAAGCCATACGGGCGGAACCACTCGGGCAGTGTGAGGCCGTTCAGCCAGCCCCACGTGCGGCTGATTGCATTGAAGGGCATGGCACCGAGGATGTAGATCGTCCACGGGCCTATCTTCCGCACCGGCTGGCCATGCTCGTCCAAGACGGGGGCCTCGCGCCGCTCGTAATGCTCGCGACGCGCTTGCACGGCGACCAAGACGGCGCCACCAAGCACGATCGGAAGCGGCGTCCACTTGAGCGGCGTCTCGCGCCACGTACGCCAGGCCCGTGACCAGATCGACGCGCGGCGTGGGGCCTCGTGCAGGCTCTGCAGCCGCGCACGCTCCGCGCGCTGGCCGCGCACCGTCGTCGCCTCTTGGATCGCCCTGTGCGGATCACGCGCGTACGTGCGTACGAGAACCTGCCCGATCGGCGGTACACGCGGCCGCGCCGTGCCCCACATCGCTGCGCACGCCCTGCGCCGCGCCCGCGGTCAGCGGAGGTATCACATCACGTGATCTCGGAACGTTCGCGGCGCTTCGAGTCGATGCGAGGCCGTGCGCGAGACGCCTGGGTGTGGGTTGCTACGCCATCGCGCGGCAGCTGCACAGCATAAATGGGCCGGTCGCCCTGGCTGGCCCCTCACACTTGTCAACTATGGACTTTTATCTTCCTTCTTCTTGGATCTCGCCTGTGCAGCCTGCTTTCTCGTACGGCCTGAGCTGCGGCCCGTCTTGGGCCTCGTCCAGTGCGATCGACCTCTTTGATATGCAGCAGGCCCTGTACGAGGCGGAGCTCATCGAGCGACGTCGCGCACTTCAGCGGGAACAGATGCGCCGCTGGGCTCTCGAGCGCGAGCGCCGAGCCAGGTCTGTGGCGGTGGCTCAGCGTATGGCCATGGCCCTAGCTGAGGCACACGCACGCCAGGAACGGGAGCAGCAGGAGCGCGAGCGCGAGCTTGCTGATCACTCCAAGTGCCAGAGCAAGTCCGTGCTCGTCCAGATGGGCCCATTTGTCTTTGAATTTGCTGAGCCTGAGGCCGAGTCCGAGGCGCAGGACGCTTGTGGTCAAGACTGTATTTGTGGGTCGAACCCCGACACGCGTGGCTGTGATACCCTGGCAGCTCCAGGCACGAACGCTGAGGCATCGGCTGCTGGGCCTGCGCCGGCTGCTGAGCCAGTCCCGACTGCTGAGACAGCCCCGATTGCTGAGCCAGCCCCGACTGCTGAGCCAGCCCCGACTGCTGAGCCAGCCCCGACTGCTGAGCCAGCCACCGAGCCAATGTCTGAGCCTATCAAGTCCACTAACGCTACTGCAACTCAAGACTCGCAGCTACTCTTTTCCTACGACTTTCCACCCCGTGACACGCAGTATGGCCGCGATGTGCGTGAGCAGGTCGTCTCTGACCGCATCGCTGTCGAGGCCAACACGCTGAACGGTGGCAGCATTCAGATCCGGGGTCTGTGGTCCAAGACGGCGCCGCAGCCAAGCCGCGCGAGTTCTTCGCGCTCTGCTCACGTCCGCGATGTCGATGAGAATGGTGAAGAGGTCCTCTTACCTGAGGACACGGACTCAGAGTCGGAGACCGACGCGCCTATCGCTTTTGATGAGTCGGCTGTGCTGCCGCTGCCGCCACTCGACCAGGCAAAGGCGCTGCGCGCGGAGCTAAACGACCAGGGATTCCAGCTCTGGATCGACATGTAAATAGACAGTTATGGTAATATCTATTCATCCTCTTCACTCGACTGCTTCTCTTTCTCCTGGGCGACCCAGTCCATCCACGAGCCTGAGTAGTTGCGTGCGCTGAGGTCAGTATACCGCCACGTACTTCCACCAGCCGCGCTCGCGCGCTGTCTCAAGAGCCTGCTGACTGCGCTTGCCGCTGCGGCAGTAAAAGACAATCGGGTCGTCGAACGAGGGGCGCGGGAACGAGAACTTGCGCTCAAAGTCGTTGGCATTCTCCGCATAGCTATCGGGGTTGAAAGCGCTTCCGAACTCGGACAGCGGGACATTCACAGCCGCGGGGATCATGCCCTGCGCAACCTCACTCGGTTCGCGCACATCAATCACCGTGATCTTGCCGGATGGCGCCTCCGTGTAGGGCTTGAGCTCTTCGTAGGTCATGCGGCCGCGGTCGAGCCACGAGGTGTCGCGGTGGCAAGCGCGCGCGAACGAGAAAGCACGCACACCTGTTACAGGAACATAATGAGCAGTAGCCACAGAGGGGCGCACGGATGTACGCACAGCATGCGCGAAAAGGCGGGGCACGCCAACAGTTGCCAAGTGCATGGGCCGCATGAGGGAGGGGCGGCTCCGCCGCGGCGTCACACTTCATCACGTGATTCCGGCCGAATTTGCGCGGGCTCGACAAATTTTGGTCGCTCTCTGCTTTGTACGGCAACGGCAGCGGCACGCCAGCGCTACGATGGTGTTGGTCCTTTTCGAGACAGCCGTGGGCTTCTGCCTGTTTTCGCTCTCGGATGAGGGCAAGCTGAATTCGCCTGACTTGTACAAGCACTTTGAAAATGAGACCGAGGCCAACCGTCTGCTGCAACTGACGGCTATCCACCGCTTCCAGAGCACGGTTGAGGCCGTGGAAGGTGCTGCGGCTGTCAACGAGGGTAAGCTCAGCAAGGGTCTCAAGCGCTTCCTCACGGAAGAGATCCTCGAGAAGGGTGGCTCGAAGGGCGTCAAGGGCGCTGCCGAGACGCTCGTTGTCTCGGAGCCCAAGCTTGCCTCGACCATCACGAAGAAGCTCGGCATCCAGGTCACGTCAGAGTCCAGCCTGATGGACCTATACCGTGGTATTCGCGAGAACCTCGCGTCGCTCCTGTCTGCGGGCTCACCCGAGGCTGGCGCGCTGGACCCCCGCGACCTAAACACCATGAGCCTGGGTCTCTCGCACAGCCTGAGCCGCTATAAGCTCAAGTTTAGCCCAGACAAGGTCGACACGATGGTCGTCCAGGCTATTGCGCTGCTAGACGACCTTGACAAGGAGCTCAACATCTACGCCATGCGTGTCAAGGAGTGGTACGGGTGGCACTTCCCCGAGATGGGCAAAATCATCACTGACAACATCGCGTATGCCAAGGTGATCCGTGCCGTGGGTTTCCGTACGAACACGTCGTCGAGCGATCTGTCGGAAATCCTTCCTGAGGAGCTCGAGGAGACGCTCAAGGCTGCTGCGGAGATCTCGATGGGTACGGAGATTAGCGAGACGGATATGGAGCACATCTGGAGTCTGTGCGACCAGGTGATCTCGATCAGTGAGTACCGCGCGCAGCTGTATTCGTACCTGTGCAACCGCATGTCGGCGATCGCGCCGAACCTCACCGCGCTCGTGGGCGAGCTCGTTGGTGCTCGTCTCATCTCGCACGCGGGCTCGTTGATGAACCTCGCTAAGCAGCCGGCCAGCACGATCCAAATCCTGGGTGCTGAAAAGGCGCTCTTCCGCGCCCTGAAGACCAAGCACGACACACCCAAGTACGGACTCCTGTACCACTCGAGTCTGGTCGGCATGGCGCCCCCCAAGATGAAGGGTAAGATGGCGCGTATGGTTGCTACCAAGGCGGCCCTCTCGATCCGTCTCGATGCGTTGGCGGATGCGGACTCCAAGTCGGATCTGTCGGCCCCGACGATCGGCTCTGAATCGCGTGCCCGTCTGGAGGCACGGGCACGGGGTCTGGAGCAGCGCACGACCATCTCGCAGATCCGTGCGGGCAAGGGCGGCGATGCAGGCTACAAGCAAAAGAGTTTCTCCATGGAGGCGAATGGCCGCAGCTACAACACGAGCGCGGATGCGCCACCGCCTGTTACTGGCGTCGAAGAGCCCGAGCCCGAGGATGAGGACGAGGCCAAGGCTGCTAAGAAGGCCGAAAAGAAGGAGAAGAAAGAAAAGAAAGACAAGAAGGACAAGAAGGGAAAGAAGGACAAGAAGGACAAGGACGAGAAGAAGAAGTCCAAGCGGTCCGCCTCGGACTTGGACGACGGCGCCGAGTCGAAGAAGAAGAAGAAAAAGTCGAGCGAGTAGATTCTCCTCGACTGTCCTATATCTCACTGTAATCCGTAGTCCCATTATGCTGTCGATGTATGAACGAGGTCAATGCGTGCCCGGTTGTACAGCTCGTGCGTGATGAGCTCCTCTGCCTCCTCTTCGCCGCGGAAGACGGTACTGCGGGGCAGCGGATCCACCTGCATACACACAAAGGCCGTGGACTGCGCATCCGATGTCGGCGGCGCCAGCGTACCGGGATTGACCACCACGGTCGAGTCGACTACGCGCACAAACGACTTGATTTTGGCCGACGGGAGGAGCAGCACGTCGGGCGTCACCTGATCCAAGTCACAGAGATGTGAATGGGACAGATCTAGCGACACGTTCGACGCGGGCGATGGTGGAAAGATGGGGTAGAAGCTGGATGAGCCGAGTCGACGTACCTTCGCTGGCCAAGAATATGTCGCGACAGACGCAGCATCGGGTCCGCTACCTTTGGGCCGGGCGTGCCCGACGCATTCGTCGGCTGGACGCGCTGCACCAGCTCTTCACGGCGCAAATCACCAAGCACGTCCACGGTGGCCACACCAATGGCCAGCTCGTTCACGTAAAAGACACTTGGGTTCGGCAGGCACCGCACACGCTTAGGGAGACCGAGCGCCGGGTCCGCTTTGTCCAGGAACGGCTGGGGAAAGGCGCAGTGAGGGTGGAATAGGTCCTCGGTGCTGGGCACGAGGATGACCATCGTGGATGGCGAGCGCTCCATGAGGCGTGCGAGTCGCTTTGCAATGTGCTCCTGAAATAGCTCTGTTGGCAGCATATCCAAGTCTCCCGCAGCCACCAGCGGGTGGCTCGCACTGAGAAACGGGCCCATCTGCGGTAAGCAAGCACGACATACCACAAGCAGCACGTCTGGCTGCAGCCGCTCCATGTGCGAGGCAAATGCGTGCCACGGCGTGAATGCCAAGTCGTCCGGCGACGTAAAGGGTCCACTAGCCGCGACAATGCGCAAGGTAGAGCCGTCTAGCTTGCTAGGATGGTACTGGTGCGCTTGCAGCTCCGCGCGGCTGGTCGCAGGGTGAGGTAGGGCAGGCGGCTGCGTCAGCGGCGTGGACGTACCATCAATATCTCCTCGGCAATGAACCGCCCCCCCGAGCCGTTGCGCCCTTTCAGGCCGACAATCATGCCAGGAAAAAGTCCCACCACGCTTGTCATAGATGCGCTCTCGTCCGTCCAAGCGTAGCGTACACGGCACTTGGGGTCCAAGCTCAGAGCCACGCGTTGCCCGTTGCCGACCATGCGGCTCGTCTCGAGCATGAGCTCGGACGTGGTGAGTTTTGCAGGTGCCTTTGCGGCCTCGTCCTTGGCTGTGCTCACGCGCTGGCAGATGCGCCCTATCGTGTAGATGCTCTCCTGATTCGGAATCGTAGGGTCCTCCCAGTCGGTGGCCAAGCCAAAGGCCTGCTGCAGCACCTCGGCCATGGTGTTGAGGCGCGTGTCCAGTACCAAGCTGCGCTCCCCTTTTTTCTCAAACATGTATCTGTAGTTCCACTGCTTCAAGTCCGTGCTGACCGCGAGTGAAACACGCGGCGCCGCCTTGGTAGGCATGGAGGCCAGGAAGGCGTCGTCCCACGTCGAGGGTATGTGCTCGTTGAAAGACTCAGCCACTCGCAAGCGCCCTGCCCACTCGTGATCTTTCACATGCACTTCATGGTTCGTTGCCTTGGCTGGGCTGCTCCCCACCGGCTCACCCAGAAGGCTGGTCAAGTCCGCCATAAAGTGCGAAACGCACGCGTCGCGTGTCGTAAGCGCGCGGCGCTAGGCCCACGGCCTATCACAGACGCCCATTTCCTCCACCATGTCCGGCCCCGCCAAGGCCACCGACGCTGCGCCTGAGGCGAGCGCGCCCGTGTCGCGTGTGCCGTCGACAAATGTGCTCACGATTGAGTATCCTGGCTACATTACGAGATCGTCTGACAGCCTGGAGCGCGCTCTTGCATCTCTGTCGCCACTCACTGGGCCACGCACCGACTCGGCAAGCTCCGCGTATGCCTTGGCCCACTTGACGACCCTCCTGGAGCGCGGGGGGCGCGTGATTGAATGTCGCTTGCCCAGCTGGACTGGAAAGCACGACGAGTTTGATCTCTACAGGCACCCCCTTCTTGGCGATGTGTCGCCGAGTGACACGCTTGTGGTTCGCGTGCACAAGCAGGTGTGGAAGCGTGTGGTGCAAGGAACGGTTGAGCGGCGCAAGCAGTACCGTGTTGAGGTGCTAGGCCCAAGCTCTACGTGCATTCGATTCCGGCGGATGGCTGACTATGCATTCCGTCCAGAGATGCCCGCTCACACGTCAGAGCATCCGACGATGAAGCTGCACCGGGCCCTCGAAGAGATGGACGTGGCTGCTATGCGCGCGCATCGTTTCCCGCCAGAAAGTCAGGAATATCACACCACCGAGGGTGGGCAGCCGCGCAGCAACCTGGCCATGATTCCGCCCCCCTTCTTTAACCGCCAGGAGCTGCCATTCTACTATGGCTATCGACAGAACCCCACGTCCAGCCTGCAAACCGTATCGTTTGCCTCTACCAGCAAGCGCAGTCGGCGAACGGCTCGCAAAGGGGATAGTGATTTGCTGCATGCCGGCCATGAGCATGCAGAGGTGACCAGGTACCTGAACCGTGCACGATGGCGGAACATGGCGCCGATTGCCGTCAAGTTTGCCGAGGCGGGTCCCGTGCCGACAGAACCTGATGCGATGCTTGCTCAGATGTCCCTCACAGAGCGTCAAGCCACTCAGCTAGAGCAGTTGAAGAAGGTGCGCTGCATATCTGACCACAGTACCTCTCAGAGCGTCCTGTTTGGTCGCGCTTGAGCCTGCTGAACCAATTTTCGGTGGCCGATGCGCGAGCACTAGTGCAGTACGTGCCTTGTCTAACGCCAGAACCAAGGAGCTCTTTGCGCTGGTCGCGTACACATTTGCCGATGGACCATGGCGCGACGCGCTTGTCCGCTTTGGGTACGACCCACGGGAGGATCCAGCCAGCCGATTGTATGCACCGCCTACTCACAGCAGCTTCCAACGCATCCATCTGCGCGGCAAGGCGCCGCGTTTCCCTACCACCCGCGGTGCATTCAAGGCCGAGTATGGCAAGGCGTCCGTGGGGACCAAAGCCGAGCCTGCGTCTGCGCTAGGCGATGCACAGGCGCGCCCGCCGACGCATCTGTTTGATGGTCAGCATGTGACGTTTTCCACAAGCACGTTCCAGCTGTGTGACATCACGGCGCCCACCCTGGTGCCATTGGTGCAGACGGAGGGCCCTGGGCACCTGCTGAGTACGCCTGATGTACGTGTACGCCGCTTACGAAGATCACCACCGGCTGGTACGCTGCCTCTGCCTGGGAGGCGATCCGCTCCTCTGTGTCAAAAAGTTTCCATGCGCTGCTGAGTGAGGCGGAGCCGCAGCCGGCAAAGCCAGGCGTCGAAGCTATGGACAGCAGCGATGGCAGTGGGGGCGCAGAAAGTAGTGACGAGGAGGACGAATGATATCATGTATCCACACAGAACCCTACAAACAGGGGGTATGAGAGAAGAGAACTATTCCTTCTTCTCCTCCGTCTTGGACGCAGCGTCAGCGTCGGTCTTGGCCGCGGCATCGCTGTCGTCCTTCTTCTCACCGGCAGCCTTCTTGTTGGCCTCCTGAGCCGCCTCGAACTCCTTCTTGAACAGCTCGGCGTCTATGGTCAGTAGGCAGCACGTACTCTCCGAGTTGGCGAAGCGGATCGCAAGCGTTTCAGCCACGGGCTCGCCGTCCGAGATATCCGCGGTCACATTGTACACCCACGAGCGGTCCGAGCCAACGTTCGGCTGCAGCTTGATCTCAGGCGAAACTGCCGTTAGGGGAGTATACATACGGAAGTGGTTCGCGCACACCTTCAGCGTCTTGTCGCGACGCATGACGAGGCGGACCTTCTTGGTCTCCTTATGCTTCAGAAGACGCACATCACCGGTACCGCGCTCCTTCCACTCCTTCGAATCCTTGTCGAAACGGAAGAGCTTGGCGCGACTGGGGTTAGATCAGAGTACACACATCTTGAACTGCACATCCTCGTCTTCTTCGTGTGTCTTTACCTCGACCTGGTGCTCGAGCTTGATCACGGGGTCGTAGTGAGGGTCATGCTCAGCCTCAGCGCCCTAGATTGTCAGCCATCTGCCTCGCACACCTACATTCTCGACAGGGTCCTTGGTCTCGTGCTCCGACATTACGATGGTGGGGAGCCTGGGCCGAGGCCGCGAAGGCGAAAAGCATGGTGATCACGTGAACAACACGTGGACTCCATCGGAGCCACACTCCCAGCGGCGCTTAGGCTGCTTTGCCACGCGACATGTTGTGGGAGAAGGTGCTTATCGGGGTGCTGGTCGTCCTGGTGCACCTAGCATGGGCGCATACGATCGACCTGCTTCCAAGCTCAGAGTACTGCTTCTTCGAGGATATGCACATCGGCGATGAGATGACTCTGACATACCAGGTGTCCGGCGGCGGTCACCTCGACATTGACACATGGATTCAGGACCCAGAGGGCCACCTGCTTTACGAGAACCTTAAAAAGGATACTGGTACATACGACTTTATTGCGGACAAGGATGGCAGGTACAAGTACTGCTTTAGCAACAAGTTCTCGATGATGACCGACAAGATGCTGAGTTTCAACGTGCACGGTGTGCTATACCTGACCGATGATGAGGGGCTTATCCCTGCTGAGCGAGAGCTGCGGGAGCTGGCCAACAATGTACAGCTGTTCAAGGACGAGCAGGACTACCTCTCGATGCGCGAGCGCGTGCATCGCAACAGTACGTGCACACTACTCACCGCAGCGTCCGAAAGCACCAACTCGCGCATCAAATGGTGGTCTATCATACAGATCGGCATCATCCTCTTCATTTGCGCATTCCAGGTCTTTTATGTAAAGAGGTATGTTGTCCGCCGTGGCTTACCCTAGGCAATTCGAGGTTCGGCGCACCATATAGCCAATGTTACTATACAAAGGAGAATCTCAGAATCCATACCGCTTCTTGTTCTCGCGCATCTTGCTCTTCCCTTGCGACCACTTCTCCTCGAGCATAGGCCGGCTCTCGTGGGCCATGGCAAGGAGCGATGTCAGCTGCCCACGGGTGCGAGCGCGCATATTGGTAAACTTGTCGGTGCGGAGCCGCTCCGACACAAGATTTTCGCGCTCAGGCTTGGGTGCAGGCGCTTGTGCCGGGCGCAACGGGCCCGCACGCTGCATCTCAGCAGACACATCAAAGTCAGTCAGGGGCGTCTTGGCAGGCACCTGCGCCATGGCGGAGGCCTCGGCCTGCTGCTGTGCATAATTCGCCCACGCGGCATATTGCGCATGCGCCTCTGGCGTGACCGGATACCATCCGCCACTGGCATCTTGCTTCCAGCCAGGGTAGGACGTTGGCTCCGGCTCCGGCTCCGGCTCGGGCGCTCGCTCGCCCACGTCTGGCGCTGCAGAGAGAGAAAGGGTATAGTTAGGCGTCTGTGGCGCCTGTTCCTCAGCAGTCACAGGCTCAGTGGACGAAGGCGCCTCGATAATGACCGGTGGCTTGCTAGGCGCAGGCTTTTGTGTCTTTGGCTTGAGCCCAAGCATGGCGCGAAAGTCCTCGTTGCCCTTCTTCTCCTTGGCATCGTCAGTTTCATGAACGACTAGGCGGACATCATCGTCCACGACCGTCTCTTTCGCGGCGTCGCTGTCCACGGGTCTCCGCAAGGGCTCCTTCCGCTGTGGCTCAGGAAGCATGCTGAAGAGAGAGTGTGAGGGGGTATCGGAAGCACTCATGCGAGGCCGCTTGGTCGCGGGTGCTGGCGGTTCAGGCGCCACAGTGGGTGCTGCTTCGACCTTGATTTGTCGCTTGACCGGCGCTCGATGAGCGTTTTTTGGCGCGGGAAGGCCCATGTGAAAGCCCGGCGCGGACACGTCAGACTTTTTCACTGAATCTAATGTTGATGGCGATGGCGCATCGTCTGAGTCTGAATCGGAGCCATAGGCTGCCACTAGGGAACTCGACATGATGGACAGCGGAGATGGCGGCGATGGGCGCAGGTGACGTTGCTGACCAATCGTGGAGGAGTCATTCTTTTTTTCCAAGACCAACGTCTTGGTGCGCCACACGCTGGTTCGGTGCCCACATTCAACATGACTGCGTCTACGGCCGCGTTGCCAAACGACTCACCCAAGGTTCTCTTGGTCGGATCTCTTGTGGCAGCGCGTGAGGGCGTGTACCAAAACGCGGTGCAGGAGCTGCAGGGGACGAGTTCAGTGCTTGAGACGGAGATGCTCGACCGTCTCACCGACACGGACTATCAGCCAGCGGACAGCTTCTTTGACCAGGTGTATGTTATGGCGCCCTACGAGGGTACCCCATGGTCTGCCCTGCTGTCCAAGCTTTTTGCTACGGCTGCGCCTGGCGGAAAGTTGAAGGCCACAGTGGTCGGCAAGCCGGGCGAAGAGGCGGTTACGCGCCTCCGTGCGGAAGTGACGATTGCAGGCTTTAGCAGCGTTGAGGCCCTAGCAGAGGGTGTGCTGCACGCGGTCCGACCAGAAGCACCGGCCGTATCAGTGGCGCCCGACTCGGCCGTCGCAGCGGTGCCGCTGCGCAAGAAACTGGGTGGCGATGCGAGCCGCCAGCAAAAAAAGGCGTCGCTGTGGGCGACGCAGCCCGAGGGGCAGATTGACGCAGACACGCTCCTTAGTGGCAGCGACCGGATGGGCCCGCGTGCGATGAAGCGCGAGGACTGCACGGTTGATCTGTCGCAGCCTCGCTCGCGCCGGAAGCGTGCGTGCAAGAATTGCACTTGTGGCCTGCGTGAGCTGGAAGAGGAGGAGGAGCGCAACGGCACGATCGTGCAGCTGCTCGAGAGTGAGATCAATGGCAGTGCTGGCGGCGCGCGGCAAGAGGTGACGTCTACGGTCAAGGGCCCTGACGGCGTCGAACGCACAGTCAAGCGGGTGCAAGTCGACACGCGCGGCGCGACGAGCAGCTGTGGCAGCTGCTTCCTCGGCGATGCGTTCCGGTGCAACACGTGTCCCTTCCTGGGCATGCCGGCCTTTGAACCTGGCCAAAAAGTAGAGATCCCTGTATCTATGGACGATGATGTGTAGGACCACAAGTCATGTACGACCATTTTAGCCACGCGGAGGCGGTGACCAGGGCAGGGCGTGTGACCGCAATCTGGGGTCTAAATTTTATTGACCCAATGGCCCGTATCCTAAAACTGATTGGGCGCAGCCTCGGTATTTGCGTAGCATGCATAAAGCTGTGGGATACCTACCCGTGCAGGTGTCTGTGCGATAGACGGCCATGTCCGTTCAGAACGAGAGGACACCTCTGCTCGACTCGCACAATGGTGCGACGGCCGACGATGAGGCTGCATTCGCCCATGAGAGTGCCTTTAGTGCCATTCAAGATGCCACGCACGGCGTGGACCCCAACTCGTCGGCGTTTGCGCCGCCCCCCGACCGTTCGCACATGAGTGCGCCGACCGTGCCGGAGCTGCCGTCGGCAGGCCGCCCGCTGGTTGAGCTGCTGATCATCATGAGTGCCATGTGGATCGGCACATTTCTAGCTGCGCTGGACAGTACGATCGTGGCCACCATTCTCTCGACGGTCGGCTCCGAGTTCCAGGTGTCCAAGACGGTCGGCTGGCTCGGGACCTCATACCTGCTGACGCAGACTGCATTCCAGCCGCTCTACGGTCGTCTCTCTGACATTTTTGGCCGCAAGGCTGCGACCCTGTTTGCCTCGTCCGTCTTTCTGGTGGGCTCGCTGCTGTGTGGTCTTTCGCGCACGTTCCTGCAACTCTGCGTGTCGCGTGCCATTGCGGGTGTCGGTGGTGGCGGTCTGACGTCCATGGCCACGATCGTGACGTCCGACCTCGTGAGTCTCAAGGCGCGTGGCACCTGGCAGGGTCTCGGTAACCTGGTGTTTGCCGCGGGTGCGGCGCTGGGTGGACCGCTGGGTGGTGCGCTTGCGGACGGTGGTATCGGTTGGCGCTGGGCCTTTTTGATTCAGGTGCCCCTTTGCATGCTACACTTTGGAGTTGTGTCAGTCAAGGTGAACATCCCGGCGGGCCCCGGTAGCATGAAGGAGAAGCTGCGCCGCATTGATGTGTGGGGCGCGCTGACGCTCGTCACGGCCGTCACCCTGCTGCTTGTTGGTCTGAACATGGGCGGTAATGAGCTGCCTTGGAGCCACCCCCTCGTGATCTGGTCGCTCATCGGCTCGTTTGTGTTTTTGGGCGGCTTTGTGTACGTCGAGCGCCATGTGGCGCGCGAGCCGCTGATGCCCATGTCGGTGCTGTTCAACCGCACGCCTGGCTTTGTGTCGCTCGCGTGCTGGTTCATCAGTATCTCGCAGTTCGGTATCCTGTTCAATGTGCCGCTGTACTTTATCGCGGTCAAGGGTCGCAGCGCGGCGAACGCAGGTATGCACCTGATTCCCAATGCAATCACTGCGTCGGCGTGCTCGCTGGGCAGCGGTCTCATTATGGGCCGCACTGGGCGCTACCGCACGATCATGCTGCTGGGCGGTGCCATGGCCGTACTTGGCCCGCTGGGTATGTGCCTGTGGAACGGCCGCACGACGTCCGAGTTTGCGTACTGGCTCACGATGCCGTGGGGCGGTGCGGCCTTTGGCAGCACTCTTACGATCACGCTCGTCGCGCTGATTGCCTCGGTCGACCCGAAGGACATGGCGCCTGCGACGGGCGTCACGTATCTGTTCCGCGCGGTCGGCTCCGTGCTGGGTATCTCGCTGTCGAGCACACTGCTGCAGAACTCACTCGTGCACTACTTCCGCAAAGAGAAGATCCCGAGCGAGGTTGCCGACGGCATCCTCGACAATGTCGGCCTGCTGCACCAGCTGACCGGCAAGCTGCACAAGCGCGCTGTGCTCGCTTACGAAAAGTCGATGCACATCGTGTTCTTGTGGATCCTATTCACCGGTGCGCTCGCGCTGCTGTGCCTGGTCTTTATTGAGGAGAAGCCGCTGCCGGGCCACACGCCGCCGCCGTCGCAGCGCCGCGACAACGCGGAAGAGTAGACCTGTAGATTGACCCGATCGCCCGATCAAGTCGGCCGGCGGCCGCCGGCGCGGTCGCTCCGACCTCTTGTAGCGTGGATGGGCTGGCACACGAGCGAGTCGCCTGCGTCCGACGAGCCGCCCCCACCGCGCCGTCATGCCTTGTCGCGGAGTACTGGAGAGACGCCTGCACTAATGTCGCTGCAGCCTGGGATGCGGGCGTTCCCTGCCCTGGCGGCCGATCTGCCAAACGCGCGCACGCGCAGCGGCTCGCGCTCCAGTTCTCAGGCGAGCGACCCGTTTGGGTCGTCCGATTCGCTCACGTATGCGGGAGGGCGTGAGGACCGCGCATCGACCGCGGGTATCTTTGAGCTCGATACGGACGTCGCCACATCGGGGTCCGAGAACGATGAGCCCTCGACACCGTCGCAGACTGTGTTTCAGCGTCGGGCGCCGTTCTCGCGCACCTCGAGCGCGATGCGCAGTGGACTTGGTTACCGCACAACATCGACCACGCAGCCATGGCGCAGCTCGTTCGACCGCACGAGCGAGGGATCGAGCGCGCACAGCTCGCCCCTCGCCCCACCGCCGCGCCCGTTTCGCACGACACCCTCGTTTTCGAGTCCGCTCGCTATGGAGCCTGTGCTGCCGCACGAGGATGTGCCGGAGCGCATCTCGCCGCCCTCGCACTGCGCGGGCCCGAGCCGCCCGCCTCCCCGTCTCGGCTCGGCTCTGCTGCAGCTGCCCCACAGCCGCGTTTCGACGCGGCGCTTGACGCCGCCCAGCACCATGGGCCCCCCCGACGCCTTTAGCTCCTCCAACACACGTTCATCGCACCAGGCGCTGCACCGACGCGCGCACTCGACGTGCAGTGTGCCGGTCGACCCGAGTGTGTGTGGCTCGCCCATGGGCGGCCCGGATGGCGTAGACCCGCATCTGGTCGCGGCAATGCGGCAAGGCGTGGGTATTCCGACGCGCAACTGGCGAAGCATGTCGGCGGCGCTATCTTCAACGCCAGGCACGTCCATGTCGCCGCCGAGCGATAGCCCTATGTCGTTCGAGTCACCGCGCGGCAGCCCGGCGCCGCGGCGCGACATGATCCGGCTGCAGCGCATGCCGCGATCGGCCATGGCCCACGATCTCGTCTTGCCAAGTGCAAGTCATACGCGTGAGGCGGCACCCATGTCCTCGCCGCGGCCCTCGCCGACGAGCAGTGACTCTATGCCGAACCAGCCGACGCTGCTGGGGCTCTCACTTGCGATGCCTTCGGACGGCCCGCGCTCCTCGTCACCGCGCGAGGCGGGCCCGTGGGAAGCGCATGTGCTGCATGCGTCGCGGGAGTACAAGAGGCGGCACTATTCCCATGCGGCGCTGCACGCCTGGGACGACGCGTGGATCGATGCAGCAGCGCCACGCACGCGTGTGGCGCTGCATGCGTGTAGTCACTGGGACCGCGTGCGCCATGCCGTCCAAGCGCCTTCAGCGACGGACGTGACGGCGCAGCCGCCGTGGCTGCGGCACCTGCGTGTGACGGCGTCGGACCCTGATTTGGCGACGCTCCGGCCGTTGCATACGGCGCCGCGTCTGCCGGATCGCGAGCGTGATGTGTTTGGCCGGCGCCGCCAGCCACCCTCGTCGCGTGCGGCGCGGATTGTGTCGGAAAAGCATACGAATGCGACACGGCGGCCCAGCGGATCGTCCATGGACGACTCGGCGGCGGTGCAGCGGCGGCATTTATGGGACGAGCTGGTGCAGGCCAAAGGACTCTGCGATACCGAGCTGGACAAGATTATTGCGGGAATCCTGTCGCTTTCCGAGGAGGTGCTCGCGCTGCGGCGCAGCGGCGACGAGCAGGACCCCGATGCCACGAGTGTGATGGTGCCGCTAGACGGGCCAATGCCACTCACGCCGCTTGAGCGTCTCGCTGCGCAGGCCGTGGAGATCCGCACGACGTCGCTACACACGCTCCTGGAAAAGACGTCGCTGTGCAGTGCGGCCATCGCGTCTGTGCAGGCACTCGGCGCCGTGTGGGACGAGCATGGCGAGTGGCCCGGCCGCGGTTGGTACGTCGAGCTGCTTCTTACGCTCGCGGCGCTCAGCCGCGTGCTCGAGTGGTGGGACGCCGAGTATCGCTTTTGGGGGAGTGACCCGCGGCCGGCGTCGCCGCCTGCGTCGCGCGCGCAGCCCTCGATGCTCACGCCCGTGCTCACAGAGGAGCCCCAGGTGCTGGAGCCGCCCGAGCCGCCCGCGGCGCCGAACGACGCGAAGCTCAGCAATATCCTCATGGAGCTGACGCTCGATCTGCGCATGCAGTTTGTCAGTCTATCGTGGCAGCGTGTCATCGGCACGGACGTGGACCAGCTGCTAGATCAGCCGGTGGACCATATCCTGCCGCCTGGTGGCCGTGCCTTGTTCGAGCGGGCGACGCGGCAGCTGCTGGACAGCCCGGGCCACACGGTCGAGGTGGTTATGGAGGTGAGCGTGCCTGGCTCCGAGTCCGCGCACGCCCCTGTGCTTATGGTCGCCAAAGGCATGCTGGTGCACCACGCCAGCGCGAGCGGCGCGTCGCATACCATGTGGATGCTGAACCCCGCGCCGGCGAGTGCGCTACCGACGGGCGACCTGCGCGATGCCGGAGCGATTGGTGGCGTGCCCGAAGACTTGGACGCCATCTCTACAGAGCTGCTTCTGTGCCGCATCTGTGAGCGCGAGATCCCCGCGTGGTTCTTCGCGCAGCATTCGGAGATTTGCCACGAGATGCACCGCCTCGAGATGCAGCTGAGTACGTGCAACGAGACGCTGCAGGACATGCTCGAGTGCGCCCACAACGCGCGCGACGCGCTTGTGGCGCGGAGCACGCCTGGGCCGGCGTTCCGTGGGCAGCTTATTGAAGCGCCTGCTGAGCTTGCACTGCGTGTCGTCGATCAGGTCGTGCATGGACTCGAGATGGCGCTCGCGATTGCCATGCCGTCGCTGCCGGAGGAGGGCGAGCTGAGCCAGTCGCGTCTGTTGCCGGCAGAGAGCGAGCGTGCGATGGACCGCGTGCGGCGCTGGCGCCGCCCATCGCCCAGTGATGCGGCACTCCAGCTGCTGTGTGCCGATGCCATGCGGGCCATGCAGGACAAGGTCCACATGGTGAATCGCATGCGCCACACGATTCTGTATGTGGAGACGGTGCGCCAGGAGAGCGAGCAGTATGTGGCCGAGCTGCTGGACGGCCAGGCGGCGGCGCCGGGTACGCCGCCGGTGGTCGTCGAGTCGGAAGACATGCTGGACGGCGTGCAAAGCTTGATGCTGGATCCCGTGGACGATCCGTCGGACGACGATCGCTGGTCTGCGACGCAAAGCCGCTCGTCGATTCCGATCCCGATCCCCGGCTCGGCCAAGGCGGTAGGGACGCCGCCGCAGTCGCCGTTTCTGGCGCCGGCGGATGCGGGCGGCCTGTCGCGCAGTCTGGCCCGCAGTCTCGCGCGAAGTCCGCGTCTTGGCACGACGCCACACTCGCCGCGCCTGCTGCCGGCTGCGCAGCCGCGGGCGACGGCTGCGTCGATCCGGGACTTTGAGCTGCTCAAGCCGATCAGCAAGGGCGCGTATGGCTCCGTGTTCCTCGCGCGCAAGCGCGCCACGGGTGATCTGTTCGCGATCAAGATGCTAAAAAAGTCGGACATGATTGCGAAGAACCAAATTACGAATGTGCGTGCCGAGCGCATGATCATGATGAACCGCACGCAGTCGCCGTTCGTCGTGAAGCTTTTCTTCACGTTTCAGAGCCCTGAGTTTCTGTACCTGGTCATGGAGTACCTCCCGGGCGGCGACTGCGCGTCGCTGGTCAAGGTGTTTGGGGCACTGCCGCCCGCGTGGGCGCAGCAGTACCTCGCGGAAATGGTGCAGGGCCTCGAGTACCTGCATAGCACCGGCGTGGTGCACCGCGATATGAAGCCGGACAACCTGCTCATTGACCACCATGGGCACTTGAAGCTGACCGACTTTGGCCTGTCCAAGTTTGGTCTGCTGGGGCGTCATCGGCAGACGGCCGCCGCGCATGGCCATGCTGCGCATGCGACGTGGGCCCAGCCTGGCGCGCGTGCCTCGTCGCCGGTGCCGCTTGCGTCGGTGTCGGGACGCGGACTCGAGATGTCGCACGCAGATGTGTCGCCGAGCGATACCGAGTCGTTCCTGCACAGCATGACCACAGAGACCCCAGGTGGGCGCATTGTCGGCACGCCCGACTACCTCGCGCCTGAGAGTATTTTGGGTGTGGGCATGGACGACTTTGGTGTGGACTGGTGGGCGGTCGGTGTGATCTTGTTCGAGTTCGTGCACGGGTACCCGCCGTTCCATGCCGAGACGCCCACCGAGGTGTTTGACCGGATCCTCTCGCGCCAGATTGCATGGGACGCAGACGCCGAGCTCCCGCCCGGCGCGCACGACCTGATTGACAGGCTGCTGTGTATGGACCGCACGCAGCGCCTCGGGGCTGGTGGCGTCGAGGAGATCACGTCGCACCCGTACTTTGACGGTATCGACTGGGACCACCTGGTGGACCATGATGGGCCCTTTGTGCCGCAGCTCGACGATGCGGCGTCGACGGACTACTTTGACGCCCGTGGCGCTGTGCCGCAGCTATGGCACGACGACGAGCCCGACGTGCAAGCCCCGTCCGGCGGCTCTGACACGTCGAGCCCGCAGGCCGCGAACGAGTTTGGCTCGTTCAGCTACAAAAATCTGCCGGTGCTCAAGCAGGCGAACGACGAGATGCTGCGCCGTGTGTTGACAGACATCCCCGCCCCGGCATCGCCGGCCGGCAGTGTGTCGTCACCTGTGCTGATGCGCGCATCGAGCGATGTGCAGCTGGAACGCGGCACCTCCGGCGATGGCCGCGCGTCGTCCTTGTCAGGGCGCTCCGAGACACGCACCGAGCGCTGTGTCCTACTCTCGGACCCGAATCCCGTCTCGCGCCTGGTGCTGCAGGCGATGGTCACGGGTACCGGTGCCCATGTTGTCGTTGCTCACGACAACGTGGATCTCGTGCAGCTGGCGATGGGCGAGACCAAGTACGATGCGGTGATGATCAAGCTGGGCGACGATGTCGCGGATGCACACAACGCGGCGCGCATGATCAAATCAACGCGCAACGTCAACTGCACGACGCCTATTGTGGCTCTAGTCATGGGCGAGGTCGCGCTCAGCATGCCAGAAAGCATCTTTGATGCGGTGCAGCCGCTCACCGCGCCGACCACGGCCATTTTGCACCGGCTCCAGTCGCTGTACGATGCGCCGCCCAGCCGCGTGGCGGCGGTGGAGGCCTGTCAAATGGCCTTGGCCCAATTGGCTATGTAGATCCAACGTTCGCGGGCCGCCATGACCGACGAGCAGCGCGCCCTGCTATCGCCGACGAGGCGCGCGCATGCGGGTCGTCCGCGCCACTGGCGCCGCTGGGCACGAGCCTGTAGCGATACGCTAGGCGTTTGGTGGCCGACGATCTCGCTGCTGGTCCTTCCCCACACGCTGGGCCTCATGCAGGCGGTGCAGGTCCCTGCCGAGGTGGATGCGATCCGCTCGCTCAGCTGTGCGCACTACTATGCGCTGCATCCAGCGCCACCTGGCACACTTTCGTGCCTTGATCCGGCCGTGGAGCGCCACTTTAGCATGATCACGACGCAGGTGACGTTCTCTGTCGTTCTGGCCAACTTTTTCAGCATGCTCGTGTACGGTCGACTCTTTCAGCACCACTGGCGCCGCTGGATGGCGGCCGCAGGTCTCTGTGGATGTGCAGTCGCGCGGATCCCGTTCCTTGTCCTGCCGATGTACCAGTTCCCGCACCTTGTGCCGGACGAGGCGCGCGCCATCTCTCCCCGCGCCATGCTCGCGCTCTACTGGGGCTGTGCCGTGCTCGGTGGTCTCTCGGGCGCCAACGAGATCGTCACGCTCTCGGTCGAGTCGTTCATGGTCGATACAACCAACCCGAACGAGCGCTCCAGCATGTTCCGCCTCGTGCAGGTGGCGCAGCTACTGGGCGCCTCGGCCGGCCCCATCCTCGGCTCGTTGGCGACGCAGTGGATGCCGTTCGCTCGCAACAGATGCATCGGATACCGCGCATGCCAGCCTGCGTCCGCAGATACGCTGCTCTTCAACAATGCGCCGTACTGGCTCTCCCTAGGCTTTGTGCTACTGGGTCTTTTGTGGGCCCTCTTTGCCATGGATGTGCGCGGCGCCAAGCCCCTTGACGAGCAAAATGGCCAGGAGAACCAGCGGCATGTCCAGCCGCGCGCGCAACCCAAGCTCAAGTACCGCTGGCTCGGAGCGTTCCAGCGCCTCGTGCCTGTGCGCACCGGTCACTGGACGTACGATGCGCGCATCGCAGAGCTGATGATGGCCGACATGTGTGTGGCCTTCTCGATCGAGGGGCCTGTAGTGCTAATCCTCGTCCTCGGCTACGTATTCCACTGGAACCGCGATCTGCTGTCCATTGGCTTGGGCGTCACCAATGCGCTAAAACTCATCACTGTGGCCGCTGCCCTACCACTAAGCCTACGCGCCATGGCCCGCATCTGTGCGCGTCCCCACGACATTGCCGACCTCACAGACGAGCAGCTGCATATGTGTGTCGATCTCAATGAGGAGCAGCTGCATCCCGACGGCGACACAGATGAGCGCCCTCGGCAAGCGCAAGCGCTTCAGCATGTGTCGCAAGACCAGCGCAGAATGGCGCGCTTGTGGCGCGCACAGCTAGACCTTGATGTATCCCGAGTCAGCTTTGGCATCAACGTGCTCTCATGGGCCATTATCGCCGTATCGCTGGAGCGGCAGAGCCAGGCCCTTGTGATCGTCGGTGCGATTTTGCTTACGGCAGGGACCGGCGCGCAGCCGCTGCTCCGCAGCGCAGCTAGCACAATGGCCGACCGGATCGTCGAGCACCAGGAGCAAAAGGCCGTGTCACTCTCGCACGCGCCAGAGGACCAGGACCCACTGCCCCGCGGGTCAGACAGCTATTTGGTGATTGTATCCACCTTGCTGCTTCCCTGCCTACTGATGGGCCTTCTCATTCGCAACTATATTTATACGAACACCGTGGCCATACACCCCGGTATGTTCTTCGCTTGGATGACCATCGTGAATGGTTTGGCACTTGTGCTCTTATGTAACATACGCCCCGTCACGTCGTAGCTCCCTCATGCCCCTGCCCCAACGGTCTGTGCGTTATGTTCACGTGACAGACGGAAGACACGCGGTCGTTGGGCCCATCACAGTCAGTTCCCACCCATGCCGGCCCGCGGAGCCTCGGGGCCCAAGAACGGCCTCCCCGACCATCGGGCGACCAACCGCTTTGCTTCATTGACAGGTTTTGATGCACTCAAGGTCGAGGAGCTTCCGTCGGAGGATGAGGAAGAGGTATCGCCCACGCCCCAGCCCGCGCCCGTCGTGTCAGCGCCGACGCGCCCTACGAAGAAGTCCAACTCTAAGCGGAGCAAGGCATCCTTGAAAAAGGCATCGAAAGAGCAGGTAACAGCCCCCTTGGTGCCAGAGGCGGTGCCTGACGCTCCTTCGGCATCCAAGCCGGTTACGCCAGAGCTCGGCATAGAGCCTGCACACGCCGACAAGGCCGAAGTAGTATCACACGCTGAAACGAGCGACGCCCCCCCTCCTACGAAGAAAGAACCTGTGAACCCTGAGCCCACGGAAGAACCGACTCAGCAGGTTGCGATGGACCCGCCATCGGAAAAGCAAACAGAGGATGCCAGCGCGAAAAAGGCCGCGTTCTGGAAAAAGGTCAAGGAGCGCACAGTATTCTCGCTGCTGATGATCGGCGGCTTTTCCTTCATCTTAGCCATGGGTCCTTCGTACCTGATTTTATTGGTCCTCATTCTCGAGACGTTGGTCTACCGCGAGATCACCGCGCTGTTTAACATTCCCGGGCGCACTATTCTGACTGCGCCCCGTTCACAAGGCTATGCGGACGATGAAGATCATAGTCTCACTCAGCGCGAAGCAGACCGGGAAGAGCTTTGGAGCAAGACGATGAGCTGGTACTTTTTTGCTGTGTGCAACTTTTTCCTGTACGGCGAGTCGCTGACCTATTACTTCAAGCATATCGTGCTGGCTGATTCCTTCTTCGTACAGTTTGCGCGCCTCCATCGCTTCATTTCATTCATGCTTTACATCTTTGGCTTCATGGCATTCGTCTCAAACCTGAAGCGCCGCAACCTGAAGCACCAGTTTGCGCTCTTCTGCTGGGTGCACATGTCGCTCATGCTGATCGTCATGTCAAGCCACTTTATTGTGGACAACATTCTGGAGGGCATCGTGTGGTTCTGGGTGCCGTCCAGCTTGGTGATCTGCAATGATATCTTCGCTTACGTATGTGGCATGCTTTGGGGCCGCACCCCCCTGATCAGCCTGAGCCCGAAGAAGACGGTTGAGGGCTTTGTGGGTGCCCTGGCTATCACTATGGTGTTCTCTTGGTTCTGGGCCGGCTTCTTCCAGCAGTTCAAATACATGATCTGTCCGGCAGTCAGTCTTGGTATGAATGTGTTCCACCGTCCAGATTGTGACGTGAACCCCGTCTTTCTGATGCACCGTACTGCTCTCCCTGCACAACTTTCGGAGCTGCTGTCGTCTGTGTTCCGCCGCTCGATCACGCACTTCTCGTGGACGCCTTTCCAGTGCCATGCCCTTGTCATGGCTGCCTTTGCCAGTCTCGTGGCGCCCTTCGGCGGATTCTTCGCGAGCGGATTTAAGCGCGCATTCAGGATCAAAGACTTTGGCGACAGTATCCCTGGTCACGGTGGTCTGACAGACCGATTTGACTGCCAGTTCCTCATGGGTCTGTTTAGCTATGTCTACTTTTCGTCGTTGATCCGCGACTCACGCGTTTCGGTGCAGATGGTCATGCAAATGATCATTACTTATCTCCCCCTTGATGACCAGAAGCGTGTGCTTCATGAACTGACGAGTTACCTTGTAAAAGAGGGGCAGATCTGAGTAGAGCCTTCATACCAATAGACACGAGCGCGCAGCCTAACGTAATGATGCAGGGCCCTAGCATGGGGCTCCACTTGCCGGCCTTTCCTGACCACGAACTTTCGTGGGCGGGCCGCAGGCACGGCCGACGTTGCCATGACCAACAGTGATACGAGCCGCTCTATGCGGCGCTATGCCAAAGCGCACGCTTCAATTGATGAACGTGTGGCACCTGCACCAGTCATTCAGGCCTCGCTGCCCTATCTACAGTCCCAGGTTGTGCCAGGGGAAGGTGCGACGTCCTTTGCGCGCCCGGACGCCAATGCGACGCTAAGCTTTGGCACTGTGGCAGCAGGGACTATGCCGATGGCAGTGACAGATGTTCCGGGTTTGCGTCGGTCCCCTGAAGGCAAGTCGCTCGTCGATGAGTCCAAAACCGATGCCGCAATCCGAAGCGCTCCTGATGTCAATCTCTCGCCGCGCAACAATCCCTTCTACCGGCGACCGGTGGAGAATGAGTCTATCTCTATTCAGAACACCTATACAATGGAGGAGCCGGCTCGACCTGGCTTGGATACGCCACCGCCCGTGACAGATTCGATGGAAGACAATCGCCAGCAGAGCACCCCACGCACATCTAGGAGTGCATCGCGTTTGGCTCCGTCACAGACGTTGCTGCCATCCTCGTCATCTGTACCGCAGCTCTCAATGCTCACGGCAGGCAGCTCGCAGATGTCTTCAGCACCCTCGATGCACTCCATGACCCCTTCCATGTCCATGACATTCACAGGTCTGTCACAGGAGTCGCTGCCTGATACCGTTCGCCCCTCACAGACCAAGTCGTTCTCCTTGGCCGCCAACCGTGTCGCTGGTACATTTTCCCGCTTGACTCGTCTGCGGAACAAGCAGGTGAAGCCAGCACCGGAGCAAGCCATGTCACCCACGTTGGCGCCCGCCTTGGAACCTACGGAGCCTGCACAGGGGATGGGCAAGTTTCATGTCCGTGAGTCAAGTGAGCGTTCCTTAAATTTCAGTCCAGGATCTGCTACATTGTCGCCCACGACACGCCCACGAATGGCACAGACCCAGCCTGTAACTACTTCCGCGCCGTTGGAGTCGCAGTTTCGAAGGTTTGAAATCGTCGGTCGAGGCTCCTATGGCTGTGTGTATCGAGGTGTACATATTCCGTCCGGCACAGCAGTGGCACTTAAGGTGATCAACTTGGATACCCCAGACTTTGACGTGGAAGAAATCCGGCATGAAGTCGGCCTTTTGAGTCAAATCCGACAAGCCAGTCTGAAAAACATTGTTGGATACTGGGGCTGCTGGCTGCAAGGCCCCACCCTGTGTATTGCCATGGATTATTCGGACGGCGGCAGTTTGCGCACGCTCATGAAGCCAGGGCCCATTGCTGAAAAACACGCAGCTGTGGTCGTGCGAGAGGTGCTTGTGGCGCTCGCCTACATTCATTCAGTGGGCATCATACACCGCGACCTTAAAGCCGCCAACATCTTGGTGACGCGCACCGGTCAAGTTATGCTCTGCGACTTTGGCGTTGCAGCATCGTTTGTCCAAGGGAGTGCGCGTGGAAAACGTACGACATTTATCGGTACACCCTACTGGATGGCCCCTGAGGTAATTTTAGAGGGTAAGGCCTACGATTACAAGGCGGATATTTGGAGTTTGGGCATTACCATCTATGAGATGGTCGTAGGGAACCCGCCCTATTCTGAACACAGTCAGGACCACGTTCTAACGATGATTCCCAGAAACAAGCCTCCAAGATTGCCTGAGACCAGCCAGTTCTCGCCCATGCTCCGAGAGTTCGTTGCTGCATGCCTCGACGAGGAGCCTCGTGACCGTCTATCTGCTGAAGATCTGAGTCGCACACGCTGGTGTAAAGCCTACGCCAAGGTGCCGGTGACTGTCCTCACGGAGCTGCTCAATCAATACGCCAAGTGGACGTATGCTGGCGGAACCCGCACAAGCCTTCTTCTTGCGCCTAAGGATGAGAAGATGGACGAGCCGATACAGCCGGAATGGCATTTTGATGCGCCCTCATCGTCTGAAGATACCCACCACGAGCCTGTTGCAGAGAGCCAAGTTCCATCTGATCACCCCCTCTTGCGGCTCTTTGGCACGGATGACGACCAAAGTACACCACGCATCAACATGGGCAGCAAGGCAGGGGCTGTAGAGACGTCTGTGATACCTTCGTCTCTCCCCACTGCTAGTGTGTCCTTGTCCAAGACGCAAGAATCGCCCATGCGTTCGGGTGGACGGCCGGGTGCTGGATTTTCTGGAACAGGTGCCACGCCATTCCGATTCGGACTAGGCAGTCGAGCGGCAGATGTGGCCAAGACGGTACCGACGGAGCAAGAGCCAGACCAAACCAAGACGCCACTCTCCTTATCGGTATCAGGCCTACACTCACTATCAGCCTCACCCTCAAGCCGCTCTCCCACGACCGAGTCGCAGGAAAGCAAATCGGTGCCCACCTCGCCGCAGCTAGGAGAGGTACCCGAGTCGCCCAAGCAGTCGCCGGCCTTGCGCCGTGTGGGACATATGCCCAGTACGATCGGCCGCAAAACACCGCATCAGCCTCTTCGCCTCGTGTCTTCCTCCTCTTCGCTCGTATGGGAGACGCGAAGTGCCAAGCAGAGCGTCGATGAAAGCCAGCAAACTGAACTGACGACTCTGACCCCCTCCTTCTTGGAAGAGCCTTACACCGGGTTCCGGCCGCAAGGCCTCATGAGCCGTACACGAAGTCGCAGCGGAAGCAATGCGGACGCGAAACGAAATGTACCCCGAACTCTTAGCACCCGGGCCGCTGCATCGTCAAAGACACGGGAAGGCGACGAGGAAGTTCTTGTGGATCGAGCAGACGATATGTCTTCGTTCTCAGTCCTCCCGGCGACAGCCTCGACAGGCTCCTCCCTGTACAGTGCGCACCTGCATGCTGGCTCCGACTCTGCTGTTTTAATGGCTATGGAGCATGCTCCATCTGGTAATGAAGATGAACAAGAGCTTGTCGGCGGCCGGCGTGAGCAGCCAGGCGCCGCGCCACCGTGGAATGGCAAGGGCGTATCGGATGTATCAGATACCCACGTGGCTCAGGAGAGCTCGCTCCAAGATGTGTTCCAAATGATGCCGAGCCCGACATCAGCTGAACCATTCCGTGGGCCGGCATTAAGAACTGTCGATGCGTCTACGTTGCTTCACCGCACAGAGCTACAGGCTGAGATGGCACGGACTGTGAACGATTTGTGCGACTGGCTCGATGCGCTGGCGGTGGGACTGGAGGGGGTACTACAGCTTAAGCCACGTGGTCCTTAGACGAAATTCCCGTGCAACCAATCAATCTATAGGCATTAGACCGGCCGCAACGGAGAGCTGCGAACGTTTTCCTCGATCGTTACGACAACGATGCTTGCAGCACCTGCCAAGTCTGTGCTGTCGGTTCCGTTTGGTAAGTAATAGTTCTCTAATATCTAGGCGCCTCACGTTTTGCGCGTGCCGTTGCGGGCCGTGCCATTCACAGCTCTTCGGCCTCACTGCGTGAGCCGACGCCCTCGCGGCAGGTCGCTCAGGTGGGCAGCAACCAGCTGAGCCTGGAGCAGCCTCGCAACGCTGTTGGTGCGTACTAAATTCTTATATCCAGAATACACGCTTTCGACCCTCGACAAGGTTGTTAACTGGGCGCGCCAGAGTTCGGCTTGGCCGATGACGTTCGGTCTGGCGTGCTGTGCCGTGGAGATGATGCACGCGTCCGGTCCCCGGTACGATCAGGACCGTCTCGGTATCGTCTTCCGTGCGACTCCCCGCCAGAGCGATATCATGATTGTGGCTGGTACACTCACCAACAAAATGGCGCCTGGTACGTGAGCTGACGCTAACCACAGCGCTCCGCAAGGTGTACGACCAGATGCCAGAACCTCGCTGGGTTATTTCCATGGGTTCGTGCGCTAACGGTGGTGGCTACTACCACTACAGCTACAGTGTAGTCCGTGGCTGTGACCGTATCGTCCCTGTTGACCTGTACGTCCCCGGCTGCCCTCCCAGCGCCGAGGCGCTTTTGTACGGCATCATGCAGCTTCAGCGCAAGATCCGCCGTTCACGCCAGATGGTCCTCTGGTACCGCAAGTAAGAGCGGTAGTGTGCTATAGAGCCCTGTTTGCTCCTTTACATGGACATGTCCGACGTATGGATTAGTACCTGCGGCAGATGCCATTAGGACCTGTGGTATAAGTAGGAGATGCATGATACGTACATTTTGTAGTCCATCCTGGCCTCCGTCGTGTTCTTTCCCTGCAGCTTGTATGCGAGCGAGATGTCAAGGTCCCGTGGGTTGCGCGCGTTGGGCGCGCAGGTCAGCTCACCCTCGATGACATCGCCCTCAAACACGGTCAGCGTGCCGGGTGTGTAAAAGACAGTCTGCTTCCAGTGCGTGTAGCGAGAGTGGGGACCCGTAGAGAAGCGCACAGGCTTGTGGCACGCCTCAAAGCCGATATCGAACCAGCCCAAGAATGCATGCACATAGTCGTTACGTGTGACCGTGAGCTTGAACTTGCTCTTGAAAGTCAAGTCTTCCTTTCGAACCTTCATCAAGTCAAGGTGCAGCAAGGGGGCAGGGTCACACACAACGCTGCGCAGCTCCACCGTGTCGACCAGAGGCTCACGGAGCGCAATCTCTTTGATGCAAGAGTAGTCAAAGCCGTATACATCGTCCCAAAAGTCAATCTTCTCCTCCTTATACTCCTGGTCCTCAATCGCAGAGAGATATAGAGTGGCACTGTCAGGCATCATGATACCATCAGGCTTGAGATATTTGTCGCGAGCAAGCAAAACAGTGTCGAGCATACTTTCGTAGAGCAAGAAGTAGCCCATCCACTCGCTCACAATAATATCCACCTTGCCATTGGGGCCGAGACCAAGGTCCACTTCCTCGAGCTTGCCCTTCACTAAAGTGATGACTGCGTGTGAATGACTGATAAGCAACGTACTGTGGTCCAAACGGTTCGCCTTGACGATCACGTTGGCCTGGTCGATGATGTTGCTCATATCGACGCCAATGACCTTTTTCGCACCAGCCTTGGCAGCAAACATGCACAAGATGCCCGTGCCACAGCCAACGTCCAGAACGACTTTGTCCTTAAATAGATGCGGGTTGTTCTGAATGGCCTGGCGGTACGACAGAGTACGGACTTCATCCTTGAGCATTTCCTCATGGATACCGAAGTGAGCATATGAATCCGCATAACTATTGTCAGTGAAAGCAACACACTAATCCTTGGAGGTCATGTTGCCGGCGCTCGGCTCCGCCGCACCAGACATGGTCCCTGACAACGACCTCTCTTTCCAAGCGTCCAAGGCCAAAAACGTTGTCACGTGATGGCGTGCAAGGCGCGCGCGGCGGAGCGGCGCTAGGGCCCCCAGGGACTCACCGCCCGACTACCAGCGGCATGAATTCCCTCTACAATTTGGCTGGGCGTCAGGCAGCCTCGATAGAGGCGGATCTGGCATCATATGCTTCGGATCCATCGTCGCAGAGTGCTTTGCGTCCGCAGATCTCTGCCGCTTTGTCTGCCATGGCCAAAACGGTGGAGGACTACGAGGCCATGGCCAAGCGGGAACTTGTGATTGCCAAGCGGGAAAAGGCCATGGGCCGCGCAGCCAATTTATTCCAGGACATTAAGAAATTTAAAGAGCAGCTTGCTAGTATTGATGCGGGGGCCACAGCGGCAACCACCCAAACAAGTTTAGGACACGCATCTTTGATTGCCTCGACATCAGCGAGGACGCGCACCTTTGAGTCTCACGGGCCTTCTTTCAATATGAACAGCTATGCTCCCAGGCAAAGCATGTCGAGCTCTTTTGTCCCCTCAGCGCAGACATCTTATGCAATGCCAAGCACCATGGTACCGCCTGCTATTTCGTATACACAAAACAACGACCCTTTGGCTGCCTATCGCCTTCACCAGCCGATCGACATGTACAGTACAGAGGAAAGGCCGTATAGCATGCGTGAATCCCACGCCTTGCGTGAACATTCATTCATCCAAAACACGGAGAACCAGCTGGACGCATTCATCGCCCAAGGACGCTCTGTGCTTGGCAACTTGGTGGAACAGCGCGGTATTTTGAAAAATACACGCAGGCGCCTTCTTGATGCTGCCAACTCAGTCGGCATGAGCCGAGAGGTTATTGTGCGTACAAAAGACTCACATCCCAGGGTTACATCGACCGTATGAGCACCCAGGATACAATCATATTCTTTGTGGGTGCAGCATTTACGCTGTTTGCATTTTGTACGTGTATATGTTCTGACACCAGATATGATATACCATTGGTTCGGTTAATGAGAGTCTATACCCGATATTATACATAAGTTTTAAAACCGCACAACTTTGGGGCCAGGGCGGGTCGGTGCCTTGGACGTGTCAGATTTGAGCATCTTCCGGCGTTGAGCCAAAAGGTGGAATTCATCTTCATCCGCGCCAGCGCCCTCGGAGTCTGCCAGGATACCCACGCCCCCGGCCTGTATGCCTGAAGCGTGAATAGTGCGTCGAGAATCCATAGGGCAATCCTTGGCCAGATGCTCCACAGAATGGCATACCTTGCAGTGACCGCCATTGGGGTATACACCGCGGCCCTGGTTTTGAGGGCATTTCGATGCCAAGTGGCCCTGCTAGGTTAGTGCTCCGGTCACGCGACATACCTTGTTGGTGCAGATATAGCAAGTGGCAAAAGGTAGTTCGTCGCCAGCATTGCGAGTACGCTTACATTGAGATAGGGTATGCTCAGTGCTCCCACATCGGAAGCAGATACCAACAGTATCTTTACCTTGGGCTCCATCACCCACACGTTGGGGGCAATCTTTGGCAGAATGTGACAGTTCGCGGCATACGAAGCACCTCATACTCGTCTGCCTTTCTTCGGCACGCTTCGCACGTCGGAAAGCTCTGCGTTGGTCGGGATCTGTGTAAGAAACACAAGTACATACCCAAACGAGGACGCGTCGTGTGAGCCAAGTCTTTGGCACCCGCTTGCCGCTTTCCGGAGGCCCCGCGAGCTCCATTGGCTCTGGCGATCATCTTCTCCATCTTTTTGGACTCGCTCAGCAGTCTATTCCGAACGTCTTCAGACTTGGACTTCTTGGCTTTGAGGCGAAGAAGCTTGGATCGTTTCAGCAGCTTCTTGGGATCAAGTGAAACGGGATCTTGTTCGACCTTCATAGAGTTGGGAGGAGGCTGTGGTTCTTCCAACGTCTTTTCCACATAAATGGGAACGTCTACGGTATCAACGCCACTAGGAATAGCGCGGCGACCTTCAAGCTTGGCATATCTTGTCATGGTTCCCTAGTTGTGGGTGAGCAAAAAAAATTGTCGTTAACCCTCCACTATGAAATCGGTCCACCTGCGGGGTGTCACGAGCCATGCAGCAAGCGGTGCCTCAGAGGATGAGCGCGTCGCGACAGAGTCATGCTCAGGGTCTTTTTGGATTTGATCAAAAAATAATGCAATGCTTGTGTCAGGATCACTATCACCTCGGTTTCGGGACTTGTGCGATTGATAGTCCTCGATGTAGTGCTGACGACCCGAAGCGTGAAGCGGATGTTTGCTCTCGTAATAGGACAGCGAAGGGTATGTCTCATTCAACGCTTTTTGGAACCGAATCAGCTTAAGAAACCATGCTCTTTTGCATATGATAGACCTTTGGTGAGGGATGTGGGCATACCAAGACGATGCAGGCAAAGGATCGCCATTTCTTCGTTTAGTGGAAGCGCCCAGCTTCACGCCCCCCAATATGCTCTCCATTTTGTAGCCTCGCACCCATAAAATAGCTGTTGTGAATAAAGTTGTACATACATGCGGCACATGGATCTGGCTCAACTTTGGACCAGTCTTTGTCTGCTCGACTCACGCCATATTCCTTGTGAGTACGCAATTCGACACTTTCGCGCGAATCTGAGAAAATCAATGGTACCAGTGAGACGTTTGAATTCCGATTTTTTGATGATGAAACACGATGGTTCAAAGCCCAATCGCATTTCGCCTCATACTCTTTTTGATGGATTCCCAAATGTGATTCTTGCGGCATGCTAATTACCACTGACGTTAGAAAGATTGGTGTCAGCCACAGCGATAGAAAGGCTCCTTGTATGCCCACAGTATTCCACATCAGCATTTTATCGGAGCAAGACATGCTGATACTTGGTGGTGCATCACGTCGACCTGGCATTATGCACTAGAACATACCCGGCTTGGTCCTCAATATGCATTCACTCGTAGAAATGTCTGTGCGTATTCTTCCACGAATAAGAGGCGGAATATATGCAGGATCAGAAGATGGATTGCCGCGGCCATCTTCTAGCATGTGGCGCGCGCGTAGTGCGATTGACGAAGCCTCACCACCTAGATTAGAATCGAAAGGACATACATGGTAGCGTGGAGATATAATAATGTAAATGTACGTGGTCTTGAAGGGAGAATCGTAAAGGTGTATTATTGTCGTCGGCAGCACGGAATACACGGGGAATGCCATCAATCGTGGGCTCGTTCGAGGTTTTCTCTGCAAGCAGGCGATCCAGGAGCCATATTCGCACGCCTCTCCGGCAAATGACTTCAGCATGACAGTCATTCAGTACATCACCGTGTGGTGAAATCCGTTCATACGGCGTGCATTTGACCCCTGTGCCCAACGCAATGACTGTGAACTGTAATGGTTGCGTCTCGATGACGCAGCCTGCTAGGATGGTCCATTCATATCTTCATAAGCAGATCGTACAAACC
The DNA here is from genome assembly GCA_029542885.1 of Malassezia caprae. Classification (NCBI taxonomy): domain Eukaryota; kingdom Fungi; phylum Basidiomycota; class Malasseziomycetes; order Malasseziales; family Malasseziaceae; genus Malassezia; species Malassezia caprae. The sequence goes on from CP119910.1 coordinate 684,520, forward strand.
TCCCATTAGACCTTTTCTGTGGCTTCCCCCCGCCTTTCGGAAGAGCCGCATATGCGTTCAAGCATGCCTGGGCTATGAGATGTGCCTGGGGATTCATAGCATGTGTGGAGACGCCAAAATTAAAATGCTACAATTTTTCCACTTTTGCATCATTTAAAGTGGATGCTTTCAACCGATCCGCCAGCTGGTCCGCATCGGAATCAGACTTGTTCGAATTTTCTTCTTGATCACTAGTACATTTTTTAAGATCCATTTTCCTGTCCATAATGTTATTCATGTCCTTGTAAATTTTATCTAGTTCATCCTGCTATCAGTAAGTCACTCATACCTCCCATCCGCAGTGTCGAGCCAACTTCCGAACCGTGTCATCCACTTTGCCTTGACAGAAAACGTCCCGCGTGTAAGCATCATCAAAATCAAAGCCTTCATCCTCATCTTGAATGAAGCTAAATTTGCTACGCCGTTCTCCCACTTTCTCCAAATTTAAGAGCGCCCGCGGACATGATAAGGGAACCTCATCTATGAGCGAAGCAAAGGGTTGTACCTCATAATGAATACAGTTGAACTTACCACTAGTGATGTTCCCATAACAAGGAGCAAATCTGCTCTCCGAAAGTCATAGAGTCGTTCGAAAAACCGTTCTGGAAGGCTTTCTCCAAAAACTAGGTCAGCGGCCAGATGCACGTACATGTGATGTCTGGCTTGATCGGTGGCGCTGGAAGATCATCGCATGGACAATGCTCACATCTAGCCACAACGCCACTTTTCACCTTCTGTTCAAGCCAATCTTGTTCCACCGACCGTTTACACTTTACACATCGGGCATTGGCGAACGAGCCATGGGCTTCGACGATATTGTCTTTTTCGAGTCCAACGAGCTGCTCAAGTGCATCGACTGATGTTAATGTGACACACTCACTATTCTGAGTGAATACCCGCAATAATTTTCGCTTCTTCTCCAGCAAACGCAGGAAACAATGCGTTAGGGTCGGTCGATATTTAGCTCCATCGGGGTACAATTCAGAATACAACGTATAAAATGGTTTTGGGTTGCTTTTAAAATACTTAATATCAAAAAGAGCCTCAGGATATGGGAGATGAAACTTCTCAAGGCTTGCGTACAAGCCCGTGACGGGCGAGCGAAAATCCGGGATGCCTGCACTGGTCGATATCCCCGCACCTGCCATCACAATCACTCGTGAAGCTGCGTCAATACTTAATTTTCTTACTATTTTCATCCTTTAATATGTTAGCGATGCGCTCGATATTAGATAGATTTTTTCTTTCAGTTGAGCTGGCCATGCCACCCATCCTCAATTTGTCACAAGACGCAGTGCCATTGTGGGCTCGTGCACAGACGTGTCACGTGCACCATAATGCGACTGGTCCACTTGCGCATTGAGAGAAGGTCGAAGGCTTGCCAGCAGCATTGGCGTCCACGATGGCACCCGATTCTAAGGATGAAAAATTAACAGAGGCTTCAGTATCATCTTTACGTGCCTCACAAAACCGCTTGAAGCAGATTCTGGGACTTTTGGACCCGAATCACTTGCCAAATCAGCAGCCTGTGGATGTTGGCATAGAGGGTGGCCTACTACACAGTCTGCACGATATTCTAAACCCATTAAATGATATGTTAGGAATACAGCCGGAAAACCTGCAGGAATTTTCTTCTGCAATAGGATCTTCAACGCGACCCGCTCCTTCTTGCAGAGGTCTGGATGTCTTCGTTCAAAACGCTACAAATCTATTGCAATTGACGAACCAGCTGAGCACTTCTTTAAAAGATCCACTTCCTGGTTTTCAAATGAATTCAACAGCACTGCAAATACTGGAACAACAGTTGAAGGATGCTCCGTTGGATCCCAAAGACCAACAGAAGGTGCTGCTTCGTTTGCGGAAGATGCGACGTTCTCTTTCGCCTAAATGTTCAACATCCAAGCAATTAGATCCCGAAACTTCACCACAAGTTCGCAGTCCTCTCCATCCTATACCCTCTCAACTAAAATTTGAAGCTACATCACCTTGGATTGATGAGCTGATAGAACCTATGGAGAAATGTTCACCAAAAGATGCTTGTTGCACCTCAGTTGAAGCATTCAATGCGTATATGGAAAAGCTTTGCGAGGATGAATCTGTAAACCTAAGAAACGCGCAGGGAGATCGCTACCTACCAAAACGGCGCGTCCGCGCGCGACTGGCCTGTTGGATTAATTCTCGTGCTGAAATCCATGTCGAGCTACGTGATGTCGCTTGCGTGAATATTCAATTCGAATGGTCAGACTCAGAAGTTCAAATTCTTCATACAGGTGTTAGTTCGCCCAACGAATACCTACAAGGTCAAGTCAATTTTCTGCTCCCGTCCAAATATGGTTTCTACAATGATATAAGCGCTCATCTGTTTTTGCATGCTCTACATCGTCAAAATCAAGATATACGTCCTATTAAGTTTTTGTGTACCACATTGATGCATGTGGCTGGTCTTCGGACACTCTTTGATCCAATGCCGGTACCACCCACGACAGTTTCCGCCATTCCTTCTCGTACTGCATATGAATCACTACAAAAAGATATAAAAGATGAATATCCGTGCCCAGTCTCATGGAAATGGTGCCGTGTTGTTGGCGATCCTCTGACACCATCCCCGCAGGGTGAGTGGGTTGCCTTCTCTCCTCATATGATGTAAGGCAATGGAATTGCCACGTGGGCACATAAGTCACGCCACTTGCGAAACGCGAGTGGTACGAGATTGTACAGTGTGCTTTGTATCGTTAGCTTAAATTACGTCCGTGTTAGAATTTGCAGCCCTCGTTTTCTAACATGGATATCGTGCTCCATTACGCTGATGAATACCTGTTAGATTGGGTATGGGCAAAGGCTCTCCCAGCTTCTCGTTTCTCATCAATCTGCCATGTAGGGGGCAACCGTGGAACATTTACTTGGATATCCGAAAAGTTCCAATCTTTGTGTTCTGCGTCTAGCCACGAACAGTCATGGCTACCAAGAGAGCACATATTCCGTCAATTTGTTTCTCTGTATGTTATCACATACATTGGCATCTTACTGCTTTACTTCTCGTGCGCCAGTTTCTCTTACTATTTCTTGTTCAATAAAGAACTTAAAAAACATCCTCTTTTCCTTAAAGATCAAGTGAAGCTCGAAATCCAGTCGTCTTTGAGAGCCTTCCCATGGCTTGACCTTCTCACCGTACCTTGGTTTGTTTTGGAAGTTAGGGGCTACACTTTGGCTTACGATCGTGTGGACCAGTATGGTTGGGTGTATTTGATCTTGAGCGTGCCTCTGTTCCTCGTTTTCACGGATGCATGCATCTATTGGGTACACCGAATTGAGCATCATCCTCTCCTTTACAAGCATGTACACAAGCCCCACCACAAGTGGATCGTACCTACTCCCTTCGCTTCTCATGCTTTCCATCCGCTGGATGGCTATGCTCAAAGCTTACCATACCATATATTCCCCTGCATTTTCCCACTCCAAAAAGTCCTCTTTCTTGGGCTGTTCGGGTTTGTGAACATTTGGAGTATTATGATCCACGATTCGGACATGATTAACAATACAGGCTTGGAGAAATACATCAATGGACCTGCGCACCATACTCTCCATCACCTTTACTTCACGTGCAACTACGGACAGTATTTCACAACATGCGACCGTCTTTTCTCTAGTTTCCGGGAGCCCCAGGCAGAGGATGATCCGTTACTCGAAGCACAAGGTGTGGCTCGTCCCAAGCCCGCAAAGGCCAACAAAGCTGAATAAATTACTCCTTTCTTTTGACTATGCTTGTTTTACTATAAAGATATCCCCTACACCTCTTGATTGGCACACTTGAGGAAGTTATAGTCCACAAACCTATCGCTGGTGGATTTGGATGTACTCCGAGAAGTAGCTGTTTTCATTGCATTACATATCTAGGTCTATGTCCTCTTCCAGTGACTATCCTGGAGAAAGGCTGCCATGTGCTTACTCCCTGTTTGTAGCAGTGGATGTCCTGCAACTATTTGCAGAAATCGCTCGAGTCCCTCTCGCCGAGACTCGATGACATCCTCTGAGAAGCGATTGGTAAATACTTTACCTGGCAAGGGCGGGATATTTACACGATTTGATTCACGCTCAAGAAGTTCACGGAAGTAGTCAAAGTCAGAGTAACGCCGCCACACTGACGAATAACTCAATTTAAATGCGGGGATGTTCGTACGCGTGACCACCTCATATTCGGTAAACATTTTACGCCCGACACCATGAGTTCTCGGATTCCGAACTTCGACCTCTAAGAAGTTTTCGGGAACACCGTATATGTCTTCTGGGGCATCGGCTCTTGGGGCCGTGCTCTCGACGCGTGCGAAGGGAGAATAGCTAGAGGGGTATACAGATGTGCTCTTCGAGGCATTCACATTGGAAAAGTTCGGATCATCATTGAATTTTCCTGTGCTAGAGAGGTAGGTGTTCGAGGGTGACTCAGAAGAATATTGCGCGTAGGAGGCCGATGTGGATGCTCCAGAGAGGTAGCCTTGACCGTTTCCTGCGGCTCTACCCACGTCGTTTATGCCTTGCCCAAAATCATCTGTTGCACTCCAGTTCCTTGATGATTCAACGTCATGAATGCGGGCCACTGTGTGTGATGGGGGTGGACCCCACGGGTGCTCCTCATCAACTTCATCGACAAGTGCACTATCTTGCATCATATTGTTAGAGCTGGTTGTCGCCTTGGAAGGCGGAGGCTCTGTCCCACCCCAAACTTCCGCATTCGAAGAGATGAGCGGATTTTCGCCTAATACATCGTCATCCGCAAAGTATAGCGACATGTGCCGCTTGTGAGTAGATGGATGGTCTAAGCTGTTTGGGTTTGGCGACTGCTTAGTGATCTTGCGTAATCAGATACATATTCCCAATCGTGCTGTGCACGACCACTTGTCTCAATTGACGTTCGCACACATGCTTAGACTGTAGGATGTCTCACAAAGCTATAGGACTAGATGAAATTGAGCACATTATGCTGCAAATGACCCTTCCCTTTATCACTAGTGAGTTTTGTCTCTTTTCCATACGCAGATACACAGTGATATTTATTCCATGCTGTTCCACCTTTGTCAACAAGCCTTATAAGATGCTTTTAACTATCTGTCGCACTGGCTTTGGTACTCTTAGGTGCTGCGCGCTGCCAGTTTCAGCTGGCGCTATGCACCTTGATAATACTCAGGTGAAGTGGTGACAACACGTGACACAATGGTAGAACTGTAATGATACACGTGATCATCAGTGGTGCCGGTGGCAGGATCCGACCAGGAGCTGTGGACCACGCATTTTTCCACCCAAACCTTCCATCGGTTGCACCGACTCTTCACTCTATCGTCAAGATGTCTGCTGCCGCCACGGTCAAGACGTAAGTATCATTAAATATTCGTGCTGGGGAGTCTCTTCGTTTCTGCTTCGTGTTATTCGCATGTCGTGTGAACTTTGTTTTACTGGGCTATGTTAGCTGTCAGGAGTCGCGCTGGTGAACATGATTGTGACAAGGCGGGCGGAATAAGAGAGCTCCTTTGCTGTCTTTATGAACATTGAATACTAACACTTTCAGCTCTGTGCCTAGCGCCAAGGATGTGCTCGTTCCGGAGACGCTTCTGAAGAAGCGCAAGGCCGACGCCAAGCTCCGTGAGGAGAAGCAGGCCAAGGCTCTCGAGCTTCGTAAGGTACGTTATTCACCAGATGCCGTGTATGTGCCGTCCTGCTTTGGACCGATTAAGTGATGCATATCAATACTTGTGGACTAGACATGCGAAGCATACGTCAATGATGTCTCAAATATACCATCTTTCGGGGCTGATTTCGACGTGGACCCCGCTCTTGTCAACCCAAAGTTCATGTGCAGATGGCTCTACACGGTTTTCGCAAAGAACACAACTAATCTCTCAGATGCGCAAGCAGAAGCGTCAGGTTATCTTCAAGCGTGCTGAGCAGTACGTGCAGGAGTACAAGGCCGCCGAGCGCGAGCAGATTCGTCTGCGTCGCCTGGCAAAGGCACAGGGCGATTTCTTTGTGCCTGCTCAGCCTCGTGTGGCCTTTGTTGTTCGTATCCGTGGTGTTTGCAACATCCCTCCCAAGCCGCGCAAGATCATGCAGCTACTCCGTCTTCTGCAGATTAACAACGGCGTCTTCATCAAGCTGACCAACGCTACCCAGCAAATGCTCCAGCTCATTGCTCCCTACGTGGCCTGGGGTGAGCCCAACCTGAAGACCATCCGCGAGCTGATTTACAAGCGCGGTTTCGCCAAGGTTAACAGGCAGCGCATCCCCATCACCGACAACACGATCATTGAGCAGCAGCTTGGCAAGTATGGCATCATCTCGGTCGAGGACCTCGTGCACGAGATTGCGACTGCCGGCCCCAACTTCAAGGCAGCCAGCCAGTTCCTGTGGCCCTTCCAGCTGTCGAACCCCACTGGCGGCTTCAGGGCCCGCAAGCTCAAGCACTTCGTCGAGGGTGGTGACGCTGGTGACCGCGAGTCGGACATCAACCGCCTTGTCCGCCGCATGAACTAAACAAGCGATGATGCCTGTGTTTTAGCTCTCTCTCCACGATGATAAAGCTTGGGAATGCTCTATCTCATGTCACTTTATTTGTCTGCATGGCTCCTTTGCAGATAGCTCCTACTCGATGTCTAGCAACAATTCCGTAGAGTAGGCGCTGCCCAAAAACTTCTCTCAGGTTCATACGTGTTTGTTAGTCAGCTATGCTTGCCATTTGCTGCGCAGTTGGCGAAAAAGGAAGAAGGATGAAGAATATTGTAGAATCAGCTTTGTGGCCTATTAGGTCAACGATTTCGCTGTCTAACATGGGCAAGTCAATGAACAGCGATTGGTGGCCTGTATGGCGGCTGGTGCAGCCACCTGCGGAAGGAATAAGAAACAGCGACGTTAACGAGACATCCGTCACACACCCATCATGTCGAGTGTCGTGGGACTTGATATTGGTAATAGCAGCAGTAAGATCGGCGTTGCGCGTGCGCGTGGCGTTGACATTGTTGCGAATGAAGTGAGCAACCGCAGCACCCCCTCGCTTGTGTCTTTTGGTCAGAAGGCTCGTATGCTGGGTGAGGGCGCGGCCACTGCTCAGACGTCGAACTTTAAGAATACCGTCGGCTCGCTTAAGCGTCTCATTGGTCGCACTTTCCAGGATGAGTCGATTCAGACGCACGAGAAGCCTTTCGTGAATGCCGAACTTGTCGACGCCAAGGGCGAGGTCGGCGTCAAGGTCCGCTTTCAGAACGAGGAGCAAGTCTTTTCGGCAACTCAGCTTTTGGCCATGTATCTTGGTAAGCTCCGTGACACCACCCAGAATGAGCTCGGTGGCTCGGGTGTGAGCGACGTTGTGCTGTCTGTTCCTATCTGGTTCACCGATGCTCAGCGTCGTGCCATGCTTCATGCTGCGGAAATTGCCAACCTGAACCCCCTGCGTGTTATGAATGAGCCTACGGCTACTGCGCTGGGTTACGGTATCACCAAGACTGACCTTCCCGATCCTGAGAGTCCTCGCAATGTCGTCTTCGTTGACATTGGTCACTCGAGCTACCAGGTGTCGGTGGTCGCTTTCTGCAAGGGTCAGCTCACTGTTCTCGGTGCTTGGGCCAACCCCAACTTTGGTGGTCGCAACTTCGACCGTGCCCTCATGGAGCACTTTGCCGAGGAGTTCAAGGGCAAGTACAAGATTGATGTGTTCTCCAACCCCAAGGCCACCTTCCGTTTGGCGGCTGGTTGTGAGCGCCTGAAGAAGGTGCTGTCTGCTAACACCCTGGCTCAACTGAACGTGGAGAGCCTTATGAACGACATTGATGCTGCGTCCCAGCTGAAGCGTGAAGAATTCGAGGCGCTTATTGCGCCCTACTTGGAGAACGTCAACGGCCCATTGGATGCGGCCCTGGCCCAATCTGGTCTTACGAAGGAGGAAATTCACAGCGTTGAGCTGGTTGGAGGCAGCTCGCGTGTTCCTGCTCTTAAGGAGCGTATCGCTGCTTGGTACGGCAAGCCTCTTTCGTTCACTCTCAACCAGGATGAGGCCATTGTTCGTGGCTGCACTCTGGCGTGCGCTACTCTCTCTCCTGTTTTCCGTGTGCGCGAGTTCTCGGTGCACGACATCTCCTCGTACCCTATTAAGGTATCGTGGGAGCCTACCCCTGATGTGCCTGACGAGGAGAACGAGCTTGTCGTGTTCAACACCAACAACCCTGTGCCCTCTACCAAGATCCTTACTTTCTACCGGAAGGAGCCTTTCTCTCTGGATGCGTCGTACGCTGATGCGAGCACGCTGCCCAAGGGCACCAACCCTTGGCTCGGTCGCGTGACCATTAAGAATGTGGCGCCGAACGAGAAGGGCGAGCACTCTATTGTTAAGGTGAAGGCGCGCCTGAACCTTCATGGTGTCATCAATGTCGAGAGTGCCTACACCGTGGATGAGATCGAGAAGGAGGAGGAAGTGCCTGTGGTGGACCCCAACGCGGCCGAGGATGCTGAACCCAAGACTGAGAAGAAGATTGTCAAGAAGCTGCAGCGCAAGGACGACCTCCCCATTGTTTCTGGAATCGGTCACCTCGACAGTTCTCTCCTTGCAGAACTTAAGGAGCGCGAGGGACAGATGTATGCGGCCGACAAGCTTGTGGCGGACACCGAGGACCGTAAGAATGCTCTTGAGGAGTACATTTATGACACCCGCTCCAAGCTCGATGAGAGGTATGCCAGCTTCGTCCAGTCCGAAGAGAAGGAGAAACTGCTTGGCATGCTTGCCGAGTCGGAGGACTGGCTCTACACGGAAGAGGGCGAGGATGCCTCCAAGTCTGCTTATGTGACTCGCCTCGAGACGCTGCAAAAGGTTGGCGCCCCCATCCAGTTCCGCTGGAAGGAGCATGAGGAGCGTCCCAAGGCCGCTGCTCAGCTTCGCGAGGTCGTTAACAAGTACATGAGTGTGTTTGAGAACGAGCCTGAGAAGTATGATCACCTTTCGGACGATGACAAGACCAAGGTGATTGAGAAGGCTGCCACTGTTGGCAAGTGGCTTGATGACTTCATGTACAAACAGAGTGAGCTGCCCAAGAATGTGGACCCCAAGCTCACCTCTGAGGAGATTTTGAAGAAGAAGGACGATGTGATCTACGTTTGCACGCCGATCCTTTCGAAGCCCAAGCCTCGTGTGCCGGTTGACACGCCCAAGGCTGATGAGAATGCCCAGACCTCGAATGAGAACGAGAAGCAGGGTGACATGGATGTCGACTAAGTAAATCAAATAGGAAAGGATTACATGAGTTGTAATGCATTCTCAGTCATCTACAGAATGTCTATGAATCTAGCTTCTTTCTGATTCAAATCAGTTCATCGCCATCAAGAGTGGCAAAGTAGCTACCAGTAGGAAATACGCTGGAGTCATAAATGCTTGCGCTCTTGCACCGTTCTTTTCTTTGGATTCAGGCTGCGACAGAGGCTTGGCCTTATATTTGACACCATTCATCTCTGACACCGCTTTGAAGACACTGCCATCTCCAGACGTGTAAAAGTCCACCAGCACAAATGTAGGGTAAGAGTTCATATTCGATGCACAATGCGTGGCATCTTTCATAATGGAATCCACGCTGTTCGTCTGGTTGAGATTATCCACGTCTGGCGACTTGAATTTGTTGTTAAGAATACTTTTGTTCACATCCAAGTAATGGTTGATCAAATACATCATTTCTTTGGTGTTGCCACTGTAGCGGTCAGGCGTGCAGTTGAAGTTGCTACTAGTTTGGTCATATGGATTTTCCCAAACATTCTTAAATTCGGGCAGGATGTAGTTGACGGAACTGAAGTCATAGTGGTTGTCAATAAAAACAACTAGTCTTTGATCCTTGCTGATCATTTCTTGCAAAGTAGGCCAGTTGTCCTTACCCACTGTGCTTTGACTTGGCTTATATGCCATGTTATCGAGGCCAGCATTCTGGAATCCTTTACTCCAACTGGAAGCTTCAATATTGTCGACATTTGCAATAATTATTGTGACAACCTCATTGGGGTTGCTTTTTAGAAAAGAAGCGACATCACTCAAGTATGATTCGAGTGTGCCGCCATCTAAAATGGCACAGGATGTATGGCAGAGCGAAATCCCAGAAGGGTTATCGCTTGTTGTTCCCTTACCGGATTTGTGACCTTGAATTTGAAGCAAGCGAATTCCGTCGGAAAGTTGGCTGGAAACATTTGTGAGTTGGTTTGCGCCAAGGTCCGATAGCTGGTCACCAACTGCATAAGAATCATGCGCACCAATGTATGTAATGTTGGAGTACTTGCGGTTGCACAACTCTTGGTATCCATTACATTTGTTTGCACGCTTGATATTCATTCCATATGTTGGCACTACCGATAATCCACTCAGGACTATTGATGCCAACAAGTGTACCAGCTGCCACTTCATGGTGTAGGAACGCCAACTTCTAAAGTCACAGCCACGTCCTGCAAGTACATTTCGTATCCACGTGGTGGATCATTTGATTAAATCCTATTGGGTATAAGGCTTTCATTTCGTAGATTAATACTAATATCAACACCTTTCAAGCGCACGTGCCAATTGACATGGACCCTGATGCTGGGTAGTCATACAGAGCAGACAGGATCGTCAACCATTGTCGTTACGCTTGAGTAACGGCGGGTCTTCGAAAAATCGGATCTGGTGCTCTTCTGCAGTCATTATAAGAGTGAACCATTCTTTTTGTGTAAATATATGATCCAATGCGGGATCCATAGCCATAAATAGCAAATCTCTGCTGTATGGGCAGTACTTGATTCCCTGGTACACGACAGACTTGATGCGGTTATATTCGTACCGTTTAACTTTAATGTTCCTCAAATTTCGAACTTCGAAGGCGATAACTGTCTTCCAAAGCTGCTCTGAGTAAGGGAAAATATGCAAGGCACGATCAAAGTGAGCGCGGATCCGATCAATGCTTCCACCCAAGGCAACTTCGGTCAAAATGAGTTCCAGCCAGTGGAAAGCTGTCCAATTAACAATATTTCGTTTCAAAAACAATTCCATCACATTCCGTACATGTTTGTTTAGCTTGTCAGATCGTGTGACAGAACCAAGACAGCATAAAAAACGTGTATCATCCGGAAAAGAGTCAAGGAGCTTTGTCATAACGGCCCTCTCATCTCTAGTCCGAATCTTTGACCTTTTTGCCGCGCATTGTGCCATTTTTAAAAACATTAAACATTTTCCCGCGAGTAACTGGCTTTGGAAAGCAGTAGCACTGTTGAATGCATCGAGAAAAAGTTGTAGACTGGCTTGCAAATCCTCACCGACTGGTACATTTTGTGACATATGTTCCGCAATCGCTTTCACCATAGTCTGTGAGCAATTCGGCTCGGTAATCTTGGCCAAAGACCGCATGATGTACAATTTTTCTGTGGCAAGCGGCTCCGAATCCGAGATTTGAATGCGCGAATGCGAGTAGCGGAAGCCAGAGGTGATAGCGTGCTTGATGACTTGCCAACAAATGTCCCATGAGCCCATAGACCATTCCAATTCTATCCATAATGCCCATAGCTGCTCAAAAATACAATCATGATCCATTGGCAGTCTTTTTTTGGGTGGTAAGCTTAGGACCTCAACTAATGCTTTGCGCGCCGTGTCATCATTGCCCCATGTGCAAAGTTCCAATTGAATATAGGCAAGCCACAAAGGGAGTGCATCTGGGGTTTCCCGCAATTGATTTTTTAACATGCGACGTGAACTGGGTGAGTATCTAAATACATACCACTTAGAATCGCCACCCGCAGCATAGAGCACTGCTAACGGCAATGCAAGGCTTAGATTCATTACGTCTTCAGGGGATTTCTTCAGGGGAATTTGTTGATTCATTACTTGCAGCAAGCAACGCTCGACTCTCGCTGCACTGAGCCTGTTTAGTTTTGGAATGATTGTAAACCATTGCCCTCGGGGGTCTTGAGTTGCTCGTGGAAAAAGGACATCGATTGAGCATGGCATTTTCATGATGTATTGCTGGCTGAAAGGGTTTGATGAAGAAATTCCTGTCCAGAAGTCCTCGGCAAAGCCCATATGACCGAGGGAGTATGCCGCAGGGTAAATGTATTCAACATGCTTCTCAGGCGAAGCTGGATAGCCGAAATTTACAGTTTGCCAGATCCAATTTTGTGGCATCCCCATATATTCCGAGAATATATCCAGTGCTTGAATCAATTGCCTAGGAGGATAGCTAGCCGGTATGAACAGAAAGTCTCGAATATCTGCAGCCAAGATGAATGAATATGGATCTGGACATCCTTCGGTAGTAGTAATATCTCTTGGTTGTAATCGTTTTCCATGTTCAAGCTCATTCTGACGCCAAATCATAAAGCCATCAGTAGGATTAAGTTCACTAGAGCAAGCAATTTCCTCCCATTTCTGATCTAGACAAATTGCTGGGCGTTTCCAAGTGGCATGAGAAAATCCTCGGTAGTCACCATGGTCAGACATGTGACATTGGTCGTCATCCCACCATACGCAAAACAAGTCCAATAAGGCGTCCTCGTCCAAGTTCGAGGGAATTCCTTCACGGGCTGCACAAGCCAAAATTTCAAGTTCAGCTTGAAGAATTGCAGTTCCCCATTCAGTATATCCAGCGCTTCGAAGAAAGTGACTTAAACTTCTAATCAAGTCCAATCGATATGTGTCAAGTGACAAGGATTCAGTATCTTTGGCAGCGGCCTGCATGGCACCAAGTGCATCAGAGTACAACCTTAGAGTATCATCAACTCGGAATCGAGATGAGCTTGATTTATGATGTTGCAGAAAGGCATGCCAAACTGTGACAAGAGATTCTAGAGAATGAGTTGTCCATGTCAAAAGTTCATGCCATTGGTCATTCACCTTATTTTCATCCCAGATGCCTGCATTAGATGCGACCTTAATTTGCTCTAATAATAAGGGAAGCGAATGTCGATTCGAGAGACTTGCATTCAGTGCGCGATCCAAGACAGCCAATTCCATATATGCTAATGTAGTTTCATTTGCAGTCTCCAGTGATGCCGTGTCAGCACCGATAAAGCTCCATTGCAAGTGTACAAGTTCGATCCATGCGTTAGTATCTTGTGCATTCGAATCAATTCGTTCATGTAGCATACGACTCCTTTCCTGGGGAGAATCTGCTGCAAACGAAAATCTCAAGATTTTGTCTTCTGAAGATTGAGGATTAGCAAAAACATCATTGTGTTTTTTCAAATCTTCTTCGCCATTGATATTTATGTATTGAGCATCGCCTTGAGCATTGTCTTGGACTATCGCCGATCCGCGTTCAGGGTTAGTGTCCGACTTGCGCCTTTTTGAATGACGGCTAGTACTAGTTGAATGTCCTTTCGTTAGTGAAGAAAGCATACCTGTAGAATACTTGGGAGTATTGTATTTACTAGGACCATATCTTGCAGCATTTTGATCCCCTTTGCGGTCAATCACGAAGAGCTCTGATGCTGCAGGGATCTCCGCCTTTTCGAGAGCAGAGATATCTTTATTATTACGAGGGTCTTTTGGTACTTTCTGAAGACTTTGGTGTCTAATTTTATATTCAGATTTACGAAGTGGGTATCTTTTTTCAGATCGTTCTTGTTCCGCAGGCTCGGGCCTGAAAGACCGAAACGATGGCACCTCATGCCCTTGCTGCATTGTAGCAAGAGGATGGGTGGAGGATAATGGGTCGCTTACGTACGAGTTGCGGTGATCGATTATATCCCCGATGACGCGTCGCTCGGGCGCAGTGACCACATCTCTGGCTTTCTGTCGAGTTGCCACCGCACCGCGGGGTCGACTTAAAGGAATTACCTAGTGACTTAAGATAATGACTGAAGTCGACAAGATCCAAAATCAGGAGGAAAGTAAGGACACCTCCCTGGCTATTCTTCGTGGAAAGAAATGTAAGTTACCCTGTCATATTGACTGTCAGCCCCGAATCGTCTTTTCGTCGAGGATGCCACTACTGACGACAATTCCGTGGCATGCCTAAGCCCCGCTAAAATGGAAGAGCTTGGTCTCTTCCGTGGTGATACTATCCTCATCCGGGGCAAGAAGCGTCGCGATACTGTTTTGATCGTGCTCACCGACGAAGAAACAGATGACTCGAAGATTCGCTTGAACAGGGTTGCACGTAACAATCTTCGTGTTAAGCTGGGTGATTTGGTGAATGTGCATGCTTGTCATGATATTAAGTACGGCAAGCGTATTCACGTTCTGCCATTTGATGACAGTGTCGAAGGTTTGCAAGGCAACCTGTTCGACGTGTACCTTAAGCCGTACTTCCTGGAGGCTTACCGGCCTGTTAGGAAGGGAGACACATTCATTGTGCGTGGCGGAATGCGTGCTGTCGAATTCAAGGTGATTGAAACAGATCCCGCGGAATTCTGCATTGTTGCACAAGATACAGTGATTCACACCGACGGTGACCCTGTGCGTCGCGAAGATGAAGAAGCAAACCTTGCCGACGTTGGTTATGAGGACATCGGCGGTTGCCGCAAGCAAATGGCACAGATTCGTGAAATGGTTGAGCTGCCTTTGCGTCACCCCCAGCTTTTTAAAAGCATCGGTATTAAACCTCCTCGTGGAGTTTTGATGTTTGGTCCCCCTGGTACTGGTAAGACCCTGATGGCTCGTGCTGTTGCGAATGAAACGGGTGCCTTCTTCTTTTTGATCAACGGACCTGAAATTATGAGTAAAATGGCCGGTGAGAGTGAGTCAAACCTCCGTAAGGCCTTTGAAGAGGCGGAAAAGAACCAGCCTGCCATCATCTTTATTGATGAGATTGATTCAATTGCCCCCAAGCGTGATAAGACCAACGGTGAAGTCGAACGTCGTGTTGTCTCGCAGCTTCTGACGCTTATGGATGGTTTGAAGGCTCGCTCAAACATTGTTGTCATGGCGGCTACAAACCGCCCTAACTCTATTGATCCAGCTCTTCGTCGCTTTGGCCGCTTTGACCGTGAGGTTGACATTGGTATCCCGGATCCGACAGGTCGTTTGGAAGTCTTGCGCATTCACACGAAGAACATGAAGTTGGCCGAGGATGTTGACCTTGAGCAAATTGCATCTGAGACTCATGGCTATGTTGGTTCTGATATCGCTTCGCTGTGCTCTGAAGCGGCTATGCAGCAAATTCGCGAAAAGATGGACCTGATTGACCTTGAAGAGGACTCGATTGATGCGGAAGTTTTGGACTCTTTGGGAGTGACGATGGAGAATTTCCGCTTTGCCCTTGGCGTCTCCAACCCCTCAGCTCTACGTGAAACGGTGGTCGAAGTCCCGACTACCACCTGGGCTGATATTGGTGGCCTCGACAAGGTCAAGCAGGAGCTTCAGGAGACTGTTTCTTACCCTGTGGAGCACCCCGAAAAGTTCCTCAAGTATGGCATGTCGCCTTCCAAGGGTGTTCTGTTCTACGGTCCTCCTGGTACTGGTAAGACTCTTCTTGCCAAAGCTATTGCTCACGAGTGTCAAGCGAACTTTATCTCTATCAAGGGTCCCGAGCTGTTGACCATGTGGTTTGGTGAGTCGGAGGCAAACGTCCGCGATGTGTTCGATAAGGCTCGCGCGGCCGCTCCGTGTGTCATGTTCTTTGATGAACTTGACTCTATTGCCAAGGCACGTGGTGGTACTTCGGGTGATGCTGGCGGCGCTAGCGACCGGGTTATCAACCAGATCCTGACGGAGATGGACGGTATGAATGCCAAGAAGAATGTGTTTGTGATTGGTGCTACCAACCGTCCTGAGCAGATTGACCCGGCTATTCTTCGCCCTGGCCGTCTTGACCAGCTTATCTACATTCCCTTGCCGAATGAAGCTTCTCGTCTCGACATTCTGCAAGCCACTCTTAAGAACTCTCCTGTATCCCCGAAGGTTGATCTGTCTTTCCTTGCCAAGCACACTCACGGTTTTTCAGGTGCCGACCTTTCGGAAGTCTGTCAGCGTGCGGCCAAGCTTGCCATTCGTGAATCGATTGAGGCTGACCGCCGCCGCGAAGATGAAAGGAAGCTTCGGGGTGACGATGTAAAGATGGAGGAGGACACTACTCCGGACGATGACCCAGTTCCGGAGATTACTCCAGGCCACTTTGAGGAGGCTATGCGCTTTGCTCGCCGCTCTGTGTCTGACGCGGATATCCGTCGATATGAGATGTTCTCTTCTACTATGCAACAGAGCAGGGGTGTTATGGGAAGCAACTTCCGTTTCCCTGAGGGTGGCATTGATGGTAACAGCAGTGCTCAACCACAGGGTACCGCCCCTTCTGCCCCTTCTGCTGCTCCAGCTTCGTTTGGAGCGGACGATGCAGACGACGATCTGTATGCCTGAAGCAGTCGTAGAAACTAAATTTTAGACTACTTCATGATAAACGAGATCACTAGAATACACAGGCAGCTGAATGATGGGACGAGTAGTCGAGCATCAAACCAAGTCATGACAGGTCGTTTTGAAACACTTCATTAGTTAGCAAGGACGTACGCAAAGGTAATTTGGGCCAATAATGCTAGCCAAAAAATGTGTCGGATCCATGCTAGATTGCCAGAATGGAGCCATGAAGCATTATCTAGTAGGATAATCTGAGCGTACCCCATCATTATTGTCCAGGCAATGACAAACCGATCATCCAATAGGGAAAATTGACAGGGCGGACAAGTCTTTGGCTCACGGAGCTTTGGCCTGGGTATCAAACTTGTAGAGGTTTTTAAGTGAAAAGGTTGAACGCGAGATTCATTTTTTGTGTCAATATGATACTGGCATTGATAGTCATTGAGTACGTTAAGAATATCCCGGCAAGTAGGTCGTTGATTTGGGTCAAAATGGAGCATTTGACGCAGTAGTGATGCAAGCATAGGATGGACGCGTGAGAAGCGCCTATATAGGCCCTTAGATTGAATGGCATTCTCCAAAGTGCTGTAAGCTGCAATTTCCTGGCGTAGGAGACTGATATTATCCACTTGAGAGTAAGGCAACTCGAAAAAAATAAGCAGATGCAAAATAATACCGAGTGACCAAATGTCTGCTTTGCTAGTAAGGTCTAAAAGTTGACCATGCTGCGCCACAACTGCTTCAGGGGCCATGTACTCCATGGTACCCGTATTTCCTGTTCGATTGTGCAGCCATTCCTGTTGCACTGTAAGACTTGAGCCAAAATCACTGATCATTGCAGTCGGCAGCAGGGCATCATCGTCCCAATGTAAAAGAACATTTCCTGGTTTAATGTCCAGGTGCAAGATACTGTGTTCATGCAAAAATTCGAGTCCTTGTGTTATATCTCGCAATAACTGCACAATTTCATCCTCTCGTAAGAAATGAATACCTGTTGTTGTAGCCATCAAATGCTCTCGACGTGTTGCTTTGGAGCGTCTTTCCTTGAATTCTGCCTTCAGGCGTTCAACGTGCTCAGTGTATCTCAAAGAATCTTCCCTATTTCCTGTGCCTCCCGACCTTGCAGAGATCCAATCAGCCAAGCTGCCTCCGTTAGCAGCCATCATCAGAACATGAAGTGTAGGAACTCGAGGCGTGAACGGAGAAATCTGAGACATTTCGACCCATGCATGCTTATAGTTTATAATGTTGGGGTGAATGAGAGTCTCCATAAGATGCACTTCATGTAGTGAGCTTAACAAGTTCTCGTTGTGATCACCAATAGGAATTTTTTTGACGGCATACTTTCCGAGAGTGTGTCCATGAAGGACATGCTGGCACATATAGACACTCCCATGAGCACCACGTCCTAGGCATCCAAGCTCAATAAAGTATTTTTCGTAATATCCTTTGCTTGATGTAGTGTCAGTGGTATGTATGTCTTCCGTCACTCCCACATTGGTCGACTGTGACAACAGGCGAAAGTATTGAGGTGACACGTGTATAGAACCACCATCCTCCTCTGTTTGCTTCCATGATTGTTTTTCATACGCTGTGCGTGAGTGTTGGGTCGATTCGTTCCATGGTCGTAGGCACAGTGGGCACGCATATGATGTGGACCCCATGTAGTTCGACTGTTCATGCATTAATGCCAAGTCCGGATCTTGTGCGACAGATCCCATATTCCGTAAACTGACTTGACGAAGATTGTGGTCATAAAGAACCAAGTGTCTGTTCGTTCTCAGGACAAGCTGCATTCCATCCTGATTGTGCCACGAAGGGACCAATTCCATGGTCTGAGTATCCCCGCGTAGTGGTGTGATGCGAAATGTGGAGGCGGAGAGAATTGGACATGTGGTCTTAAAGTGTACTTACACCACGACATGGCGGTGTGCGTGTGATGTTTGTGCTCCCTTCGTACCGCATCCACGTTTCTGAGTATTCTGTCAAAAAAGAACAGAGAAGGATACCACAAAAGTTTTTTCAAACCCCTGTTCAATCCTTTATCTCTACTGCGCACTCGCCCCGGACAAGTGAGAGTAGTGACCCGCGACTGGGCCCTTTACGTGTAGAATTTCTAACCATCAGGAGCAGCATGTACTTGAAAAATAAACAAGCTAACGCTTCTTTTGCAAGGTTCGAGAAGATTGACTCATTTAAAGCGGACCCACCAGACGAACTGTTCGACGAGAGAGCAATTGTCGATGTGCCGTTTGGTATCGTCCATCTCTTCCGAAGCCTCAACGAATCTACGAGTCTACCGAACAAAGTATATGAAAATACTTCGGATACTTCAGATTCAGAGATCGGCACTACGCTTGCCATGTTGAATGTGCCCTCGTCATTCAGCACCTCCCAGCTTCTTTCATTCGTGGGTTCTGCACTAAATACAGTGCAGCAAATCCGCCTAATACAGTACGTCGGAAATATTAACATGCAGCCAGGAGCAACGTGATCTTCATTTAATGCTCATAAAGTTTTATGAGGCCCTGGATGCGGAGGAATTCTTCAAAATTTTTAACGGGCGTCCCTTTGATACCTTGGACACATCTCATGCCTGTGAACTGGTCTATGTCACAGGCGTATCTGCCACTACGGCTGATTCATTCCCTCAAACATACCCCCTCTTAAGCAAGACTGAGCCATGGCCTATCATTGGTTCCTTGGATGTCGAGCGGGACCCCACCCTCCAGGCCATACAACCCTATCGCGAAGGTTCAGGCCTCCGGAAGGATGCATACGAGCTGCCATTTTGTCCTGTTTGCCTAGAAAGGCTAGATTCGCGACTTTCTGGACTTGTTACTGGGTTGTGTCAGCACACTTTCCACTGTGAATGCTTACAGAAGTGGGAGGACAGTCGTTGCCCTGTATGTCGTTATTCGTGCACTCAAGCCGTTTCGTCTTCACAAAGTTCTTCAGAGGGATTGAGTGCTTCTGACAGCTCTTCTACTTGCTCTTTATGTGAGACACGAACACATCTTTGGGTCTGTTTGATATGTGCCAATATTGGCTGCGGTCGTTACGAACATGGTCATGCGCGCCAGCATTACGAGGAAACCGGGCATCTATACTGTCTCGAGGTTGAAACCCAACGCGTATGGGACTATGCCGGAGATGGATATGTACACAGGCTCATTCAATCTAAAACAGGCGGGAAACTGGTCGAACTGCCTTCTGCCTCGGATGCAGCCGCCTTGACACCCGAACGACTCTGGAATGCAAATTACCCAGGAACGATGGGGCGAAGCGATCGGGCTGGTGAGCACAGTGGTATTGATGAGAGCTCTTCCCATCATCAACCAGAACATTCTCATGATGTGGACTTGCTTCGGCAGAAGATGGAGGCCCTTGGCACCGAGTATTCCAATATGATCGTATCACAATTGGATTCACAACGAGTATTCTATGAAAATCAAATGAGCACGCTTAAAGCAAATCAAGTGACAAAAGAAGAGTATCAGCTGGTCTCTCAGGAGCGGGATCGAATCTCCAAGACGTGCTCGCGACTCCAAGACGAAATTCATATGCTTCATGACGAGCTGCAGTCTGTCAACAGCAAATCATCGAAGCAGGAGGCACAACTCAGGCGTTCTCTCGAGGCCCTTACACAGACCAGAAAAGACCTGGCGGACGAGAGATCTGTCTCTGATGGGCTCTACAAGCATGTACAGCAGTTACAAAGTGACCAAAGTAAGCTACAAGGTGAAGTTGCAGATCTGCGAGAACAGTTACGCGACGTGATGTTCTTCGTTAGTGCTCGAGACAAGATCGAACAAAGCAGTGAAACATTGGGTATGGCTGGCGGTGATGTTATGGTGCCCGAAAAATCCAAGTCTGGCAAGAAACATTCGAGTCGGAAGCGATAATTACGCGCTCTTTTGGAGCTCCTTTTCGCGCTTTGCAATGGCTTGGTTACGCAACACATTATAGATAAAGGCACCAATAACAGACAATCCTAGAATCAAGATAAGCGCCGGTAGTCGCACTGCCCATTCACGCGCAGGGAAAAGAGCATGGATGGAAGAATCAGTAGGGAAGAATGGCTTGGATGAGTCTCAGTTTACGTACAGAAATCAGGGCCCAAAGTGTATAGTAACTGAATACAAAGACTGAAATGGCCAGGCATACGCCACCAATGACACGGTCAGAAAAAGCCTTGGATTAGCAGTCATAGGGCTACCCACCATGATGCTCGAGTTCCGAGGTCGACCCAAAACAGGCGCGAGCGGCCGTGCCACATTTAGGGTCGGCCGAAACTCCACATTGTCATGGCACCATGTCTAATGGAGAGCGAGCTGCCGCTGCGCATGAACGAGGTAGCTCAGGAAAGGAAATATCAGGAGGTTTTTTAGTTGAAGATGCATTGTCTGGCTCATTCGACTCTGACAGTCTCCTCGAAGGGAGCGAGGCCACAATCCGACTAAAGGATCTACCGAAAGCCCTCCGACGTGCAGGCCTACGAGGTGGCGCATTCCAAGAAGTTCATGATCTCCTGGAGAGTAATGCAGAGCCATCGCCTTCAGTAAATGAGATGGTGATTCCCAATTCTCTATTTACGCAAGCTGTGGAAGCTGTATTAGATGTTTCGCATGCAGGTCCGCGTAGAATTAAGCGAGCACGAAGGTTTGAGGGCACGGATTCGGATTTCGAAAATGATGAGGCCTCCAGCAACGACGAATTCACTCCAGGCGATCAGTCGCACGAATCTACTGACGATAATGATGACCTGGGTGACACGACCCGTCCCGGCACCAGGGTTGCATCCAGATCACGACTGACTGACTCTAAAAGGGCACAAGCACAACTTTTGTTCCGATTGATTCTTGAACGTCTTCCATTAAGCTCATCCATAAACCTTCAAAAGCATGACAAACATACTATTCGTGCCAATATCTCTGATTCGGAGGTCCATTCACGCCGTATTGGTGCCGAAGAGCTACGCTATGTGGCACAAAGCCTCAACGAAAATCCAAGTACATCCGAGCTCGTTGAGATGCTCAGCGAAGCTACTCGTGTATATAATGAAACAGGAGTTAGTGAGCCGCTACCCTCAGCGGCTGCTGATGCTCATCGTATTGGTCTACCCGAGTACGTTAGGTTTCACTGACCTAGATTCACGGCTGTTGCGTGGAGGGTGGGGGCTCTTGACTGAACTGGAAGTAAGCTAGCAGCTGGGGAAAAATGAAATTAGTTTGTCTGGTAGATGCGCCCGAGCGTTTCTAATCCAAGGATCTGTAGGTTCCTAGAGGCCTTTGACAGCTGAACTTCCCGCACCGACATTTGCCGACAAGCAGTATGTCAAACAAAACAGCATGGAAAACCAATCATGATACTGTTTCAACTCCTTCAATATCCTATGCGGAACGTCTGCGGCGAGCGAAGCAGAATACAACAGACAAGTCGGATACCCCTTCGGTTCTATCGCGGTCACCCTCTGAAGTTGACAAAGCAGTGAGTGATGTGAATCAAAGAAGAACTTCTGCTCTTTCGGTGAAATCCACTACCTCTGAATCGCCCCCTTTGGAAGAAAAAACTGATGCAGCTTCATATACCACCAACCCGAGCAGCTCCTCAGGGTCGCAGCTAGGGTCCGTTAATGTATGGGAAGAGCGTATGCGTCAACGTAAATTTAAAAATACGAACAGCTACAATCAGAGCGGTGTTCAGATGAAAGCGGACTCCATTGGATCCGTGACGACTCCAAACGGAGGAAAGGCCGACCTTTCTGCATCTTCGAGTTCCAAGTATGCAAATCAAGAATCAGATCCATCCCTTGAAGGGATTCCTAATGATAATTGGCTGCAGCGAATTTACATGCTAAATGGCGGTGAACGGCGAGCGCATCTTGCCGAACGAAATACGAACAAGTCAGAATCCTGCCGTTCTGAACTTCAAGATGGATCCAAGGACCAGGCTGAGCTTCGGAGTTCCTCGGATGCAAATTTTGAATCCATTGAGTCAGAGAGAACGTATCATCCTTGGATTTTTCCGCCCGACGAGCAATTCGTGATTGCATCGCCTCCGCCGCAGACAGTCGCAATGCCCCTGAACCATATCTTAAAATCGGATGGATCCTACCTTCCTCATCGTATATCTGATCCACCTATGACAGCCATGAGTGGCATGGGCTCACGTCTTCCCTTCATGAACATGTCATATGCGCCCAAATTTCCATCTTCTAGAAATGCGGCCCGAGGCAATGCGTCATACCGCGCGCAGCCTCATAGAGGCTATGAACCTTTTCGGTATCATCAATATTCAGCCTCAATGCCGAACTCTGCCAGTATGGTGCCGTATGTGCTTGTTCCTGCTATACCTATGTCTCAAGCTACTACACCGAATCAAGAAGAGCAGGGGCCATCCCCTGATCCATCCAGAGCGGGATCATCAATGGACGAATTTAGCGGTACAGAAGATGACGGAGGGGAAACACGCTCTGTTGGGGACAAATTTGGACCCTACTTTAATGCAGGGACTCCATATATGACCCACCCTGCTCTTCCTGGCAGCTCACCCGCCCCATACATGGTCCCTTTTCAGCCATTTCTCCAAATGCCCTATCCAGGTATGTGGCCGTATTATCCTGGCCAAACCTTGAGTGCACCGATTCCACCCGTTTTTGATACCAATTCATTGTTGCTCCAGTTACGTGGGCAGGTGGAATTTTACTTCTCCGACGAAAATCTAGCCTCAGACCTATATCTGCGCGAGCAGATGAATTCGGACGGTTTTGTCCCGCTTCAGACCATCTTAGGATTCAAGAGGATCCAGGGGATGCTTCATGGATATCAAGGTCCTGAAAATTCAGGTGTTTCTCTATTGCAAACGGCTATCCAAAGTAGCTCTCTACTGTCCTTGGATGCTGGTAAAATGCGGGTACGACGCACTTCTAATTGGCAATCCTTTGTTCTCCCTGGAGATTCGTAGTGAAACCTATGGCGACCACCCAAGCTGCTCAAGCTGATCCAAAATCTCGTCTAATCGCACTTGAACCCACGCTAAGCCTTTGTCTAAAAGCGATGCTTGTCCTTACGTTAGAGACACAAATGACATACCCACTCGATATTCCCGGATCATGGTTAACACTTCCTTGCGAATATAGTCGCATGTGCCTTCGAAAGGAATAGCATCATCCACATCCGCCTGTGCGCGCTTAAATATTTTACGTTTTCGCAGTAGCAGCTGTTCGATAGCTTCGATAGCATGAACCTCTGCCAACAACGCCGCGATAGGACCGTCAATATGATTTGCTGTTGCTCCTCGGCACTGTTCCATAAGAGAGGCAGGAGGTTGAGTTTCCGATCGGCACCAGTAATGGATAGCATTTGGCCTGCTCGGGTCCGTACGTAGTGCCAATACCAGTACGTCATCTTGGCCTCCCGGTTCCACAAATCCATATGACATCAATAGCTCTTCATTGCTTTTGGCGCCATAATTGTTAAAGACTTGCTCATTTGACACATAGGCTTTGCGTGTTGTGAAAACGGCTTTGTCGGGGGACTGAAATGCCCACGTAACTGGCTCTCCACGCCTGTGGTTCAAAGAATCAAAACCAGGTATCAGAATAGGCTCATCGTCCGCAGGCCATCCCCCTACAAGAGGGGGGAAGCTTCGACTAGCATATGCAGTTTCAGCCCAAATCCATAATTTCGCCCAATGCTCACTTTTGGAAAAGATTGCTAGCTCCATCAAGGTATCATTAGAATGCTTTTCAGATTCACATTCGAGCCACTGTTGTACAGTCTTAGCACTCTCGTGGGCGTCGTTGAGTCTTTTCAAAGTCGCACCATGCAGTGATGTCCCTTCCAAGAGACTTAGTTCAGAATATGAAAAAGTCAAACTGCTCGAGATGTCTGTAGGGAAAAGTCGCACATATGGCTCGTGGTGTGTGACATTTTGCAGGAACTCAGGTGCATTCTCGACTTGCATGATAAAACGATGGATGAGCAGGTAAAAAAGCAACCATTGTCTAGGGGACAAATCTTCATAGCAGAATTTCTCATTCCCCAGTGGGTTCAAATAGTCAAAGCAGGTACGAGGGTGAATAATAAGTGAACGAGGAATTCTCAAAATTTCTGTATCAACATCGAGGCAGTTTTCTGTATGAATACCAGTGCCAAAAACATCATCTATCAATTAGTTTAAAAGGAACATACGGCTTTCCAGTCGTAGACTAGGATGAACAAAGGCACCGCTATCCCTGAGCCACTTCAGAAAGGTGTTGTGTGCTTCTAACATGGTATGATCTCCAACATGTACCTCCACATTCTCGCCGTTTCCGGCCAGATCAGGGTATCTATCTATCTTTCACCATTATGTCTGAAAGCCAGAATTCGAACGTGCCTCACCTTGACAATGTAAGCGCTAATGACAGGAAAAAGATCCAGAGTGTATGTATCCTACATGTTGACAAACAGCATATCACTGTTGGGCCGTATTCTTCCAAGCAAGTCTCCCAAAGTGCGCAAATGACCAGCAACCAGCCAGCCGTGGTAGCACCTGAACTTGCCTCAGCTGACCAAGGTCCCATTCCCGAGATTGGACAGGATGCTCAAACTGGTCCTGAAGTAGTTGGTGCAGAGGACCCACGTCATGATTCAGTGAAGAAAAAGAAGACGCTGACGCAAAAGATTGCCAGTATTTTTAAGAAAAACTAAGCGGCTCTTAAAGGGTTCAGCATCATGCATCCGCTAATTCAGAATCCTGGAGTGCCCTTATAGTTTGAGCGACATTGTGTTAGCATAAAGCAATAGACAATGCACCCAAATCTGGTCGGTTGAATGAATGCTTTGACGAGCCCGAACGCGCGTCATGTGGAGGCTCAACGCGTGTCGCGCGCCTTGACAACTACCATGACGGAGACCCAACAAGTTTTGGAGGAAGTCCGGGTTGACTTGGACGAAGCCTTGCGCCTATTTTCTGAGAAGAAGTACGAAGAAGCTGCTGAACTTCTGGGGGATTCTCTTGAAGTATTGTAAGTACATACTTGGTAACCGTCAGGCGGTCCGAATTCGGCGAAGAGGCTTCTGAACTCGCGCCCATTTTGCATCAGTATGGCAAAGCTCTACTTGAGAATGCTGTAGCTTCTTCTAATGTACTCGGTGGCGGTGGTGTTTCTGAAGAGCAAGAAGATGAATACGAGCCAGCGGGCGCCCCAAAGGACTCTGCATGTTTCAGTTTCGGTGGGGATGCCGAAGAAGATGAGGCCGAGCCAGCATCCCAAATGCCATTGAAGCGCAAAGCGCCTGAAGCAGTAAATGCTCCGTCAAAAGATGAAGATGAAGGAAGTGGAGACGATGATGATATGGGAGTCGCCTTTACCGTGCTTGACTTTGCGCGTGTATTGTATGAGCGCATTCTGCATGGCTCCGGTTCTGATACAATCGGCTCCTCCAAAGGCAAGGGTACAGCTGTCGCAGAGCTCAAGCTCATAACTGGTGAAAAATGGGATAAAGATGCGATTGTAATGGACTTGGCGGAAGTCCGTAACGATCTTGGCGATATTGGTTTAGAAACTGGTAAGTGCCTCTCACTAACATTGAGAAAACTTTGAGCAAGCTTCTGAGGATTATCGTGCCGCATTGGAATTACTTCTCCCCCATTTGCTGCCTTACTCTCGCCGACTCTCAGATGCTCACTTGCGTCTCGGCCTTGCGCTTGAATTTCATCCAGATGTTAAGCAGCGTGAATCATCATTTGAGCACATCCACCAAGCTGCCAATGTTCTGAAACGCCGTCTTGTCGAGCTTGAGCGTGTCTCCGAAGAAACAAACCATGGTACTGAGCGTGATCCCCTATTCAATATGGATTCAGACCAAATCACTAGAGAAACTAAGGATGTCAAGGAAATGCTTATTGACTTGGAAACAAAAGTACGTGTGCTATTTGTCTAACAATGACAGTTGGAAGAGATGAAGGCGAACCCTATCACTGCACTGAAGGAGGACGGGAAACCAGTGAACCAAGTTTTGGAAGATGCGCTTAAAGATGCATTCCTTGGAGCTGCTGCGTCTTCCATTGCAGATAAGTCAAGCCTAAAGTCTGATCAGCCCGTAAATGACCTTAGTGCTCGCGTCAAGCGCAAGAAGCAGCGTAAGTAGCCGTGTATCGATTAGTCATATCAAATAGGCATGGCCCCCAGCACCGAGCTTTAGAACATCCATCATCATGGCGACAAACATTACCTTCCACCCCGGCAATGTTACCTATGACGAGCGAAGCTCGCTTTTGAACCAGAAGGGTGTTACTATCTGGCTTACTGGTCTTTCAGCGTCTGGCAAGTCAACGATTGCCACGGCTCTGGAGCAGCACCTGCTGCACTTGAAGAAGTCTGCCTTCCGTCTCGATGGTGACAACATTCGCTTTGGCTTGAACAAGGACCTTGGCTTCTCGCCTAAGGATCGCGAGGAGAACATCCGTCGCATTTCTGAGGTACGCTTTATAAATTAATGCAAGGTGGCTTTACTATTCGCTTCTTCCACAGCTATTACTATTACATCGTTCATCTCTCCGTACAAGGCTGATCGCAACTTTGCGCGCGAGCTTCACGCAAAGCATGACCCTGCACTTCCCTTCGTCGAAGTTTTTGTTGATGCCAGCATCGAGGAGTGTGAAAAGCGCGACCCCAAGGGTCTTTACAAGAAAGCCAAGGCTGGCGAAATTAAGGGTATGCACGCTTTGTTTACTTACCCCAGAATTCACTGGTATCTCGGCCCCGTACGAGGCACCTGAGCAGCCTGAAATCCACATTGATGCGGACAAATGGTCGATCGAGCAGAGCGTCCAGCACATTGTCGAGTACCTCCAGAACAAGGGTTACCTTTGATGTCTTGCTAAATCTATGCCTCATGAGTAAAAGAGTCAGGGTCTATCGTCAAGTGGATATATAGCCATGATTTAAATGGATCCACACTCGGGCTTCGTATAGACACAGTATTTTTAAAGCAAAACAGGTATAGACGATATACTCGCCTGGCTTCATCGTGACATGCCTAGATCATTAGAAGTTCCAAACGGCCGAGGACGCTTGGTTGTCGGAAGTGCCATTCGTCGGGTTCAGTTGTTGCTGAGAGAGATTCCCATTCGAACTGGTGGCAGTATTGGCAGCGTTAATTTGTGCTAGAAGAGAGACTTGATCAGGAATAGAGTAGCCAGAGAACTGATCCATAAAAGCCGAGTTGGGTGTCTGAGTATTCATGTTCGATACAAAGTTCAATTGTTGAGGGGCATCCTGGAGCATATTTTGGAACACAGTGTTCTGAGCAGCCGTACCAGATTGGGTAACAGAATTTGTCAAACCAGCTAGATTCAAATCTCCTTGGATCCCATCTGTAAGCGCTGTACTAGTATTGGCGGTAGCATTCAGCATCATAAGAACATTGCGTTGTTGAAATGGATCCATGTTACCGATATTCCCAAGAATATCAGTTTGGCTGAGATCAGCTGAGATAGGAGGTTGTGGAACCAGCTCCTGAGAACTAGAGTCTGCGAATGACAGGCTGCCATCCAAGCTTAAAACAGGATTCATGGGCTGCTTGTTCGTGGCAACAGCATTAGTCACTGATGGATTAGGCAAGGATGTATTGACCGAAAACGAGTCTGAAGCCGTCGAAACACCAGCGCCGGCAAAGGACGTGTCTGTCACAGAGAATGGGAAAGTAGCAGAATGAGGCGTGAAGTTCTGGGCTGTAGCAGGCGAGAAGACAGAGCCTGGGGTGGCTGGTGAAAGGAGCGCACTGTTAGTATCACCAAAAAGCTCTTGCATGGCAGCATTGTTTAAATCTAAAGGTGCAAGCCTTCGAGCTTGTGGACGTAAATTAGATCTCCAATACGGCGAGGCTGTAGAATTACTGGATGACAAGCGAGTATCCGAGAAATCCCTGTTCCATCCACCCGGTAAATCAGTGCCTTGTATAGTCCTTCCATGATAAGAGGATGGGCGGTTCCTGGCAGCAGTTGAATCATGACTCAAATTGGAAGAAAAATTAAATCGTGATGTGGTCGGAGTATTGGGTCCATGGGTAGAAAAGCGGGCAGTGATGGGTGAGTTAAGGGAGCCAGAACCTCGAACAGTCTCCGACACGCATCCCTGTCGGAAAGCTTCTTGAGCTTCTGGAGTGAGCGTCCACCAGCTTCCTTTGCTACCCGCCCTAGATGGGCGAGGCACCTTGACAAAAAGATTCCCTTTTATGGACAATGTGGACTTGATCCTGTTCTTGACCCTTGCCTCCCAGTCTTTCCCAGATGCCCATTCAGTGATCTCCGGGAACTTCAAACACATGCCCTCAAATAGCTCTTGGATCACCAGACGGCCTGTAGGGCTCTCATAAATTGTGTAGCATATCATCTCAGCCCAGTTTAGACGCTTCTGGTGCTGCGACTTGGTACTCGAGAGGGTCGCTGTGGACCCTGGCGTGTTTCGCGATGGTATACAGTGTAGCTGATGACCAGGAGAGTCCGAGGCTTGCAGCGAAACGGAAGAAGGGAATGTAGCTTCTGATGCGCTTGCAGGCATCTTCAAAGCGGCTCGCACAGGTGATTCTGGCGTGCACGGGACAGTTAATTGTGATGACCATGAACCAATATGCAAAGGTGGGGACTCGGACTCTGAATGCAGCTGAGGCGTATTGCCTTGTGCAACACTACCCACCTTTTGATCGTTAGAATGGCTTAGACCTGCCTGGTCAAATGAGTTGGAGCCATCAGAGAAGTATTCTGTCGCCAGATTTGCGATGCTTGGATCAGAATACGGAACTGAAGCCAGGATTCCGGAGGGTATCCCTTTACTTTCAGATTGGTTACAAACAGACATGATTATAACAAAGACATCCAAGCGACTGGATAGCGTACAGGAAGGTTAGAGAAATAAGGTGTTGAAGGACACCGTCTAAAGGGACTATAGAGCGACATTTGAAATCGACCACAGTCGGACCCCTGTGGTCTAGCACGTGACTTTCTCAAAAGCGTCGTCTCAGGAATTGGCTTGGACGGTTACGGATTTGACAAAGGAATGTATGTAATTTGCCCTTTCCTCCAGGGCCCTGCAGGTAGGTAATAAGCGCACAGACGGGATCTGTACCTGTCAATGCAAATCACGCAGCTGCTTGAAGATGGGCCAATGGGACATATAACATCTGCATACTATATGCCAGGACAATGGGGCGCCAACCCCAAGAACCACTTTCAGCAGGTGACTGTGGCCGCATCGTCGTCGTCGAGAGCCGACAAGCTTTCGTCAATACTGCCAGTGTCCTCATCTAGATCCTCCGCAGTCTTATCAGATGGCTGCACTTCGTCAATAACAAAGGTGCTTCGTTCCTGAACAAGGGCTTCGTTGGCCGCGAGCAGTGTTGCCACAGCCGCTTCAGGGCCCTCTGTGGCCAAATTGCTTCCTCGAAGACTTGAACCCTGTGCGTCTCCAGCGTCCTTATCAGATACCAGGGGTTGGGGAGTCGCTGTGTCGTCAGACTCCTTTTTAGAGGTAGAAACGCCCAAAGCGCCAGCGAGCCGCCCTCCGATACCGATCGCTCGACCGTCTGTCACTGCGCCGGCAGCGGCCGTGGCACCTCTCAGAAGGGCGTTGCGCCAGTTGGCAGGTTTTGACCCGCTAGGAGGCTCGGGGATCTGCCTTGCAAAACTGGGCAGAGGTCCTCGCACTGAATGTGTTTGTAACCGCAGCGCGACTTGATCAGCAAGCGCGTCCATACGAGTCTTTCCCTCTTCGCCTAGAAGTCCGCCCAAAAATCCAACAAATTTCCCACGAGCCCCTGTAGTAATATCTCGTGAGTAGCTTGCAGGTGTGCTAGCGTCCAAAGACGCCGAACCACTCTGTAGCAGTGCGGATGTGAGAGAGGACGTATTGGAAGCTGTGCTAGACGTCTTAATATCAGGTCCACGAGTGCCTGGAACTGCACGAGGAGATGTGCCCCGAGGTACGACAGGGGCAGCATGCCAAGCAAAGGCTGCACCTGAGGCAGAGCGTTCCACAGGCTCGAGCCTAATGGAATGCACCAAATCGCGTTCGAAAAACTTCTCCATGACAGGAGAAGCAAGGGCTAGTGCGCGAAAAGCGGCAAAAGTAAGGAATGGCTCGTCGTCGTGTTGGTCTTTTTCCTCGCTGTTCGTGGTTTGGGGTGTCGTGTAAGTCGTATTGTTGTCTTGAGCAGTCGAGGGTTGCTTCTCAGAAGAGATTTTGGCATCGCCGGCGCTGGGATCCATCTCAAGAGTAGTTTCAGGTATATATTCTGGGTCAACATGGAGAGGCCCCGGCGATAAATTTACAGAGCGGTCCACAGCAACATCCCAAAGTACTTCAAGGAGTCGCTCGAGCTCAGCCTGCCATTTGTCACTGCCTTTCTGATGTACTGTGCCCTTTGGCTGGCGTGCCAAAAATGATTCAAGTTCTTCGAAGGCCATATTAGGCTCTCGCACTTCATCGCTAGTGATAAAGTGAAGCCCAGGATACATGGCATCATATTGATTACAGAGCGTCTGGATTTGAGCATCGTGTCCGTGGAGAGTGTCGAGGCGAGGATACTGAGAAATAAGTGACTCGCAAGCTGTCTGGTCCCATCTAGGTTCTTCTTCCACACAGAATCGAGCCACGTCCACTAAGCTATCATAGGTGCTGGGGCGACTGTCTTCCGGGAGGTCAGCAATCGCCCGTGCGCTCTCGTGGCCTAGACGGAGCGCTGTTGATGAGCTGCAGTTGAGAAGCCTCTCTAAAATCCATGCGAGGGATTGAGGGTCCGCTGTGGGAATCTCCTCGGGTGGAATCACCACCTGAGAACTCATTGTGTAGCGAGACAATGGTTCCCCGCACGGTCGCTGGCGCTATGCCAGAATGATGACTAAACCACTCTCGCCTGCCCTGCGTTCGCTGTGAGAAACTTGGAAGTGACGCGCCAACGCACGCGAGGCCCCTTGAGCTCATGACACTCAGACATAGTAGACGGTGGAGTATCGCTATTGCGTGCCTGTGTGGTGCTGCTTCGTACTGGCTGCTACTTTCGCGGAAGGAGAAAAGGGTGACACCGACTACCTATGCGCCATTGGACGTCCACTCGGCCATACTCACACCTCAGAAAGAGGCGAATCTCTTCTCCCTGCACGAGACGCCTTTGCATCGAGTACTTACTCTGAAAGGCACAGGAAGCCTGTCGCTTCCATTAGCTGCACAGCCGGGTAGTCCCACTATGACGGATGTGCGTTCTAGGCTGGCTGTACATTCGTACTGTGTAAAGGAGCCCAATATTCAAGTCGAGCGCTCATATACCCCCATCTCGGCTCTCTCCCGCAAAGAACCGTCTGTTGTTCAGCTTTTGGTTAAGCGCTATCGAGATGGTGAAGTGTCTCGCTACCTTCACCGAGTCCGTCAAGGCTCGACCGTGTCGCTCCGTGGCCCTGAAGTCACTTGGCAGCTATCTGAAAGCGCGCCTGTCCCTGATCAGATCATCATGGTATGTAATAAGCTCTTACCTAGCTCGTGGCAGGCACTGGTGTGACCACGGCCCATCAACTGCTGTCGAATGTACTCGACAGCAAACCACTTGCCCCGCATACGCCAGAGATTTCTGTGCTCTATGCAGCACCCTCGATGGACGCATTGCAGCTTGTACCGGAGCTGTCCGAGTACCAGCAACAGCACCCAGATCGTGTGTCTTTGCATGTATTTGTGGAAGCCATGCCCCCCCGAACGGCTGCTACACTAAGCAATCGGCAAGGCGAGGAGGTCTCTGCCTCGTTGCTTCCTCCCGTGAAACGGCCCCACCGCTTCTTTCCGTGGCTCTCGAAGCCTAGCGGGGAGCCATGGAATCTATCGATGCCTTCTGACTCAATCCCACTCACGCTAGGCCGTATCGGCGCGTCCGATGTGGCAGCGTGGTCGCCGGATCCGCAGGTCCGCCGTCTATTCTTGGTGTGTGGCCCTGAGGGCTTTGTTCGGGCCATGGCCGGCTCCAAAGGGCGTGATCTCGTGTCGCAGGGCCCGCTGGGCGGCATCCTTGCCAAGCTAGGGTATCAGTCTACGGATGTTTTTAAGATGTAGAAGACAGGCGCTGTGCGCGAACGCTTTGCACTTCAGTGGGAGAGAGCTGCCATGAGACACCAGCAGCTATACCAGCTTCGTACACGTCCATGGTCTCGAGCTCTTCATCGTCCATGTTGAGCACATACGAGATTTGCTGGAGCCGGAGGAACTTGTCGCGAATACCCCACGGCGTATGGTCGGCCATGAAACCCAGAATGCTGCGAAGGTCCTTGTCGAAACGAAGTGCGCCGAGCTCGGTGAACGTGAGGGAAGCAATAGTTCTTTCCCACTCTTGCACGAGTACGTCGGCGGCAGCATTAAACAAAAGTGCGTAATTGCTCTCCGTGAGTGGTTCCTAAAGTCAGTGCAGCGTACGTACACGGTATGCATGAATTAGCAGCTCCCAAGCCGAGCTCACGCGACCCGGGAGGCCTGCGTCTTCGCTGGCCTGAGCATACGATTCCTCGTCTAGCATGTAACGCACGTCGCGCATCGACTCATTGACGATTGATCGAAGTCGAGTCTCCACGAGCGTCGCAAACAGTTCCTGTACCTCAAAGCTGATGGCAGAGCGCAGCTTCGTTACGAGGCCGTCCAGCAAAGCGACGGTGTTTTGTGCTCGCGCGAGGTCACTCGGCAAATTGTCTCTAGACTCGGCGTCAAAGTAGGGCTCCAAGACAGACGGGTGCGACATGTCTGCCAAGAGGCGCTCCGCATACATGGCCGAGACGTCCAAGGCATTTAGATACACGCACATAACGGCACGGACTTCGCGTGCGGCCGCCAAGCGGCGCGGTCCTTCCACGAGGCCAGCCAGGTTCAACGTGCGTCGGCAAGCGTCCATGCGGAGTACGATAATTTCGACATAGTCAGACTCGAGCAGCTGCAGGGCCTGCGTGAACAATTCTTCGGCCACGTAGAGCGAGGACGTAGACAATGCGCGCATCCACACGGTACGAAGTGCAAAGAACATGTCATCAGGCAAGGAACTGCCATAGGGTCGCGCCTGGAGATCAGGCACATCTAGCTTGTGTACTTGCTGAATGCTGGCGCGCAGTGCAAAGAGTTGGAGTGGGAGGAATTCGGTCCGCCAGCAACTTTGGAGCATCTCATCAAGAGGGGCAGCCTGTTCATCAGCGGCCTTGATGCCCATGGAGCGTTGCAAGAACTGGGAGAAAAGCGCCCATTGGGCGCCCATACTGGCACGCTCGGTCAACAGTGATTCCACAGCGGGCATGGAGGAAGCTGTCGACGTCACGGGCGTAGCGGCGCGCGGAGCCGGCGATGCCCGGCCACTCGGCCGCGGATCATCGCCGAAGATACGGCCAGGTACGAATGGTGTCGCCCGGATCCTGTCAATGACCGCCAAATGCATGTCTTGCGCCTGCGCAAGGAGATGCGGAACCTGGCGGTGCTGGCGCCAGGCCACCAGGATATCATGGCCCAGCGCCGTCCAAATGCGCGCGAGCTCGGGGAGCACGCCCGCTGCAAAGTCCGGGTGTCCTGGGCCCGAAAGCAGCCGATCGACCACGGGCTGATGCTTGCTGATAAACACGGCGAGGTGCTCAAAGAGGGCCGTCCACACGGTCGCATAAAACATGGGGCTAGCCGCTGGTGTGAGTCACAGCACGTACTGGGCGAGGCGAGGCGCTCGTGGAGTTCGCGTTGATGCGCCTCGAGGAGCGAGCATGCGAGGGCGCTGCGTGAGCGAAGAGGCGTACCTGTATGTGCGGAGGCCATCCCAGTGCGCGTCGACCGCCGCAAAGTAGCCAAGAAACCGTGTGGCCTCTTGCTCGTTGCGCTCTTCTGTATAGTGCTCAAAATGGCGCGTGATTTTATGCACGAGTCGGCTGTGCAGCGTTTGGAGCGTCTCGGCGGGTGCCTCGGGAAACATGATGGAGGGCTGCGTCAGCGCCCACAACGTACGACGACCGTTTTGGAAAAATCGCAGTGCAGCACGGACTTGCGCACGCCGAGAGCCGCGCGACAGTGCTCGATACACGCGTCCCAATCGAGGCGGTCAAGGGCGTCGGCGAGGCCTGCGAGCGACGTGCGCAGGACGATAGCCTCTGTGCACCAGTCGATGGCGCACTCGATGCGCTTTTTTTCTTCATGCAGTGCATATATGTCGCTGTACAGCGCACGAGCTATATTTGCAGCGGGCTCGCACCGCTGGCCGAGCGCCTGAGCCTGCGTGGACGCTGCTTGCAACACAGGAAGGATGTGCGCATCGATATGCGAGCGCATACCCACCATATGATGCCGTGCCTCGTCCATGGTGGCATGGCACCGCTTCTCACGCGCATGCTGCGCGGCATCGAGCTCGGCCAAGGCCGAGCGCACGCCCTCTGCCGCTGTGTCCATACGGGATTCTGCGAGGAGCGATAGCACAATCTTCACGTGATAAGCACGCACGGGCCTGTCCACCTACTACGATGAGTGTCTTTTCCACAGCGCGGTTGCATGACAAGGTCGTGCTCATTACCGGTGCGTCGTCCGGCATTGGTGCGGCGGCAGCGAAGCTCTTTGCTCGTGCGGGTGCCAATGTTGTGTTGGCTGCGCGCCGCGCCGAGAAGCTCGCCGACGTCCAAGCAGCTTGCGAGGAGGCGAATACGGCCGGCTCGACAGGCCATGGCGGCCGCTATGCGGCTGTGTCGCTCGATATGCGCAGCACCGAGAGCCTGGATACGGTGATGCAGCGACTGCCTGCGTGGGCGTCGAACGTCGATGTGCTGGGTATGCCCAACGCGCTGACGCAGTGAACAATGCTGGCCTCGCTATGGGCACCGCGCAGGTCGGTGAGATCCGCGCCGAGGATCTGGACGCGATGCTGGAAACGAACGTGCGCGGGCTGATCTACATGACGCAGCTCTTCGTGCGCCAATTCAAGGAGCGCAAGGCCGGTCACGTCATCAACATTGGCTCAGTGGCTGGCGTTGAGCCGTACCCCGGCGGCTCGGTGGTACGTCGATCGACTAACGCAGTACTGTGCGACCAAGTTTGCTGTGCGCGCCTTTACCGAGGCTCTCTTGAAGGAGCTTGTCGGCACGCCGATCCGCGTGTCCAACGTGCAGCCGGGCATGGTCGAGACCGAGTTCAGTATCGTGCGCTACTATGGCGATAAGGACGCCGCGGACAAGGTGTACCACGGCATCGAGCCGCTCACGCCGAACGACATTGCCGAGGAGATTGTCTGGGCGGCCAGCCGCCCAGCGCATGTGAACGTTGCCGAGACGCTCGTGTTCCCGGTCAACCAGGCGGGCCCCTACCACATCGCTCGCGCCAACTAGGCGGCACATGGACTGCGGAACCGCCGGTGGATGTGCTGGCCCTCGTTGGACGCGCGGCGCAGGCTACGCGCATGACTCAGGCGTCTGTGTTAGTGTTCCGTACGTACGATAGTGCTCGCACCTGCTGGCGGTGCGCCAAACGGTGCCGCCACGACGCCAGTGCATCGGCGCCCACGGTGCTCAGTGCGAACGCCTTGGCCAGGCGCGGCACGCGTCGCGCCTGTACGCGCTGCTGCCACTGCGAAAGTGCGCACTTCAGTAGACGTGCGCGCTGCAAATGCAGCGCGGGGAGCGACTGCGTGCGCTGCGTCCAGCGTGCCCAGCACGCACGCAAGATCGACTGCCGACGCGCCGCAAGTGCCGCGAGTTCCTCGTGCTGGAGCTGCGCCTCGACGAGCACATCGCGCCAGCGGCGCCACATGCGATGCAAGACCCGCATTACCATCGCGCCCTCGGCGGCCTGCAGCACCGCGCGCGAGCGCCACGCACGCACGAGGAGGCGGACGAGCTCGGGGCCCGTTGCGTGCCGTGCCTCGTGCCACGCGAGTGCATCTGCCGAGCGCGCGCGCTGCCATACGAGGCGTGCGTGCCATGCACGTATGTACCGACGCTGCAGGGCTGCTGCATGCGTAGCGGTGGCGGCGGCGGCTTGCGCCACTCGTTGCGCTGAACGGAGGCGCCAGTGCCCAAACGATGCATGGGTCGCCTGCGCATCACGCCGCGCCTCGACCAGCGCCGTGCACGTGCGCCAATGCCGCACACGCACCGATTGCCAGCGCCATTCTGGGTAAGCAGCGAGTACGTACGGTCCCACGAGTGTACCAGCAAGCGGCGCTGCATGCGCGCGACACATGCATCCGCCTTGCGCGTGCGTGTGGCGTCACGCCAGTGCGCGATGGACGCACGCAGGCGGCGCACACGCGCATACTGAGCCGCTGCGTCGCCCGCCTGCTGGCAGCGCCGCCATGCGTGGCTCCACACGTGCCACGCAGCATGGCGCTGGCGCCACGCCGACGTGAGCGCAGCCACGTGTGCCTGCGCACGCAGGTGCGCCAGCTTGGCGTGCCATTGGGTCCACACACGCGTGAGCTGACGCGTCGCAGTCTGGTCCTGCAGTTGCAAGAGTGCGGCTGCATAAGGACGGCATACGTACCTTGCCGGGCGAGTGTCGTGTCCGTGTACGCGACCCACCACTGGTGCCACGCGGCGCGCAGCCGCGTGAGATCGACGTGCGTCGCAATGCATGCAGAGCGCGCGGCCCACCGCCACTCGTGCAGGCGCGCGACGAGCATGCGGCGCTCACGCGCCGCCGCCCATTGGTCCGCATGCTGTTGCAAGGCCTGGGTCAGTAGATCCACGTACGGTGCTGTGCTGTGCCGATGCGCACCATTGGCGCCACGCCGTGTGCAAAATGCGCTGTGTGCCCCATTTGTCAGCCGAGACGCTCAGATAGGCCTGGCAGCGGCGCTCGCTGATCCGCTGGCGCCACGCATCGATCGCGGCGCCCAAGAGATGCCGGTGCGCGTACGCAGCAAACAGTGTGCGTCTGGAGTCGAGCGCATCGAGGCTCGCGGAGCGTGCACGCCACGCGCCCCATGCGCGCGGCAGCAGCGCACGCCGATGCATGGCGCTCGCCTGCCGCCCATGCCACGCCTGTGTCCACAGCGTCAGCGCAATGCGCTCGAGGCGGGCGTGGCGGCGCGACTCGACGGCGAGGAAGGCCGCGCGCAGTGTGCGAGCCTGCTCCTTGTGTCGCGCGTGCACGCGTTCTTCGGTGGCGATGCGCCACGCACGCCATACGCGCACAGCAGTGGCATGCTGGGCGTGTGCGGCGGCAGCTGCTGCTGCGTCGAGCTGAGCAGCGCGGCGTGTGCGCCACAGGCCCCAGGCACGCAGCGCAAGGAGGTGAGTGTACGCCTGCGCAGCGCGCTCGAGGCGGCTCGCACAGAAAAAGAGATGCTCGTTCCAGCGCACAAGGTAGCGCCGCAGGTGCCGGCGCTCGAGGTCCGTAGCACGGCGTTCCAGCACGGTGGCCAGAGGTACGCGGGGCCAGCGCACGGCATCGAGTGCGCGAGGGGGGACGCGCTGGTGCACGAGCTGGAGAGGCGACCAGGCAGGGCTGCCGTGCACGGCATCCATCGGCGCGTCGTCCTCCGACATGGGCGAGGGCGGCGCGAGGCTTGGTGATGCAGGGGGGTACATGACATCCTCGAGCGGCTCGAGTCCGAGTGCGACGCGGACCATGTCCCAGCGCTCGGCCCATGTGTGCCCACGGACCTGCACGAGCGAAAGCAGCGTGTTCCACAGACGCGCATCGATCGAGGGCGTCGTGTCGCCCTGTGACGCGCGAAATGCGTGCACACGCGCAATCGGCGTAACGAGCTCTGTGTCGTGGCGACACGCATTGTATGCGTGTTTCAGCTCGGCAAAGCTCGTTGACGCGGCAGGCAGCATGGCCACGACGGCATCGAAGAACGCGACTTCTGCATCGTCCAGGGCGAACGAGGCGGTCAACTGGTGCAAGCGCGACGCATTTCGCTTTTCGCTACCAGGCGACGCACCCGCGTGAAAGAACACGGACGACGAGAGCGCCGACGTGCTCGCATCGGCCGCGGCCGGCGCGGCGGGGGCCATGGACGCGAGACAGGGAACCTCCACATCGCTACGGACTATCGACGGCGGCGAGGAGCCACGGTCTCGAAGCCGTCCTCGTCGATTTCTGGCGCGGGTTTTTCCTTGGGGACAGCGGGTGCGGGAGCCGGCGCGGGCTCTCCTTCGTCATCAGATAGATGGCGAATGTCCTCGCGCATCTGTGCGACAAGCTTGTGCGAGCCAGTGCGCGCATACGACGCCTCGTACTCGGTGAGGATCTCGTCACCCTTGCCCTGCTCAAAGATGCTCGTGTGCGCGAGGCATATGTGCATCGCGACCCAGTGCGCGCTGTCGTCTTCGAGTTCGCACGCATATTCCTCCATGACATAGCTCTCGATAAGTTCCGTGAGGTCGTCGACGTCCGGCTTGGTGCGGGCGCCGCCATCGCCATACTCGTCACAGAGGTGCGAGAGGAGAAACGATTTCTTTTCCTCCGACTCGGGACCGCCCCACCCCTCGTTCACGGCCTGGCGCAGCGCAGGCCACATTTCTAGGAGAATGTACACGGTGCGCGCAAACTGCAGCTGCTCAGGCGTCGGCGCCTCGTCTGCCGGGGCGTCTGCAGACGACATGAGGCAGGATGTGGAGGGTTCGCCCGCCATGTCGAACCTGCTGGGCGTGCCGAGCCCCCGCACCGCGCCGGTCGCGCTGCGTGCGCCGGTGCAGGCGCATTTGCGCGACACATTCCCGGACATGGAGGCATCGCTCTTTGATCGCGATATCGACGCGTGGACGAGTGCGCGTGAGGCGTGCCTGAGCCACTGCGGGCACAGCCAGGACGTGTCCGTATGGCTGCGCTACGCCGCGCAGCTCGCGTTCCTGGAGCGCGTGCTGGGCACATGGGTACGTACCATGCACTTATGCAGTGTGGCGCCTCATTCCCCTGGGTCGACGGCTTTTCCACGGGCGATCCGGTGCCGTACGCGCGGCTGGACGTGGAGCGCGCCTATGTGCTCTTGCACCTCGCTACGCAGTATGCGCAGCTCGGCGCTGCCGAGTGGCGGAGCGAGGCGGACGGCGTGAAGCGCGCCGCCAACTACTTCCAGTGGGCCGCGGGGTGCCTCGCCCTCGTCGAGACTTGCCCTGACACGCCGCCCGCCGCACAGGCGCCGTGCCTCAAGCAGCTCATGCTCGCTCAGGCGCAGGAGTGCGTGTGGCAAAAGGCCGTGCATGGTACGTCGATGTGCTAACGCAGACGGGCTCCTATCGACGACGATCGCCAAGCTCGCACGCAGCACAGCCGACTTGTACGCGGCGAGTGCATACGCAGCACCCGCCGCAGGTCTGCCGCCCGGCTGGACCGTGCACATTGAGTGCAAGCGTTGGCACTTTGCGGCGGCGGCCGAGTACCGCAAGAGCTGCGACGACCTCGCGCACCGCCGCTACGCGGACGAGCTTGGGCGCCTGCGCGTCGCGTCCGACGCGTTGAAACGCGCGCGTGCGCTGCCAACGCGGCTCCTGCCGCAGCCGGCCGTGCTGCAGGACCTTGTCTCGCTCGAGCAGGTACTTGCTACGAACCTGTCGCGCGCGACCAAAGACAACGACTTGATCTATCTGCAGGCGCCTACGGGTGCGGCGGCCCTGCCGGACATGGGCGCCGTGCTGATGGTGCGCGACGTGTGTCCATCCGAGCTGCAGGCGCCCGTCGCCTTCCTCAAGCGCCTCGCGACGAGCGGCAC
Source organism: Malassezia caprae (assembly GCA_029542885.1). NCBI lineage: Eukaryota > Fungi > Basidiomycota > Malasseziomycetes > Malasseziales > Malasseziaceae > Malassezia > Malassezia caprae. Next base: position 724,567 of record CP119910.1, read on the forward strand.
GCCCCTCTTGTTCGGCCGCCTTGTTACGTACGGCGTGGACGTCGCTGTTCGCGTATACAATGACCGGCGGCAGCAGTGGCTCTTGGGCACGCTCGAGCCGCTTGCGCGCGAGTTGGACGCGAGCCTCGCACACGAATTGGCGGCGACCCACATCGCCGCGACGCTCGAGCGCCTCGAGGCGCCAGCGCAGATTCCCTCCGCGTGGGGCACGTACGCCGCGGCTGTGCAGCGCGCCCCTGTTGCAGCGCTCGAGCAGCGCCTACGCGCGACCGAGGACCTCGCGTGCCGCTGCCGCGCGCTGCTCAGCGAGCTCGAGCAGCAGCCTGGCCAGGACATGGCGATGATGCGCGAGTACGAGCGGACACTCGCGCAATCCGCCGAGAGCGATGGCCGCGTGCGTGCGCAGCTGCGCGCCAATGCATCGCGCCTGCGTACGTGGGAACAGGGGCGCCATGCGCTGCGCGAGGCGCTCACGCCGAGCGCCCTCGCCGTACGCGACGCACATGCACAGCTCGCCAGCGAGGTGCGCGCAATACGTGCGCAGAAAGAGCAGCTCGACGATATGGTGGCGCAGCGCCGCACCATCATCTTGCGTGCGCATGCCATGATGGAGCGCGACGAAATTCGGCAGCGCCTCATGGACGTGGTGCGCGCGCGGCGCCTCGGCGAGTTGGACGAGAGCCTCGACACGGGCGTCGTCGACCCAGCCGCCCTGCAAGACGTGCTGGAGCACGCGCTCGAGCCATACGATGTGTTTTTGCAGGAGATGCACAAGAGTGGCGGCGTCCAGCGCGAGCGCCTCGGCCAACTGCGCCGCGCGCATGCACGCCTCCTACGCGAGCCACGGATCGCGCGCGCGCTGGACGCACAGGCCGATGCATCGCATGCACTCGAAGACGCGTTCCATGCTTGGGAGGCACTGCAGTCCCACGTCAATGAGGGCGCCATGTTTTACGAGCGCCTCGCCCGCATGCTCCAGCAGCTGCAGCGAGATGCCGCCTAGGCCCGCAGCTCGACGCGCAGATACCGCGTGCACAGCGCGGTACGGTCTCGAAGCGCATCATCGTCGCTCAGAAGCGAGCGCGCGAGATAAAACGCCGCCTCGGATAAATGCGCCTCGCGGATCCCGAGGAGCGAGTCCCAAAAACGCGGCGCGTCCACATCGTAGGGCGCCTGGGCGAGCGCCTCCATGATGCGCACCATGTCCAAGGGCGTGCTTGCCAACATTGTAGACACATAGTCCCGCACTCGTGCGTGGTGCTGGACCGCCGCTGCGTGCTGCGCAGCCGTGGGCGACCGCGCATCGCTCAGCGCACGCGCAGCCCATGCGGCTGGCGTCACCTGCTCGAGCCACTTGGCCAGCACGAGGTAGCCAGCTAGGACCTCGTGCACAAGATGGCACGCGCCCGTGTGCGCTAGGAGCTCAAGCAGGCTGTCGCTCGGTACATCAGTCGCACGCGCACCGGGCACCTGGCACTGCACACTCACACTCGCACTCTGCTCGAGCCACGCAATCGCGCGGCGCAGCGCCTGCGCAAGCGCCCATGTGTGGGCCGGCTCAAACGCAACAGCAGGATGCGCCTCGGTCGCGAGCCATGTGAGTCGCGTATTGTTGTAGTCCGTGCGTGCCGCACACAGCGCGCGGTGCATATCCGCCCATGCTGCGAAGAGCGCGAGGCGGTCGTGCAGGCGCCGCTGCGCCTCCTCTGTGGCCCCGCTCACAAGCGAGAGTGTCACAGGGATCAGGTGCAGTGTCTGGGGAAGCGTCAGGCCCTGGTGGCCGCTATCACGGCCCCACTGCAGTGCCTTGGCTGTTGCCTGCATAGAATGCACCAGGTGCGAGTACGTGCCGACGCCAGCCGCACGCACGGCATGCGCCACGTCCGTGTGTGCCGTGTGCCGCAGGAGCGAAAGCGCAAAGAGATGCCCTGCATCGCTTGGTGCGCGTATCGCAACGGGCAGCGGCGCACATACCAGGTGTCCGCCCGGCCAAAGGTGTGTGCATGCCAGAACGCCGTTGGGCGAGAGTGCCCATGCAGTGCGCGTGAGCCAGCTGGACGGCATCGAGTCGCTGAGCCGCGAAAATGTGCCGGCACGCGCATCGAGTGTACCCCATACTTCGGCGCCGATGCTGGCGTCCCACGCCGTCGCCCATACGGCATCGCGATGCGGCACCGTCTGCTGAGGGGGGACGACGCTTGTCACAACCATGCCATGTACTTCGCTCGTAGCTGCGACGCGCAGCGTCCAGCGCCCACGCGTCGAGTCTGTAGCATCGCTGGGCTTCGAGTCCCAAAGGGCGCGCAGCTCATCGCTGGCGCTGGCCGCGGCGCGCTGCGCCACCCACTCGGTCACGCACGTGCGCTCGGACCGTGTCGCGCTCGGATCAGCAAGCTGCGCGCGGCACAGCCACAGCGACAGGGCCGACGCGCCACGCACCCACTCGATCGTGGTCCGCTGGGTGGTCGCAGCGCTATCTCCATCCACCGGCACACTGGGCAGCGGGTTGACAACACAGTCTGGGTCAGTAAAATGACGTACAAGACATTTCGCCATCCAGGCGGATTTGCAGTTCCGTGAATCCAAGGGCCGCCGAGGCCGGCGCGCACGAGACCGGCTCGTACGCGATGAGGACCACAGGCTCATCTGGCACATCGCAGAGGCGCGCGTGCCGCACCGCGATGGGCGGTGCGTGCAGATCGGGCGCCTGCTCTGCATCGAGCGTGGGCGGCGGCGGCATGATGCTGGCCAGGGACAGGGTGCCGTAGTGCACACGAAAGGCATTCCATGCCGCACGAGCACTGGAAAGTCGATGCAGGAAAACAACTTGGCCGGCGCGCGTCACCAGGACGCACGCCTGCTCACTCTGTGCCTCGTCAAGCGAGAGCGCTGCGCGGGGCAGGAACGTCGAGGGACCGCACGCCGGCTCCCGCACAAACGTGGGCCCCTCCATCTTCCACAGGCGTGGCGCACCGAGCCACAAGGCGTCCAGAACGTCGCCATGAACGCAGCCATGGGCGGGGGCCTCGTACGATACCGGGACCCACTGGTGCAGGGCCCAGCGGTCGACGGGGTCAGGGGGCGCGCGTGTCCAGAGGCACACGACGCCCTGGTCGCCCTGGATCACGTTGGGTGGGGCGATTGCAAGTGTGTTCATAGCCTCGAGCGCCTGCGGCGTACTAGGCACCGGCGTCAGGGCGGGGGACGCCGCGGCGCTGGGCAGCGTAGGCACCGGCGACCCATGGTCCGGCACCGGCGCGAGTGTCGCTGATGGCGTCGCAGAAGGGGTCCGCTGTATTGGGGTGGCCGACAGTGTTGAGAGTGCCGCAGCGGGTACCTGTACGGCGCCTGCAGCCTGTTCGGGCGCTAAACGCGCCGTCGTCTCCGCAGGGAAATAGGCAAGGAGCGTGTAGCCACACGGGCTGAAGCGGACAAGCGTGGGTGCGCCAAGCTGCGTCGGTAAATCTGTGCTCAGCGCCGGTGCGCGTGTCGGTGGAAAGAGACGGGCCAGGGGCGCCTCATGGACCGCACGGCCCGTGTCGCCCAGAAGAGCGACGTGCGCGCCATGCTCGTCGCGGACGCCGTGCGCTACGACGCCTTGCCGCGACCATGCTACAGGTGCTTCGCTTGCCTCGGGCGCATCGAACCACGCACCGTGGCAGCCCCGAGGCGCCGCGTTCGCGTGCGCGGCTTCCATGCCACGGGGTCGAGGGCAGGCTCGCAGGGGCCGCGCACGGCGAGTTCGATCACGTGGCTAGATCTTCCTCGCGCTCGGCGCAGTGACGTGTTGGACTACCATGTCGAGTTCGCGCGCCGCCTCGGCGGCGATTCGGCGGCTGACGATCGAGTACAAGCAGCTGACAAGCGACCCCAACACGCTGTTTCCGGCGGTTGGCCCCATCTCAGAAGACAACTACCTCGAGTGGGAGGCGCTGCTGCCCGGCCCCGACGATACGCCGTTTGAGGGCGGCGTGTTTAGTGCGCGCTTGTCGTTCCGTATGTGCCATATACTCATCATGCAGCATCGACATACCCGTTGGAGCCCCCCAAAATGCGCTTTGACCCGCCGATTTTCCACCCGAATGGTACGTTGGCGCACTGACGCAGTGTACCCCGATGGAACGGTGTGCATCAGCATCCTGCATGCAGCGGGCGATGACCCGAACAGTACGTGCGCCGCGCTGACGCAGTGTATGAGTCGTCCTCGGAGCGGTGGTCGCCCGTGCAGTCGATTGAAAAGATTCTCCTCTCGGTTCTGAGCATGCTCGCCGAGCCGAACGTCGAGAGTGGCGCCAACATTGATGCCTGCGTACGTCTCGCCACTCACACAGAAATTGTACCGCGACGACCGCGCTGCGTACGAGCAGACGATCCGCGACCAGGTGCAGGCGCAGCTGGGCTTGTGATAGTCTATCTAGTGTCGCCAGATCTTGACGGAGCGATCGCGCCCGCCACTCGCGAGCTTGTCCGCGAGAAAGTCGACGCAGTACACTTCGTCCTCGTGGCCCGGCAGATCGACCTTGATCTTGAAAGTGGACAGATTCCACAGCTTGATCGTCGAGTCCTTCGACGCACTCGCAAGAAGGCGGCTATCGCTGCTCCAGGCCACGCGGTACACACTCGCAACGTGGCCACGCAGGTTGGCCACAAACTGGCCGGTTCGCCCGTCCCATAGTTTTACACTGTTGTCAAACGACGCCGAGGCGATCCAGCGGCCGTCTGGCGAAAAACACACGTGGTTCACCGTCTTTTGGTGGCCCGTGAGCCGCGCAACGGGCTTCTTCGGCGTGCCTGCCGCGCCCGTCTGCGGCGGCCACAAGAACAGCGTGTGGTCGTCCGAGGCCGACACGAGCATCTCCGCATGCGCACCGTGCCCCGTGGCCTCCTCGTACCGCGCACGCGCCGCTTGCATCGTCGCAGCATCGAGGTCGGCATGCGCGCCCTGCACAAGCGCAGCCGCATAGGTGCCCTGAATGTCGAACGCGCCGGTGCGCAGCACATAGTCGGTGGACAGCGCGAGAGAATTGACCCAGTGGGCATGCTCGTTCAGCGAGCGGATCAGGCGCCCGTCGCGGTCGTTCCACACCTTGATCGTGCGGTCGGACGACGCGGTGTAAATCGCACCATCGCCACCCCACCGCACGCAGTTCACACTTGCCGTGTGGCCGCCCAGAACAAAGTCGACCTGGCGCGCCTCGACGTTCCACACACGCACCGTGCCGTCCTTGGACGAGCTCGCAAGACGGGGACGCGCAGCGCGGTGCGCGGGCTCCCACGCAAGGCTCGTGACCCACTTGGTGTGGCCGCGCAGCAGGACGCCGCGCGGCGCCGCATGGCGTGCCGCGCGACGCTCCACGACGGACATCTTTCGCGATGGGTCCGCGGCCGTAGCACGGTACTCAGCGTCGACTTGCTCGCCAGAGCGCGCGCCCCAGCCGCGGCGCCCGGGCAGCGGCGGGTTAAGCGCCTCCCATACCCAGACCTGCCCGTCCATACCGCCCGTGGCCAATTTGCGCTCGCGCGGCTCCCATTCGACACAGAGCACCCAGCCGTCGTGGCCCTGGAGCGTATGCATCGGCGTCTCTGTGTCCATGTCCCAGAGGCGGCACACCTTGTCGCCGGCGCCTGTCGCAAGCAGCTGGCCCGACGGACTAAACGCACAGCACAAGATCGGCGAGCCGTGCCCGGAGAGCGTGCTCGAGCACCGCGTCACGGCACGCACGCGGAACACGGCCTGTGGCTCAAACACAATCGTGATGCTATCCTCCGCACTGAGGCCCAGCTTCTGCGCGGTGGCCGAGTTGAGCACGTCCTTGTGCAGGCTCTCGTGAATAGAGATGCGCGTCGGCTGCGTGCTCGGCGCAGCGTCCGCCTGATTCAGCAGCACATGGAAGGAGTACGGTACATCTTCGTCGTCATCTTCGCCTTTCTGGCGGGGGTGCGCCTGGCGCCGCAGCTCATTCACGAGCTGGCTCATTTCCGCCTGGCCCGCGCCGGCCGGCAGGCTGAGCGTTGGGCCGAGAAACGAGTCGTCCTGACCCGAGCGGAACTGCACGAGCACACTCGATAGATTCGCATTGAGCATGCCACTAGCATCAAGCTCTTCATTGGCGCGGCGCTCCGCCTCGGCGGCGAGCCGCTGGCGCTTCGCCGACGGCTTAGGCACCTGCGTCGCCATGGCAGGAAAGAGCTCGTGGAGGTCCACGTGATGAAAAAAGTAGGCGTCGCCTGCCTACCGACGACCATGGCGGCTGCCATGGATAGACCGTCGTCGCGAGGGCTCTACAAGGTGGGCTGTGTATACTAACAAACAGAGCTCTCTGGAAGCACATACCGAGGCTTTTGAGAAATTACTGAGCCTCATTCCGGCCAAGTTTTATGTGCCACCCAACGACGACCAGGAGATAGATGCCAAGTACCAGAAGAACAAGCGCACCAAGAGCCAGAAGCAGCAGGAGGCGGAGATGCGCAAGCTGCGCGCGAAGGAGTCGAAGCGTGCCAAGGTATGTTGGACTGCTTACCCCAGCTGGATCCGGCGAACGCGAAGAGTGTAGAGGACGTGCAGGCCGAGCGCCGCGTGGACATGGACATGGACATGGACTTTGAGGAGGAGGGCGGCGACGACGCCGAGGACGCCGAGGATGGCGACGACGACGCCGAGGGCGCCGAGGAGGGCGACGACGCCGAGGAAGAGAAAGAGAGTGCGGAGCCCGAGCCGCCTGCGCCGCGTCGCGCCTCGATCGCCGAGCTGCGTGAGCGGCTGCACAGCAAGATACAAATGCTGCACCAGCAGCGTCAGCCCCACGAGACAAGTGCGTCTGGTGTGCCAAGCACGAAAGAAGAGCTGCTAGAAGAGCGCCGGCGGCAGCGTGGCGAGATGCGCGACCGTCGGCGGCGCGAGCGCAAAGAAGCGCGGCGCCAGGCCAAGGCCCAGGCTAGCAAGGCCACCGAGCGTGCCGGTCCGGCGCTCGGCTCGGCGCGCTCCGCGGGTGCACTAGTCGAGGCACCTGCATCAGAGCCACGCAGCGCGGCGCCTGCGGTGATCGACGGCGACTTGTCGTTCAGCCAGGTGTCGTTTGAGACGACGCATGCACCGGATCCTCAGCGTAAGAACAAGTATGCGCTCCCCAGTGACCCCAAGTCGGCGCTCGCCGCATTGGAAGCGCGCCAGCGGCGCGAGGAGGCCAAGATCCAGAAGCGCATCGAGGGCGGACAGGACGCGGCACAGGCGCGAGAGGCGGCGCAAGAGTCAGAGCGGTGGGGCAAGGCACTCGCTGCAGCGGAGGGCTTCAAGATCCGCGACAATGTGAATGCGCTCAAGCAGACGATCAAGCGTCGCGAGCGCGCCAAGGAGAAGAGTACCAAGGCCTGGTACGTACATGCCACTAACCCCAGGAACGACAGGCGCCGGGCCGAGCAGGAAGCGCAGGCGGCCAAGCAAAAGCGCCGCATGGAGAATCTGGCGGCGCGCCGCGAGGCCAAAAAGTCGGGCACCAAGCCCAAGAAGAGCGCCAAGCCGAGCAAGGCGCGCCCTGGCTTTGAGGGCAGCGCCCGCTCGCTTGGCGGGCGATCCTCCACAGGCGCGCGGCCCCCCAAGCGGTAGTTCGGCCGAATATAGTAGGTAGCGCGCACCGCGAGGCGCTGTGTTTCTCGCCATGTCGACGCGAAGCGATGCACCGACCCAGGATGCGGAGGGCACTGCAACGGCGGCAGTGCCGCCAGCAGAGCCTGTGGTGCCTGCCTTTCAGAATCCCTACGAGGGGCACCGCGCGCTGAGCAGCAGTGAGCAGGAGCTCCTGGGCGAGTACGCGCGCCTAGCTGCTACCGTGCACAGGGTATGTACACTGCTGCTAACGCAGGTGGCCGCACTCAGCGTGCAGCTGAGCAATAGCACGCACCATGCTAACACGCTGCGCGACCTGCGCGCGATCGAGCGCAAGATGGGTCTGGTGCTGACCCTGTTCAAGGCGTCCGTGTGGGCGATTGTCATGCAGCAGACGGATATGGAAGAGGCAGAGATGGACGAACACGTGGGTGCGCCATTCGAGCCGCTCATGGAGACGTCGGAGGAGGCTTGGGACGATTCGCAGCTGCAGGCATCCGGCCATGGCGACGAAGCGTAATGGAGCTGTATCGGTTCATGCCATCTGTGGTGCTCAGAGGCACGGCAGGCTCGCATTCGTGCGCCCAGCGCGCCTGTGCGCACGCCATGCAGCCTGCACAAGCGATCGATGCGGCGACGCGGTGTTGTCACGTGCCCGGATACAGCGCCCGTGCACGAGTGCGGGTGTTGTCCTCCCACCACCGATGCCGCATCTGGAGGTCAAGGTCGGCCCGGACCGCTTCCACATGGAGCCGTGTCGGGTCAACGACACCAAACGTCCTCACGAGATCAATACAGAGCACTTTGTGGGGCGTGTGCTGGTGCGGATTCTCGATGCGCCTGGCGCCAAGCCTGGGGAGCCTGCGCGGGAGTACTTCAAGGACCGCTCGCGGCGGTTTTGCATCCAGATTGAGGGCCGATTTAAAAAGCCGTGGTCGGGCGATGATATTCTCTTTGGATCAGACTTTGACAAGTTTGTGCCGTTTCCACGCGCGCCGTTTAATGCCGGCATGCGTGTCGCGCGCATGATCGACCCGTGCACCTTTTACGAGGAGCACCCGCCGTCGGGCCGGCCGTATATCATGTCGCCGTATGCGGCATGCATGAACATCTTTTGTGCTTGGCCTGCACCACACAGGCTGGCAGATGCCGTGGTGGTCGAGCATGAGCATGGCGAGCAGCCGTCGCTGGCCATTGAGCACCAGAACGAGGACGACGACTGTGTGCCGCTCGAGCGCTTGAGTCATAATGTCGAGCATGACAAGAAGCGTGGGTGGATTCCGTCACTGCGCTCGTCGAAGGAGACGCGTGAGACGGCCAACTACTGGCGCTTTATTGGCTTCCGAGACGATCCGCACGTCAAGGCGTATGTCGAGCAGCAGAGGGCGCTGCCTGGAACGCCGTCGCCGTCGCCGTCGCTCATCGCGCCCAAAGCCGTGCGCGCTTCTGGAATGCGGCAGGGCATTGACACGCATGTCATGACGAGCCTGGGATCGAGCCGGAAGCACGACCTGGTGCTCACCAAGACCCACAATGAACGCGCGGGCACGCCCCAACTCCCCGAGTTTCTCTCGTCGAATTTGCACCAAGACGCGGGCGAGCAGTACACGCAGGGCACGCCGGGGCTCACGCGGACGCCCGATAGCGAGGCGTCGGGCAGGAGCTCGGCGCTGGCCCAGTCGTTCATGCGCCTGAGCATGACGCCGAGTCCGGCGTCGTCGCTGCATGGGAGCTCTACGCTGGATGAGCTGCTCGGCCCGTGGCGCTTTGCGAACCCCAGCGCGGACATGGTCGAGGACAATGCCTTTATATTTACGGACCGCAGTGTGTCGGTGCCCAAGCGGCGCAAGCACTTTGCCGACGAAAAGCACCGCAAGGACTTTGTGTATAACCCCGATGTTGTATATGGCGCCTCATTTTTCTCCAATCTGTTTGACTTTACAACGTTTGATCTAAATATCGGCCCGGTGCATCTCAATGTGCATCCCTTCTTTACCGAGATGCCCATCCGCTACACGCTGCGCTCCAAGACCGACGAGAAGGTGGTCTTTTGTACTATCTCGTTTCAGCTGGTGGACTAGGCGTCTCGTCCGCCAGGTCGCCCGCCTCCGCGCCGGGGAAGAGCCACACATGGCTGTCGCCCACCCGAATGGGCTCGTCCGTAGAGAGGGTATCCGAGAGCCGCTCGTCCAAGTACTGAACCACCCGGTCCGAGTCGCCCAGTAGCATGACATCCATGGCCACATGCCGGATGGGCGTGCGGTTGATCAGCACGCACGGCACGGTCGGCGGAAGGTGCGAGAGGAGGTCGGCTACCGGCGCCACCTTGAGCGAGGTGCCCATGACCAAGATGAGGTCGACTTGGTCGCGGTCCGCCCAGACGCCTGCGTAAGTGCATGCACGTACTTTGCTCAAATGCATCTGGCAGCTGTGGTTAGCGAGCGTGCATACCTTTTCCCCGAAGAAAGTAATGTCCGGCTTCATGATGCCATACGCCAGGTCGTCGTCCTCTTCGTCCGACTCGATCTTCCGCCGCTTGGCCATGGTGCGCTCGCGCTCGCGCCGCTCATCGCATCGCGGGCACGACGGCACGCGCCTCGCCAGGATATCGGCGCGGATACTCTCGCCCTCTGCATGGTAGCCGCAGCGAGGGTCGGTGCAGGTGGCCGTCGCAAACGATCCATGGCACTGGACCACGCGCTGAATGCCCGCCTTTTGCTCGAGCGTGTCAATGTTCTGCGAGTACATGCGCAAGAGCTTGCCCTGCGTCTCGAGCTTGCGCACAAAGTGGTGCGACGGCGACGGCTCAAAGTGTGCGGGGTAAATCGAGTGGCTGCGTGAGCAGCGGCACGTACGCAAACGAATAAAACATAGACGGGTCACGCAGGAACGTTTCCTTGTCAAACATGTCCGACGGGTCGTCCAAGTCGTACTGGTTCTCCTTGGCGAGAATGGCATAGAGGCCGTCCTGGCATTAGCAAAGTAGCGCACCTTGGAGCTGCGGTGAGTGGCTCAGCGTACCGAAAGTCGGGAATCCCACACGACACGGAAATGCCTGCACCGCACAGCACGAGGATGCGTGTCGAGCGACGCAGCAGGTCGAGAACGTCATCCACGGTATTGTACTGCGGCAGCTTCTGCCGCTGCCGCAGGCTGCGTGAGTCGCGCGCACGTACATCCGCGTCAGCACCATCTTGAGCACGGGAAGAAGCGCATACGGTTCCGACTCGGCCACATCAAGCATGGAGCGTGGCTGCATGAGTAGCGACGACGTACGAGCATAACACCGAGTGAGAGCAGCAGGGCCACGATCTGGTCAGTATATACAACGCACATTCGACGGCTCGGGAACGATATGGCGGCGCAGGCACTCCATCATGCCATGCTTTCGCAGATCCGTGAGAATGCCACGCACGGCGTCGGGCGATAGGGGGCCATACTCGTACGACTCGTCCCCATCGTCAGGAGCGTCCTCGCCGCTTGCCAGCGGAGACGCCGCCTCGAGGCCCTCGCGCTCGATGTCTGCCAGCATCTCCTCCTCTGCCTCGTCTTCCAACCGGTCGAGATCTTCAGAATCCAGGTCGTCCTCGCGGTCAATGAGCCGCTCCAGCGCTGCTGCATCGGCCGCCTCGCTCATTGTGGAGGAACGACACAAACGCCCACGACCCGATGGGAAAAAAGGCGCGAGGACGTGGCGGCTTTCGCGGCCGTGGGCGCGGTAGCGCTCGTGGGCGCGGTGGCCGCTCTCGCCATGCACAGAGCATGGATATCGACCTCATGTCGTTTGTGGAACTGCAAGAGAAGGAGCGGACCCGAAATGCCGGTGCGGATCGGGGGCGTGGCGCGCGCGGTCGCGGCGCGCGTGGTGGACGTGGACGCGGTTCGCACGCTGCGAGGGGGCGCGGAGGAAGCTTGTCCATGACATCGCAGAACCGTGTGCCGTTCGATTATCGGGCTGGCCACCGCAACGCCACAGACCTCCGCGCGCGGAACGCCACAGACCGCGAGGAGTGGGAGCTCGAAGTCGACGTGACTATGGATAGTAACGAGGAGTACGACGAGGACGAGGATGAGGATGCGGACAACGACGAGGATGAGGGCGACGACGAGGACGAGGACATTGTCATCGAAGTGCACAAGTCCATGGAGAAGAGTGTGCCCGCTCGCCGACGGATGGAGGGTCTCTCCCTCAATGAGCACCAGCAGGTGGTCGAGAAGAGAGAGTACAATGTGCTGGCTATGTTGAAGCATGCGAATCCGCTGCGCCGTCCGATCTTGTTCGTCAAAGCCTCGGGGGTCTATGATAAAGGCAAGGAATCAGAGCCGCCAGCAGAGCCGCCTCTGGCGCCGGAACCTGTCCGTAATCCCGCCAAGCCCGCCGTGCCGGCGCCCGAGCCTGCCAAGCGGGCACCCGAGCCTGCCAAGCGGGCACCCGAGCCTGCCAAGCGGGCACCCGAGCCTGCCAAGCGGGCACCCGAGCCTGCCAAAGCCAAGAAGGCCGAGTCCGCACCGCGCGGCAGCCCTCCGTCTGCGTCTGGCACTCCCGAAGCACCGCGCGCGCCCGTGCGTTCGCCGAAGCGTGCCAAGCACGCGCCGCGCTCCGACTGGACCGACGACTTTTTGTCGCTCCGCCTCGCTGACCAGATTCTCGAGAGCGATGCGCCCCGCAAGCCAGTGTCGGAGCAGGACGCTATCCTGGCCGACTGGCTCGAGAATGCGATGCTGGGCGATATGACGCTCGACGTGCCAGACATGCCTGGTATCATGACCGATCCGTTCGGCCCAGCCACGACGCTCGAGGACATTGCGATTGATGCGCACGAGCGCGAGCAAGAGGCATGGGAGAGCGACTCCGAGAGCGAGAGCGCAAGCGAGAGCGACTTGGAGCGCGACATGGACGATTGGCACGAAAGTATGCTGCGGCGCGTCAGTGCGTCGCACGAGAGCGACGAGGGCGATGCCGCGCCGAGCGACCTCGGCAGCGACGCCTTTTTGTCGGACAAGGGGCGCGCTCCCGCCAAATGTACGTCTCAAGCACTAACGCAGCCCGCATGCCCAACTTCCAGGATACGCTCTGGGCCGAAGAGCTCCAGGCGCAGTGGGAGAGGGACCGCTCGCGAAAGGGGTCCAAGAAGCAGCAGCGCCAGGCCGCGCGGCAAGCCGCGGCTTATGATCCGTTCCCCAACACGCATGGCCACGCCAAAACAACGAAAAAGAGCAAGAAGCAGCGCAAGCAGGAGACGCGCGAGCGTCGCGCCGCGCTCAAGGCGCTCGCTGACGACGACGATGCGCCGGCCGCCACAGGGCCGCCCGACTCGTTTGCGCAGATCAACGAGTGGATCGTACGCTTCCTCGGCGACCCCGCGCACACGACGCTCACGCTTCCGCCGATGCGCAAGCGCGATCGCGCCATGGTGCATAATATGGCGGACGCCTATGCACTCAAGTCCAAGAGCCGCGGACAGGGCCAGGCGCGGTGCCCGATCCTGTACAAGACGTCGCGTACCGGTACCAATGTGGACCACAAGCGCGTTTCGCGCCTCGTGCGTACGCCTTTCGGCACGATGGACGATGACACGTTCGATCACCGTGGCCTGGGACGCAGCGGGCGCGTGCGCATCGACGTTGCGCCGCGGCACCGCGAGGGTGCGCAGGTGGGTGGCAACGCCAAGCAGATTGCCGAGGACAATATCGGGCACCAACTCCTACGATCTATGGGCTGGTCATCAGGGGAGGGCCTCGGTCAGTCCAAGGGCCGGGCGGAGCCTGTGCTGGCCACCGTCAAGATGACCCGCAGCGGCTTGGGTCTGTAGAGCGCGCCCCGCGTCGGGCACGCGCAACGCGGGGATCACGTGCGTGGAGGTAGACAAACAAGCAGCGGGCGCGGCCGCCGCCTTGTCGCCGATCCATCGGTCGCACACTCGCGGCGGTGTGGATGGACAGCTACACGTACCCATCCGATTCGCCGCCATGGGCCGATCCGATCACCGATCGAGTGCGTGAGCGGCTTGAGCAGAGCGAGCGCACGATGTGGCTCTCGCACCCGGAGCGCGCTGACCCGCCGCTGCCCCCTAATGCGCTACAGAACGTGCTACAGGCGCAGGCGCAGGCGCTCAACTCGCCGTCGACGTCGTCGCTGCGCCTGGATCTCGGCCTGCGCGTGTCTCCGCGCTTCGATGACGACGACACACTGCCGCGGCACGCGTCGTCGCGACGCGGGGTGCCGAGCCTGCCGGACCTGCGGCGCTCGGCGCATGCGTCGCCGCCGCTCTCTGACGCAGATGCGTCTGATGACCTGTTCACGTACGGACAGTCTCACATGCCGCCGATGCCCGCGGATGCCGCGTTGCATGTGGCCAAGGCCAAGGAGCAGGTGGCACGCGCGCCTTCCGAGAGTCGCCTGTCGATGCGGCGCTTCTCGTCGGATGATTCCACTGACGACGAGATCCCGTCGCCGTACGAGCGCCCGCCGACGCCGCACTCGCTCGTGCGGCGCACACGCGCGTCGCCCCTGCCGAATGGCTCGACGCTGCCGCTCGAGCCGTGGGAAAAAAGCCGCTCGCCACCGCGCATGCGCCCTGCGCTGCGGCGCACCGTATCCACCGTGACGATCGTGCGCAAGACGTCGTCGCGCGTGGTGCCCGAGGCCGTGCCCTTTGTGCCGTCTGTGCCGCCGATTCCTGTAAACGTGGCACGCAGCACCCCCAAGCCGCCAACGCCGCCGCAGCCGGGCCTCGCAGACTGGACGTCGGCGCTCGATACGCTCGATGCGTTCGAACCGCGGTCGCTCGGCCTGTGGGGCGATCCCGAGCCAGATATGTCGGCAGGCACCGTGCTTGTGCACGACGATTCGTCGAGCGAGTCGGCCTTTGAGGCGCCTCTAAAGAGCCCACCCGTGCCGCGGGAGCCGAACCAATCACAGATCCGGCTCCTAGGCGGCGCCGGTGCCGCCGACTCGCCCCGGGCCGGATCTGTGGGCAGTCCATGGCCCGGGTCGCCCATTTCGTCGCCCACGCAGCGGCGCGTGGTATCTGATGCGACGACTCTGGACGCGGCACGCACATCGACCCAGACGCTGACGCGCGGCGCGTCGACGCCCCGCGCCCCAAGCACGCCGCGTGTGGCCTCCTCGAGCGAGAGAAAGGCGCCCACGGAGCCGGTCTCGGCACCAGTCGTCGCCAGTGAGCGCATGCCGGTCGCAGAGCTGCAGCGCTTATCGCTCTCGCTCGAGGCACAGCCCGCCGTGCACGATGACGCGCCGTCCGTGGAGGACAAGGCGTCGACGGTCGAGACGGCGGGACCCACGCCGCCGTCCAAGGACCATGCACTGGTGCAGACTGATACGGCCGCCAAGGAGGCCGAGCCGTCCGCGAAGCCTCAGGGCGATGCGCCGGCCCCGGCGCCGGCAGCGCCCGCGGACGAGCCGGTCGAGACTCGGGCCCCGTCGAAGGCCGCGCCTGCGACGCCCCAGGAGAGCACGTCGCCTCGTGCAGATGCGCCTGCCGTCGCGACGCCGACCCCGCCTGTGCCTCGTGCTGGTATCGAAGGCCCATGGTCCGTGTTTGCCTCGCCGCTGCGTATGCCGGCTGTGCCCACACCGGAGCCCCGCACTGAGCCGCCTGTGCCCCCTGTATCGTTGCCAAATACACCCACGAGGCAGCGGTCGCCGATGCCGCCGCAAGCCGCGCCAACGCCACCTCCCGGATCGGTCGATGCGTCGCCCACCAAGTCCTCACGGCCCAACTCGAATCCGTTTCGGCGCCCGGGCAGCACGTCGTCGCGTGCCGACCTGTCGTCGCACTCGTCCGAGCCGCCTCCTCTTGGCCCCGACGCATCGCCCGCTGCCGTCGCAGGCGCCGCTGCATTTTTCCAGCGCCGCTTGCAGGACAGGCCGTCGCTCCCGACTATTGGGCCGTCGCCCGACGTCTCTGGCGTCGCGCGCACCCACGACGATCCTGACGCATCGACGCAGACCATGCCAGGTGGCGGTCCATTTGTGCCAGAGCCACCGTCAAATGAGTGGGCGGGCATGATGCTCGAGCCCCAGGACGACTCGGAGATGGAAGAGGACCTGGCGGTGCCGACGCCACGTCAGCAGCCTGTTGATGCCTTTGTATCGACGCCGCCGCTATCGCCGCCTGCGACAGCGCGCGAGCTGGCGGCGCAGCCCGGCACACTGAGCCCGCCCCTGACGACGTTGGCCTCGTCGCCCGTGCTGCGCATGTTGGGCTCGCCCACGCAGGACGTGTCGCCGCACCGCGCTGTCGACACCACGCCGACAAAAGGGGCCCCTTTGCCGGTCCAGTCGACACCGCCTGCGCCGGCGACGCCGTCACATGCGTCCAAGACGCGTACGCCAGGTGCGAGCGATTCGCCCACGACGGCCGTGCGTCGCGGTCCCTCGATGGCGGTGCCGGGTGCCTATGTGCCGAGCGTGTCCACGTCGCATCCCCCTGCGACGCCCACAGCGTCGCCCAGCACACGGGGCAAGAGTGCGGTCTCGCCCACGCGTTCGACGCCGAGTGCTGCGCCCGCGCCGACCTCTGGCTCGCCGCCACGCGCAGCCAAGCGCACAGCGCGCGACTACCCTGGCTTGCAGCCGCAGGCCAGCCTTGTGGCGCCCTTTGAGCTGCAGAACCGCTCGCTCGTTCTCCCGACAGGCCCTGATGTGAAGCGCCCGCCGGGCGGGTTCTGCCTCGAATGCATGATGCGTGACGAGGATATGATCGACGTCAAAGTCGATGATCCGGCGGTGTGGGAGCGCGAGAGTGATACGCTCTTCTACGATGCGATCCGCTGGGAGCACAAGGTCCGCGAGAAAGGCATTGAGCCAAGCAATGTCTCGCCGCTGCGCCACCCGACGCTGGGCACGCCGCTGACGCACGTCTCGGTGCGCCAGGTCGCCTCGGGCGACCCGCTTACTGTGGTGAACCTGCGCGAACACACCGCGACGAGTCGGCTCTCGAGCGCGGCCAAGGCACGCACCGTGCAATTGTTTGTGAAGCAGCAGCGGCGCATCCTCGGCCTGGACGACGCACAGGAGCGGACTCGGACCCCTGCCCCGGCTGTGCCGCCCCCCGTGGTCGGTGCGACAGCGTGGCCTGCGTACCTCTCGCCTGTGCTCAGCGCCAGCCCCCAGCCCAACCCGTACGCAACGCCGCCGCTCTCGGGCTCTCGCGCGGCGGCGCCGGTGACCCTTGCGACGATTGCGTCGCAGGCGAGTCACGGGGCGCCGGCGAGTCCGGTGCAATCACCGCGGTCGCCGTCGACGGCCGTGCCATCGCCGGCTGTGCCATCGCCGGCTGTGCCATCGCCGGCACGCACGCCTTTGGAGTCGCCGCCCATGACCGATGCGCGCGCCGCGCGCAAGTCGAGCGAGAGTGTGCGCCGGCGGCCTCCGCACAGCTCGCCGGACCGGCCAGGCGCCCATTCACCAATGCGCTCACCGAAGCGCCGCGATCCGGGAGCTCGTCGCAACGCGGTGCCTGCGTCGCCTACCTCTGCGTCGCCGCGCCCGGCGCGCACTGCGCCGGCGCCGGTCCCGGCGTTAGCGCCGGCCGATGCGGGCGAGCCCGACTCGAACCTCGCGAGTGAGCTGTCCATGGACGATGGGCCGGACGACACGCGCAAGAAGCAAGGCCAGCCGCTGCGTAGCCTCTTTCGCAAAAAGACGCGCACAGAGGACAGCGACAGTGTGCGTTCGCGGCGCCGGCCCAAGAATGCGCAAGTCAGTCCAGATTTGTCGATGGATGACGACGATACCAAGTCGTTCTGGAAGCGGCTTTCGCGCTCGCCCAAGTCCAACTCGTCACACAAGTCGGGCCGCTTTGCGTCGGTCAAGATGCCGCCGCCGCCGCCCGTTCCCCCTGTGCCCCCTAGCATGTCCCCGGGCACCCAGCCCAGCACATAGCTGCACCGTCGTTAGAACCTCCACACCGCCATGCCGGTCGAGCGGCGCTCGGTCGACACGCTGCTGGCGCGTGCGTGTGCGCATAGTGCGCTGGGCCCCCATGACCCTGCGACATCGCGGGCGTTTTTGCGTGAGCAGTGCCGTGTGCTCGTGGTCGGCGCTGGTGGTCTCGGATGTGAGATCCTGGCGAATCTTGCGATGATGGGGTTCGGGCACATGGACGTGATTGACATGGACACGATTGACGTGTCGAACCTGAACCGGCAGTTCTTGTTCCGCGAGTGCGATATTGGGCAGCCCAAGTCGACGACAGCTGCAGCGTTTGTGCAAAAGCGCGTGCCGGGCGTGCACATCACGCCGCACGTGTGCCGCATCCAGGACAAGGACGAGGCGTTCTACATGCAGTTCCACCTGGTTAT
The DNA here is from genome assembly GCA_029542885.1 of Malassezia caprae. Classification (NCBI taxonomy): domain Eukaryota; kingdom Fungi; phylum Basidiomycota; class Malasseziomycetes; order Malasseziales; family Malasseziaceae; genus Malassezia; species Malassezia caprae. The sequence continues at coordinate 742,499 of CP119910.1, forward strand.
CTGCGGCCTCGACTCGGTCGAGGCGCGGCGCTGGATCAACGCCACGCTCGTCCACATGGTCGACGAGGATCGCCCCGAATCGCTCAAGCCCCTCATTGATGGCGGCACCGAAGGCCTGAAAGGGCAGGCACGCGTCATCCTGCCGACCATCACCAGCTGCTACGAATGCAGCCTGGACATGCTGCCGAAGCGCACCGTCTATCCTGTGTGCACCATTGCCAACACGCCCCGCCTGCCGGAGCACTGCATCGAGTGGGCCAGCGTCCTAGAGTGGCCGCGCGTGCGCCCCGGGGAAAAGCTCGATACAGACGACCCCGAGCACATCCAGTGGGTCATGGATACAGCGCGGGCCCGCGCGCAGAGCTTCCACATCGATGGCATCACCTGGTCGCTCACGCAGGGCGTCATCAAGAACATTATACCGGCGGTCGCCAGTACAAACGCTGTCATCGCAGCCGCATGCACGCAAGAAGCCTTCAAGATTGCCACGTCCACCGCGCCCTATCTCAACAACTACATGATGTATGCGGGCAACGAAGGCATGTATACCTATACGTTCGACTATGCTCGGCGCTCAGACTGTCCCGTCTGCGGGAGCAGCTCGCGCCTGCTCGAGATACGCAGCACGGACACCCTCGAGCGCCTCGTGGAGCTCCTTCGCGAGCTACCCGACATGTACGTGCACTCACTCACCGCAGCCAGTGCAAGCGACCCACCGTGTCCAGCGACCAAGGTCCCCTGTACTATGCCGCCCCGCCGGCGCTCGAAGAGGCGACGCGCCACAATCTCGAGCAGACACTCGCACAGCTGGGCCTGCACGACAAGGACGTGCTGTCCGTCACCGACCCACAGTGGTCGTTCGCCCTACAGATCGAGCTCGCATTTTTGTAGTACCTCCACAATTGGATCTTTTTTTGCCGATCATGTCGAACGCGTCCGGCCAGGTGCCTTCGGCGGCGCAGTCCGCCGTGCTGATGCGCTCTGATCCCCTCCCGGAGGACATACCACAGGCAAAGGGACCACAGTTTGATACGCAGGACCCTCGCGACACGTTTGCCCTGATGAGCAGCATGGGCTCCATTGGCTTCCAAGGCACGTCCGTGGCAGACGCCGTGCGAATTATCGAGCGCATGGTACGTGCGTCCCACTCACTCAGCGTACCTGGCGCCTTGCCGATGACCCTGCATTTCAACCAAGCGAAGAAGAAGCGAAACTCTCTGAAGAAGATCCGCGCCACCCCCAAAACGTCCGGTGCACCATCTTGCTGGGCTACACCTCAAACCTGATCTCGTCCGGCCTGCGCGAGGTCATCCACTTTCTTGTCAAGCACAAATACGTGTCGGCCATTGTCACGACTGCAGGCGGCGTCGAAGAGGACTTTATCAAGTGTCTCGGCCCGACCTACCTCGGCCAATTTCACCTGGACGGCTGGTCCCTTCGCAAGCAGGGGCTGAACCGCATCGGCAATCTGATCGTGCCGAACGACAACTACTGCAAGTTCGAGGACTGGGTCATGCCGATCCTCGACAAGATGCGTGCAGAGCAGGACACGGCGCCACCGGAGGAAAACGGCGAAAAGTTTGCGTGGACGCCCAGTCGCGTGATTGAGCGTCTGGGCCACGAAATCAACGACGAGCGCAGCGTATACTACTGGGCTGCTAAGAATAAGATCCCTGTATTTTGCCCGGCCCTCACGGATGGATCACTCGGCGATATGATCTACTTTCACACGTACAAGAACCCTGGCCTGACCATCGACATTGTGCGCGACATCCGACGCCTGAATGATATCAGTGTCAAGGCCAAAAAGGCAGGTATTATCATTTTGGGTGGTGGAGTCTGCAAGCATCAGATCGCCAATGCCATGCTCTTCCGTAACGGCGCAGACTTTGGCGTCTACATCAATACGGGCCAGGAGTTTGATGGGTCCGACAGCGGTGCGCGACCTGACGAGGCGGTGAGCTGGGGCAAGCTCAAAAGCAAAGAAAACGGCGGAGACACTGTTAAGGTATACTGCGATGCTACCATCGTATTCCCCCTCATTGTAGCCGCCACATTCGCTAAGGCCCACTGGGACGAGCGGCGCGCGTAGCTAGAACCACCCATAGGGTGCACACCTCCACTTAACAACTTGGCGCGTCCGCGAGACCTTGTCCCAGGTCCGCTGCGTCATGGCCCGTGAGGTAGGCAGTACGACTCGGCGCATTGCGCTGCTTCTCGCGCTTTTGGCTGCGGCCATGGCTATTTTCATGGGTGCATTGCCTATTATATCTCCCGAGACGTTCATTTCCGCCGAGCAACTTGAGGCCGTCCAGCAGTTTTTCCAGAAAACCAACACAAGCCTGGACGAGCCGGCGCCGCGCGCCTCCCGCGCCAGCGTCCATACCAACAACTGGGCTGTACTGGTATGCACATCCAAGTTCTGGTTCAACTATAGGGTACGTGCCATTGTCTAACTTTAGCATATGGCCAATGTTCTGGGCATGTACCGCACCGTGAAGCGTCTGGGCATGCCAGACAGCCACATCATCCTCATGCTCGCCGATGATGCCGCGTGCAATGCACGAAACCATTATCCCGGATCTGTCTGGTCCGAGAGCCACCATAACATTGACTTGTATGGAGACGACGTCGAGGTGGACTACCGCGGCTATGAAGTGACCGTGCCCAATCTTCTCAGGCTTTTGACAGGTCGCGTGCCTGTACATACCCCGCGCTCCAAGAAACTCGAGTCTGACGAACACTCAAATGTGTTTTTGTACATGACAGGCCACGGCGGCGACGAATTCCTAAAATTTCAAGATGCCGAGGAAATCAGCGCGTACGACCTTGCGGACGCCATTGAGCAAATGTGGGAGAAGCGCCGATACCATGAATTGCTTTTCATGATCGATACGTGTCAGGCAAGTACGATGGGCTCGCGCATTTACAGCCCCAACGTTCTTGCAATGAGCAGCAGCGTCAAGGGCCAGAATTCCTACTCGTTCAGCAACGATTACGCTGTTGGTGTACCCCTGATCGACCGCTACACACGGGCGGTACTTGAATACATGGAAAGTGTCAATCGCACTTCATCGCAGACATTGCAAGATCTGTCCTCCTACCTCGAGGGCCAGAATATTTACTCTACACCCACTGTTCGCGAGGATCTCTATGGCAAGCCGCTGAAAGACGTTAAAGTTACCAACTTTTTCGGGGCCGTAGCACAAGTGCAGTTGACATGAAATGGCCGTCTGCCATACGTATACTCTACTTGAACTCTTCTGCATTGCCAGTCTGGCGTCAGTCTCCCTGCACATACCATAATGAGGCCCACTGACTGTTAGTAGATCAAGTACGTACCGATTAAGCCAAAGAGACCAAGAATGCTGCTAAAGACCTGGACTGTCAGCATGCACCACATACCTCGACGACCAGAATTTTCACAAACAGCTGCGGGTTCGCTGCATCGGCCACCGCCGCATTGGCACCCGTAATGCCCACAGACACACCACAAACCAAGTTACACAGTCCAACAGTTAGACCACCCCAAAATAGCGCATAGCCAGTGAGATAGTTCTGTGGGGTCCAGAGACCATTCGCACCATCTTCGAGGCGCGCTGAAATCTTGGCAGAGAATACAATGGCCATAATAACGCCATAGATCGCGACCACTTCACAGAAAATAATGCTGATCAAGTTCTTGGTCGTGATCCGGGGAGAGCGCACACCGGCACCCAGGATCGAAGATCCAGTAATGAAGATACCCCTAGAATGTCAGCTCTCATGACGAACCATCCAGCTCCGATGATACTCAGGCCAATGCACAGGCCAATGCCAGTGTTGGCCCACACGTACGGGCTCACCTCCTCCAGGAATGTGCCAACGGCGAACTGGTCACCGGAGCCTGTTGTCAGTGTATGTACCACGGACCTGAGAGCACAAGGTATCCAGCCCCGTATAACAAGACAGCAGCTAGGGCGCCAAGAGTGGTATAAGCAATCGCTCCCATGCTGTTGGTCGGCGTGGAGAGGGTGCGGATTGCAGCCCTATCGTAGGCCCGTGCTGACTAAACTACTCTACAAACTGGTTGAGAGGCCAAAGATCGTAGAGAGGCACACGTTGGTAAACTCATCGTGCTCGTTAAAGTACGAATACACCAACGAATTCATCTCGGGGCTCCGATCTTCGAAGAATTTGGGTCGATTATTTATGAGGAGATGCAGTGTTAAATTGTCGTTGGACGAACGACTGATGGCATTCTCGAGATGTACACGCCATGCGGCTTCGTTGCTTACATTAAAGATGTCAGCCACAACGGGAAGCTTGAGGGCCATGACTGGCTCCCAGTTGACAGGATATGCGAGAGTTGGATAGGGTGGGAAACCTAGGATGGCTGATGATTCATTTTTGTTGCATCCGACGCGCCGGTGCCGCAGCAAAATCAGCAGAGCATGTGTTGCCAACACTGTACGCCGAATCGTTTCGCACAGTGTCCACCAGAGGAAGTCGAATTGTTTCACGACATGTTCCTGTTGAGAGGATTTGGACCATGATTGCCAGGCGCAGTGTTGTAAATGAAGGCCTGCTCGAGCCAGAATGCTTGTCATTGCTTGCAGGACATCGATGGTTTCCGTAATGAGCTGAGGAGACCACTTTTGTTTCACTGCCGGCCCTAAAGGGTCGATTGATGCATCTGAAGGAATCCGCATTTTCTCAAACACATACACCACAGTGTAACACCAAAGCGCCTGAACAATACCCACAAGTTCCCAGGCATCATCGAAGGTGGATACTTGTTGCTCCAAGCTCTTATACCAGGATTTACTCTGTTCACAGTGTATTTTGCCCATGATACCACGGGATGTCTCAATAACAGACGCTAGTTCAGTGCCGACAAGACGCCATGTCCACTCTTCACTTGTAGGGAGGCGCATGGCGAGGGCAGCGAGTACAGAGCTGGCAACAGCCAGCGGTCCTGGCAAGCGATCTTTCATCGTCATGAGCAAATTGCGGTGCATAAAGGGCGGATGCGGCGCGCCAGGCTCGCGCAAACACAGAAATGAACAGTAAGTCACAAATCTTGACATGACAGAAAACGAGAGAGTCGATCGCGGGTCTTCCTTTTGCAGCATATGCGACGATGGAACATGGGGCATCGTGTATTTGTGGAACTGCCACTGAGATTCTGTGTCCTGTCTCCACCAGTCAATCGCACTGATAAAAGCAGGCGATGAAGGCTCGATCGACTTTCTCGATTCATCACCCATGCGTAGTTGATTATTCTGGGTTCCCTTGATTGGAAACACTTTCGTGTCCCTTGCTGTTGGTGTCCGAGATGCATCTGTCGCAGATATGAGTCCATTCCAACCTGTGCATGCGCCCTGCTCATACATGGGCGACGGCACGATTGGTTCATCTAGCCATGAGCTCCAGTCTTGTGTAATGGCTGCTGCGATCGAGTTCCCTGGAGATAGTGCTGACGCCAGGTTGCGACTTGGCGTAATTGGCACTTGAAGCCCCGAAGAAAGGCTCAAATTCGATGTACAGAGCCGAGCCAGTTGAGGCAATCGTTTTGGCGTTGGCTCACTTGGCTGAGGTGGCATCGGAAAGTTTGTATCCAGTGCGAGCCTTCCATTACCTTTGGGCATCATTGGCGCGTTCGTATTAGAGGAAACAGCAAGTGAACCGCCTGTCATGCTTGGCACGGGGGCTCTCAACTGTACCAACATCGGCTGTGGTGCCGGAGCCGGAGCCATAGTTGAAATGGAGGGTGCAGAGGATGGCTGGAAGAGGCCCGGATCAAGCGTAGACCAAGGTGCTGCTGTTGAAATTTGCGGCTGCGACATTCTGGCAGGATGAAAGTTCAAGCTCTCGGCTGAGGATTCTAGCCAATCCATCTTCGCCATACTGGAATCAATCGAGTCGGTTGTGTGATTACCATCACTTTCATCGCCCGATGCATCCATCATCGAGAAGGTAGGGAGATTCTTCGATGATGACCATATGCTGCTGTCACTTGAGCGACGTTTATAATCCAAATCGAGCGCATGGTTGGAGAGGCGCGGCACCAAATAGGGAGCTGCACGTACATCTTGGCTCTGTTCCTCTGTCCATGGTAGTTGCGACACAGACATACCACGTTCACGCGCACGCCGTGCATTTGGATTGCCCGTGTGTGGTGCATAGACGCAGTTGATTCCGCGGGCTTGGCAGCGCCCACACTGGGGATAGGCTAAGTCGCAACGTGCCTTGCTCTTGGCACATGCATAGCAACTTTTCTGGCGATCCACTGAGGGATTCGCTAGTGCACGGGCCTCCCGATTCTGATGCCTACGAAGAAGATCCTCTGGATGTGAGTTGGTCTAATCACGTACCTCGGGCAAATGATTTGTGACAGCGGTCACACTGGTAGGCGCCTGATCCATTTCTAGTCGCATTTTTTTTCTGTGCATGGCCCTGCATCTCATCATCACTTGATGCTAGGAATTTTCCAGGAGCAGAAGCTCCGGCTTCATTCATTCTGCCGGAGCAGTCTGTGACTGGAACCAGACCTTGTAAAGCCGATTCTCCTCTATATCTGTATCCGCCAAGCGTCTTGTGACGCCGGAAATCCATTAACCTTTCGGCCGAAAGGCGCCAAGGATCTGCACGGACCTGTGTTGCGTTCCAGGTCTGGTTTATACGCAAGATGGTTGAATGGGTCACGTTGCTAAGCGATGTGCGTTGTGCTCAATCTAACCACAGGATGGTTATCGCTTTGTGATTGATCGTCAATGGGCCATGTTGAGTGGCACCATTCAAACGATGCTTTCTGTGGAAGAGGGCGGATTTTCGGAGGCCCAGAGTGGTGTTTGTCAATTGCAGATACGGTATGTACAGAGGCGTCCCTGACCGTAGTGGGCAAGTACTCGAAAAGGTAGTCGAGTATCTCCAGTGGCATGCACGCAACCAAGACCGTTCCGAATTTTCTATCAAAGATTTTGAGCGCAAGATACCTCCTGAGCTGGCGCTCGAACTGTACGTCAATACGACATTGAGCAGCTGACATGCAGTTTGATGGCAGCCGACTTTTTGGAAGGTGTGTCTGCTCGTTTCTCACCATGCAGTATAAGTCAAACATAGTGTACATTAGGTATCTATCTTAGCCCAGGGGCTGCTGCCTCTTACAGGCATGTATTTTTCTGCTTGCTGGGGGGTTGTGCGATTCTGCGGCGAGCGGTCCGCGTTGACCACACCAAATGGCTTCCTTTGGGGTGTAAATTCGCCTGTCTTGTGCATACTTAATGGGCTGGATGTCGAGCTTTTGGGCGTTACTGCCCGCTCATGCTGCGGTGTTTCAGCTGCGGCTCGCGGCCGAACAACACGTCGTGCGCTTCCGATCGATGCCGACGAGCGAACAAGTGCGCGAGATCCCAGCCGCATCCCTTGCATGTCCATATCGGCTGTATTGATACCTTGGCGCTGCGCCGAGCGCAACCGTGCCTGCTCCCGGGCTAGTGCCAAGCGATATGCCACACCATCGCTGGGGTTCGAACCACGCGATGGCAGAGGTGGCACGCCGGTCTCCTGGAACGGATCTGCCCATGGCATGGGATTGAAAGTAGTACGCGAGTTAGCAAAGCCAGGCCGCGGGACGCGCATCGCCTCGTGGGGCGAGGACTGTTCGATATTTTCTTTCTGTTGCTCTCGGACACTAACCTCCTGGAGCACAGATGGTGGTCTCGACAAAGGACCTCGCTCCTGCAACGGAGTTGTATCTGTCTTACTGTGGTCAACAATGCGCTTGACGCGCTTCCGCGTGTCCGTCGCGTCCGTTGGAGTGACCGAGGGGCTTTCAGTGATAGCCGAGTCGCGTTTGGCAGGTGGGACGGTCGCAAGGTATCGTTGGGCTGTGGCCGAAAGAGTTTCGCGAAAACTGAATGAGCACATAGAGACATACCTTTCGCAACGAGTGGGCCATAAGGCTGCATACTGGGCATAGACTTGCCGGCCCATCGCGCGCACTTGGGGGTTGGCATCGGTAGCGAGGGTTTGCACGGCACGCTCGATATCCGCTATGCGCCTCGTAAGGCTCTCAGCCCCACTAGCCTCCAGCAGGACGACGAGCGAGCCGGCCGCTGAGGAGCGCAGCGTTGCGGACTTTTCCTGCATGGCATGCAGCAGGTAGGGAACGATCTGAGGTAGCCGACAGTATCGACAGATTAGATGCAAACTCTTTTCTGCGCGACGCAAGGCCACTTTGTTGGTACGCCCACAAATCTGTAGTAAGGGCGGCACGAAGATCGACACAAGCGGCGCAAATCTTTCGCCTAGGCGGGGCGCCATGGAGTTCAGCACATCACTCGCCGTGCCTGACAGGCGCGTACGCTCCGAAAGAAGCTACTGGTAAGTTGTCCCAACATACCGATCGAACGATACAAGGAGAAAAGTCGCGTACGTGCGCAACATATGTCGGAACTTTGCTCGCACCCTCTTTGCTGAGTGCCTGGAGCTGCGACAGGGCACGCTCAATCCGGTCCCATGTTTCTTCTGTTTCAGGGAGATTCATCGCAGCCACCAAGGGTGCCAGGGCATGTTCCAAATCATCCTCAGAAGCGATGAGGCCCATGGTTGGCGCAGATACGTACGGGGCGTGCGAAGCCAAGCTTTTGGGCGCAGCGACGCCCAAACAACACTGTCGCGACGTGTGTCTATTCACGTGACTAAAAGACGAAGGGGAACATGATCTTGCGCTGGCGGGGGTACTGCTCGGCGAACTCCCTGCGGTAGTTCTTGTGCTTCTTGATGGCCCACAGAGTCATTTGAACCGTAGATACGACGAGGAAGATGAGTGCACTGAGTGAGAGAGTCATGAGAGTAATAGCGAGCCAGGCGAGCGACTCGAAGAAGTAGTTGGGGCAGCTCACCAGCTCGAAGAGTGCACCGCGGGGGATTTGGCGGACGCGCGTGCCCTTGGGACGCAGGTTCATTAGAATGATGTGCGACTGGAGGTTGCCCAGCTCCGCCACGACCCACAGGAGAAGGCAGGCTCCCATATACACGACGTTGTCACGGATCGATCCCTGGACAGCCTGTGCACCCAGCGAAGGAGAGTAGACACCACCTGCCAGGAGCACACCAGAGAGCAGCCAGTAGTGGCCCGAGTTCTTCACAATATTAAAGGCTGGCATCGTAGCATTCGAGAAACGATGCACAAAGACGGACTCCATTTCACGCTTGACAAAGTGCAGCACCACGAGTACAAGCACTAGCTGCTGCACGAGGGACTTGTCGAACTGGTAGCCAAAGTGCGCCCACAAGAGAGGGGCCAGGTAGTAGATGATGGGGTGAATGAGCAAGGGGCCAGCGTATTCGACAATGAAGACGGTGCGCCAGCTAATCTGGGGACCAAGGTCCTTGACCGCCAGGCGCGCATTGTTCTCGATGCCCAAATCCATGAGGCGCTTTTCGTCGCCGACCAATGGCTTCTTCTGTGCGTCTGTAAGGCGCTGACGAGCGATGGGAAGTCCAGGCACCAAGTGGGCAATGCCATTCTTTAGCATACCCAGTGTGGCATCTTCCGGCATGTTCATCTCCAGGGGAAAGTAGGCCCCCTTGATCTTTCCGCGGCTCTCTACGAACAGTTGCATGGTAGTCAAGCGGCAGGAAGTCCCGCTCGGTCCAGGCCCTGCATGCACCTGGGATTTACGTATGCACGGCCCACTTGTTTTTTTCTTCCAGTCGTCTGATCACCATGGCAGACGACCAGGAACGCGCCTTTCTTGATTGGTTCACCTCCCATGGCGGCTGGATTGACTCGCGACTCTCATTGCAAAAGATACCCGGCATGGGCCGTGGACTCGTGGCGCAAAGTGCGATCTCTGAGAACGAACGTCTATTCACTATCCCCCGCTCCATGCTGATGAACCTCGGCACGAGTGGTCTGCAAGCGGCATGCGAGGCGGCTGAACGGGAAAAGGCGCCGCGTGAAGGGCTTGCATGGAAAGATATCTTTGATCGTGGCTGGTGTGCGCTCATTCTGATGCTCATGTGGGAGCAATGGCGCGCATCCTTACAGGGTGAGACGATGAGCATGGCCTGGGGTCCCTACTTTGGTATCATGCCATCAGAATTTTCTACGCCCATGTTCTGGACACCAGATCAGCTTAAAATGCTTCAAGGTACTGATATTGAGGACAAGATTGCGCGTGCTGAGGCAGAAGAGGACTACCACACCCATGTGCGTCCTTACATTGAGCAGTACCCGCATGTCTTTGTGGGCCATGTGTCAGACGCCCAGGCGGTGATCGAACAATACTATCACATGGACATATACCACCGAATGGGCTCCTCGATCCTGAGCCGTAGCTTCCACGTGAAGCGCGACCTTAGCCATGCGGAGCCCGACGAGGCGGACATTTCGTCTGCTCCTGCTGAGGTCGCGCTGGAGCGTGCGATGCCTCGTGGCGATGAGGGCGACGAAGTGGACCACGAAGAGTCGGCTGAGATTGACGTGGATGAAAACGATCAGAGTGACGAGGAGGAGAGCGACGAGGATATTCGGGATATCTCGATGGTGCCCATGGCGGATATGCTCAATGCCAAGTTTGGTTCGGAAAATGTACGTGGACGCTACTGACGCAGACGCGCTGCTTCTACAAGCGCGAGGCCCTCGAAATGCGGTGCACCAAGCCGATTCAGGTCGGCGAGCAGTTGCTAAATACCTACGGCAACCCCCCTAACAGCGACCTGCTGCGTCGCTACGGCTTCGTCGATGAGCCCAACCGCGGCGATCTGGGTACGTTGTCTTATCTGACTCTAGTCGAACTGCCTGCAACGACTGTGCTAGAAGCTGCAGTGGCCAAGATGGTGCAAATCACGGGCGCTCCCCAAGACACGATCGCAGCACACCTCGGCCAGCGTTTTGAGTGGGCCTGCACGGAACTGGGCATGGAGGAAGTATTCTTGCTCGCACGCCTCAGCACGCCAACGCCAACTGTACCTTTTGGCTCGACACTGAACCTGCAGCCTGGTAAGCTGTCGTCGTCGCAGAAACGCATCTTGAGCCGATCAGCGGGCGAAGTTCCCGACGAACTCGTTGGCTTTGCGCGTCTGCTATGTGTATCACAGGCAGGTTTTGAACGTGCGCAGAAGAGGGACGCATTGCCTTCCGCTCGTCTCGATGCTGTCGAGGCACTGGACGAGAGCTGGCCCGGTTCGCCGCCTGTTGGCGCCGCACTAGCTGTGGCATCGTTGTTGGCCGACGCTGTGCAGCGCCGCGCATCAGCGTATCCCACGTCGTGGCCTGAAACGGCGTCACAACTGGATGCCTGTGCGCCATCGACTGATGATCCGTGCCGCATGGCGCTCGTCGTCCGAGCCGGTGATCAGGTGATCCTCGATGAGCACCACAGGCTATTTTCTCTTCTGTTGGCGCATGCTCGTGCGGAGGCAGCGCCATCGACCGCCGCGAGCTCTGTGAAAAAAGTACGCAAGTAGTCATACATTCGTAAAGTACATAGGGTGGCTGGTATATTATCTTACAGACGCAGTCGCCACGCTCGCAGAATGACTGCGTTCCACCGGCGTTGGTTTGGCATCCGCCTGCTTGGCTGGCCCTACGCTCGTGCTTAATGAAAATGAACGGGGCTCTGCGGTAGTTAGCTCGCTCCTTTTGTCTTCTGGTTGCAACTGTACAGGGGGGGACACGTGGCTGGGTAGCGGGTGTGCCGGAGGGGCCGACGTTTTCATGGGGGCCGGGACAGTCTTGCGCAGCGTGTTAGCCATGGACCGTTCGCAGTTATGACGGCGAAGTGCATCACGGCGAACAAAACCACGTCCACACTGCTCACACCGGAACTTTTTGCCGGGTGCCCCGAGGCCCAGGCTCGCGAGGCCGCCCGTCTCTTGTCCTTCGCCCACCTCCGTCGTATCACCGTTGACTCCAGGCTCGGGCTCCCACTCATGCACACTCGCCACATGCCGCTGGAGGTCATGCTTCCGGGAGAATGAGCGACCGCCCTCGGCGCGGCATGAGCGATACGGGCAGGGAAACGGCTTGGCACGCGATGGGTCCGGGTCGTGGGTGGAAAGGTGGGTATTGAGATTGTAGGCTCTGGCAAATGCACGAGAGCATTTGGGGCACTGAAAACGCTTTTGCATAGTCTCCGTTGACTCGGGGAGCTTAAAATCATCAAGTTTTCCGCGCTTGGTCTGTTTGCCATCCACACTCGTCTTGCGCTTCGTTGAAGCACCGGATGGGTCATCTACCAAGGCCTGACTGGCAGTGGCAGCGCTAAGCGCCGGTACTTTCGCAACAGAGTGGCTGGGTGCTGTCATGCCCAAAGTTTCGTGATGACGCAGCGCAGCTGACTGCGCCAACTGGTGATGCGCGTTCAGCTTTCTCACAGCGTCTTCAATGACCTGTCTTTGCTTCAGCTCATCGTCCAAAAGTGGTGTATGGGTCAGCATACGCGACAAGCCGGGGTCCTCTGTCACAGAGGGCGTTCCTCCCTGTATGGGCTGCGTTGGAATAGCCAGACCATCCATGGTCACGGGCGTAGATACGCGATTCATGCTCGGACCGACTGCAGCGTTCGGCTTACTGGGTGCCATAAAAGGAGAAGAAGAGCGAGAGTTTCCAACCAATTGGCCATCTGGGGAGGGCTTAGAGTCCTTAAATGCTGTGTGCCGAAGCATGTACAGGTAAGCGTTCGAGGACGCTTGTGTCAAAGAGTCCACGCTAGAGGATGACAATGTTCTGGAGGCGGGATTCTCCGTATTCCCATGACTCTGGGGCTGATATGTGGCCGGATCCTTGTACTGAGTTGCAGCAGCTTCTGAGGCTGCGGATGCGATCGTGTCCAGATGCATACTGTGGTCAAACGACGTGCAGGAAGGGGCAATGAGAGACGATGCAGGCGATGCCAGCGAGGGTGGCGCCACAGGGCTAGACAAGTCCAATGCCTTGACAGAGGCACCCGCCTCGGTGGATGGAGACACCTGCGAGGGCACCAGCACCGGCACGACACTTGGCGCACTAGGGCTGGACACGTTCATGGTCGGCGTCAGCTTGTCTGACAGGGAAAGCAGCAAGCCCATACCAGTATGACTGCTGGTATCTTGCAGAGGTGCCTCATTTTCAAACTCTTTTAGTGCTGTCCCCATAAAATCCTGAATATACTCCTCCTCTGCTGTCACGACAAATTGGGAGCGTGTCAAAGGGTCAAATTTAGGTGAGAGTGCTTGCGAGCTTATCGCGGAAGGCATGGTCTCCGGAATTTGAGGTACATTAAGAGACATGTTTGCTTCCAAACATGGCTCCCTATGTACCCATGTAGACGCTTTTCCGTTGATAGCAGGGGTGGGTACCCTATCAAGCAGTTGGGAGTTCGACATACAACGAGGCAGTCTTTAGGAACGGCGAGTCTGAGAACCGGCCTGATTTCGTCACACCGCCACTCGCTTCTGATCTGATATCGAGCTTCGTTCTCTTCCACGGAATAAATCCGGCCCACGGTCGATGCTAGGCACCACTGTGAAAGAGCAACCAACGATCTGAAAATTTCCACCTGCGCTTTTGGTCGTCATCTGAATCACGTGCAAACCCATGCGTCGCAAAATCATTGTCACTATTGAATCTATCCTAGTTCCAAATCCAGTCGTCCCCAGCACCAGGCCCAATGGTGACGGAAGCTGATGGCACATGCGGGGCCTTTGGTGTACGGAAGTCAGGATCACCCGGCTCCGTCGATGGTGTCGCATCACACTTTTTCAGGTAGAGGCTATTGCGTGGCCAATTAGCACCGTAGCCACCTTCCTCGCGCTTGCCTCCCCAGACCGTTAAGTTGGCGTTGGTGTAGGCCTCAATGTGCTTGTTAATGTAGTCAGCCGTGGGCATGTCTTTAGGATTGCAGCCAACATCAATATTGTCAGGGTCCTGGTACACTCGGACCCAATCAACAGCCATTTCAAAGGGGAATCCAGGCGTCAATCGATCCCATTCAATATCACCAAAGTTTTTCGAGACGCCCAAATTAATGATTAGATACATGGGCTCCATAGGATATTGGCGCTGTCCCACATGAGAAAGAGAGTCCGGAATGATAGCTTCAGGGTACAGCTCCCAGGCTGGCTTGTCGGCACTAGTCCACGCGACATATCCATCAGGCCCCCCCTTGTATTCCATCGAGTAGTTAGCAAAATTGGTCCGCGAATCCGTGCTTTGATCTTCAGCCACATGCTGAACGGCCTCCTGGTCACCCAGATGAATACCACTCAAAGACTGCTGAGTAACTTCACCAGTGTAGGAATTCAAAATGTTTTTGCCTTCTTCGTAATCAAAAATGTGAAAAGCGGCCGTTTGATTATCGTGAGTGATATTATATTTCCAGTTGTAAGGAGCCATCTGGCAAGACTGAGACAAAGAGACACCATTATCGCCTGCTTGCATCTCGAACATATCAATTTCAGGAGCAGCACGTCCCACATATTGCTGATTCTCATCATCCCAAGGGCCAGGATGGTCATCACCTTTACACGTGCAACGCGAAAGCTTCTGGCCCGGAAGGAATGACAGCGCGCGTGTGTTGTGCTTCTTGTTGAACATCGTGGCACCACCTAGCTGTGTGGTGCCATTAGGCCATCCATTGGGGTGCTCAGGTGTAAACAAAGTCTGATTTTGCACCGTCCCCACATCACACACATCATAAGAGTATGGCCAGGTACCCTGTGTAGTAGCACCATAACCAGCGCGACCTAGGTTACCCATTGTCCAGATGGCCGGCCAAAGACCTGCCACATTTCTAAAGCCAGGCATTTGAACACGGGCCACAAAAAGGCCACCACGGTAACAAAACTTATTCCAAGATTGGAGCATACCACCGCGGAAGTTCAAATTGTGCTCAATGTGCTGCTCAAGACGCACACGCAGTGAGCCATCAGCAGTGTAGACAGCTGCAGGGTCGTACCACTCAAAGTTACCTGTGGCCCAGTAGTGCAAGTCGACAGCCTCCCAGAAAGGGTCTTCACCAGGATAGAAGCTACGCCCTGGAGTGTTAAATTCATCCGAGAATACAAGCTTCATTTTCTTGCCTTTCGTCTTGGAATACGTGCTTTCCACCTCGTACGCTGATGCGGGGGTATCGGGGTCAATGAGCATGCTGGCATCGCGTCCAAAAGTATTCGAGAGCTTCGTCGTGTTCGCACGTTGCACAGGGAAATCAGGTGGATAGTTGGTACCACGGCCCAAGACTTTGTCAAAGAGATCTTTGCGTTCATTGTTGTCGGAATCCTCCGTGTAGTGATGCAACACGGGATAGCCCACAAACAACATCAACAAGGCCAAACACAATATGATAAGCGTACCAACATTGAGGATAGCACGCATGGGCTCGAATGATCCTTTCAAAGGCTTCGCTGGGTCGTGAAGATCATCATCCACATTGCGTCCCTTGACACCTTCCATCCACTCATAGGGTGCAGACTCTGTCTTTTGACCCTCCATGGTCTGGGAATTGTCATGATTCAGTGTAGAAGGTGAAGCGGTCGACGGAAGTTGAGTATGACCCGTAGCAGACGGGGCTTCAAATTGGGAATGCGCTGAAGGCACACTTGGTATGTACGTACTCGCTGCCTGAGCTGGTTGAGCTGCATCCGAGTAGTTTTGGCCGGACGAAGTATCTACCCAGCCAGTTTGTGATAAGTTGATAGGCACCGACACATACGATGACGGAGGTGGGCCCGTCGACATTGTTGTGACCTGAATGACCAATGGGTCTTGGGCTAAAGGTGGCTAGCGTGAGGATGGCGGTCGCTTTGTCTGGGAATGTCTGGCAGCTTGAAATTACGAAAATACCGCTCGAGGCAGTGCGCGTATAGGCTCACGCACAATGAAAGTAGGGCAAGGAATGGATCGGCTTACAAATCACGAGATATTCTCAGCAGGGTTGGCATGCATGTGTCTAATACCGTGCATAAACCTTGCTTTGACATTATGACATCGTTCGACCCGGATCATGAAGGCACGAAGCAGATCATCATGCTGGTGTCGGTAGAGAGTAGTTCATACTACATAGAAAGGTGATATTTAACAGAGAAAAGAATGCACGCCATGTCAACATTAATCCTTCCAGATCCAGTCTCCCTCAGCGCCAGGGGTTTTCGTAACCAATTGTGATGGAACGGCGGGAGCTGGTGTGTAGGACCAGCTGGGATCTCCAGGGTTTTTGGATCTTGTAGATGCATCACATCCTTTGATGTACATAAGGTTGAGCGGCCAATCAGCCCCATATCCTCCATCCTCACGAGATCCACCCCAATTCGTAAGGTTCGCATTTGTGTAAGCTTCGATATGTCGGTTGATGTATTCGGCCGTGGGCATATCCTCGGGGTCGCAGGTAGTATCCGCTTCCTCGTCATCAGGGTCCTGGTAGACACGCACCCAGTCCACAGCCATTTCGTAGGGGAAGTGGTGGGTAAGGACGTCCCAATTTATATCGCCAAAGTTCTTCGAGATACCCAGGTTCATCAGAATATACATAGGTTCCTTGGGGAATTGACGTTGTCCAACCTGGGATATGGGATCGGGCCCAAGGGCTGTGCCGTACAGCTCCCATGCTGGTTTGCCGGCGCTAGTCCACGCGACATAGCCATCAGGTCCGCCTTTGTACTCGGCAGAATAGGTAGCAAAGTTTTTCTTTTTGCGATTGGCAGTGTCGGTGTCATTTGCAACATATTGCACGGCATGTTGACTGGCCAAATTGATACCACTCAAAGATTGTTGCGTGATCTCACCATTGTATATATTAATATGGCTCAAGTTTTCATCCCAATCATAAAAGTTGTACGCTTTGGATTGATTCGCATGCGTTATATTGTACTGCCAATTGTAAGGAGCGATTTGAAATGACTGGGATACTTGAAGCATCTGATCGTTTTCGATTTCAGCAACTTGGGCTTCAAAAACGTCAATTTCAGGAGCTGCACGGCCAACGAATTGCTGAGTTTTATCGTCCCACGGTCCCGGGTGATCTTCACCCTCACAGGTACAACGTGAAAGTTTCTGACCTGGTAAAAATGATATGGAGCGAGTTTCATGTTGTTTGTTGAACATGGTCGCACCACCTAGTGTAGTGGCTTGAGGGGGAAGGCCGTCAGGATGATCATCATTGTATTGCGTTTGGTTCATAAATGTGCCAAGGTCGCACTGGTCATAAGAATACGGCCATGTTCCCTGTAAAGAGGCACCATAGCCAGCGCGTCCCAGATTTCCCATCATCCAAATAGCAGGCCATAGACCAGCAACATCCGCAAAACCTGGTAATTGAACCGACGCAATCAAGATACCATTGCGGAAGCAAAATTTGTTCCAAGACTGAATCATAGCACCGCGGAAATTCAAGTTGTGTTCTGGGTGTTTATCCAGGCGCAGCCGAAGTGACCCATCACGAGTATAAGCAGCTGCGGGATCATACCACTCCAAGTTATTGGTTCCCCAATAGTGCAAGTCGACCGCCTCCCAAAAAGGATCCTCACCAGGGTAGAAGCTACGTCCTGGAGTATTGAATTCATCCGAGAACACAAGTTTAAACTTTTTGCCGCTGTTCTTCGAAAACGTACTCTTCAATTCGTACTCCGACGGAGGGGTATCGGGATCAATGAACATCCGCTTTTGATTATCGAATTGACTGGTATGATTCACCCGAGCGACTGGAAACCCAGACGGGTAATTGGAATTCAGAGGCATAATTCGGTGGAGTATGGCATCACGGTCGTTCGCCTGCTTGTCGGTAGTGTATTGATGAAGGATAGGATAGCCAGCGAAGAGCATAAGAATAGCAAGTATCAAAAGAATAATGGTGCCAACATTGAACAGAGCACGCCAGGGCTTGTGTGACCTATGCGTCATATCCAAGCTGGGGTCGTGTAAATGGTCGTCCGCCTCCTTGAAATCTACCATGGTCATCCACGGGTACGGATTCTCACGAGTGAGATCTGAATCATCACTCGTGTCGTCGCGATATACATTTCTTTCATACAAGGATTGGTTGCTAAAGGTATCAGGCATACGCAAGCTGTTCTGCGACTCTTTCGAAGACAAAAGTGGATAGCTTGGGGCGTGGTCAATTCCTTCGAACGTAGGTTGATGTTCTGCCGTCATCACATATTCGTTGTTCCTAATGACCATGGGTCTAGCCATGCTAGTTTCGGTGACATCTGCGTCATTGAACGGTGCATTGGCGATAAGACCAGGCAAAAGCGTCCGATCAGAATCGAGTGTAGGGAAGGTGGCATGACGAGGCTCGCCTTCCACAGTCACCTTGTAAGGCGATATAGGTGAGTCCATGTAGTCTGATGGAGGACTTGACCCACTCTAGAGTGCGAGACGACAATGAGGGTCGAATTGTCCAATCTCCATTAAATCATACACTTGTCAGGGTGATCACATCCATTGTATGGCTTAGTACACCACCTTGCAGAGCGATCGGCTTCCTTCCCAACCAAAGACTGAGGATGCTCCAATGACTACATGCATTGCTTCCGCGGCGTGTCTGCTGACTAATACCAAAATATTTGACTTATGATCGAGCCGACTTTCTTCGTGGTGGTCTCCCACTGGCCGGCGCACCTGCATTTTTGCGCTTCGAGGGTGCTGCTTCCTGGCGCGGTTGAATGCTGGGGGGCTGTCAGTACAGGAGAGGCCCAAACGTACGTGAAGAAGCCATCCAGACGGCCTTGCTGTTTCTGGCCAACAGCCTTGGACAATTTATCACAGCCACGGCGCACTCGGTCCTCACTACTGTTAGCGATATAGACTGCTCACCTAAATCCTTTGTCAGAACAAAGAAACTGGACGAGCTCGTCCGTCTTCGGATGCTCCCACTTGAGCTGGCGTAAGCAGCGTAGTTAGGATACGTACCTGTACGGTGGTACCGTCCTGGACTTGAGGGGTTTGGAAGAGTTCGCGGGCCTCTTGGTAGGGCCAGAATTCCGGCACTTGAATCCCGCCCCGCTTTTTCGGTGCCCCTGTGCCCGACTCGCCAGCTTGCGAATCAGCTTCATGGTCGTCCTCTTTTTTCGTGCGTTCGTCCGACTGCAGCACTTCAAGGACCTGATCTAGGGTCTTGTGCTCACGAATGAGTTTGAGTGCCTTCTTGGGGCCGATGCCCTTGATGGGATCCAGGTAGTCGCAGCCGAGCAGCATGCAAAGGTCAATAAACTGCGGCATAGGCATGTCCAACCCCTCCAGGGCCTTGGTTAGATTGATTTCTGTCACAGGGAGCTTCTTTTGTTCACTGGCTGTGAGGTTCTTGAGCAGGATAGGGGCACCAAACGTTAACGTATCCATATCTTCGGAGCCTGCCGCGTATACCTAACAGTGAGCATATCGAACGTACTTTTCCAGCTCGTGCAAGCTCAGCACATTGCGCTTCCGCTTCGCAAGGAGCCTCTCATTAGTTTCCACGAACGTACCACGATCCATGGGATTCCCATGAGGGTCAGTAGGCGCTGGACCTCGGCATTATGTTCGCGGGTCGGCCGCACCTGGCGTCGAGCCAGCTGGTCGAGCTTTTCTGCATCGGCTATGGTCAGCAGCGACCAAACGCACCAATATCTTTCTGTTCCTCTTCTTGTTCACGGGCCTCTTCTCGCCGACCAAAACGCTTGACGAGCTGCGTATTAGTGGAGAGTACGTGCCACTTCTTTTTTCAGGTCAGGTGGCTTTCCATCGAACACATAGACAGGCTTGATACCGTAATCAATCATTCTCAGTGTGCGGTAAAAGAATCCCAATAGATGGCTCGTGACTTCGCCGGACTCGGACATCATCTGTTGCCCATCAGCTTGGCGCACGGCAATGAGAAATTGGTACAAGCTCATGGAAGCGTCGATGGCCACCTTACGACCGAATAGTGTTTTGATATCTAGATTATTGATGCAAGAAGGTGCCTCATCAGATAAAAGTGACGTGAGGCCTCCGATGAGTGATGCAGAGGCGTACCTTTGATTCCCATGGTGCCTTGGCAGAACGCAACGCGTGCTGCGCGCGAGAGCGTGTAAAGTGGAGGCTACACGTGCCATCTGGGGGAGATGTGCGCGTCCTCGCTGTTCGGCCACACGGCGTGCCAGGACGGCACGGTGGAATGGACGAGGACGGTGCCGACGAAAGCTTTGACGATCCCTGGTGGGACGAGCTGGCTATTGATAATGAGACCGAGTCGCAGCTCCAGGTTGCCGAGCAGACAGGCCAGCGAACGCCGGCTGCTACGCCGCAAGACGTACCGCCCCACGCGCTCCACGCGCAGATCGAGGAGGTACGAGGTCGGTGCATTGACAGCAGCTGCGCGCACTACAAAAACAACAGGAGGAACTGATTGCTTCGCTTACGAAAAAGAATCAGCAGCAGCATGGCGAAATTGCCGTTGTGCGAGCGAATTGGAACCGTGTGCAGCAACAGAACCTGGCGCTGCAGCACCGTCAGAGTGACCTCGAGAAAGAGTATCGTGCGAATCTCGAGTCGGTGCAGCTAGAAAACCGGAGACAGATGGAGCGGCTAGAGACGGCTGCGGCCTTTCGTGTATGTGCGTTTTCTAACGGCAGCGCATTGAACAAGATACCCACCGTGCCGCCTGGCCCTCGACTGTGCGGCGGCGAGCGCCCGTCATGCTCGATCACATCAAAAAGACGCCTGATACAGATGCACTCGCTTCGCCTGCCGCGCGTGCATCCCTGCGTGCACCGACGCAGGGCTCGCCGCTGGCGCTACAGCGCGGCAAGCGCCCCCGCTTGGCGCGGGACGAGAATGTGCTTCCCGCATTGCGATCTGCGACCAAGCGCGAGTTCCCTCACTTTGACAACTCGTTCCTCCCGCCATCACCATCGCCCGGGACGGGACCGTCTGCGCCTGCCGGCCCGCCGTCGCCCTTGCGTCCGCGGCGTCGATCGTCTGATGCATCTCTATCGACGCCTTCTCCTGAGCCCATGCCACCGGCCGTATCCGAGAAGGCGGTGGATCCATGTACGTATGTGCTGGTGAGCGTCTTTGCACGACAGGCGCGTTGGTTCACGCATGTTCTGTGTCATCCATGCCAGGCGCACGAGAGCAGTGACCTGGGGACGCCGCCTGCATCGGTGCTGCTACACATGCTCGTGCTTCTGCTCCCTGAGCATGTGCCTGCCTCGCTCCATGAGCAGTGGCGGCACGCAACAGAGCAGCTGTGGCAGTGTGTTTTGCGTGGCACATCGTACGCGGCGTTCCAATCAGAGTGTGGCGGTATGGCTCAGCTCATGTTGGGCACGATGCCGGACCTAAGCATGGATCCCTCGCGTGCTCAGCTAAACAGTGCTGTGAGCCGCGTCTGGGCGGCGCAGGCGGACCGGCTCTATGGCACCGTGGCCGGCGCCATCCGGACCATGTTGGACATTCTCTTGTCGGCTGCGTGGCCCTCGTGCCTCTGTGAGCTGCTGGGGTGGGTAGCCGCTCTGAGCGTAGCGCACCCTGACTTTGTGCCGTACCACCTAAAGAGCCTGCGCCTGCTGTGCTGGGACGAGGGACCCGGTGCCCCGACTCGTGCAGGCTCCCAGACGCCGTCGTCGTCGCAAGCGTCACCATCCACCTCTCGAGCGTCTATGCACAAATCGCTGGTGCCCATGCTCGCTGAGTGTGTGCGCCTCACCGCGTGCGCAGCGCCAGCTGCCCAGTCACGTCTGTCTGAGGCCGAGCAGCACGCGCTGCGCCTGAGTGCGGTGCGTGTGTGCCACATGGTCGCGTGGACACAGGCGCCGTATGGACTGCAGGAGTATGTATGAGACACTTACGCAGCTTGCAACCGTTCCTGAAAACGCCTGGTGTGCTCTTGCTCCTCCTGAGCAAGCCAGGTCCCAGTGCCGAGGTGCTCGTGGAGACGGTCCGCCTCCTCACGCTCATCGCCGGGGACCCCCTAGCGCTGCACCTGTGCCTTTCGTCGCAGTGGGAGCCGGCGTGGCAGCAGAACATCAACCCACGCCTCTCCCAAGCGCGCTTCCCACTGATTGATGTGCTCGCGAAGCACCTGGTCGACCGGCGCAACGATACCCCCCCACTCGAGAGCCACCAGGTGCACTCGACGATCCTCACGTTTCTCATTTATGCGATGCGCTGGGCCGATGCGTCCGTGGTGCTGGCTGACTCGCCGACATTGCTGCCTGCGCTGATCCAGGTGCTTAGCTGGGACGTGCAGATCCTGTGGAATAGCGAGCCGGCTGTGCCCTCGCCCGGCCTCCAGGCCGCCGAGCGGTACGTGTGTGTGACTGACGCAGTGCGCTGGAGCGTGTGTGCCAAAGCACGCAGTGTCTGCATGGCCTCTTTCTGCCGGAAGGCCAGCCGCCGCGTCCCCTCGCCGAAAGGCTGCTGGCTCCCCAGGTGCAGAGCGTGCTGCACGGCGTGCGCCATGCGTTTGTGGTGGCCATCGCCCGCATCGCCTTTGCGAGTGAGCCCGACTGGCTCGTGCTCCCTGGGCTGACCGAGCCGGCGGCCGTGGAGCGGCGACACCGCATGCGCACGCAGCTAGAGAGCGCTTCAGGTACGCACGCCTACTGACCGCAGCGCTGGCCAGCGAACTGATCGACGTCGTTCTTGCGCCCAGTGAGACAGATGAGATCTATGAGCTGCTCGCAGACGAGGGCGACTAACTACAGTGTAGGGTATACGTTGTCCAGCGCGCGGTGCGACCAGGCACGCTGGTGCTCGCCTGGCGCAAAGGCACCGGCCGTCTGGGCCCCGTCGCCGGACGAGCGCAGTACATACTTGTAGATGACAAGGCCCTCGAGGCCGACGGGACCTCGGGCGTGTGTGCGACCCGTGCTGATACCGACTTCCGTACCGTACCCAAAGCGGAAGCCATCCGCAAAGCGCGACGACGCATTCACAAACACGCTCGACGACGAGATCGAGCGAGTGAAGATGTCCGCCGCACTCGTACCCGGTGTCGCGGCGCCCTCATGGAGGGGCTTGCACAAAATCACGTCCGTGTGCCCCGAGCCGTGCTGCTGAATGTGCTGCACGGCCTCGTCGACGCTGCCGACAATGCGCACCGCGAGGTCCAGGTCCAGAAACTCGGTGTCAAAGTCTTCGGGCGTCGCAGCACAAACGAGTGAGCGCTCCGCGTCGCTCAGCGCGCCGTCCAGACAGGCGCGCGACTCGTCGTCACAGTGTAGACGCACGCCCGCAGCGAGCAGGGCATGCGCTAGCGTGCACCACAGGCCCGATGTGCAGTGGTGTCGATGCACGAGGAGCGTCTCGATGGCATTGCACGCGCTCGGGTAGTCGAGCTTGGCGTCCAGCACTGTTTCGACCGCCAGGCGCTCCGGCGCGTCCTCGTGCACGTACGCAGCACACAGGCCGTCAGCATGGCCCATGACGGGCATGCGCGCCTCCTGCCGGATCGACTTGACGAGCGCATTCGAGCCGCGCGGAATAACCATGTCAATGTAGCGCTCCTCGTGCAGGAGCGCCTGGATCTCGTCGCGCGACTGCACAGATTGGACCAGGTAGCGGGGCAGCTCACTTTGCTCCAGTGCCGTAGAAATACAGCGCGAAAGCACGGCCGCCGAGTGCTTCGACTCCTTGCCGCCTTTGAGAATGGCCGCGTTGCCTGACTTGATCGCAAGGCTCGCAATGTTCACAATGACCTCGGGGCGCGCCTCAAAGATGCACAGAAGCACACCGATCGGGCAAGTCACACGGTACAGGTCCAGCGGGCCCGTCGCCGCACGCGCGCCGGTGGCCGGCTCGCCGTCTGCGAGGCGTGTGGCGCGCGTGCACACATCCAACGGCGATGGTAGGCGTGCCACGTCCGACACGCCCTGCAGCATCGACTCCCACTTTCCGGGCTTGCTGAACAGGTCCAGGCGCGACACGAGCTGCTTCGAGAGCTTGCCGACTGCCACGAGCTCGTTGGCCTCGGCCACGTCGCGCTGGTTCGCAGCTTGGATCTCGTCGCGCGCTTGTTCCAGCGCTGCGCGAATGCACTCGAGCGCCTTGACCCGCGCCGCATCCGCCTGCTCGCTGCCCCTCATCGAGAGAAGCGTCTGCGTCTCATCAAAGGCCTCGCGAGCCTGCCTCGCCACGTCCGTCGCGCTCATAGTCCTAGTCACAAGAAGATTGGAGGCACGTGAACAATCGGGCCTCTGTGGACGCGCTGCGTTGGCATTTGCTTCCACCGTCGTAGGCATGAGCAAGGGTGGAAAACGGTCCTCGAAGAAAAGTGCTGCCTCCAAGCGCACTGCTGCGTCAAAGAAGATGGCGCAGACATCTGTACGCCCACAGCCGTCGCAGGGACGCGCGAATTTGGAGCTGTTCGGGACCAGCCTTGCTGTGCTGATCCTCGCGCTTCTGCTAGGTGGCCTTGTCGTGAGTGACCCCACGCGGGGCACTGCGACGCACGCATGGGAGCACGCGCGTACGGTTCTGGCAGGCTGGCATGCCCCCATCCCAGTGTCCGCGCAGACGTGGAAGGCCTGGATGCACACGATGCATCGCTTCACGTCGGCATGTTTCTTCTTGCCGGGTGCACGCGACGCCACGGTCGCAGGCGCGCTGTGGCAGTCCTTCTCGGCGCTGTGGTCGTATGAGCTAGACAAGTATGAGCGCAGCCCGTACGATGTCTGCTTCGCCGTGACGTGGGGCCTGGTGCTGCTCGTCGTGCGTACTGTGCTGATGCGTGTGCTGCTGCTGCCGCTCGCACAGGTCCTTGTCCGACGCCCTAATGGCGCGCCGCGTGATGTGAAGAGCGTTGAACGCTTCCGCCGCAAGGTGCATCGGTTCGCCGAGCAGGGCTGGATCCTGATTCTGTACGCCATGTCGCTCGTTCTCGTTGTGGCCGTCGCGCGCCGGCAGCCCTTCTGGCTGTGGAAGCCGGAACAGCTGTGGCTTCAGTACCCACGCACAACGATGGATGCGCTCACCAAGGCCGTGTACCTGTGGGAGGCGTCAAATTACATCCACCAGGTCTTTGTGATCAACCTCGAGGAACGCCGCTCGGACTTTTGGCAGATGCTGACGCACCATATTGTCACGCTCTTCCTCATTGGTGGCTCGTACATGTGCTGCTTCCACCCCGTTGGCATCGTTGTACTCCTACTCATGGACCCCGCCGATGTGTGTCTGAGCACGGCCAAGCTGCTTAAGTACATGGGCTGGCAGACTCTGTGTGATATCATGTTTGGCATCTTTATGATTGTCTGGGTCATTACGCGCCACATTGCGTATCTATTCGTGTGGTGGACATGCTATAAGGATGCACCTGCGCTCATCCGCTTCTCGGACCGGCTCGACGTAGTATCGGGCCACGCGTTGACGCCCATGAGCTACATCGTGTTCCTGGTGCTCCTTGCGATCCTTCAGGCCATTTTGCTCGTTTGGTTTGGCATGATCGTTAATGTGGCTGTGCGTGTCCTCACGCAAAAAGGGGCCATCGATTCGCGCAGCGACGACTCGGACGAGTAATTCATACATTGTATTCTATAGCTGCCAAACCTATCCAAAATCGTTAGTACATACAATCCCGGCATGCCGTCGATGCCTTAAAATCAGTCGTCCATAAAGCTCCACTTGACTTGCTTGAGACGTCCCTTGTCCATAGACGCCAGCTTTTTAAAGGCTGCAGGCGAAAAGTCGAGGTCGCTGAACTGGCAGCCCGTGCAGCGATCGACCACCGTTACCACCACCGACTTGCCTTCGTACGAAGCCTTGATCCGACGACCACAGTACGGGCTCGTGTTAGGGTTGTCAGAATTGGCCTTTTTGTCGTACATCGAGTGGGAGATGGCGACAATCATGTCAGAGCCACTGTTCGTCTTGCCGCACGAGCCCAGGCCAGGCTCATAGTAGGTGCCGTCGCCGCTGTGGTCGTGCCAGAGCGGGAATGGCCACCACCACTTGGACGATGCAGAGTGGGGAGCATCATCCTTCGACGTCGGTGTAGCAGTGGATGTGGCGTTAGAGCTCGAGCTCGTTGCGCTGGGACTAGACCCCTGCGTCTGGGTGCGTTCATTGCGTGCCACGCGCTTCATGCCCTTGTGGGCGTTCATGTGGTGCGGGCCACCGCCCATCGTGGCAGTGGCCAGCAAAAGGACCGTGAGCGCAAGGAAGAGGAGGAAGGTTCGTGAGTACATGGATTCCAAAAGGAGCGAGAAAGAAAAAAAAGTAGTTACCCCGCTTTATAGCATATCTGCTTGCGAACATAGCCTCACAAAAAGTTCCTCCACCTTAGGCCCATGCGAGGGGTAAATGAAGAGAGCTAGGACCCCTGAGTACCCCCTACATATAACCACGTGGCATGGACCCTGACTGCCAAGCCTGCGATGGATTGACCGGCAATTCATATCTACAAATCAAAACTAACAAAAGGGAGTGAAAGGTACTCGCAACGAAGCGAGATGGCCCAGACCGCTCCAAAACAAGAAGTGAAAGGGACATGGTCAGTCACTTAGTTAAAGGACCAACGGACGTTCTGGATTGAGCTCTTGGGCGAGCGGCCCAGACGCTGCATGACCTTCTTGGACAAGCCAATATCGCCGCAGTCCTGGCAAATACCACCGTACTTGGCCTTGACCGTCTTGCCACGGTACTCGATATCCATGGACTTGCCACAGAGTGCAGCCAGCGGGTCCTCGCCACCCAGCGTAGGGCCGGAACCAGAGCCGCTGCCGCCGTCGCTGCCACTGTCAGGGCCTGAACTTCCCGAGTCACCACCATGGCTAGGGTCCAAGCCGCCACCAGAACTGCTGTCGGGACTCTGACCGCTCCCAATGCCGCTGCCGCCAGAGCCATCGGGGCTCTGACCGCTGCCAATGCCGCTTCCAGAGCTGCCACTGCCAGCATCAGGGCTTTGGCCACTTCCACCACCAGAACCCGAGCTAGGATCGGTGCCACCCTCAGTTCCATCCTTGCGAGTGGTCTTCCAGTGCTTCTTTGCATGCGACTTTCGCAGACGACGAGCAGCGCTCTTGGACGTCTTTTGAGGCAGGAACACGACCATTTGGTTTTGTCCATCGCCACCGTTGCCCTCTAGCCACGAACACAGTTCACCGAGGATGCTGTCGAAATCGCCGCCGTTAGGGTCACCCAGGCCTTCGCCTTGACCGCAACCGCCCATGCTTCCGTCATCAGGCGAACCACTGGCACTGCCATCACTGCCGTCATCAGGCGAGCCACCGGCACCGCCATCGCTGCCACCGCCAGGGCCCAAGTCGGAGCCCGAGCCGCCACCTCCGGTAGGGTCCGAACCGCCTCCTTCAGAAGGGTCTGAGCCCGATCCACTACCATCCGGACTCGAGCCCGAGTCGCCGCCCTCAGAACCAGAGCCCGAGCTCGAGCTCGGTTGAGCCTGGGGAGTCCAAGTCGGGATGTTGCTCATAAAGAGGCCGGTCGAGCTGGGACCATCGCCCGAGGAACCGGTAGACGTTGTCGAGTTGGACGAGCTGGACGGTCCACTCTTATCAGATGTCGACGTGTCGCTCGATTGCGAGCTGGAGCTCGAGACGCCGCTGCCGCGCTTCTTGTACATGAAGCCCTGGGGGGCAGCGTGAGCCCGAGCCAGCGGGCTGCGAACGTCGAGGCTAGCTTGGCCCACCCAGTTGCGTGCATGGAACAGAGAGCGCTTGTTCGAGCTAGTGCCAGGCTCGCCCATATCAGCTAGGACCTGTCCGAGCGAGAGGGCACTGACGATGGAGGCAAGGAGGATCTTGGAGGCAAACATGATCAACACCGGAGCGCAGTGTAGGGGACTGCCTCCCCGAGTCGCCCTATTTATGTTCGGTGGCCTCTGGGCCGCAGCGCATGGATGCAGATGAGGCGCAGTTGACAGTGTTTCTCGTAGGTCCGCACAAGGTGGTCTGAGCGTGAGGCATGACCAAAAAGTCGCCGCTGACTAAGTTCTGGTGCGTTGGCGGCGCCGCATCTCTCCGCGTGCGTGGAAGGACGTGGCGTGAGAAGGCATGTGGACGACTGTGGCACAGTCGCGAGTGGGGCGCACAGCCTCTGCGCTCTGGCGGTACAAGGGCCCGATCGTTGTTAGTCTTACGGCGACGGCGCTTGTGACACAGTCTGTGATCAGAGCGCGACAGCAGCGAGCGCAGGAGCACATTGCGCCGGGGACGTACCTTACGTGGCGCTTGTACGATGGCGCCGTCGTGGAGACCAAGCAGCCCGAGTCGCTGCAGAGTCTCTTAGCACAGGCGTCGTCAAAAGAGGCGCCGCCCGTACTCGAGCTGCGCGAGGCGATCCGCGCGATCCACACGGCCAAGCAGGACCCGCGGATCCGCGGCATCGTAGCGAATCTGAGCGGAATCAATCTGCCTGCCATGATTCCCCGCACGCCGCTGACTCTTGCACAGGTCGAGGAGCTGATGCATGCGCTGAAAGAGTTCCAGGTGGCCAAGAAGGCGCAGTTCAAGGACGATGCGCCGGCGACGGTGGCGTGGACCGACACATTCGACCGGCAGACGTCGTACCTTCTAGCAAGCACATTTGAGCGCGTGTACATGCAGCCGACCGGCATGGTCCCCCTCGTCGGTATGGAGGCGCATGTGCCGTTTGTGCGCCGGCTGCTCGCGTGGCTGGGCGTGCGCGTACACAGCGAGACGCGCAAGGAGCTCAAGTCGATGACGAGCACATTTGTGCACGACGAGCTACCTCCTGCGCAGCTCGCAAACTACGCCGAATTGCTAGGCGACATGCAGCGCCACTTTGCGCGGTACTTGGGCCAGAACCGCTACAAGCGCGATGGCCTCGAGGCTGCGACGGACAGGGCGGCCGCGCTGATGCACGACGGCCCGTACTCGGCGCGCGAGGCGCTTGATGCGGGCCTCATTGATGGCACACTGCACTACCATGAGCACAAGAGCCGTCTCGAGGGGCCACGCAAGCCGCTCGCGCAGTACGCCAAGATTACCAGCAGGGCGGCCCAGCGCGAGCCCCTCTCGCCGAGGGTCGCGCTCGTGTACTTGAACGGGGCAATTGACCGCACCAAGCGCCCGCAGTCCGCGAGCGACGCCATGCGCGGCCTGCACGAGGCAGCAGAGCAGAGCGATATTGACGCCATTGTACTGCGCATCAACTCGGGCGGCGGCGACGTGGTGACTAGCGAGACGCTGTGGGGCGTGCTACAAGACATCCGCGCAAGGACGCGACGCCCCGTGGTTGTCTCGTTCGGCTCTATCGGCGCGAGCGGTGCATACTACACGGCGGTGGCCGCCGACGCGATCTTTGCGAACCAGAGCACACTGACGGGCAGCATTGGCGTGGCGCTCATGCGTCCGACGGTGACGCAGGGCCTGCTCGACAAGCTGCATGTGAATGTGCAGAGCCTGTTTACCGGCTCCGCGGCGCTGAGCTCGCTGCATGAGCTGGACGCGCAGCAGCTGAAGCGCGTCCAAAGGCATGTCGACCAGACGTACGAGGACTTTCTGCACAAGGTACAACAGGGCCGCGGCATCTCCCGCGCTGTACTCGACCGTCTCGCCGGCGGCCGCGTCATGACAGGCATGCGCGCGTGGATGGAGTGCCTGCCAGAGCAGAGCCGCGCCAAGCTGCCGCGCGACCACGCGCGTGCGTACGAGACGAGCACGCTGGCGGATGCGAGCGGTGTGCCCAGCGTTGCCGTGGCGCCGCGCCCCGGCACCGAGCCACGCGAGGATACGCGCGATGGCCATGGCCGCGGCCTCATCGACCAGCTGGGCGGCCTGCATGATGCGGCGCGCTACGCAGCCGCGCTTGCCGAGGCACGCAAGGAGCCCGAGCAGGCAACAGGCACACGCACGATGCATGAGCCGACGCTTGTGCGCTTCCCTGCGGAGCCGCCGCTCTGGAAGCGGCTGCAGGCCCTGCTCACGGACTCGGCGCCTAGTGGCCCGAGCGGCCCTGGCGCCTCGGCGCCGTGGGCGCTGTGGATGCAGTGGGCGCACGCTGCGTACGACGAGTGGCTCGCCACGTCCCTGCGTGTGCGTGCCGAGACCGAGGCGTCTATCTCTATGTAGTCGGTAGGAACTCGATCGGCACGTCGATCGGCGCCTGCAGCGCAGGCTCCGCGCCACCACGCCCTTGGTACTCGGCGGGATCGTGCTCTGCGGCGCGCGCCATGGCCGCGGCCAGTGCGGTGCCACGGAGCTCGGGGCCCACAATGCGCCAGAACGCATGCTCCGCTGCCTCGACGCTCGTGTCGAGCGTCTCGCCGAGGTTTGGCACGGCCTGCGTATGCACTGGCTCTTCGTCCACACAGAGCGAGGTGCGCGGCCCCTCCTCGCGGGGGAGGGGCGCTAGGGTATCGATGAAAGCCGCAGACGACGCATCGTGCGCGGCCGGCCGCGCATGCGATGCATACAGCTCCACGAGCCACGGCTCGGACGAGGCGAGCAGCGCACGGAGTTGCGTGACGGCTGATGCGAGGCAGGTGCGTGCGCTGATGCCGGGGCCCGTATGCGACATGACGTAGTACACATACTGCCCTTTGGGGCACGCAAATGTGCCTTCGCCCTGCGCGAGGATCATGGCGGCATGGGGCTGAGAGGGCCCACCCGGCGGCACGACCAGCAGCGCCGTCTCGGGCGGGAGCTCGCCATCATCCAGCGGCATGTGCGTAGCCCAGTCGATCGGCGCATCGGTGATGAGCAGCGCCATGTGCTCGAAGCCCGGCGCGGGCGGTGCGTCTGGCACGAGCGACGGCACGAGTGTGCGCGGCGCAGCGACCTGCGCGGCGGTGAAGGCGGCGTCGATGCCGTCCAGGCGCACGTTCCAAGCGGCACCATCGCGCTCCAGCACCGAGACCGCGTGCCCAAGGACAAATACGCCGCCGTGCACGGCGGACGCGCGGCAGAACCCCTGGGCGAGCTCGCCGGCGCCGCCATACTGCCCGACGAGGAAGGGCGATGGGCCGTACCGCCCGTAGCCCCGCATAGTTCGGCGCGTGCGCTCCATCGCCGTGGACGCGGGCTCACTCTCGTCCCAGCACAGCGCGACGCCATGCACAATCGACGGTAGAAGTTGCGCGTCGAGCTGCAGCTCGTCGCGCAGCACATCAGACATGGGCTTCGGCACGTCGCGGTATGCGCCGGGCGCCGTTGCCGCCTGGAGGAAGCGCATGAGGCGCCGCTTATCTGCAAGCGAGATGCGGCTATCGCGGAAAATGTCCGACTTGCTGCTGGGCACGCGCGCGAGCTGCCCACCGGCAGCGACGCCGACGCGGCCCAGGAGCCGGAACGTCGCGTACGACGCCACATTCGAGCCGACAAGCGCCTCCATCATGGGACCGTACGCCGGCAAGAGCGCCGGCCGCAGCGCGAGCGAGTAGTGCCGGTCCAGCGCGCGCTGCGCCTCGCTCAGCGGGCCGCGGGGATAGCGCAGGTCCGCGTGCGCATCGCGCGCCCAGTCGGCGAGCTCCGAGAGAGTAAGGCTCGCCCACTCGCTCCCGTAGTACGCGTGGGGGTCCACATGCAGCACGCGCTTGCCCGCGCGACTGAGCGCCGCGCTCAGCACGGCCTCTGTGAGGCCGGTGCCGAGCACGAGCACGTCATAGTGGTCGTCCATGGTGGAGGACGCGTCATCACGTGGAGGGCGATCGCTCTTCCCTTGAATGCGCACGGTGCGTGGGTGGGTCCAGCTCTGGCGTGCAACGACCCCGTATCGACTTGTGCAGCGTGTATCTAGGATGAGTACGATCGCAGAGAAGCCTGCGTTCCCGATCGCGGGACTGCTGCCGAAGCAGGCGACCAAGGCGGACGCGTTCGTCGCCAAGTTCCCGCAGTACGACGGGCGCGGCGTGCGTGTGGC
Organism: Malassezia caprae; assembly: GCA_029542885.1. Lineage (NCBI taxonomy): Eukaryota > Fungi > Basidiomycota > Malasseziomycetes > Malasseziales > Malasseziaceae > Malassezia > Malassezia caprae. The sequence goes on from CP119910.1 coordinate 774,267, forward strand.
CGTGCTGGACACGGGCGTCGATCCCGCGGCGCTCGGCCTCGACGGCCCGAACAAACTCGTGGACGTGATCGACTGCACGGGCGCCGGCGATGTGCCGCTTACCGCCGTCGAGGCGACCGAGGCGGACGGTGGCAAGGCGCTCGCGGTCACGTCGCCGCACACGGGGCGCCAGCTGCTGCTCTCGCCCAGCTGGCCGAACCCCAGTGGCGTGTGGAAGGTGGGAATGAAGCGCGCGTACGACCTGTGGCCCAAAGAGCTCGTTGAGCGCCGCACGAGTGAGCGCCGCCGCGCGTTCGACGTGAGCCATGCACAGGCGCTGCAGCAGGCGCTGCAGCGCCTCGCGGCCGAGGAGCAGGCACCGTCCGACGACAAGGACGCCAGTGCGCAGCGCCGCGAGGAGCTCGAGGCGCGTGTCGCCGTGCTCAAGGACATGCACAAGGCATGGTGCGACCCGGGCCCCATCCTCGAGGCGGTCGTCTTCCACGACGGCACGCACTGGCGCGCCGTTGTTGGCGGCGCGGAGGGCGACGTCGCGGACGCAGCGCTGGGCGAGCCGGCGGCGGTGCGCGCCGCGGCACTCGATCTGCGTGCGCGGCCGCCGCTGACCGACTTTCGCATCGAGCGCCAGTGGGCGCGCTTTGGCGAGCGCGACCTGCTGAGCTACACGGTCAACATCCTGAACGATGGTGCGCTGCTCTCGATCGTCACCGTGTCGGGCACGCACGGCACGCACGTGGCGGGCATCATCGGCGCACGCACCGACGAGGCGGCGACGAACGGCGTGGCGCCCGGCGCGGAGATTGTCAGCCTGCGCATCGGCGACGCGCGCCTCGGCAGCATGGAGCAGGGCCAGGCGCTCCTGCGCGCGGCGCAGGCCCTGATCGATACGCGCTGCGACGTGGCCAACATGTCGTATGGCGAGGACGGCGCCTTCTTCTGTGAGGACAAGGGCGCATTTGCCCACGCGCTGCAGCGCGTCATCCGCGAGCACGGCGTGTGCTTCGTGAGCTCAGCCGGCAACAATGGCCCTGCGCTCACGACCGTCGGGCAGCCGGGCGGCACCACGTCCGGCGTGCTGAGTGTCGGTGCCTATGTGAGCGAGGGCGCGATGCAGCAGGCCGAGTACGCGCTCGTCGAGGCGGGCGTCCCGTCGAGCGTCACAACATGGTGCAGCCGCGGCCCGACGGCCGACGGCGCGGCCGGCGTGTCGATCTACGCGCCGGGCGCTGCGATCACGTCCATCTGCCAGTACGCGCTGCAGTCGAAGCAGCTGATGAACGGCACATCGATGAGCAGCCCGAACGCGGCAGGCGCCGTCGCGCTCCTCGTGAGCGCGTGCAAGGCCGAGGGCATCCCCGCGACGCCGTTCCGCGTGTTCCGCGCGATCGAGGCGACCGGCGCGGACGTCGGCGATCCCCTCGGCGTGCGCTTCCTAGACGTCGAGCAGGCGTGGGCGTACCTCGTCGCGCACCGCGACGACCCGTACGCGGACGCAGAGATGCAGGTACGTGTGACGCGCGCTGGCAAGCCGCTCGGCGCGTGCGACGCGCGCGGCGTGTACCTGCGCGGCGTCGAAGAGACGCACCGCACGTCGCAGTACCATGTCACCGTCCAGCCGCGCTTCCGCGACGGCGAGACGCAGCGCGCGTTCGCGCTCGAGATCCGCGCGGCGCTCCGCGCGAGTGCGCCGTGGGTCCAGGTGCCCGAGTTCCTCGCGCTCGGCAGCCAGGGGCGCACCTTCGAGATCCGCGTCGCAGCAGGCGAGCTGCCGCCTGGGCTGCACAGCGCACAGATTGTCGGCGTCGACACGGAGCGCCCCGGCACGGCCGTGTTCACGGTGCCGATCACCGTCGCCAAGCCGGTCGTCCCGACGAGCGCGACGCACACCTTTGCCCGCCGGCGCCTCGCCTCGGGCGAGATCCAGCGCACGTTTGTGCATGTGCCAAGCGGCGCCACGTCCGCCGAGGTGCGCGTGCGCAGCCGCGCACACGAGGCGCCCGGCACGAGCGTGCGGTTCTGGCTGCACCTGCTGCAGGTGCAGCCGCAGCGCCGCCTGAGCCAGGTCGAGCACCAGTATGTGCTCGCGCTCAACGAGGACGAGCCGGTGACGAAGCAGGTATCCGTGCAGCCGGGGCAGACGCTCGAGGTGTGTGCGGCGCAGTTCTGGTCGAACAAGGCGGGCTTTGAGCTCGACATGGAGCTCGAGTTCCATGGCCTGCAGGTGCCGCGCGTGGTCACTGCACACAGCAGCGCCGGCTGGCACCGCGTCGACGTGGCCAATGTGCTGCGCGTCGAGGAGTGCAAACCCAAGGCGACGCTCGAGACGCGCCGCACGTATGTGCGGCCGACGAAGCACACGGTGCGCCCGCGCCTCGAGGCGCGCGACCAGCAGCCGTCGGGGCACGCGCTGCTCGAGCTCGTGGCCGAGTACCCGGTCGTGGTGAAGGAGGCCACGTCGCTCACGTGGCGTGTGCCGCTCAGCGGCTACGTGTACGACGCGAGTGTGACGCTGCTTACGCAGCTGCTCGATAAGAGCCATGCGCAGGTGGCGTTCGGCGACGTGTACCCGAAGGCTGTGTCGCTGCGCCCCGGCGAGTATGTGCTGCGTATCCAGGCGCTGCACGAGTCGGCGGCGGTGCTCGAGCGCCTGCAAGACATGCCCGTGGCGCTCGATGAAAAGCTCAAGAAGGAGATCTCGCTCGACGTGTACGCGGACCATGTCGACCTGCTCGGCGCTGCGCCGCCCTGCAAGGAGGGCGTCAAGCTGCTCAAGGGCGAGCGCACCGTGGTCGTCCTCGACACGAGCCTGTCGGGTGAGTCGTGGCCCGCGGATGCGGCGCCGGGCGACGTGCTGCTCGGCACACTCGCATTCAGCGCGCACACCAAGGTGCCCCTCAACGTCGTCGTCGGCCCCGCACCCCCCAAGCCGGCCGAGGGAGGCGCCGCAGAGCCGACGCCGCTGCCGGCACAGCTTGCAGCGCTCGCGCCCAAGGTGCCAGACGCTGACAAGGACGCGTTCGTCGCGCGCCTCGTGAGCGAGTACCCCGACGACCTTGCGGTGCGCCTCGCCGCCCTGGACGCGGCCAAGGGCGACGCGAAGCGCACGCTCGAGGCCGCGCAGGGCGTGTGTGGCTGCGTGGACGAGACGGCCCTGCGCCAGTGGTTCGGCGCGCAGCGCCCGCCCGCGTCCGAGCAGACCGCCGACGAAAAGAAGCGCGCCAAGGAGATGAGTGCCCAGAAGAAAGCGCTCGCCAAGGCTCTCACGCGCCAGGCTCAGGCGCACGCCGAGCTCGGCGACCGCGCCGCGAGCGTCGAGGCCACGATGTATGCGCGCCAGTGGGTCGACAGCAGCGACACAGCCGCCAAGACCGCACTGACGAACCTGCTCATCGAGTGGCACCGCGATCACGAGCGGTTCGGCCAGGCTCTCCAGGCGGTGCGCCAGCAGCTCGAGCAGCTCGGCCATGGCACGCCCGAGACGCTCGCGGACCTGCACAAGGCGCAGGACCTCGAGACGGCGCTGCTCGCGCAGCTCGGCTGGGACGTGTGGCACCACTATGCGCAGCGCTGGACGTGGCTGCGTCGCCCCAAGGCGCCCGAGCCATTTTAGAGCTATGTGCTAGTCTCCTGTAGCGGCGCTGCATGCTCGCCACGCCCGGCGCCCCAGCGCTGGAGGAACAGGCGGCGACCGCCGCCAATCATGCACGTGTGTGTATGCAGGGCCGTGTCGACCCAGGCCATGGCCTCCTTCGCCGCGCCGCGCGCCCATAGCACATCCGCGAGGAAGAGCATGCTGCGGATCGCCCCGTCAAAGTGCAGGTCGGGGAGGTGCGATACGCGCCGCGCGCCGTCCGCACAGAGCACGGCGCCGGTAGCCGCGAGACTGCGGCGCGCATGCAGCACAGCCTCCTCCTCGTCCAGCACACGCGTGTGCAGCGCGGCGCGGTACCAGCCATCGACCAAGTCGGGGCGCAGCGCGCCGCGGCCCGGCGCATACGTCGCGTCCATCTCTTGCACATAGGCCACGAGCGACGCGGCCATCTCGCGGTGCGCGTCCTGCGCGTCCGTGCCAGGGGGCGTCCCTTTGAACAGCGCACGGCTTCGCTCCAGCAGGGGCGGCCATTCGCGCGCCTGCATCTCGTCGCGTCGGCGCAGCATCGCATGCCCATCGCGCTCGTCCATGGCACAGAGCGCACAGCCACACTGGAAGCCATGCTTCGAAAGCTGCGCCTGCCGCGCATGGTACGGCACCTCGCCTTGCACGTACTGGTGCATGATCTGGGTGCCGCGCCGCAAAGGATGCAGCGCACGCGTCGCCACGAAATCGCCGAAAAAGACCGACGACACGTTGGGGAGGCACGCGTGGTTTAGAATGGCAGGGAGCGGATGCGGCATCGTCGAGCGCGACATGGGGTCCTGGCCTGCCGCCGCGGCCGGCACCGCCGCCGGTCCAAACGCATTAAAGCGCAGCACTTGGTTCACATAGTGCGCGGATACATTCGGCGCACGCACATGCACCGCCGCCTTGGCATCAAGGACCGCGCCCGTCTGCAAGGGGTAGTCGGAGGACACGAATTCAGACGGCGGCGTATCAGGACCCGCCGTGAGGCCTAGGAACGGCACCGCCAGCTCAGGGCGATCAAGCATCAGGTGCAAGCATTTCGTCGCTGCTAGGACCTGCGTCGTCGTGCTGGTGACACCCGCGAGTGGATTGCACCGCAAGAGCGGCACGCCAGCACACCCGGCATCCTGGCTGTAGCTGCTGCCGATCGCACGGCAGAACAGGAGTAGCTCGCCTTCGTTCACGTCGTGCGTCAGCACGAGCCCGCGCCCCGCGTTCGGGATATCAGCCACCGCCACCGGGCCCAGGTACTCCGCATAGTCAAACCGCGGCGTCGGGTCCTCCAGTGTGCGCTGAAACATGGTATACAGGGTATCGTCGGACGGGCCCTGCGCACTGAGACGCAGCGCGAGCGCCGCCGCCTCCCGACGCGTGTGGACCGACTCGGCCAGAGACGGGGGCGCAGACGCAGGATCGACCAAGTCAAGCACACGCACGACCTCGGCATAGTCTCGCAACGCAAAGAGCACATCGGCACGTAGCAGCGCATCTTCTATCGCTGCAGGACCCGTGGCGCTCTCCCACAGTCCATACTGCTCAGCCGCGCATACCTCGCGCCACGCAGCCCCCGCCCGCGCCTGCGCGAGCAGCGCACGCACATTGGCATGCACCTTGGTTCGTGGAATCGACGGCATGGGGCGCTCTGCACGGAGCGCCCGCACGAGCGGCCCCTCCTGCCGCCACACGATCCGGTCGCTGCTCCGTGGCTCGACCCACTGCGCCCACGACACGCCGCGCAGCTCAGGCGCTGCCTCGTCCAGCACATGCACGTCCGATGGCGTGTCGACACGCACGCCTGGCGTGCCTTTTCCTCCCGTAATGGGGCCGCCCACCCCCATATAGTGCGTGCTTATATAGGGCTCTCGGATCAATACCACTGTGCCCATCGGAAGCAGGTCATCGAGCGCTTCGCCATGTAGAGAGAGGTCCGGTGTAAAGTGTGCCAGACTGATAGGAAGTGCCACGCCAGCTGGCGTGAGTCCCACGAACGAGCAGCTGGCATACAAGCACAGGCGCGATGCCACCTGCACAAGAAGGTAGCGGCCCGCATGCCGGTGCGGCACTTGCAGCTCATCCGCGTCCATGAATGTCAGCGCCGATATATCTGCATGCGAGCAGTATGTGTGCTCCGTGTCCATGATCTGGCGTGGCATGTAGAGGCGGCCATGGGTATCTGTGCTCGCCCGGCGCTCCTCGTCGCGCCGACGAATCGCAGCATCTTGAGCCGCCATGAGACCTTTCGCCGGGATGCGCTTCATGCGCACCGGCTTGGATTGCTTCGTCTTCTCCGAAGACAACGCCTCGCTCTCCTTCCGTAGCGCCGCATTGTAGTTCTGCAACATGGCCTCCGTGGCACCGCTCATGAGGGCCGCATCCATCAGTGCGCCACCATCCTCCTCATCGAGTTCCACGCGCGCAGGCACAGCCAGCTGTTGTGCTAGTTGCTTCTCTACACGAGGATCCACATCAATCAGCGAGACGATCTGCTCGCCATTGGGCACAGCGAGCTCCAAGTTGCGCAGCGAGCGCAATAGCTCTTCCATGGCAAGAAGATGTCTCGTCGGTCGCGTGAACCTCCACACAACACGTGAGACAGCATGTGCAGGAAACGGCAGGCACACGAAGAAGAGCGGCCTCAGCATGGCACGACCCTCACGTGATGCTTTAGTGGCAAATCATTCCTGCGGCGTGAACGCGTTGTAGGTTCCTTGGAGTCGAGTCAGACCATACCCATTGGGATCGCGGCCTTGATCACCGCCGCATCCACGCCCAAGACACTGCTACAGTCTCTTGGACGAAAGTATAATTCAAATCAAGAAGTGAGAGTCTCACAAATAACCCTTTCGCGTCGCTCCCCGCAAGCGCCACACATTGGCAGACCCTGCCTTTGTTCCCCCCTTACACAATAAGCCGATTGATTGACAGTTTCTATATATTTCCAGGATGAACGTACAGACAAGCATGAAAGCTATCTGCTAATTGTTTTGTACGCTGTATTGGAATCGAGTACACCAGATATCGGTCTGCTGTACGAAAGGAACTATCAACATTGGCTCTACTGTGACTTGATCGACTTACTATGCTTTTATCTAACGACAATATGCATGTTCCATGGCTATGCTTGGGCTCGGGACCGGGCTCTGAGGAGGCACAGGAACAGTCACGCTCTTTCTCCAGCTACTCGACGTTCTCGTCGGCCTCTGACACCTCTTCAGCAGTTACACGCACGGATGTATCTCCACTCTCGCTCAATGGATTGACGAGCAGTAGGGAGACATCGCCTGCAGCCTCAAGCGGCTCGGGAAAAATTCGACGATCGGGTGACACCTTTGAAACGGATGAATGCGAGCACCCACATGACCCGCCGAGGCATGTGGTCAAACGATGTAAAACAGACTCTGAATCTCCTGAGAATTTTGCCACGCCCACAAATGCATGTGTTCCGAATACGAAGCTTGAACGGCAGCCACTAAGAAAGTCGGATACATGCCCCCTCTTACGCATGAGTCGCACACGAGTCGTGGAGATCTTGGTCGGTACGTACGCGAAACTGTAACATAAAGACGCTGCTGTGTCTACCATCTCGTCTATCTGGGGTCGCTTTTCACGCGAAAGCCGCGCACCAGACCAGGTGGGCGTGAACCGGCCCTGCTCAAACAATACATTGCCCTTGTCATTGTTTGTTCGAGAGATTCTCCGGCGAAGTCGGACCAGCTGTTCGACGCTTCAGGCAGCCCTGCTGTACTGTTCCCGCTGTAAAAATGTTGTCCATGATAGTGTGGATCGCATTACCCAGGCTTCGCCCTCAGAGGTGGTCAATTGGCTCACTCAAACAGAAGTGATGACAAGATCGCCTACGAGCCTGGACAGTTCGTCTCCTGCGCTCCCTTCGCTTTCGCCGCCATGCGCCGAACTGCTCACCTCGAGCCATTCTGCGACCTCAGGAGCTCTACCCAGCTTGATGCGTGCCTCATCGCCGCTCTTGTGTGGAAGGCGCATGTTTTTGGCAGCCATTGTGGTGGCGTCCAAGTTCCTCCAAGATCGGACGTACTCGAATCGGACCTGGGCTAAGATTTCAGGTCTCCCCCCACGCGAAATTGAGCAACTTGAGCGAGTCTTTTTGCATACGATTCAGTACAATTTGTACGTCGACGAGGCTCAATGGGCTGCTTGGACCCGAGATCTCTCGCTACAAAGGCTTCATTCCAAGCTACCGTGCATGTTGAATGAGTCAGATGAGGCACATGAACAAGCACAGATGAAGTCTTCGGCCATACCCTCTCGCCTTCATCGTGCGATTTCGGAGAATGTACTGGGCCAAGCTTATCAATTTGACTCTTCGCTACATGAACCTCAGCTTCCTCCTCGGCCTCGCCAAGGATGGGCCCGTCATGGCTCAAGCCTTTGATACGAGCAATGCAGATGTGGTGTATTTGCTACGTCGTAATTCCTCGCACTTTATCACGTTTGTGGTGCATGTATATGTATCCCGTATTCATAGGTTTCTTCCGTAAACCCTTGAAACACGGACTTGGATAGCAAGTGACGCATCCTTCTTAGGGTGCTCGGAACCGAAGGCCGGACCAATGATAGTGACGTGTCTATGTGGAGGAAAGTATTCGCGCCTATACAAATCTAAGTTCAGCTCGAGGATCGACGAACCGATTTCCATTGAGCTTTAATATTTAGGGCATCTGCCAGCGTCTAACGAAAGAACTTGAAGCCATGTTGCAAGATGCTGGCTTCAATTTGTACGGATATGAGCCGAATCTGGCAGCAAATATAATCATGTTAGTGGTATTCGCATTATCAACAATCGTACACACCTGGCAAGTTGTTCGATATCGTCAATGGTGGCTTCTTCTGCTGCCCGTGGGTACGCTAGCAGAAGTGGGTGGTTATATTCCGTATGTATACCTTATGTTCCGAAATTCTAACAAACTAGACGACTTAAGGGTCATTATCATCCAACGCTGCGTGACCCCTACGTGGCAACGATGTGTTTACTTATTATTACTCCCTGCCTATTTGCAGCTGTATGTATTCATGGTTCGATTGACATAACAGGTCCATTTCACTGTCCTAGGTCGCATGTGTACACTATTTCCTCGTAAGTACACATTGGTCCGCCCGGTCTTAGTGATGCCGTTTTTTGTAACGGTGGATGTGGCATCCTTGGTCATTCAGGGAGTTGGTGCAGCTGATGCTGGCACAAGTGACAGCGCTGATGATGCCAATACTGGATCGACTATCGCAGCCGTCGGTGTTGCTGTCCAGTTGGCTGGCTACTTGCTTTTCTTCCTCCTATTTTCCATATTTTATTATCGCATTCGACGAGATCCCCCGCCAGGCCTGGCACAGATGCACACACTGATGATCGCCACAATGATTTCGAGCGGTTGGGTCATATTGCGTTCTATTTACCGTCTTATTGAGATGGGCGAAGGATGGGATGGTGTAATCAACGAAACGGAATGGTGCTTGTTTGTTTTTGATGCTTGTTTTGTGTTTTTTGCTGTTACAGTCTACAATATTGTGCATCCTGGCAAGTATTTACCAAAAAATTTCTCTTGGAACTACAATCCCGACAAGCATGGTATCTGGTGGGGTGATGAGAAAGAAAATGAACTCGAGTCGCCCCCTGTTGCCTATCCAGAAAATGCTTTTCTTCCCAAGGAACAAGAACAGATTTAATAGAACAAGGTAGCAGACAATCACACGACCCGTTATAGAAAAATATCACCGACAAGTTCCTCCTAGATTTGCATGCAGGCAAACTATAGTATCCAACATGAAAAGTAATAGACGGCTACCACAGGATTACTCGTCATCTGTCTCAGCCAGCTTAGGAGCCAGGTAGTATCGCACATGGCCATTCTCAAAGGCAAACTCGACCAATAGAGGTACCTTATCGGCCATATGAAGAGTCACAGCGGAAGCAAGCGGCGCAGCCTTGGTAAAGTTGACAAGATATTGCACACTGAACGTGAGCGCCACGGCCTTTTCGAGCTGGATTTCCACGGGCACCACAGCACCGGCGACAGCCGAGCTGCTTCCAGCAGCCGAGCTGGCCTTGCGCTTTTTGCTGAGGCGCTCTCCATCCTCATCATCGAGAGGGTCAACCTCGTCGTCGTCATCCAGGCGAGCACTCGAACCCGAACCTTGCTTCAGGGTCATACGAGCATCACCAATCTCGCCTTCGGTAGAGAAGGTCACGCCCTCCTTGGTGATGGTAATCTTCACGCTCTCTCCCACATTTGAAAGGTCGCGGCAAATGCGAGCAAACTCGTTGGACGACAGCTTCACCACGGCATCGTATTCCGTGTCCGGAATACCAAGATGTTCGGTATCAATGTCCATAAGCTTCAGATCAAACTCGCCAATACGGTCCGAGCTAACACCCTCGAACATGAGATGGAGACTGTCTGCATTGTCAGCCTTGCGCATGTTGAGGATATCGTTGTTGTTGGCGCTACGAAGCACCTTGGTGAGGCTAGTGATGGCCATGCCAATGCTCATAGGCCGGTCGCAGCGGTATTCCTCAAATCCATCAGCACGAAGCTCAACCGCAGATAGAGCCACGTGAGAGCTGTCCATGGCTTGAAGACGCTGTCGTTAGCGGCGGATACATACGATGCCTTCCTCGTTGCAGTCAAAGTTGGCATGTTCAACAAGGTCCTTGATAGCTTTCCTTGTTAGATAAATAACGGGTGTATAACATACCATCAAGAACGCGCTTAAACTGACCTGTAAGTGAGCCTAGTACGTACCACCACGGCTTGCTCAATCTTTGCTTCCAACATGGTAGGGGAGGGAGGCAAGAGACGCGTCCACTTTACGCGTGGCCACGCGCAGCTGTCGGCGCGTTGTTTAGTCATTCGTGTACACGTGGTATATGGAAACTACCGTGCAGAGCTACCAACGAGCTGCGTTCTGTTTGTACATGATACGAGTGCGCCGCTTGAGGTGTTTCGCGTACGCGTAGACAATAAAAGGGATCACCACGACACCAGCCACGATACCTCCAAATCCATAAAAATGGTGGTACACTCGATCTTCATCGATACTGTCTGGGTCCTCGCCCGCCGAAGAGTTGTCGTCAGGCACGAGCACATTCATGCTAAAGGCGCTGCACAATAGCTGAATACAGAAGATGAATGCAATGAAAACCGACACGTTCACCAAATACTTGACCTTCTCCAAGTTGAACTTTCGTTCCGAGACGTATGCACGCGTTAAGAAGGACGAATGGGTATTGTTAAGCCCCGCCTCTCGATCCTGTAGTTGTGTCAGCATGGAGGCGATATGATCTGTAATATCATCAAAATACAGAGCAATGAGTGACTCTTCAGAGCCGTCTCGATGCATCTCGACAATTCTTTTGCGCAGACCTCGAATAACATCGGACTTGGGCAAAAGCAGGCGATTGAGGCCCATGACGACTTCGCGCACGCGGGTTAAATGCAGGATGAAGAGACTTTGCTGAATAGCCTCATACGTAGAGAATGACTTGAGCCTTTCTGCACGTCGCCGAAGATACTGTATATGGTCCGTATTCGCATTGGGTAAGTTGGTGAGCGACTCAAAGGCCAGCTTTTCTGCTGCCTTCCGACCTTTGGCGAATTGCGCGGTGCGAGATCGCCCAAACAGCGGACGAGTTGGTTTGGGAACATCTTCTTGCGGCGCAAAAAACTTCAGTCCATGCGGCAAGGAGTCAATGTAGTCCACTTCATTTCGCAAGAATGATACATAGGGTGAGAATGAGTCCACAATCGAGTCATATAGAGAATGTACAATCCAGTCAGCATTATGCGGTATAGGCGAGGCTGTGTTCATGAGGCGATCGCGAACTCGGTTTATGTGTGTACTCATGTCCTCAAAGTGGAAGGTAATTACGCCATGGTCAAATACGACCATATACATGCTCAGAGAGCCAGCACCAAGACCTTCAAGACCCTCTTTGGCATCTTCTGACTTGACCATTTCAATTTGCATGCGCCCACCCGCCTGGATGGAAAGATCTTGTGCTTGCCTGTCAGGCTTGCTGGATTGCGCTTGGTGCTCTAGCGTCGATGGAGATGGCTGTTCAGCGTTCTCCTGCGACCCTCCTTGGGCCCTAGTGAACCGGAAATAGTGCTCATCAAGCGCACGGACCACAACAAAGTAGTACCCAAGTCGCTCGAAAAGCTCAACCTTCTCGCGCTGCTCTTGCTTGAGGATATCTTCCACAGTGAGGGGGTGGAGTGGGAACTGCAGACTAAGTTGCTGCATCACCTTGTATGTAGGACAGCGGATGTCCAGCCACCAGGGATTGTTGCGGAGCACACATCGTGATATCAGACTCGGGGTGAAAGAGGGTGGGACAGGTTCAGGAACGACCTTGGGAGTTTGGGTGACTGGTCGCACAGGTTCAATATCCAAAGCCGCCTCTGGAAGCATGAGATTAGCCATACCGCCTTCTTCTTCCACAATCGTCGGGATAGGGCCCGCGCTGGAGCGATTCGCGTCGGGGTATCTAGCAAGCTGTGAGAATGGCATGGGTGAGTGAGTCAGCTCGCCTGGCAGAGTCGAGCGGAAGAATGGCGTAAGCGGAATGTCTGACATATGGCGACCCGTTTGAGACTCTTGATCCTCCCATGTTGGTTCCTTGTCGGGCATCATGTCTGTCTGATTCACATCCAATGCAGGAGGGGGTAGGGCCAGATCACCCTCATCCTCCTGCATAGACAACAATGCCGGAGAGACATCGGAGCCATCTTGTAAGTGAGGAGAGGCAGGCAAGCCCAAATCACCGGCGTGTCCATCTGACTGGACGAGATACTGGAAATGAGAGTCGAGGCGTTTCCGGATTGCTTTCCAAGATTGCGTGGTAAATATATTGGGCTCTGCGTTGTCCTTCGAATCAAAGATGGTATATTCGGTGACGCCTCCAGCCAACTGGCGAAGACGCCGAGCATTGCGACGAGCCATACGACTTGACTTTACCATGTGCGTGTCTTCCTTGGGTTGGCGACGACGACGACGTTTTTTTCTGCGCCGCGTTCCGGTGAGTGCGCTAAGCCTGGGTGTCCATGGAGAGAACGCAGAGGACAGGTTCGGCGTGGCAGAATTATCACGCCGCGAACGCCCACTGCGGATGGACATATGATCAGCATTATCAGTAGATCGTCGACTCGTATTTGTGGACACGAAGCTGGCGTCATCATCGCTGCTGCTGTCCTCGCTCGAACTCGAGCTCGAACTTGAACTGTCTGAGCTGTCTCCAAACAGGGCACGCAAGCGAGAAATCACCATCGGACCATTGTCATCCGAGCTGCTCGAGCTGGAATCAGAGTCATTCCCATCCTCCTTGTCGGTGTCATCCGCACTCTCACCTTCCCCGTTCCTGTGTATGCGTCTGAACTCTCGTCGCTTGTTCCGACGAACGGCGCGCCGCGCGGACACATAATCGTCGAGACCACGGTAAATCTCGGTGGGCTCGTAATCGGGCGGCAAGTCGTCCGGATGCAGGCGCACAGAGGTATTAGCAAATGTCAGTCGCGGTTTGTGCGCTTTGGACGCCTCTTTCGGCGGGGTCCCCGATGACGTTGGTGCCTGTTGGCTAAGATCGCTCAGGGGCACAAGCTCGGGTTGCTCCTTTCGCTTGCGCCGCCATAGCGGAAATCGACGGGCGGATGTCCCTCCGACGCCAACTTTATCGGAAGGATCCAATTCCCGCATGTTTTATTCCAAGTCGGACACTGCGGATCGCACCACAGCCTTTTGCCGGCACAACAACGAGGTACGGGTGGTTAAATTGCTCCAGCGCTCGCACGCATGCAGCGCTTCCCTAACGCGTTTGCAGCAGGAACCGTGCCCACGTGGAGGATTCGGCCGACGCACGAGTTGTCGAAGCAACACCCGTGGCGCGACGCAGATCCATCAGCTCCACCGCACCGACGCCCATGCAGACCCCTGTGCCGTTTGGCGGCGTGGACATGGGCGCTGAATCCACGGCTTTCTGCAATTCCTTTTGGGTATGTGTGATGCACTGATGGATAGGGAGAGCACGATGCTGGCTACCATGTGATGCAGAGTTTCATTAAAAACACGACCAAGACGATGGAGGACCTGCGCGCGTTCTACCATGAGCGGTACGTGGGCATCTTCTGACCTCAGCGCGGAGATTGAGCATGATTATGCCAAGCGGCTGGCCAAGCTGGCCAAGTCGGGGATCGGCCGCCACGAGACAGGGTAGGTATCAGGCTGCTCACACAGCCCCATGCGCCATGCTCTTGACACTGTGCGGCTGGAGACGGACGCCCAGGCGCGTTCGCACCAGCAGCTTGTCAATTCGATCCGAAAAGAAGTGCAAGACCCCCTCTCTGATTTTATGGCGCGCGTGGAAAGCCTGCGCCGTGACTCACAGACGACGGTCGTGAAGCTGTTCAAACACAAGCATACGCAGACACAGTATGTTCAGCGCTCTCGCGAAAAGTACGAGTCAGACTGCATGAAAGTCAATGCGTACACCGCGCAGAGTAACCTCGTGCAGGGCCGCGAGCTTGATAAGCTCATGGTCAAGCTGGAGCGCGCGCAGGCCAATATTGAATCGGACGACCGCGACTATCAGAGTTATGTGCGGGCTCTGCAGGACACGACGCAAAAGTGGAATGCAGAGTACAAGAGTTTCCTGGATATATGCCAGGATGTGGAAGAGGAGCGCCAGGAGTTCCTCAAGACGAACCTGTGGAGCCTGGCCAATGCCGTGTCCAGTGTCTGCGTGACCGACGACGAAGCCTGTGAGCGAGTGCGTGTGTCGCTGGAGGGTTGCGAGGCGCAGCGTGATGTTCAGATGTTCGTACGGGAGTTTGCTACAGGCTCTACGATTCCCACAGCGCCCGAGTACATCAACTACGCGCAGAACACCATGCTGCCCCCCCAAAATACGACGGGCCAAGCGCACTTTGCGCGCATGTCGGTGCGGGATTCTGAGGGCATGCCGCCGCCCAGCTCGACGGTGCTTGCCAAGCAGCCAATCCTCTCGCCGTCGCAGCTGCGGACGCCGAGTCTGCGTGCGCCGACGCCTGGCATGAGCCCTATGGCGTCGCCGGGGGCTGCCTCGGTTTCGTCGGCCACGTCGCGCACGCCTGCGTCACTGGCATTGCAGACGCCTAGTGCGCCTAGCCAGCCCAGCCACTTGGCTACGATGAGCCGCACGCCGCCGCCGCAGGCGATTTCGCCAGTGTCGCGCACGCCGCCGCCATCCACCTCAAATCGTAACAGCATGTTTGCGCCCGGAGCGCTACCGCTAGCACAGAACCAGGCGCCCTCTCCGACGCCCTCGCAGCCGAGCTCGCGTCCCACCTCGCGTCCTACCTCGCAGCTGCTTGCCGAGCCAGAGAATGGGGATGACCCTATCGCCAAGGCGCTAGCGAACCTGCGTATGCGTCAGAGTCGCAAGAGTCCGGCGCCGGGCAGCCGGCCCACGAGCATGCTCAGCATGGGCGCGGTGGACAAGGACTTGCCTGCGATGCAGGAGGCCGGGCCGCCGGCGCCATCGACGGTGGATCCTCGCTGGCAGCGGGCCATCTCGCCGGACCCCTCGGCACAGCGGGCTGTGTCGCCGGATCCGCGCATGCAAGCGCGGCCCATCTCGCCTGCTGCTGCCTTTATGAATCCGCCGAACCGCGGCACGTCGCCGGTCCCCGTGGAAAAGATCCACAGTACGTATGCGCAGGCGTTCCCGAGTGAGCGCCGCTCGTTGAACGGCTCGCCTGTGAGGGATATGCAAGAGCCGCCGCGCGCAACGACGCCGTTGGGTCTCTCGCTGGACGCGAATGGCGCCGTGGCGCAAGACACGATGGCGGGTCGCTATAGCCAGGCGCCGCCTGCAGCGAGCGCCGCGCCCGCCGCCGCAGGGACATCTCAGCTCGCGCGCCCACCCACGGGCCAGTACAGCGAGACGGGCGAGCCCATCCTGTTCTATGTCAAGGCTCTGTACGACTACGCGGCGACGCTGCCGGAGGAGTTTAGCTTTACGGCGGGCGACATTATAGCCGTGACGCACACAGAGCCCGACGGTTGGTGGCAAGGTGAGCTGCTGGACGAGGCGCGCCGGGTGCCGGGCGCCTACACATTCCCCAGCAACTTTGTCGTGCTGCTCATGTAGGAACACACATAGATGGGTGCTACGAGAAGTGGAGAGTGCCATTACTTGGACCTGGCGTGAGCAATGGGCACGTACAGCTGCCAGAGGCCGGCCACGAGGGGCAGCGAGAGACCGGTCACGAAAAAGGCAGTGACACCAACGGCAACCTTGCCCTTGTTGTGCTTGCCAGCCTTGAAAGGCACTGGGTCAGTGAGCGGTACGCACGAGACTGGGGTCAGATGCAAAGGATACATACGTTGTCGACAGTGTTTTCAATGTGCACCGAGCGGCGCAGGGCCATCACAGGGGCCTTCGAGGCGCGGAGCGAGGCACGCGAAGCAGCGAGTAGGGCAGACATGGTGAAGGAGAGAAAGGCAAGCGCGACGCAGCCCGTCCGATTGTGTCCGTGCCACGTGGCCGCCACGTTCTCTTTTTTTGTCCAGCCTGCTCGCTCGTGCAGCACGACCGCGATGGGGGCGGCTCGCGCAGACGATGCGCATGAGGGGGACGCAGGCCAGCGCCATACTGGCAGTGTGGCGCATATTGGCAACAAGCACAAGCGCCAGGATATGTACCAAAAGTACCGCAAGGAAAAGGCCAAGCGCAAATTGGCCCGCCGCCTGAAAACGGCCAAGGACGAGCGGGCCGGCAAAGACGGCAAGGCGCTCAAGAAGGTAGGTGCCAACGACTCACACGCAGGAGCGACTCGCGAAGAATAAGCCGCGCACGATTGAGAATACGCGTGTGTACAACCCGACGCTGCTGCATGCGCCGAACACACACGAAATGCCCTCGTGGATTGAGGAGCAGCGGCAAGCGCGCCAGGAGACGCAGGACGACGAGGACGACGAAGAAGACGACGAAGAGGAGGGTGAGGAGGCACCTGAGGCCGTGGAGGACGAAGCAGAGGCTGACGAGGTCGTGGATCCACAGCAGGCCAAGTACGACGTCGACGACGACCCGAGCGCTGCGCCGGCCATCTTGATCACGACATCGATGCCATCGAACTCGACATCGCCGCACCTCGCATCCGCCAATGCACGCAGCCACCCTGCCGAGGCAGTGCGCGATCTGGTCAAGGACCTGCTCAACGTGTTCCCTGGCGCCGAGTATCGCCCGCGAGCCAAGGCGCGGGGCGCGGGCCTCGGCAAGATTTGTGGGTGGGCGCGCGCGCGCCGCTACGATGCCTTCATGGTCATTGGCGAGTCGAACAAGAAGCCGTGCACGATGACGCTCGTGGCGCTACCGCTGGGCCCCACGGCGCTCTTCCGCCTGACCTCTGTGTCGCTCACCAAGGACATTGTAGGCCATGCGCGTGCGACGCCACACACGCCCGAGCTGATTCTCAACAACTTTACGACGGCGCTTGGCCACCGTGTCGGCCGGCTGCTGCAGCATCTCTTCCCCAAAATTCCGCAGCTGGAAGGGCGCCAGGTGGTCACAGCGCACAACCAGCGCGACTATGTGTTTTTCCGGCGGCACCGCTACGAGTTTCGCTCGACAGACAAGGCAGCGTTGCAGGAGATTGGCCCTCGCTTCACGCTCAAGCTGCACAAGCTCTCTGCCGGCCTGCCCAAGGGCGCGGGGGCCTGGGACGGCCGCTTTGTCGAGGAGCTGGAGGAGGCACCCGCCAATGAGGAGTCTGAGGCGCCCGAGGCGCATGCCGCCGACGAGGGTGTCGAGTTCCAGTGGCAGCCCAAGATGAGCGTGTCGCGCCGCCAATTTTACCTGTAGATGTATCTATTAGAACGCAGTGGGTTTGTGCCCGCCCAGCGGATTCTGGCCGCGGTCGAGCGCGAGGAGCGCGGCCTCCCGCACCTGCCGAAGGTACCGCCGCAATGGGCTCTGCGACATGTCGGGCGCAAGGAACTCGACGTACAGACGCAGGCGCTCATCGGCCACAAGGTTCGGCAGCGCCAGCGCATGCGCGAGATTCTCCTTGACGACCTGGCTCGTGTCCACGAGCATCCAGTGCAGGCTGAGCACAATCTCGGGAATGTAACGACGCCGAATGTGCTGCAGCTGCTGCTGGCGCGCGGGCTCCGCGACCTCAAACTGCAGCCAGCCCAGCTCAAGCAGCTCCATGTGCGCGAGGCGCGCCTGCTCCGAGGCCGCCGTGAGCGACTGCGCCCAGTCGCGCTGCTCCGCGCGCGACTCGGCCAGCGCCGCATCGCTCCACAGTCCACGCACTGCGACGCCTTTATCGAGTACGTCAAAGTAGCTGCGCCAGTGGTCGAGCTCCAGCAGCTGGTCCTCGGTCAGATCCACATCGCCCAGCGCCTGCAGCAGCTCGGACGGCAGGCGCGCCAGGAGGCTGTGCGCCGCGTGCAGGCGGCCTGTGGCCATAAACGCACGCATCAGCGCATTCGTCTGGCAGATGGCGTCCACGTATGTTGCCTCGAAAAAGGTGAGCCAGTCAATCGCAAGGATCAGGCGCCGCTCGTCGGCGCTGAGGCCCGCATTCCACGCGCGGATCTCGTCACTGGGGTGCAGAGCGGGCGCCAGCTCAGCCATGACCATCGCCACGGTCTCGCGCGCAACAACGGCGGGATCAAGTCCGTGGGGCTGCGCCTGGAGGAGCGCACGACGCCGCTCCTCAAGCGATGCGTCAGGGTTCATCGCACACAGGAACTCGGCATAGACATGGTTCGCATTCTCATCCTCAAGACTCGATGCGTACAGGGCCACCAGCTCGCTGTGCTCGCCAGCCTTTTGGAGTACGCCAACGTACGCATTCAAAATCGGCTCGCACACCCCCGCGGACAGGGGGATATGCACGAGGTGGCAGAATAGCGCGAGGTGTGCAAAGAAGCGCACGAGGCGCGCATACACACACTCCTCCAGCTGGGCCATCTCGGGCAAGCGCGCATTCACACGCTCCAGCAGGTCCGGCACACTGTCCGTAATAACAGCGCGCTGGACGACGCGGTAGGGATCTAGCGCCTCCTCGGCAGCCTGCGCCGTCGCGTGTGCGAGCTGCTCAAAGATAGAGTCGAGGCTCTCCGACGCCTCGGCCGTCGACTCTTCGCCCGCAGGCGTCGGATCAAGCGCCAGCGCCGACGCAGCGCTGGGTGCTGCCTCCTCGAGCGTGCGCTCGAGACGCTGCTCAAACCGCGCATTCACATACCCCCACAGCCGCTCTTCCCACGACTCGCTCACCGACAGGACAGAAGCGAGGTCGCCACACAGCGCACCGTACAGCGCTCGCTCGTATGGGTCAAGCGACAGGTTCGTCGCCGCTTTGCGCGCGACACGGCGCCACACGCTGCGCGTGCGGTTGCCGATCGGCTCGTCCAGCGGCGGGTCACACAGCGCGGGGTCGTGGTAGAACAGGGCGCCACGCAGCGAGGCAGCACGCCACGACTGGCTCGACTCGACACACAGATCGAGCGCCATGGGCAGCGAGCCCTCGCGCACATACTCGAACAGACTGCGCACGAGCGCCTTTTCGTAGTGGACGTCGTCAACGTCCCACGTGCCAGAGCCGCGCAGCGGCGCATCGGGGTCGAGCTGCTCGACGAGGCGCTCGCGCTGCCGCCGCGTCGGCATCCCAGAGACCTGCGTGCGCTTCTCGGCACGCAGAGCATTTTTCGTAAAGGGCAGGTACCCCTTGCGCACCTCGACGGGGTGCTGCACAGGCAGCATGTCCTGGAGCCAGTCGCGGATGATCTGGGTCAGCGAGGCAACTTACATTCAGCTCTGACAGCTCATGGCTTGATGCTAGGATGCGCTGCACCGTGGCGATGGGCGTCTCATACACATGAACAGGCGCCTCGCGCTCGTTCGTGGGCAGGTCAACGAGGCGCGCACTGCATAAGCGGCTCATACGTACGCAAAAAGCGCGTGAATTAGCTTCCATGTATGCTGCTCGGCGTCCCATGCCAGTGCGTCTGCATCCTCGAGCGAATGGTCGTCCGCAGGATGATCCCTCGCCCAGGCGGCGCGCCGCGCACACACATCGGCAAACACGAGCGCGGTGCCACTCTCGGCATCGAGCTGTGTCGCCACGTCCAGGTCCTTGGCAGAACGGAACGCGGTAGCGAAGGCCTCGAAACTCGACGACGCAGCGTCGTCGGTGTCCATCGCGGCCATCGTCGCGAGCCAACCGCGAGGCCTGTCGGCCGCCCGTTGTTGGATGCACGTGATCGAAGGACTTGGGCGCCACAGCTTCGCGCACCGTGCCGCTGGGCGACATGTCGGGCGAGTCGGAGCCCCAGGCGCCGCCTTCCCTGTCCGATGCGTTTGCGATCACGCCGCGGTTCGCTGCGGAGCGCGCTGCGGCGGGGTATGGACTGCCGGGCAGCCATGCCGCCAGCGCGAAAAAGGACCAGTTCCTCCCGGACCTCAACGTCCGGCTCATGTGCCCCGAGTGCCGGACGAATCCGCCCAATATCACGGAGGAGTTCACGAGTGGCGACCTCGTGTGCTCAGACTGTGGGCTCGTGCTGGGCGACCGGATCGTCGATACGCGCAGCGAGTGGCGCACGTTTGCGAACGAAGATGGCGACGACCCCTCGCGTGTCGGTAGCGTGGCAAACCCCATTCTCGACGGCATCACCGAGCAGCTCGAGAGCCGCATTGCCGCACGCGATGGTGGCACCGGCACATCGCGTGAGCTGCTTAAGACCATGACGCGCGCATCGGCGCCGCGCGACCGCTCGTTGCTGGATGCCTTTGACTCGATCCAAAATAAGTGTGACAGCATCCACCTCCCGCGGACTGTGTGCGATACGGCGAAGCAGGCATATCGCCGCGTTGACCAGGAGAAGCTGCTGCGCGGCAAGCAAACGGATGCGATTATCGCTGCGGCCATATATGTGGCGTGCCGTGTCAACCGCGTGCCTCGCACATTCCCAGAGGTGTGCGCGCTCACCTCGGCGCGAAAGCAGCAGGTGGCGCGCTGCTTTCGCGAAATGAAAGAGGCCTTTGGCTTGAATGCCACTGGCTCAGGGTCGATCGACGGCGCGGATACCTCGGCAGATGCGGCGGTGGCCAGCAAAGGTACCGGTGGCGCTGCGCCTTTGGGCCTCGCGGTCGGCGCCACCGACCTGGTGGCCCGCTACTGCAATCACTTGGGTCTGGACATGTCGATTGTGCGCGTGACGGAAGCGGTCACCATGCGGATCCACGACCTTGGCTTTCTGGCGGGCCGGTCCCCCATCACCATCGCGGCAGCGTCGATCTACCTGGTCACCTTGCTGGTGGACGAGCAGCGCACGGCTCGGCGCATCTCTGTGGCAGCCGGCGTGTCCGATGTGACGATCAAGCACTCGTTCAAAGAGATCCTCAAAGTCATCGACCAGGTCCTCACACCCGAGATCGTGGCCAAAGATGCACGCATCGATCTGCATCGACTGGATCCAAAATAGCCTTTTCATTGTACAACAGGTCGATAGGTATAGCTACAAGCACCTAGTCTGGCGGCCTAGCCCGCCTATGAGTCCTTAAACGAAGGGTCTCGCTCTATCATGACCAGCACGTCAGAGTCTTTAAACGGAAAGTAAGATTGATGCGTGTTGCGCTCCAAGCGGATGTGGCGGCGGAGCGCGTCGTTGCGTGGAAATCCTTTATGGCATACACGGCACACATAGGGGCGGTCGCCGGAATGGACACGCGCATGGCGCTCCAAGTCGTGCTTGCGGAAGAACGCTTTGGAGCAATGGGCACAGGCAAAGGTCCGCTCTTTTGCGACTGGGTTCTGCTTCTTACTCATCTTTGAGGGCTTGGAGGACTTGGGGGGTAAAGGTTCGGGCGCAGGGAGCGGACCTTTAGGCTTGATTGGTGGCCATATCAAATCTGCGTCTTCGACCATGCGCGGAATGCCAGACTGCTTGGACTTGAACTCCAACTCATTCTTTGCTGAGCTAGTCTCAGCAGGCATCTGTAGCTCAAAGGCCGGTGAGGGGGGGTATACTAGGTGTGAAGGTAAAGCTTTTCTTTCCGCTGCCGCCGCCCGCGCGAGTTTCTCCGACCTGAGGAACAAGCGCACGTCCTCATCCACATTAGGCCAACATTTTAATGCAAGTTGCTTCCCCTCCTTGTATTGGGAGTCACTCGAAAAGGCCGGCACGGTTGCGCGCGTATGTGTAGACTGAGGTTAGAGAGCCAATAACAGCGGGTACGCACAAACTGCACGGGTGGCCAGAGCCCATTCTGGACCAGCTCCGGAAACACAAAAGACATGGCTCACAATACCAGGCCTTTCTGTTGGCTGGAATCCCAGAGGTAGGCGCTGATCAGCAATGCAACGGCAACGAAGATGAGTAGCCCCAATGTTGTTGCTCAGACTATCTCCAAAGGTCAGCGTGCATCTGACTAATCACATCAGTGCGCATGGGCGCCAACGCGCATGAGGCTACAGGGGATCGTCCAGGTACGTACAGGCGTCTATGGACCTCACTGGAGTCCAATGGACTTGAGCAGCGATACAAACACCTTGAAACTGAGAGGCTTGGACAAATACCCATCGGCGCCAGCGGCGTAGGCTTGCCGTAGGATTTCGCCCGTGGACGTGCCTGACAGCATGTAGATCGCGGCCCTCGGAGGGGCTCTTTCTTCGGTGGGCCCTTCGATAGCTAGCCGCTGTTGTTCCAGTTGGCGGATTGCCAGAGTAGCACTCAGTCCGTCAATATTTGGCATAGAGTAGTCCATGAGAATAAGACTAAAATGCCCCGAGGGCTGTGAGGAGAATTGCAGGATTGCCTCGCTGCCGTCGCGCGCTTCCGAGCACGAGATATTAAGTTTCTTCAAGTACGCACGCAATACCTGACGGTTTACCGCATTGTCATCGGCAAACAGCACATTCCAAGAGGATTGTGGGTTCAGTGGCTTGACGATGGGCGGCGTAGAAGAATGTTCCACCTTGCCTTCTTGGTCTCCAATTGCCGTATCCAGTTCCACAATCGAATGTGCCAGGGTCTTGGAGATGGGAGACATGGGAGCCTCCATCAATGGCGGAGATATACGACCCTGGAGCCATCCTTGTATCTCACGCTTAGGCGTTGAAACGAGCGGACCCGCAGATAGCGGTGACGGTACCTCATCGTGTGCAGAGGCCGGCTCAGCTGGACAAGCCCCATCGGCATCTTGCTCCGCCGTGGCAGGTGAGAGGGGCGGGCAGGAGTTTGGACAGCTTCCTGTATCCGTACGCATAGATGCCATACAAAAGGCGAATACTTCTTCAAGTCGGGCAGGTCCCACGGGCTTCTGCAGCAAGTATATGAGGCCACCCGCACGCTTGTACTCTTTGCAAAGAGCCAAGTGATCACGTCCGTGATAGAGATTGGCCAAGACAACCACGGGAGGAAAGTATTTGCCATCCTTCAGCAACATCCTTAGAAAAGACACGTCCGTGTTCATTACCAAAATATGGTGGCTCGATTCTGGTGTCTCCAAAAAGCAAGTATCCGTCGGGGCCTGATGCACGTCCACTCGAAAGCCCCACCACGACGTGAAATATTGTCGCAGAGAACTTGTTATGAGAGCAGCGCCCTTCGAATCCAAAGTCTGATTGAGTATGTGCACCGTGCATGATCGAGACACTTGCAGACGAGGCATGTACACGCTGTTCTGCGAGGATGAAAGGGCCATGTCGCACGATACGATAATATCTGTGCCTTGATGGGGAGTGCTTTCCACATGTACAACGCCATTCTCCATATTTCTCACGAGCTCATTCACAATCGACAAGCCTAGGCCTGTGCCACCTTTTAAGGGATCCTCCTGAGAAAAGGGCTGGAACAGGTGTTGATCCAGAAAAGAGCGAGAAATTCCACAGCCAGTATCTTTGACACGAAAACTAGCACGAATTTTGTGCTCAGAAATAGGCGTGTGTTGCAGAGACACGAGAATGTATCCCTGGTCCGTGAATTTCAATGCATTGCCGATCAGGTTGGTGAGAACACGCCGTATACCGCCACTGTCGCAAAAAGTGAGCCAGCCCTCGTTCCGCTTTTCGATGTCGATCACCAGCTCAATAGAGGAACTTTTCGCTATGCGCTGGGAATTGGAATGGCCAGGGTCATACATGGAGCCAATCGTGGATTCATCCTGTCCGGTCCGTCGTTGCCCCAAGTGACCCACCAAGCTGCTGTCACAAACTTCCTGAAGAAGTTGTACCAAATCCACATCGCAGTACTGTGTGTGCTTCTCTTGCTGGATACTAGAACTGTTCACATCACTGGATAACTTTGTATAGTCAAGCACATGATTAACAAGCTCCAGAAGACCATGCCCGCATGATTCGATCGTGTGCGTATAGGAACGCTGCACGTCATCCAACTTTGTATCAGAGAGAAGTTCAGTTGAGGCAAGAATGCCATGCAATGGTGTTCGTAATTCATGGGACATGTTGGAGATGAACGAGGACTTGGCTCGGTCCGCCAGTACGACAGACTGCATGGCGACCACATCCATGATCATGTAACCGATGGCGCGAACATGCTGGATGGCCGTGTGTACCATTTGGTCCAACATAAATGCATATTCTCCTGAACGAGAATAGCAGCACAACAAGGCAAATGGTTGGCGATCAACGCCCATAATAGGAACAACTAGGGTATCCACCGTGTCCCCCGGCAAAAGTCTCGCAAGGGCTTCCGGAATTTGGTCTCGAAAGTGTTGACCAAAGTGAGTAGTCGTTAAAAATTGGCAGAGTGAATTGACATGCTCAACTTGCATAGGCCTAGTTCGTTCTGGAACGCATACATCCGTCTCACTCGCACCGAACAGAGCAAGGGGAGGGACTTGAGTGATACTGGCCTCTTCAGAAAACCCCTCGGGTAGCTGGTCCCATCCACTTTGATGCTGTCTAGTCATGCGTGAGTGGATTACATGCTCGTTGACCTTGCCATGGATACTCGTCGGCTTCTTGGTCAAGACGAAAGACGACAGGTCAAAAATGACCACACCTGATACATCCATGGAGACATGCAGAGTTTCGGCTGCAAAGTTAAAAACGTGCATGTAGTCACCACTCAAAGTGCCTCCGGTTGCTCCCTCCCCATGAGAGGGAGTGGGTAATACGACAGCTTGGTCTGCGTCGTCCTGTTGCTCAGAATCGTGTAAAAAATGCCGCAAAAAGTACTCGACGCAGCGCTTTAGCTCATCACGGCGTGCAAGTTGTGCATTACTTAAAGACAAATCAATGCTGTTGGTAATCATACTCGTCAGGTCCATAAAGAGTCGCTTTTCGCGCTCATCTGGAGGTGGTCGTGCCTTGACGTCACCCATGCAAAAAGACCCCAGAATCTCGCCTTGTGACCCATACAACGGCGTGGAAATAAAGAATTTAAGGCCATTTCGGTAAGGACTTTGACGAAAACGCCAGTCCTTATCGATATCAGGGATGACCATCAGCTGGTTGCGAGGAAGTAGGAGTGAGTGGGCAGCCATAGTTTGTGAAAAGCCAGTTTCGTCCCTGAAAGATCGATGGTTCGACTTACTGGTCCATTCCGTGACAACAGAGAAAGGAAACAGTCCTTGTTGCGCAGGACACGATCCTTGCTTGACATCCTTGACAAGAGATTCAGGGCCTAGCAATTTGATAGATACATACGGCATGTCGAGCATGTGAGAAGACATTCTCTGGACTTGCAGCATGCTTTCGTCGCTGTGCTTCTTGATTTGATTACTGTACCACTGCGCGCGGGATAGTGCAACATGGTCTGCGGGTAAATATACAGGCAAATGATTGTGGGCAATAAAATGACTCTCCATCCTTGCGGCCAGCTCAGATAGCAGTCGAGAATCATTAGTAGAAGTTTTACGCAAGAGGGTAGTTTGAGCATCACGGGTAGCCTTGGCATCCACAAAATGCTGTTCACAAGGCAGGGCGGGAGTTACCGTGGCATCAAAATTTCCATTCACGTAAAGCGCAGAAAAGGCCTCCCATTCCAAAGGCAGAGGCTCTATCCCTGGCTTGTATGTCAAACATTCATCATAACTGAAAACATGGACGTGGTCTTGGGTATATTTCGATGAAACTTGATCGGGCAAAGCCTGGTCCATGTGGTGTGACAGAAATGTCCGTGCGTCTCAAACCGGGTGCCGATCGACGACTATCAGCTAATTGCGGTAAATGAGCCTTATGCATCTGCCAGAACTAAACACCAGACCATTAGTCATGCGTACATGATAAAGGTGACTTTTGTGGAGCATCGTTATGCTCGAAGCAAAGGCATCTACGTATAGGTTACAAGACTTGACGCTCCGTGGCAGATGCAGCCGCTGTGTACGCGAATGCATCTTCCTGGGTTCGCACCAGAGAGGCTTCAATAGATTCAGATCGGGCATGAAGAGCGTCTGCCTCTAATTTAGCATCGCTGAGTTCCATAAGCGCACTTTGAAGCGAAAAGTGCGGTGGAATAGAGCTGCCAGTCCCGGTTCGATTGGTAGCCAAATAGTGAGATCGAGTTATTTCATTGCGTGAAGCGCGTAAAGAATCAATCTGATGCGTGAGTTGCCTGGTGCGGTGGGCGTACCTCATTGTTAATCTCTGGGGTCAGTGGTGACCGAAGCGGTGCTTCAGGGACAAGCCATGGCTTTCTTCCACTGTTTTCTTGTGCGCCGGAAGGGGGTGGGATGTTCCAGCGGCTGCCAGGGCGAGAGGGGGGAGGACCTGGTGGTTGCAGAGGCGCTGTTTGCACAGAAAAAGTTTCATCCGCGTTATTTTGAGTTCCTTCATATGAACTAGTTGGTATCATTTTCAATATGTATATATTTTATAGCACCTTGATTCCCAAACTCTCGACCCGTAGAGACCGCAGACCTGCTGCGACGGTGATGCACCAAGGAGAAGGGGTGATCACGTGATAGAGCTCAGCCCTTGCGAAGCAAAGACACGGCTTTCCTTAGGCGTGTCGACAGCTAGACCATGTCTAGCGTGCGTGTAATGGGGGCACTAGGTCATCTGAGCGTGATCTGTCGCGTCATACCCCAAAGAATTCCTGCCAGCACTTTGCGCTTTCCCGGGTTCGAATTGGGTCGTGCTTCGTTCTCGACCACCCAGTGTTGGCGCAACGAGGCTATTAAGAACGTCTCCGAGGAGCCCAAAAAGGAGGCCACTGCTTCGTCTGAGACAAGCTCGGTCAAAGATGCGACTCCTTTGTTGAACATTGCGCTCCCCAACCAGATCTCGACAGCCCCGGTCAAAGCAGGGAGTGTGTCCACATATATGTATTCTGCCGACGCCCTGCCGCCGCGGCAAGATCCGCTTCTGCACTTTCTCGTCAACCTGCTGATGCGCGATGGTAAGAAGGCTTCGGCAGAGCGCTACATTGCTGACATGCTTGGACATATGGCCAAGCTTACGAATTCGGACCCGCTTCCGCTGGTATACGAAGCTGTGGAACTCGCAAAGCCGATTTTGCGAATGCAATCACGAAAACAAGGTGGTAAAACCATGCAGGTTCCTATTCCCTTGAATGCACGGCAAAGCACGCGTCGTGCGCTTGTATGGATCATTGACGCGAGCAACCGCCGCTCTGACCGTTCAATCAGCCGACGCCTAGCTGTGGAGATGCTGGCCATCCTGGAAGGAAACAGCTCTGTTTTGTCACGCAAAGAAGAGCAACACAAGGTCGGTATGATCAACCGCGCCAATGCTAGTATCCGTATTTAGGTACAAAAAAGTGCTTCAAGCTTTGGGACGTCCAAGGATAAGTCTGCGGAGAGAAGAGGTTAAAAAGGTATGGTGCAAAAAAGCTCCCAACGTGGGGCTCGAACCCACGACATTCAGATAACTCCTCGTTTTCGAGGAGACTCTAGTAAGAGTCTGACGCTCTACCGACTGAGCTAGCCGGGACAAGTTCTGCTGGCCGGATAAATTTTGGCACTATTTGATGCTATCAGCAGTTGGCATGTCAGTTCGAAAAAAGATGCTCCCAACGTGGGGCTCGAACCCACGACATTCAGATTACTCCTCGTATTCGAGGAGACTCTAATAAGAGTCTGACGCTCTACCGACTGAGCTAGCCGGGACAAGTTCTGACAATGGAACAAGATAGACGCTACAAAAATCCTGGCAGGAATGGGGCAACTAGAACCATTGACGATTTCGGAAGCCGAGGAGCTCCATGAGTGTCTGAGCCAGTGAGCCCAAGGCACCCTGAGAACGCTGGACTGGCTGTCCTTCCACTCGAAGCTTCCATGCCTCTTTTCCGTCGATCTGTACAGAGACTTTAAGGACCGGCTGCTTGGGATTGCGTGTGTCCACTTCCAGCTCGGTCCACTTGTGGTTACCATCAGGGAGGTACTTGAGCAGCACCTCTTCACCGGGAGGGTCGATGCTGTGATCTTGCGATAGTGTGCGAATAGGTATGTAGAACATGGAAAGGGGGCTCGTGCTGAACTCGATCACCTTGTCGCGGAACGACACGGAGGCAAACTCGTGGCGATCACCGCTCAGAATGATGACATTCGGCACGTACTGCAGGACATCGAGTAGTGCCTGGCGCTCTTCTTGGTAAAAGCTCCAGCCGTCGGTGCGGCCGTCCAGGTCCAAGGGCCCGCCCCAAAGACTCGTAAAGGGCACCGACGAGACCAGGAACTTGAACGTGGCCGTGTGGTTGACATCCGCCAGCCAGTGCAGCAGGGCATCGCGCTGCACATCGCCCAGCATAGTGCGCTCGTCGCCTAAATAGCTGGGCGCCGTGCGGAATTTGCGCGTGTCCATGACAAAGAAGGCCGAGTCGCCGTAGCGGAACGTGTAGTAGTGCTCGCCCGCAGTCAGCGGCGCCGGATTGGCGGCGCCGACATACTCGGACCATGCCTCCAGGCCACCTTCCATGCCGGGCGGTGGCGACGGTGCCACCTCTTGCGTCTCGGCATCGTCACTGGTTTCGGGGTGCTCTCCGCCGTAGCCGCCGCCCGTCCAGTTGTTCACAATCTCGTGGTCGTCGTAGATGCCCAGGACCGGAATCGAGCGGTAAATACGGCGGAACGAGTCGGAGGCAAATAGGTTGCGGTACAGCTTGCGGTACGACTGGATTCCAGGGCCTTCGTAGCGCGGCACATCCGCATAGATGAGGTCGCCTAGCTCCAGCAGGAACCGGATGCCAGGGAGAGCACCAGCGCGGTCCACCAGGCGATCCGCCATGAGATCAAAGCCGCGTACGCGGTTGCGCTGTGAGATACCGCCAGGGCCCGTACCGATACCGAGGGCCCGCAGCAGCCAGCTCCACGCCCAGAACTGCGCAGGTTGGTAGGGAAAGTCTGGCTTGATACAGGACACGGTGGCGAACTTGAAGTGGTTCGGGTCGTCAAAAGGCACGGGCTCGCTCTCAGTGGTGTTCACAGGCCGGAACTTGGCCTTGCGGTACGCCGCCAGGCGCGGGTCCGGCCAGGTGACGAACGACACAGGGCGCTCCGGCAGGGGCGCGAACGTATTGTTGTGCACGAACGCAAGACGCCATTCGTACTGCGTTGCAGGCCATAGGTCGTCGAGCGTGGCCGTCGCTGTCCAGTCGCTCTCGTTCGTGAGGCGGAGCAGGGGCCCGCGCTCCCATCGACGTGCGTCGCGGATCGCCGCGATGGCCGATGCGGCGCCATCGCGGTGCACGACGCGGCGCCACACGACGCGCAGGGGTGCCTGGTTGATCTTTTCAGCATCGGTGAGGACATCGTGTCCCTCAATCCCCGACTCCCAGAGGCCCGTGAGAAGCGGCAAAGGTGTCGGATAACGTACGTGGATGGTGGCAGAGTGGGGACTGATCGCGCCCATGCGCGCAAAGCGCAGCAACTCTTCGTGGTGCGAGGGGAACATGTGTGGTGCATAGTACAGATCGAGCACGAAGAGCAGCAGCATCGTGTGCAGACCTAGCTGCAGCAGGTTGAAGCGGCGGTGGGGCGTCGAGTACCCCAACAGCAAGGACCCAAGCGACGGGCGCGTCGGCTGCGAGCGCCCCGAAGAGTACAGATCGTATAGGATCCATGTCGCCAGGTAGCCGAGGTAGACGTGGATCGCATAAAAGCCAAACGCCCCGGGAATGAGGCGCAGGAAGGCAAGGGCGAGCAGGCGGAACACGACGCTGCACACGCTCTGCATCACCAGCATCGAGCGGGGCGCAGGCGTCAAAGATTCCGCAGGCATGTCTTTTGACGCGGCAAACGGCACGTCCGAGGCGCGGGCGGCCGCAGTGGAAGAGGGCATCGCACGGAGCGGGACGCGACGTGCAGCGGGGTATCGGTGGCCCCAGCGTGTCACGTGGGGTCCTGTCAAGCGTCAGCGCCAGTGTGACTAGGGGTCTGTCGCCATGCTGTACCTGCTGGACTATGGGGCGGGAAGTACGTGCACGCGTCTTACGCAGACATCCAGAGCCTGGCGAACTCGCTGAAGAAGCTCGGACACGAATTTGCGTGGGTACAGACGCCGGAGGACATTCTGCGCGCTGATGTACGTGGCGAGTGCTGACGCAGGCGCTGCTGTTCCCTGGTGTGGGCAGCTTTGGCAGTGCGATGCAGGCGCTGCATGAAAAAGGCTTCGCGGAGCCACTTCGTGCATACATTGCGAGCGGACGCCCATACATGGGCATATGTGTCGGCATGCAGGTGCTTTTTGAGGGCTCGGAAGAGTCGGCAGGCGTCGCGGGGTTGGGCGTCATCCCCGCGCGGGCAGAGCGCTTCTCGTCAACGGACGGCACGCACGGAGCGCGCAAGGCTGTGCCGCACATGGGATGGAGCAAGGCGGAGCTGGTCGAGTGGGGAGACAACGAGGCGCGCGCCTCGCTGGGCAGCCGCTACGGCCTGTCCGCCTCGGCACCGCGGCACTACTACTTTGTGCACTCGTACCGTGTGCCCTTCTGCGAGGGTGTGCGTGACTGGGCGCTGGCGACGACGCAGTATGGTGACGAGACGTTCGTATCGGTCGTGCAGCGCGGCAATGTGTTTGCGACGCAGTTCCACCCTGAAAAGAGCGGACGCGCAGGCCTCGCGCTGCTCGATGCGTGGCTGTCGCGCACACAGGCAGAGCCCCCGAGTGCGCGCCACGCTGTGCCGACGCCTGCGTCGGCGCGCGCGCCGACGCGGCGCATCGTGGCATGCCTCGATGTGCGCAGCAACGACGATGGCGACCTTGTCGTGACCAAGGGCGAGAGCTACGATGTGCGGGAGCGTGCGCCGAATGCGGGCGCAGCGCCCGTGCGCAACATGGGCAAGCCTGTCGAGCTAGCGCAGCGCTACTACGAGGAGGGTGCCGATGAAGTGGCGTTCCTTAACATTACGTCGTTCCGCGAGTGGGCGCTGGGCGATCAGCCGATGCTGTCACTGCTCAACGTCGCCGCTGCGACCATCTTTGTGCCGCTCACGATTGGCGGTGGCATCCGCGACTTTACGGACCCCGACGGCACATTCCATCCTGCGCTGAACGTCGCGCATGCCTACTTCCGCGCCGGCGCCGACAAGGTCAGTATCGGCAGTGAGGCCGTGTACGCCGTCGAGCAGCTGCTAGCGCGGGCGGGCGGCGCGATCAGCGACCCGGCCAAGGCGCCCGAGGAGGCGCTCCAGGGCGACACGGGCATCGAGCAGATCTCGCGCATGTACGGCGCACAGGCCGTCGTGGTGAGCATCGACCCAAAGCGCGTGTACGTGGATGCAGAGGCCGATGTGCCCGCCGCGCACGCCGCGTCCCTCGTGGCGGGCGTCGACGAGCGGCCGGCGACGGCTGGGCAGCCGGCGCGCTGGTGGTACCAGTGCACGGTCAAGGGCGGGCGCGAGCTGCGCGACGTGGATGTGGTGCAGCTGGCACGCGGCGCTGAGCGCCTGGGCGCCGGCGAGCTGCTGATCAACAGCATCGACCGCGACGGCAGCAACAACGGGTTCGATGTGCGGCTGATGGACCTTGTGCGCGGCGCAGTCGACATTCCCGTCGTGGCGAGCAGCGGTGCGGGGTGCGTGCAGCACTTTACCGAGGTGTTTGCCGCGCGCAGCAGCGCGCACGGCGCACCCATCGAGGCTGCCCTCGCGGCCGGCATCTTTCACCGGCGCGAGGTGTCGATCGCCGATGTCAAGGCAGGCTGTGCGCAGGCAGGGTATGATATCCGGTTAGACTAGCTATCGTACAATCAAGTGAGGCCCAAGAGGCGCACACCCTCGTCCATACTCCCGCCGTCCGCGCGCTCGTCGAGGTGCGGGGCGTCCCAGGCGGGGCGCGACCCGATACGAAGCCCGATCGCGACGCTGCCGTAGCCAGGGCCAGAGCCGGCCGCGGGGCCAGCGCCGGCGCTGGGCGAGCGCGCGAGCGGCTTCCAGCCCGTCAGGCTGGGCGACATAGACTCGTCATTAGGTGATTGGGGCACGCCGACCGAGTGGACGGGCGTGGGCGTGCGGCGCGGCGCGCTCAGCGCGCTCAGCGCGAGGGGCGACGACGACGGCGACACCGCCGCACTGCCGAACAGAAACGGACGCCGTGGCGACGCTATGCTGCGGGGCGACGACGCCCCGGACAGGAGCCACGGCGCCACGGGCGCGGGTGGCCGCCGGCGCGCATACGGCGCCGACTCGTCGTATTTGCGCTTCGAGCCGATGCGTGGGCTGGCAGTCGGCATCCACAGCGGCTCGGGAAAAGGAGCGATCGGAGCGGCCGGCGGCGGGATCGACTCATCGAGTGGAAAATCGTACGAGCGCGGCTCTTCGTCAGACATGTCGTCCGACGAGCTGTGTATGTCGACGAAGGGCGTCGCTGATGTGCCCTCGAGAGGGTCGTCCATATCGTCGTCGTGCGTGACCATGTGCAGCTGGCTCGGTCCCAGCTCTTCAAAGAGACTTGCTGACTGCGCCTCGTGCACCGGCTCGCCCCAGAGGCCAGCGAGGCGTGCGCGGCGCGCGCGGCGCGACACGAGGTCACGCGGACTCGTTTCGCCGACCAGGTGCCGCCGAAGGCGCGCCTCGGAAGCAACCTCGGACTCGACTGGGCACCGCTCGTCTTGCAGCAGCTCGGCCACGCGCATCTTGTTCTTGTCGCGCGGCGCACTCGACAGCTTGCGCATGTGGTGCCGCCGCGCGTGCAGGCGCGGCGACTCGGCCTCCATCGGCGCGAGGGGCAGTCGGAAATCGCGCGGTGAGCACGAAAAGGTCGAGCGCATCGGTGCACCTGGTGGCGTCCCTGTGTCATACGGAGGCGCAGGCCCCGCGGCGAACGCAGCGGCGCCCTCGTCCTGCATGGTCGGCGGCAAGGGACGAGTCGTGTGGAGGTGTGTAGTCACTCGGCCGGTGGGTCAGCCGTGGCGTGGGGCGTTTTGCGAACCGCCATGCTGTCGACGGCGTCGCCCGAGGTGGTGCCGGCCCGGGCGGCCGACGACCTGTGGACGCGTCCACTGACGGTGACCAAGGACCCTCTCGACAGTGTGCGGTATGCGCTGGGCGCAGAGGAGCACCTTATCCGCGTTAATGACGTCAACACCCGCGAGACGTACAATGTGACGCTCTCTCGCACCATGCCCTACGCGTCGCCGAGTATCCAGCCGCTTGATACCAAGGAAGCACTCGCGCATGTATCTACTGTCACTCCGCCGCCCTCGCGCCGCCGCTTTGCGCGCTGGATGCGCGCGAGTGACGACGACCCCGAGACGCAGTCGCCGGGCGCAGGCCTCGCGCCTCTGCCGCACACCACGCCGTCGCCGCTGCAGCGGGGAACTGGCATGGAGCCTATGCATGGGTCGCTCGGCTCGCCCATGACGAATGCGCCGACGCCGCCGCTCTCGGCGCCGTCGCCACCGCCCCTCGGCACGAGCGTCGTGTCTCCTCCCGATACCCCCCACGCTGCGCCGCCGCTTGCGAATATGGGACAGATGCTCGGCCCGTCGCGATCGCAGCGGCCGTCGCTGCAGGTCGACACGCAGGGCCTCATTGCCAGCGTAGCGGACCTGTCGGTGGCGGGCCATGCGGGCCACTCGCCCACTGCGACGAGTGTGGCGGCGCACCGCGTTGAGCCGCGCACGCCCCGCCCTGTCGGAGCGCAGACATCGCTGGAGCCGGCGGACCGCACTTTTGACGAGGAAATGGCCGAGAATGCAAATGCGCTGCGCAGGTCGTGGCGGGCCAAGCACGGCCACGACGCGCGCTCCGGCGTGCCGCGCGTGCTGAAAGGCAACCTGATTGGGGAGGGCCATGCGAACTACGTGCTCATGTACCATATGCTAACGGGCATTCGCATTGCCGTGTCCCGCAGCGAGGGGCGTGCGGCGGCGCCGATCACCGCGGCCGACTTCCATACCAAGTGCAAGTTTACGTTTGACATTATCGGGAACGAGCTCACGCCGTCGTCGAACTACGACTTCAAGTTCAAGGACTATGCGCCCGCCGTCTTCCGCGAGCTGCGGCGGCACTTTCAGCTCGACACGGGCGACTACTTGCTGTCGCTGGCGGCCAAGTACATTCTCTCGGAGCTGGGCTCGCCCGGCAAGAGCGGCTCGTTCTTCTACTTTTCCCACGACTACCGCTTCATTATCAAGACGATCCGGCCGGGGGAGCACAAGCTATTTCTGCGGTTCCTGCAGGCGTACTATGAGCATGTACAGGCGAATCCCCAGACGCTCCTGAGCCAGTTTTATGGGCTGCACCGCGTCAAGCTGCCGGGTCGGCGCAAGATCCACTTTGTGATCATGAACAACTTGTTCCCGCCGCACCGCGACGTGCATGAGGTGTACGACCTCAAAGGCTCGACCGTGTCGCGCGAGCAAACGTCGGCCAAGCCGACGGCCGTGCTCAAGGACATGAACTGGCTCAAGCGCGAGCGCGTCATTGAGCTGGGGCCGACCAAG
Source organism: Malassezia caprae (assembly GCA_029542885.1). Taxonomy (NCBI): domain Eukaryota; kingdom Fungi; phylum Basidiomycota; class Malasseziomycetes; order Malasseziales; family Malasseziaceae; genus Malassezia; species Malassezia caprae. The sequence continues at coordinate 808,774 of CP119910.1, forward strand.
CGCGCGCTCTTTGAGCAGCAGCTGCGCCGCGACGTGGCGCTGCTGCAGCGCCTGGGCATCATGGACTACTCGCTGCTGATCGGCCTGCACGACCTGTCGCTCGGCAACGAGGGCCATCCGTCGCCGGTCGACCATGCGCGCCCCATGCTGCGGCGCCCATCGATCCTCGTGTCGCCGGTCGAGGGCCCGCGAGATGTGCCAGCATCGCCCCAGCTGCGCGGCGACGCAGAGGCGCCTCAGCTCGTTGTGTCGCATGAGTCGGCGCCCGACGTGAGCTTTACGCGGCGCCCTTCCGAGGCACCCAATGTCTTTTACCGCGACGAGGGCGGCTTCCGCGCTACGGACGAGCATGACCGCCCGCTGGGCACGCTCTACTACATGGGCATCATTGACATATTTACCCTGTACAATGCCATCAAGCGCTCGGAGCACATGTGGAAGGGGCTCTGGCACGACCGGCACGCCATCAGCCCGGTGCCTCCCCGCGAGTACGGCGAGCGCTTTGTGCAGTTCCTCCTGCGCCGCCCTACGCGCGACTCGCGTCCGTAGCCGATGCCTGCGCTAGCTGCCAACTCGCCTCGGTATAGCGATTCGGATGCGAGACACTCTCGCCCTGGCCCAGACCGTCGCCGCGGCGCACGCCCTGCGCCGCGTGCGTCAGCTCAAACACGCGCGTGCACGCCACATGGTAGTGTCCTGCTTGCACACTGGCCAGGATCTCTGCCTGGTCGGCCGGTGCGATCTGGTAGTGCGCGCTCAGCGCGGCCGACAGGTTCGCCTGCGAAAAGTGGCGGAACGGGCATCCATGCGTCTCCTGCGGACCCGGCGGGAAGCCACTGATGATCGTCGTGCAGCTGCGCGCGGGGTAGTTGTGCCGCCCGCCCTCGAGGCCGTAGCCGTGGCGGATGTTGTAGCGGTGCGACTTGAACTGGTCGTCGGTCATCTGGCTGAACGAGCGGCGCCAGAACACGAGCGCCTCCTCCACGGGGAGGCCCAGCTCCTTGAGGAATAGGTTGTACTGCAGACGCGACTGGTGCAGCAGGTGGTGCTTGGCCGAGAGCGTCTCCTGCAGGTGGCGCATGCACAGTGGCGCGTGCTGCCGCACGAGCGGCACAACCATGTCGGCCGTGAGCGTGATCGCCTCGCCGTCCGTGTTGACAAGCGATGCGTTGCTGTAGTCGGACGTGGCACCGAGCATCGAGCCCATACTCAGGTGCTCGAGCACCGGCATTAGGCGGTCGTCCTCATCGAGGCGCGGCAGCGCACGCGCCGTGAGCTCCAGCTGCGCCTGCAGGCCACTCTGGAACTCGGCGAGCACGAGACTCGCCTGCTCCTTGGTGGGGATCCACGCCGTGCCGTGGTGCACAAAGACGCGGCGCTTCTCGACCAGGTCCGGCACGCGGTGCCACGGCACCTGCACGAACGACTCCGAGTCGAAGGTCGCGGCCATCCGGGGGTGCACGGCCAGGAGCTGCTCACGGAACCGCTGCTGCTGCTCCGCCGGCACAGCGCGCCACACAAAGTCCTGCGAGCGCAGGAACGCCTCGCGCTCCGCCAGGTGCTCTGTCTCCCACTTCCAGCGGAAGAGCGTCGTCTCCGCATGCAGAAAGCGCCGCCGCAGCTCCTCCGTGCGCGAGAACGCGAGGCGCAGCACAAAGTGCGACACGTGGTCCTTGCGCCGCTCGGCCAGCAGCTCCTGCGTCTTGGCGGCCGCCCCACTCGCCATGCCCGACTGCGCTACCGAGTTGGAGTGCAGCGGCAGGTGCGCGGCAGAGCGCGCCTCGATCGCCGCCTTCGTCTCGGGCCACGACTGGTTGCGCGCGGCCGCCGTCTCAATATCCGCGAGCACCCGCAGCCGGTCGAGCGCCCACTGCTCAAACTCCTCCACGGTAATGTCCTGGACCGGCGGCACCTGGTACATGCTCAGCCGGTATGGGTATGGCGCCAGACTACTTGCTCGCGTCGGGTGGTGCACCACCTGCGCGCGGCCCGGCGTCCCGCCCTCCGCGCCCGTGCGGAACATGGTAAGAGACGCGGCGCGTCGCGCGCTCGCTACATTATCACGTGCATCTACGTGTGCTGCGTGCGCCACGCCGCCTCGAACGCCACGACCGCCTCGTCGCCGCCGAGCGTCCGTATGCGCATCGTTGCAGTAGGCAGCTCACGCAGCGCGGCCGCCATGTCGCGGTGCGCTAGGTAGCCCAGGTAGGCGAGCCACGCCATGGTCACCATGGCCAAGTCGCGCTCGCGCTCCGCCTGGTCGATCGCGCGCTTGTACAGCCGCGGGGCGCGCGCTGTGAGCGCCTCGTCCGCTGAATTCCGCGCCAGGTCCAGCCAGCATGTCACGCTCGCCGAGCTAGACGCTAGCACATACGCGAGCGCCGCATCTCGGCCCGCCTTGGACGGCACAGAGAGCCTCAGAAAACGCGCCACCACCTCGTCATGCAGCGCCTGCGCGTTGGCGCGCGCAGCGCTCACGAGCTTGGACGAGGCAAGCACCGCGCCCGTCTTTTGCACGGCCTCCTTGTACAGCGCCCATGCCCACTCGGACGCCTCGCTGGCTTGCGCCGCCGGCGCATGAAGGGCGGCCTCCTCTACCCAGTCCAGGTACTCGTGCCACAGCATGCATCGCGCCGCTGTCGGCGACACGTACGACAGGTGGGTGGACAGGTACACGGGCGTGTGCATCCACGCCGAGAGCAGGCCCCACACGGGCGCTGTGACTTCGTCTTGGAACTGCGTGGCCTGCGTGCACCGCTCGAGCATCTGGATCCACGCCTTGTGCGCAACGGGTGCAAATGGCTCGTAGCTCGACCTGTCAAAGGAGAGGGGCGCGTCAGGTGATAGCCCTTGCGACGCCGCCCGCTCGTACAGGAGCCATGCGCGTGGATCCGTCGCATGCGCATCGACAAGCGCCTCGACATCGCTCCATGACAGCTGGCCCGTGCCGAGGCTGTGGGCAAAACGCTCGACGGCCAGCCACGGCACCTGCTGCGCCAGGGGCTCCGCCTGCCGTTGGCTGACGCGCTCCAGGTACGCGAGCAGGTTCGGCTCGTCAATCCCGCTGCGGCTCGGTGTGCACAGGCACTGCAGCGCCGTGTAGAAGGCGAGCATGCGCGGCTCGTCCGTGGGATCAGCCGTGCGGAAATGCGTCACGCAAGCCTGGCCCAGGCTCGGCAGGTCACCCGACTGCATGAGCATCATGAGGTACGGCGTCGGTTGCCATGCCGCGTCCTCAGACGCCGGCTCATCGCTGGCATTCGACACGACGAGGCGGCGGCACAGCACCTGCAGCAGGAACAAGACAGGGCGGCACAGGTGCCACGGGTCGTACAGTCCTGTAGCTGTCTTGTGCTGGCGCAGTGCCTCGGGCACCACCGCATACGCGTACAGCCCATCGATGACAGGCGAAAATGTCGCGCAAAGCTGACTCGCGCCATGCAAGTACGCATTGTCGTCCAGCTCACGCTCGGCCTGCGAGGCGGGCCGCGCCTGCTCGTCGCGTGGCGCTGGCTCCGCCGACGAGAGAGAGTGGTACAGTGGGTATACACTGGTCATGACATACGCAGCGAGGGCGCCAGCGGTGTCCCAGTCCTCCTGCATAGCCTGCACCGCGTCCAGCACACGCTGCATGAGGCGCGCACGCAGCCGGTCGCCCGAGCCACACACGCCTTGGGAGGTGCGCAGGCACAGCACCTGGCCGTGGCTTTGCACGGCCGTCGAGTCAAAGAACGGAAACGCACTGAACAGCTCAAGGAGCGCCACGTACAGGTAGAGCTGCACACTCGGCGGCAGGCTGCGCTTGGCATTCTCCAGCACCACCATAGGAATAGACCCGCTCATAATCTGCTGGTGCCCAGCAGGCACAGCGAGGCCAGCCGCAGGACGCACAGGCGCCTCACGAGGCGCAGCCACCTCGTCCTCCGCCTCGTCCGCCGCAGGCACATCGGCGTCGACGGCCGCCTCGGCAGCGGCCGTCTCTTCGTCGTCATCGGACGGCGCCTCGAGCGCGACCGACTGTGCGGCCTGCTGCGCCCCACGGAGCGAGCCGGACGCTGGCGCTGCCGGCGCATCGCCGCTGTCCAGGCCGAGCACGCGCCAGCGGCGACGCAGGCGCTCCACGAACACGAGCTCCATGCGCATGTACTCGACCCAAAGCCGAAGCACGCCTTGCTCGTAGTCCGTGAGCTGCCAGCGCAGCGCGCCAGGTTCGCGCGCGGTGCGTGCGCCACTGTGGGTGCGCGCCCGCTTCAGGCCACGCGCCTCTTCGGCCTGTGCATCGACCAACGGATTCATGCGCAGGCCGCGCTGGAGCAGGGCGCGTGCGGCTGTCGTGTCAGCGTGGCTGCTCAGCTCATAGTCCGCGGCGGAGAGCCACAGGTCGGGGCGCGATGGGTGCAGGGCCAGGGCGCGTGCATAGACGCGCCCAGCGACGACGCGCATCTTGCGGCTCTTGGCCCACGACAGGTACCGGATCCATGCGTCCACATCCCAGCGGAACTTGCGCACGAGGCGCTCAAAGATCGCCACACACTGCGCCGAGTAGCTAGCAGACTGCTTCGCGAAGAATGTGCGCGGAAGCAGGCGTGAGCGTGCATCTTCGTCGCCGGCCCGCACACGCTCCGCTGCCTCGCGCGCACGCTCGCGCGCGCGCAGCACAATGAGCGAGTTCAGGTCCGACTCAAAGTCCAAGTACCGGACAAAGTCGGCCTTGTCGGCTTGGCGACGGATCAGCCGCGCCTCAAAGTTTTGGCGCTGGCTCGTCACAGAGCGCAGCTCTTCCTTCGATAGGATCGCATGCTCGTCAAGGAGCTTGAGCTGCGGGAGCGAACGCTCCAGCGAGTACTGGACGCGCTCCATGGCGGCCGTCGCTCGACAAAAAAGTCAGCCAGTCTCTACGTCACGTGGCTACGCACGTCCGCCGTCGAGGCGGTCGAGGAGCACGCCCGTGCAGGCTACGAGTGCGCGCGCCTCGTCCGGCTCGGCAAAGGCGCTACCGGCCCAGCGGATCTTGCCATCCGGCCCGACCAGATAGGTATAGCCCACATGCTTGTTGTGAAGCCCCATGGCCTCGCGCACCAGATCCATGTTTTGGTGACTCAGCAGGTACGTCGACTGCAGCTCCGCCGGAACGTGCGCACGCAGCGACGAGACAAACAGCGAGAGCAGGTAGGCCTTGAGCGAGTTTTCCTGTAGATTGATCTGGCGTTAGGCGCCGCACGTACCTGGACAAGCTGGAAGCGCGGGTGCGTGCGGAAACGCTCCAGCGCCGCCTCGTAAAAGCTGCGGGTGTGCTCCTGTGGGTTGGTGCGTGGCACGTACCTCAGACACCTTGGACGTGAGCATGGTCACGATCGACACGCGGTCATACAGCATGTCTGCCGTGTGTTTCTTGCTCTTGTCCGCAAGGCATGTACCAGCGATATCAGGAAAGTACAGCGATTTCTGGTGTGAGTACGCGAAACGCACGTCGGCCCGAATCATCGTGTTGGGACTCCGCCAGGTCTTGCCACCGTGCGACCGGATCTCGTGGAAGTCGTGAAAGTAGCCCCGCGTGGCTTCCTTGATGCTGCGTGTGAGTGTGTCGTACGCACATCATGCGCCGCTTGGCAAGTCGCGCATCGCGATTGAACCATTCTGCATGCTTCTCGCCCCATGATGGGCTCTCCGACGTGGGGCGCTTGGGGACGCCCAGGGGCTGCGATAGGAACGGCAGGGGCTCGGCGTTCGCCGCGGCAGCAGCCTCCGATACAGAGCTCGTAAACGGCGGATCCGGTCGCTGCGAGCTCTGTGTCTGCGGGGCCTGGCCTGTTTCTGTGCGCGCACTCTTGTCGTTCTCTGTGGACAAGAGACGCACGGCGCCTAGAGCCTGTGTCCTCAAAACGCGCCGCACAAGCGGCAGGCGCGCGCCGCCCACACGAAGCATAGTGGCGGTGGGATTCTTCGCGGCCGCGGACTTCAAAAACGGCCATATTTCCGCGACTGAACACAACCGACTCTGGACCATGACCGCGACGGCCGAAACCCGCCGAGCGCAGCCAGACACGTTCCCTACATAGACTCTAGCTACACTAGAATCGCTCCAACGCATGAGCCGCACCTACGTGCAGACCGCTGCCATCTCGTCCTCGGCGTCGTCCATATCACGTGCACCGTGGCGTGGCGGATCGTCGCACGGAACACGCACGTTGCTCCAGTGGATCAGTTTCTGTGATACTGGCCTAGGACCACTACAAGATGCCTCAGCCCCATTACGATCTCCTGGTCAAGCTTCTACTTATTGGTGATTCTGGTACGTGCATACATCTCTGATCGTAGGCGTGGGCAAGTCGTGCCTGCTGTTGCGCTTCTGTGACGATGCATGGACGCCCTCGTTCATCACCACCATTGGCATTGACTTCAAGATCCGAACTATCGAGGTAGACGGCAAGCGCATCAAGCTACAGATTGTATGTATTCATGTCTGACCATGCAGTGGGACACGGCAGGCCAGGAGCGATTCCGCACTATCACGACAGCCTATTACCGCGGTTCCATGGGTATTCTTCTCGTCTTTGACGTGACGGACGAAAAAAGCTTCCAGAGTACGTACAAGTGCGCTCACGAAAGACATTCGCAACTGGTACCAGGATGTGCAGCAGCACGCCAGCGAGGGCGCGTGCAAGATCCTGGTCGGCAACAAGTGCGACTGGGAAGAGAAGCGCGTGCGTATCTTCTACTCACACCAGGCTGTAACGAAAGAGCAGGGCGAGCAGCTCGCCGAGGAGCTCGGCATGCAGTACATTGAGACGTCGGCCAAGGCGAACACCAACGTCGACGAGGCCTTCTTCAAGCTGGCTCAGCAGGTCAAGGACCACCTCGTGGACCAGGGCATCACATCCAATGTGCAGGGTGCACCTGGCTCACAGACCATCGGGGGCGGCTCGGGCCTGAGCGGCGCAAGTGACAAGAAGGGCGGCTGCTGTTAAACGATGCAAGCCGACGCTGTAAATGTGCCAAAGGACATGTAGTATGGGCCATGCGACTAGTTGTGCTCGTAGATGACTAGTCTATCTTCGTATCTGCTCTGGCCGCTGCGGGCGGTGTGCGTGATGATGACGAGCATCCAAATCCTCGTGCGCAAAATTAAGCCGGTGTACCGAGATTTCAGCCAATGGAGGCAGTAATTTACAGGCCATACAGCGCAAAGCCCCAGATCTATGCAGGGTGCCCAGGAATCGCACTACGGAGGCTATGCTCGGCAAAGGATTTTCCGCACACTCCATCCACACGGATTTAGGGCCGAAGGCATCGTGCTTATAAAGGCCTCGCACTGCGACGTGGATAAAGACACTTATGGTGGCATACAGACTCTTTCTATTTCTCCTTGCACTGACACTTGCGCTCTATATTCACGCCCAACCTGTATCACCCGTTTTGAATGAGCAAGATCTGAACACAGATCACACACACCCGCAAGAATTGCGTGCCGGCGGCGGCGCTCGAGGCTCCTTTGGTGGTGCCAAAGCACCGGCGGCGGCCAAGGCACCGCACGATGATCCACCCCCTCCCTACAGCCCCCCCGCCCATGGGCAGGATGCGGGGCAGGGCCCGCCACCGCCGCCGCCACGCCCCACGCCTAACAATGGCCCATCGCCAAACACTGGATCCAATGGACGCGCCAAGGCCGTCGGTGCAGGACTAGGCGCCGGAGCAGGACTAGGCGCTGGAGCAGGTTTCCGACCGGGCCACGGTCGACACGACACGGACAGCTCCATGTGCGGCATGACATCCACGCTAGATAACGGCTCACAAACTTATATGAAAGAGCCTTGTCCCACCGCGTCCTCTGACACTACGAGTGCCACGAGTCAAGGCAATATACTCGCACCTACTTCTGTAACTACAAACGCCCTCGTGGCGTTTTTTGCCACGGCCGCTGCACTCCTATCGGGCGTGGCTATCTGCTAACTATCTTTTGTACATTGTGTAGATAAGCCTACTTTGTTTTTGCGATGAATGGCTGACATGATCACTTCCGCGGACTATATCGATTGCTGGGTGCACATGATGCATTCACTTGATTCGATAATCCTGCACCATATCAGGTGACACACAGCCTAAAATGGAAATTTCGGACCAAGGACCTGCGGTCATGCATGCAGGCCAGCTCCTATGCAGAGTGTACTCATGTGCAACATATATGGCCCATTCACTCGGCCAGGTGGCTATTCTACGGAACCTCGGCCGATATACATTTCTAATTCCGTGGCGCGGTGCACCCTGGTTCGCGCAAGTCTAGGTATCGGATGCGGGCCGAGGCAAATCAACAAGTAGGCACAACAGCGGCCAAAGTTAGCAATTGCTTCTTAGGCAGGCCACTTTCCTTGCACCCGTAACACCAGCTCCTGTTCGCTATGGTTAAGCTGAGCGCTCCCCTTGCTCTCCTCGCCCTCGCTATCGCTGGTGCTGCTGCCCAGGCCCCCCAGTCTAGCAATGCGCCCTCGAGCTCGGCCTCCCAGTCCGGCTCGGGCAGTGCTGAGCCCAGCTCGGGTGCCCCTGCTCCTTCGTCGAACGGTGGTAAGGGTGGTGACTCGTCGTCGGAGGGTGGCCCTTCTAGCTCCGTGTGCTCGGCCCTCTTCAGCGACCCTAACGTGCACCCTTACGACTGCCAGGCCAGCAAGACGGTTGTGCCGCCCTACAACCTGTCGTCGCTTGTGAACTACTTTGTCGGTGGCTACAAGCACGACCGCGCTGACGGCGCCATGGTGTCGGAGGTCGCTGACGACCTTGCTGGCTCGGTCGTCAAGTACTACCCGACCGTGACCCAGTCCCGCGAGGACATCCAGTGGGCCATGTACAAGGGTCTGCTGGCCTCGATCCACGCTAAGCAGCCCGACTTTGCCCCTGTTGACGAGATCAAGCCTCCTAAGGACGCCCAGAAGATCAACGATATGATCGGTGTTGAGGACGGTGCCATGCGCATGGCTGTGCCCGCTGCGGTCGCCTTTGGTGCCGCAGTGATTGGTGGCGCTATTCTCCTCTAAGCGGATGCAGGAATTGTTATTACCCGCTCTCTAATGTAGTTGACCTGCGTGTCCCGCGCCTTTGTACGCCGGACGCAGTCCAAGTTGAGGCATGTAGGCATTACCTTCGCATGGGTACGATTTGCTCCTCCACCTCGTCTCGTGTGTCATGCCGCCCCGAGACGCGGCGAGCGGCGCGATGCCTACGTGGCGCGCGTTTTCCTTCTTTGATACACAAGCGTTGCCTAGCGACGGGGCGCCAGGCTTTTCTCGCGCATGTACGGTGGCGCATATGCCGTCTTGTGCCGGGGCATGGGCCTCGCCCCGTGGCGCCTTGGTCGTCGGCGCAGACGACGGACGTGTGCGTGTGCTGGAGGCCGGCAGCTACGTCGAGACGGCTGCGTGGCAGGCGTTTGAGTACAGCGTAGCACATGTCAAGGTCGATGTGGATCTGTGCGTCATTGTTGCCGTGGGCCGCGACGCCGCAGGCAGCCCCAGCCTGCTGCGCGTGTGGCGCCTCGAGCCGGCGTCGGCCGCCGGCTGGACGCCCAAGCTTTTGGTGTTTGTGCGGCTTGCGCATACGCGGAATGACGCGCCTGGGCGCACAGGTGCGCCCAAGGCCCCCATGATCACGGCGCTCGAAGTCGCGCCAGGCCTGCCGTGGATCGCCATGGGCCGGGACGACGGCGCCGTGCACGTCGTGCGCGACATGGCCACTCTTCTGAAAGCGTCACATACAGAGACCGTGCAGATGCGCGCAAAGATGGTGCGTGAGCCGACTCAATGCGAGGACGGCGATGCGCCTGACACGGTCACGGGCCTTGTCGTGTGTGACGGGTGCTCCGGCACGCCCCTGCTTATCGCCACTGTGTCCCGTGTCCTGCGCTTCATGCTCGCCGGCCCTGGTAGCGGGAGTGCACCCACGACTATTGATACCATGGGCTGTGCGCCGCACTGCGCCGTGCGATTCCGCGCGTGCGAGCAGGACTTGAGTGAGCAGGCCGCCACATCGCTCTCTACCAAAATGGTGCTGGCGCGCGACGAGGCGCTCTATGTGATCGGCACGGACGGCCGCCAGGCATCCGTGGCGCTCGAGGGCGCCAAGGCCAGTATGCACAGCCTGCACGGCGAGCTGGTCGTTGTGTTCGCCGCGGCAGCGCGGCGCGTCGTCGTGTTTGATCTTGATACCAAGTGCATTACGCATTCGCAGGAGTATGCGGACCTACAGCTCGTGTGCTCCAGCGACGAGCACGACTCTGACGCGCGTGTATGGCTCGTACAGCGCGGTGGGGCCCTCGCGCTGTGCGAGAAGCCGCTGCTCGCCAAGCTCGAGCACCTGTTCCGCCAGCACCTGTACCGGCAGGCTGTGCCGTTTGTGTATGTGGCCGCGACGCGCTATCCGCGCGCGCGACTGCCTGCGCTGCCGCCCACCGCCGCGATTGTCCCGCTGCGTCCCCACGAGCGGCGCACCGAGAGCCCCGCCGAGATGCTCGTGGCTGATGTGTACCGGCGCTATGGCGAGCATCTGTATGCGCGCGGCGACTATGACGGCGCCATTCAGCAGATGGTGCGGACGATCGGCGTCGTGTCGCCCAGCTTTGTGATCCGCCTGTTCCTCGACGCCCAGCGCCTGCCGTACCTGACGCACTACCTCGAGGTGCTGCACCAGCGTGGCCGGGCGCAGGCGGACCACACGACGCTGCTCCTCAACTGCTACACGAAGCTGCGCCACATGGACGCGCTCGATGCGTTTGTGCGTGCGGACGACGTGCCGTTTGATGTGCCGCTCGCGATCGACGTGTGCCGCAAGGCAGGGTGCATTGCGCAGGCAGCGTACCTCGCCGAGCGGCATGGCATGCATGACACGTACCTGAGTCTCCAGCTGCGCGACACGCACGATGCACGCGCCGCGCTCGCGCACCTAGCGACGCTGCCGCCCGCCGATGCGACGCAGTTTTTTGCGCCGTACGCACACAAGCTGCTTGACACGGAGCCGGACGCGACGTGTGATCTGCTCGTCCGCCTGTATACCCAAGTGCCCACGGCCGCCGCGCCGCTCGCGCCGCTGCTTCCCCACTTTGCGCGGCACGAGCGGGCGCTCGAGTCGTTCCTGGAGCGCGTCCTTGCGCAACGCGCTACGCAGCCGGCGGCGGAGCGTGCGGCGGACCTGCCGCTGCTGTACGACACGCTGCTCGAGCTGCACATGAAGAATGCGCCGCCCAAGGCGCTCGAGATCCTCATGAGCGATGCGCCGTATACCCCCACACATGCGCTGATGCTGTGTGCCAACTATGCCTACACCGAGGGCCTGCTGTGTGTGTACGAGCGCCTCGGCATGGTCGATGCGATTTTGCAGCACTGGATGGACGCGAGTGCGCAGGGCACGCCCGGCGCGAGCCAGGCGGTCCTCGACACTCTGGCGCGCCATGGGCCGCACTCGCCGCGCCTGTACAAGACGGTGCTGGCGTTCCTCACGTCGTCCGAGGCCCTCCTCGAGGCGCACCGCACGGACATGGAGCACATTCTCGCCCATATTGACGCGCATGCGCTGCTCTCGCCCATGGAGGTCGTGCAGCTGCTGGGCCGCAACAGCGTGGCACCGATGAGCCTCCTCACGCCGTACCTGCTGGAGCATGCGCGGCGCGAGCGGGCGGAACTCGAGAGCGCCGAGAAGCTCGTTGCGTCGTACCGAAAAGAAGCCGCGGAGAAGCAGGCCGAAATCGCCGCCCTCGCAAGCGAGACGGAGCCGCGCGTGTTCCAGAACCCGACGTGCGGCCTGTGTGCGCAGGCGCTCGAGCTGCCGGCCGTGCATTTCATGTGTCGGCACAGCTTCCACCTGCGGTGCCTTGCTGAGGGCGAGGCGGCGCGCGAGTGTCCTTTGTGTGCGCAGGCGTATGCCACGGTGCAAACGCTGCAAGGCGCGTCAGCGCATGTATCGCGCGAGCTCGTGCAGGGCGAGCTCGAGGCGGCCGACGACAGCTTTGATGTGATCGCCGATCTGTTCGCCAAAGGCGTCCTGTCAGACAAAGAACATTGGTAGCTACAGATTACAGCTTAGATGCGCTCACCTTGGACAGGTCGTAGGGCTCCTGCGCGTACAGCTGGTCCAAGTCGCTCTTGAGAAGCTTGGCCGCCTCCTGGCGCTTGACCTTGAGAGTCGGCGTCATGAGGCCATTCTCCGGCGAGAAGGGCTCCATACGCAGCTTCAGCGCACGCATCTGCTCAAGCGAGCCGAGCTGCTGGTTCTTGCCCAGCTTGATAAACTCGCGCAGCGCCGCCTCCACGACCTTGGGGTCGCGGCACGCTTCCTCCAGCGCCGCGGTGTCGTTCTCGCTCACCGAACGGCCAGTGACCGCACGGACAAACGTCGCGAACGTGTCGGGCTGCGGGACGGCTACCGCCACGAGGTGGGGCTGCAGCGAGTCACCGTAGAGCCACACCTGCTGCACGATCGGCAGCGAGGCAAAGATGCTCTCGACCTTTTCGATGGCGATGTACTCACCCTGCGCCAGCTTGATGAGGTTCTTGACACGGTCGATGATCTGCAAGCGGCCGTACTGGTCAACCTGACCGACATCGCCCGTGGCGAGCCACTTGCCTTTGCCGTCGTGCAGGTCGATCAGCGTCTCGTCCGTCTTCTTCTGGTCGCCGTCGTAGCCGCCGAACACAGAGCTGCTCTGCAGCATAATCTCACCGCGGGGGCACGGCTTGTCCGTCGAGTAGTAGCCAAGCTCGGGGCAGTCGCGCAGGCGCAGGTTCACGCCAGGGTTCACCGGACCCACACAGCCGACGTGGCGGTCGTTGGGCGCCATGAACGAGGCGTACGCACAGTTCTCCGTCTGGCCGTACGCCTCACGCACATCGACGCACAGCGCCACACGCAGCAGGTTGAGCACATCCTTGCGGCATGGCGCGCTACCGGTCAGCACAAAGTCGATGCGGCCACCGAGCATGGCGCGGACCTTGCGGAAGACCAGGCGGTCCCAGAAGGGGTGCGTGATCGTGCCCGTCGCCTCGTAGTTCGCGAGCTTGGCATTCACCGCCTTGGTCAGCAGCTTGCCCTTCAGGCCCGGCGCGTCCATCTGGGCCTGGATCTGGCCCGCGATACGGTTCAGCACACGCGGCACACTCGGCAACATGGTCGGCTTAAGCAGCTGCAGGTCCTCGGTCAGGCGGTCGATCTTGCCCGAGAAGTAGCCGATCGAGCCACCCATGTAGATGATAAACATCTCCCATCCACGCTCGAGAATGTGCGCCAGCGGCAAGTACGAAATCGATACCATCTCGCGGTCGTTCACGATCCATCGCAGACCTTCGAGGGCAATCGCACCGTTGCGGTTGAGGATGCGCGCTGCTTTGGGCAGGCCCGTGGTACCACTCGTGTAGCACAGCAGCGAAACCGCATCAGGGTCCCTGTTCACCATGACGGGACGCGGGGCCTTGCGGCCCTGCGCAATCACATCGTTGTAGTGGAAGACGTGGATCTGGTGCAGCGACGCCCACTCACGGATCAGCTGCTCCTTGTGCGCCTCGCCGAGCATCAGGTTCTCCGCCTCGGGCTGGTCCACCAGGACAATCGCCTTCAGGGCCGGGAGCTTGTCGGCATTGCGCAGCACGAGAGGCACGTACTGCGAAGGGCAGACGAGCACACGCGTCTTGCTGTGCTGCAGGATGTACACGGAGCCGGCCGCGTCAAAGTTGTCGTACAGCCCGACAGTGACACGGCTGTACATAGCCAGCGACAGACTCAAGATGGACGCCTCAGGGCGGTTGTTGCCCCAGTACGCGCCGACCCATCCGCCCATCTGGGGGGACTGCACCTGCTCCTTGTCGCCGCGCGGCTCGAGCAGGCCTTGCTCGACCCACTGGCACATGGCCGAGCCCATAGCGAGGGCCTCATCGTGCGACTCCTGGTACGAGCGCCACACAAAGTGGTTCGCCAGGTCGCCTTTGACTGGGTCCCATGGACGGTGGCCCAAGCAGTTGGCCTGGGGGTTCTTGGACATGCCGTGCAGAAAAGCGTCGTAGAGCGCGATCTCCTTGGGGCTCTCGGGGAATGCGGCGTTGCGGTACACTGGCGTGTAGCCGTCCAGCTTAGAGTTCGGCAGCTCCACCATCTGCTTGTCCAGGTGAGCCGCCCAGCGGGCAGCAATCTCCTCCTTCGTGTACGATGTCATGGCGGGAAGGACAGTGCATCTCCGGGCTTACGGACACGGTGGGGTTCATGCACCGGCTGTGCGCATTCTCAGCGTATCATTCGCTGCTCGACCGGCCAACTGGGGTGTGGACAGCCTGAACCGGGCCACGTGGCCGGTACGCCTCCCCGCGGGCTCTCGCCCACGCACGCTCCCGTGAAGGTTTTATCACTACCATGTCCAGTGTGTGGCATCGCCGCACATGACATCACTGCTACGGACTGTGGACATGGTTACAGCATGGTCGAGTGGCCATCTAGTGGTGAGCCTCCTTGGCGATTTGCTTCGCTGAATAGGTGAAGGAACAAGGATTGCGAGGCCCGTGGCGAATAGCACCGTAGCACACGCAGTTTGAAAGCGCCATGTCAGCTCTGTCCCGCGCCACACAAAAAGTACATACCGTAGGGGTTCTTGGGGTCCTTGGCGTACTCGCCCGAGCGGACACCGGCGTACTGGATCTTGCTCACAGCGTAGTATACAAGGCCCGAGGCAGCGAAGAAGGGCCACAGGGGCTTCATAATAGGAGTAGGGTACGCGCGGAAGCCGAGGAACGCCATCTTGACGCGGACGCGATGGAGGAGGGCAAAGCGGCGCCGGGTGCGCCCGCGGCCTACCACTTCTATCACGTGCTTCAGAGAGGTGCCAGGGTATCTCGAGCTACAAGTCGCCGCGCGGCGCTCAGGCCAGGGCCCACAACGACGCTGCGACACCAAGAGAGCCGACACACAGCAACGCGAGGCTCGTGCTACGCAGGGGGAGCGAGTAGGGTGCCGCATTCGTACGCAGCTCCGTGAAAATGACAGGCACAATCACGAAGCACGCGTACAGCAGCACCACGATCGCTTGGATCACAAGCATGGGCCACGCGTACAGGGGCGGCCGCACAGCCTTTTTCGGAGAGCCCGCCGGGACAAAGAGGGTGCCGCGGAACATGAGCTGCACGCTGTACACGGCCACTGCGAAAAAGTGGTACACCAGCAGGAGCGGATCCGGCGCCAGGCCGGCCAGCAGGCTGATGGGGCCGCGCACGCGGTCGCCGCCGCACTCAAAGTAGCGGAAACAGCCCGCGCGCAGGAGCGTGAGGTGGTCGTCTGGCACACCAAAGAGGCTGTACAGCGACATGGCCAGGATATTAATCACACTCGCCAGCCTCTTCCGCTTCCAGTGCCATGTGCGCAGCGCGACCTGCAGCGCCGGCCAGTTGGTCAGGTCGCGCACGGCGGGCGCGATGGGGAAGCTCGTGTCGTAGCCGTCGAGGGGCGACCATGTGCCTGTGCCGAGAATGTGCGTGAGGAACACGCAGTCCCAGAAGGCCACCGTCATACCACCACCTGTGAGAGGGTGGCGCATATTCATCGCGTCGCCGACCAGGATCATGCCGCGCTGGTGCTGTTGCGTGCCTTGCATGCTGGGCGGCAGGAAGCTGTTCGGCATCGAGCGCAGGCGGCCGCCCTGCTCCATGACCTTTTCCAGCGCCTCGCCCACGCTCTTGGGCAGACACGGCGCGACTTGGTGGCGCAGGTAGTCCTGCAGCGCGCCGTTGCTGCTCGACGGTAGCTGGTTGCCCGGCACATCGACCAGCAGGCGCACCTCGTTCGTGCCAATCTGGTACACGAGCGCGGGCCCGACCGCCTTGCCCGGCACCGCGTCCTTGGCTGCCTGCTGGTTGAGAATGACATGTCCATGGCGCGGCGAGATGAGGGCGCTCGTCGGCAGCTCCAAGCCGACAAAGAACGAGCGCACCTCGGGCTTGTACGCGCCGCCGTAGGTCTTGCGGAACTTGGAGAAAATGCCGTCGGCGGCGACCGTCACCGGCGCGAAGAACGATCCCAGCGGCGTGTCAACGCCCACGACGCGCTCGTCGCGGCGGTCGTGGATGAGGTCCGTCACGGTGGCCTGCACGGCCGTGACGTTCGGTTCAGCGAGCATGCGCTCGCGCAGAGCCTTGATGAATTTTCCGTGGTGGAAAGAGCGGCCCTCGTAGTGCATGTCGCGGCCGAGCGGCTCGCTGCGCCCGTACGTCGACGGCAGCTCGTGCACCGCGGGGTACTGGATCTTCACCGACTCGCTGGGGTTCAGAAAGATGTGGTAGCCTTCGGTCGGGATCGCATCTATACCCTCGAGCGTATCGCCGAGGCCCAGCAGCTGCAGCGCGCGCACGCCACCCGGCTGCAGCAGCTCGCCGACGATGCGGTCAGGCTCCGAGAGATCGCGCTCAAGCACGAGGACGCGGCGGCCAGCGCGCGCGAGAGCCGTAGATAGTGCAGCTCCCACAATCCCTGCGCCAACGACGATAATATCATGCGGTTCCTGCGGCGCGGCAGCGCCCTTCGCGGCCATCGTGAAGCGTCCACAAGAGCGGGGGCCCAAATCGCGTGGTCCAGGATCACTCACGTGACGAAAGCGCGATGGCGTCGACAGACATCGTGCGTCTTGGAAAGGGATGCGGCAGAAGCGGGCCAAGTCGTACCGGCGCCTAGTGCACCAGTATGTGCTGCATTACCGCTTCCGCGAGCCCTTCCAGGTCCTCAGTGCGTACTTCCCACTCACACAGTCGACAATACGTTCGCCGAGTCGCTCGTGCGGTACCAGGTGCAGGAGCCTACCAAGCAGCTGAGCCAGGTGCTGCAAGGCAAGGTGAAGCCCATGATCACGCAGTGCTGCATGGCGGCGCTGTACGATGCCGAGAAGGAGGCAGAAGGCGACGATGCCCGGTGCGTTCGCGCGGCCATCGCGCAGGCCAAGACGTGGGAGCGCCGCAAATGCAACCACCGCGAGGCGCAGCCGCCGCGCGACTGCCTCGCCTCGGTGATTGGGCCTGAGAATCAGCACAGGTACATGCTGGCTGCCGATGACGTCCACGTGCGCCGCGCGCGGCGTCGCGAGGTGCCTGGCCTACCGATCCTACACTACGCCCAGAGCGTGCTGATCCTTGAGCCTATGAGCGATGTGACTGAGCGGCATATTGCGCACCTGGAGGCGAACAAATCGGCGATCAGCGCCAATGAGCAGCGCCTCCTTGCGCAGTCGGACGCGGCGCCCGCGGCGCCCGCGCCCGCGCCCGTGAAGCGCAAGCGCGCCAAGGAGCCGAATCCGCTGAGTGTCAGGAAGAAAAAGGCCGCGGCGCCTGCCGCGGCGCCCGCGACCGATGCGGCGGCGACTGGCCAGCGCCGGCGCCACAAGAAGCGCGGGCGCGGCACGCACGCACCTACTGTACCATAGTTGTCCGCTCGAGCCAGGCCATGCAGTAGTGGCCCAGCAGCATCTCCAGCTCTTCCACCTCGTCGAGGTGCTCGAGTCGCGTGACACGTTCGCGCTCCGCGGGCGGCAGTGCCTGCCACGAGGCACGCAGCGAATACGCACCGTGCGTAGTGGACACAGACGTGGATGGCGCCGTGGCCTGTGCAAGCGCCTCGAACCGCGCCTCGTACGCTGCCGGCGTCGTGCAGGTGCGGGCGCCAGGCAGGAGGAGCTGGCGCACGCCGAGGTTCTGGAGCATGACCTGCCCGAAGCGCGTCGGCTCCGCGTGCGTGCCCGGTGCATCGCCGGCGACGCACATGTCGTAGGACAAGACGCTCGCGCGGGGGCAGTGCTTCAGGAACTGTGCCAGCAGCGCGTCAGCGGCGTCCCTGTCCAGGTACGCGAGCACACACTCGCACAGGAGCAGCGTGGGGCACGCAGGGTCCAGCAGCTCGGCGACCGCGGCCCACTCGGTCGGCTGCGCGGCTAGCGTGCTGAGGTCCGTGCCCAGGAGCGCATACGTGTCGCCGGTGAGCGAGTGCGACGTGGTGTGCAGCTGGCCCAGCGGCGCGGCGAGCGGGGCGTGGTGCTCAATCGACGCCGCCTTGCTCTGCACACTCTCGGTAAAGTCCAGCTCCATGTAGCGGTGCAGCGTGCGGGCACCAGCGGCCTGCGTCAGCAGCAGAACGTACCATGCGCCAGAACCGCGTATCGCTGCCCGCGCCGAGGCTCACGATCTGGACGCGTTCCTGTGTGGGCTCCACGCCATTCAGCGAGCCCGTGCGAAGAAAGGTATCGACGTAGCGGTCCACGTCCCGGGCGCGCAGGTACGTGCCGATACTGATCAGTGGCGGGCGCCGGGCGTGCGGGCGGCCTGGCCGGGCAAAGAGTGGCGCATACTCGTCTGGCGGGAGATAGCCTGCCTCACACGCATGCATACGGGCTACGAGGGCATCAGAATCTGTCTCGCGCACGGCCTCGAAGGACGAGGGCGCCTTGGTCCGGCGGAACGGCTGGCCCAGCGAGAGCGGCGCGGACGGCATAAGTGGAGGCGGAGCGCTACGAGCTCGCCGCATAGCGCGCGGTGTAGTACCCTGCATAGTACCAGGCCATGGCCACATGCTGGAGCGCTTCGTCGTGTGAGCGCCCCGCGATGGTATTGGGGGTGCGCGCCACAATGGCCTGCGCCCGCTCCCACGCACTAGTGGGTGGCGGCACGGGCGGCTTGATGTCGCGCACGGGGCAAGGGGGCAGCGGCTCGCCGACGCGGGGAAGCGCATGCCACACCGAGTCACCCGCATCGAGCGCGGCTGTTCGTCGTGCATGAAAGTCGCGGTACTCTTGCTCAGCGGCGTGCCATACATCCACAAGGAAGCTGTCGTCCCACACGTCGTCGGCGGTGAGCGTGCGGCGGCCCACCGGCACATCAACGCCATGCGCGAGGAACGGCGAGGGCTCTGCCTCGATGGGCGATGCGACAACGGCGTCGTCCGTCTCGTACGGGTCCGCCACAGGCGCCGCGGGGGGAAGCGCATCCCAGGGAGCGGGCGTCGGCGGTGCGTCACTGTCCCCAGCCTCTGTGTCCGGCGCATCCCAGTGCGGCCCCTCGTAGCCATGCGGCGCGCGCCGGCGGCGCTTGGGCGCCGCGGCCGCGGGCAGGTCGTGCGGCAGGTCGTCGTACGCGACGAGCGCGCGGCGCATAGGTGGAGGTGAGACGCTACAGAGGACGGCGCACGCGCTGCACGAGCGCCTGCACCTGCTCGAGGCGGCGGTCGAGCGCGTCGTGCGCCCGCACGTACCTACGTGTGTGGAGTTGGAGCACCGCGTCGTTGAGCACCTGGTCGACCTGGTGCGCGGGGAACGCCATGGGCCGCACGCTCTGCTCGACCTGGCGCACCCACGTTTCGGCCAGCTCGATCAGGTCGGGCAGCAGGAACCCGACGCCGCTCGTCGTGTTCCAGGGCGCAGGCGCCTTGGAAAGGAGGCCCTGCATCACAGAGAAGAGTGTGTCGGCAGGCGCGCCCGCCTCGAGGAGCACGAGCGGGGCCCATCCGACGCGCAGGAGGGGCGCGTCGCGCGAGAGCGTGCGGAATGCATGCCACTCGAGCGCCGAGGGCGCCGGCGCCTCGCCCTGCACGGCGCACTCGGTGTCGTATGCGTACCGCTCGAGCAGCCCCAGCACGAGCTCGAGGGGGCACGCGGTCTCCGAGCCGCCCAGGCGCACATACACGTCCGTGACGAGCGCAGCGACCGCCTGGTGCGCCTGCGCCGGCGCACTCGCATTGTGCTCGCGCGCGAGCAGCGCCTCCCAAATCCGCGCGACGAGCTCCGCATCCTGGTACTGCGCCGTGTGGATAATGAGCAGCTGCTCCTCCAGGAGGCCCAGTGGCTCGGCGAGCTCCTTGTACAGCGTCGTCATGTCCAGCAGCGCCATGTCCAGCTCTTGCGCGGCCTGCGCGAGACGCTCGCGCTCCACCGGCTCCCACTCGGCCGCATCCACCGACGGCAGCGCACTCAGCACCTTGGCCTGCACCTGCGCCACTTCGAGGTCCTCCTCCAGCTGCGTCGCAAACGCCACCAGGTCCGGCACATGCGTCGCCGCTGACGGCCGCACCGACTTGACGTTGCCGACGGCCAGCGCCAGGTACTCGATTCGCTCGTGCAGCCGCAGCGCATACGACTCTGTGTGCGCCAGTGCGTCGAGCGTCTCGGCGGCAGCGAGGCAGTCGCCCTGCCGCACATACCACTGCCACAGCAGGTCGCGCAGCCGCCGCTCATACACGTCGAGCGGCTCGCCGCCCAGCAGCACCGGCGTGCCCTGCAAAAAGTCGGCCAGGAACGGCGTGTGCAGCGCCAACAGCTCGTCGGTGCGCTGCGCCGCCACCAGCGCCGTGTACAGCTCCTCATGGAAGAGCGCATCGTCGCTCTGCGTCGCCAGCGCCAGCGCCTCGTCGTACGATGGCGCCGCCTCGTCCTTGAGCACCTGCAGCGCCTGCAGGACTAGTGCATACATCCGCCGGCGCAGCGCATACGCACTTTGGCGCGGCGACGCCAGCTCGTCGCCCGGGCACCCGTCTGCGCGGAACGCCACGGCCGTGTCCGCCGGGTCCGATGCGCGTGCGCATGCGAGGGCCAGCGATACGACACCCCGCACGTACCGCAGCTGCTGGTACGTCGCACACACATGCTCCAGCTTCTCGAGCGGCAGCTGCGCGGCACTTGGGAGCAGCAGGTGCAGACTCGCGCTCAGCTGCTCGTCGACGGCCGCGCGGCGCGGCGCGGCACCGCTCGGCGCGCCCTCCTCTGCCCGCAGGCGCCGGTCCAGCTCGGTTGCATTGCGCAGGCACTCGGACGCCTTGTACTGCCGCACATCGTCTGCACTGCAAAAGCCCGCGCACCGCGCCTGCAGCGCCTCGGCCATCGCATCGACACTCGCACGCGCACCACTCTGCGACTCGATCAGGGCGGTCACCAGGTCGTTGGCGACGCGGCGCCCGTCCGCCGTCGTCACGAGGTCTGCCAGTGAGAGCTGCGTGAGTCGCGTGCGCGTTTCTGCCGGGAGTGCATCGCCCATCGCACGCATATTATGGTCCGCAAGGAACAGCACAAACTGGCACGCTTCCATCGTGCGCTGCGCCAGCGCCTGCAGCTGCCCAACGTCCGTGCGCTCATCGTCCATCAGCTGCGAGTGCCGCTGCAAGAAGGCATGCAGCGGCGTCAGGTCCGCCAGCACAGCGGCCAGCGCGCCACGCGCCACGAGCGGCGGACTCGTCGCCCGCGCACCCGCCCGCCAAAAGTCTGCGGGCACGAGCGGCTCGGTCCACACGCTGCGCAGCACACACGCCATGTAACAGGCGAGCGCCTCGTACCGCGCCGACCTGCTGCCGCCGCCCAGGCCCGGCACCCGCTGCTCCGCGGGCCACGCCCCCAGCGGCCCAAAGAACACGCGAATGGCCTGCGCGACCTCGTCACGCTCGTGGGGCACCACATGCGCGTTGCGCGCG
Organism: Malassezia caprae; assembly: GCA_029542885.1. Lineage (NCBI taxonomy): Eukaryota > Fungi > Basidiomycota > Malasseziomycetes > Malasseziales > Malasseziaceae > Malassezia > Malassezia caprae. The sequence continues at coordinate 830,218 of CP119910.1, forward strand.
GCAAGCGCCAGCGCACACAGGCACGCTTCCACAGGGCCGTACCGGCTGAAGAAGTCGACGATCGGCGGCGCCGTCGACACCGCCCCCGTCGCGGCAGCACTGCCCAGCAGGCTCGCCAGCACATCCGCCGGACGGCGCTCCACAAGCTCCGTCAGCCCATTCGAGTCGAGCACGAAAAAGACGCGCGCGGGACTCGTGGTCTGCGCAACACACGGGCGCAGCGTCGCGCCACTAGCATCCGCCGGGGGCGCTGGCAGCGCCTCGGCCAGCACCGGCGCACTGGCGCCGGTGCCGAGCGGCACACGCGTCGCGCCTTCCTGCCATGCAGCACCGACGCCCGCCGCGTACGTCAGCGTCGTGTTGGCCGCCGGCACAGGCGCACCGACTGCGTACAGCACAGAGCCCATATCGTTGGTGCTCATCGCACACAGGAACACGCCGCGCGCGTACAAGGCACCCGTGGCCCGCTGCGCTGGCGCCGCGGGCGCCGTGCCCGGTGCGCCAGCCAGCAAAGGGAGGACGGGCGGGCCTTGCGCCCGGTGCGCCGGTGCGGCACCAGGGGGGGCACGCACCGCGAGCTGCGCCCACGAGCGGCGCTGGAAATCGTCGAGGTAGATGCGGTAGCCGCGCTCCGTCACAGCCACGAGGCAGACGCTCGAGCGCGTGTCCGGCTCTGTAGCGCCGAGCCAGACGATCGGGCCCACCTCCTGCTGCGAGTGCAGGAGACCGGCCTGGCGAGCGACGCCGTACATGCTGCCAGTATGCACGGGCGCACGCGAGGCGTCGCGCGACGGCAGCGAGTAGACGTCAATCTGATCTCCGTCGCGCAGCACATACAGCAGCTGGCGCGCACTGTCGACCGTGATGAGGCGAATCCGCTTCTCGTGGCGGAAGAACGACGGCACGAGGTTCGCGAGGTGCGGCTGCGTCACATTGTACATGTAGCAGCGCGAACGGAACCAGCTCTCCTGCGCCTGGTACACGAGCTCGTGCACACAGTGGTCGCTGCCCAGGCAAAACACGCGGCCGCCTTCGGTGCCCTGGATGTTGCGCATTGCCACGCCGTTTGTCGATGCGCTCATGGCCGTCTCATACAGCTTGATGCCGGCGGCTTCGTCGGAGGGCGCCTTGACCATCTCGACGCCCAGCAGCAAGACGCGGCGGCCCTCCGTGGCGGTCGGCCCGGTGGAAAGAACGAGCACATGCTGGATGGCATCGATAAACACGCCAGGGCGCGCGCGCACGAGCCCGACCGAGAGGATGAGCTCGTCGGACGGCAGCTCATGATGCTCAAACGAGTTGTGCCTGGGGTCAGGGACGCAACGTACCCATGCGCATAGTCCCACAGGTACAGCCGGTGGTCGACGGTGATACACGCGCGCCCGATCTCTGGGAAGAGGGCCAGCGTGGCCACGGGCGCACGACTCGTAATCGTTTCAAACACCATGCTGGGGATCGGCAGGCGCCGCTGCACGCGGAAACCGGCCCAAGCATCGTCCGGCTGCGAGTGCTCCTCGTAGGGCGCATCGCGCGGCGCTGGGGTGAGTGGGCATTACGTACGGAGTCGCGCCTTGATATCAGGGAGCGCGAGCGCACGCGGCTGGCACCACTTGGCGATCACCTTTTGTGCATCGCCCAGCCGCTGCAGCACGCCGGTGTCACTCATCGATCGCTCGGTCGCTGCGGCGGCGGGCGGCGCGCCGTCTCGTCGTGTGGTTATCACGTGACACCAACGTCGCTGGCGCGACTCCACACCGCGCTCCTCTCGCATGTTCGTCCGCACCGCGCTCGCTGCTCGTCCGTGGCTGCGTGCATTCTCCAGCACGACTCGTGCATGGGAGCCCGCGCGGCCATCTATACAGGCGATTGCAGAGCTACGCAAGGCGGTGCCCGGCACATCCCTTCTCAAGGCGCGCGAGGCGCTCGTTGCCTCGCGTCCTTCCGAAACGCCCGACACGGACAATGTGCCGCTGGCCATTGCATGGCTCGAGAGGAACCGCGCCGCTGAAGGCGCCAAGCGCGAAGCCAAGGTGGCATCGCGCACTGCGGCGGACGGCGTCATCGGCCTGTGCACCTTGTCGGACGGCCTTCTCGGCGCCGGCGCCCGCGCTGCCATGGTCGAGCTGAACTGCGAGACCGACTTTGTGGCGCGCAACGAGCTGTTTGGCGCGCTCGCTCGTGATATCGCGCACACGGCGGCTTGGCTCCCGATGCTTCACGATGGAGCTGTACCACGCGAGGGCCTTGTGGCCGATGTGCCGCTCGACATGCTTCTCGACTGCCCGCTCATGCCCTTTGACGGCGCGCCGCCGACCGAGGTGCAGACAGTGCGCCAGGGCATTTCGGCGCTCATCGCGCGCCTTGGCGAGAAGATTGCCTTGGCGCGTGCTTCGTCCCTCGCACCGTCGCCGTCCGACACGCTGCTGTGTGGCTCCTTTGCGCATGGAGCGGCGGCCGCGCCGCCGGCGCCTGATGTGCCCGTCACGGCCACGTTCACGAGTGGTCGCGTCGCGAGTCTGCTCGTGCTGAGCGCGCGTGGCCGCGTAGCGGCGCTGGCCTCGCGGGCAGCGGTCCAGGACGACTCGCTCGTGCAGCGCTCGCGCGCCCTCGCGCGCTCGCTTGCGCGTCAGGCGGCAGGCTTCCCGACGGACTCGATTGATGGCGCACCCAGTGAAGACGGCGCACCCAGCACGGCGCTGCTGGCGCAGCCATTTGCCATGCTGCTCCCTGCAGCGGGCCTTGCGCCGGAGGCCAACGAGGGCCTTGTCTCTGACGCGCTGCAGCAGTGGTCTAATGCGCATGCGGGTGCCGCGGACGGTATCCGTGTGGCGGCGCTCCGTCGCTGGGAGGTTGGCGAGACGGCAGCACCGGCTGATGAAGGTGCAGCGGTCTCGTTTGCCGACGAAGTGAAGCGGGCCGCTGGTGTATAGGTCTATCTAGCAATTGCAGCCGGACGAACGGGGGTTGGCCGCGTCGATCCGGATAGGGTCGGGGTAGTCTGCATAGAGTTCCGCCTCGGCCTCCTGTTGCAGTGCATTCTTCGCGATGGTCTGGAATGCCTGCTCGACGTTGATGGCCTCCTTGGCCGAAGTCTCAAAGTAGGGGATGTTGCCCTTACTCTGGCACCAGGACATGGCGCGCTTCTGCGAGACGGCGCGCTTGCTCTCCTCGACGTCGATCTTGTTGCCCAACACGACGAACGGGAAGTTGTCAGGGTCGTGGGGGCTTGCCTGGATGAGGAACTCATCGCGCCAGCTGTCGAGAGTCTCGAAGCTCTTGGGATTGTTCACATCGTACACAAGCACGCAGCAATCGGCGCCGCGGTAGAAGGCCACGCCCAGAGACTGGAAGCGCTCCTGCCCGGCCGTGTCCCACAGCTGCATCGTGACGAGGCGGCCATCCACGACAACCTCGCGGGTAAGAAAGTCAGCACCGATCGTCGCCTTGTACGCGGCCGAGAAGCGCTTGTTCACATCTTTATGTTAGTGTCACCACGCACATTGGTTCATGAGCGACGTCTTGCCGACCCTGGCGTGAGCGATGGTCACCTACCCTGAATCACCCAAGATCTGCGGACGTCAGTGTAGCATACGTACGATCACCTAGTGTAAGCAGCACGACATGGCACGTACCTTCAGAAGGACCTTTTTCCGCGTCGCCATCGTGGTCGTCTGTGCGGGTGGCTCGCCGCGCGCGGCCGCTCCTAGCAAATTTATTTTCATAAACACCCCACTTTGGTCGCGCACGTCCCACCTGGCGCTGGCGTCCGGCGCCCCCGGTAGGCTCGCATGCTACGACGATCTATACAGAGACATAGACTATGAAGCCTGCGATACGACGTGGGCGCTGCTATCGCTGGCGCGGCGATCGCTCTTGGATCGCGATCGCGATGACTAAGCGATGAGGGAGCGACGGGTCGGTACGCTCGCCGCTGCTGTCCACGATGGTCGGTGCGGAGGGCCCTGTCGGCTCGTGCGCTGCGTCTGCTGTAAGCGATGTGGGGTCGTGCAGCGATGTGCACACGCCCAAAGTCGTTCTCCTCGGCCCACGGCGGGCGGGAAAGTCGAGTCTTTGCAAGGTTGTATACGAGTCCTACCTGCCGAACGATACCCTGTTCTTGACCCCCACGATGCGTACGCAAAAGTTCCACATACATACGTTCCAGAAGCTGCAGCTCTGGGATGTTCCAGGGAGTGCTTTGATGTCATTCCCCGGGGGCCCGCAGGCTGCGGGGCCCGCGCCGGGCCGGCCGGAGCTCGATATTCCCTGGGCGGATGTGTGTGCGGTGATTTTCGTGATTGATGCGCAGGACGACTACTTTGAGGCGCTCACAAAGTTGAACCAGGTGATCGTTACCGTGTACGGCTGCAACAAGGCGGTCCACTTCCACGTCTTCATTAACAAGGTGGACGGCTTGAGCGAAGACTACAAATATGATACCCAGCGCGATATTGAGCAGCGTGTGATGGAAGGCCTTATCGACTCGTCGCACGAGCTCCTCGACAATGGCGAGCCGGTGGATCTTGACCGGCAGGTGAATATCAAGTTCTATCTCACGTCTATCTTCGACTCGAGCGTATTCGTCGCCTTCTCGCGCATCCAGCAGCAGCTGCTCCAGGGCCTGAATGAGCCCCAAGCGCCCCCCTCTGTGCGCATGGTCTCGCTCACCGATGCGCTGGAGACGGCATGCAATCTACTGTGCTCTACGTGCCAGTTTGAGAAGGCCTATCTCTTTGATATCCCGAGCCGCACGTTTGTGGCATGCGACACGTCGCCCTTTGACCTGGCGCTCTTTGACGTCATGTTCCAGTACATCCGCTTTCTGCGCCAGTTCAACGACCTGTACCAGCCGGCAAGCGAGATCCAGACTAAAGATGCACCGACACACGCACGCACATGGTCCACGAGCGTTGTACAGCTCACGTCCGACACGACCGTCGCCTTCTGGCAGCTCGACAGGTACGTTGCGACTCTAACCACTCAGCCACCTCGGCCTTTTGGCTGTCATACAAGGCCACATACAGGCCAGCCACACGAGCATCCTCGTACGTTGCGCCACTCACCGCAGGATTACAATGTAGACCTCTTCCGCCGCGCGATTGCCCAGCTCGCCGCGCTGCCGTAGTCATCACGTGCCAAGGGCCGCCGCAGGTCAGACGAGCGACACGATGAGTGCCGAGGTGGTGGCGCCCGTGGACGCCGGCAGCGACCGCTTTGTTGCGCGCCCAGTGCGCTACTGTGAGATATGCTCATTCCCCTACGAATACTGTGAGTACGGATCGTCGCTCTCGCGGTGCAAGGCGAACCTCGAGGCGAAGGACCCTGAGCAGTTCCGCCAGCTGTACTCGGACGAGGCGCTGGAAGACAAGCTCAAGTCGCTTACGACTGAGCAAGTCGAGTCGCTAGAGCGCGAGAGTGCAAAGAAGGAGCGCAAGGCGGCCGCCAAAGCCGAGAAAGAGCGGGCCCAGCTGGCTGCCTCCAAAATTGTGCTGTCGCGTGTCGCGCGCACCAAGCGAAAGGTCATTACCTGCATCCACGGACTGCACCAGTTCTCGCCGCCCATGCCTGCGCTCAAGGTGATCGCCAAGGGGTACGTTGCTCTACTTACACAGCCTGAGCTCGCGTTTCGCTACGGGCGCCTCGGTCACGCAGAGCGTGCAGCACCCTGGCGTCGACGAAATCCATATCCAGGGCGACGTTGCTCACGAGCTCGTCACTCTGATTGTCCAGCGCACCAAGCCGTTTGATGCGATGCCGAGCGAGGCGGACGGCGGTGTTCTCGAAAAGAACATTGTGATTGACGAAAAGGCCAAGTAGCGACACTAGCTCGCCGCTTGTGCGTCGTCCTCGCGATCCAGCGCCTCTGCCTCGCTGCACCATTCGGCGTACCGCTCCGCAAGCGGACGCCACGCAGGCGCTGCCTTCTGCTGCACACGTTCCACGCCGGGCGCTGTACCAGCGCGCCACAGCGCGTCCTCCAGGTCCGCTGGCGGCGGGTATCGGAACGTGTCCGCACGCAGCCGCACTCGCGCGCCGCCGTACATGGACGCCATCACATAGTACCCAAGCATACCGTCATCGTAGTCATTCTGCCGGCTCTTGAGGATCGTGCTCACACTCGCATACGTCGAGATCTCCTCTTTTTTCTTCTTGGTCCGCGCGACCGGCGGGCGAAAATCAAACAGGTCCACAAACGCCATACCTTGCGGCTCGCCATTGACCACAAAGCCAATGCAGCTGTCGGGCAGCGTCGGTGGCCCAGGGCGCTGCGTGTCGTCCGGCACCGGCGCGCGTGATGGGCGCGCTCGCTTCTCGTCCGTGGGCGCCGCATGCGCGTCCCAGCGCAGACCGCCGCGCCGCTGCTGCTCCATGAGCGCTTCCATCGCGCGCGTCGGCGCATACTCGAGACTCTCAAAGTAGAGCTGGCCCCGGTACCGGATCGGGATGCGATTCTGGGCGATACGGCGCTCCGTGCCGGGCCGCAGCGCCGCGTCGCGCGGCGGCAGGCGGATGTACAAGCCGACCACGTCGCCAGGACCAAAAGTGCGGCCTAGGGGCGCGAGGCGCGACTGCGTCACGCACGCGCCTGTCTGGTCGCGCAGGCCGTAGCTGTAGGCGTCCCAGCCCACGGGCGCATTAAGCGACGCTTCACGGCGGCCCCAGCCGACGCGCACATGCGGCCCATCGCGCATCGGCACGGGCGGCTCGCTCGATGCGTCGGGCGGCAGCACCTCCAGCTCGACATACCACGCGCCATGCCGCACACCGACGTTGGTGCGGGCGCTGCGGTACCCCTTATCCGCGCCGACGACCATGGCGTCCTGACTGATGCGCGTAAAGGCGCTGCGGTCCTGCCACGACCAGTGCACACAGGACGGCGCGATATCCAGGGTGCGGTACACGGTCGTGGGGAGCATCTGCGCTGCAGGGCCCGCCGCCACGTACCGCCAGCCGCTCTTGTTCATCGGCAGATGTGGCGTTGTGCCCAAGCTCGCATCTGCACACACAGGCATCCATGAAGGTGCCGGCATCGTGTCTTCGGCGTCGCCCTCGCGTGGCATGGGCCCACGAAACCCAGGCGGCACGCGATGCGACGGCACCGACGCCGCTTGCGCGTCGCGCAGTCCGGGCGACTCGGGCGTGCCATGCGCTAGACCCAGATCTGCGCGGACGCCTGGCGCTTCCACGAGCACGGGCATCGGGGCGGGGGCCGCCTCAGCAACGTCCGAGCTGGTCGCGGCGCGCGGCGCGTCGTCCATCGATGCCACTCGCGCCGTGGCGGAGCGCTGCTTCGCCTCCACACGACCGCTGCGCCGCCGCCCGACGCTCTGCGATGGCCGTCTCAGCGACGATCCCGCCTTGGTCTGTGGCGTTCCTCCAGGGCGTTGTCGCCGGCCAGCTCGTCCTGGTGATTATACTTCTTTTGCTGTTCCGCTACTTTTTTATCGAGACAAAGCCGGAGACGTATGCCAAACGTTATGCTGCGCTGCGCGAGCGCACGCGCCTGATCCAGGCGTCTCTCGATGCGCGGTGCCCGTCCATGTCGTCGAGCCAGTCGAAGCTGCGTGTTCCGTACGAGCAGGGGTCGCAGGCGTGTCTTCTTGATATGCTGCACCGTCTCGACTGTGAGCTGCCGGCGCACTCGCCCGAGACGCTCACCTGGCTTAATGTGCTGCTGGCGCAGCTGTGCCTGCACTACCGACAGAGCATTCTGCAGTCGGACAACGAGGCGCCGCGCCAAGATACAGAGTCGGATACCTTGCCGGCGCTGGACAGCGCCGAAAAGGCTGCGGCTAAGCGTTTGCTGGAGCGCACACTCAATGCAGCGATTGAGGGCCGCACGCACGACCTGCTGGGCGCGATTACTGTGACGGACGTGGACGTGGGAACGGGCTACCCTACACTGTCGAATGCACGCATCCGCCCGTCGAACGACCCGCGGTGTCTGCGGCTCGAGATGGACCTGGAGTACAAGGACCTGCTGTGCGTCGGTCTCGATACCCAGCTGCAATTTCGCGTGCGGCCCTGGAACTTGGGGTCGCTCGCGGTAGCTATGTGCCTGCGTGTGGAGCGGCTCGCTGGGACCATCGCCATGGAGGTAGGGCCGTGCGGCACGGAGCAGGACCCGCTTGCGGGCCTGGAGCTGCGTGTGTGTATGTACCCCGACTTTGTGCTGGACGCACACGTGTCGAGTGTGCTGGGCTCCAAGAGCAAGCTGCACGACGTGCCCAAGATGGAGGAGCTCCTTCTGTCGCAGCTGCGCCTGCTGATCCAGCGCCGCCTCGTGTGGCCCGAGTTTTGGCGCATGCCGCTGCCGCACATGGAGCATGATCGTGCCTAGGCGAGCGAGCCCAGTACTTTCACCGCCAGCGCGCGCAAAATCCGCGCGCGCTGGCTACCAGACATGCGCAGGAACACCTCGCTCACCGACTGCCCCTTGGCATCGCGCACGGCGCCGAGCCGGTTCCCGATCGTGGCGCCGCCCAGCGCTGCGTCAGTGGTTTGTACGTACCACCTGGCCAGTTGGCCAAGATGTAGCCCAGCACAAAGCCTGAGACGGTCCCTGTGGCGCTCCAGAATGGCGCTGCATAAGTATATTCACGTACAGTGGCGCTCGACTTCGGGGCGCAGCATCTCTTCCAACACATCGGCAAATAGGCCCTGCGCTTGCGGCTGCTCGTTCGTTCCGCCCCCGCCAAACGTGCGGAAGAATCGTGCGCTCTCGTCCTGCGTCGACGCGTCATCGGCACCGCTTGCATAGCCCTCGTGCGCGCGCATGCTATCGTATTCGGCACGCCGCGCGGGGTCCGAAAGCATATAGTCTGGGTTAGCCGCGGCACGTACATGCGTCCGCAACACTTTGGAAGCGCTGCGTGTGGGCCCGCGTCTCGTCGGGCGTCGCATTCGGGAAGCGGTCAGGATGAGAGCGCAGCGACTCGCGCTGGTACGCTTTCTTGATGGCTTCCTGCGACGCAGTCGGCGGTACGCCAAGGATCTGGTCAGCGCCTGCATGCTACGCACGCCGTAGTAGTCGGGGATGGTCATGTGGAGGAGCAAGAACGGCGCTGCGCGGGACAGGCGTCGTCGGCGCCACGGCATGCGGCGAGCGGGCTGGCTCGCAGTGTGAGCACTGTGGCGTATCTACGACATTCATCTGTGGCCACGAATTATTCTACGTAGCTGGCGTCAGCGGCGCACACGTACCGACGGCGCAGTGTGCGGTACTTTTTGAGCCGGTACAGCGCTGCTATTAGACATGCGACGTACTCTCCGTCTCGCGCTTGACAAACTCGGCGAGCGCAAGCTTGCTCTCGATCTCTTTATCGTCGGTCAGGTGGGCATTTTTGCGGAACATGGCGCGCAGCTTGGGCAAAAAGTGGTAGTTGGGGTCGGGGTACTCGCGCCCCAGGCGATGGAGCTGCGTGAGACCTTGCGCGTACCTCTTTATACAAGCCAATCGCGCGCGCACGCAGCGGATGGCCAAGCGGCGGCATCGGGCGGTGGCAGGACGTGCGAGCGGCGTGCGGGTCGGGGGCGCAGGGGGCTTATGTCAGATCCTGCCTCCTTCGCGGCTCGCTGCTGCTGCGCGGCGCCCGTTTAGATCCATGTCACGGCCCATGGATGAGGACCGGGCCACGAGCATGGCGGCCTTTTCCGCGCCCCCCACGCCAACGAAAGCATTTGACTGGGATGATATCTCGACGTCCGAGTCCGAAACGGAGATGGAGGACGAGCATGACGACAAAGGCGCGTCGGCGGCTGAGCCAGCCGGCTCGCCCGAGCCCGCTCCCGAGGTCCGGTGCCTGTGGGAGGACTGTGGCGAGACCTTTACCGACCTGCAGCCGTTCATTGCTCATCTACACTCTTGTACGTGCCGCTGCTGACCCAGTCCACATTGGTATTCACAAGTCGCGCTACGCGTGTGAATGGACCGGCTGCCCCCGCAAAGGCAAGAGCCAGACGTCGCGCTTTGCGCTGCTGAGCCACCTGCGCAGCCATACCGGCGAGAAGCCATTCACATGCCCCCGCCCCGAGTGTGACAAGTCGTTTACGCGCTCCGACGCGCTCGCCAAGCACATGCGTGTGCAGCACAACACGCCGCCGACCGGGCCAGCGCGCACAGCGGCGAGCGGCGACGGCGACGAGTCGCGCGATACCATCCATGACGAGATGACCGACTATGCCGAGGGCGAGCGCCGCGCCATGGAGGCCGAGACAGCGTTTGCTGTGCTCATACAGCGCGCCGCCGAGGACAGCCGGTGGCTGACGCCCGCTCAAGAGGCCGCTGATACGGAGCAGCTGCTCTCGCACCTGCCTGCAGCCGAGCCACCATCCGATACGGAGCTCGAGCTGGGCGACGATGTGCCGGCGCAGGCGCCCAAGGCGTACCTTGTGGCCAAGGCCAAGCTGCGGTATCTACTGCAGCGACGCGAGCAGTGGCTGCAGACCGTGCAGGCGCTGCAGGAGGAGGAGGCCGCCCTTACGCGGCAGTGCCACGAGACGCTGGATGAACTCCTGGACTATACGTATGGGTACGTTTGGCTACTGACCCAGCCACGACGCCGTGCAGCGCCTTGTTGCGCCTGACAGTGCGCGCTCATGATACCTCGTAGAACTACACCGATGCGATCCACGCCTGGTGGCGCTCCGCTATCGCCGCGACAATATCACGCTCAATCTCGTGGGGCGGCGCCGCAGGCGGCGACGGCAGGCGGATCCATGTGTGGTCGTGTGGCTCGACCAGCACAATCTCGTACTTGCGCCGCTGCAGCAAGTTCCCAATGACCAGATGGTGTCCATAGTTGCGCAGCGAGCGCTCCGCCTTGGGTATGAGCATCTTGTCGTCGGTCTCCAGCTTGAAACTGACGACGTACGCGTCGGGCGCCCACGAATCGACGAGCGCGCCGAGCACCTTGGGCACCGGCTCAAGCTGCAGCGTCAGCGACTGGTTATCCGACTGAATCTTGTGCTCCGACAGCTTGTCGGTCGGCACGAAAAAGTCGCTCACCGCCGCAGCCAGGTAGTGCATCCCGTGGCGGCCCAGTGGCGCCATGGCCTCGCTAACGTTCTTCAGCAGGAATAAGTACTCGATCACTGTGACGAACGGCACGGTGAGCAGGCGGCCGCGCCGCTTCGCCTCGTGGTAGGAGTGCAAGATCGGCAAGAGGCCCTTGACGTGGTCCTGGCTCACGCGCACCCTCTCCTCGCCCTCGGCCGGCTCCTCGAGCAGGTCAAACAATGGGTTCGTCGTGTGGGAGTACCACCGGGTGAACGGGAACTGCGAGAACTGCCGCGACATGAAAATGACCGCATAGCCCGCCTCGAGAAAGTACTCGGCAGACGCGGCGCCACGCGTGCCCGCAGAAAAGTTGTCGAGAAAGCGCACCACATTCTTCTCCAGCGGCACGGTCGTTCCGCCACTCTGCCGTCAGCACGAGATACGCACCGTCACCAGCACAACTTTGCGGCCCTCAGCCCCCTGCCGCGCAACAAACTCGCGCACATGCTGCGTATGCTCCGCGAGCGCGGGCGGCTCTTCGAGCTGGGTATAAAACGCCTCCGCTGTCCACGCACGGCTCATGAGGGTCTCGCAGGCCCCCAGCGGGCGTCGCCCCATGAGTCACGTGTTGTCATCGTCGCCACGCGGCGTCGCCGCTGGCGCCTCGCCATGAGCTCGCACGACGTGCGCGATATCCTCTCGCTCCCCAAGCGCCCGCAGGAGCCTGGGCCTAGCCGCGTGCCTGCGCGTGCACCGCCGATCCTTCCAGGCGATGCGCGCCCCAAGCAGCGGCCGGAGGGCATGTCCCGCGAGCTGTATGCGCTCCTCGGGCCCAACGCGCCCAGCCTCGTCATGGGCCAGGCCGACGGACCCGGCAGCGATGGTCCCGGCGGCCTGCGCGCATTCCAGCCCAAGTTCCAGCGCAAGGCGCATGCGGCGCACGCCCGCAAGTGGATGTGGACCCCGTTCCGCAATCCCGCGCGGCACGATACGCCGGCCGAGTCGAGCCTGGCGAGCGAGGAGGCCGCGTCGCCGCGCGGTCTCGTACTGCACCACTGGCGTCCGCTGGATCCGAATGCGCCACAAAACGACGAAGAGGCGCCGCTCGACGCCGTATGGGCCCCATACAATACCGCGTCCCAGGTGTTCCACTACACGACCGATGAATATACCCAGTATTTGGCAGGTGCGAATTTTGTGCTGACGCAGACGATGACTGGACGCGCGAAGAGACGGACTATCTGATTGAGATGTGCGAGACGTACGACCTGCGCTTTATTGTGATTGCAGACCGCTACGAGTGGCCCGGCCGTACGCGCAGCATCGAGGATCTCAAGGCACGATACTACACGATATGCCGGCGGCTGCTTCGCGAGCGCATCAGCAACGAGGACATCGAGACACGGCAGGCGCAGCTGCAGACATATGCGTACGACCGCCAGCAGGAGATGGAGCGTAAGCGGGCGGTACAGACGCTCTTCTCGCGCACGCCCGAGCAGCTCGCAGAAGAAGAGGCGCTGTATGTCGAAGCCCGCCGCCTCGAGCAGAACGAAGCCAAGTTTGCCAAGGAGCGCGACGATCTGCTCCGCCTGCTGGGCGGCCGCGAGGGGCTGCCGACCTGCTCGTCCGCGACGGTCGCGGCGGTCGGCGCTGGCCTTGTGTGGCCACCGGGCAGTGCGGCAGAGGATGCCGCGGGTGAAAGCTCGAAAAAGCTCAAGCGCCGCCGTTCCGAGTCAGTGGCGACTGCTGGCAAGATCAAGGATCCGAAGCAGCAGCTGTTTGATGCACAGCATGGTATTACGCGCTTCTCTACGACGAGTCCGCATGTGCTGCGAACGCCGTACCCCAATCTGGTCGGCACGCCGTCGGTGCTGCCACCCGTCGCTGCTCCGACGTCGGGCTCGACCAAGGCCGAGGCCAACGCCCATCACGGCGCCTACCTACGCTCGACGCGTATGCTCACGTTCCGACCGAATCAGTACACACGTGTGATGCAGGCGCTCGCAGAGCTCCATCCTCCTATGGGTATGCGGCTTGTGTACCCCACTGCGACGAATGTGGAAAAGTGGGAAATGCTTTTGGGGGCCGTGGCCGGCGCGCTAGATATGAAAAAGCAACTCGATCGTGTCGAGGCCGAGTACAAAATGGTGCAGGCGCGCCTGGCGGCGGCGCAGGCGGGCGAGGCGGACCCCACGGCGGGCACGGCTGTGCCGCATACCGAGAACAACGGGTCGGGCCCTGTGGGGGCATAGCTGCAGGGTGTCGAAGCGCTCGGAGGCTCTTTACATGAGCGCTGGTTTGTAGGGTGCTAGCAGCACGGCAGTTAAACTTGAAAGGAGATCGACGCCAAGATTAGGAAGTGAGGCGAGACGGGCTCCTTCCCCGGCTAGCAGGCGCCCAAACTGGCTGCCGCTGCCAGTAGTCTTGCTCTAGTATCGAGGGCCGAAACGATGGCGTCGGTATGTCCGAGGGCAATGGTTTATAAAAAGAGACCGGGGTGTAGTAGGTCAGCGGCGAGCGCGGTGCTGTGTACTCGGGCACAGGCGACTCAAACGCGGCTTGGCGCCGCGACCGAGCAGGGATAGGTGTGGGAGATGCAGGCATGAGGGAGGAGTGGGCGTCTTCACCCTAGCTTAAATGCGCCACTGATCCCATCACGTCAAAAAAGGTTGACAGTCAGATCTTAGTCAGAATAAACAAATCTGATTGGACTGTGCATGCAGGCTGAGTCGAGTGACGCCACCGGCGTGGCTCCGTCGTGCATATGTCCACCAAGGCGCAGCAGGAGCGGCTGCGGCAGGCCGTGCATGCTCTCGCACAAGAGCCAGGCAATCGACAATGCGCCGACTGCCATACATCTGCGCCGCGGTGGGCGAACGTGCATCTCGGGATATTTCTCTGCAAAGACTGCGCAGCTGCCCATCGTCATTTAGGTCCGCCGCTCTCGCAGGTGCGCTCGATTGCGTACGACCTATGGACGAGTGCCCATGTCCAGCGCATGCGTGCTGTTGGCAACGAAAAAAGCAATGCACATTTTGCGCCAGCACTGCAGTTCTTTCCTCCGCCGGTCGAGTCGGAGAAGGTGTCGCACGAGTGGATCCAGTATGTATGCGACAAGTATGTGCGCAAGGCGTTCCGCATACAGGGCCTAGAGCACCGTTCCGCTCGACCGCAAACATCTCAGCCAGTGGCATCCACGCCCGAGCCCGCGGCAGCCCCGCCTGCGCCCGAGCCCGCTGCCCCAACGCCAGCGCCAGTGCCTGCCCCAACACCAACACAAGCGCCTGCCCCAACGCAGGCGCCTGCGCCGCCTGTCCTTGCGCAGGCCGCCCCTTTCAGGATACCCCCGCCGCCCGTGTTTCCCACGTGGATGGCGCCCTATACCCCTGCGCCATCCTGGCCAGCCGAGCCGCCGATCAAGCCGCGGAGTCGCAATCCTTTTCTATGAGCTACAGCGAAAGGTAGCACGCACCCTGTGTGGGATCCGTGACGAACATTGCCTCGCTCAAGTTGTTCTCGGTCATGTAGCCGATCCGCATCGAGTAGTACATATTGCGCATGGCCGTTTTAACATCTTCCAGACGATCGCGCGGCACGAGGTGCACCGCACTACCGCCCCAACCCGCGCCCGTGAGGCGCGAGCCAAGCGCACCGGCTTGGCGACCGATGTGCACGATAAGATCGAGCTCGGGGCAGCTGCAGTCGTACATGTTTCGCAAACTCTCGTGACTCTCGTTCATGACGTGTCCTAGGCGCACATAGGCGCCGTGGACATCGCACGCCTCGCCGCTCTGGAGCTTTTTGGACGCGGTATCGCAAATAGCGCGGAAGCGGAGCACGCGCTGCGCCTCCGAGTACACGTGGAAGGCGCGGTGGTGCGGGTAAAAGTGCGAGGCGTGCACAGGCACCTGGCTGAGAAACTCGTGGTGGAACGCCTCGGAGGAGAGGCCCGTCAGTTGCTCGAGCTCCTCGCGCGTGAGGCCACGACGCGGCAGGAATTTTTCAACAATATTGAGCATAGCCTGAAGTTGTGCCACTTCCTTACCGGCATCGTTGTACGCCATGCGCACGTCCTCATACACACGCATGATCTCCTCCAGCTCGTTGGGGTTCGCCTCCCAGTACGCATCTGCGATAGCCCGCAGCTGCGATGGGAACGGCGACGGCGACGAGATCTGCACGCCTAGCTCACGGGAGATCAAGTAGGCGGCGATACGCAGCTCGACGACACGCAAGTTGTACTGCGTTGGCGCATTCGCCTTTTTGTCCGACTTGATAAGTGTGTTTGTGATAAGGAACAGGTACTCCTCCCACTTGGGCATCTGGATCGGCTCCGTGTGGAGCGTCGGCGCAAAGGACACATAGAGTGCCTTGCCCATCTCGCCAAACACCGACGCGGCCTGGTCCATGCCGCCGGTGCTGACGCCAATCAGACGCTCACTCGAGGTGGCTTTTTCAGTCAGACGCTTTCGATCAATGCAATCATGCATGCCAAAGGCCATGATCACAACGAGGGAACTTGCGGTGGTCATCGCTGCACTCGAGCTCAGGCTGCTCTCGGGAGGGATCGTGCCGTCGACGAGGACATGCAGCACGCCGTGTGTGTTTTGGCGCACCTCTGGGGGGAAATCATCCAAAAGTCCACGAAGTGCAACCATAAAGTAGTTCGCCCAGCGGTGCGTCGTCATGGTCAGCAGGTGCAGCGACTCGGGCTTCGTCAAGTCGCACGAAAAGCTCGTATGAGAGAAGCGCGACGCCACGTTGGCTAGTACCACGCGCAAGTCGCCTGGACCAGGCATGTATGATGCAGCCATGAGCACATCGCGCTCAATGGCCATAGGAAATACACTGTACCCTGACGTATCGATGTGTCTAGGTCAGTACCGCTCACGCACTCTCCAATCATATTCAAACGTCCGGGTGCCCGCGCAATAAACGCAGGTTTGTGATGGTACATCTTTTCAAATTTGGTCCCAAGAGCTTTCACTCGCTCCGTTTCATCGGAGAGAACGAGCGGCGAGTAGACTTCAGGCAGCTGGAGCACAGGCACGGGGTGGGGCATGGTAGGTGGAGGCATAAGTGAGGCGATTCCGCGATCGACCGCGCCTTCCCTATGTCACATACGAGGTACGCGCTGAGCGACGACGAGGACACGCCGGCCCCAGCGCCGCCGCTCGCTGTGGCCGAGGCGCCCGTGCAGGTCGAAGATCGGCCCGCCATCCACCAGCTGACGCATGCATGGCTCAATGAGCGCGGGTCGCCCGAGCTGCTGCCGTGGCCCGGCGACCTGGTCGATACCGTGATGGACCAGCTGCAGCAGCAGCAGGCGATCCTGGACTCGCTCATGAGTGATACTACTACATCGGAAGAAGAACACTTTCGTTTAAATCTCGTGCAGCTGGATGCGGATCGGTGCCGGTGGCTGCTGCGCAGCTACCTGCGCACGCGCCTCGACAAGGTAGGTGCAGCCACTGACGCCAGCTGGAAAAGTATGCGTTATATATCGTGCGTGAGCGCACAGAGCAGCTGCGCCTGTCGGACATGGAGCTGGGGTATGTCAAGCGGTACGCCCAGCTGCTCGCCGACCATCTTTCCAACTCGGTTTTGCAGTTCCTCCCGGAGAGCATGCGCAGGCTCGATGACCCAGCGCCTGGCACATCGCTCCCAGGCGCGCCGGGTGGCATGCGTACGTCCCCATGCTGACGCAGTCGCCGCGCCATCGCTCGATACGCCCGTGTTTGTGTATGGCCGCGAGGACGGCGGCACACTCACACTTCCCGAGTAGGTACCTACGACTCACCCAGTGGCGAAATGATACCGCTGTTGCGCGGCACGATCCACCTTGTGCCATATCGCGCTGTGCGCTCTTTGCTACATCAGCGCCGTGTAGAACTATTATAGGGTATCTGCCTTGGCCAACTTGACGACGGGCTCAGGCCGCTTGGAGAAGAGCAGCTTCTGGCGCACAAGCGTCACAACCGTGTAGGACGTCGTGGGCGGGCGACGCGCCCCTGTCGCCCGCACATTGGGCGACGAAAAGTCCATGTGCCCGTCCGACCAGCGCACGGGCGGCGGCGGCATGGGGCTGCTGCTTGGCGGCACAGGGCGCGCGCGCACTGGCGCCGCATCACTCTCTGACGTACGCGCACGCTTGCGCGCGAGCGTCGGCGACGCCGGCGGCGAGCTAGGCGGCGAGGCTAGAGGCGTCGGCGACGACGGACTAGCGGGGGGCGCATGCGTCTGCTTCATCATCACCGCAAGGGGACGGCGCAGCTTCACGAATGTGCCCTCGAGGCGGTGGTGCGAGATTTGTAACACCGGCTGGTTCTCGCGCCCCGTCGGGAACGTCAATGTGCCCAGTACATGGCCGCCATGCACGTCGCAGCCGTCCATCTCCAGGGAGCCTTGCAGCTCAACCAGCACCAACTCTCCATCAGGACTCAGGCGCACGAGGGGAGGCGGCAGGTCGTCGCGCGGCACATGCCCCGGCGCCCGACCCGTATAAATGGGGATGCGCATGGGTCGCGTGGAAGCGTCGCGCGCGCCTTTGATATTACGTCAGGTGACGCGACTGTTCGTCCGTCGCTTGTGTCGGCAGATCTGGCCTCGTGGCATGCTCCAACACGAGGTGCCCATGCCTGTGGGCCACGTCCCACAGACGGCCTCGATGGAAAGAGCACCAGTGCCTACACAAGGCACGCTACCCTGCCCGTTTCCTTTGGATGTCGGGACGGGCCTGCCGGCCGTTCTAGCAGGCTCGGCCTCTCCGCCGGCGCCCTCTGAGCCGCTCGTCCCCTGTGCGTGGGCCGTGTGTTCCGACACCGCGGATGGCCTTGAGTACATGTACCTGGACCCACGAGCGTCGCGCGAGCTGGCGGGCATGGCACCCAAGCTGCGGCACCGCTCACTTCTTGATTTTGTGTGTCCGGACGATCGGCCGCGCATACACATACAACTACGCAATATGACGCAAACACGCACCCTCTTTGGAAGCGTAATACGATGCAGGTATGCGTCGATCACGGGTATGCGTGCCGCATTGCATGGGTCCCCGCCAGTCGAGCACGCGATTACCGATATTGTTGTCAACCGCATGGGGCCCCAGCTATCTCTCTGCTTTTTCCACCAGGTCGAGCCGGCTGTCGGCGCGCCGGGGTGTGGCCTTCCTCCCGGGTCGCTGGGCCTTGCCGACATTCACGAGTTGTGGAACGAGCTATGCCGCACGCCATTCAGGGCGTCAGAGCCTGTATCGTATGTGTTCCAGGTCCTCTCGACGACATTGCCGCGCCAGGTGCTGCTCAGCTGGCCGCCGCCTACATCCTACAACGCGTGCGACTTTGCCAAACTTGCACAGCATGCGAACATCAAGCCGAGCGCCACTTGCACGGAGCGACTGCATGCGTCTCACACGCTCTCTGTGGCAGGTCACACGCGGACAGCGGACAGTGTCCTGGTCCCCTGTGGCTCGATTCTGCTCGCCTGCTTTTATCTGCTTCCTACAGAATCGAGCAAAGCTGCGCCCGTGTCCGTGAACAGCCTCCTCGCTCAGGCCCGTACGCCTGTGCCGCCACCTTCGGCCCTGCTGTCAGCGCCTGCTGGGCCACAAAAAACACAGCCCGTATCGATTACGCCTCAACAATCCCGCACAGAAGAGGCACTTGTCTCGTCTATCTCCGAGCCAGTCAAGCGCTGCACGAGTTGCGGGCGCAAAGACAGTCCCGAGTGGCGCCGCGGCCCCTCAGGGCACAAGACGGTACGTTTGTATTCTGACACCAGCTGTGCAACGCTTGCGGCCTCCGATACGCTCGCTCACTTACACAGCGCCGAAAACGCAACAAGGATGGCTCGACATTGACTCTCGAAGCCACGGGCAACCCACACCATGTGCCTCCGAGCCGGGGAAGTGGCGGTGGTAGCCGCCCAGGGGTGCATCGGCGCGTTCGGAAAAAGCGCAGCTCGAGCGAGCCCGATACGGAGCCTAGCGGCAACGACTTTGACCATCGCCTAGCGAGTGTCTTGGCGTCCATGCCGCACAATGCCCGTTTCGCGACGCGTTCCGAGGTGGCGCCCATGGCTGGTGCTCCGATGAACCAGATGCATCCCTACTCGCCCCCTCCTGCTCCGCCAGCGGAGGTCGCAGCACCACTCTCGATCAAATCACCCACCGCAAGCGACTTGTCTATGAGCGCGTCTCTTCCTATGCCTGCGACAAGCGGCGCATCAGCGACGCTGCCCGTGCCGATTGCATCGCCTCTGCCTTCTCCTAATTCACTCTCCCCCGCATACATCCCTTTCAAGGGGCGCTCAGTCTCTGCAGGCAGCTCGCCTATATCTTCGGCACTCGTGCCCGGCGTCATGTCATACCCTCTCTCTGTGCCGATGTCGGCGCCGCCTCTCTCTCCGTCGTCGCCCACAACACCGACCACAGGGAGCTTTCATGCATCCTCGTTGCCAAATATATTTCCTACATCGCCGCTGCCTACCGTGCCAGCTCCCACGTCGCCGCTGCCTACCGTGCCAGCGCCCACGTCGCCGCTGCCTACCGTGCCAGCGCCCACGTCGCCACTGCCTACCGTGTCGGCGCCAGCGGCCCCAAGCGGCCCGGCGCCCTCGGTGGTGGTGTCGACGGATCCGATGACTTTAATGTCGGAGCCCACAGACCCTCTCAAGGCAGCATCGGGTCTTCCCATGGACCCATTGTCAGCGGCAACAGCCTTGTCTGCATTGCAATCCCCCACAATTCCCATCGTGCCACCCGCTACGACGGCGACAGTGCCGCCTGTAACTCCCACCTCGCCCTTCTCCAGCATGCCGTCCGCAGAAGAAGCTGCTCTGCCCTAATAGGCATTTATATATACACCATGTAGATATCTACTCATTTTATCGGTTGCTACCCTCGCCGAGCTTGCATGCGACAATCTTGGCTTTCTCCACGGGGAGCATTTCTCCATTGTCCAGCTTGAACATGGCATTCTTGATAATAAAGGTCCATACCTCGTCACAGAGGCGGTAGTTATGGAGGTGACCCTGCTGTTAGATACATGTACGCACTTTGATATTGCCTTTGGACTTGACGTGGGTGGCGAGCGTCTCAGAAATCGACTTGTCAAACTGCTCCAGCACCTTCATCGCCAAGATCGGGTTGATATGGCCCGACTGGATAAGCTCATCCAGCGCATCCGTCAGCTGCATGCCAATGCTGATCATATGAGCTAACCGAATACAAACCTGCTCTGGCGGTAGAACTCATAGTATTGGTTCCGCCCGGCCGTCATGCTCGCACAAGAACGGCGATGAGTGTGGCCCGACGCCTCGCCACGCCAGTGGAGGTGTGCTACAAAGGGCGCTACGGCTCGTCCATCATAATCTGCAGGAACTCGTGCTCACTGATCTCTCCATCTTGATCGAGATCAAACTCATCAATCATAGCTTGGCTGGCGTTAGTTTATACACATACAGCTCCTCGTCATCGAGGTTCTCGCCCAGCTCCTTGGCGACACGCTTCAGATTGCGCAGGCTGATCTTGCCCGTGTTGTCCTCGTCAAACAGGGCAAATGCGCGGAGAATCTCTTCGCGAGGATCACGCGCGGCAATGCGCTCTGTCACTGCACGTTAGCGTGCTCTACGCACAAACACGGTTGAATGCCGGCCATTCCATGAGGCCCGTACCCGTAGTATCGTTGTCACGCAGAATCTCAAGCACCTCGGCCTTCTTGAGGTCAAAGCCGAGGGCACGCATCGCGACCTTGAGCTCATGGTAGTCCACGGCTCCATCCTTGTCGGTGTCGAACAGGTCAAAGGCCTCGCGGATCTCCTGGCGCTGATCCTCGGACAGCTCCACCACTGGCACATTCGAACGAGAAGCAGAATAGCTAGTCCCCGCTAGCACCTGCGACGCGCCAAACGACGGCGTGCGCCGCGCTCTTGCTCGCGCGAGATGGCTCATACAGACGGGCGGACGAGCCCCAACGCGTCGCGACGGCGCGTCGACCCCTCTGACTAAGTGACACGTCATCTTCACACCGCCTTCGCTCGAACGGCTGCGCCCATCGCGCCGAATTGGCGTGTGCGGTCTCATGCATGGTGCGCCCCAATAGCCGGTGGTTTGCACGACCACTATTATGGCCGCCACATTTGCCACGCACGGCCTGGGACGCCGGGGGCGGTGCTTTCACCGCTGCCTGGCTCCACAACGCTGCTGCCACGCCGCCTCTAGTTTCGTCCGAGCAGGCCGCCTCGTCCAAGGTCGCTACATTCACGCGGTACTGGACACCCTTCCAAAAGCCTGTCCTGGATCGGGAGGAAGTATCTTCTTCTGCCACCCTCGCTATCACACATGCACTCGAGCGGCATGACTCGGCGACCGCCATGCAGCTGCTTCGCCGGCACGCACAAAGTCTTCCACGCACTATTTGGACTTCTCTCTGGTCCCTCATCGCCGAGGGGCCGTCGCCATTACCCAAAGAGGGTCTATACCAGCGCTTGGATACCACCTGTGAACAGCTCCTAGAGCTCATGCGCATGCATGCCTTCTTATTCCCTACACGTGCGATCCCCAAGCGCATGCACCACCGCCTTGTGTATTTGCTGCTGAAACGAGCGGAACGGATCGATGTATTTGTCCCGGAAGTCGATCGAGTGGCGGAACGGCGCCGCCAGGCCGAGCAGCTCTTGCATGTGGCTAATGATCCGTGCGCACTCGACGGTGATCTTCTAGGCCGACTAGTCTTCCGCCTCGCCCGTCTCCAGGCCGTGGACCGCCTTGGGCCTGTTTTGCTGCGCTACAGTGCATGCACTGATAAACCGGCAAACCCCGTTGCAGCCGGCCAGCCGTTCTCCGCCGTCATCAGCGAAGCACTCGAGTGGTACCGATTGACGAAGAAGCCTGAGGCTTTGCATCTTTCGTGGGAGGCTCTCCACTCTGCATTTACCCAGCAGCTTCCGATCAAGCATGTACTTGTGCAGCAGCTGCTGGCATGCAGTGGCCCAGCGTACACCCGGCTGTGTATTCCCCATGCGCCACGCACCTTGGACGCTCCGGATGCGCTGGCTTCCCTCATCATCGACACATGCCGTTTGCGTCCACGCTATATGCATCACCGCGCGGCTGTGGTCCTCTGCAAGACAAGCGATCCGCGCGCGGCCTTGCAGCTCCTTGATACCCATGATGCGGACATTCCGTTCGACGTTTATGCAGCTACGATTACCGCGTTGACGTGGATGGCTCGCGCGCGTATTATTCCTGACACGGCACTTTTCCTCGCATGGAGTGTAATGGACGCCATGCAGCAGGCCGGTATGGAGGCCGATGAGCAAATGTATGGCGAATGGATTCGCGCGCTGCAAGTGGTGCAGAACGAGTGTATGGCGCCCCACACGCTGTCAGTCTCAGGTGCGGTAGTGCAAGCGCTCCGCGATCTCGCTCCAGCTTCTGTACCTTCATGGACAAGCTATGTGTCATCTCTCACGCAGCAGATTTTCGCTCGGCAGGGTGACCGTGTACTGCGATGGGAGCACTTGGTACTCCTGTTTCACCTGCATGTGCGTTTGCGACACTTTTCAACATGTCAATCCTTGTATGAATATGCGCGTGAGAGCCACCCGGACTCACTTCCTTTCCACTCGGCATCGACCTTTGCTTGGCTCCTCTCCCAGGCTTGCCAGTACCATGGGGACATGAGATGGGCGGTTCGTCTGTACCACGATTGGCTTGCCGCAGGGCGTGCCCTGCCCGAGTCCCAGGTGGAACCGTTTTTGCGCGCATGCCTCTCGCATGGCATGCCTTCTATGGTGCGGGTAGTCGTACGCGATGCTTGTGAAATGGAGGTGATACCGCGTCCCACACTGGCATCGCATGTCGCACGAGCCCTGTTCTTGGAGGGCCATTTGGAGGCTGGCCTGGCCTTTCTGGCCGACCTGCACACCGATGCACCATCCACCACGCCACGCGATGAGTCGCTTCCCCCCGCACTCCCGCCCTTGGCCATGTATGCCATTGGACTGTACGAGGCCAGCTGCGCGGGTTTTGGAACAAAACAGGATGACCGCGAACGGTTATTCCACCTCTTTGACGAGTTCCGACTGGTCTTGGCACATGCATACGTGAAAGAAGACGTGCCGGGGATTGTGATGGACCTCGCCTATTATGGTGCGATTCGATTGCATCTGCAGGCCCTCGGGCAGGAAGCTAGCTCGGGGCCCTCTGATCTTGTCGGCACGGACAAGGACGCATGCGTCGCGAGCCTGCGCGATGCCTGGACCGAGTGGCAAGACTTGGCTGGTCTACAGTGCGGCACCACGTTCTCTGCTACAGAGTTCCACTCGCTTGTTCACTCTATCAGAACGTACATACCCGATGTGCCGCGCCCATCAGCCATGACTATTGATATGGAGCAATAGGATGGTTAGTAAGACGTGGCATGAATTGTTCATATAGCCCCATTTGTCCCGTCTAAAGACCTTGCGTGGGTGCGCATGGCCGACTCCTAGATGGGGCAGATCTGACAGCTGACTCGTACATGACACATGACACAGTGGTTGCTACTCGGTACACGCAGAGTACGCAGACCGCCTGCTTACAACATCTCTCTGCATGTGTGAGACACTCGGAACCACTCACGCAAGATGCGAAGGCAGGTAGGGCACGCCCTCAGGGGTATACTGCACCAAGTGCGTCACTTCGACCGACGGGCGACGAGCGCATTTGCGGAAAACGCGCTCCACCGGCTGGCACAGAATACGATTGTGTTGCAATTGGCAATGGTACTGGACTAGCTCAGCGAGCTCGCATGCGGGCTGTGCGGGCTGACGCTCGTCGCCGGCTCGCACTTGCCTCGCCATAGCACAAGCCGCTGCGAAGAAGCTGGCCGCGGCCGGTCTAGTACTTTCCACGTGATTTCTCATGTGGATTCTATGCACGTCGCGCACGTGGTACCCTGATCGTGCACGCTGGCGCTGTCGACACGCGGCGCACGTCCAGCGTCTTCGTGGAATCCCCGGCCGGGCCCTTTCCTAGTTTCCCACTACCATGTCGAACTACAAGGTCGCTGACATCTCGCTTGCCGCTTTCGGCCGCAAGGAAATCCAGATCGCCGAGGGCGAGATGCCTGGCCTCATGTCCATCCGTGAGAAGTACGGTCCTTCGCAGCCCCTGAAGGGCGCGCGTATTGCGGGCTGCCTGCACATGACCATCCAGACCGCTGTGCTGATCGAGACGCTTGTGGCGCTCGGTGCCCAGGTCTCGTGGTCGTCGTGCAACATCTTCTCGACTCAGGACCACGCTGCCGCTGCCATTGCCGCTGCCGGTGTGCCTGTGTTCGCCTGGAAGGGTGAGACCGAGGAGGAGTACAACTGGTGCATTGAGCAGACCCTCCACGCCTTCCCCAACGGCGAGCCCCTGAACATGATCCTCGACGACGGTGGTGACCTGACCTGGACCATCCACAACAAGTACCCCCAGCTTCTGGACAACATTCGCGGTCTGTCGGAGGAGACCACCACCGGTGTGCACCACCTGTACATGGCCGTCAAGAAGGGCGAGCTCAAGGTGCCTGCCATCAACGTGAACGACTCGGTCACCAAGTCCAAGTTCGACAACTACTACGGTTGCCGTGAGTCGCTTGTTGACGGTATCAAGCGTGCCACCGATGTCATGCTTGGCGGCAAGGTCGCCGTCGTGGCTGGTTTCGGTGACGTCGGTAAGGGCTGTGCCGAGTCGCTCCGCTCGTATGGCTGCCGTGTCATTGTGACTGAGATTGACCCCATCAACGCCCTCCAGGCTTCGATGGCTGGCTACCAGGTTGGTCTCATGGACGAGATTGCCTCGGAGGCGCAGGTGTTTGTGACCACCACGGGTAACCGTGACATTATCACCACCAAGCACTTTGAGATGATGCCCGAGGACGCCATTGTGTGCAACATTGGCCACTTTGACATTGAGATTGACGTGGCTGGTCTCAAGAAGATTGCCAAGGAGGTGGTCAACATCAAGCCCCAGGTGGACCGCTACACCCTGCCCAACGGCCGCCACGTTATTCTGCTGGCTGAGGGCCGTCTCGTGAACCTGGGCTGTGCTACTGGCCACCCTTCGTTCATCATGAGCGCCTCGTTCTGCAACCAGACTCTGGCTCAGATCACCCTCTGGAACGACAAGGAGGGCAAGTACCAGCGCGGCCAGGTCTACATGCTCCCGAAGACCCTGGACGAGGAGGTCGCTCGCGCGCACCTTGCCAAGCTCAACGTCAAGCTGACCCAGCTGACCAAGGTCCAGTCGGACTACCTCGACATCCCCATCGAGGGCCCCTACAAGGCCGACCACTACCGCTACTAAGCTCCCCAAGTGATCAACACCCTCTATGTATAGTACTCAACGCGCTTTATACGGATCTAGACTGGTGTTGATGCACCGGCGTCATAGTACATGATACCTTTTCAACAAGGCATTCTCCACCTTGCTCGCGACAGCGAATGATCACATGATCCCTGATCGACCCAACAGGCCCTGGCAGGCCGAGTGGAGCAGCCAGGGACTATGTGGCACACGTTTGCCTCTCAATTGCCCCGACTTTCTTCTTGTCGTATCCCGCGCGTTCGTGGATTTTCGACGACTCGACTGTGCTACAACATGGGTGCTATTAACACGGGTGTTGTACAGACATCCGCTCTCGTGCAGCAGTTGCGCGAAAAAATGCGCGCGCACAATCTGCAAGCGTACATTGTGCCCTCGGAGGATGAGCACGCAAGCGAGTATCCCTCCGACGCTGACTTGCTTCGTGGCTACATCACTGGTTTTAATGGCTCTGCCGGATGTGCCCTGGTGACGATGAAGGAGGCTCTGCTATTTACCGACGGCCGCTACTTCTTGCAGGCCTCGCAGCAGCTGGAGCCGAACGTGTGGACCCTGATGAAGTCTGGTGAGCCTGGCGTACCCACATGGCAGTCCTGGCTTGTGGATGAGCTCCCGGCACAGTCGCGCATTGGTGTGGATCCGAAAGTGATCAGCGCGGAGGACGCGCTTGAGCTGAGCGACTCGCTGCGCACCGTCTCGTCATCGCTTGTGCCGCTGCGCGACAATCTCGTGGCCGAGATCTGGAGCGATCGCCCCCAGCGTCCTAAGGAGCCGATTCGCACGCTGCCAGAGTCGATCACTGGCCGCTCCTCTCAAGACAAGCTCGCAGAGCTGCGTGCCGAGATCTCCAAGAAGCGGGCACAGTGCTTTGTAGCGACAATGCTTGACGAGGTCGCATGGCTCTTTAACTTGCGTGGCAACGATGTGCCGTACAACCCTGTCTTTTTTGCGTTTGCCATTGTGACGCTGGACGCCTGCACGATCTACGTGCACGAGTCCCAGGTGGGCAACGATGTGCGTCAGCATCTGGGCGCATCAGTGCAAATCCGGCCCTACGACGCTTTCTATGGCGACCTCAAGGCCCTGGGTCTGCAGGCCCTGATCGGAAAGCGCGCTTCGTGGGCTGTGTACGAAGCCCTGGGCGCCGACCATGCCAAGATTACACGCTCGATCATTGTCGACCAGAAGAGCGTCAAGAACGCCGTGGAGCAGGACGGCTTCCGCGAGTCTCATATGCGTGATGGCGCTGCGCTTGTCTCCTACTTTGCATGGCTCGAGGAGTCTCTCCTGGCGGGCCGCACGGTCACGGAGACAGAGGGTGCGACGCAGCTGGAGCGCTTCCGTGAGGCCCAGGCTGACTTTGAGGGTCTGAGCTTCACAACCATCTCATCGACGGGCCCGAACGGCGCCATCATTCACTATGCGCCCCCCGAGGAGGGAAGCCCTGCGATTGATCCCAACGACCTGTATGTGTGCGACTCGGGCGGTCACTACACATTCGGCACGACGGACGTGACACGCACTTTGCACTTTGGTACGCCAACCGAGGAGCAGCGTCGCTGCTTTACGCGCGTGCTGCAGGGCCACATCGCCATTGACACACTCGTGTTCCCGAACGAAACGACCGGCTACGTCATTGATGCGCTTGCGCGTGCGCCTAGCTGGCGCGACCACCTCGAGTACCGCCATGGCACGGGCCATGGTGTGGGTCACTTCCTCAACGTGCACGAGCCGCCCATGGGCATTGGCACGCGCATTGTGTTCAATGAGACGGGCCTCAAGGCCGGTATGGTCATTAGTAATGAGCCGGGCTACTACTTGGATGGCAAGTGGGGTATTCGTACTGAGAACCTGCTCATTGTCCAGCCACACAAGCTGCCCAGTGGCCAAGAGCCTCCGACGAGCAAGGGCTTTTTGCAGTTCGAGCGCATCACCATGTGCCCGATCCAGACCAAGCTGATCGATGCGTCTCTGATGACACAAGAGGAGCGCGCTTGGGTCAACGAGTACCACGACGAGGTTTTGGAGAAGCTGCGTCCTCGCCTGGCCGGCGACGAGCGTGCTCTGCGCTGGCTCGAAAAGGAGTGTGCGCCGCGTCTGTAGTGCAGCGCCCAGTCCGCCGGCAGTCGATAGCCTACTCTGTGCCTCCATCAAATTGCACAACGTGCGAGGTCGGCGTGGGCGGCTCACGAACTGAGCGGCCCAGCAAGGTCCGATAGGTCTGCTTCCACAGGCTCGGGCGGGGGGCTGCCTCAGGCTCAGGAGCTGCCGGTGCGCCACCTGCTGCTCCGTCCGCAGGCTCCACGAGCGATGGCCGCAGTGACGCAAAATCCCACAGGGGCGCCTCTGACGGATCCGTGGGAGCAGCTTGCTTTGCTTTTCGCACCTTGGGCGGCCGAGCCTTGGCGAGCGGCGCCAGCTCCTTGGTCGACCCTGCCTTGCGAATAAACGCATGCTTTAGGAGCTGGGCGGCCGAGGGGCGCTTTAGCGGATCGCGCGTGAGACACTGCGCCACAAAATCACGGAATGCGGACGAGTAGGTTTTGGGCAGCTGCGGCGGCGGATTTCGTGGAATCAGGTGTAGCACTTTCATGGGGTGCAAGTCCGCGTACGGAGGCTCGCCCTGGGCGAGTTCGATCGCAGTGATGCCCACACTCCAAATGTCCGCACTTGTGGTATAGCCACTCTGCTTGACGACCTCGGGCCCCATCCAGTAGGGCGTGCCGACAAATGAGTTGACGCGCTTCGCTTGGGCGTGCAGCTGGCCGGCGACGCCAAAATCCGCCAGGCGGATCGAGCCGTCTTTGTGCAGGAGGATATTAGCTGCCTTGATGTCTCGATGGATCTTTTGCTCGGCATGAATATACACCAGCGCACGCAGCAACTCACGCAGGATGATGGCAATGTATCGCTCCTGTAGCGTATGCGCACGTACCAAGTCGGAGCAGCTGCCGCCCGCGCAGTACTCCATAATGATCCACAGATCGGAGCTCTCAACGAAGCTATCGTAGCAGGGTGTGATGCATGGGTGTCGCACCTGCTGGAGCATGCTGATTTCCCTCTGTATTGTCAGCAGCTCGTCTGCGCTGAGCTCCAAGCTGACAATCTTGGCAGCGACCGTGTCGCGCGTCTTGGTATCTAGGCAGCGGAACACCTCACTAGTGTCAGAGTAAGTGACATACCCGTACGATCCGGAGCCAATGCGCTCTTGCTTGACGTACCGAATCGACGACATCAAGATGCACGTCGCTCAGTGACGCGACAGCGCATCATGGCGTATCTATCATCACGTGCCTACGACCTACAACGTGGGTCTACCGCTGGGTCGGCTGTGCCCACAGGGGACGTGCGCCGCGTGGCGCGGGGGGGTGCGACTGCCGGTCCGTCGGGAGCGCCGAGGCAGCTGGAGCCAAGGGTGGCGACAGCGGCAGAACGTCAGGCGCGCCACGCACACGCAGCCCACCACGCGGCTGGGGACTGGGGCTGATATTCAAGAATTCTCCGTAGCTCAAGCTGCCATTCATGGTCTTGGGTGTGACAGGCAGAGCCGAATCGCCAGCAGGTGGCGTCTTCATGCTGCTGCTCCGATCGTGAGAGACGGGCCGAGGCGTTATCATGTTCGAGTCCAAGGCGCCCTGGGAGATGCTGCGCCGGTGCTTCCGAGAAAGCGGCGCCGTCATATCCGTGCTCCCAGCACGCACATGACTCCGAAGCGCCTGAAATCCACGCGGTGCGCCTGCCCAGGGTCGCATCATTGCCGCCTCAGAGGAGGCAGGCGGCACAGGATCGTAGCCCCGCACAGGCACGTAAGTGTCCCTGTGGGGCTCTGGCATGGACGCCATGCGCATATGCCCAGGGCGCGACAAGGGCGCGTGTCGTGGCAACACGGCTGCGCGGGGCGTCATGCCATAGTTATACGTTAGCGGGCCTGCTGCACTGGGCCGCGGCGGGTGCACGGGCGACACGGGGAAGCGGAAGGGCACTGCAAACGTCTCCGGGGCGTGCGAGGTGCGCGCACGCTTGGGAGAGGGACCATAGGACTCTTGCCGTGCATTGTGCTGCTCACGGAGCAGCTGCACAGGTGTCGGGTGGTTGTGCAGGTCAGTCGAATGCGATCCAGCGCGATGCGATGAGCCGAGCTGAGGGGCAGCGGCAGCCTCGGACAGGGCCTCACTTGCAGTGCGCTTGTTCCCAGAGGCCGACGGCGGCGTGTGTGGCACCGCCGAGGAATGGCGCGATGGCGTGGGTGGTATCTGCAGTGTGCTAGGCTGCGGTGCCAACTTGGCCGGGAAATCAGCACCAAAGAGATGGTCGTATAGATTCGGCGGGGGCGGCATCGATCCGAGTGACTTTGGCGGAATCTCCGCTTGCAACGCGTCAATATTCGCATGGTTGTGCATCTGCGCAAACTGTGACAGACCCACATGGTGAGCCGCCTGACCCAGGCGTGCACAGAGGCGTTCAGCATACTGCCAGTGTAAGGGAAAGGAGCTTACCTCGCGCACAGACTCTCGATGGGACGCGACAGGCGCCACCTGAGCAGCTGCCATCTCTGATCAAAGTAGCGCGTCCAGGAAAGAAGGTGTTCGGCACAGGCAATGCCTTTTCAACTTTCACTTGGACGAACGTGGTGAACCCGGGCGGTGCGCGCGCGGGAGTAATTTTTGGCGCTCTTGGCGCGTCGCGCGGGGTATCGGCCGTATGGGCCGGTGGGCCTCGGTGGAGAAACGGGCATCTTCGGCCGTGCGCTGCACGTCCAAGCACCATGGAGACCCCACAGCGGCCTAGTGGAGAGAATGCGACGCCGCGCGGGCGAGAGACGTTTACACCGAAGGAGGGTACGTGCTGATTGCTGACGGCAGTGAGCGCGCTGCGGCAAATCAATTCCAATGTGTGGACGGCCCGTGTGGTGCGTAGTAGTACACTGACAGCAGGTGGGCTTTGTGGGTGGCTGCACGTTGATGTACTATGGCCTGCGCCGCGTTAAGCAGCGGCCTGGTCCGCTGGGATCTGCGCTGTTTACCTTCTTTGGCGGCTTTGCTGCGTCGCTTCTGGCGATACCCTTTGGCATTGCCATGAGCCGCAACGAGCTGCGCTCCGTCGAAGACCCACAGCATCTGGCGCGCGCCTTGCATGATGCATTGGACCAGCGCAAGACACCCTCCAAGATTTTGCAGTCGGCGTCTGAAACGTCGGCGACCCCGCGTGATCCTGTGGAAGCGCCTGCATCCACCTCAGACTGGTCGACTCTCGATGTGCCCACGGCCAGAGAACAGCCAAGCCAGGAGAGCAAGCCTGGCTCGCGGTGGGAGGAACTGCGTCGTGATCGGACGTCCCCGTCGAGTGTGTGGGAGCAGATCCGACAGGATAATGCCAGGAATGCGTTGCCGGAACAGAACCGCAGCAGTGCATGGTCCAAGGCCACCGATGTGCCACCGGCGCAGAGCCAGGGCCTTTCCGATTACGAGAAGGCCGTGAAAGAATACGAGGCGGCCATGGAACGCGAACGTCAGGGCGTGGATGTGACGATGGGCTTTAGCGAAAATGACAAGGTGTGGCACTAAATCATTCCACTTGCAGGGCTACCACTAGAGCGCCTACTATGGGTGTATGGGTCGTTAAAACGCGGCGTGCGAGGTGTTTCGTAAGGTATCACTGGTCGACGCTTCACACAACACATGAGCCGATGGCTGAACGCGATGCACAGTTTGGACCTGCTCCTGCGATGACTGGCGCAGCACATGTCGTGAAGCGTGCACAGCTTTGCGACGGGACGGCATGCGTCGAATCACTGCCGGGGGTTGCGGCGTCTTGTCGGCCACAGTCTGGCTGGAGAAAGATGGCACTTTGGCGTCATTGCGCGACATGGTCTGCAAAACAGAAATCGACGGCATATCTGAAGGTGTCATAGGAATCTGAGGCGCTGGCTTGATAGAGTCCTCAAACCCGGTCAAAATTTGGTTCGCGTCCTTGGACAAGGGCTCCGTTGTGTCGGGGCGGCGCTGGCTAAACATGTCTGGGAGGTCGCGAGTCGCGTGAGGAGGGCCACGACGCAGCTGGCGCTGCAGCGTTGGGCTGTCCCATGCATCCTCGGCACTTGGCACGTCAACACAGCTCTGAGGGGAATCGCGCAGGCTGCTCTTGGTCCGGACAAGCGACGTCGCTTCGTCCTGCCGCATCCGCTCTTCCACATGCTGTCGAAGCTCATGGATGCGTTGAGAACCCGTCCATGCATTCTCCGTCGACTTCGAATCGAGACTGCACGCTTCTTGGCCCGCAGACATGAGCGCTGTCGAGCCCGATCTCATCGCATCGATCCGTGGCAACGACGTAGTGCGAGAGAGACGATGGGTCGAGGCCCTGCGAGGTGACGCGGGATGACCAACGGAGCTCATGGGTGTGGCCACTTTTTCCTGGCTCTTAAACAAGCCATTCAGACCTGCCAGGGTGGCACGCTTCACCAGCCCAATGCCTGGTTGTGATAGGCGGAACAAGTATGCGACGTTGCCAGGCACATCCAATGGATCATACTCACGCCCAGCCAAATCCAGGTGTTTAGGCGAGCTAATGCCGCGCGGCGTCGATATAGTCAGTCTGGGCGGCGGTGGCGGCACGGGCTCAGGGGCCGTCGCCTCCCATACCGTGCGGATAGGGCAATCATGCATGTGCCATCGCGGCTCAACAACACCAAACTTAACAGTGTTCCGACCACAGGTGCAGGTGGGAGGCAACTCAGGTTTCTGAGAGCGTCGAGATTTGAGCGCTTTATGTAGCAAATCCTCACTCTTGGAGCGTCGAAGACCGCGTGGAAGAGACGCTGTGGGATCCTTGTCGACCACCTGGACAACAGCATCGTGCCGCGAGAGGATTGGCTCAGCGGGCGTAGACAAAAACGCCATGGCTGGTTCGGTTTGTGGGGGCGCCTCTGTTGACATTGTAACAGGGGCCTTGGGCGCCGACAATAGAGACGAAGGCGCCCTGGAGTGGTCAGTAAGAGCCTTCTTGGTATGCGCTGGTGGCAAGGGTGGCACAGGTGGTATAGGATCGGCAGGTTTAGCGGCACCTGACCGGTACGCTACACTGGCGTCCCACAGGCTGCTCCGACGGCGTACAGTCCGCGCGCGGATATCAGCATCACTCCGTGTCTTGTGCAATGTAGGCTCTCGATGGCGACGACGGACAGGCTTCTCAGGTGCCTGAGCTTGTGACATAAGAATACCTTGCATCCACGCATGGATGTCATTTTGCTTAGCCTCACTTTGGAGGGAGGCCGAGCGGGTCGTGCTCGATGGTTCTCTAGTCTTTTCCAAATCAGATGCATTCGATCCAGGCATATCGACATCGTCCGGAGCCTGGGCAGCGATTTGTGTGGGTATTTTTGCCGCAGGAGTCACGATGCGCGTCTCTTTGTATCCCTCCCGCTCTAACAGGTCTTGCAGGCTGTCGAACCCATGAGAGTGTGGTATAGAAGTCACACCGTTAGACATGGGGCGGCGGTGGTATCCCAAACCCATATTTTCTTTGGAAGGATGGCTCATCTTGCGGCGGAGGGCGTGGCCTCGAGGTGGCGTGTGAGGCGCCTGCCTCGCGGCGTTTTCACCCAACGCACTGGCCGCTGACATGAATCGAGGCGACTCAGATGCGTCACCCAGTCGACAAGACTGTGACACAGCACAAACGTCCCGCGTCAAAACGGCACAGCGGTGGGGCTACGGCCAAAGCTTAGCGCAAACAACACTCGCAGGCAGGCGCGGCGCGTCTTGGTCACGTGCCGGTCGAGTCAGGAGAGATTGTGCGGTGCGCTAGCTCCTTATCTCTTGCAGAATGCGCATGCTTCTGAGCCGCGGATTCGTGCGCCGCGTACCCTTGCGTGCGCCGGCGTGCGTCCCCCTTCGTGCTTTGCATGCTACTTCAGCTGCAAAGACTCAAAGTGTGGCACCGCGCGAGTTTGCTGGCGACCGGGAAACTATTACTCGGCTGCTGTACTCCATCGCCTCTCGTAATGAGGTGGAACGCTACCTGCGCATCTTTAGCACGGCACGGACCTTTGCTGTGATCAAGGTGGGCGGAGCTATCTTGACGAACGAGCTCGACGATCTTGCGCTCAGTCTGACGTTCCTGCACCGAGTCGGCCTGTATCCCATTGTGTTGCATGGTGCCGGTCCGCAACTGAACGAGATCCTCGAGCGTGAAGGTGTTGTGCCGGACTACTCCGACGGTATCCGTATTACGGATGCGGCCACGCTGAAGGTGGCCCGCCGAGTGTTCCTAGAGGAGAACCAAAAGCTCGTGGAGAAGCTCGAATCGCTGGGCAGCCGTGCCCGGCCCATCCCGCTGGGCGTCTTCAACGCCTCGTTCCTAGACCGCGAGCGCTATGGGCTTGTCGGAAAGGTTGATCATGTCGATAAGGAGCCGATTGAAAGTGCTATTCGCGCTGGCTGCCTGCCCATTCTCACCAGTCTGGCCTTATCCGACGACGGGCAGATTCTTAATGTAAACGCCGATGTGGCAGCGAGTGAGCTGGCCAAGGTGCTGGAGCCCTTGAAGATTGTGTTCCTCAACGAGAAGGGTGGTCTGTTCCACGGTCACACTGGTGAGCTTATTGAATCCATCAACCTTGACGAGGAGTACGAGGGCCTTATGAAGCAGGAGTGGGTCAAGTACGGCACCAAGCTAAAGCTCCGTGAAATGAAGGAGCTGCTCGATCATCTTCCACGCTCGTCCTCGGTGGCTATCATCTCTGTGGACCAGCTGCAGAAGGAGCTGTTCACCGACAGTGGTGCTGGCACACTGATTCGCCGGGGCCACAAGCTCTTCCAATCGTCGTCGATTGAGGAGGTGGGTCCGGAGCGCCTCCGTGCGATGCTTCGTGAGCACGATGAAGATGTGCGTGAGAACCGGAAGAGCGCTGCACAGATCTTCTCGGAGCTGTCCCGCGCGCCCTACACGATCTACGGTGACGAGGGACTCGAGTGCGTGGCGTTTGTGTCGCACCCGCCGGGCGAAGTGCCGGTGCTTACGCGTTTTGTGATGACTCGCAGTGCGGTCATGAACAATATTGTGGACAACATCTGGGCGATGATCAAGAGGGACTACAAGCGCCTGGTGTGGACTTCTCGTTCGGACGACGAGAACCGTGCTTGGCACTTTGAGCATGCGGACGGTGGCTTCACGCGCAACCGCCGCAGCCTATTCTACTTTGGTATCCAGGATGTGGGCGAGGTGGAACAGACTATGCGCCAGCTCGAGGATAAGAACCGCATTGAGCGTGCGTACCTGCCACTCAACATGCGCAAGGCCCCGGCGCAGAGCCGCGGCTACGCCACGATGGCTCGCGCTGCCCACACGCGTCCCCAGATCATGACTCGTGCGTATGAGCAGCTTGGTCGGCGCTCGTACGCTACGGCTGCGCCGAAGCGTGTGGCGCTGATTGGAGCGCGTGGCTACACGGGCCGTTCGTTGGTGCAGCTTATTGATGGACACCCGGATCTCGAGTTGTCGCACGTCAGCTCGCGTGAGCTGGCTGGCTGGCCGCTGGAGGGCTATCACAAGAGCGAGGTGCACTACACGAGCATGAGCCCCGACGATGTGGAGCGGCTCGAGAGTGGACGTGGTGATGTGGCGCCGCCGGATGCGTACATTCTCGCTCTGCCGAATGGTGTGTGCCGTCCGTTCGTCGAGGCGGTGCGTAAGGGCGGTGAAGGAAAGCCGCAGGGACACGGTGTGGTGGTGGACCTGAGCGCTGACTACCGCTTTGACGACGAGTGGACATATGGCCTCCCTGGTATGTGAAGCAGATTGCGTTGGGCGGGGCGCTAACACGACCTAGAGCTGTACTCGCGGGATGCCATTCGGAACGCGAAGTTGATCTCAAATCCGGGGTGTTATGCGACCAACATGCAGATGATCATTGCGCCATTGGTGCCCTATCTGGACAGTGCTCGTCCGCCTACGGTCGTTGGTATTTCTGGTTACAGTGGTGCGGGTACGAAGAGTGGCGTGAAGGTGGCGCAGGGTGAGCGGCCCGTGACACTGCCCAAGCTGGACCCCGAGTCACTGTCTGGCGGTGTGCGCCCCTACGCTCTGACGGACCACATCCACGAGCGTGAGGCGCGGCGGCACCTGTCGACCCTGAGTGATTCGCCGGTGAATGTGTCGTTCACGCCTGTTGTCGCGCCATGGTTCCAGGGCATTCTCGCAACGGCTCACATTCCCTTGCGCAGCCCGCTAAGTGCGAAGCAAGTGCGTGATCTGTATGAGAAAAAGTACGAGGGCGACAAGTTGGTGGAGATTGTGTCGCAAGTGCCCGAGATCCAGGACATTGCTCAGCGCCATGGCTTCAAGGTGGGTGGCTTTCAGGTGCACTCGAGTGGGGACCACGTGGTGGTTGTGGGTGTGATTGACAACTTGCTCAAAGGCGCTGCGACGCAGTGTCTGCAAAATTTGAACTTGGCCTTGGGCCTCGACGAGTATGCGGGGATTCCGCTCGAGTAAATAGCCACAGCGCCTCTCGCACGATCCTGAGCCGTTCGTCTGGTGGAGCTATGCGATTACCTAACCCGTTTGTGGCCACGTGTAAACAGTTCGCGGCCCCGCCAGGCTCCTCATCGAAGAACTGCACGCCATGTCGTACGGTCACTCGTCTTTTGTGCCGCCGTCGCACATGCATAATGACATGTATGCGTCTCGTATGCCCTCGCATAAGTCTCCATGGATGGAGACGCTCGAGGAGTACTCGTCGAAGGCGGAAGATATTATGGACATTATCTCGCAGCCGATCCGCCCGTATATCCCAGCTCTGGGTCGCTTCCTGATTGTAGTGACGTTCCTGGAGGATGCTCTGCGTATCACCACGCAGTGGAATGACCAGATGACGTTCTTGCATCGCTTCCGCAGCATGCCTTCGTTCATTGCAGGCCTCTTCCTCATCATCAATGTTGTGGTATGTATGCCGAACGCTCACGCCAGCTCATGACGGTGGCCTCGATCTGTGTTATTATTCGCCGCTTCCCTGAAATCTCTGTGGGATCGCTGCTTTTTGTGATCGTGTTCCAAGGTCTCGGGTATGGCCTGATCACCGACTTTAACTTTTTCCTGCGCAACCTCTCGGTCGTCGGCGGTCTACTCATGGTGTTCTCGGACAGCTTGGCCAACCGGCGGAAGAACTTGTTCGCGGGCTTGCCGAGCATGAGCGAGACAGACAAGCGGATCTACTTCCAGCTGGCTGGCCGTATTCTATTAATTGTTCTGTTTATCGGCTTCGTGTTCCAGGGCGAGTGGGGCTTCTTCCGTGTGGCCGTGTCGATCCTGGGCCTGGGCGCATGCATCATGGTGGCGGTCGGCTTCAAGGCGCGCTACAGTGCCATGTTCCTGGTGCTGCTTCTGAGCATCCTGAATATCGCTGTGAATAACTTCTGGACGGTGCACTCGGCGCACCCGCAGCGCGACTTTTTGCGCTACGACTTTTTCCAGACGCTCTCGATCGTCGGCGGCCTGATCCTATTGGTGAGCATGGGCCCTGGCGGATTCTCTATGGACGAGCGCAAGAAGGTCACATAGACAAGTTATGCTGTTCCCATCTGTTCATGAGCCTATATAGACGCATGCATTCTTTGAAGGAAACTATGTCCTGGGCGTGTCGAACTTGCGCTCGCCGTCGTGGCTGATCCCGCAGCGCTGCGTTAGTGACGACCAGTAAGTGGGGAATTCGAACTGGTAGTTGTACGTGCCGCCACGGAACTGCGCGTCAAGCTGGTCCGGCTCGATGAATTCGGTCATATTCGTGTCCTGCATGCGAATCTTGTCTTTTGTCACGGGATCCAAAAAAGGCGAAAGAGCGCTAAAGAAGGCGGAAATGAAGCGCGGCATGTGCACCACAAAGGCGCGACCCAAGCGCTCGCAGTAGTGGGTCTGGAGGATGTTGGCCACATGCCGAGCCGTATGCAGGGACGGCATGGTCGTTAGACTGGCGCCGTGGAAATCCACGACAATGGTGATAGACTCCTGGCCGGGCTGCATCAAGTCTGTGGTGAGAAGCTGTGGCGTACCAATGCAGCGCTCAAGGCTCCAGACCATGTAGCGGATCTGTCTTGGCGATGGCTTGGTGTTCTCGCGCCCAGGACGCAAGTAGAGGATGGGTCGCGATTCCTTGTCAAAGCCCGAAATGATGTGCTTGCCCGTCTCAGCCTCCGGCGCTACTTCGTCGGGCGGAATGATCTCAGGGCGGTAGCTGCGGCGCCACTCGAGCGTGTCCTGTGGCATGAGTGCATGAAACGTACCAGGATGCGTTTTTTGGCATGCTTCATATCGCCGCGTACAGAGCGGAGCACACGGTAGTACATCATCTCGTTACTCATCCAGCGGGCCTCAAATGGCTCGTATTCGTGATCGCAGGGATGCGCTGCGCGGTGCTCATCGAGCAACGCACGCAGTTGCTGGGCCTTTTCGTCATCACCTTCGTGCTTGGGCTTCGGCGGCAGCAGCTTCGAACTAGGGGGAGGCTGCAAAATGACCTCGTGCGTAGCAGGCCCCTTGTTGACAGCTTCTTCTTGCTTCGAAGATTTCTTATGACCAAAGAGGCTGCTCATGTCGGGGCCTTGACTCGTGTACGGTGCCAAGCTCGGACAAAGACCCGACCGCGGTGCTGCAGGCGCTTGCATAATCAGCCGCGGATCTACGAACTACATTTGCGCGGTCTGCAACGCGCGCTGGGCGTAATACTGCACGTCCGCGTCGGCGTCATCGTGGAGCGTCTGAAGCGCAGGAACGATCCGCTCCTGTATGATGCGGCGGTTGGCAGGCGATGAGCCTAGCTCACGCGAGAGCACTTCAAGGGCCTTGGCAACATTGAAGCGGATATTGGGAATCGGGTCCTGGACCATGCTGAGCATGGCGCCCAGCACGCTCGAGACGATGGTGTCCGAGTCGAGAGATGGGGCCATGGTAATCACAGCAAAGATAGTGGTCATGCGATACAGGTAATTCGGGTGCGTGCTCATCTGCAACACCTTGGGAATGATGGACTGCCGGGCCCATTCCACACCGAAGACCTCGGTGAGCTTCTTCAGGTTGATCGTCGCGGCCTCGCGGATGCTGAACACGGTATCCCCGAGCCAGCTCATGCAGAGCCCGCTGAGCTGCTCGTCGAAAAACTTGACGCCCAGCTGGTGCGCGAGCAGCGGAATGTTTTCGATAATCGCCTGCCGCACGCGCCACTGCTTGTCCTCTGCCAGGGTCATGATCGCCGGGAGCAGCGACTGCGACAGCAGCTCGATGCCAATCACCTCGTTCACCTGTTCAAGACGCGAAATAATGTTCAGGCGTACCTCGGGGAACTCGTCCTTGAGCAGCTGCAGGAACAGCGGGAGCAGCTGCTCCGTCGTCGCCTCCTTGCCAAGCAGGGGCGCGAGCGCACTCACCTGCGCCGCAAGTGCACCGCGCACATGCTGCGATGGGTCGTCCGCAAGCTCCTTGACCACAGGCAGCAAACGCTCAATGATCGTCTTCTGGTCGAGCAGCTTGGCAAGGCCGGGCGCCTGACCGGCTGCAGCAGTACGCACCTCGGCCTCGGCGTCGCGCATAAGGTTGACAAAGGCAGGCACAAGTTCGTCATGCAGCACGCTCTCGTCCACGGTAGCCGCCAGCTTGACAAAGTTGTCAGCGGCCATGTAGCGCACGCGCCAACTCTTGTCCTGGAACACACTCGAGATCGGGGAAAGCAGCAGCTGCTGAGACTCGGCGGGGCTCAGCACCTCGACCATAGTCACGAGGTCCTGCACCGTCAGCAGACGGACCGAGTCCTGGTCGTCCGTCGACAGGCGTGTGTAGAGCGGCAGCATGTCGTGGACCACGACGTCTTTCGGCATGTGCTTCATCAGCGCGCTCATATCACGCGCGGCCGCACGGCGGACCATGGGTGTGTCGTCCGTGCACAGCGCCGCAAACAGGCTATGCACCTCGGGCCGCATCGCAGCAGGCACCTTGTCGTACACCGAGGCGAAGAGCAGAGCGGCACTCGTGCGGGACGTGAACCACTCGCCCGACGCCAGGCGCTTGAGAAGCGGGAGGTAAGCCTCCTGCACCTGCGTCTCATTCATTAGGGCAGCGAGCTGGTTGATCGAGTCGCAAGCCTTCTCGCGAACAACCGTTTCTTCCACAGTGGCCAGGTTCTCGAGCGGGGCGAGCAGGAGGTGTGCATACTGCGCACCGCCTAGGTACTCGACAAATCCGGCACCGAGCTCCTCAGCTAGTGCCAGAAGCACTTCGTCCTCGTCGTCCAGCGACTCATGCAGGAAGGGGATGAGCTCATCGCGAGCCCGCTCAGGCCCCAGCGCAAGAGCAATGGTAGATAGACGGTGTATAGAGTTCAGGCGGAGCGTGACATCGTCCGACTTGAGCTCGTCAATCAAAATAGCAATCGGATACAACTGGTCGTCGGCGTCCATCGTGCCACAACGTCGAGCAGGCAGCGATCGCGGTCAGACTCCAATGCCCCCAGGCGCAGCGGCGACCGCGCTCGCCGTCGGGCGCTTTGTCACGTGATATAAAACGCCCGGCCGGCCTCCTCCACGCGCACGACCCCGCGATGGCCGCCAATGCTGGCGCCCGCGTTCGCGTTCGTGGTGACGAGCTTCGAATATGCGCTGCAGGCACCTGGACCTCATGATACATTCAGGAGTGCCTTTGGTGAGCGCGGTGTGCTCTCGCGTGTGCCTGTGCTGCATGCGTTCGGTGCGCGATCCCCCGGCGGCGAGCGCGTGTGCGCACATATCCACGACGTGTTTCCATACTGCTACGTGGCGTACACGGGCGATCTCGAGCCTGGGACCGTACTATCCTATATTGAGCGCCTGGGAAAGGCTCTGAATGGAGCGCTGGCCGCTGCACTGCTGCAGCCTGGCACGACCATGCACCATATTGCAGCGATCCACTTGTGCAAAGGCACGCCTTTTTACGGCTACCATGAGCGGCCGCAGTACTACCTCAAAATTTCGTACACGGATCCATCGCAGCGCCAGCGCCTTGCTATGCTCCTGGAGAGCGGTAGCGTACTTGGGCAGCGCATGCAGCCGATGGAGGCGCACGTCCCGTACCACCTGCAATTCATGATGGACTATAATGTGTTTGGATGTGACGTGCTCACATGTGACGAGGCGAATGTCCGCACGGAGAATGGAACGGTGCGCGAGTCGTTCTGCGCCTACGAGGTGGATATCGCCGCGTGGGCCATTGCGAACCGCCGAGCCGTTCAGCCCTCAGCGCCCCTGAGCGCACACGAGGCATCGACAGAACCCGTCATGCCTGGTTTGCGGCCGCTCTGGGCTCAGGCACGCGTGTTGCGTGCGCAGATGGGCCTCGATGCCTCTATACCCACCCCGTCCACAGACGACGATACCCACCGCCGCGCCGCATCGGACATGGTGTGGGACGCGCAGCCCCAATGGGAGTCGGCTTGGGATGCACGTGTACAGCGCGATAAAGCTGCGACACAGCCGCCCGTGCATGAGCTGGATACGTACGTGCTGGACACGTTTCGTACCGTGGAGCTCTTCCATCCCGGCGGTGTCCAGCAAGTGGCGCCTGAGGATGCGTCAGGGCAATCTGCCAAGATGTTCCATCTGGAGTATGCAGCGTCGCAGGACGGCTCGCTCGATCTGCCGCCGCGACCGTCAGTGCCAACGCCCACCGTCGTCCCGTCGTCTCAGCCCCATGAGGGCCCTAGTCCTGTGCCGACCGTTGGCAAGTCGCCCCATGCGCCGCTACCCCGCGCTGCACCTGCGCCCGTGTCGGGTGAGGTGCGTGCATGGCCAGATGCGCCGCCCAGCGCCGCCGTCCTCCAAGCGACATTGAGTGAGTGGGGCGAGCCGGCCGTCCAGGACCAAGGCGCGCATTATTCGTGCACGGCCGATGTGCCCTCGAACACCACGGGCACCGGTGGATGTCGGCTCGTGCGGCAGAGCGCGGGCCTAGATGGCCTTCCATCGTTTTTTGGTGCGCCACGCCCGCGGCGTCCTGTGGCCGTCTCGTGGTGGCAGTACAGTGCGCCGCCACCCAGCACGGCACAAGTACGTGCGTGGCTTGCGAGCGAGTCTGAGCCTGGCACACAGCGATCGAATGCATCGAGCGGGGTCAGCGCACTGGACGGGGAGCCCGAGTCGCCCCTCATGTCGGTGCTGTACCTAGAGGTCATGGCCATGACGCGTGGCGACCAGAGCCCCGATGCCACGCACGATGCCGTGCTGGCCGTCGTCTACGCACTGGACGCAGAAACGAGCGACGATCCCTCTAGGGCCACGACCGGCGTCGTGCTCGTCCACGCGGCGCCGGTGCGCCTGGGGCTCGGGCCGCATGTGCGTGTCACCGTCGTGCCGTCCGAGCAGGCGCTCCTAGCTGAGGTCGTTGCGCTAGTTCGCGCGTACGATCCCGAAATCCTTGCTGGTTACGATGGGCTACGTGCGAGCTGGGCGTACCTCGTGGAGCGCGCGCGCGTCGCGGCGCTGTTCGATATGGCGCACGAGTTGGGCCGCCTGGTGCGTCCGAGCGCGGCACGTGCCGCTACAGCATGGACGACGACGCGCGGCCTTGCGCTGCACGTTGCGGGGCGGCAGGTGCTGGATGTGTGGCGTGTGCTGCGCCATGAGGTGGCTCTGACGCAGGACTCGCTAGAACATGCCGTGCAGCAAGTGCTGCAGGAGCGAATGCCTGCCTATACGCCAGGGACGCTGTGTGCGTGGCTGTGCTCGGGGCGTGTGGAGGACCAGGTGCGCGCGCTGCGGTATGGTATGCGTCGTATCGACGCCGAGCGGCGGCTCCTCGCGGCGACCGAGGTGCTGGCGCGCACGGCCGCGCATGCGCGCATGTTTGGTGTGGACTTCAGCTCTGTCCTCGCGCGAGGCTCGCAGTTCCAGGTCGAGGCTGTGCTGCTGCGCCTCACCAAGCCGGCGAGTTACGTGCTGCCGTCACCGACGCGTGCGCAGGTTGGCCAGCAGAACGCCCCCGAGTGTCTTCCGCTCGTGCTGGAGCCACGCAGTGGGGCTTACTGGGGCCCCGTGCTCGTGCTCGACTTTCAGTCACTGTATCCCTCGGTGATGATGGCGTACAATGTGTGCTATTCAACGTGTGTGGGGCGCGTCACGCCGTTCCACGGCACGTACAAGCTGGGCTTTACCGAGCACGCGCCAGCGCCTGGCGTCGCGGCGCGCCTCGGGCGCCATGTGCATGTGGCGCCTAATGGGCTCGTGTTTGTGCGTCCCGAGGTGCGTGAGAGCACACTGGCGCGCATGCTGCGTGAAGTGCTCGCTGCGCGTGTCTTGACGAAGCAGTCGATGCAGTGGCGGCCGCACGACCGCGCGTTTCAGCGCCGGCAAAACGCGCAGCAGCAGGCGCTCAAACTGCTAGCCAATGTGACGTACGGCTACTGCGGCGCCAGTGCCTCGGGGCGCATGCCGTGCGTCGAGATCGCCGATGCCATTGTACAGTACGGCCGCGAGACACTCGAGCATGCCATGGCAGAGATCGAGCAGGAGACAGCGTGGAATGCCGAGATTGTCTATGGCGACACGGACAGTCTATTTGTGCACCTCCCCGGGCGCAGCATGGACGACGCATTCCGCCTAGGACGCGCGATGGCCGCGCGCATCACCGCGATGAACCCGGCGCCTGTGCGCTTGCGGTTTGAAAAGGTGTACTTGCCGTGCGTGCTCGTTGCGAAGAAGCGGTATGTCGGGTACCGCTTCGACGCGCCTGCGGCGCGTGCTGTCCTCGACGTCAAAGGACTCGAGATGGTGCGCCGCGATGGGTTTGCAGCCATGCAGCACATGCAGGAGTCGTGCGTGCGCCTCCTCTTTGATACCCATGACCTATCCGCGGTCCGGCGGTACTGCGAGCGGCAGTGGACCAAGATGTATGCGGGCGACGTATCGCCCGTGCACCTGCTCCTTGCCAAGGAGGTGCGCCTCGGCACGTACGCATCGCACGGCGCCCTTCCGCCTGGCGCCGCTGTTGCCGCGCGCGCAGCGCAGCACGACCCCGCAGGCGCCCCGCACCTGTACGAGCGTGTGCCGTACCTGCTTGCGCAGGGCGCGCCAGGTACGTGCCTCGCGGACCGGGCCATTGCGCCGACCGAGCTCCTGGGCGCCGAAGTCCCGCTACTGGCGGCGGACGACTATGTGCGACGCCGCATGGTGCCGGCACTCGCGCGTATTTTTGACGTGGTCGGTGCCGATATGCGCCGCTGGCTCGACCATATGCCGCGAGTGCGTGCGCCGTCCACGGGCCTCGCGAGTGCCGCCTGCAGTGTGTGCGGCGCGCGGGCCGCGCCGACACTCGGAGCTCGTCCTGTGTGTGTCGACTGCCAGCGGAACCCCGAGACGTCGTTGTACCGTGTTGGCGCTGCGCTCCACGATGCCGAGGTACGGCAGCGCGCGGTGCAAGCCATGTGCTGTGCGTGTGCCAACGACACGGAGCGCCCGCCATGCGTGGCCGTATCGTGTGCCATGCTGTACGAGCGCGCAAGTGCAGACCGTCGCGTAGCGTCGCTCGGTGCACTGCAGCAAGCGCTCGAGGCGCAGGTCGATGTTGTGCCGCGCCCGCCGGATGCCTGGACGTGGTAGTGTATAGGCTACGATCTACTGGAGGATGCTCTTCTCCTTCACGTT
This sequence comes from Malassezia caprae, assembly GCA_029542885.1. Taxonomy (NCBI): domain Eukaryota; kingdom Fungi; phylum Basidiomycota; class Malasseziomycetes; order Malasseziales; family Malasseziaceae; genus Malassezia; species Malassezia caprae. Next base: position 874,220 of record CP119910.1, read on the forward strand.
GCCGTTTTCGTCGATCTTGTACACGATCGGGACACCCGTCGAGAGCTCAGTCTTGACGATCTCCTCGCCGCTCATGTGCTCGAGCTCCATGATCACGGCACGGAGCGAGTTGCCGTGCGCCGCGACAAGGATCGACTTGCCTGCCTTGACGGCCGGCAGGATGTGCTCGTTGAAGTAGGGCAGCACACGTTCAGCGGTGAGCTTGAGCGACTCGCCGCCAGGCGGGGGCACATCGAACGAGCGGCGCCACACGTGCACCTGCTCCTCACCCCACTTCTTGCGGGCGTCGTCCTTGTTCAGGCCGGTGAGCTCACCATAGTCACGCTCGTTCAGCGCCTGGTCCTTGGACACAGGAATGCCCTCCTGGTCAATGGTCTTGAGCTGAATCGCGAGCGTCTTCTGCGCACGCTGCAGCGCCGACGTGAAGGCCTGGTCAAAGTGGGTGTAGCCGTGCTTCTTCAGCTCCTCAGCGCCCTTGAGCGCCTCAGCCTCGCCCTGCTCGGTGAGAGCCGGGTCCTTCCAGCCCGTGAAGAGGTTCAGCTTGTTCCATTCAGACTGGCCGTGACGAGTAAGCACAAGAGTTCTTAGGTTAGACAAGGGACTTACCCAACCATGCTAGTGACAGTGTGGGGGGAACTTGCCGGCCGTCCGGGCCCCCACCGGTCCATGTGGTGCCACGTGCAAGTCACGAGGCATTTATCAGATAAATGACGCCGCAGGGACGACGTCGCACCAGCGACGGTCGGCAGCGGCGCACGAAGAAGGCGCACGACCGCGGCACCTCAAAGACACTTGGTATACGGTCGCTGAGAGCTGCTAGCTCGTCTGAAATGCCGCCTGCTCTGCAATTTGTAGAGGTACGTCTCCCAATCTCACGCAGAACGGGCATGAAAGTGTCACACGTGAGAAGGACCCCACAGAGATCCTTCGTACCTGGAGACTGCTCTCGCGCCTGGAAGGGACGCTGGAGGATGCAGAGCGCCTGGGTAACATGTCATGGCGGCGCTGGTATACCCAGCAGGCGCGCACTAAGAAAGGCCAGGCCTCGGAAGCGCACCAAGACACGGCACCGCCGAAGGACTCGCAGATACCCCCTACACAGGCCGTGGCCATAGGTGCGCTGCAGGGCTCGAGTCACGCACACACGCTATGGCCTGTCCACCCCGAGCCGAACCCGCCGCCTTCACTGTCGCCGGCGTTGTCACAAGACCCACTGAAGCAACACATCTCGCCGGACATGCTGCACTTGGCCCCGAGCAATACACAGGTGTGTGGGATGCAGGGCTACAGTGTGTATGCTGGTGAAGACCTGCTCATGCAGGCCCTGGGCCTATTCAACACGCACACATCCCACGGCATGACTTGGCCGCCCCCCGAAGCTCCTGGCACGGCGTTTGCACCGCCTGTTCATCACAGCACGGTACCATCTGCCAGCTCAACTACACTACAGATACCTGGCACCCACCCTTTCCCCGGACCAACGCCTGCCGAGCCAACGGCCGAGGCCGTGCCAACCTCTGAGCTGGACGAGAAGCCGACATGCAGCAACTGCGGTACGAACAATACACCTCTGTGGCGCAGGAACCATCACACGTCGCTGCTGTGCAATGCATGTGGACTGTACCTAAAAATCCACAAGACACACCGGCCCTTAAAGTTGCGGCGGCGGCAACAGCTCCACAACCTGAACAAGGCACAGAACACAGATCGCGATCGAGACATTAGCGCGGGCTGTACCAACTGTGGCACCAAAGTCACACCACTTTGGCGAAAAGGCGCCAATGGGGGCCTGCTTTGCAACGCATGTGGCCTGTACCAGAAGCTGCATCGCGCAGATAGGCCCGTGCGCTACCGAGCGGATGTGATTCGAAAGCGCTCCCGCTATGACGGCCGACCGCGCGATACCCTGGACAAGTCGCCGTCCGCAGAAGCAACTTCATCCCAGAACGTCGGCGATGCCTCTATGACGTCGCAGGACACAATGTCGTCGTCCTGGGCATCCTCAAGCCTCCACAGCATGACGCCGGTGCCAGAGGCGGCAGCGGAGCCATGCGAGTATGTGCAGGCAGCCCAGCATGTGCTGGAACTCTCGAAAGAGCCGATCCCTTCATCAGCACACCTCGCCTGCTGTGAATCAGATATTTGTACGGGACCCATCCTCATGAACGACCCGCTCCAGGACCTGCATGCGAACCAGCCCTTTCAGGATTTGGGGTCGGACACGGACATGCAAGAGTTGTTTGCACCGCCCACGCAACCTCCAAAAGCTCCGCTATGGCCTGTCTATCCACCCTAAGCACAGGTCTCGACCCATAGATACCCAGCGGATCTCGAAACGTGCTCGCCCTCCGCCGCGCCATGGCACGCGTCTGTGGACTTTGTAACACGGACGCTCGTGCGCATGTTGGCCGCGCATTCAGTGTGCGTTCGCCATACCAGAGTGGAGAATTGCAGCAACTCGCACACAACGTGCTTGTGGTTGGACCAAACCGCCGGGTTGCTCCACCTAGGCGCGCGCCACCACGTGTTGGAAAACCGCACGACGCGCGTAGAGCGCGGCTTTCCATCCAGTCAAGCCAAGCAGGTTCTTTGGCGTGATAGCCTGGGACGGAAACTAGGCAGCGTCCATCGTATCCGCGTGCCAGTCAGTGTAGCAAGTTCAGCGTGCTTCACGTGGCTGAGTTCCAATCCAGCGCCGCACACCGAGATCTCGATTGCGCGTTCGCAACGTCCGCTTTCGCGTCGTCAGCCTTTTTCCCTGAAAGCTGGTGTCTAGGGCCTGTGTCAACCGCCGTTCCTAGTGACTAGACCCATCTAGGCTGTCTGGCATGCCTCGTATCCCAGTGCGAGTGGAGCCCTACAGCTCACCCACCAAGCAACATCGCCATTATAAGAGCAAGCGCGACCAGGTTTTACGTGCCCTAGGTAAGGCCGCATACATCAATGGCAGTCAGTTTGCCCTGCTGCTTGTATCCGCACGAGGTGATGTGGAAACGTACGCGAGTGAGGCCTTACAGAACCGGCTTGATCCATGGTTTGTACAGAGCGGGATCGCCCAAGAAGCCCGCGAGTTGGCGCGAGGCACCCGTGCGAAAGGAGCCAAGCCGGCCCCGGTAACGGACCACGAAGATATGCTCCATGACCGCATGGATGACTTTTCTCACGAATCGACATCGAGTATGAAGATGCCGGACGACCCCTTTGTCGATACGTGGGGTGCTATGGGTGCGGGTAAGACGAGCGAAGACCAGAGCTGGTCGCATATGCTGAACAAAGACGCAGTCACAGAGGACTCGGCAGTCGCGTATGAACGCGCGTCCATGTCGGACATTTGCAGCCCCCAGTTGCCGCAGGCACCCCGCATGTCGACGCCGATGCACCCGTCGGCCAAGCTCACATCTATGCCGCCTCAGCGCCCAACCCCTCCAGTCCCGCATGTAAAGCACACCATTGAGCTGAAGGATGAGGCAGCTCGTACGGCCTTTTTGGAACTGCGGTTCAGCCAACTCCAGCAAGTCATGTGCAAGATGATTGCCAAGGAGTGGATCAAGGTCATTGAGCCGAAAAAACAGACGCGATTCCCCTACAACAAAGGAGAGGCTGGTCGACCAGGGTGGTGGCCCGCCGGTGTGCGACATAAGGAGCCGGACCACCTGATGAAGCCAGAGCGCCATGCGCTTTTGCTTGCTATCCTGCGATCGACACAGACGCGCGTGGCGCGTTTGCAGCTAGCCACCGCCGAAGTGGTAGCTCTCATCAAGGCAGGCAAAGTGTGCTACCTCATGGATATTTACCATGTGGGAAAGGAGGAGGAGCGACTACGCGATGAAGGGCTGGATAACAATACACCTATCACCCTCGAAGTGACTTCGCTGGAAGGCTGGGACACACACACGGACGCGCCCGGACCTTCGGTGGACCTGAACTTGCACGACAGGGAATCGCGGCACCTACACCGGGGTGGTGTGCGCACGGACGACGAAGAGGCTGCAGATATGAGTGTATCGACTGCCTGGACACCCACAGGGGCAGATCCCTTCTCGCCGCGCCCATCCATGACTGCAGAACTACCGCACGCCGATCTCTCGCTCCAGGCGCACGACCTAAATATGAATATGCGCATGTCGGCTATGGATGTACCGCCTGGCTCGATGGGCCACTCGCCCTTCAGCCAGGCGCCTGAACTTCCTGTTCTGTCTCCGGCATCGATGCGGCCCGAGCCTGCTCGGAGCCAGGCCGTCCACACCACCAGTGGGCTCCAGTTCCCTATGGTGACCAGCCCAGCAACGCAGGAGACACCGCTCCCTATGGGGTACGCTGGCAGTGGGCAAGACATGCAGCGTTCTGCCTCGCTAAGCGCCGGTGCTACCTCTGTACCCATGCGACCAACACGGTCTACACCCGCTCACCTGCCCAATACCCCTGACCACTGGCAGCTGCGTCCATCGCAACACAGCATGCCATCGATCCATGTGGATGGCCATATGGCAGAACCCTCCCTCTCTTTAGAAGGGCAGCGCATGCCTATGATGATGCATCCAACGTTCGAAGGGTACCACCGCCCATCAGCACCGGCCGCATGGGGACTCCCTGAGACGCCAGTTCAGCGGCCCCCTACGGCGGTCCCTATGGGACTGGGCATCCATATGCCGTCCGCATCCGACGACGTGCGATTTTCGTCGTCCTTTGATTCGAGCTACGCGTCCTCGCATCAGGGCCCCATGACACCCGCGCAAATGCCAACGTCGATGGGTGTGCCGCCCGGCCACGCATACCCAGGTATGGCGGCGCCCGCCGGATCGACACCATTCCATGGCAGCGGGATCACCCTCGCTGCGCTTCCCACAAAACAGGGCGCCCAAGCAGAAATTCCATTTCACCCGTCTGAATGGCAGACACATTGATCAGTAATAGCATATGCATTCCCATTTCCTTCGTTCCATCAATAGTATCAGGAGGCTAGTGCCGCAGCAAGTATAGCATCTGTAGACTTGCCGAGTAGATGGCAAATCACACGATCTTTTTGGTGAACTACATGGCATACTTCTTTGTCCACTCGCGGCTAGTCTCGATGGCACTGGTGTGAGACGTATATACATACGCTTTTTCATTGGTCTTGTAATGCTCCGCCACATCGTTGGCAAGCGGATCGTCGGGGTTCGGGGCCGAGAGAAGAGCCTGGATGGATAACAACACGGTGCGCACCTGGAGCGCAGGCGACCATTTGTCTGCTGTAAGCAAGAATGTACAAACCCTTTAGGATATCCAGGCAAATGCGACCAAGCTTGTCTGCCAATGAGGACATGTCACGTACCGATATTGGGATGATAGATGCGCGTTAGGAAACGCACGCGAGGGGGGGCCATGGGGTAGTCTTCCGGAAGGAACAGCTCCAGCTTGAACGAGCCACCTAGCAGTCAGCATCGTGCAGCACGTACCTTCAAATGGGCTCTGTGCGGGACCCGACATGACCACATCAAAATACCGTAAATTGTCCTCATGGGGATGCGCCACGATACCCGGAGCAGGATCAGTGATGAGACGCTCCGTCTCCTAAAGTCATTAATTCACTGCAACTGTACGTACCTTGACAATGCGCTTCGGCAACGCCATGGCGAGAGATGGTCAACCAACACTGTCTGCCCTCCGCGGAGACGCGGAAATATACGTGTACATCCCAAGTGGAGGCTTGCACCGCACGGCCACCGCACCTTCTTTCCAGCACAGGCAGCGACGCCATGCCACCGTCGGCCTTTACATCGAGCGAGAAATCGCTCATTAAAACCGTTCTTTCCTCTTCCTCAACAAAGATCATCACAGCGACGCCAGCACGTGTGTATGTAGCGCATCCCACGCCCGACAAATGGTATTATGCTGGGTTCGAAGGCGCACTGGTGTTGGTGCGTGAAGGCGCCAACCTCTTTTACTTCCGACTCGTGGACCTAAAGGTTTGTACTCGTCACTCATCCAAGACTCCAGGGCAAGTGGTATGGGACCATGAGCTCTATGAAGACTTTTACTTTTACGAGGACAAGCCGTATTTTCACACCTTTGCCGGCGATGTGCGTCGTACAAACTCACACGCAGGAATACATGATCGGACTTTGTTATGCAGATGAGGCAGGAGCCCCCCAGCTTTACAAAAAGGTGCAAAATCGTGCAAAGTATGGTACGTCGTACAGGCTCATGGATAGCCAAGTCGAGCTCTAGCTCATCGGGCTTTGGCTTTGCGAAAAAACTCACCAGCTTTATGGGCTCTTCCTCGTCCAGCAGCGACAAAGAGCGGACTACCAAAACAATGGATACTCACGATACCCAGATCAGCGAGCCTCAGTGGAATGGACTGGTCGAACAGCTAGGCAGTATGGGCGTATCGGAAAGCGATATCAAAAACAACGAGGGCTTCCTACGTGATTTACTGGGTATGCGGGAACGCAACCAGACCACCGTGAGTGCGAGTACCGAGAAGGAAAGTCTCGCGCCCCCAGTCACGAGTGTGGTGCCCATGCGCAATGCCCCACCGCCTCCCCCAAGCGCTCCGCCATCAGGGCCGTCGGCTTTGCCGCCTGTGGCCTCACGCCCAGCCGCTACTTCAGTGGCGCCTCCGCCTCCAGCTCGTCCTGACGCCGGTGCGCGTAACGCGCCGCCTGTGCCGCCGCCACCGCCCAGTAGCGGAGGTGGTCGAGTGCCGCCGCCAGTGCCCACCCGGACGGGTGCGACCAGCCGTGGCCCGCCGCCACCCCCGCCTGCTCGTCCTGGAGCATCCACAACGGGTGGTGGTATCAGAGTGCCGCCGCCGCCGCCTCCGCCCCCAGCTGCGATAGGCGCAGGTGCTCCACCGCCGCCGCCGCCGCCGCCGCCGCCTCCAGCGCCCGCGATGGGTGCGGGTGGTGCTCCGCCGCCGCCGCCTCCGCCTCCAGCGCCCGTGATGGGTGCAGGAGCGCCGCCGCAGCCGCCGCCTCCAGCAGCGCCTTCTGCCGCACCTTCTGCGCTCAATGGAATGCCTGCGCCACAGCCAGGCCGTGATGCCTTGCTGGCCAGTATTCAAGGTAAGAGCGTCAAGGATCTAAAGAAAACGGACCCGAATGCGCCTCCGCCCCGGCCTGCTATGAGTGCACCTGCGGGCGAGGCAGATCCACCAGCAGGATCTACGGGTGGTGCTGGTGGTGGCGACCTTGCCAGTGCCCTGGCGAGTGCCTTGAGCAAACGCAAAGGCAACATGGGCGGCTCAGACGACGAGGAAAGCGACGACGATTGGTAGTTGAGCACGTGGCGCACTTTATCTATATGGTCGGATAGAAGCAAGATAGGCGTGTACGAATCAACTACAAAAGCAGTTTCGGTTTCTGCAAACACCAAGGTGCTGCACCATCCGTAAACGCACTTTTAGAACAGCAGAGCTGCAATTTACTTCTTCTTCGAGGCCTTCTCGGCAGCCTTGGTAACCTTGCCACCCTTAGCCGAGGTCTTGTCGACCGACTTGATGACACCGACAGCCACAGTCTGGCGCATGTCACGGACGGCGAAACGACCAAGAGGGGGGTACTCGTTGAACGACTCCACACACATGGGCTTGGTGGGGATCATCTCAACCATGGCAGCGTCACCCGACTTGATGAACTTGGGGTTCTCCTCAAGCACCTTACCCGAACGACGGTCGATCTTCTGGAGGATGTTGTTGAAGCGGCAGGCAATGTGAGCAGTGTGGCAGTCAAGCACGGGCGAGTAACCGTTGCTGATCTGACCAGGGTGGTTCATGACAATGACCTGCGCGTTGAACGAGGCAGCCTCCTGAGCGGGGTCGTTCTTCGAGTCCGAAGCAACGTTACCACGGCGAATGTCCTTCACCGAGACGTTCTTCACGTTGAAACCAACGTTGTCACCGGGGAGACCCTCAGGGAGCGACTCGTGGTGCATCTCGACCGACTTAACTTCAGTGGTGACGTTCGAGGGAGCGAAAGTCACAACCATACCGGGCTTGATGACACCAGTCTCGACACGACCGACGGGGACAGTACCGATACCACCGATCTTGTACACATCCTGCAGGGGAAGACGCAGGGGCTTCTCGGTGGGGCGGGTCGGGGGCTCGATGGCGTCGATGGCGTCAAGGAGAGTCTTACCAGTAGCCTTACCCGACTTGGTCTCCTTCTCCCAGCCCTTGTACCAAGGCATGTTGGTGGTGGCCTCGATCATGTTGTCACCGTGCCAGCCCGAGATGGGGACGAAGGCAACAGTCTTGGGGTTGAAACCGACCTTCTTGATGAAGTTCGACACCTCGCGGATAATCTCGTTGAAGCGCTCCTCCGAGTAGTTGGTGGTGTCCATCTTGTTGACGGCCACAATGAGCTGACGCACACCCAGAGTGAAGGCGAGCAGAGCGTGCTCACGGGTCTGACCGTCCTTCGAGATACCAGCCTCGAACTCACCGGTACCACCGGCAATGATGAGGATAGCGCAGTCAGCCTGCGAGGTACCCGTAATCATGTTCTTGATGAAGTCACGGTGACCAGGGGCGTCAATGACGGTGACGTGGTACTTGGGGGTCTCGAACTTCCACAGAGCAATGTCGATGGTGATACCACGCTCACGCTCAGCCTTGAGCTTGTCAAGCACCCAGGCGTACTTGAACGAACCCTTACCGAGCTCAGCAGCCTCCTTCTCGAACTTCTCGACGGTACGCTTGTCGATACCACCGCACTTGTAGATAAGGTGACCGGTGGTGGTCGACTTACCAGAGTCGACGTGACCGATAACGACCAGGTTAACGTGCTGCTTCTCCTTGCCCATGATGAACTGAAAAAGTGATGAAGGTGGGAGAAAAGATGGAGCGCCCGTCCACCCGGTTCAAGTACTCTTGTTCTGAATTCTTCTGCTGCGTTTCTTTTTCTTCACTGGCCGTTTGCTTTTTTCTCACCCGTTTCCGCGGTAGATTTTGTCAGACAGGACAAATCTCGAGAAGCGATTGGAGCATCCATGCGATCACCTGCACACAAGGGGCGCTGCTGCGCTGGCATGGGCTGGACGATGGCCAGTCCCTGCCAATGAAATGAGCCCTTGCATCGTGGAAAAATCCGCAAAAGCCTCCTATAACGTCACGTGGGACATCAGATTCATACTTACACGTGCCTCCACCCTCCACATGAACCTCGGCGGACACGCGAGTCGCACGTCCCTGCGCGGCACGATGCGGCCAGGCGGATACCCCAGCTATGCGGGGCCGTATGGAGGACCTGCGGGGCCTCGGCCAGCGCATCCATGGCAGGGAGGATACCCGCCACCACAGGCGTCAATGTATGGCGCCGTCGCGGCACCGCCCATGCCGCCTCTCGAACCGATCGCGGTCTTGTCGCGACCACACGCATCGTTGCCACCTGTGTCGGTGCAGCAGCCTATGCTGATGTCAACCTTTTCCTATGACGAAAACAAGACGCTGCACCTTGATGACAGTGCCAAGCGCTGGTATCGCGTTCCTCCCACGAAGGAAACGAGCGCGCAAGGCGCCGACCTGAACTATGGATTTGAGCGTTTCCAGGACAAACCTCACATCCCCGACCCACTTGACTCGGTCCTGTATACCTTGATGTACCGGTCCGGCTCACAGCAGCCAGCCAATGAGCCAGTGCTGCGTGCGCCACAGGTGCCCGTGGAGGCTCTCGAGTCGGAGGTGCTGCGTGCGCAGATCATCACATGGCGTGGCATTATGACCAAGCTATGCACCGCCTGGAGCTGTCATGTCCAAGCACCGCCCATGTTTCGTGAGGGATTTGAGCTCAATGTGATGATGGTATGTGACTCATGCTGACGACAGCTCGGCGATACGCTGATTATGGAGGAAGTGCCGCCAACGGTGCAGCAGGTGATGGCGATGCAAACGCAGCCCAACAAGTCCAAGCAAGCAGTGCGGTCGACCTACTATGGTACGAGGCTTTTCTAACATGCAGGCTACAGCTTCGAGTCCTACTGCACGCGCGATCGGCCCGGGCATGCGCCGGTCGCGCCCGGTGCTGCGCGAGTGTCGGGGTGGGGTGGCGATGTGAATACCAATGTGCAATGGTGCCATATTGTCAAGACCAAGCTAGGCGACAACCGCATCATCATGGGCGGCGAGGTGGACTGTGTGGAAACGTTGGATGCCGCCACGGATTCGGAGCGCGAAGGCACAGTAGAGCTAAAGACGAATCTGCCAGTCCGCTCGCCAGAGGACCAGACGAAGCTGGATATCAAGATGCTGCGTATATGTACGTGCGCTGATGCTCATGGCAGATATGCAGTCCTACCTACTGGGAGTGCGCTCCATTGTGATTGGTTTTCGGGATGCTCAGGGCATGCTGCTGGTAAGTGATGCGCGCTGACCGCAGTCGCATCAGATGTACCGCACGGCGGACCTCCCGCGCCTCGTGCGGGGCCGGCCGGCGCAGTGGAATCCGAACGACAACCTGGCCTTTGGCGCGAACATTTTAAATTTTGTGCGCAAGCAGGTGCGATCCGAGATGGAGCGATGGTGCCACGACTTTGCGCAGCAAGTGCGTGTGAATGAGCGTCAGTGGGGTGCGTACGCGTGGCGTGTGCACCGCACAACGCAGTCATTTCTGGGGCACTTGCCACTGCCGGCGCCTCAGGATGCAGAGCGCGACTACCCCGTGTTCCGCCTGAGCTTCCATCCGCCGTTTACAGAGGTCGTGCTGCGACGCGTGCCGCCTGCGGAGCTCGCGATGGATGGGCGACGCCTGCAGCGGTGTGGCCTGGTGCCGACTGAGTTTTACCGCTGGGCGACGATGCCGATGGAGCACGTAATGACATGAGTACATAGCTGTATACTACGCTGGCGATCTGCGGGGCGACGGCGTCTGGCAGCAGGTCGCGTCACCACACTCGTCCAAGTCGCAAGCCAGGAGGCAGGCAGCCTTGCTGTCTGCCACTTCCTCCTTGACGAGATGACCCTCGGGAGTGAGCAGAGGACCGCTCTCCTCGCTGCCGTCCTGGACAGCGATACCGTTCAGGCGAGCGGCCTCCTTGAGGCCACCCGAGACAAACTCGGGCTGGATCGTCGACGAGTGGATGCCCCAGATGTGCAGGGAGTGGCGCACCTGATCGGCAATCTGCATGTACTTGACCGACTGTTCCGCCGAGCAGTCGACAAGGATGTGTAGACTTGCGACAATCTTGTTCTCGTTGAGCTGCCAGACGTGCAGCTCATGCACGCCGAGCACGCCGTTGACGCGAAGCACGGCATCGCGGACGCCTTCGAGTGACACGGACGTGGGCACACCCTGGAGCAGGATGAAGGAAGCCGACTTGACGAGAGGCAGAGCTGATTGGAAGATGATGCAGGCAATGACGAAGGAGATAAGGGGGTCCGCGTAGTAGCGCCATGAGTATGTAGTGAAGAGGATGATCATACCGGTGCAAATGACGCCAAAGTTACCGATCGCATCGCCCAAGACATGCAAGAAGACACCGGTCATGTTCATGTTGCTATGCGAGTGGCCAGATGGGCCCATCGACAGGCGATGGCGACGAACCTGCTCCTCCGTCTCGAACTCGGCTTGGGACATGCGGCGGCGCTTGGAGTGCGCGCGCGACGAGGACGCTGCGCCGTACGATGCGGACGCCGTCTGCGACTCGGGCGAGAGGAGGCGCTGCTGCTCGCCAGTCGACTTGGGCGCGTTGTCATAGCCGAGCGAGTGCGCCTTGTTCATCACAAAGGCGCGCGCCCGCGCAGGGTGGCCGACAATTTGACCGACGCTCTTTTTGTCGTCCTCCTCGTCCTCGTGCTCGTGCTCGTGCTCGTGCTCGTGCTCGTGCTCGTGCTCGTGCTCGTGCTCGTGCTCGTGGGACTCATTGTGTGCATGACCGTGGCTGTGGCCCGACTCAACATCGTGGCTGTGGTCGTGGCCATGGCCGTGCGAGTGGCCGTGGAACAGGAACAGACCCACAATGTTGGAGAGAAGGCCGAGGCTGCCGACGACAATAACGAGCCGCGGGTTGGAGACCACGGGACGAGACACGAGACGCTCGATGGCCTCCATAAAGATGCTAAAGCACAGGGCCAGGAGGAACACACCGTTGAACAAGGCACCGAGAATCTCGGCACGCTGCCATCCGTACGAGTAGCGGGGGCTGTGACCGCCCTTGTTGACGAGGCGAACGGCATAGAGTGCCACAATGAGCGACATGATATCGTTCAGCATGTGGAAGCTATCCGCAACGAGTGCGAGAGAACCGACAGCATATCCGCTGATGATCTCGATGAAGAAGAAGACAGTGTCGATGATCAGCAGGATCACGATCCTCGCCTCATTGCTAAGACCGCCCATGGTAGGCTGTGGCACGCGATCGAAGGCGCCTCCGCATCGCCCTAAAAATCCTTGAGCACGTTTGGTCATGCACGCCGCTGATTGGCCGAATCAATGATCCTCGCTTGAACGCCCAGTGACAGAGAACAAGCGCCGCCTGCCACAAGAGGAGCGTAGCGGGCATCAGAGCGTTGGCATCGGCGGCATCGGCGCAGGGTTTCATAGCAGTACGCATGCGCTGTATACATCTATGAATGTATGGACACCAGGTGACAAGTCAAGCTACCGAGGCGCTTTGCAGCACAAGCTTCCTTGCCAAAGAGTGGCCTCATCATTCTCGGACGCACGCGTTGAGACACCCGCCATAGTTCGGGCGCTCATGAGGTGGCGGCGTCCTTGCTCGTTAAACAACAAGGAGTCACAGCCTCGTCGCCCCCGTTTCTTCGTGGTGTCACGTGCGTGTCACGCTCACGGCGCCGCGCCGCGGCTGGCCGCCCAGCGATGAGCCCGTCGCAGGGCGGCCCCGCAGCCTCGGTGCCCGACGTGCGCATCGATGCTGCGCGTACCGAGGCGCTGGCAGATTGTGTGCCCGCATCGCTCGCCCAGGTCCTGCGCGAGATCGGCTGGCTCCTCGTGCGTCGCGCACAGCTTGCCAGGGAGGGCCGTCCCCCACGCGAGTGCCTCGCCCTGCTGCAGCCGCTCGCCAAGGCGTGCCGCGCATATACCGAGTCGATGGAGCAACTGCGGGACCAGCTGATGATGGCGGACGCGGTACTAGAGCACTTGCTCGACGGCGCGGAGCCTGCACCTGACGCCACAGACACACCGGCGCCGATCGCCCCACTTGACCTGTACAGTGTCATGTCCACGCTGCCGGCCATGGCCTGGGATGGCACGGCAGGTGATAATGCCGTGCCCGCGTCCACGCCTCCGCCGAGCGCGCCCGTCGCCTCGATCGACGCAGCGCTGGCGCAGGCCATGCCCGTCACCGAGGCGACACGCACCGGCACGAGCGCGTCGGATGCCATTGACATCGACAGCGACAGCGACAGCGACAGCGATCCAGCGCAGGGGCAGAGCAGCAGTGTGCCTGTCGAAGAGGCGGCGCCTGCATCCAGCACGGACCGCCGGCCCGATGCGCCAGGGGACGACCTGGTGTCGGCCCTGCTCAGCACGCCGCTACCATCCACGGATGCGTCCACGGGCGCGGCCCATGCGCAAGCGGCAGAGCCCAAGAGTGCTCCAGGGGGCGACTCGCTGGGCGACGGTTCCGCGCTCGACTTTTCGTGGCTGGACCTCGAGTCGCTCGGCGGCGGCGATATGCTGGGCCTCGGCGGCGATGGGCTACCCGAGGCGGGTGGGTTGGCAGGGCTAGACCTGGGCACGCTACAGGACCTAACATGAAGCGAGGACGTCTTGCTGCACAGCGCGCAGTAGGGCAGCGCTGGGGCTTGGTAGGCCGGGCGGTGCGCGAGCGGCTTTCGCGTGGGCCCGGCGCACGATCGCAGCGCAGCTCGGCTTGTCGGGAGCGAGCAGCGTGCCGAGGTCGAGTGCCTGGATCGCACTGAGCACCGTCGCCATGCTGACGGGCGCCGAAGACGCCGAGCGGCGGAAGAGCGAAAAGCCGGTGCGCTCGCGCCCCTGGGCCAAGTGCGTGTCGAGACACTGGAGCACTTCCGCAAGAAGTGCCCACGACGACGAGTTGGCGAGCGCGCCGAGGCACTCGAGCTGCGCGCGTGTGCGTGCAAGCTCGTAAATGAGCCAGTGCGTGTCGGCGGGCGTCGGCAGGACGTGGTCAGAGAGCACGAGCGCGAGCGCGAGCGTATCAAGGAGAGCGTGCGCGAGCTGCGGGAGGTCGTCGGGCACGTCTGCCTGACGCGCTGCGAGAAACTCGGCGGTGCCAAGGACGGCGCGCCACAGCGTGAGCCAGTCGTACTCGAGGCGCACGCGCTGCTGCGCGCACAGGAGGAGCGTGCGCTGCACACACGCCAATGCCGTGCGGAAGGCGGCAGCGTCGAGGCGCTTGCGGCGGTTGTACTTGAGGAAGAGGGCCGCCTCGTCCAGCACGAGCACGACGAGGCGCCGCGGGCGCCCTGCGCCGCTTGCGGGCGGGAGCGGGAGGGGGTCGGCGCGGTCGCGACACAGCTGGACACGCGCAAGGAGCGGCGACTCATCTGCCAGGAGCTGCGTTTGCACGCGGCTCGGCTCGTGGTCGGTCGGCCCCAGCAGCGCAAGCATGATTTGCAGCGCCGTATGAGCGTAGGTCGTGGCGCGCGCGCTACTCGCCGCGTGTGTAAGCAGGTAGGAGGCCATGGAAAAGAATGTCACAGCGAGGGGCTCGCCGGCCGGCGGGGCGAGCAGCGCCAGAGCCATGGTCTCGCTCACCTGCACCCACAGCCACAGGGCGAGGAGCAGCGTGATGCTAGGCGGTGGAAGGACGAGCGTGGGCGGCGCCGGCGCCGGCGACGCGCTCAGCCACGACCACGACCACGCATTACGCGTGGGCGCGGACGGCGCCAGGGCGCCAGCCTGGTACACCTCGACGATGCGGCGCGCTTGCACGGACCATGCCTGGGCCATGCGCGCCATGTCCGGTGAGGCGGCGCACGCACGCACGCGGCGTTGGTACGGCTGGAAGCCCGCGTCGCCAATCACGGCGGACGACACGGGATCGACGCCGAGGCTTGCCTGGGCGTGGCCGGCGGTCGCGAGGAGCGCCGTCAGCAGCGAAGCCTCGCAGAGTAGGTCAGCGGCCGTCTGGCCGTGTACGATGCTCATAGCCGCGGAGAAGAGGTCGCGGTGCAGCAGGTACGTAGCGAGCGACGACGTGCCTGCACACGCGGTGAATACGAGCGCGAGGCGGAGAGTGGCGCGGAAGCGGCGTGTGTGCCACGCGGACAGAGGGGCGTCGCGGAGCGTGCGGTCGATGGCAGCCACGAGCGTGTAGAAGACGTCGTCTGCCTCGGCCATGCGGCCTGCGAGCAGCGTAACTACATCCAGCGTGTAGTTGGTATAGGGTTTGGGCAGCAGGGCATGTGCGAGCGCCAGGAGTGTCTCGACGGCGTGGCAGCTGCGCGCCTCGTCGTGCGGCTCCTCGTCCCAGCACCGCAGCGCCTCCTTCCACAGGCCTGTGATATTATCGCGCCGCCGCGCAAAGCGGTCGTCGAGCAGGTCGGTCGGCTCGAGGTCGCGGAAGAGCGCCTGCACTACATGGTGCTCGACGTCGAGTGTGAGTAGATCGCGCAGGAAGCGCGCGCGTGGTGCCGCATTGGCCTTTTCAGATGCACGCGTAGACGGCGCCTCGTCCGCATCCCAGGGATGCTCGCCCGCGAGCAGGCGCTCATAGCACGCGCGGAAGCGCAGCTCGGTCATCCGAGCGGCGACGCGGCGGAGGGAAAATCGGGCGATTACCCCATCGGGCCTTTATGGGCGACCACGACGGCGAGCGGCCCCAGGCACGGGCGCAGTTCCGCAAGCCGCGTGTGCGCCTGAACTTTTCGCGGCATGTCGCGGGGGCCGCTGCGACGGGCGATGGGCCGAAAACGAAGCCTTACATGCAGGGCTATGACCGCGAGCTCGACAGTGAGGACGACGAGACGGGCGAGGGCATGGCGTTTGAGGAGCAGCTGATCCTGCGCGTGCCCGACGGCCCTGGGGAGAATGGCGAGCTGGACGAGCTGCGGCGCATCATCAAGCGGCGCGGCGAGTACAACGACGTGTGGTTCAAGTTCAAGGACTCGCGCCGCGCCGTGTTCCACATCGGGCAGCAGCTGTACGCGGCCAAGCTCGTCGACTTGCCGTGCATTGTCGAGTCGCACAAGACGCTGGACAACAAGCAGATCTTCAAGATTGCGGACATTTCGCAGATGCTGCTGATCGAGCGGCCGATCGCGAGCGAGGCCGAGGCGATCGCGAGCGGCACACGCAGCTCGCAAGACGACTATATCTACCCCCACGGGATCACGCCGCCGATGCAGTGGGCGCGCAAGCGGCGCTTCCGCAAGCGCATCCACAACCAGTCGATTGAGACGGTGGAAAAAGAGGTCGAGGGCCTGCTCAACGACGACAAGCGCGCCGAGAAGGTCGAGTACGAGTTTATCGACCCCCACACGGCCGACCTCATCGAGCAGGAGCTCGCGCAGCAGAAGCTGGAGCGCGTGGACGACAAGGACGACGGCGCGTCGCAGGCGGGTGGCGACGGCGAGGGCCTCGACGGCGAGGGCCTCGACGACGACGAGAACGTCGACCAGGACCTGGCCGCCGAGCTCGATGCGGCGCTGGCGCGCGCGCAGGGCGGCGGCGACTCGGGCAGCGACAACGACGAAGGGCACTCGGACGACGAAGACCGGCAGAGCGCGCGCGACAGCGACCTCGAGGACCTGTGGGACGACGACGACGACGACGACGGCGAGGATGAGGCAGCAGGCACTGTGACGCTGCCTGCCGACGGCGACGGCGCTGCGGGCGACGGCGGCGATGCGGACGCGGACGACGACGATGGCGAAGAGGAGGCCGAGCGCCGCGTGCGCGAGTCGCAGCTCGAGGCCGAGTGCCGCGAGATCGACGTGCTCGTCAAGCGCAAGCAGCACGACATTGACAGCACGGTGAATGCGCTGCTCAAGAGCCGCCACCAGCAGGCGCTGCGCAAGCTGCAGGCCGAGTACGACGCCAAGAAGCGGCACCTCGGCGACCTCAAGCAGCTGCGGCGCACACTGCGCGAGGAGCGCGCGGCCGAGGCGGCCGCCGCGTCCAGTGCGCCGGGCGCCGCGCCCGAGGCGGGCGAGGGCGGAGAGGCGGCGCCCGAGGCGCCTGCGTCCTAATGTACATAGTTGCTAGAGGAACTCGCACGCTGGTGTCGTGCACACGAGCGGCGCGCGGCTGCGCGCCTGCAGCGCGGCCAGCGCGTGCTCGTCGCGCGATGCATCTGCAAAGCGCAGGTCGACCCAGCGCTCAGCGTCCGCGTCGCGCTGCGTCGGTGCGCCGGGCGCGGCGCCGGCCGGCCGTGGCGCGCTGGTATCCGTGCGCAGCGAGACGCTGAGCGGCACCACATGTCGGCGGCCGTCGCGCTGCGCGTCACTCTCGTCGTCCGATGCCGAGACGCGGCGTCCCTGCTCGCTCGCCTGGGCGTGGCAGTCGATGTGCTGCATCGACGGGCGCATCTGCTGCACGGCATGCAGCGGCACCAGGTGCAGCTCGCCATTCTGCACGGTGCCGATCATGTACTGCGTCGCGCGCGGCACGGTCGCGCTCTCCAGACGCATACTGTCGAAGCGCAGCGGCGCCTCGGCGCCGCGCTCCTGCTTCACGGCGGCACCGCCGGGCACGCCGATGCGGCCCATGGATGCGCAGCTCTCGGCCAGCTCCGCGCCGCGCTCCTGGTTGTACACGGCCTCGCGCAGGTCGAGCGGGAGCTCCATTTCGACGCGGTCGCTGTACGGCCGCCAGCGGGCCGTGACTCGCTGGCCGCGCTGCGCCGCGGTCGCCGGCACAGGGAGCGAGCGCCCCCGCGCATATAGAGGGTACTGGAACAGCTCAAGCTGCGCACTCGGCGGCAGCGACGCCGACAGGTACACGGGCAGCGACACGGCCGGCGTCTCCTCGTCGCGCGCCGTCGCCATGAGAAAAGAAAAAGCACGCGCTGCCTTCTCACGTGGCACGGGCCCGAGCGGCCGGTTTCCCACCCACCATGTTTGCCAAGCTTGCCTCGACGACTGCTGTGCGTGCTATGCCGCGTATGTTTGCCTCGCGTGCCGCCCCGATCGCCATTGCGACGGCGGCGGGTGTTGCTGGTGCCTCGCTGCTTGCTGCGCCGCGTGTGCAGCTCGAGGGCCCGCGCACGATCGCCGGCGAGTACAAGACGGCCGGTGAGCGCAGCTTCATCATGATCAAGCCGGATGGCGTGAGCCGCCAGCTTGTCGGCAAGATCATCGACCGCTTCGAGTCGCGTGGCTACAAGCTCGTGGCGGTCAAGTCGGTCGTGCCGTCGGAGGAGCTCGCGCGCGAGCACTACGCGGACCTCGCGGCGCGCCCCTTTTTCCCGGCGCTCGTCCAGTACATCACGCAGGGCACGCCCGTGATTGCGATGGTCTGGGAGGGCAAGGACGTCATCCGCCAGGGCCGCCGCATGGTCGGCGCGACGAACCCCCTCGAGGCGGACCCCGGCTCGGTGCGTGGCCAGTATGCGGTGAGCGTCGGCCGCAACATCATCCACGCCTCGGACGGCTTTGACTCGGCGACCAAGGAGATTGGCCTCTGGTTCCACGAGAAGGAGCTCGCCGAGTACGAGCCGATCACCTGGTCGCAGGTCATGGCCGACAACTAAGTAGCTACATCACCAGCGCCATCTTGGTGCGCGCACGCTGTGTGTTTTTGTCTTTTTCCACGCCGATCTCGACCGTGCACCGGTCAAAGACGCCGAGCGTCACGTCGCGCGCCAGGCCCGACAGCCCCGCAGGGATCGTCACGCGGTACTCGTCCGCCTCCAGCACGCACTCGCCACGGAACGTAATCAGCCCCTCGAGGCCGTACTGGCTCACAAACACCGCGACGCCGTTGCGGAACGCGCGCACCACATAGGCGTCCGCACGCAGCAGCGTGCCGGTGCCGCGGCCCACGTCCATCGCGTCCGCCCCATGCTCCGCATTGCGCGCGCGGATCGCCAGGCCCACGTAAAACTCGACCGACGCTCGCCCGGCCATCTGCGCGAGCCGGTGCCGCTTGTTCACATTCTCCAGCACATGCTCCACCCACGCCTTGCTGTGCAGCGCCGGCGGCAGCGGCTCGTACTCGATCGCAGCCGCCAGCTGGCGGTGCGCCAGCACATCCGCGTACCGCCGGATCGGCGACGTAAAGTGCGTGTACATGTCCATCGCCAGACCATAGTGCCTGAACGCCGTGCGCGCCACGCTCCCCGTGCAAAAGTACTCGGCAGACAGCATGCACCGCGTTGCAAGGACACGCACAAGCGTGTTGAACGCGGGGTCGCGCTCGTCCACACAGCCGTCGAGCGAGTTCGCCAGTGCGCCCGACGACGACACATCGAGCTCCATCCCGCGCCTCTTGCGCAGAATGTCCTGCAGCGTCTCAAAGTTGTCGGATGGCGGCGCAGCGTGCCGACGCAGCACACCCGTCGTGGGGAACGCCTCGTAGATCCGCCGCGCCACACTCGTGTTCGCCAGAAGCATAAACTCTTCCACCAAACTGTTCGTCTCATACAGCGCCTTCTGCTCCACATCCACCGGCGCACTCGACTCGGCACTCGGCATGTGGATGCGCACCTCGGGGCTCGCGAGGTTCAGCGCGCCGTTCTCCATGCGCGCGCGCCGCAGCTGGATCGCCAAGTCGTTCAGCAGGCGCACACTCGTCGTGATCGCGTCCGTGCACGCGGGGTCGTCCTTGCGCCGCTGCGCCTCCTCGTACGTAAACGCCGCCTGACTCGCAATCACCGACTTGAAAAAGCGCACATTGACAATCTTGGCGTCCCGCGTCAGCTCCCACACCACACTGAACGCCAGGCGCTCCACGTGGGGGCGCAGCGAGCACAGGTTCGTGCCCAGGAGGTGCGGCAGCATATCAATGCGCCGGTCGACCAGGTACACGGTCGTGCCGCGCGACGCCGCCTCGGCATCCATCGGCGTGTCGGGCCGCACAAAGTGCGACACGTCCGCGATATGCACACCCGCCTCGATATGCCCGTTCGGCAGGGCCTTGGCATGCAGCGCATCATCAATGTCCTGGCACCCCGGCGGGTCAATGCTGCAGATGACCTCGCCACGCAGATCCACGCGGTCGCGCCAGATGGACGTGCTGTGTGCATCGCGCGCGTCCGAGGGCGGCACGGTCCACGCGTCGCCCTCGGATGGCAGGCACGCGAGGATCGCCTGGCTGAACGGCCGGTACGGCACATCGTACTCGAGCAGCAGGCTCTCCTGCTCGGCCGCTTGGCTCTCGATCGCTCCGAGCGAGCGCACAAAGTGCCCTTCAGGGTACCGCGACGTGCTCGGCCAATCGTCCAGGGCCACCAGAATCTTGCAGCCCAGCAGCGCGCGCGCATTGCGCGTGCGCAGGCGGATACGGGGTATCTTGCGGTCGACCGGCGACGCAAAGAGCGTCTGCGCGCCCAGCGTCGCGAGCTCGCTCTCGTTGACGGAGGCCGCGTCGATGTGCGCCACATACGAGCGCCAGTTGCGCCGCGCCACGCCCACGACGCGGCCCGTGGGCTGCCGCTCCGTCCCCGGCGCAGGCAGCTCCTCGTGCGTAAGCACGGGCGCAGCCTCCTCGTCTTCACTGTCGTGCTCGCGCGCGTCGTCGTTGCGCTGCGCAGCATCGGCATCGCGCACCTCGTCTGACGCACCCTTCCACTCGCTCTCGGGCAGCAGCGCCACGTACACGACATCGCCATCCACGGCGCGGTTCATCGCCTCGCGCCCCTGCAGCAGCACCGGCTTGGTGTGCGCCTCGACGCGCACCGTGCCTTCGAGGAAGTTGTATGCATTCGCCTGGAAGAAGCCGCGGTGCAGTGTGCCGGCGCGCACGCCGGCCTCGAGCTGCTCTGTCGGCCAGTAATCGTCAAACACGCGGCCATGCGCGGCGGGCGCCTCGAGCGAGCGCGCCGACAGCAAGTCTTCGAGCTGCTCCGCCTCGCGGAAGCCCGTGATGTACTCGCGCACACTGGCGGCCGGGACACGGTCCAGACGCGCCTTGTGCACATTTTCCACGTCGTCGCTCAACAGGAGCACGGTCTGCACGTGCCCTTTGCCGAGGTGCGAGCGCAGATGCGCCGTGTACCACGCCGCGGCCTGCCGGATCGCGCGGTCGTTGCAGTCGTTGGGCGACTCGCCGGCCTCGCGCACCACATGCGTCGCGGCATGGAACTCATTGTAGAACAGCCAGAAGCGGCGGTCGGGGTCCATGAGCAGCGCGCGCAGGCGGTTGTACAGCGGCATGCTCCGATGGCGCACCTCGTTTGCCACCGTCTGCAGCACAATTACGTCGGTGAACACGGCCGACTCGAGCACGTCCATCTGGTGCAGCACGACATTCGTGTCGACGACGACGTAGTGCTTCTCCGGCAGGTACGTGTTGGCAATGCCCTGCTCGCTGAGCACGGGACGTGGTGTGCCGGGCTCGCTGAGCTGCGCGCACGTGTCACACGCAACACAGCCGCACGGCACATCCTCACGCTGGTACGTCTCCTGCAGTACCTTGAGTACTTTCCCACGCGCCGTTTTCCGGCGGAACTGCACGCGCGACGCGGCGATCTCCGCGTCGGTGCGCGGCCGCTTCTGGATCGAGATCGCCATCGTGCGAGCCGTGAAGAGACCTCCACAACGTCAGGCGCAGCGCTCGGTCGTCGCCTGCTCACACGTGACATGACGTGATTGCCGCTGGCGTTCGTCCTTCGTGCTGCGCCCTTGGCAAGCACGTCGGCGAAGATTGCTCTCACACTACGATGAGCGAGTCGTCTGCGCAGGCCGTGTGGCACGTGGTTCGCAATACCGTGCGTGCCGCTGTAGCGGTCAACACAAACCAGACGCTCGTACCCACTGATGCGCCGGCATCGTTGCAGCTCGAGTCGGTGAGTGCAAGTGCGGACGTTGGCTCGGTCGTGCGCAGCCTGCTGCGCACGTCGCCACACGTCCCCGTTGCCGTTCTCCTTGAAGCTAGCACGTCGCTCCTGCGCCTCGCGCCGCACCTCCCCGCGCTGGCCAAATCGCCTGTTGTCTTCCACATTCACACGCACGCGCAGCATGCGGATGTGCTCCAGCTGCGCCAGAGTGGCTGTGCGATGCTCTACTCGAGCACGGCTGCCGAGGCCGAGGCACACGCGCTCGTCGCGCATGCGCTCGCAGCGCGTACGCACACGGGCGTGGTCCACTTTTTCGACGAGGGCGCGCCGGCCTCGCTGGTCGCCGCCAGTGCGCTGCAGGGTGCTGTGCCGTCCGAGGCTACGCCGGCGCCGCAGGACGAGGCAGCGCTGGACGCGGCCTTTGCTGAGGCGTCGCGCGTCCTTGGCCGCGAGGTCGTGCCGTACCGCGTGTATGGCGCCGACGACGCCGAGGCCATGGCCGTGGTGCTCGGTCCTGGTGCCGACGTGCTGGCCGACAGTGCCGGTGTGCGCGTTGCCGAGCTGCATCTCGTGCGCCCGCAGCTGCCCGCGCGCCTCGCGGCCCTGGTCCCTGCGTCGGCGCGGCGCGTGGCCGTGCTGGAGCAGACGGCGCAGCGCTCGACGCGCCTGGCGCCTGTGTTTTTGGATGTGGCGAGTGCGTTCCAGCACGTTGCTGGACGCCCGGCGCCGCAGCTCGTGAGTGGCCAGCTGGGCGCTGTTGATGCCGAGGCCGGCGCGGCGCTGAAGGAGGCGCTCCTCGCCGAGTCTTTTACGTCGTCGCTTACGATCGGTGCGCCGCGTGCGCCTCAAGCGCCGCGTGCCGTGGTGCCCGTGTCCCAGGCGCCCACGCATGAACACGCGTACCATATTATGCTGGAGCAGCTCTTCCACGATCGTCTGCACGTGGTGAATGCGCCGCGCGAGACCACGGACCCCGCGTCGCTGAGCCCCGAGTATGCTCTAGGCCAGGTGCTAGCGCAGCTGCGCAAGGCTGACGAGGCGGTGCGTGTGGCTGAGCGCCTTGTGTCGTCGGCGCCTGCGCCGCTGGCCGACGCGCTTCGTTCGTGGCTTGCTGTGCGTGCGGACGGTGCGCAGGCGGCGACCGCGGCGGCGCATGTCCAAGCGCAATTGAGTCACACGAGTGGTACGGACGCCGAGGCGCTGCGCGCGCTTGCGCCCGTCTCGCGCTGGATTGTCGGCAGCGACGCGTGGGCCTACGACACCGGCATGGGCGGTCTGCACCATGTGATGGCGTCGCAGCGCAACATGAACATGCTCATCTTTGACACGGTGCCGTACTCGAAGCGCGATCAGGTCCCGCTGCACCAGCGCAAGAAAGACATTGGTCTGTACGCGATGAACTATGGTGGCGTGTATGTGGCGAGCACGGCGCTGTATGCGGACTATACGCAGGTGGTGCAGGCGCTGATGGAGGCGGACCGCTTTGACGGCCCGTCGATTGTGCTGGCGCATGTGCCGTACGACGGTGCTGAGACGCCGGCGCTCGAGGTGCTGCGCGAGACAAAGCTTGCTGTGGACTCGGGCTACTGGCCGCTGTACCGCTGGAACCCCTCGGCGGCGGACGGCCAAGTGTTCCGCCTGGACAGCGTGCGTGTGCGGCAGCAGCTGCAAGACTTTTTGGACCGTCACAGCCACCTGACGCTGCTAGCGAACGAGCGCCCTGCGCTGCCGTACGATCTGGCTGTATCGCAGGGTGTGGCGTTGCGTGAAAAGCAGCGCCAGAAGGCGAAGGAGGCGTACGACCAGCTGCTTGGCGCGCTCGAAGGCCCGCCGCTGCTCGTGCTGTTCGCATCGGACGCCGGCGGTGCCGAGAAGGTCGCGCATCGCCTGACGACGCGCGCCAAGCTGCGTGGCCTGGGCGCGCGCGTGATGGCCATGGACGACTACCCGCTGGATGAGCTGGCGGGCGAGCCGAATGTCGTGTTTGTCACCTCGACGGCCGGCCAGGGCGAGCCGCCGCAGAATGGCCGCCTGACGATGAAGGCGCTCGCGAAGCAGCCTGCGGGTCTGCTGACCGAGGCAACGCGCTTTGCCGTGTTTGGCATGGGCGATTCGCACTACTGGCCGCGCCCTGAGGACGCGCACTTTTACAACAAGCCCGGCAAGGACCTGTACAAGCGCCTCACGGAGCTGGGCGCCAGCCCTCTCGTGGCGCTCGGCCTGGGCGACGACCAGGACGCCGACGGCTGGCAGACGGGCTACAAGGCGTGGGAGCCACAGCTGTGGAAGGCGCTCGGCGTGGACTCGGTCACTGTGACTGAGGCGGAGCCGGAGCCGATCACGAACGAGCACATCAAGATTGCCTCGAACTACCTGCGTGGCACGATTGCGCAGGGCCTCCAGGACGAGAGCACGGGCGCGATCGCCGAGACGGACACGCAGCTGACCAAGTTCCACGGCACGTACCTGCAGTACGACCGCGACACGTTCGAGGAGCGCAAGGCGGCGGGTCTGGAGCCCGCGTACGGCTTCATGGTGCGTGTGCGTATGCCGGCTGGTGTGTGCACGCCGGAGCAGTGGCTGCAGCTTGACCAGGTCGCGGAAGAGTACGGTGGCATCAAGTCACTCAAGATTACGACGCGTCAGACGGTGCAGTACCACATGATCTTGAAGCGCCACATGAAGGCCGCGATGCAGGGCATCAACAAGAGCCTGCTCGACACGATCGCCGCGTGCGGTGACGTGAACCGCAATGTGATGTGCTCGCCGAACCCCCAGCTGAGCGAAGTCCACGAGGCGATGTACGAGTTCTCCAAGCGCCTGTCTGACTTTTTGCTGCCCCGCATGAACGCGTACCACGAGATCTGGCTTGACAAGGGTACGGACAGCTCGAGCCAGCTGCTGGTCGGTGGTGCGGTGCAGGACTACGAGCCGCTGTACGGCCCGTACTATCTGCCGCGCAAGTTCAAGATTGCCGTGGCGCTGCCGCCGCGCAACGACGTGGATGTGTTTGCGCACGACATTGGTCTGATTGCCGTGGCCGACGAGGCGACCAAGGAGCTGCTTGGCTTCAACGTGGCGATCGGCGGCGGTATGGGCGTGACGCACTCGATGAAGGCGACGTACCCCCGTCTCGGCAGTGTCATTGGCTTTGTCAAGGTGGAGGACGCGTACGAAGTGTGCCGCCAGGTGCTCCTCATCCAGCGTGACACGGGCAACCGCCAGAACCGCAAGCAGGCGCGTCTGAAGTACACGATCGACAAGTACTGGGGCGGCGCCGACAAGTTCCGCGACGAGCTCGAGCGCCGCCTGGGCTACAAGCTGCAGGAGGCGCGTCCGTTCCACTTTGACACGAACACGGACGAGTACGGCTGGAAGAAGGACTACCGCGGCCGCTGGCACTGCACGCTGTGGCTCGAGAACGGTCGTGTGATTGACGAGCCCGGTCGTCCGTTCCGCACGGGCCTGCGTGAGCTTGCGCGGATCCACCGCGGTGTGTTCCGTCTCACGCCGAACCAGCACATTATCGTGTCGGACGTGGACGAGGCGGACAAGCCGCGCATTGAGGCCCACCTGCGTGAATACAAGATGGACAACTGGGAGCACACGGGTCTGCGCCTGAGCGCGAGCGCGTGTGTCGCGTTCCCCACGTGTGGCCTTGCGATGGCCGAGTCGGAGCGCTACATTTTCAAGCTCGTCGACAAGATCGAGCGCATCTACCTTGCGAACGGCCTCAAGCACGACGAAATTACTATGCGTATGACGGGCTGCCCGAACGGCTGCGCGCGCCCGTGGGTCGCAGAGATTGCGTTCGTCGGCAAGGCGCCGGGTACCTATGTCATGTGCCTCGGCGGCAGCCACTCGGGCGACCGTCTGAACAAGATCTTCCGCGAGAGCGTCGGCGAGAAGGAGATTCTCGAGATTATGGAGGTGCTCATCCCCCGCTATGCGCGCGAGCGCCTCGAGGGCGAGCGCTTCGGCGATTGGGTCATCCGTGCAGGTGTCATTGCCGCTACGACGCACGGCGCCGCTTTCTACGACCACGTCGATACAACACGTCCGCTGGTGCCGGCCGCGTAATCTCAAATAGCCATGCATGCCAACTGAAACGCGCAGCCCGCCGCGCGCCAGTCTACGATCACAAGATCGGGCCAATCACATGCACCAGATCTACCGATTTCTAGACGTCGAGCTTCTACGCGTGTTGCATGCGTACGCGTCGGGTGTTTTTTCGCGTTTCTTTCAGGGCTATATCGTTGCCAAGCGATATCACCGTCGCAGCGGGAGCCATTTGCACCACGCTCCATGCACTGTCTCTCGTTTCTCATTGCAGTGGGCGCGCTAGTCCTGCCTGGCGCCTATGCTCGGGGAGTCTCGCGGGCACCCGCGTTCAGCGTCACGAACCTGCCGGACACCTGGCAGCGTGGCCAGGCAGGCACGAACGCCTGTGGCCGGTTCGGAGCCTCGAGTCCCCAGTCGTCGTGCCAGAACATTTTTGTGAACTCGGCCAATGACTTTTGCCTGTTTGGCCCCCCCAGCAAGAACAAGACGGTGGGCGACTCGGAGCAGATCATGGTCGCGTACTGCACCAAGGCGGGCTACGGGACGCGTCTCATTCCTGACGGCACGCTCCAGGGCGTGCACTTTTTGCGCACCAACTCGTTTGTGCAGGTGACCGGGCGCGGGAACATGACCAAGATTCATATCCGCGAGGGCGACGAGGGCGGCGAGCTGGACCCCCACGGCTACAACAACCTCGGCAACCCCGTCGGCGGCCTTGTCTGGACCCGCAGCTCCGTGGACCAGCCGGGTGCGTGGACGCAGATCAATGAGTGGAACCAGTTTATCAGCGATTCAGAATTCAGCCTCCGTGCCTGCTGGGGCCCGAATGCCACGCAGTACTGCCCCCACGTGTATGACGAGATGGGATCGAGCTATAATGAGCCGGGCAACTATGATAAGGGTTCGTTCGACGAATGTGAGGGCGATGAAGGCCAGTTCCCGGGCGTCTACGGCACATCGACATTCTGGCAAGGTCAGTCGCATACCCCCAAGCCCCACCGGCCAGGCGCGACATCGAATTGCCACACCTTTGCCTCGTTGCACAATGGCATGGCGCGTTCTCCTCTCTTTAGTGCACAAGTTCAATCGCGCCGCGCTCCCCGTCCCTCGCATATCCTGTAAAGAACCCTGTGCGCTGGCCCTGCTGGCGTCCTGCATTTGTTGTCCACGATAGTTTATAACGCACGTTTCTCCACGCCACGTGGGCGGACTCGGCACCTGCCCACCTGCGCTCGCTGTACTGAACCCGAGTAAGCCGCCCAATCACAACGCTCGCCGAAACAGGTGATCCGTGCAGGGCTCGCCGTCCAAAGGCTCTGGCTTCCTCGACCATGACAGACAACGCGGTGCTATCGCAGATTCTTGCAGGCATCTCGGACTTGCGTCGTGAGGTGACGCGCGTAAGCGACCGCCTCGACTCGCTCGAGCGCGAGCCCGGGACGCCCACCTTCCCCCTTTTCTCACCCAGTGTCTCGCCTGGCAAGCGCCTCAGCTACACGTCGTACCAGTCGTCGCTGAACAGCTGGGCCCCTGAGAGTGCCCGCACGGCTGCGCCGCAGCCTGCGACGCTCTCGCAGAAGGCGCCCGTGTCGCTCAAGGCGACGGACCCTTCGCTGGGCCTCTGGGTCGTTGTGCCTGCCGGTGGTGCGGGCACGCGCCTGTGGCCGCTCAGCCGCGAGAGCTGCCCCAAGTTCCTGCTCGACCTCACGGGCGGTGGCCGCACCCTCATCCAGAACACGTGGGACCGCCTGCTGCCCCTGTCGGGCGTGGATAAGTTCATGGTCGTCACGGGCAATGCACATGTCGACGCCGTGTCCGAGCAGCTGCCGCAGCTGTTCCCCTCCAACGTGTTTGCGGAGCCGTCGCCGAAGGAGTCGATGGCCGCCATTGGTCTTGCTGCGGCGGTGCTGCTGCGCCGCGACCCGGAGGCCGTGCTTGGCTCGTTCGCTGCTGACCACATTGTGTCGGGCCAGGATGCGTTCGAGTCGGCGGTGCGCGAGGCCGTTGTGGTGGCCCGCGAGGGATTCCTTGTGACGATTGGTATTGCGCCCTCGCACCCCTCGACAGGCTTTGGCTACATCAAGCTTGGCGACAATCTCGAGGTGAGCAATGCGCCGAACGCGCACCGCGTGCTCGAGTTCAAGGAGAAGCCCGATGCGCGCACGGCCAGTGCCTATCTGTCCACGGGTGAGTACCGCTGGAACGGTGGTATGTTTGTTGTAAAGGCCAAGACACTCATGTCGCTGCTCGAGGCGAATGTGCCTGAGCTCTACGCGGGTCTCAACACGATTGCCGATGCGTGGGACCAGCCGAGCCGCTCGATTGTGCTCAGCGAGGTGTGGCCGACGCTCCCCAAGATTGCGATTGACCACGCCGTGGCGGAGCCTGCGTCGCGTGTCGGCAAGGTCGCCGTTGTCCCCGCTACGTTCGGTTGGGACGATGTCGGTGACTTTGCATCGCTCTCGGACCTCATTCCTGCCGAGAAGAACGAGGCGCGCGTGCTCGGTGACCCCTCGCTCGTGGTCACCGAGGGCCAAGTCGGTGGTATTGTCGTTCCAGCGTCGGGCCGCAAAATCGCCTGCCTGGGTATGGACGACGTGGTCGTGGTCGACACGCCGGATGCGCTACTTGTCACTACGCGCGCGCGCAGCCAGGACGTGAAGAAGATCGTATCCAAGTGCAAGAAGTCGAACCCGGAGCTATGCTAAGCGTAGGAGTCTATAGGTCCTGCTGGTATCGCGGTGCGCATTATCCTTGGCGCTATTGTTAGTTAATACACATACCTGTTTGTGCTTGGCATTTCTGCTGCAAATCACATAAAGACGACCCTTGCGGCGCACAATCGCACAGTAGTTGCACAGCTTCTTCACAGACGAGCGCACCTTCATGCCGCGGGCCATCGCTGGCATGGGCGGAAGCACGGTGGTGCGCGCGGACGTAGGCAGAGCCATCGGAGGCATCATCGCACGCACCGGCGCGGCAGCCTGGCGCAGGGCCGGAGCCAACGTGCGGAGCAACATGGTGGCAGAGCGGCAAGACGACGCGGCTCGACGAAGAAGAGACGCACGTGATCCAACCTCCTCCCTCCCACGCTGCACCGCTGGCTGATGGCGCAGGGGCTCGCAGTATGGGGCATCACGACCTCCGAGCAGCTCGTGCAGCTACTCAAGCAGCATGAGAGAGGAGAGAATGCACTCCCCGTCTCAAAAATCCAGATCCTCGAGAGCGCATGGGCCGACGAGCACGTCTATGTGCCGAAGAAGGCGGAACTCCTGCTCGACTGCGCGCTCGAGCTGGTGCTGGCGAGCACGCGCGCGCCACGACCTGCTTCGACGCCCAAGTTCCTTGAAGGCGCGTACTGGGCCTTTCTTAGCGCGCTACTCGCCTCGGCACGACTCGACGAGGAGCACTTGCACAGCGCGGTGGCGAAGCACAATGTCTTTGCGCTCGTGGCGGCTCTTGGCCCACGCGTGTCGTCAGACCTGTGGCATGATGTGTGCCCGGTGCTTTCGGTGATTCTCCCTGTGGCCATCCGGCGCATCGGCGCTGGCCAGATCGACACGGTCAATGCGTGCTTCAAGGACCTGCTGCAGGCGATGCCCACGGTCAGCGAGCGGCGCCACTGGCCCGCGACGCGGCGCCTGTGGGACACACTGTGCTCGCGCTGGGCACCACATCTGGAACTTGGCGCGAACGCTAAAAAGACGGCGCGCTACTTTGTCGCAGAATCGCTCCTACCCTGGGCACATGCGTTTTCTGCTCTTCCCGATCACGATTCGGAGGCTACAGCGCTGCGCGATGCACTCGGCGTCGTGGCCGCTCGCTCGCTCGGTGGCGCGCCCGCGCTTGGCGCCGGCCCCGCGCTGCCTGACTCAGTCGAGAGCCTGGTGCCTGCTGTGACCGAGGCACTGGCCGGCCCTGACGCAGCGGCGGTGATGCCCGCTATTCCCGCTATGCTTGCGTACCTTGTGGAAAGCGCACATGGCTACAACCCTGTGCAAGCACCGCCATGGCCGATCCGACAGCAGTCGCTGGACCAATTTGTGGCGCCGCTCTGCACGTCACTCCTCGCACGGTCCGGCAGCTTGACAACACTATGGCGCCTCGTGCAGCAGATCGAGCACCTGCGGCTGTATCAGCCCGGCGGCGACGACCATGATGCTTGGCTCGCCTTATGGACGCGTCTACAGAGCCACACGCTCGCTTTACTCGATGCGGCCCCGGACGCTGCCACACGCCGCGTGTGCTTCGATATGAGCACGGCGCTCTGGCACAGGGAGGCGGATCTCCTGCGCCCTGTCCTTCCCCATATCCTCGCGCACGCTGTGCCTCTGTGCATGGACGACCTGGCGTGGCCAGCGGCCATGGCGTTTATGCACACGCTCCTGCACGATATGGCACAGGAGCGCCGCGTGCCTGAGCTTCTCTCCGTGCTGCGTGCGACCATGTCGCGCGTATGTGATGCAGGGCCTGCTGACGTCGGTGCGCGGCTCGTGCACAGTCCCGTGCTCTGCACGTCCACGACGCTGCTGTGGCGCAAGCACCTCACACAGCACGTCTCAGCCGCGCAGTCGGAGCCCATGTGGCACGATGCCATGGCTGATGCGCGGCAGAACATGTCGCCGCCGACAGCTGAACTTGTGTGTGCGTTGCACGTCTTGCTCCTCCTCGCACAGACGCGCCCGGTGGTCGCGGAGGCGGCGCCTCTCGTGGCGACCTGCGTGAAACTCGGCGTCGAGGCGTACGAGCGTGGTGAGACATCCACGTACCTTGCTGGCGCACTGCGTCTACACACGGCTCTTGCGCTACAGGGTGCCTCTACGCCGCCTCTTCCGCTCGATGCGCTGTGCCGCCTGCTCGAGGCGGATCATACGCTCCCCGAGGCACGCATCGAAGTGGTTCGCGCGCTCTGCTGCCACGCGGAGCGTACGCACACGTTTCTCCCCATGCCAGCGCTGCCTGCGCTCGTACGCGCTGGCCTCACTGAGCCAGCCACTGAGCCCTGGGATGGCCAGGTATGGGGCCTCACAGCCCGTGCGCTGGAGCCTATCGCACTGTGGCGTCTCCTCACGACGCGCTGGGCCCCCGTTGTGGATGCACACGCCCCCGACACCCTGCTGAGTGTCCTTGCCGCCATCTTCACGGCCACGATGGCGCCCCATGCCCCGCCTCTGCTCGCCGAGCTCAGTGTGCAGGCGCTTCACGATGCACACTTTCTCGAGCTACCGCGGTGGCGCCATGCGCTCATGACCCCACTGGCTGAGGCCCTGGATGCCGATGCCACCGCCTACGGTGCCGTACAGCTCCTTGCGTGCGTGCCGACCGAGTACGTCGGTCGCGACGCCGTGCAAGCCATGGCGCCGGCTCTGTGGCAGCGGACGCGAGCGATGCCCGATCTTATCGGGGCTGACGCGGTGCTCCGTCTCTTGCGCCGCTGGCTGCACGCCTATGCCGCCGCTGCGGCGCCGCCTTTCTCACTGGCGGACTTTCTGGATACCCTTGTGCAGTGGCCCAGCACACGTCTCGCGACTTTGGACCGCACTGCCTTTTTAGCGCGCAGTATGGAGCTGGTCGAGGCTCTTTTGTCCCAAGCTCCTGCGGCCCTACATGTGCCTGACGTGCTCGCTGTCTTGCAGCGCGCGCCGGCCGGCTGGGGCGCGAGCGTTGCGCTGCATGTGCGTGCGCAGCTCCTGCGCTGGGCCGCTGCGACGCATCCGCCGTGGGCCGCCGAGCTCGTGCCTGAGGAAGCGGCGCTGGGCCAGGCGGTCGAGCACGCTGTGGCGCCACTCGTGCATGACGCGTGCGCTGCTATGAACGACGATGATCTCGCGTGCACACTCGATGTCGTCGCTGCGCAGCTCGAGCTCCGTGCGCCCAGTGCACCGTCGCTTGAGCCCGTGTTGTCCTGCGCCATATCGAGCCTCGAGGCCCTCTTGTTGGCCGTGCGTGCCGACCAGGTGCCTGTTGCGCGCGCGCAGCCCGTCGCCACGAGCCTCCTGCAAGTGCTTGTTGCGCTCGGCCCCCATGTGGCGCCGGCCTCGCGATACGTGGGACTGGGCGTGGCGCTGGCGCAGCTGCTTCAGACGTTCCCTGCAAACGACGACCTCACGGCCATCTGGGTCGCTCAAGTCGTCCGCATGACGCCGGACGACTATGAGCGCACGCTGCACTCGCTCGGCATGGCCCTCGAGCCGCGCACGCCGTGCTCGCCGTGTGAGTGCGCGGCGCTCGTGCACGTCCAAAGCCTGCTCCTCCAGCACGGTGCACCGGGCACGGGGCGCGCGGCACGCGTGCACTTTTCCGCGCTGCTCATACGCCTGACCGTGCTCCTTCCCCATATGCCCTCAGCGACGCTCGCTGCCGTCCAGCTGCTGGAACATGTGTGCCAGAACCGTGCGCGGATGCTGCATGCCCCCGATGTGCCGCGACTTTTGGCGCTGCTCGGCCTGGTCGTCGGCGCACGGTCGTCGGGCCCCAGCGCTGCGGATGCTGGTGCCATCTTCCAGAGCGTGTGTGCGACGCTGCGCGCCCTTGTGCGGCAGCGCAAGGACCTAGTGCGGCCGTGCCTGCCGCACCTCACGGACCTGATTGCGCGTCTCTGCCTGCTGCTCTCGAGCTTTGTGCGGGCGCATACCGGCGAGGCCATTGTGCGCGAGATGGCTGCCGCGTTGCCGGCGTGGCTGGATATGGCTGCGGCACCGCTCACCAGCGCCGAGGCGCGTGCGCTTGCGCGGCTGCTCACTGAGCTGGGCGCCAAGACAAGCGCTGTGGCGCCGGCCGCGAAGCGAGCCCGTCTCTCGCACGCAACGACCGAGTCGTTGCGCAAGCCCCTGTCCAAATATGCAGTGTATATGCTGCTGGCCTATGTGCGAAGTATCACAATGCCACACACTACCATCGCTGCGGCTCTGCGGACCGAGCTGCAACCGGGCCTGTTTGTGCTGTGCGATGTGTGTGGTGAGCATGAAAGGGATGCCGCCTTGAAGCATGCACTGGATGCCAGTGGCCAGGTCGTTTTCCAGGCCCTGTGGGCCGATTGGGAGCGCCAACGGTACAAGGGCGCCTGATTAAATCGATGTGCGGGCGGCCGTCTCCACGCGCAGCGTGAGCATGAGCAGGCCCGCGACGAGGAACAGCGTAGCGGACGTGTAGATCGGCGCTTCCGTCGATGTCGAATAGATGTAAATGACCGTCGCGACAATACCCATCAGGCGATTGAGCATGGCTGCAATGCCGTCCGCGGTGCCTCGTAGCGGCGCAGGGAACGACTCGGGCGTGTAGCAGTACAGCACACCGTACATGATGTTCTCGAAAAAGTTGGTTACCGAGAAGAAGCCCAGCTGCCCATCCGCGTTGGCGCCCACACCGGTAAAGCCAAACAGGAACACACCCGACAGCAGCGTACCGATCGCCATCGCGCCACGACGGCCAGAACGCGGCCACGTCACCATCCACGCACCAATCACACTGCCAGGCACACCGCACACGGATATGATCACATAGTTGCGGTACTGCGTGTACAGGGACGTGTCGCCCGACGAGCCGAGGTACGCCACGATGAACGAGTTGAACAAGGGGTATGCAAGACCAATGAGCAGCCAGAGGAACCACGTCATGCCCGTTGTGTATCCAAGCGCCCACGAGGAGAACAGTGGCCGGATCTGACGAATCAGAGATACGTGCTTGGCATGCCGGACATTCTCACGCACCTCGGCGAACCAGTACTTGAGTCGCGCCATGAGCCCCCGCGGCTCCTCGCCCAGCTCCTCGTACTCGTCCAGGGGCGGCTCACCAGCTGCCTGGCGCAGCAGCGCCACAGTCAGCATGCCTTCCGGCAGCGGCTTGCCGCACAGCGCCGCAAACTTGTGCATCGCACGTACCGCCTGCGCATCGCGGCCATTGGCTAGGTAGTACTTGGGGCTCTCCGGCAAGGGGAACACGAGAAAACGAACAAAGAAGCAGAAGAGCGTGTACGCACCGGTCGTAAAGATCGTATAGCGCCAGCCGAGGTTTAGCTCGAGCCACCCCTGCGAGTTGTACAGGCCGTGGCAGTTCTCGTGCGTGTCACAGTTCCAGCCGGAGATGAAGCCCCAGCCAATCAGTGAAGTGATCAGCTGGCCAAGCGACCACGACACGGACAGCAGCGTCAACAGGTACTGGTGGCTTCCGGGCAAAAATTCGAGGAACAGCATGCCATCTACAGGCAGGCTGCCACCAATGCCAAAGCAGGACGCGCCGATCAGGCCCGCCAGCGCGGCAAACGACTTGGCTCCGCCAGCCGCGATACCAAAGACTCCGCAGATCAGCAGCGTAATGTTGAACGAGATCCGGCGTCCAAGGATGTCCGCGAGGTAGCCCCACAGCGTCGAACCGACCAACGAACCAGTAAACAACGACAAGGTCAGGAACGCTGACTTGTTCGGCCGCTGCTCCAGCTCCTGGGCCGTAAAGAACTCGGCGCTGACCTGCGGCAGAATCAGGGCCACAAGCTGGAGCCACGCATTATCGAGTAGCCAGCCCATACCCGCCACGACAAGGAGCCACCACTGCCATGCGTTCATGCCAATATGCTCGTTGATAATCTTGTTGAACACATAAACCTTGCGCGTATACACCTCATCGACGGCGGCTACTTCCACATGCGACTGGCGCAGCGCCTCGGTGCCCGCATCTTCTTTCTTCTCAATGTCTTTAGGCCCTTCCACGCCTACGACTTGGGTCTCGACGCTCATCGCGATCGAGAGCTAGGCACCTAGTGTTGCGATCGTTTCCCATATAGGCAAATTCGCAAGCGCACGCGCACAATTGGTCACAGGGCCAACCTTGCAGCTGACTGCAGCTGGATAGCCTCTAGCTACCCCATTTCTGGACATTTTCGCCTGCAGTGCTCATGCAAACTCAAGAGGCCCATGAGAAATTCTATTACGTGCTACAAGGCACCTAGCAGGATATTAGAGGGCCGTCCTAGCCGCCGTTTCCACACGAAGCGTCAGCATGAGCAGGGCACAAACGATAAAGAGGGAAGCCGACACGTAAATGGGGGCCGAGGCATTATTGCCTCCATAGATATAGATAATAGATGCAAACAGACCAAATACGCGGTTGAGACTGGATCCAACGCCGTCTGCAGCGCCACGCAATGGTGCAGGGAATGTCTCAGGTGTGTAACAGAACAACACACCATACATGATATTTTGCGTAAAGGCGACCACCGAACTGAACGCCAGTTGAGAATCAGAGCTGTCACCCGCGCCGGTAAAGCCAAATAGGAAAATACCAGTGAGGAGCGTGCCAAAAGCCATCGCACCGCGACGGCCACTGCGGGGCAGATCCACCAGCCAGGCTGCCAGGAGCGAGCCTGGGATACCACACACAGAGACAATCACATAGTTGCGATAGACAATATTCTCAGGCGTCGGGTTGTCACCGCTGCCACTAAGGTACAGCACAATAAATGCATTGAAAAGAGGATAGGCCAGACCAATGAGTGCCCACAATGCCCAAATCACGGCTGTCGTATACCCCAGTGCCCAACTTGAAAAGAGCGGCTTGAGGTGACTGAAAGGATTGTTGGACTGCGAAGTCCTCACGTTCATGATAAAATCTTTGTACATCAGCTGGACTTTGCCCATCATACTTGCCGGCACCGTCTCTGTCACAGGTACCTCCGTCATATCCACATCTTGGCCCGCCGCGCTGCGCAGTGTGGCCACCGTCAGCATACCTTCTGGCAGCGGCTTGCCGCACATGTCGGCAAGTTTGTGCATTGCGAGAACAGCATCTGCATCACGACCTTTCGAGATCAGGAATTTGGGGCTCTCAGGAATCCGGAAGATGAAAAAACGCGCGATGAAGCATAGCAGGGTGTAAGAGCCGGTTGTGAAAAGGACATAGCGCCAGCCGACATTATGTGTGCGCCAGCCTCTGCCGTTAAACTCGTAGCATTCATCACCATGACATGTCCACTTTGGAATAAAGCCCCAAGCGATCAGCGATGTAGCCAGCTGACCCAGAGGCCAAAAGACGGACAGCAGCGTGAGCAATTGCTGCCGAGCGCCGGGAAGGAACTCGAGAAAGAGCATTCCATCGACGGGCAAACTTCCACCGATGCCAAACCCAGCAACACTTAACAGAGACCCCAGTGCCACAAAGCTTTTAGCGCCGCCGGCTGCCACGCCGAATACACCGCATATAAACAGCGTCGCGTTAAATGAGAATCGACGTCCCACAATATCAGCGACATAGCCCCAAAATGCAGCACCAACAACCAGACCCACGTATAGAGCCGTATTAAGGAATGCTGTGTTTCGGCTCGAACTTTCGTTCGGGTGGAATTCATTGTACGCCGACGAAAGAATTACGGCGACCAGCTGGAGCCAGGCGTTGTCCAAGAACCAGCCCACACCTGACACAAACAATAGACCATACTGCCACCATGTCATACCAATGTGCTCATTCATAATCTTGTTCATAATATACACCTTGCGCTGGTAAATTTCATCCACCGCCGAGGCTTCCACATGCGAGTTTCGGAGATGCAAATCTCCTTCCAATTCACTCTCCTCCTTGGCACCATTGACAGCTTCTACATGCTGCACTTCAAGGTCAGGCACGCGTGGGCCTGGTGGTGTGGATGCGTCCACTTTTTTGGGCTCTGATGCAATGAAGCCCATCTTTGCGGAATTGTGGGCGTTGCGTGCGCGATGAAAAAGTTGGATGCGCAGAACTATCTGAAAAAGGAAGTAAAAAAGTGTGACAAGAGTGGGATTCGAACCCACGCCTCAGGGAGACTGCGATTTTTTTTTGTTTAGGTATTGCCGAAGCAAGCCTGAACACAGCGCCTTGGACCGCTCGGCCATCTTGCCTTCCGATGGGAGCGGATTCTCTATGGTAACCTAGATAAGATCTTGTGCTTAGCCGTCGCTGAGCAAAAAGAATGTGACAAGAGTGGGATTCGAACCCACGCCTCAGGGAGACTGCGATTTTTTTTTTGTTTAGGTATTGCCGAAGCAAGCCTGAACACAGCGCCTTAGACCACTCGGCCATCTTGCCTTGGGATACTGTGATTGGCCCCGCGCTGAACTCATACAAACAAGTGGCTACCCTACATGGCGCCCACAAGGATACCTGTACTACCATAGGCTGTTCCAAATGTCTTCGTTCTCCTCTCTGCGTGTTTGCCATTGCCTTGTGCTGCTTGGAAGATGATACGCAATCGTGGAGCTTTTGTGTGTCGTTCTGTACAATTTGGCTTCATCCACATGGATGGGGGTCAGGGGTGGCATTCTGTCCATGATGGGCGACGGAGATCCCTCCGTGTGCGCATACAGCCTTTCCCTCTCATGCGTAACTAAATGGGTATACTGTGCATCCAATGCGTACGGAGTAGTAGTCGCGCTTGGATTGGCAGGGTGTGAAGGTGCATTCATGGAGGGAGGCGTGTTTTGCACACAGGTCATCGACAAGGGTCTTGTCCAAGGATCTGTGTAGAATCGCGGCAGTAATGGCTCATCGTCCTCTACTGTATACCCAACATGGCACAAAGTGGGCCTTGGGAGCATGAACGCCCAGGCGTGCCGTGTCCCATACACATGGCGCGGCGCCTTGCGTATCTGCCGATTGCTGTCCAAGTATTGTAGGTCCATCGGGGCAAGTGGTTCCGTTTCAAACATATCCGCTTCGGTATAGAGACCGATGCCATTATGGTTCGCAGACCGCGGCACCCCATACATGTTTGGCAAGGCGGTCCACAATCGTGTTCATGTGGAGAAGACGCGTCGGGCCACGCGCCCGGTGCCGTGCTCCGCCGCGGCCAGCAGTGGGGGCGGGGATGGATGACTCGGCCGCGCTATTAGCGCGGTATTCCTCCCGCCTGGATCCGAGCTTGATCCTGGCCATAACTCAGGAGCCTGGGCAGTCTGCTGAGCAGGCGGCGGCCATTCTCGAGCAACTAGCCGCTGCTGTTCCCGCCGACATGGTCTCTGATGAGTGGGAGGCACCGATGGATACGTCACTGCTCTTCCTGCAGCAGACGTTCCCTGAGAAGCAGGTGGATATTTTGGAAGGGGCGTTGAGAGATTCCCGCGGCGACGTGGATGTGGCGATGGATGAGCTGCTGGCGCAGGAGATGCTCGAGGCGGAGATGCACTCGTCGTCTTCTTCGACAAGCAGCCGTGGGCTCGACCTGGAGGCACTCTCTGCTGGACTCGCATCGAAGAAGCCCAAGGCGAAGAAAAGCAAGGACAAAAAAGGTCGCGGCCCCGTTACTGTGAGCCTGACCGACCAGCGCAGCCCCCATCATATTTTGTACGCGGCACGAGCGGCG
Organism: Malassezia caprae; assembly: GCA_029542885.1. Lineage (NCBI taxonomy): Eukaryota > Fungi > Basidiomycota > Malasseziomycetes > Malasseziales > Malasseziaceae > Malassezia > Malassezia caprae. The sequence goes on from CP119910.1 coordinate 912,474, forward strand.
CCCAAGCCGGCAGCACCAGCCGTGGTGGATGCGGCCGGGCTGAGTGATGAGGAGCTCGCGCGGCGGCTCCAGAATGCGGAGCGCGATGCAGCGGAGGCATCCAGTATACCTGTGGCCGACCAGCAATGGCTCTTGGCGTCGTCCTCGCTCTCCCAGCTGGCAGTCTTGCTGGACATGCCGTCGTCCCAAGTCCAGCGCCTATTCAACCAAGCCTCGTTCAACCTCCCTATCGCTATGGGCCGCGCTATCCAGCTGGCCGCCTCCGATCCCGCGGCCGATGCACTCGCAAGCACACCCGACTTTCAGACAGCGTGCGAAACTTTGGCCGCGATCACGGAGCGCGATGTGTGGCATGCCGAGAGTCTGTTACGTGCAACGCGGGGCCATCAGGACGCCGCGCTAGACCTCTTACAGCTGGAAGACGTCGTGAATGAGGCGGCCGACACCGTGAGCGTTCGACCGGACATTCTGGACCCCAGTGGGCTGCTCGCGACGCATGGTCCGACTGCGGAACGTGCCACTGCGACTGTATCGCAGCAAATGAAAAAGACAGGCGGTGCACCGCGGTGGCTCTCGGGCGACACCGGAACATACGCGGGTCGTGCGTCGCTGGCGCCTGCTCCTCCGGCGGGCGCCCAGCGCGCGCAAGCGGCGGTACAAGCTGGGCGGACTGCCACTGTGCTGCCCGCATCGGCGGCCCAGGTCGATGTGCCGGCGGCCCATATCGATGATGACACGCCATATACCCGTGAGGAGAGCTTGCGCCGCGCTGCCGACGCGCGTGCGCTACGTGATGCAGCCCTGCAGCAGGCGGCGCGGTGTGCACGGCAGTCACGGAGCACTGGTGTGGGCGGTGCTGCGATGGTCTATGCTGAGGAGGCGAGGAAGCACGATGCCACAGCAAGGCGCTGGCAGCTGCGGGCAGCGTCGGCGCTCGTGGAGCAGCGGGCCTCTGAGTCGGGTTCCAGCACGCTTTCCAGCGATGCGCCTACGCGCATAGATTTGCACGGACTGACCGTCCACGAGTCGCTCACGGTCGTCGCGCAGAACGTGGCGCGGTGGCAGAGCACGCCGCTGGGTGAGGCGCGCGTGCGGGCCCCGCTCGAAATCGTGACGGGGCGCGGCATGCACAGCCGGCACTATCAGTCTGTGATCCGGCCGGCCATTGTGCGCTATCTCACGCAGCGCGGCTTTAGTGTCGATGCGACATCTGATGCTGGCGTCGTCTATGTCAAGGCGAGGCGCGCCTAGACGTCCTGCACGACTAGGGCGGCCCTCGTTGCCTTGCGTGGAGGAGATCTTGTGATAGGCTGTGTAGGTTCATCGGGCGATGCTCATCGGGCGTGCATAGCCTGCCCCCGAGCGAGACGCTGGCTCTTGTTCTCTGCTGGGCGTGGACATTGGCTGTAGCGCTGTCCTGCGTGGCTCTCAGCTTTGTGAGAGTTTGGTCATTGTATGCACGCTGCGCGTGCGCAACATTGACTGGGTGTGGCGGAGTGCGCCATGGAGGGTCCCGACCTGAATGATTTGGACCTGCAGCGCGAGGTGCAAGTGCTTCGTGCGCATCGGCGCTTGTCTGCGAACCATGTCGCCGCCATCGATCCCGACTTTCCCGGATTAGCATCCCCTCCCTCCCCTACGTTTGAGGAGTCACTCGATCCCGCGTCGTCCGCGTCGTCCGCCGCTTCCACGAGCGCGTCGCCGCCGGGCACCCCCGAGACAAACAGCGAGCCATTTGACGCTCATCACTTCCAGGATGCGTCGCCCATCTTTGGGTCGACGCACCGCCAGCGGTACCTTGCGCGGCGGCAGATGCGCCTGGCTCAGACGCCGCCTGGCACGTCGCAGCCATTGCCCAAGCCGTCCGCGCGCGCTGCGCCAGGCCCCAGCGACGAGCTGTGGGTCTCCGCGTCGATTCACCCCGAGGTGAGCCCGTCCGAGTTTCGCACATTCCTGCGCGAGCAGGCGGAGAAAAACGTGAGCCTGCACCCCGCAGAAGCCGTGACGTCCCAGGACCTGGCGGCACGATACCTGGCGCGCTCAGCCTCGCTCACACGGCGCGGCAGCTCACTGCGGAAGCAGGTCAGAGGCGACGAGCGCGAACCTGAAAAAGAGGCGCCTGCAGCCGAGCCGGCAGCCACAGATGCTGCGGATACGCCCCCGATACCCCCCACCCCCCGAGCCCCGACAAGGCGACTGACACGGCGCACTGGCAGCGGGCGCGCTCCATACCCCCCCGGCAGGTACGCGAGTCGCCGCGCTCGCACCGCAAGCCGCCACCAGCGATCCCGCCCTCGCTTATGGCCGCCCCCGAGGCGCCATCGCGCTATGTGGCGCCAGCGAGTCCCCAAGGGCGTGCACGGACGCTCTCAGCGCCTACGCCACCGGCACCTTCGCCGACAAGCTCGCCGGGCCGCGGAGCGCCGCGGCCAGCTCCACCGGAGCCCAAGCTCACGCCTGCCGAGCTGCGTGCGATGCTGCCGCAGAAAGGCGAACTTCCGAGTCTCCCGCCGGATGCGTCGCGCCAGGCGAGGCCAGCGTCACCGGAGCGTCTGCGGCGGCCTCTTCCTGACGTGCGGCAAGCCGCTGCACGCACCGAGCCGGAGCGCAGCGAGAGCCCGCGGCCGCTTCCGCGTGTCCCATCGGAGCCAGAGGCGCCGCAGCGCCGCAGCGATGAGCGCGAAGCGCGCACACTGCGCCCCTCTGAGGAGCGTGCACGCCCGCCCGCGGCGCGAGACCGCAAGACTTTTGGACTCTCGTGGTTCGGCCTGTCCAAGGATGACGAGGATCTCAAGGCGCGGCGCAAGGAGCGCGAGCGCGCAGAGGATGATGCGCCTAGCACGCCGCGGCGCGAGAAAGAGACGTTTCTCACCAACCTGTTTGGGAAGCGCAAGAACCACGACTCGTATGACCTGCGGCACCGCGCACGGAGCCTCTTCTCGTCGTCAAGCAGCAACGCCGTCTCGACGCCTGTCACAGTGGATACGCGCTACCCCCTCGCGACGGAGCGCGCACTGTACCGTCTCTCGCACACGAAGCTGTCGAATCCACGGCGTCCATTGCGGCAGCAGGTGATCATCTCGAATCTCATGTTCTGGTACCTGTCTGTAATTCACTCGTCGCTGGCGCGACCGACGCACGGTCCATCTCGCATGGAGCGCCACGGCCTGGGACCCAGTGAGTATGACGAGCATGTGTGGCGTGCGAAGCCTGGCACCGGTCCGGTGGCCACGCACACAGGCACGCTGCTGCGTACGGTGCCGCGCTATGGTGTGCCTCCCACGATGTTGGGCGTCTACGGAGCGCCAGCGCCACCCCCCGCATGGTCTATGGCGCCCGAGGCGATGCATGCGTCGGGGTGGCCTGCATGGAGCGAGGCCCCCGCAGCGCAGGCGCAGACGGTCGATGACGTACATGTGCACTATCCAACACCCGCGCCGAGCGCGCAGCCGGCCGTGCCGCAGCCGCGCACCGCGCGGGGCCCACTACCACCCGTACCGGCTGTGAGTGGACCGCGTCCCGCGCGTCAGAGTCACCTGGACCAGCATCTCGAGCAGGTGCAAGCGCAGGCGCTCTCGACGCAGCGGGCGTTACGGCATGCGCGCAGCTCGCCGAACCTGACCGGGGCGCGGCGCCTGCGCGGCGCGGCCCCGGATGCATAAATCCTATGCGCCATAGATCCACGGTCTTTCTTCGCTGCGTCTTCCTTCGTGCGACGATGGGCGCGACTACGCTCACGGGCATTGTCACGAAAGCGGGTGTGATGGCCAAGACGGTCACGATGACCGTGGCCAAGACCAAGACGCACCCCAAGCTGCTCAAGGTGCGCAGGCGCGACTCACACAGACGTATGTGCGGCACACCAAGTACCTCGTGCACGATCCCGACAACTCGCTGTCGATCGGCGAGCATATCCGCGCACAGGCCTGCCGCCCACTCTCAGCGCGGAAGCGCTTTGTCGTGGTCGAGTGCCTCGGCTTCCAGAATGCGCCGACTCACGATGAGCCCGAGGCGTCTCAGGCGCTGCACCGCGCCAAGACCGAGGCGGCTATGTCGGCCGCGCAGCGCGAGTGGATCAAGATCGAGCAGCGCGTCAAGAACGAGGCCAAGGCGCGCGTGTAGCGGCACCGTTTGTAGATACCCGACTGGGACTCGACCCTGACCGGCTGTGGCCGGCGTGGAGGTGCGTTTCCTCCCCACACGATGAGCGAGGCTTCCGCCCCCCGCCCCGAGCCCGTGGCACACGCGCGCGTCCCGACGATGCCCAAGGTCGCCGTAGTTGAGCGTCTGTATGCACAGCTGCGTCGCATGCCCGAGTCCAAAACGCTGGCGCATCTCGTGCGCTTCCTCGGCACCTGGAGCGGCTCTGATAAGGTGTGTTTATGTCGCTCACGCAGTTCTTCATGATTGCGCAGTACGGCTCCGGCCTGGTGATTGCGCTCCTGCTGAGCTGGCAGCGCCTGCGTGCACGTCGCGGTCCATCGGCACTCGTGGCGAGCCTGCGCGCGATCAACGGCCTGACGGCGGATGCGCGTATCCTCTTCCGTATCTGGGCGGTGCTGCCCATGATCCAGTGGATGGTCGGCCTTGAGCGTTCGCCGCCGCCCACGCGCAACCTGCAGTTCATCGAGCGCCTGCAGGCGCTGTCCATGGTCGTGTACTCGCCGATGGAGGCCGTCGCATACCTCGCGATGCACAAGATCCTCCCAGTGACGGACGCCGTGCAAGATTGGCTGTGGCTCTACGGCTGCCGCCTGTGGGCCGCCTACGTCGTCCTCGACTTTTGGCACATTATCGAGGACCACCGCGTGCTGCGCACGAATGCGCGTGCGCTCGAGAAGAGCCGCGGCCACCCCGGCCCCGCTGGGTCGGAGAAGGGCATGTCTGACGAGCAGCGCGAGACGCGCCGCCTCTGGGCTGGCCTGCGCGAGCGCAAGAACATGCTGCTCACGCAGTTCTGGGTCAACGTCGGCTACCTTCCGCTCACCGTGCACTGGTCTGTCGAAGGTGGCTTCCTCACCGAGGGATGGGTCGGCTTCTTTGGCACGATTGCGGCGTTTGCGAGCACGCGCATGCACTGGAAGGCGACAGCCTAGCTATAGATATGCCTTGACACGCGCGATTAGCTCGTCAATGTGCGGACGCGCCGCGGGGTCGCGCGCAAGGCACTGTGTGATGAGTGTGCGGACCGCGTCCGAGTACGGATCGTCGGCCGGCCAGCTGTACGCGCCGTTTGAAATGGCCAGCGCCAGAGATCCGCCCTGCTCGGTCGTAGACGGCGTCTCGAACGGCGAGTGCAGGTACGCCATCGCATAGAGCGTGCAGCCCAGCGACCAGATATCGACCTGCTCCGTGAGCTCCGTGTCCGTCTGCACATCAAACAGCTCGGGTGCGCGGTACGGCATGCTGGAGCGCTCCGCCGCAACATCCTGTGCGGCGACCGCGTCGCGACGCGTGCGGATCGGCACACGCGCGCGTATCGTGCTCCCAAAGTCCATGAGCAGCACCGACTCGCCGTCCTCCGTGAGCAGGAGGTTGCTGCGTTAGTGGCGCAACGTACGCTGGCTTGATGTCGCGGTGCGCGTACGGCACCATGTCGCCCGCACCGCCCGTGCTGCGCGCCTGCATTGGCGCGGCCATAGGGTACGCCTCGGCATCAAACAGGAGCGCCGTATCGTCGCGAGCCGCGTCGGGCGCTTCAACAGGGACGTGCGGCAGCGTGTACTTGTGCAGGGTACGCACGCCTTCGCATGCAGCGAGGAACAGGCGAAGCATGCGCGCCTCGTCGAAGCGCGTGCCGTGCACGGCGTGCGCGTTGATCTCGTCCTGCAAGTGGCCACGCGGCATGTACGGCAAAACGAGGTACACGAGCTTGCCTGCCCGCAAGCTCTCCTCGTCGTGCGCAGGCACCTGGCCCAGCATCAGTGAGGCGCCGCGCCCGTCGTCCTGCACGACGGCGGCTTCCACCAGCGGCAGCGTGTGTGGTCCACGGAAGCGGCGCATCGCCTCGATCTCCGCGAGCGCCTCGCGCACCGACTCGGGGCCATGCTGACACCGGATCTGCGTGAGTATATTAGCATACCTTCTTAAGTGCATACAGCTCGTGCGTGCGTGCATCGCGCACCAGGTACACCATACTGAACCCGCCCTCGCCGAGCAGGCGCACTATCTCGTACGCTGTGCCATTGACGTGCACCACCGACGAACCGGACGCATGCGATAGGCACTGCCACAGCGCATACCATGCATCCTGTACATAGAGCGTGGCCTGGCTCAGCACCTGCGGCACCACATCAGCGAGCATCTCGCACGACCGTCGTGGCACGACTCGTCGCGTCGGTCCGCGATGTGGAGGCGACTCTTCGCGGCGCGTCGATGGCAGCCACGCCCAGCGCGGTGAAGCGCCATGCGTACGAGCTCGGGCTCGATCGCGACGGCAAGCGGCACATCGCCGAGGCGTCATCAGGGTCAGCATCACCAGCGCCTGAAGCGCCAACGCGCTTGTACTGCCTGTGCAAGCAGAGCTACGGTACGCCCCCGATCTAACGCAGACGAGCGCGTGATGATCGCGTGTGACTACTGCGACGAGTGGTACCACGCATCGTGCGTCAAGATCAATGAGGACGATATTTCACTGATCGACACATTTGTGTGCCCCCCTTGCGAGACGAGTACGTACGACGACCTGACGCCAGCGGTGCCCCAGCGCACCTCGTACAAGGTGCCGTGTCACCATGTCGGATGCCACGAGCCGGCGCGCCTGCCCATGTCGCGCTACTGCTCGGACCGCTGCGGCATAGCCGAAGTGCTCGAGCGTATCGAGCAGGTGCCGTATGCGCGCACACCCGCAGAGCGCGCGCACTTGGCTCCTAAGACCACGGCCAGTGAACCGACGCGCGGCCTCGTGCTCTGGGCACAGCCCGATCTCGCAACACCCGCGCCGGACGTGGATGGTGCCAATTCCGCGTGGTTCGCGCACATCCGCACACACATCACGCGCGGCGCGCGGCTCGCTCCCACGCTCGAACCCGGCACGAGTCTCGGGGCATATGTGCGCGAGCACGCGACGCGACTGGACCTCTCGTCGTACGACCTGGCGCGCTGGACGCGCGAGCTTGCGTGCCTCGAGGCGCAATCGGCCGTACTTCATGCGCGTGTCGACTTGCTGGCCGCCCGCAGCAAGCTGTTGCAGACCGCCGAGGATCGGCAGTCGACGCTCCCGGCCGTCGACGACAATGGCGTCAGCTGTCCGCCGTGTGGCTTTGACGAGCGCTTGTGCTGGGACGATGAGGCGTTCCTTGCGTGGATCAGCACGCCCGATGGGCAGGCATGTCTCGGCGAGCCACGCACAATGCCGTCGCCGGAGGCCACCGCCCCCCTCTGCCTCGTCGCCAAGCGCCGGTGCAAGCGGCACGCCGACTGGTCGGCCGTGCGCGGCGCCGAGCTCGACCTGCTGCGCGATGCGCAGACACAGCACCTGAGCGCCCTGTCGGAGCGTGCGCAGCAGGTACGTCTTGCGATGCAGCATGCATAGACTACAGAACGAGGCGCGCTACGGCGCCGCCCCAGCCCACGACGCCGGCGCCGACGAGGAACGCGGCCCAGCGCGGCTGCCCGAGGCGTCCCCAGCGCAGGCGCCTAGCTTCTACAAGCAGTGCCGTGCCGACGCACGCAAGCGCGCCGGCACCGGTGAGGCGACACGCAAGGCACGGCTCGGTGGGCTCCGTGGCGCTGTGCACGACCCACTGTGCGTTAGATCGCTCCGTTCCATCTACGGTCCGGACGGTGCGGGCCCGGCCTGCTCAGACGACGCGCACCTTCTTGTCGTCAGCCACCGGCGTGACCTCCTTTGCCACGTCCTTGCCCGACTCGACGATCTTGTCCGTCAGGTCCTGCGTCTTGGCCTGCAGGTGGCCGACCTGCTTCTCAATCGCCTCCTTGCCCTGCTGGCTCAGCTCCGTGAAGCGCTCGTGCGCGGCCGTGCGCAGGTCCGACGTCTGGTCGATCGCGTCCGCAGCCTTCTCGCGCGCATCGCCAAACAGCTCGCCGACGCGCTGCTGGAGCGCACCAAAGCCGGTGCCAGGCGCCTCGCGCGGGCCCGTCGGCAAAAGGCGCACACCCGGCACAGACACTGGGTTGAACGAGCGCTCACAGTCCGTGTAGCCGGCGCCCAGACCAAAGCCCGTGCCGAGCCACACCGGCCACGACCGCCGGCGGAGGAACAGCACCGAGAGCACCACACCAGCGCTGAAGCCAATACCGGTCTTCACAATGGCGTTGCTCAGGCATAGGTCCATCTATCGTTAGATTGCTTACATACCTTCTTGTTCAGCACATCCTCACTAGCGAGGCGGCCTGACGCCTTGTCGCTGCCACTCATGGTTGTCGGAGCCGCGTACTTGCCGCGCTCGTCGTGACGCCCGGCCGGTCGGGCCCGTGCGTCACGTGCTGTGGAGGCCGTCCGCCGCGCTCGCATGCAGCTACACTCATGGCGCAGCGCGCCGCGCCCGCGGATCATGAGCGGGTGGCGTGCCCCAACTGCGGTGTCAAGCTACCATTTGCAGTCATGAACGAGCACTTGGACAGATGCCTCGCACATACGCCATCACCGGAAAAGAAACGCGCGCCGCCACCGAGCCCGCCCAGGCCCGCCAAGACGCCACGCGTCGGTGCGTCGCGCCCTTTTGCGGAGCGCATGCGGCCACAGACCCTCGAGGAGTATGTGGGACAGGCAGACATTGTGCAGGGGACTCTTTTGGGTCTGCTCCGAAAAGGCCAAATACCCTCCATGGTCCTCTGGGGCCCGCCCGGCTCTGGCAAGACGACCCTTGCCCGCATCGTAACTCGCGAGGCCAATGGTACGCGCGCACCACCGCCGTACCGCTTTGTTGAAATGTCAGCAACGACGGCAACGGTCAACGATGTGAAGCGCGTAATCGATGAGGCTGTGCGCCGGCAGCAGCTGACCGCACAAAACACTGTCCTCTTCATCGACGAGATCCAGCGCTTCAATCGCGCGCAGCAGGACCTCTTCTTACCGGCGCTCGAGCGCGGCCACATTACATTGCTCGCAGCAACGACAGAAAACCCGTCGTTTCGCCTCCAGAGTGCCTTGCTGTCGCGACTGCGCGTCGTCGTTCTTGGCAAGCTCAGTGACGACGACTGCTTTGCCGTACTCCATACAGCCCTAGAGCGCGTGCGTCGAGGCGAGGACGACGTGCTCGAAGCTGGCACGTACGATTGGATCGATGACGACCTGCTCCGCTGGATGGCACATATGGCCGATGGCGACGCTCGAGCTGCATTACACATGCTTGAGCTTACTCTCGCGGCTGGCGATGATGCACGCGACACACCACGCCTCAAGGCCTCGCTGCGCCGCACAGCGCAAGCGTACGGTACGCACACGAAACTTATGCAGACCGCGCTGGCGACGCTCACTATGATACCATCAGTGCGCTCCATGTATGTCGACTCGCTAACGCCAGAAAAGCATCCGTGGATCCGATCCCAATGCAGCACTGTACTGGCTTGCTCGCATGGTATGTGGCGGTGACGATCCCCTCTTTATTGCGCGCCGCTTGATTGTATGTGCATCGGAAGACTGCTGCTCTGCAGATGCGCTGCAGCTCGCCGTGGCCACGTACCGTGCCTGTGAGATTGTGGGGCTCCCCGAATGCGGTATCAACCTGTCCCACTGCGTGGTGGCTCTCGCCGAATGGCCCAAGAGCACGCGCTCATACCGTGCCTGGAAGAAAGTCCTAGCCCATGTCGAGTCAGACACCCTTGTACGTGGATGCACTCTCACAAAAGCACCCTGTCCCGCTGCATATCCGCAATGCGCCGACCAAGCTCATGAAGGACCTTGGATACGGCGCCGAGTACCGCTACGAGCCACGGTTTGCACACCCTGTGCACCAGGAGTTTCTCCCGCCACAGCTACGCGACACGCGATTCCTGTCGCCACCTCCGGATGACCTATCTATTCTCCCTATACCCGCGGCGCAGGCCACTGGCCCCGGCTCGTGCCAGCGCCGGTTCCAAGTGGGGGAGCGCTCCGTCGATCTAGATCTGCTGACCGAGTGGGAGCAGATACACAATGACGGCAAGCCGTGGGTCGGCCGCACACGCATCGAAGCACTTGCTCCGCCCGCGTCGCCCCCACCGCCGCCTACACCATAGTAACTCCGCCGCTGCCGGGACCTGGCGGCCACCCTAGGTGACCCCAGCGGCCAAGTCACGTGGTATAGCGTCTCGTCCGATCGCCCACGGCACTGCGTACGAGCTTGAGCGACTGGTCACGCGTGGCCACGCCGCGCATCGGGTGTACATGAATGGAGCTTCTATCTGTTCCAGAGATATGCGAGTATATCGGCACACTAAAAGTGGCCGAGCTGAAGGAGCATATCAAGGCCTTCAATGAGCGACTCCCGTTTAGCTCCCATATTCGCCTGTCCGGCAACAAGCCTGAGCTGGCACAGCGGCTTATCGAGGCCGTGGTCGCAGCCAGCACTGTACCGAGACATTACAATGAGATGCTTGTCGTGATGATGCCCTTGGGCCTCTCGCACTGGCTGGGTGACGTGGCGCGCATGCGACAAGCATCGCAGCAGTACATGCATCTGTATGGCCATCCGCCTAGCCATAGCCCGACGGGGTCTAGTGGCACGCGTAATCCGGGAAGCGTACAGTCTGGAATGAGTGGTGGCGCTGGCTATACCCCCGGGACGTCTCGCGTGCCTACAGGCGCCAACGTGTCTGCGCCGGCTTCGGCGAAGCCGACGCACACACTCTCCCAAGGCTCGCTAAAGCAGCTGCATTTTTGGCCGTCACCTTTTTATGAAGTAAAGGAGTTTGTTTCTTCTATTGTTCAAGTGCCCGACACCCCGCCACCGTCAGGGCGGCGCCAGGTTGGCATGTCGTTTACGCTGTCGGCCAAACAGGTCGAACTTTTGCTGCATACCCCGTACGTGCACTCTATGCGCTGCTGACTTCAGACCAACGTACCAGCTTCGTCTTTTTTGTACGACTTTTGAGCACTTTATGGCGTCCGTCTCTCCGCCCAAGCAAGCTGCGCCCGTGGAATTTCCATATACCAGCGAGGCTCGCATCAATGAACACTCGCTAGGCGTCAGCCTCAAAGGCAACAAGAAGCATGCTGGGCGTGTGGCGCCGCCGAATCTCAACCGTCTCGGGCACCTACACCTGCAGCCCCACCGACTGAATCGTGTGGAACTCTCGTATGCGAATGCGCCAATGGTACGTCCCACAACCTCACACACAGCGCTATACGATGGTCGTGGCTTTATGCAAAGTGACTAGCGCCGAGCACCTCACGGAGCAGCTCAAGCTCAAGCAGTACCGGAGCAAAGAATCGGTCATTGAGAAAATGCGCCAACAGGCGCAGGATGACGATATTGTCACTGGTGCATCCACGCTCAAGCTTACATGCCCCCTTACATACGTTAGACTCGTCACCCCCTGTCGTGCGAATACATGCGATCATATCCAGTGCTTTGACGCTCTCAGTTTCTATTCTATGAATGAGCAATCTCCTCAATGGCAGTGCCCTGTGTGCAGCCAAAGTATCAAGTCGGAGGATCTGCGCCTGGATGGATACGTGGAAGATATCTTGCGCCGTGTCCCAGCCGACCTCGACGCTGTCCTCGTCGAGTCGGATGGCACATGGCACTCGGCTGATGACCAATATCACTCGGGCTCGCCGATCCTGCAAGAACCCAACTCTGTGCAGCCTGATGCTCAGGATCTAATTGATACGCCCGAGGGTACACCACAGCCAGGGGACGCGTCATCCTCGCTCACGCCTGCCAGCCATGTTATGGTGCCCAAGACCGAGACCGCCACGCCGCCCGCAGTTCCCTCTCCTGCAGGCCGGAATATGTTACCCGACAGCACCACATTATACCTATCACAGCTCGGCGTGGACGTGTCGGCCCAATTGAATTGCACGCCTCCTCCGCCCGCCGATGTGATTGACCTCACCCTCAGTAGCGATGACGATACGTAGCCGGTCCATGTGGAGGTTGATACAGGTCCGACACGCGGAGGCTTGCGAAGTCTGACCACCAACGGCGGGAGGACGACAACCATGGCCACCTCCGCGTCCGTGTATAACTACGAAAGAACCACCAGGCAAATTTTAAAGCGGCATCGAAAAGATCCAGCGAGTTTTAGTGTGCATATCCATCCCCAGTTTCTGCGTTTTGAGAAGCAGGTATGTGCATTCGTCTGACGTACAGGACGGTTATTTTCTCTTTGAATCACGTACCAAGGTAGGCTGAACCTATTGACCATGCAGGATTTTCTCCATCACCTATGCAACCAGATCATACCCGTGGACTTGATGGACGTGTTCCAACAGGCGGGCGTGCCGTTCTTCGAAGGCTGCCTAATTGTCGAGGTGCATGACCACCGCAAGCGGACAACAGCCACTGATCCCCACCTGTCTCAGTACAAAGCGGATGGGCGTCGTGAACGTCCGAGAGACACATCTTTGTATTATCTACGAGAAGGTGGGCGTTATGGTTTTCACTACACGCGCTACGGTGGACACTCGCACCCATCTAATGAGGATACAGCCTTAGGCCCTGATGGCGTGGAAGTGTACCGCATTGTGTTGCGTCCATCTGAAGAGAGTCTCTGGAATGACCTGCGCATGATGGATGCTCGGGCGGGCGGCCTATGGTCGGATGAGGATGCCCTCGCAGTCGAGGCGCAGATCGTCAACTTAACTGCCCCGCCACTGTGCCTAACACCCGACCCTCACGTCACACGGATTGCAAATCTCATGCTTAGCAGCACAGTACCACCTTCATTCCACATTGGCTCCGTCTCTTCTGAAAACTACCAATCCCATCCTGATACGGGCGACCGGTTGAACAGCATCGAGCGGGAACAGGCGAAGAGTAAGGACGTGCGGCGCGAGCAAGTCATGCAAATCATGAAAGACGGATGGAAGTCCGGCTCAGTGCATTCATCACACGATGGTACCCATCACGATGCCTCGTTCATGCCAAGGTGCGTACTGCCTTCTTACCCAGCTTCTCGCGTCTTGACTTTTTGCGTAACTGGCGCAAGGGACACTCTCAGAACAACGAGGTGTCTAGCACGCCAGTGCCCTCCAATTCTGATGCAGCCAGAAATGACGCGAAAAAGCTGACCAGTGCGAAAAAGAAGCGTGCCAAGGAGCCAGAAGACACAAAGTCGACACCTCCGTCCACGACCGGATCAACAGCAGCGGATTCCAAGACCAAGACAAAACGGCGCAAGAAGGACGGATCGCCCATCTCCGTCACGGAGGAAAAGAAACAAAGACGGACTGCAGGAGCCAGCAGTATGTCACCCAGCAGCCATGGAGCGCGCGGCTCGCCGTCCATGGCCGGCAAGATGGAGGGCCTTGTTCTTCCAGGGTCAAAACCAGCGAATGCCATGCTGCCCGGATACCAGTCGAGTCCTCCCATGGGCGCTGGCTTGGGTGTGAATCCACTGGCTCCTGGTATGAGCCAGAACACCTCGAGTTCGCCGTTCGTGCCACCAGGCAGTCAGCCCTCGAATATAAACGCTGGCTCTTGGTTTATGCCTTCGTGACGTATCTATGTATAGCTAGCTCCGTGACTCAACCACTTTCACTGCGCGCCGGAGCCATCGCCGCCTGCGCGTCACGGCTCGATAGGTGACGGCCAGTTCATCGTCGGACATTTGGTCAAGCTCTTCCTCCTCCGTCTCGCTGGTCATACTAGGCGTCTTGGGCACCGAGGCGTCCACGCCGTATGCGTAGGGTGCCGGATGACTCCAAGAGTTGTCCGTATACACATAGCCCTGATTATCCACACCGACCGGGCTCCATGCACCGCCCCAGTCAATGCGCCATTCATCGCCATCAATCCATTCATAGCCTTCTTCCGGCTCGAGTCGGATCGTCTCGGGTGTTGTGTCTGACGCGCTGAAACCGTCACTGCCGCGCGTCCATGCTTGGCGCTCACCTTGTTTCAGGTTGTGCGGGCCCCATGAGCGCTCATCTGTATTGCCCTGCCGATTGGCGCGGAAGCGCTGGTTCTCATAAACTTCCACGTTTTTCCAGCCCCGCTCCCAAACGAATTCGGGCAGACGGTCTTCGTCGAGCATATCCAAAAGGCGCTGCTTAAGACGATGCTGACGCTGAGCACGACGGTGAGACTTGCGTCCCATGTGCGCATGTTTTTGGATCGCATTCAAGGCCGGCAGGAGCCAAGGGTGGTGGTGAATCAAGACGAATTCGCCGCCCAAGAAGACGAGGAGGCGCCAGGGGATGAACGGCGCCACAAAGTACATAAATACCAAGGCAAAAATCGATGCTTGAAAGATTTGCAGAGTACGAGGCACATCGGACCAGTTCAAGTACTTTACGACAGGTGAAATGTGATCGTAGCCGTCGATAATCAGGCGCATCATGTTCTGTATATCACGCATGTGCAGGAAATATTTCATCTCCCCTTCGACAACAGGGCGCGGCTCGATAGGCGGTGCAGTGGGCTCCGTATGGAGCAAATCGCTGCCCTGCAACACGGAGCGCAGCGCATCACCAGGTTGCATGTTGCGTGTCTCATCGGTAATAGGGAACCGAATAAAGAAAGTATTACACATGATCGTAATGGCAATCGCAGGTGGAACGCAGATAAAGAGGCGTGGATGCAGCGATACGACCGCCCAAATGCCCATCCACATCGACGTCCAGAGCCAGTCATCCCACATTAGCGTCGACTCAACACCGTCCTGGAACACGAACAAGGGGCCGGACTTTTGCACAAAGCCGCGGAAATTTACAGCTGTTGTGGGAACCGACAAGGAAGCTTTGCGCTTTTCGGTGGGCAGCCGCTTCGGCTCCTTGTTCACGGCCAAGATCGAACGAATGATCATCGTGTTCATCGAATCCATAGTGCGCTGTGAGAATGACAGCGTAGAGCGCACGGACTGCGCGCGAACATCCGAACCGTCTGTAATCGGAGACAGGGCTTCTTTTTCACTTGTCTCGGCATCTGTATCTAGCTTGGCGAGATTTGCCGCAGTGACCTTGTCCGGCTCCACTGACATGGTCGCCCGGCAAGTCCGGGGACAGCGGCGTCGTCTATGCGGGGGTATCCACGTGGCTCCATGTGGACACACAGTGGACTACGCTCGACCCTACCATTCGCGTACGCATGGAGTACAGCCTCGTGCATCGTGCCCTATGCCCGCGCATAGCGGTCCTTACGAGTCCCGATGTGGATTCAACGGTGCATGCGAATGGAGCTTCGCATCTGGTGGACCTTCTCCGACCTTTTGAGCAGTCGACGGAAAATGTCACGCTGCATACCTCTCAACTCGAGACGAGGGTGGCTCCTGTGTACCCCGTTCGGTTCGACCGCCTCGATGCATTTGAATACTGTGACGAACTGGATATATGGAGCGATTTTATGGATACAATCCAGCGCAGCTTCCACGACGATCCCGTCGAAGAAACACTCACTGCACCATTGGACCCTGGGGACATGGACTGGGATACTTGGCAGACACAAGTCCGCAAGGAACCACACCTATTCCAACGATTCTTATCCCATGTGAGGCATTTTCGACCATTTTGGCCTCAAGATACCCTTTCACATCCATGCGCTGTGGTCCTGGCCGTGGCAAGCCATGGTCCTGATCCATTGAATGCATTCGCAAGCCTCTATGAGACCTGCCAGAAGAGTGACATATTTACGAAACAATCGTATATGGAAAACAAATTGCTACGCTGCTATTTAGTGCTGCATGATTATGCCGTGCTGGGATCGGATATGAGCCGCTCCGTGACAGTGCTAGACGAGGTCCGCAGGACCTACGGCTTGCATTGCGCACTGCTCCCCATCAATTCAGCGGATGGCGCAAATGAAGATGCTAAAGCATTTTTTGCTGCAGCTCGTGACTTGACAGACCCGCGTGAGGCTCGCACGCTACCCTCTATACCGTGGGGCGCAGCCTTGTCTATGGAAGATATACAGAGGCTTCGCGCATATGTGCGTGAGCTTATCATTAAGAGCCTGGTTCCCTTTTTGGAAAGTACAGTCCAACATCTTGGAGAGCAAGTGGCCGCCCAGCGCAAAGGCCTAACAGGACGTCTGCTGGGTGCTGGCCGCAAGTTCTTTACAGGCCGGACCGGTTCATCCACGCCAGGAATGGATGTGTCGCAAGGAATATACCCAGCCATATCAACAACTGCACAAACACGCCGTCTTGCGGATCTTTCCATGTATATCCATGATTATCGTCTTGCGGTTCAAATGTACGAGGCCGTACGACGGGACTACCAGTCTGATCAGGCCTCGTCGTACAGTGCCTTCGCTGCTGAAATGATCTGTATTTCTCGGCTTCTCTTCAGCTCTACGACTAAATCGTCTCTGGGGTCGCTGGATTCTCTGTTCTTGGCTGGTCATGAAGAATTCATCAGCTCGCGTGCCGGAGCTTGGTTTTCTCTACGTGCCGCTGTGCTCTATGCCCACCTTCAGCACTCCTGTGGCAATCATCGTGGCGCTGCCATCGCATACTCGCATGCGGCCGACTCGTCGGATGAAATGGTCCGTGCGCTGCTGCTGGAGCATGCATCTTGGGCATACATTCGCATGTCTCGCCCGCATTCGCGGTGCAGTGCGGTAGCACTCATGCGTGCGGCATCACAATACAGCTCTTGCGGACAAAGCAAACTCGCACTCCAAGCCTTTACCCGTCTCCAAGACTATTACAGAACTCGACACAGTTCTCTGCATGATTATACCCTCTTCCAGAAATGCATCCTGTACCATACCTTGGGATCCATGGACGAAGCTCTCCAAGACCTTATTCCCCTGCTGCATGGATCCATGCCTGGAGCTGACGAGTCCCGTCTCAAGACGCTAGCAAGTCTCCAAGCGGTTGCCAGCAGGACAACTGTTTCTCTTCCCACGCCCCTAATTAGCGTCGAGGAAACTCGTATTGTGACTCTAGGCCAGACGGAAGGTGTGCCTGTGGCGGCTGTCAAGGAACCATTCCATGTCCACTTTACTGTCGCTAATCCGTTTGGGGTGCAACTGCGTCTCTCTGACGTAGAGTTCCATTTTGTCGCTGACGGCACTGGCACGCCCGTGAACGCCGACTATACGGTGGAAACCCTGCTATGGGCGCCATACGAACACTCCTCCATGCAAGTGCCTGTTACGTTGCACACGAAGGGTATCATGCGTCTGGATCATATTACCTACAAGCTGATGGATATACTTCCGGTGACACAGTCACTCAAAAAGAAAGGCCCTCGTCTGAACAAGACGCCCGAGCAGCGGCGTGCCAAGGTGTATGGTGAAGACACAACCCTCCTCGTCCGTATATGCGATGACATCCCTCGTCTTCATTGTACAGTGAAGGCGCCTTCTCAGTCTATGGTGGGCGAGATCGTGGATGTGACCATGATTTTGGAAAATACCAGTGCATCTCCTGCTTGCGATATATCCTTGGCGTGTTCGCCTGAGTACTTGATGCCTGCACCTACTTCAAGCACGAATCTAGAACTGCCATGGAGTATACCCACACCGTCACCTATATCGCTAGATAATATGAATGGTCAAGCTTCTCTGTCTGTTTGCTTCAAGTTTCCCGTGGTATCTATGGGCATAGAACGTTTGACATGGCAGCTCCGCTACCACAGTACACAAGGTGAGGTTTTCACTACACGACTTGAGCACGAAATCCAAACAACTTCACTTCTTGAAGCACGGGTCTCTTACAAATTAACAAAAGCCGTGCAGCCGCAATACCATCTTCGCCTGGGTATCAAGAATATCAGTCAGGGCCCTGTTGAGATTACTTGTATCACCTTTGTCAGTCCACAGTGGCACATGTCACTTGACTTCAGCAACGTCTCATTAGAGTCACGGCATATGGCGCAGTGGTTTGCCTGTGGCCAACGAGAACCAGGATTGGATACTCTCCGCACGACTGTGGAACTTCTTCGACCCTTTTTCCAGGGTCGCAAGGAGCCTGTGGACCCACCAGCTCTGCCCATGCGGGTTTGCAAATACGGTGAGAGCCCAGCGCAGTCGCTGTTGCATTGGCCAACACTCTATGCAGCTGTGCGCAGCGTCCACAGGCGCTTTGAAGTGCAGACAGCGTATGACTGCCTTCCTTCTCGGGTCCAAGCGGAGGTGCTACCGCTCGTTGATTCCAATCAGGTGGACATCGTCGTCGCATGGCGTGAAGCATCAGGCGTGGTGGGTGAAACACTCGTGACTGGCGTTTCTCTCGGTTTCCGCGACGATGCAGCCAGCAGCGTCCAGGCACTTGATCAGTTACTTCAACAAGGGCCACTGACTCGGGCCATGTATGCGGAAACTGATATGGAGAAGCAAGCAGCTCGTGAACAGCTGGCCGAGTCGCCATTGGTGCCGACATCATGTCCCCTCTCCGTGTTGACTGGCACTCTGCGCTTGATTGTGCTTGAATATCCACATGTTCATGAACTTTGTTTGTATATTCGCAACGAGTCGCCTTGGCCTCTTTCATGCACGTTGCGGCTAGAGCCTGCGGCGGATGTACAAGCAGTACCACAGGCGCCCTGGCTCGGAAAGACACTATGCCGGTTTATGGTGACCGGTTGGAGTACCGAGAAAGTGCCCGTCAAAGTATTGATCGATGGCCCTGGCATATATCGGCTCGGCGATTGGCGTATGGAAGCGCACATGTACAATGGCGACACGCTAGTACGTTCCTTCAGAACCATGGGATCACTGCCTACACCTTTCACAGCATGTGGTCCGTCATGAGAGGTACTTTCCAAAGAGAAATCCGACCATCCTTGCCGCCACATGCCAGCCAAGGTGGTAAGTGGTGTGATGTCATTTTTGGGTCGTCGTCGTCGTTTTCATAGCTGCTTGTATCGTCCAGTGTATCGACCACGTGTACTTGATTATTGCGTGGGAACGCCACTGCTTGAACGCTCTCTTTATGGTACCTTAATGATGCCAGCAGCTCCATGCTGGGTCTCGCGTATATCCGAGCTGTGCCATCCCAGCCCCCCACAGCAACGATCTTCTCGTCGTCGCGGATCGCCACGCAGGCTTGGCCAGGGCGCTGAGCGGTATAAACGGAGAGTTTTGCTTCACGTTCAAGTCCAATTTGAGCGATCGAGCGATCAGCACCCACGCTCACGACAAAATCGTTGCAGGGGGCAAGACACAGGCACAATACTGTTTCAATGTGGGGCTTGTACAACCACAGCTGCTGGGCCTCCCATGTTTCTAGAGAAAGGGACCATGCCGTAACATGCCCATCTTCCATCCCGGAAACAATATCTAAGCGATGAGAACGTATACGCGCTTGGATAGACATGACAATGGCGGGTCGATGCGCGCCTTGTGCAATAATATCGGGGCGACCCAATGCCTCAACCACACGTCGTTTCGTTGGCAGCTCATACACATCGATCCACGCTGACTCGAGAGTATGGGGCACCACCATATAGGCTTTGAGCGACGATGCCTCTGAAGCAAGCGTCACCATGGCATAGCCACAGTAGTTCAGTGCATTGACAGGTAATTCCATGATCAGCGTAGGCGCTGGAAGATCTGTCATTGCACCGCTGTTCAGAAGAACAGAAGTCCGTTCAGTAGGCATGCTCCATATGGATATTTTATTATCACGGCCATGTCTTCAATGAGCAGTGTCAATACGCACGTCACAAGAAATCCAGACCACACATCTGCACGTAAGATGGCTTCTTCGTGCGGTTGGAAGAAAATGTATGGTCGGTATGTAGACATGCTAGTGATGGAGACGCGTCCTTGTGCATCACCAGCAATGAGTTCCTGCCCCCCGTTTGCAAATGCCAATGCATGTATTGGTGACGGGGCATGATGCCGCACAATCCACGCCGGCGAAGGTGACGTGAGCTGCGAGGACATCATAGTGGAGGCACAACCTTATCCCTGCACCATGTCATTTTCCTTTGATTTTTGTGTGGACGAAGACCCAGATGCACCTGCTGTCAAGGCATCGACGAACGACGGCCTAGTAGGGAAGAATGTCTGTAGCTTTCCAGCTCGTGAAATTACTCTTGCTAGTCTTGTAAGTCCGTCTATCTAACACAGCGCGAACAACTTCCTGACAAACTGTCCTATTCTCCCGTGTTCACCCACAATGGCGACGTGCCTGTCGCACTAGCTCGCCGAGACTTATTCGATGTTCGATTTCAAATACTAAATGAAGATGGAACTTTTGCGGATGAACAAAGTGATCTGATACCTGGCGTGTATGAAGGAGGACTGAAAACGTGGGAGTGCTCTCTCGATCTCGTGTCTGAACTTCATACCAGGGTTCAAAGTGCTCACCAGCACGATGCTGCATGGCCTTCGGGCCGTCATATTGCCGAGGTACGTTTTTAAATTAACCCCAGTTTGGCTGTGGAACGGCGTTGCCCTCCTGCTATATGCTGCAAACTCTGTTCAGCACAGCACCTCATCCTGAACAGCGCTCTGTTCTGACTGTATGCGACTATAATGAGCAAGTCCTCTCTCTTGTACGTATATTTTGACTAATTTTAGGTGGTATACCCGAACCTTTTGTTGGCCTGGTACTTTTCGGAGGCTGGCCCTGGGGCAGCCGCGGGCCAGAGTCAGCAGGAGCCTGGCGACTTGGAATTGGACGATCAATTGTTAGGCCAGTTCGAAGAGGCGCTGTCAAAGTTTAGTATCCAGCTTCGATTCTTTGCTGGCGGCTGGGATACGCTTGAACTTGGGACGCCCGCCGATATTTTGCTGTCCAGTGAAACCACATATGCTTTGGAGACGATACCCTGTTTGAGCTACGCACTGAAAGCATCAAGTTGGCCCACAAATGATAATGATATGGGCGGGATTGATCCCAAGACATCCATGTGTTTGATTGCCTCCAAAGTTTTGTACTTTGGCGTAGGAGGTGGCATTGAACCATTTCGCTCCGAGGTGCTTGCGCATCGAGGGTGGTGCAAGCAGGTGCGCTCGTTCACTGCAGGGGTAGGACGTGGTGTTCTGCAGATCGGCTGGTCCACATAGCATCTCACTAGTCATCATGATCCATGCTTTCCACATCGCTAATTTCATCCAGGGCTTCTTCGTCGGCATTCATATGCTCGGCACTGGCATGTTCCACTTGCTTTGCATACTTTTCAACATATTGCCGAACCTTTTTTTCATATTCTTGTGGGTTCTTCAAATACAGTGATGCGGCATCGCTGTTTAGAGGGTCCGTTGGATTTGGGTACCTCAAGAGTTGAGGAAGAAACGTTTCAAATATATTGAAGCAGTCATACATAGGAGACCATGTTTGATTGATAACATCAAGGCATACTGACCCTGATATTTCGTCGATGTTAGGATGAAAAATACGATTGGTAAACCCGATCGAGGGTGACTTGTAAGGGTACTGTTCTGGGAGCTCGACATGAACACGCCAAATGCCATGCTCGAAGGGTGCTGCGTCAGCATAGAGCCACATACTATCTGATGGTCCGTGGAAATTGACGTGGAATCTTCGAGTGCTATCGTCCACAAGTTGCACGTCGAAATCGGACATAAGGCTGGGTAAGTCTGGGGCACGTACAGCCTCATAATATCTGTCTCAATTCGACGCTTTGGCGAGCTGTTCAGAATGTCAGTACGGGATGGTAGATTATACGTATCATATTGAAGAGCAGCAAGATATCTCAGGGACGGGAGGTACTCACTAGGTTGGCCGTCAAGCAATGGGGGCGCATGGGCCTCTTGTATCATCTGGCCTGCGGTTTATTGGCTGTACACCAGACCAGCCCTCCCAACATGGGATTTACGCCCTCCTCACTGATTATGTCAAGATATGGCACAGCAACGTCGATAGCTGACGAGCTTGTCCTGTATTTACTAGGCTGAAAAGATAGTATGATAGGGTTTCTACGTCTCGATAATATTACGCGCTTTCCGTAACCGCTGCGTTCGTGTGATGCCTGCTGGGCCATGTCTCTTCCCGCATCCTGGGAAGGATGGAATGTAAGTGTGCTCCCTGCAATGCGTTTTTCCTTCGCCGTACGACGACCATCCAACCTTGGCGATGGAAGCACAAGAAATCCTGGCGAACATCGCCTTCACTACATCAGGTGCCCTCGTGGATCTAGTAGACAGTGCGTTATCGAGGATAAAGTACTCATACTGCAGAGAAAGTCATCGTGATTTTACGAGATGGACGGAAACTGATTGGCGTTCTCCGTTCGTATGATCAGTTTGGTACGTGACAAGCACACTCACAGAAGCCAATCTTGTGCTTCAAGATACAGTGGAGCGCATTTTCCTCGGAAACAGGTACGGTGATGTCCCCAAGGGTCTGTACATTGTGCGCGGTGAGAACGTTGTGCTCATGGGTGAGATCGACCTTGACAAAGAGGATGAAATCCCGCAAACTGTGGCCTCTTCGATACCCAGCTCTGCCATTCCCCAGCTGCTTGAGGCGCTGGCAGCAGAGAATGAATACAAGGACAAGTGGGAGCAACGTCGCACTGCAGTTCTCCGACGAGAGCGCGGCTTCTCGGGTGAGGGTGTGGAAGGTGATAGCTATTAGACCTGTCCACTGCCATTCGCAAAGAGTATATACGTAGTATTCGCATTCACATTTGTTGTGATGCCTCTTTCCGCTTTTCCTGCTCCACCACCTCGTGGACGACCGTCGAAGCTTTCTCCTGGATCGACTGCTTTTCTTGTTCTTCGACAATGGTGTCGAGAGGAACTTCCTGTGATTTGAGTCGAGGAATTTGGGATGGCAGCAGTATCAGCTCCAGTTCAGAGGGCGTTGGAGTCGCAAGTGTATGGTCCAACCAGACACGCAGCATCTGCTTCATCTGATCAGCTGTCACGCTCACGGCGCAGCTAAACGGGTTAGTACTGTACACATACAGTCCACGTTGGGTGCATGCATTGGCAAGCAATTCCATATTCACATTGCCATCTTGGAGCACTTCGGCGACCTTTAGGCGCTTGTCGTCCTCCTGGAGTTGGCGCACATGGTCCACGATACGCTTACGGCGAAGGCGATCCGTGCCCCACTTTGAGAGATTGTAGA
Source organism: Malassezia caprae (assembly GCA_029542885.1). Classification (NCBI taxonomy): domain Eukaryota; kingdom Fungi; phylum Basidiomycota; class Malasseziomycetes; order Malasseziales; family Malasseziaceae; genus Malassezia; species Malassezia caprae. The sequence continues at coordinate 935,577 of CP119910.1, forward strand.
CGCTGATGTTAGATAAAATACGTACATGGTAAGCTCGCGCACGGCGGCCGGGGGAATAGCGGCCAAGGCATCATGAAGAGAGTCACTTTTCGGCTGCATGTCCTGGGCATCGTGGACCAGGTCTTGGATTTTTTTGACAGACGCTTCACGGTTAACTTTCAAACGCTGGCGAATCTTAAGAAGCTGGCTAGGCAAAATGCATGTCGATGGAAGAAGAAACGGGGTATAAATGACCATCAAGGGAAGAAGTTCTTCCACCGTTACCAGAATCAAAAGGAAGAGAGGCAACTTTAGCATGTCAGAAGAATGCGTCCGGATCAGTTGCGTTTCTTCCCAGGTATAGTCGCGCTTCGTTTCGTGAACATGCTTCTTGACGGCCTTCACAGACGCCCGGTTACGCCAGATTTGCTTGACACCATCCAAGTAGAAGCGGAAGAGGTACTTGACCGTTGACCACATATTCTTGATCCTGGACCTTATGGTCAGATTCTTGCTTCCCTCTTTCTTAGGCTCCAACTCGGACCGCCGGAACGTGGTCCCGTGAAACGCACGCATGGGCGCAGTGTAACGCCACGTAGGACGGGCCACGCGACTCAGTGACTCTGTAGCTAGACTTTGGCGTGCGGTCAGAAATCCCATTTGTATCAACGCCTCTCTAGTGCTAGGACCCTTAAGGGCACGAAAGACGAGAGCATTCGTGGATATTCTGCACAGCATGGTCTCGGCCTTGCGCTGCGTACAATCGCTCCCCTGGACTGTGGGATCGTTGTATGCACGTGACTATGGAGAATCATACGCACGGGCGCCCTCTTCGGAGATGGGCACCACGCGTTGATCGGCGTCTTGTTCGCCAAAGAAGAGAGTGGCACCTTCGATTTGACCGCGGCGGGTATCGAGGGCTTCGCGTTTGTTACACAGGTTCGACAGTTTCTCAACTGCGTCGTCAAAATCCATGTGCGACGTTAACGGGCGGCTGGGCAGCGGTGTCAGCGCGTGGCGTGCATCCAATCGGATAAAGAGGATCTCGGAACTGTGTGCACCTTCTGACAGGCTGATCACAAGCGAGCGTTCCTTCTTCCCATCAGCTGGCGAGTTCGATGCCGCATTCTCCCGCTCATAGACCTCGAAAGTGATGCTTGAGAAGTAGTCAAGGGCCGGTATTTGGGGCATAATAATGTTCAGATGCGAGCACAGAATTAGATTCAGCAGGGTGTGTACGTGAGATTCTTTCGTAAAGTAAAAGGCACAGAGACCCTTCTCATTCTCAGAAGCCTTGAGGTTGTCCACAATGCTCTGCAGCAAAGGTTGCGACGTAAGAAGGCCAATCTGTTCTTTCTGTTCGGGGGTGATGCCGTATTCCCGCGGGCAAACATAGCTGAATAAAGCCAGACTCATACGATACAGGCGATGGAGGCGCTCAAGCTTCTCGTTGCTGTCATCTGCATCAGTGGAAAAGATGGTCTCAAGGAAAGTGCGGTTGTGTAGGCCGTCATGGGAGAGCATATCGGCAAGCTCACTGGCACGCGATGACTCATTGGGCTTTTCCCGAAAGTCCTCGATGACCTTGTCCCAGCGCTCCCTAAATAAGGCCGGTGTCTCGTGTGTGCACCAGCGCTGCTGGATCTTGTCCACATCCATCTTGGCAAAGTTGTCGTGCATGGTCTCGCCGAGGCTCTGCAGCAGCACTCGAATTTCGCTGCCAATGCAGCTGGGGGGCGGCAGATCAGCGGGCCAGCCGGGTGGGCGCTCTTGTGCTTGGGGCGAGTCCGGCTGCATAATTGCTTGCAGCTCCTTCTTGACCTCGTCCATGAGATCCTTGGCAGCATTCGAGTCGTCAAGCAGATCCTTGCGCACGATCATTTCCTTGGGCTTGGGCGTTTCATTTTCGCTGCCCTCATCGCGCAAAAAGGCCTCGGCGAAAATCTCCGCAGAGGCAAACACACGGCGCTCAGAGCTGGTGTAGATGGAGCAGTTGCGTAACGCCTCTTTGTTCATGATCATCATGTCGCGGCGCATATTTGTACCATAGTCGCGGGCCTGGTGGCGCGCGGCGTGGCTAAACTCGCCACCCCACTTGATCACCACTTGCACTTTCTCGAGCTTGTCATTAGACTTATCGAACGTGGGCTTCAATTGGATCTTGGTGCCTGGGTATTGCTTCTTGCGCTCGATAATATCGGCAGCAAACTCCAGATCGGCCACAGGCGCGCCCTCCATGGCCATGGAGCGCTGCAGTGCATCAGATACGAGCTCCAGTTGCGATCGAAGGATGACCTCTTCGCGGCAGCCCTGCAGGAGTTCCACGATAGGCGCAGACCACGCGTCCTTAGACTTGAAGGACCGTTTGATCTTCTGCTTGGGTGAGCGATCACCATGGCGGAACACAGTAACATTGGCTTTGAGCACCCAGCTGGAGGTCTCGTCAATGGCATGCACCAGCTCGCTGGGCTGACGAATAGGCCTGGCCACCGTCTGAGTGCGACAAAAGTGCGCAAGAATCTCGGCGCATTTGGCGTAGTAGTCGTCGTTGCCCTTGACGAAGCTCCAGCCATTCACGTCGATCACGTAGCTTTTGTCCTTAACACGCAGGAGATCAAATCCACAAATAAACTGCTTGAAGGAGAGGGAAATTTTCCGGGCCATCTCGCGCTCCTCGGACGAAAGTTGTGTGACGTAGCGGATTTCCTTACCGTCAGGGTTCCGCTTCACGAGGCCATCTACGACAGGCGACTTGCGTGTCTCTGCATAGGCAAACTCTGGGCCAATTGTATACACCTTAATGTCTTCGGCGTTGTCGACATCCATGAAAGACTCGTACACGTACGAGCCGTCCATGCGCGGCTCCACGAGGTCCGGATCGAACTCGGACGACTTGTTGCCTACTTTGCGGAAGAGCCGACGTCCACCACCGCCGCGCTCAGCGGAAAAGTATATGTGGATATTGTGGTCCTCACCGCTCACGGGCTTCTCGACATAGGGCTTGTGGATCGACTCGCCATTCACCTGGAGAACGTCTTGGTCGAGCAGCTGGACCGTCGCAGGGGGGTGCCGCACGCCGAGGTCGAGACCGAGCTGCTCCTTGATGTCGCTGACGATCTTCTCGTCGAGCAGGGGCCCGCCGTCGCGGTCCGCGGACAAGTTGGGGGGTGTCGGTACCCCGGCTGCCGCGAGGATGCGCAGCACAGCTCGGCGGTCCCAAAGTACGGTTTGCATGTTCAGGTCGTTGACACACACGGGCTTGCGCAGTTTCACATACTTGATCGCCTTTTCGAGCGGAAAGCCCGTGCTAAAGAACGAGATGAGTACGTCGACGATCGGCCATGTATCCACGTCCTCATCCAGAATCACCTTGTCGCCAAACACGATCACCTCAAAGTCGCCCATGCTCAACATGCGGTTGAGGATGTTCTGCATGGGCTTGGATCGCGCTTTGCGGTCCATCGCCGCTACACCGAGGCGGATGGCCGAAGACATGGCAGCACACAATCGTCGGTAGGAAAGTGCTACGGGTGCCCGTGCGTTGAGCACGTGCCACTATCGAGGCTGCTGAGCCGCCTAGGGAGGCACTACCCACGGTGCCTGGAGCCACGATACGACGAGAGACAGGGACGAGGCACGCGCAGGCGGTGTGGGTAGCCATGCGCCGTCCGAAAAGTTGATGTCGAGTGCCATCGCGAGCATATCCGTGCGCAGAAGAAGGTGCTCGGATGTCGTGTGAATGGCATACATAGCGGCCAGCGCCAGAAGAAGAGCGGTCGTTCCTAAAATGCCCAGCGCCAAGATGCACGTATTTGCGCGCTGGGCGCCAGGGACCCACTGTACAGGCACCTGCACAAGCTCGTTGGGGTCCATATCGAACCAGGTGGCCAGAGCCGCTTCCCCGTATGTGACGTGTGCGTGAACGCCAGGATGGAACCGGGCTTGCTGTGTTTCGGTGCCATTCACACGCAGGAGAAAAATGGGAAAGCGTTGGGGAAAAGCAGGGAGCGTCACTGTGTCCAAAGGGAAGGGAGTAGAATACCGAAGAACCAAGTGAGTATGGCCCGGCGTTGCCAGCACACAGTGCACCCGGTGCCAAACAGGCGGGCTTGCCGAGGGTGCATCGATGAGAGTCGCCGTATTTGGCTGCACATGGAGGCGCGCGGGTATGCGGTGTCCATTAGCGAACACCGCCAAGTGCGCTGGAGCCCAAGGCCAGCGGCACAATTCGTACGTGCCATGGGCTAGCGGTCCTGCATGAAGGTGCACGCAGTGCTCAACACGCCCGCTCCTTGCATGCGCCCACACTTCGTGGTAGCCAGCCGTCGCATGCATCAGCGCCGCGGGAGGCACTGGTGCGGGCAGCGCGCAAGGAGCAGGTGCCCATCGGAGGGCTGCGATGGCACGGACAGGCTCCTGAGTAGCGGGGCGCCACTGTGCATCCTCCGAGGCGCGCATCTGCAGCACGTAGCTAGGATCTGATGCGTCGTGAATATAGTACAGGGGCGATAATTGCACAGCATCAAGTGTGAGGGAAGGCATCCCTGTCCATGCAAGCGTCGCATCAGCGCCGTGGACCACGCGAACACGCCCGTACACATGGAACGCGAGACCTTGCGGAGGCTCTCCAAAGCCTCCGCATACGCGCTGCGTATAGACCGATAGGGTGAAGGTGCGTTGGGACGTAGTTGCAGGGCCGAGGCGATAAGGCACAAGCCCAGTATGGCCGTCCGTGGCCATACGCGCCTGGTCGGGCGAGCAGTCGCACACGAGCGATCTCCACTCACTTCCTGGATGACCCGACGACAGAGAACAGGTAATGGGCACCGTATCATGAGGTGAGCATGTAAAAGGATCGATAAGGCGCACGGAAAAGTCGACATCGACCTCGGTGTACGAGTCGAGCAACGTTTCCGCAACAGTGAGGCGCGGCGACAAGTGGCAGTCGGCGAGTGCGGTGTGCGCCTGCAGTTCATGCACTTCCCCTTCAGCCAGCGCGGGCATCCACTCGAGCACGAGCTCGGACATGGAAAAAAAGTGAGCGCACCACAGTGGGGTAGGATCCTGCTCGACCCACTTGGCACTGTGGATGTGTTCGGGGTGCTTTGCACGCACATACATTGGCTTATCGTATGCGTAGAAGCGGCAGTGAAGTGTGCTGTCATCACACAAGAGAACAGGGCAACGGATCTGTGTGAGTGGCGGCACGTACGGCAGCACGGGGCCCTGGGAGGAGGGCGACTTTGGCATAAAGGGTAAGTGATAATGTGCACAAGCGCTCTATCGGCGGTACATGAAGCACTACGCTCGATCCGTGGCTTTCTACGCGCATCTGCGCATCCAAATCCTCATGTGCGTCGACCTGCGCATGGACGAGCTCGACCAGCGGCGCGTCCCACAGGGCGTACTCTCGAGGGCCAGACGAGGGGGGGACAGGCACTACCATGTGCCATTGGACAGAGGCGCGCTCATCGCCGAGATCCAGGTGCACATCCTGCAGCGCGGCCCGTGGCGTGGGCTCGAGCGGCTCGAGCGCGTGGACGCGCCACATGCTGGCGGGCAAGGTGGAGTGAGCAGGCGCGCACGGTGCGCCACGTGACGAGTGGCAGGCGGCGCTGAGGGCCTTTCTTCGTTTGACGATGATGCGCGCCGTTGTGCCAGTGCGCGGCCCTGTGGGGGCGGGTGCGTGGCGCATGTATGCGACGCGTGCGGGTGCAGATACACAGGCGCCGAAGCAGGCGCAGCGCCGTGGGCGGGACCGCCCGCGGCGGCTCCTGCCGCGCGGTCCTCTGCCGCCGTACCGCGAGTGGCTGAAGGGAGATGGTGAGCGCTTCCGGTACCCGGCGCCTGGCAACGGGCCTCACTGGATTGGTGCGACGCCGTTTCCGCTGAATCCCGCGTTTCATCCTCCGCCGCCGGTGCACCAGGGTGTGCGTGACGATATGTGGAAGCTGCACACACAGGACCCGCAGCAGTGGACGGTGCGGTCGCTCTCGAACAAATTCCGCCTCTCGCTAGAGCGGACCGAGTCGGTGCTGCGTCTTAAGGCGCTCGAAGAAGAGTTTGTACAAGAGGTGCGTATCGCGGCCATCAGGCAAGGATGCGCAAACGATTAGTCTTGAAGACATGTCATGGTTACAACACCTATCCTGAGCCGTCTATCAGCCTGAGCAGACTAACAGCAGGGCAAGCCGCTGCAAACGGAGCTGCAGCGCCATATGGAGCGCCTGCTGGGGGCGCGCCCCTCGTTCACGGTCGAGCCGCGGCCTGTGCCTACGAGCACGCCCCACTCGCCGCGTGGCGCACCGTACGAAGAGCTGCCGGAGGGAACAAATACATCGGTATGTACGGACTACTGACGCAGACGTACAAGTCGCCGCTCGCAGACGCGATACGAGAGTCGAACCGCGCGCACCGCCGCACCATGGCGGAGCTGCCAACCAGCGCCCCAAACCTTACATCCGAGACGCGCAGCGTCCCTGCGTCGCGCGCTGATCGGGCGCCCCTGCGTGTGGTGCGCGTGGCCGCCGACTCGTACGCGGGTATCGGCACCGTGGAGCGCAACCGCAAGCGCGCCGCACGCCGCGCGCAGCAGCGCGCGAAGCGGGCACAGGCCTAGGGCGCCGGCTCAGGCGCCGGCGCCTCAGGCAGTCCGTAGTAACGCGGCAGCGCGTAGGGCGCATACCGGTGTGTCTCGTTGACACGGCGCCCCGGCTTGACAAAGGAAAGGGGGTACGCCCAGTCAGCCACAGGCATCATGCCCGCCGGCAGGAGGCGGGGACGCAGATCATGGTCAGGATCGCGCTCTGACGCCTCCGCGGGCATCTGCAGCTTGAACGTCTGGAGCTCCGTGTCGGTGACAGTGTAGCGCGACACTCGCGCATATCCGAGGCGATGCAGGCCGCGGAAGCCGAGGTACTGGCACCAGCGGTCCATGTCGGTGGCGTCCACGTCGTGAAGGCGCCCGTCGCGGAACAAGATGTCGTACGGGTTCGGGCGCGGCGCATGCGGCTTGGTCACCACGTAGCCTAGGAATATGGCAGGGTGCGGGTACGCCTCGCGCAGCAGGCGCGCAAGCTCTGTGGTCTGCAGCTCGCGGTCCAGGGGATCCTCCTCCTGCCCATTGTGCGAGACAATCACATGCGTTGGCACGCCGTAGATGTCCAGTACCGCATGGATCGCCGGCGCAAGTTCGCCGTGCGGCGATGGCAGCAGGTGGTGCGTGCTGTTGATAATCGGAAACTTGGAGAGCAGCACAGCGCCCCACGTGTGCTTCTTCGGACTGGGGCCGAGGTCCGCGTATATCTGCAGCTCCTGCGCGAGCCACTGGGTGAGATCGCGGTTGCCGAACGCAGGGCGGTGAAGATCCGTCTCGAGGAGGCCCACAATGTCTAGCTCAAGATCCTTGAGCACGCTACTCATGCGCCGCGAGCTGTCGCGCATGTGCTGGTCAAAGCCAAAATGCACGGTCCATATGCCAGCGGTAACGATGCGGTCGCCGGGGTGGTGCGGCTGGATCGTGCGCGCATCAACGTGGCGCCACGCCGGTACGAGCGATGCCACAACGACGAGTAGTGCAAGGAGCGTATGCAACGCGCATCGCACAGTGCGTGCACGCGCATCATGGCCGGGGACGAGACGTTGCGCTTCAGGGGCGGTGCGCGCAGCGACCACACCAGCGAACAGCACAAGCGTCTGCACGAGCGTCAAGGCGACCGTGTGCTCACGCATAAAGTATGCACCTGGAAGAAATGCGTATGCCGTCGTCAGCACGCCGAGGAACGCAAGGAGCGACATGACGAACCACGCCGCAGACATGACACGCAGGGGATGGTGCGCCTGTGCACTCTGCAGGAGCGGCGCGAACATCCATGGTAGCGTCACCGCAACGAGCAGCCCACCAGCAAAGCTCGCCCAGTTATCGAGGCGCAGGAGCAGGGTCATGCCAGCTGCATGCAGGGCCATGGCACCGTACGAGGCCCCCGTACGAGGCGCCATGAGCGAGATGGCTGTCCCAAGAGCCATGGCGGTGATGACCCACACGCCGTGCGATATGGCCATGGGACCCCGGACCGGGTAGCCTGTCCAGCCGTAGGAAATGACCGTGCCGGCATCGCTGAGGAAGGTCTGTACCTCGCAGAGCCACACACCCATGGCGCCCGCTGCGATGATGAAGCGGCACCACGCGTGGGGAATCGAAGTTGGCATGCGGCGCACATGCACATCCGGAAGTTCGCACAGCGACGGTACGAACATGGGGACGACGCACAGCGCCGCGAGGGCCAGCGCGGAAATGTGCCGCCCGCCGTTGGATGCGTCCAGGTATGCCCAGATGGGAATATTAGCATGATTCGCATAGCGCGATACGACAGCAGCGATGAGGCCGACGAGCCATATCGTCGCTGTCTCGCTGATGCGTGCCGCCTCCCAGGCGTGCGACCAGTCGACGGCACTCAGGACAGCCAGCACAGCACACGACAATGCATTGATCACGAGGCGTGCCACGGCATCAGAAAGTGCGTATGATGCCACGGTTGCGAGCGAGAGCACCCAAAGTGCACCTGCGCGCCACGGCTGCACATGTCGGATCGAGTGGGGTGTAGACGATTGGAAGCAGCGCTGCAGCGGGGAACAGGCGGTGATCGCCAGGCCGAGTGCTTGGGCAACGACGAGCAGTTCCAGACCCTCGGCAGCCATGTTTGACACGCTGAAATAGAAGATCATCGAGATGAGCGCGAAGAGCGCGGACCACGCGGTCCATGCGAGGAACGTCTGCGACATGACCCAGCCCCATACGCGCGCGGCCGAGGGTCGTGCTGGTGCGCGCGCTGCGGGCGCCACGGCGGGCACTACGGCAGGCGGCGCGTCCAGTACCTGAATAGCCAATGCCTGCAAGTCTTGGGCACTCGCTGCGTCAAAGAGCATATCAAAGAACACCAGCGACCACTCGAGCAGCGAGTAGTACGTGTACATGCCTGGGATTCGGTCGCGGCGGTGCGCCAGGTAGAAGTAGACCATAAGAGGCGTGCACGCATAGAATAGCGTGGCAGACATGGCGCGCAGCGACTGTGCGCGGCGATGGGCGTCACATAGCGGTGATCCTGGCGGTGGGCGCAGCTGCGAAAGGCACAGAGCCATCCACACAGGCGTAAGTGCCAGATAGGCGCCCATCGCCACGTCGTGTGTCAGTGCGTGGTCAGAGGACGTGATAAAGATCCAGCCGCCGCATGCAATCGTGCGGAGCAAGCCGGCCATCACAAGAGAGGCGCCGCCGAGCGGGCGGCCGTAGTGGAAGGTCAGCGCGCCGAGTAGTGCCACCATCACGAATCGGAAGCCAGATGTAGCTGCACACATAATTTGGAACACATTGCGTTCAGGGAACCAGTCGCCGACGGTGGCGCTCACCGAGGGCCACCACTCATCGGGGTATCCGGCGACATGGTTCTTGACGACGCGTCGGTAGTGTAGCGACAGACAAAGCGTGAGTGCTACAAAAAAGCTCGTGTAGCCAAGTACGGTGTGTGCGATAGAGAATATGGCGCCCGTACATGTCAGATGCACTGGCTGAACAGTGCAGCGGCCATGTGCTGCGTCGTTGCCCATGCGTGGACCTCGCACTGTGCAACCCTGGGTCATTCATCGACCACGTGGCTTAACGCCTACAGTGCAGGTGGGCACGTCAGCCTCCATTTTTACACGAGCCGCTGGGGGTGCATTGAACTTCCACGCAGCACAAGGCCCATGCGCGCGCGACGAGCGCCGGTTGCTCAGCCCTGTCCACCACACTCTCTAGTCCGACGCACCATTGACTCCCCTATTTGGGTGTGCTAGTGTGAATGTCGTACGCAACGCCGTTTCTCGCGGAGCCGGTCGAGGACGTGCCGAGCATGCAGCTCGGTATCACGTTCCCGTGGGAGAAAACGACGGAATCTACACTCCTGGGCGGTCAAGCGCACTTTCTGCAGCTTGATATGGCCGAGCTCGAGTCAGAAGAGGACAGCGAAAGTCACGACTGTGTCGCACAGCACACGAGCGCTACGCCGCCTATGCCCACTGCAGTCGCTACCGAGTACGCTGTACCCGCACAGAGTGCCCCTGCCATAAAAGAGGTTCGGGCGGGCCCAGAGACTCCCTTTGACATGTATGAGGATGCCCTGCTGCAAGAGCACGGCGTCGCGAGGGCAGAGACGGGTGCTCCAGCAGAACCGGAACCGCCGTCATCGACACCCAAGGCACCGTCCGCAAGCCACGATATCGTCTGCCCAATGGTAGAGGCACCGGCCGAGGACAATTACGATGAGTTTGCGCATGATACGCCGCTGCATAACCCCCATCTTGAAGCATCGCCCGCCGTGTACCCTAGTCCCCATGAGCCGCCGACGTCGCCGCACTGGGTCCCTGAGATGCACGACAGGTCCGCGGCCTTGCAGACCACGACATCGCAGGCGCCCAACGACGCTTTGACGGTGCCGCAGGCCCCCCAAGCTGAAAGCCCCGACCCCCACGATGCGCTTGGCATCTCGGGTATGCCGCAGCAAGCGCCTCACACATGGGAGGCGTTTCCGCGCTTTACGCCCGAGACGCACCCATGGAGCCCTAGCGACACCGTTGATGAGCCAGTGCGCCGCAGCGGTCGCATGCTCCCCACTAGGAGATCGGCGCCTGATACATGCAAGCTAGAGGGCCGTCGCGAGCAGCCAGCGGTAAGGACGCTGAAGAGCAAAGCGAGCCGCTTCTTCAAAAAAGTACTTCCATCGAAGCAGCGCTCGGCGGATTCACAGCCTTCGTCCACGAACCGCTTCAGCCGTGCCTCACGCCTCCCGTTCCGGAGCCAGAAGAGTGAGCCCACCGTCCCGCAGGTTCCGGACGAGCACAACTACATGAGCATGAATGCCCCGTCGGACGCTCGTCCTAACAGTCTCTTTGGCACCGCGCCATCGGCCACCATGCAAAGTCCCCCGCCCATGGTGCCCAACATGCTGGACCGCCAAGAGCCCAGTCCGTACTATTCGCCCGAGCCGTCGGTGCCGTCGTCGCCACAAACGGCTTCGCACCGTCTCTCGTTCAGCTCATTCCGCCGCCAAGATGCTACGGGGACACCTAGGCCCATGTCGCTGTTCTCCCTCTTCAAGAAGCGGCAACAGGAGCCCATGAGCCTGTCTCGCCAGGCGTCCAATGGACGCCTGCCTCATTGCAATGTCGTCGAAGAGCCCTTACCTGTCGCTGTCGAGGCACAGCGCCAAGAATCTCTGTATCGCTCGCACAGCCGCCGCCGGAGTCTAGGTGGCTGGGAAGAACGTGAGTCGCAACCCAGTGTGCATGCACGGGCTCCCAGTGTGGTGCCTGAAGCTTGCGAGCCAGAGTCGCCTTTGGAAGACGTTCCAGATGTGTCGCAGCTCCCCACGGAACAGTCTACGATACTGTCGCACGGCTATGAAACGGCAATCGAGGGACACGAGTCATTCGCACCCGTGACGAATACGCCTTTGTTCCCCGGAGACTGGCAACCGCAAAAGGAGCCAATGCCGGCGAACGAAGACGAATCACCGATGGATGAGCCCCCCGTGGTCGAGGAGCAGGACACGAACTTGAGGCAAGAATCTGAGCTCCCTGAACAGCACCTTGACTCGTTCCCTGCGCAGCACCTTGACTCACTCCCTGAGCAGCACCTTGACTCGTTCCCTGAGCAGCACCTTGATTCGCTCCCTGAGAATACAAAGCGCCTATCTCTCGGGCTCGATGAGAATGTGTGGACTCTAGACCTGAATTTTGGTGCGACTGGGGAATCTGAACCGAGCCGGAACCCGTTCTTGGCATCGCGAACGAAGGAAGAGCCAGACCTGCACGACTGGTTTGGCGAAGGGTTTGGACAGGACCCTGTGCTGCCCATGCAGTCGCACGGTGAGTCTATGGAGCTCGCGAATTGATCGCCGCCGCATGTGTAGCTGCCTATTTCATCCTTGCCTCTCACCGTATTGCTTCGTCATAGACTACAAATTTTGCGCCGTGAGCAGCCTCCACAATGCTGCGCAGCTGACAGCAATGTGGAGCTCGGCCGGGAGAGCCGCTTTCTCCACAGCGACCGGTCGTGCCGTGGCCAACCGGTGTCTTAAAGAACAAATGTGATTGGGCCCATGGATTAGCCGGGGTCGGTTAGATGCGTTGGACGGCCCAACATGGCCTACAAAAGGAGTGGGGTCGGTAAGTGAATGGTTCCCTACCTACCAACTACTATGAGCGAGTTCAAGTCGACCCAGTACTTCAAGCAGATTGCCGACGGCATCAACGGCTTCTCTGATGCCGACAAGAAGAACCTGCAAAAGAAGACCAACGCTGTCTTCGAGTTCCACGTCAAGAACAAGGGCGGCGAGGAGCTCGTCCAGACCATTGACCTGAAGAAGGATGTGGCCATTTACGAGGGCAAGGCTAAGGGCAAGGCTGACTGCATCATCAGCCTCGCCGACGAGACCTTCGCCGACCTGGCTGATGGCAAGGTCAACGGCCAGAAGGCCTTCATGAGCGGCAAGCTGAAGGTCAAGGGCAACGTCATGCTTGCTACCAAGCTTGACTCTGTGCTCAAGGCCCAGAGGGTACGTGAAATTGCAGGGACCGGGAAACTAACTGTCAGGCCAAGCTTTAAAGAAAGCTACCGTCGTAATAGAGATTATATAGGCATTTACTGCTTATGTGAATCCAATCTGGTTTCTACCGGGCAGCAGGCCGGCGACGCTGTAGTGTGAAACGTCGGAATATGCTACCCCCCCGCGAGGGCACCTCTTCCAGCCTGTCATGGCCCTCGCTAGCCCTAGGCTCGGCAGGAGACGGGCGCTGCGATGTAGCGACTGGCATGTCTGGTGAAGCAGACTCCTTGGGTGGTGGTAGTGGCGGTGCATTCAGGGCGAGCGGCGACGTCAAACTTGGTCCCATGGCACGCTGAGAGAAGCTAGGTGCAGCCTCAGGCTGAAGAGGGAACACACCAGGGCCAGTCTGTCCAGCAGTGGCGCCTGCCGAATCATTAGGAAGAGTCATGGTCGTCGGGGCGGTACTTGCAGACAAAGGGGCTGCAGCTTGCGGCACGCGTGTCGTTGGATTTTCACGCCGCACACGCGATAGCGATGTGCGCGGCGTGCTGTCAAGCTTTGCTGCTTCTTCGGGATCCACTTTGAGTCGTCGGAAACGTCCCAAAAGACTCTTGTCACGTTGAATATCAGCGGTGCTATCCTTTCGAGACGTAGTCATATAGTCGTCACTCCCGGTGGGCAGCGTAGATGCATCACTGCGAGGATTCTCGGCCCGACGACGGCCGCCCCTCAATATAGACTCCATGTCACCAAACTCTCGAGGCTGGGTTGATGAGGACGCAGCAATTTTGCGTTGATATGGACTTGAGTTGTGGAATTCTTGCCAGGGTTCAGCACCGGCGCCCATCAATTCACCCTCAGCCGTATTGGGGTCAACATAGTTGTCGATTTCTGGGCTATCTTGTTTGGCGCTCATTTCGGAAAGCTCATGCAACTGTTCTCGGGAATGCTCCTGGACGTCAGGGACACCAACTTCGCGCTGTTGATGAGTCTCCAAGAGAGCCTTGGTGAGGGGGTCGACAGATCGATCAAATGCACGGACGGGAGCAGTGCGCGTACCTCTGTTGAACTGTGGCGAACAAGCATCATAGGGTGAGTCGTGGTGGAACACTGCCGTTAGCCAACATGAAACACATACAAGAAGCACCCATCAGTCCCGAAATATCGAGCTGGTCGATCACGTCCAGACGCGAGTGCCGAGAATTGTCTGGTCCGTTGATGATTTGCGGGTCGACATACTGCGACATGCGAAGAGCATCTTTCTTCTTGGACTTCCCTTTAGACGCCCCGCTCTTTCGGCTCTTGGGCGGGGGCATAGGAGCTCCAACATCGGCTCTGGGAACACCCGACATGGAAGCAGGTGGGCCTGGAAAAGATCCGATGGTTGCCTAAGGTGTCCCAGACTATGGGGGCCTAGGCTGGTTGGAACCGCGCCCCCGAGGAATCTACCGCCTGCACAAGCAGGCTGGGATTTCCACTATTGGTCAAAATATTTATGCGGGGAGGCATTAGTGTGCACAGCGTATTAACTAATAGTACAGGTTGGGTACATCTAGATTGGGGTTCATATAGTCGGTGATCCAAACGCTTTTGTCCTCGCACGCGGCAAGCACGCGTGTAGCATCCATACACACGTGGAAAATGCGGCCATGATGTATGCCATTCTCAAGAACTAGGTGGGGGGTTTCCTCATCATAGACAGCTTGTGTAGGGTCGAGTAGGGAGGCCAGGTGCCAAGTGCGTGTCATACGGTCCCAACCACCCGTGACGAGAATATATCGATGGGGATCGTATGCGAGGGTGCGTACTAGTTGGTAATGAGCCTGGAAATGGCAGAAGCACTCTCCAGACTGCCACTTCCATATCCGTACAGCTTTATCGCTGCTGCCAGTAAAACATAAACCTTGATATAAAAGAACAGTAGCGACGCCGCCTGATATGCCCAACAATTCTTGAAGCATGTCACCTGTTATGGGATCCCAGATGTGCACAGAGCCGTCAGAAGCTGCGCTTGCTACGCGGCCTTCGTTTATGTGGCAAGCATTGACACAAGCACGATGACCTTTGTATATGCACGCTAGCTCGCCTGTCTCGCGACGCCAAACACGCAACGTGGTATCCCGACTCGCCGTCACAATCCAGTCGGTGTCCCCGCACACGCCTAGGACGCCAGCCTCATGACCTCGAAGCATAAAACCCAAATGAATCTCGGGTTTGGACGAGCTTGTGGATGCATTGAACCGCCATACACAGGCTGTGCCATCAGAACTGCCACTGACAATGACCCCGTCACTGTAGTAAAGGGTCAAAACGCTTCCTCGGTGACCAGAGACAATAGATACGCATTCACAGGTTTCACTGTCCCAAATTCGAATAGTCCAATCGCGAGAACCAGTTACGATATAGCCTCGATGTGATTTGCGCTGAGAGGGAACGAAACAACATGTATATACACTGTCTTGGTGGCCTTTTAGTCGGGATAGTTGAGGACGAAATGGAGTAGGGACCGTGTCCCCACGTATTTTTGTTTGAAGAAACGACCAGCGTCTTTCCAATTCAAAGTGGCCCATGTACATTCTCTGCCATTCAGAGACGGGGGGACAGGTCAATGGCAAAACAAGCGGAAGAAGGTGTTCAATTTGTGAGTGCCCTTCACTCCAGCCTCGCTGCCGCAGAAAAAGCTGTCGCCATAGCACAGGGTTAGATGCAAGCTTGTGCCATTCTTGGCACACAAGACTCGAATTTAGCACATCACTTGCAGTGGGTAGAAGCGAGAGAATGTAGATGGAAATTTCAGTAGGAAGCTTGGAAAGAAAGTCTCCGCGTCAGTGAGCCGCAACGTACCAACTCCGCCTAGGCACTCCTTACAAGGTGCATACCCGTCACCAACATCGATTCCCAGTGTAGGAGTAGGGAACAAAATGCCCGGGCTTGCAGACCAAGATTCGGGCCATAGGTTCCAGTCCGGCCACATACGCCGCAGGCCAAGGTGCATCTACGAGTGGGACGGCTCCACATGGATACCAGTGCCTTTCTTCTGTACAGATACGGCGCGAGGGGAATGGTCTATAAGAAGCCCAGGTTTGCCTCCCTGCGGGCCACAGTCATGGTTGTAGGCAATGTCAGTGGGGATATTCAAATGAAGGACGCTAAAATGGGTTGTAGCGATGCTGGTGGTACAGAGGTTGTTGGTTTTCCTCATCATACCGGGAAGATTGTGAATACCAGGGCTGGTCCCAACCAGAGGAATCCGCTCCATAGCGGAATTCCTCCTTTACGGGGAAATACTGTGACTCGTTATCGTCCGCGACATAGGCATAGGCGCCATTCGAATACGCAGAATCATTTGCATATGGTTGATGGTACCCAGAGTCCGTGTAAGGCTCAAAGGCAGTACCGTCCGCATACTCTTTGCTCGGCGAGGATTCCTTGGCATCCGCATTCGCTTCGCGTAATGCCCGAACGCGCTCTGCAGTGGTCATCTTGCGCGTTGAGCCCTTTCGACTGCGCTTGCTGTTGTGGCGCCTGTGATCACCAGCTCCGATACTGTCCACGCGAGAGAGTTGGCTAGAGCCCGACTTGGTCCGGTAGTGGTGGCTGGTGTTGGAAGCGCGCTGCGGTTGGTTGTAATAGTTTAGGGCCCCGTCGTAATACGAGATCCTATCGTCGCGGTAGTCGCTGTAGGCATTGGTGTTCAAAGGGGGCTCCGGTAGAGGTACATAGCCACGCGACGAGCGCGATGGGCGAGTGGTTGTCGCAGGAGCCACTTCATGTTGCGATTCAAAAGGTGACTGATCCCGAATGTTGGCAGCATACGGATCCGCATTACCCGAGTTGTACCGGTATTGTTGGTCCGCATTCGACTCGAAGGGAGGGACAGGGAGTGCTCGCGATTTCCGCGCCTTTGACCGCCCAGGCTTGTGGCTCAGCAAGGCCGCGTCGGAAGAGGAGTGAGTAGACTGCAAATAGGGTGCTGGCTGCGACACGTTGGCATACGAGTAGGGCGTGACGGAGTTGGAGGGGGTTGGAGAATAGCCTTGGGCAGACGGCTGGGTCAACAGATTGGCTTGCGATGCTGCTGCGTTGCTCACGCGGCCCTTGTCGTCCAGTGCCGGTCTCCGGCGGCCGGTCGCAGCCGGTCGCACGCCCACGGGCGGCAACGAGGCGTGACGCGCCTCAAGACGTGGGGGATTCAGTACTTTGAGCAAAAGGCCCAGAAGCACCACGATGATGAACAGTGCCCCAAAAGCAACGACAAAGGCAATCGCACTGTTTTCAGGGATACCTGCAGTAAATTTTCGTGGTTTGGGCGGCGGTCTGGCATAAGAATTCATGACGGGTACACGTACGGTTCTGCAGCAGACGGGGCAGGGGGCGGTGGGTCTTGTGCCAACACCCCCGACAGGACAGGATACACGATCAAAAGGAGGAAACATCGAAACTACTTGTTAGTATTCTCATCACGTACAAGATCTCGGACTCCCACCATACTATAACCTAAAGGAGTATGGCGAGCGGCCTTGGTCGTGCTGGGAGAGTACGGGTGTCTGAGAAAGAACTATGCGCGCCGAGTAGTGAATTCTCCCTTGTTAATGCAAGGCGTGAAAGTCAGCCACTACGTGACTTCATTCCAAAGCCAATCGCTGTGAGCAAAAAATAAAGAGCTGTATATTGACATAAGCATGAAGTACGCGCCAGAATTTGACCATGCCTGCGGGCTATGTGCATTACAGGGCCCGCTTGCGCGACACTGCGTCTTGGCCTGAACTACAAGTAGGTGACTTGAGTGGCCCTGGAGGTTAGTGATCGCTGTATAGAGAAACGTACATTCGGATTGTGTCGAGCAGCCGTTGCTTGATAAGAGCAGACCATGATGGGCCAGTCAAGCCCTGCCGCCTGTTGCTCTGAAGGAGCAGAGCTACAGCTAGTACCAAGATGGTAGATAGGGCCCGCTGGCGCGTGATGTGAGACAAAAAGAATGACCACCAAGACGAAGATCGCGGCTGAATAGAGCCGGTCACGGGTTCTGGGGCGGGGCGGCGCTGCAGGTATTGCTGCAGGTGTTGGCGCTGGTCAGAGTGTGACGAGGATGGGGGAGAGGGCTCCTCCGTGAGACTGGCGGGCCGCGCGCGGATACTGGGTGCGCGTTGAACGGTTGGGCGCGTCACTGTCTCGCTGGGCATCGGCAGGGGGACAGATGGCGGTTGAGCGGATTGGGTATCTTGCGGCGGCACATCGGCACTGCGTTTATTTTTCTCCGATTCATAGTGCTGCTGAGCTTGGCGTAAAACCTCGGATTCGTGCTCGACCTTGCGCTTTTCTTTCTCTTGTGCGGCAGAAAGGGCATTCAGGACATCCAGCTTGGTAGACGGGGGCAGTGTGCTATAGTCCACAAACCCGTAGGCGTACTCCCATTCACCCAGATGCAAGCCCAGCACCTCGATGGTGTAGAGGCGCAAAATGCGCTCGTACTTTTCAGCATCCTGGTATACGTCCGCCTGGACGACAGCAAAGAAGAAGCATTCGCATGCCTGTCGCGCGTTTTGCGAGCGTGCCGACGGTGTTGCAGTGTTGGCGAGCACATCCATGCGAAGTGCCGTAAGTACGGCAGACGAAAGCACAGGTGTAGGTATGCGGAGAAGCACCTGCTCCGTGATAGGAGTCAGTGCGATAGAAGAGGGCAGCGTCTCCGGAGGGGGTTCGCGGGCCAGAGCGTACAGACACTCGTACCAAAGCTCAATAAACAGTGTTCCGGGACTCATTCCAAGCATATGCTCTAATTTGTGAGCACTTAGACCTTCGGCCTGGCGCAGGCCTTCCATGACTCGGTGCCGAATCGCAGCATGGGCGTAGATGGTCGATACAACGGTGAATCGCAGCACGAGTAATTGCTCTAACGAGGCTTGGATGCCTTCGCGAGAGATCTCTAGACCTTTTTCGATCTCAATCAAGCATTGCACATAGTCTTTATGGAGGAAGGCCTGTGTGGCATTCACACACGGCTGGCGCAGAGGATCGGCCATGGGGTAGGAGGAAGGACCTCCACCTCCGCCAGTGGTCTGATGGGGGCGGCGCAGGAGGATGCGGCTACGGTAATAGCGGTGCGATATTTGAGCCGGCCTACAGGCAAGCAGCGCATTCTCGCCAAACTCGTGCGTATTGTACGCTGACGAAAGCTAAAAAGCTCTGATAATCGATTTCAGGCGTTGTGTGAGCACATTACGCGCCCGGCGTGCACGCATGCTCGGGCGGCACTGGGTGAGCCGATGCTCTGTGAACGCGTGCATTTCAGGCCGCTTCTTATGCCGCATACAAAGGTTGAACTTGGTAACTGCGGCTATTTAAGCGCGTGTCACCGCAAGATGACATGTCCGTTCATGCACTATGTGGTGGACGACACGCCGCCCCAGGCGCCCTTTGTGTGGGCATGCACGAGCCTCACGCCCTACCCGATGCAATCGCAGTATGCGAGGGAAGCTTCTCTGCGTGAGCCAATGCAGCAGTTGAGCCGCTATGGCCTGGGCGCGTGGATGCGTCCCGGGCCAGAGGGAGTGCCAGATGATCAGCTGCGTCCGGGGCAGTGGATTAATTGTGACCTGCGCACGTTTGACCTGTCGAGGCTGGGGCACTTTGATGTGATTTTAGCGGATCCACCGTGGGATATTCACATGTCGCTGCCGTATGGGACCTTGTCTGATGACGACATGCGTGCCTTGGATGTACCCGCGCTTCAAGGAGAGGGCCTGCTCTTCCTGTGGGTGACGGGCCGGTCGATGGAGCTTGGCCGACAGCTTCTCAGTCAGTGGGGCTATACGCGCGCGGATGAGCTCATCTGGATCAAGACCAACCAGATGGAGCGGCTCGTGCGGACGGGCCGCACAGGACACTGGCTGAACCACTCGAAAGAGCACTGCCTCGTCGGCATCAAGCATGCCAAGCGGTGCGATCAGCCTGATGCCTGGGCTCCTGGGCAGATCCGTTCTGTGCTGCCGTGGCTCCATGACGGACTGGGAACTGATGTCATCGTCGCACAGGTGCGGGACACGTCGCGCAAGCCCGACGAGTTGTATGCGATGATTGAGAAGATGTGCCCCGGGGGGCGAAAGGTCGAGCTATTTGGGCGGCGGCACAATGTGCGCCCTGGCTGGCTTACTCTGGGCAATCAACTGAAAAGCACCTACGTCGTAGAGCCGAGGCTCCGTACGGCATGTGCGGCTGCGCCGGCTGGTCCGGCAGAGGCGCTGCAGATGCCCGCACGGACCTAGTTACATAAGCCTTTTCCTGCGGCGTCGCACCTCCCGAGCCCCTGTTGCATGAGCTGGCTGCGTGCGTGGTTTGGCTGCTGCGTGTGTCCGCGGTCCAAGGGCTCTGCGGATGCGCATGCCGATAGTGTATGTTATGATTCTCACATGAAGAATGAGCAAACGCCGCTCCTGCCCCCTGCAGATGGGCCGCCGTCGGGTCATTTGCCGTCGTGCCGCTTTCCGGAAGAGGTCATCAACGAGTGCCTCGCTGATCTACGGACGTGCGTTGCATGCACTTACAGCAGGAAAATGCTGCCAGTCGCAAAGGATGATGCGCCCATGCAGGCCTCGTCCGTCGTTGTGGAGACCCCTGTCAACGCCACAGTGCAGCGCTCGCCGGGGCAGATCTTGGTGCATCCGATGACGCCCACAGACACGTCACCTGCGAGCAAGATACCCCCCGGTGCTGATTCGGCCAATGCAGATGAGAAGGATGTGGTGGAAGCAACGCGCGCGAGACTACTGCGGTGCCTGGCCGAGTCGGAGGCATCGTAAGCTACAGAGGCTCTATAATCATATGCCTATACGCGACGAAGGAGCCAGAACGTGTAGATCCATCGCTCTGACGCAGCTCTGCAGGCCCAAAGTTATCGATCCCGTCCAGAGTGTGTTGCGACACCATGGCCCATCCCCGCGCCGTGCAAAATGTTTCATACACACTCTGCAGCTCGGCTTGATGCGTCGAGCGCATCGGCATGAGCAGCTGCAGCTGCGGACGGAAGGAATCACTGCGCGGCGCGAGGTGCTGAAGCACCACAGCCTCGATCCACGCAGCATGCTGCGGGTCATAGATACAATCGGCCGCCACGATCAGCTCATACCGTGCCTCGGGCGGCACACTGCCGTACGCCGCTGCCCGCTCGTCATTGTGGATGGGAAGCGTCTGCGCTGTCGTGCGGTAGTCTCCTTGGGCCTGACCACGCGCCTCGTAGAGCTTTTGCCAGTCGAGGCGGCGCACCTCGACGCCATGCACCGCGTTCACGGCCGCATTGTGTGCCAAATTGTCGAGCACAGCCGCATGGTGGTCCGTCAGGGTAACATGGACATTACTTCTCTGCGCCGTAAGCCCCTGAGCAAGGGCCAGGCCGACCAAGCCGGTGCCCGCGCCGAGCTCCAAGATGTGCGTCGGCCGTGCGGCTGTGTTGGTATACTGCTGCAAGAGCCGCCGCGCGAGGTACGGTGCTGCGCCCCAGGTACGGACGCCCAGCGCATCCTCGGTGAGCGTCGCGTCGCGGATGCGCACAGCCGCTGCTGCCTCGCTCCCGCAGCGCGGCGCCTCGTGAGGATGTAGGAAGAAACGGTATAGTCGCTCACGAGCACCGCCAGCAGCTTGGCCCGCAAGGTGCACAAGGAGCGCAGCAGCTGGATCCATCAGGTGCGCGGCCTCACTGTGCGCACACGCATGCTGGATGAGCCGATCAAGCCACGCGCGCACATACTGCGCCTCGAACGCATCCACAGGTGCAGGCTCCACGCTCGACTCCCAGATCCACTCTTCACTGGGCTCATCGAGCGCGTACGCGCGCTCCATCGTCTCAATCGCTTCCTCGAGCTCAGCGACCGGCGTCCCGCGAATGCGCGCGGGCAGATCGCGCGAGGCGACCCACGACGCACCGCTCGGCATGCGCAAGTAATGTGGAGAAAAGCTATGGTGCTAATTCACGGACGAGGTCATGAAGCCACTGGCGGCACTCAGTCACGACCGTGTCGGAATCGGGTTTGTATACGAGTCCGGTAAATCCGAGCAGTGAGAGAGGACGTGATTCAGATGTGCGCATGCTCGAGTCGCTGCTGCTCGAGTCACGGGATCGATCTGTCTCGATCGTCAGGGGCAAGAGTGCCTGCAACTGCAGATCGTTGGCGCGGGGAAGAAGCGACTGGGCAAGCGCAGCGCCCATGGCAGAGCTGGGGATGGACATGGGCGTTAACTGGTTTCCAGGAGTTTGAAGCGTAGCCGACTGCAGTGACATGCGTGTATCATCCGTAGGGTCCGTGCAGTACAGAAGCAGCGCAAGGCCCATGGGGCCCGGCGAGTCGGCGCTCGGCACACGGGGCGCACCCAACTGGATAAGGCGCTCAATAAGCGCGCGTGTTTCTTGCTGCAGGGACAGGTCCTTGTCCCACAGCGGCACGCGCAGCACGGACGCGCACGCAAACGAAAAGTCGCGTTCAAACGACACGCCCAGCACACGGTCCATGGCGCCACCGTCCCAGGCCTTGGTTTGTCGTGCCTCAAGCAGCGTCGCTTGCACATTGTTCGTGGGCGGAAGAGCACGCAGCGCGGCGTGCGCGAGGCGCACGCCGCCAGAGAGCGCACCAGTGGCCACAAGCGAGAGGCCGACCCAGAAGAGCGACGCTGCCTGATCCGACACGAACAGTCGCGCCAGGCACGTCGCGCATGCATTCACGACCGTAGGTGAGTGTGGGAATGCAGCGAGCAGCGCGGTGCCGACCGAATGCATGTGACCGAGCGACGGCGTCGATATTAAGCCGAGCACATTGAGCGCGCGCACCTGGACAGGACCGTCGGGCGTCAGCGCCGCTGAGCGGATGCGCACTTCCATCACAGAACGCCACTGGAGTTCAATGTGCTTGTTCGGCGCGAGGGACTGCAGCACTTTTTCCGCGTAGGCAATAAGCTGCGGCACAGTAGGCTTTGTGCCGGAGAACGGACGATCCACGTCGAGGTCCGCGCTCTTGAAACCAGACCAGCTCGATACCGTGTTGGACAGCATCATGTGCACGAGTTCGTGGAGCAGCTCGTCCGGATCATACGCGAACAGCAGGTATAGCGCGACGATCTCGGGGAGGAAGCGCGGCAGCGGAGTATTTGGTACGAGGCACTGCACAGCCTTGAGCGCAAGGAGCGAACAGAGTACATGACGCATGTTCGGCATGGGCGGCGCAGTGATCGTCGCAAAGACGTCGGATACAAAGAGCACGTGTAGCGCTGGCGAGGCAGCGACAATCACAGCGTCCTGGATCGAATGCGCACATCGCGACTGAGTGCTCGACATGAGATCCACACATGCATGGCCAAATGCCTGGGCACCCTCTGCTGGCATTTTGTGTATCGCCAAGAACGCACTCTGTAGCGCAGTGCGGTGCTCAGGATGCAGCATCCATACAGAGAGCAGGTGCCGCCACATGGCACGCTGATGAATCATGGGCACGCTGTATATGAGCTCATCGAGCTTAGTCGTCAAGAGGTTCACACGGCCATGCGAGCCAGCGATATCGAGGATCGAGCGCAGCACATCTCCACGGAGCGATTCAGGGACCGATGGCATAACAAACAGAGGACTCGTGTATGAAGCCTTGGAAGCCGTGCGTACAATGCCCGTGGTGCGCAGCAGGGTATCGGCCGCAGACCGAAGCGGCATATGTGGCGATGTGCGGTAGAAGAGGGCCATGCCGATGAGCGTCGCACGCACCTGTGTGAGCGCTATAGTGCGGCTCACGCTCGTCGAAGGTTCACTCAGCGTCATCTGCAAGCACCGCAGGTCGTGTACGATAGAAATACACTCGTTCGAGTGCAAGTACAGCTCGTCCGAGCACGAGCGGCGCGACACAGCAATCTTCGACACATTGTCGGTCGAGAGTACAGCGTCGACCAGAGGAATCACATCGCAACTGTGCACGTCAGACAACGCCTGATCCTGCGAACGCGACGCACTCCGTATGACAATCGCATCGCCAATGACGTTCAATTCGGCCGGAACGGGTGGGCGCAGCGTGTCGTCTAGGTACACGTTCGAGCGAGTATATGTGCTCGGCGCATACAACACACGCTGCGATGCCGGATACAGTCCACTGAGCTGACGATCACTCAAACCAGAGGCTTCTTCACGTGTCGACGCCCACTGAATCTTCATCGGCGGGCCACCATCCGTCATGCGCCGCTGCAAAAAGGGACTCTGCTGTTGCAAATCCACCAGAGACCAGCTGTGTCGCATCAAGACGGCGCCAGCATTTAGCACATACACAGTCGAGAGTTGCCGGAATGTTGCGTCAGGAAGGAGTGCGACGATGAACGCAGTCAGCTGCGACTGTAGCATCTGGCGCTCCGTCGCGCCAGTCATGTCCAGAACGAGGTCCCATGGCCACATCTGCAGGCTCAGCGTACGAACAACATGGTATACAAGCCCCGTCAGATCCGCACGGACCATGTCCATGCGCGTGAAGGCCAAGCAAAACGCCGCGCGCGACTCGCGCGGTAACTCGTAGAAAATGCTCGACGCGATGCTCGTGTCGCTCTCACGGTACGTCGACATAAAGTCCTCGTAGGCCGTCGCACGGTCGCGCCCATCCATAATGAGTGCAATGCGTTCTGGCAACGTAAGCGGAGGTGACATCCGCTCGACAAGGCGCTGAGCATTCACATCGCCCTTGTCTGCGATCGGACCGAAACATGCATGCAGGGCACGCACCGCTACCAGTGAGGGAGTTCGTGTCACTGACAGATCCGGAATGTCTGCCACAAACCGTTCAGACGTGTCGCGCACAACGCGGTGAAGCTCCGACGACGCCTCCGCAACCGAGTCATTCAGCTGTGTCAGGGCTGCATCACGGTGTGCCAAGAACCCACCCTGGGGCAGTGCCACCAGTACTTTGTTAAGAAACAACAGTGCGCGATGGCCCGCATCATTCGCGGGTGGCGCCACATCTACCATCGACGGCGCAGCAATGGCAGGTCCGATGACACGAAGACACAGACATGCATGGAGGGCACGTGTCGCACTCGTCTTGCCATAGCGTGCCGCCACCGTGTCCTTGAGAGTCACAAACACCTGGTGTAGCTGGGCAGGGAGCCACAGTACAAACGACACGAGTGACTCGCGCAACGCATCGATAAGCCGCACTGCCGTCTCACGGTGCTGCGCGAACGAGGAAGTTTCTGAACTGCCGCTCTCTGTGAGTAGCACTTGGTCTGGCACAAGCTCGGCCTTGGAGACAAGTCGACGAACCAACGACTGCAGCTGCACATACGCTGAGCGACGCGCATATGCCGAGAAGAACACCAGGGCAGGCGAATTGGAGCGCATCAATAGCTGCTCATCCTGACACTGCTGCACTTCCAGCGCAAGCAAATTCTGAAGCACGCCGTGGACTTGGTGCGGAAGTAGCGTGCCAGAGATTGCCCGCTCCCACTCAGGCACATCGTTTGCTGACGCCTGTATCACTTTGCTCGCAACCCAACGCCCGTTGTCCTTGAGCAGCAGCTCGACCACGGTAGGCTGTGTGTGCACGGACTCTAGTTCGGCTGCATGGTACGTCGGCGAAGCAAGAACCTTGGCCATGGCTCGCATCACCATACAGCGCGTCAAGACGAGCGGCGAGCCTGTCAGCGATACAGCTTCGGTCCGCAAGAACTCGGGGTTCTGCTCAAATATCTGGCTGAGAACCTCAATAGCCAAGCACGCATCAGGGTCGTGTATCACGTCAAGTAGCTGTCTCGCGTCGTCCTTCATCGTGCCGATGCGCAGAAGACGGTCAACAGCACGCGCCGTTCGGCGGTGCTGTGCGCTCTGCGAGGACAGGTCCATACGCTTGACAAACGATGACATGAACGGCTGTAACCGAACCGCCAGCGGCACCATGCACGTCAACACTTCGTGGCGGAGTGACAAGGACGAGAGCGCCCATGGCAGTATGCCATCGACCAGCTCATACCGCATAATATCAACCTCTGGGGCCTTGAAGGTGGCCATTTTACCCGCAACACGACACACTTTAGACCGGTCCTCGTTCTTGTGTACGCTCCGCACACATGCCAGCAGCATTTCCATGATGATCGTAAGCGTTGCAGCTGGTACCTGTGACTGGTCGAGCCGCGGCACAATGGCGTCTAGCGTCGGCAGCCACACCGAGTCTGCCGACGCCCCCATGCTGTCGTTGTACACAAGATCGAGGATCGGCGGCAGTCCAGCTTGAGGAATGGCCGCCAGCAGTGGAAGCGCGTACACATGTTGAGCTGGATCGAGTAGCAGCTCACTCACAATACGCATCAGCGGTTCTTCTTTGGTCAGCACCAAGTCGTGCAATGCAACATGCATGCAGGCGCCAAGCACGCGTGTCAAGTGTTGTAGCTCATGCACCGCAGTGATGCTGTTGTTTTGCCGCAAGAGCAGCATCCTCCATCGGCGGAAGAGCGCTTTCCATGTCGTTTGCACCATTGGATTGGGCGCGGGAACGGCCTGCAGTGTTTGGCACAGCAGCTTAAGGTCCAATGAGCGCGCGATGAGTGCCGGCAACGGTGCAGGCAACTTCATATGCTGGCCTAAGAGAGTGCCCAGCTCTTTGGCGGCCAAGACCACCGCACGATTCAAGCTGCACAAGCCATACAGCACCGCACTAGGACCCTCGGATGGGAACGACAGTTGATTTGCACGAACCATACGTCGGACGGAAGTTTGGGTGGACGACAGCCAGTAGCGCTGCGACCCTTGTGTCTCTCCTTCGAACAAGTGCCGCGCATTTTGATGTATTAGTTCCTTGTCGTACGGCAGAAGCATCTCGAGGACTTTTTGCGAAGGGGGCAGAGGGTTTTTCAGCGGCTGAAGCATGTCAGGTGATACGTATGTGAATCGCAGCATCAACACCCTGGGCGGTATACCACCACTTAAGCGCTTCAAAGCGCACATCGCCATAGCATGCGATGACAGCAGTGTGGGGGGCATATGCACAAGAGCGAGTACCAGTCCCAAAAGCGAATCATCCTGAAGCGCCGCATCGAGCTGTTGTCCTGACAGAGACAGTGTAAAGGATGGGTCCACTTGCTGCGCAGCCGACAGCGCTGACAACAAACCCGCCGGATCGGCGACGGCGACAGCCAGGATGGCCTGTACAGCCGAGACAGCGATATCCGACATATCACGACGCACAAGCCACGCGCTCACAGTGGTGCGAAGACTGCGTCGCAGCACGGGCGCACACACAGGAAACAAGACGCTCTTCCACGACTCACCGATCTTGAAAGAGCAGAGGAGGCTGAGCATGTAAGAGATCATGAGCACCAGCTGGTGGCACATACGCGTCTGAATCGCAGTCCGCAACATATCGGCCACCTGCTGCGTGTAGCGACTGCGCACCAATGCCGCGAGAAACAGGGCTGGCATGCGTGGCTCTCCCTCACGCAACGTGGGAAGCAGGTCGCATACACGTTGGAAGTACTGCTGCATGAGCGCCTCGGGCAGCGGTTTGTTCCCCAGCGAGCCCATCTCGAACAAAAGCGCGATCGAAAACATCGAGAGGGGGTAGTTGCGCGTGTTCGTGAGATTGTGGGTCACCGAATCAAGAAGCTGCGCATTTTTTGTCCCCGCATCACGCCGTGCGCGTGAAGGCATGTGTATGTGTGGTGACAGGCCGCTAAGGACGCACAGCGTCGGCCACAGCACGGCGCGGCGGCGCGGCGAGTCGAGGATGACGTACAGCGCATCAAAAAGCGTAGCAGCTGTCTCTGGCAAGCCATTCATACACACTTGCATCCGCTCCTCTGGATGCCACATCGACCACTTGATGAGTATGCGTCGTACCACAGCACTGACTTGACAAAGCAAGCGGCGCGGCAAGAAAGGCGCGCGGTTCGCCAGACTTAGCAAGAATCGCTGCAGCTCGGGCCAACGCCAATGGAGTGCCTCATACGAGCGCAGGTCGAGACGTGGATCCATCAGTGACCCACAGTATTTCAGGGTCGTGTCCCAGTTGGTTGAGCTCAGATACAGCAGCACTGGCGATAGTTCGCGAAAAAGCTTGGCGGCTAGCGTCACGGAAATCGAATCAAGGCTGTCTGCCGGTGTAGACCAGCTGGTTGACTCAAATATGACACCACCACTCTCTTTGGGTATGATGGACGGCCTCTGTGGGGGAAAATATGGCAACACGACATGAAAATTCTCGTGGTGGATGCAGCCAGCATGAAGGCCCCGGCAGGCATCCATCATGGACACATAAAAATCACGCTCACGAACGTTCGAATCATTTTCGCGCTGATGCAGAAAGTTGAGTGTGCGGGCACGCTCAATATCCGGGAAGTTGCGGCCGGCCATGCTCACATAGGTATCAATGACCGACTGCTCGTACATAAGTAGTGAGTCGAAGAATCGAAGAATGTTGCTGATGAGGTGCTTCACAGTATCTTCTGCCAGCGGCGGAGGGTTAGGCCACGCTTCGCGAGACTCGGATGCATCTTCATCAGACAAGTGCACCTTCCATTCGTGCGAAATACACGAAGTAATGAGACGCATCATACACAATACACGGTATAGCTGTAGACGCGCATCAGGAAGATCCATGGTTGCAGGTAGTTCTAGATCCTCCAGTACCAGGGCCAGTTCGTTAAAGACGGATTCGCGCTCTTGTCGAACATACTCGAACAAGACGCCCATGGCAACCTGACATGTCTGGGAGGGGATCCATGGTATATCAGTGGAGGCGATACTAGAGCTGATCCGCTGAACAGCACTCTGTACGGCCGAAGCTAATGGCCGCTCCAGAGAACTGCTCATGGCAGGTAGAACAGCCCTGGATGAACAGATGTTGTTACGGATGGACCGTCCGTTGCAAATGTAAGATGCACTACATACGGCGCTGACTAATGTTGCTATCTTCCCCAGGGTCCAATGCGGACCCGAATATCTGGCCTATCCGGGGTTGCTCAGATCGATCTCATGCTATACCGAACTGCGCTTGCTGAGCCCCTGTCCCGAGCTCTCGCCACATCCGCCCGTGCACCTGTGGCCACGCGTTCCTTCTCAACGTCCCTCTTGCGTCACAAAATTGAAGAGAACATATCCGGCGCACGCCTCGAGGAGCTGCTTCAAAACCAGAACAAGCCTCTCCTGGTCGACTTTTACGCAGAATGGTGCGGCCCATGCAAGATGCTCAGCCCCATCCTGCATAAACTTGCGACGAAACCGGACCTTGTAGGTGGCAAGGAAGTCGATTTGGTGACGATTGATGTGGACAGTCACATGGAAACAGCTCAGAAGTACGGCGTATGTATTCACATTCTGACCTAAGATCCGCGCTATGCCAACAGTGATTGCTTTTAAGGATGGGAAGCAAGCGACCTCTTTCATCGGCGTTCTCCCCGAGGCGCAACTACGTCAATTCATCGAGACTCTGTAGCGAGCACCATGCAGCCTCGAATGGGTTCTGGCACGGGTTAGATAACGGCTCTCACATGCCGTGATAATACTTGCCCAGTCTAAAAAGGGCCCTTTTCATGCACTATAGTACAGTGGACAGCTACGTCCGTGCGTGCTTCTTCGCTGACGAGTCATCGTCATGAGGACGCTTCTTCCCTGAAGACGAGGCATCTTTGTCTTTCTTGCTCTTCTTTTCCTTCTTCTCTTTCTTTTCCTTCTTTTCCTTTTTTTCCTTCTTCTTCTTCTCTTTCTTTTCCTTCTCCTTCTTCTTCTCTTTCTTCTCCTTCTTCGCTTTCTCGCCAGAGCCGGAGTCTAGCTCAGCCTCTTCTGCGCCTGAAGCAGGCACCATCAGTGTCGCAGATGCCACTTGACGTTCTTCCTCGCCATCATCCTCCTCGTCTGACGCGGTGGGCTCCGGCTGCATGTAATCGCTCACACCTTCATCTTCATCTTCGCCATCATCCGGCACCTCAGCCACATCCTCGTCAGAGTCATCTTCCCAGCGCACGCGGCGAGGTGCCGGCATCGATGCCTCTTCAGGCTCCTCGTCCATAGGCTCCGTCGCGCTGAGACTCTGCTCAAACGACAGTGAGCCGGGGCGCGGCGGCGGCACACTGAACGGATCGGCAAGCAGGCTACCATGCAAAGACAACATCTGGTGGGCCACCGTCATGCTAATGACAGAGAATGTAAGGCGGCCATCGTCGCCGCCAAGCCGCTCACGCGTCGCCTTGTGCCGCCAAAAGCCAATGCTGCGGTCGGTAACGTTATGCCGATGGCTCTCGCCGGCGTCACTGTAGTGCACAAACTCCCACTCAGACGCAGGGAGGTGCGCCGCCGAGATGGCTGCGTTGAATGTATTGTAGAGCAGCAGTGATACATGGCTTGGCAGCGACAAGGACATGGTGCCCTCCAGCGACATGCCAATTTCGGGACGCCATACCAGGGCTGTGAAGCTCACAGGCGCCTCGGCAAATGCCGCATCACCGTCAATATCTCCGAGTTTACGCAAAAACTTGGCATTCGAATGCGTCATCAACACGCCCTCGAGCTGAGGGATGTAGCGCATCACAAGTGTGTCGAGCTGTTCCAAAACAGAAGACATAGGATCAATTGTCCACGCAGGGGGGATGGCAAAGTGCATCTTGGCCTGGACCTTGACAAGCCCCGTCGAGCTGGCGGTTTGCCGCGGCGCAGCGTCCTGAGCCGCGTCCTTCTTGCCCATGGTCGTCGGCGAGGTCGGTGCGCCGCAAAAAAGTGCCAGGATCCGGCACGTGACCACGTGACACACGGCCACTGGAAGCGCAAAGAAGCGGTGTTTTTCGATAGCTTGCGTGGATCTCTCCCAACGACCATTCGCGACCATGTCTGACGCTCAGAACATTCCCAACTTCAAGCTGGTTCTTGGTATGTGAATCGTGTACGCGGCCACTAACGCAAAAAAGTCGGTGACGGTGGTACTGGTAAGACCACGTTCGTGAAGGTGTGTAGGACTCGGAGAGCGCGTTACTCACACGGACCAGCGTCACCTGACGGGTGAGTTTGAGAAGAAGTACATTGCCACTCTGGGTGTCGAGGTGCACCCGCTGCAGTTCCACACCAACTTTGGCCCAATCGTGTTCAACGTGTGGGACACGGCTGGCCAGGAGAAGTTCGGTGGTCTGCGTGATGGCTACTACATCCAGGGCCAGTGCGGTATCATCATGTTCGATGTGACCTCGCGTATCACATACAAGAACGTGCCCAACTGGCACCGTGACCTTGAGCGCGTGTGCGAGAACATCCCGATCGTGCTGTGTGGCAACAAGGTCGACGTCAAGGAGCGGAAAGTGAAGACGGGTGCTGTCACGTTCCACCGCAAGAAGAACCTGCAGTACTTTGAGATTTCGGCCAAGTCGAACTACAACTTCGAGAAGCCCTTCCTGTGGCTCGCTCGCAAGCTGGTCGGCAACCCCGCCCTCGAGTTCGCTGCTGCGCCTGCGCTTGCGCCTCCGGAGGTCCAGGTCGACCACCAGCTCATGGAGCAGTACAACAAGGAGCTGGAGACGGCTGCTGCTGCCCCGCTTCCCGACGAGGACGACGGTGACCTATAAACGCCTTGTCTTCTTGACGCCTCATTGATTAAGTAGCCATGCTGTTCGTGTCGTAACAACGTCACAGGCCATCTTACTTGCCGTCCGCCCGGGCCGGCATTGTGCCGCGGCGCTGCCCGTCGCCATCACGTGGTCATCGACTCCACCAAGGGGCGAGTCGAAGGCGCACGTTCGATCATAGTCTCTTCTGTACCATGCCGGCGCCACCGCGCGCGGTTGTTGGTGCACAGGGCCCGCGCCCGCCGAGCATATCCGCCATGAATGGGACGCGACAGGGCATGTATGTCGCGTTTGTGAAGAATGCCATGGTGCAAAAGGCCCAGGTACGTTGCATCGAAGGCTGACATGCTAGGGACAATTAGCGCCGTACGAGGAGCTGGTTGCGCAGTTCCAGGTAGGAACCCTCGCGAGGCCTGCTTCTACGGATGGGGCATCGTCCGTGACCCTGCTGCATTCGTGGATCGTGGCGCTCACACATGTGGCGCCCCTACTCGACCGCTCATGTGCCACGCTCGTGGATGCAGTGATCGAGCTTCCGTGGCTAGCCTTACCCGCCGATGCGGGAGATGCATGGGCACATCTTGTGTGTGCCATTGTGAGTGCACGTAGCGAGTGGGTGACGCGCGTTGTGTCGCTCCTCTTCCAAAATATGGGTCTTCGTACGTTGCTTCTCTGACGCCACAGAATTGGGCTGGTACCGGACTGGGGACCTCGCCGTGCTGCAAGAGCGCGCGTCGCAACCTACGCGTCGGCAGCTGTATGCGCGCCTGCATGAGCTGCTGCAGATGCTCCTGCGCCTGATTCCGACGCTGCCGGGCACACTACCGCCCCTGCTTTTGCAGCACTTTCCGCACAAGCAAGAGCGCACTATGTCGCAGGTGCTGTATATCCAAAACCTACTTCGCATCAGCGAGTACTGTGAGGCGCTCACGGAGCCTATCTGGTCAGCTATTATTGACCATGCGCTACAGGTGGATGTGGCGATCCAGGTCGAGCTGGACGATCTGGAGGACCACGGGCTCGAGCAAGCCGGTCCTACGAACCTCGACCCGGTGCTAGATGGCGACGCAGATACTTTGTCCGAGCCAGAAAGTCCTGATCTGGCACTATCGGTGCATGGCACCGACGATGTGCTGGACTCGCTCGAGGACCTCTCGGACGAGGAAGGGTACGATGCATCTGATGCTCTGTCGCCAGCTGCACCGACACCTGCTGAGCCGTCGTGGAATGAGATTGCCGCACTAGCGGGCAAGTTGGATGCGATAATGAAGGCGATATACCAATTTCTGGACGGGCATGTTGGCGGGCTCGCTCACCATGACGTGCATGCGCGGCGGTATACGCTCTATCAGACATTGCTGGGTATATTCACACGGACTGTTCTAACTACGTTCAAGTCGCGCCATGTGCAGTTTATTCTGTTCTGGTTTGCCTCGTTGGATCATGAATTTGCCGACATGTTCCTCGGCACCTTGCTGAGCAAGAGCTTGTATGCGACGCCGGCAGCTGGCGTCGCTAGTGAGTCGGGCGACTCCTCTGTTGTTTTGCGCATTGCGGCCGCGAGCTACGTGGCTAGTTATGTTGCGCGTGCGCGGTATATCGATGCACCTACGACACGCATGGTCGTGCTCAACTTGTGCACATACATGGACGCATGCCTCGAGGCATTTGCATCACAGGGCCTCTCTGCCTCGCCGCCTGGCGCGCGCGAGCATGCTGTGTTCTACGCGGTTGCCCAGGCGGTCTTTTACATCTTCTGCTTCCGCTGGCGCGATCTGCGAGACGGTGCCGTGTCCGATGCGCCACACGTGCCTGACGAGGATGGCATGCCGTCGCTTGCGGCCACGTACCCTACGGCAGGCTCCCTCGAGCTCTCGCCCCAGCTTATGCCCATGCTTCATGCGTCGTCGCTGTCCAGTGTCTCGTCGACGCACTCGATACAGGGCGAGCGTGGCTGGGCCCCTGGCCTTGCTGTTGTTCAGCGCGCCATTACGTCGCCGCTAAATCCCCTGCGGTACTGCAATGCAAATGTGGTACAGCAGTTTGCGTATGTGGCTCAATATACTGGCTTCCTGTACTGCTACTCGGTGCTCGAGGCCAACAGCCAGCGCCCGAGCACCGACGCGCCAGCGTCGCCGGCCGCCACGCGGCGCGTGCAGAGCACGACGCGCGAGTCGACGCCAACAGCGAGCACGACTGTTGGGCGTTCCAAGATGCCTGCAGCACCGGCGGCGCTTCCTACGCCTGCGCTCGACGTCTTTTTCCCGTTCGACCCCTACCGCCTGCGCGACTCTGCGGCGCTCGTGCATCGCCTATACCGTGATTGGTCGGACGTGGCACCCGATGGCGACGGTGTGGATGAAGAGGACGATGAGGAAGACGAAGACGATGCGCCTCCGAGCGACAGCGAGCTCCATCCCATGTCGCCAGCGCAGCGTGCGCCGATGAGTGCGAGACTGCGCACCAGTCGCACGGGCCACGCACCCGAGTCTATTGCCCAGAGCCTCGAGGCAATGAGCATTAGTCCCTATACAGGCTAGTAGTGGAATCGGGGCTCTCGAGCTGCGACACGAGATGCTGGTGCATAGCGCGCGCGAGCCGTTCGTCACTGGCACGCACTGTGAGGCGTGCCACATTGGCTGTTGCATGGGGCTCAAAGCGCACGAGGCAGGTGGCCGATACACCTTTAGGCGCAAGCACACCCGCCATCACAAGGCTTTCAGGCCGCGGGTCGATGCCTGTCAGCACCGCGAGACCGGACGCTGTCATGACCGCCTCATACTCGCTGTGTGTGCGCGTCTGCAGTGAAAACACACTCTGGGTCTCCATATGTGCGCTGCCCATCGTGCGCCACTGCCCAAAAAAGGCCTCCTTGTTCAGCACGTAAGGCTCCATAAAGTGTGCCATTGACACAGGCAGCCGTACCGGCACGGTCTTTGACGGCGAGGCCAATTCCAGCAGTAGCTCCGTGTCATCAAGGAAACAAGCCGTGCAGAGGAGCTCGAGGGTATATTCGATAGCGTGTCCAGGCTCCACCGACACACTTGATGTAGCGCCATGGACACGCACATCCAGGGGCGAGCTGACCTGCACGTCGCGCACCACTAGCGCTGCGGCCTCGTCGACGTTTTGGACCAGCACCTGCACCAATACAAGTGGCCCACGCGCTTGGATCTCGTACGTGATTCGCTCTGACGTACTCTCATGCAGCAGGGTATGAGACGCCGGTGCCACTGCAGCGCGGTCGTGCGACGAAGCCGAGTCGTGCCCTAGCGATAGGCGGCGCAGCTCGTCGTACACCACCGCTCCTGTCACGGCAGGCGCCAATACCGGACCCAGCAGCGGCCCGTCAGGACTGGCCATCGTATTGTCCTCGCTGATGGCCCACGGCGTCTGGATCGCCTCTTCTTGCTTCTCAGAGAGGGGTCGTGCCGATAAACTGGACAGGTCAAGCAGGTCACTGCAGGCCTCACTCGGCGACTGGATCGCCATACTTTCGACAGATACCTCGGTCGGCGACATGGGCGGCAGGATCGGTGGAAGGCGGCGCCGTGCTTCGTCCGCGCGAGTCGGCTGCCGCGCCTCACCGCGCGGCACTGTTGCGACGACCGGCATGGTAGAGAGACGCTTGCTCAGGCGGAAGGGCCCAGGGCCGACGTCGTCAGGCTTGAGATCCTGTGATGAAAACGGTGGCAGGGTATCGAAGATCTCGTCCATATTCATCACGCCCTGGGCGTGCAGCTCCATGAGCGCCGTGTACTCACATGCGCGCTGGTGGATCTCCATGTGGAACACACCGCGGCTCTGGCGCAGAACGCTCGCCAGCGTGGGCGAGAGCGACGGGTACTGTGTGTACCATTTGGCATATGTCGATAAGAGCATGCTGCGCGTCACTGGCGAGCAGCAATAGGCGTGGCGGTGCAGCAGCTCAAACTGCACGGCAGGCTCCGCGCCGGGCTGGTCCGCGATGAGGTAGCCAAACTCACTCAGCACATATGTGCCGAGTTTGACGAGCGTCTCATGGCACGCTGCACGCCGCAGGTACGGCAGAAGGCGGGCAGCCGCATACGCCTGCACCTTGGGCCGGTTCGTGACGGTCTGCGCGATGCGAGACCACAGCGTGTCGCCGACCTTGTCGCCGGCCATATCCAGTAGGGCCAGGTTCGTGTCGATGTACCACGTTGAATCGCCAGCGTACTGTGTCAGTCGTGCACACGCACCAGCTCTACTAGCAGCGAGACCTTGAGCGCCATATCTTGGCGCAGCGATGCCTCTGCTTCCGGCATATAGTCCAGGAGGTGTGCCACAATCCTGCGCACATTGGCCTCCTCACAGAGCGCGTACAGTAAATCCAAGGCACGTCGACACACGCTCGTGTCCCGGTCCCGCAGCATCTGTACGATCGTATCGAGGTGCATGCGAATGGGGTCAAGTGACGTAAGTGTATGAGCCAGCTGCGTCATGGTCTCGAGCGCAATGTAGCGCACGTTGATGTGCTCGGAGCTGAATAACCGCCCCAAATGCACAGCCGCGCGCGCCACGAGAATGGACGTCGTGTCGAGATGCATGGCGAGATGCACGGCCTCAAAGTGCACGGCGTACTGCGCATGCGTCTCCTGCACATCAACCATGGCCCGCTGCAGTGGCTCAGAACGCAGCAGTTGCTGCAGGCACTGCAGTAGCAGCGCCTTGGTATGCGAATCTTCGGGGCGCGGGAGCTGCTGCAGTAGAGCAAGCAGCTTCACCTGCAGCCAAGGCAGCGGCACTCGGTGGTACAAGTCACGCTCGTTCTGCGGCCGCATAGTCACAATGTGGTGCAGCTGCTCCACGGCCGGTCGAAAGCACGCAGCGCACGCTTCGGGCGATGTGCCTGCCAGCTGCGTGACGAGCGCCACGACCGATTGCGCCACGCCATAGTCCCGGCTTTGGATCAGCGGCACGATCCGGTCGAGCCATTCCCACACATTCACACATTGTGGATCCTTGCCTAGCAAATGCAAGAGTGTGAGTGCGGCCTTGCGGACCACCGCCGGCGGAGATGTCGCGGATACCAACAGCTTCAAAACGCTCTCGCCCAGCTCCTCGGCCATTTCAAGTGTGCCAATATTCGCAAGCGCATGGAGCGCCATGCATGTATGCGAGTCACGTAATGAGGCAAGATCCCGCTGCAACACGTTGATCACTGGCGCTCTCAACTCCGAGCGATCGTACAGCAGCATTAGTGCAAGATATCCCTGATGTTAGCGTTGCACACCCACAATCTGCTTCTCTGAATCCCGCATGCTGGATGCTAATGACACGGCCTCCATGATGCCAAAGTCGACACGGTATCCCTGGATATGCACAAACATCAGCTTGGCCAAGTACTTTTTCCGCTGATACCCATCGAGCTTGGGCGAGCTCTGCAGTTTGGACCGGATGTGCGCGAGCTCACGCCGCACACAAGCATCCTCTGCCTCAGGGCTTGTTGTCGACTGAAGCTCACTCAGAAACTGATGCAGCCCCCGCATGCAGAGCAGTCGCCTAGGGTCTCGTGTCGTTCAGGCGCTCGTCGGAGCAATGCAGGCACCATGCGCCTGTGGGGATTTATCTACGCTTATGTCACACCACTCAGCCCAGGCCCAGCATCCCGTGCCAGGGACATATATAAGACAACAACTTTTATCGACTTTAGAGAATAGACATCGCCTCGTACTCAGCGACGACTACGTAATCGTATGCTAGCCGGGGAGGGGGAGAGGGTCATAGTGGGAGAGGGTGTCTGTTTAAGCAGCCTCCTCGCCCTTCGACTCAGCGGCCGGCGCAGCAGGAGCCGCACCCTCCGCCGGC
Source organism: Malassezia caprae (assembly GCA_029542885.1). NCBI lineage: Eukaryota > Fungi > Basidiomycota > Malasseziomycetes > Malasseziales > Malasseziaceae > Malassezia > Malassezia caprae. The sequence goes on from CP119910.1 coordinate 972,512, forward strand.
GCAGCACCCTCCGCCGGCTTCTCCGTGTCCTGCATGTCACTGGTCCAGAGGGTCAGGTTGTCACGCAGCAACTGCATGATCAGGGTCGAGTCCTTGTAGCTCTCCTCCGACAGGGTATCCAGCTCCGCAATAGCATCGTCAAAGGCCTGCTTCGCGAGGTGGCACGCACGGTCGGGCGAGTTAAGGATCTCGTAGTAGAACACGGAGAAGTTGAGGGCAAGACCAAGGCGAATCGGGTGCGTGGGCGGCAGCTCCGTCACAGCCACATCCGAGGCAGCCTTGTACGACTCGAGCGACTTGTCAGCCGAGTCCTTGCGCTTCTCACCGGTAGCAAACTCGGCAAGGTAGCGGTGGTAGTCACCCTTCATCTTGTGGTAGAACACCTTGCTCTCACCAGAGGCAGCCGACGGGATGAGGTGAGTGTCGAGCACCTTGAGGATGTCCTCGCAAATCTGAGCCAGCTCCGACTCGATCTTCTCACGGTACACCTTGATCATCGACACCTGCGTCTCGTTACCCTTCGACTCCTCCTTCTGCTCAATGGAGGAGACGATACGCCACGAGGCACGGCGCGCGCCGATAACGTTCTTGTAGGCAACGGACAGGAGGTTGCGCTCCTCGACCGTCAGCTCCTGGTTCGACGAAGCAACACGCTTCATGTTCTCAACCATCTCCTCGTAGCGCTCAGCCTGCTCAGCAAGCTTAGCGAGGTACACAGAGTCTTCACGCGAAGGGGTAGTCATAGTCAGCGAGTGAGTAAGTCTGTGAGTCCAAGAGAATATGTTAGCACCACCATCCATAGCTACAAGCACACAGAGTCTCTAGACAGGAGGGACTCTATGCGCTTGACCCAATACGTACTGTCACTGGACTCGGTGTTCGGAGGCGAACAAGAGTTGGGTGGCTCGGTTGAGCTACGTGCGGCACACAATGTCGGCCGGGAAGGTGACGGGCACACTACTGCCCCTCGCCACGTCTCCAGCTGCGCCCTGCTGCCGCTCTCGGATCAAACGTAGCGATCAGTCCAATCAATAAACGGTATTTGACACGATCACGTCTAGAGTGCCATTATCTAACATGTTACAGACCTACAAGCACATTTTTAGTCAGTTACCATATTCATAGAAGGCTGCGGTAAAACGAGACGAGCGACACATCATGCCAGGTGCTGACATAAGTATCGGCCGTCAGGAGCAACTCGTTGCGTCTGGAACTAGCAGCCTGCAGCTAAATCATGCATGCGAATCCAACGGAACGTGCGAGTGGCTGCGTATAATGTGCACAGACTCCCAACACGGAACAAGAGGCCCGTGCTGTCCAGCGACTCAGCTGTGCGCTTGTCCGATAGCAGTGTGGGCAAAAGGAACACTAAGGTTAGCTTGTGTACATACCCAGGGCAGATACAAGCGACACAGCCAGCTGTGGCAATACAATACTCCAATTATGTAGACCCATAATGGTACCTGCCTCCGCTCGCATATCGGTGACTTTGGCGGTGCCGTTCAACGTTTCCGACGGAGGGGTGGGCTGCCCCACAGGCCGCATTGTCATCGCTTCTGAGTTGGGCAGAGGGCGTTGAGGTTCAGAAGAGAATATCAAGATACCCAAAAGGGCATAGGGAACCCATAGTGTAATAGACCACGAGACACCCAGGACACTGACCAGGACGATGGCCCCAGGAACACTTTTGTAGGAAACGACAGGACATGTAAAGAAAAGCATCGTCACGACGAACAAAATTTGAGCCAAAAACCACACTTCGGCCAATGTAGGCCCACGAAGTCGCCAACGTCTTCGCCTTGGAGGAGCGACAGCGGCGGCGGGTTCCATAACTCCTGTTGCATGCGGCGGGAGTCTTGATGCCTCTTCCAAGGGGGTATCTGTATCATGTTGCGAAGCAGGCTCGTACTGGGCACGCGAAAGACGTGGCGAACGAAGTGGGTCATGAATCAGCCAGGGCAACACGATCGAAGAGGCAAGGCCAGTTATCGCATAACAAAACATAGCACGGCTTCCTGTACGCCGGGCACTCTCGCCAAGCGCATCCGTGCCTGATGCTGCTTTGGGCGAGCGACCATGCGCGCGACTGTAAATTTCTGCAACCCATGAGGTGCAGTAATATAAGACGGGAAACCAAGATAGCCACGAGAAGAACTGGATGATAAACAAGTCCCAAATTGGGGGCGGCAGATTAGATCCACAGCGAACCAGTTCCATGGCAATGTGCCGCAAGGTAGCAAAGAGACCGAGTCGAGAGTGACGTGAAGATTGCCGTAGCACAGACTCTCTGATCAAAAAGACGAGAGGCAAGTGGGTAGAAATGAGAAGCACCATAGCACAGAGGCAAAGAATACCCAGTTGGTCCCATGACTTTAGAAAGGGAAACACGGCGGGCAAATCCATCTCACCTAGCAAATAGCCCAAGACAGACCCCAGACTTCCATATCGCGTGGCCCATGCATTGGCCATATCTTGCTCGTCTGGACCCATCATGTCCATGGTCATCGCTCGGTGTGCAGCGGACATAGTATTCACAGATATGTCAATGCCCATGATCCCTAGAATTCCTAGAGGCACCGCCAAGATCGACATAAACGTCTTTTCTTTTCCTGAAAAAGAGCTCGAGAACATTAAAAATAGTAAAGAAGTGATACAGCCACATAGACCAGCGAACAAAAACGGCCTGCGACGGCCCCAGGCGTTGGAGCTGCGGTCCGATAAGACTCCAATCATAGGCTGTACAATTAGTCCACTGAGTGGCCCAGCAGTGACAACGATCGCTGCCACGCTTTTGTATATTCCAATGCGCTGTAGAAATAATGTAGCGCGCGCATTCAGAAGAGACCATACCACATGCGTTCCCAAGTGCCCCATCATAAGTATGGGCGAGCGCAGGTAGCGGGGCCCACGGATCAGGGGGATCCCTTCAAGGTTTCCTTCAAGGGGTAGACCGTCACCTGCAACATCTTCTATGCTGCCTGACATGAATACGCCAAGAAAGGCAGGCCCTGACGACCGTGTAGGAGAAGCTCGCGTTCGATTGCGTCGAAAGGTGGAGTTCGACGGTGCATTGACACGCGTGGGAGCTGTCGTGCACGTGGTACCACGTGGTGGATACATTGGCAAGAGGGATCGCACAGAAAGCCAGACGCAGGACACGATGCCGGTACGTATAGCTTGTACCCCGCAGCTCATGCCAAGCAGGATTTTCCTGTAAATCCCAAACCATTCCTACAGCAGCAGATCGGAAAAAAGGTGCTGATTCGGCTCAAGTGGGGCCTGGAGTACAAGGGTTTCCTCGTTAGCACGGACAGCTACATGAACTTTCAGGTATGTCACTTTGCTGACCGAAAGCTGGCAAACACGGAAGAAATTCAGGATGGAAAATCTAATGGGACACTTGGCGAAGTGTTTATTCGGTGCGTCCCGTACAGCTAATGCCAGATGCAACAACGTGCTCTACTTGCGTGAGCTTAATGAGGAAGAGTAGGCTTTCATCATAGCTACTTTCGCATACCCATTCCGCTTTTTGTCAAACTTGTAAAAACATGGATATCACTGCTGCTCGTGGACCCATGCCACAAACTCATCAATGACAGAAGGCCACGCCGCTTCATAGTCGTGTGTCTCAAAGCGTGGATCGATCTCACGCATAAATGCAAGAAACTGTGTCCATGTATCCTTGGATATCACGCGCAGGTTCGATGCAGTCGTGAGAAAACGTTTCCATAGATCCCATTGGGCGGGCGAAAATGATGGCTTCCCCGCTGCAGCCTTGGAACCATCTACGTCGTAGACAGGCGCATAGGGTAACAAAAGCTCCCAAAAAGTGAGTGCCATGTCCAGTGCTGCGCATAAGTACTTTCAGATACATACGCAAGTTCTTTTGACCTTCAGGTCGCGCAAATGCAAAAGTATACTCGTATACAGCGGTATAGAGGCCCTTCAGAGACGACGCCTTTTCTGTCGCATTAAATTTTGGTAGGACAGTTGCGTTAGCGCGGAAGGCATTCATAATTTGTACCATGCTTTCGCGCTGCTGCCTTTTTAGCTCTTCTTGATCATAAATGGATGATGCACCGACGCCAAGGCGCAGCCATCCGTTTAGGAACTCTGAGCGGGTAAACTGGCCAAGGGCAGGAGACTCGAGATAGAAGGAGAGGGGCAATACATCCACACTCGCCGGATCCACACCCAGCTCATTTAAAAGAGTGATCGACCCATCGTAGGAGACCAAATTGGGGTCCATGTCATCTGCATAAGCACAAGGTACGCACCTTTGAGTCGGTCAAATTGAACGGTGAGCTGTGCTCGTGCGTCTTTTTCTTGCTGCGCGCTCAGGCGCGCTCCGTGGACTTGCGACCGTTGCTCATCAAGATAAGCATCAATTGCAAGTTCTAAACGAGAGTTATTGGCCTTCAAATAAGCCTGAGCGACATCAGACGGTGCGTTTGTCACCGCACAGAACCGCTGCACCAGCGCCGACCTCGAAGCTTTGCTCACCATCGTGGAGGTGCAAGTGGAGGGACCAGCGGTGCTGGACTATGGTACACTATCAACGCTTTCCGGCGCGCTTCTTGAGCAAGGACTTGGCCCGATCGAGCTGCTTCTGTTCAGACCGCTCCTCCTGGATACCGCCAACAATCTTGTCAATCTTCTTCTTATACGCCACATCCTCCTCGACACGGCGCTGCTCACGCTCTTCGGCAATGAACTGAGCATCTTTGCGAAGTTCGCGAATTGCGCCCTTGCGTTCCTTTTTAACCAGTGCACGCATCTTGGATGCATAGGCACGTTCGGTATCAGGATCCGTCGCTCGTTTCGGATCGAAGGCCTGCTGCTCGAACTTGGGCGCATAAGAGGTAATCGACAAGGCACGGTGGGCTTGCAGGCGCAGCGCACGGCGCCCGCTGTAGGCTGTCTCGAGCATTAAACGCATCTCGGCAGCACCCTCTTGAACATGGGGCACAAGACTCGGCGCCACATCACGAAGGCCAGCAAGTCCGATCTCTAGCAGAAACACCATGGGGGTGAACATTTCCACAAAGCCGGGACTGGTGCTGTACAGGCGTGCAAAGACACCTTGAAGTGAGACGCACATGCGTAAGAGATCTGCGCGCAGCGACGGCGTATCTGAAGCACGTGGAAACACGTCAGTGAGCCGCATTTTAGGACTCGATGCTGCATCGCTGTTGATCGTGAGATGAGCCGTATGAGCCGCTTCGACGTCGGGCGTCGGAATACCAAACTCCTCGGCCAGTGCCTTGACAGCCGAGACACCACGTTGCGCCTTGCCGTGATGAAGCGGCAAAAGAATGGCAGCAATAGAAAACAGACTGTTCAGGGCTTCAGGCACGAGACGCTTGCTTTCCTTCTGCGCCGAAGAAACCAGCGAGCATAGGTACAGGGCAGACGCAATGTCCTGACAGGAGCGGAAACGACCGTGCGCCAGGTATTGAGCCATAAGCAGTGACATGGGTGCGGCGACAGCGTGCCAACGATCACTGGTAGGCCAGAGCAGCCCGCACATACGAAGGAATGACAGCTCTGAAAGCCGAGGCCATGTCTTGGAGGCTGGGTCCAAGGCTCCTTGACTCAGGCCACGCATCAAGTTTCGCTGAATGATGGACAACTTGGCCACAAAGTGTTCCGCAGCCTGCAATGGATATGACTTGGCCAAGTCAGAGATATGCAGCATCATATCGTTTAAGATACGTAGGTCATCCTCATCCGAGTCATCCTGCATGGTGCGATACAAGAAATGGTCCACAATCACATTGAGGAAACGCTGCAGTTTGACAGGGTTTTCTTCGGACAAATTGGGTGCATGGAGGACACGAATACGAGAGATGACAGTGTGCAGCTGTGACGGCTGGACCTGGTGCTCTTCCAACAGGTCCAAAAATGCATCATGCGTGGAAGGGCATGGGAAGGTGAACGGCAGCGCCGGGACAGATTCAGGATTGGCCTTGGAGAGATGACGCTGAGTCGACTGGGTGAGCACATCAGTGTCTGGGGTATCTGTGTGCTCACCGAACTGTTCCATATGCTGGTAGTCTGCCAGATCCTGCGCAACATCTTCATCAGCGTCCTCATCTTCTTCATCCTCATCTTCTTCGTCCTCGTCGTTTTCGTCCTCGCCTTCCTCATTCTCATCTTCTTCGTCCTCGTCTTCTTCGTCCTCGTCTTCTTCGTCCTCGTCTTCTTCGTCCTCGTCTTCTTCGTCCTCCCCGTCCTCGCCTTCCTGATCAACCACAGATTGGCTCTTAGCGGCCAGTCCCTCACCAAGGCCAAAGCGCGAGCGCTGCGATCGTGTCTCTTCAGCCTTCACAAAGCGCTTTACAGGCTCGTCTTCGTCACTTTCGAGTGCATAGTCGAGCATTTCGTCGCCCTCTTCGTCCTGCTCGCCGCGCATCCGGCGCTGACGCTTCTCCTCTGCTTCCCGCAGGCGCTTTGCCTGTTCCTCCACAAGCTCCTCGGTCGTCTTGAGACGATCCTGAGGCTTAGCTCGGCGCTCGAATGCCATTTCACGCACAAAGGCGTCATATTCATCACTCTTAGTCTCCACTGGTTTGGGCTCTTCTTGGCTCGGGGTATCTGCGGACTGCGTGAACAACAGAGAGCGGATGTCTCCGAGCTCTTCATCCAGCTCCATGCGCATTTCCTCGTCGGCATCCTTTTGCCTCTGGCGCTCGTACTTGGCAAGTTTGGATTTGGCAATAATCTCTTTCATTACCTCGTTCTTGCTGCGGGGCGCATTGTCGTTTCCTTCATCAAATCCAGAGAAGTGCTGCATCTCAGTCTCAGAAGCATCAATTTGGCCTGATGTTAGTGTGCTCTTGGTATAGGCGGGCTCAGCAATCTCCAGTAGAACATAAGCTGGCATGGCCACCCAAATCCCTTAGGCCCATACAGCGATACAGAAAAAAAATGCTCATCTTTGCCCGCCCTCCATCAACGTACCTCGTGGGTTTTCTTCATCCTCTTCATCCTCGCGGTCTACGTCCGGGAGCTCGTCCAGGCCACTAAGACTTTGACCGTAGTGCGTGAGGGTAAGCTCGCCATCGTCGTCATTCAGGTCAAACATAGACGTCTTGTTAGTGCGATTCATGCGTTCCTGTGTGAAACGCTTAAGCATCTTATCCTCGACCGACATTGTTGGGTTGTACTCGCCAAAACGTCGATCGACAAAGGTCGAGGAGCGGTGTCGACCCTGGTACTCGGGCAGCAGCTTTTCACGACGCTGCTTGATAGATGCCGACTTTGACTGCGCCGGACGCCCAATAGATCCCTTTACCTTGCTTCCAGGTAGATCATTCTTGTTGTGACTCGTGCGCTCGTCAAACGCATTCAAATTTGACATCAGGGCATCCAGTCGCTTGCGACGCTGCTGCGCACGGTACTGGCCAATGCGACTATCATCTTGATCCCTCTTTCCCTTCTTAGGTTTCGGACCTGTAATACCTGCATCGCGAAGGCCAGAGCGCAGCTGGGCCAGCTGCGAGCCACCCTTCTTGCCACTGCCCATCGTCCTAGGCCTGGAAAGCCTCGCGCTCACGGACGCCCAGAAAAAAAGAGGGTCACGTGCAACGCGGCGCGGGCCTCCCAGGCCGTCGGCTGCCTACTCTCCAACGCTTTCCGGCTACCGAGCGCGAGCATGAGCGAGGGCAGTACGTATACTGGCAACAGAGTCGGAATGGGTGGCTAACATTCCTCTTCTCTTATTTTCAACAGTTACATACAAGCAGTACGTATACATCGTTTGTCAGTTAGCTAACCATGCTAGGGACCTTCCCCCTCAGGGCGGCTACGCGCCCATCCGCTACAAGCGCAACTTGCCTGTACGTGGACCCAGCGGTGTATTCCTCCTCTTTGCTACTGTTGGAGTTAGCGCGTTTGGTTTCTGGCGTCTCGGCCAAGGCAATGTTGAGAGGCGGTACGTGCTACCTGGCTCTAACTTTCAGCGAGCTTGCGCGTGAGCGTACTTGGAGCCGCATCTACTTGACTCCTCTCCTGCTCGCGGAGTCCGACCGTGACATGTTCCGTCGCGACCGTGCCTCGGCTCTTCGTGAAAACTTGCTGATGAAGGACGTGCCCAACTGGGAGGTATGTACTCTCTGCATCTCTTTGAACCATGCTCACACACTGCGTTACTTTTCGGCATCCGTATCTGTCTTTCTCGACTGGTTTGGCTGCATTTGTTTGATGTTATGTGCAATACAGGCTGGCAAGAGCGTTTACAACTCGAAGCGCTACACACCTAACAACTATGTAGTCATGTAAATGCTACTATAAGAAATGACCCAAACTCTAGCAACAGAAATGCGCTGGGCTAGCAGATTGTTAGCCATGGCAGCGTTGCCAGGCGTTAAAGCCCGCCTTAGGCGCTCGTGCTTCAAGTGGAGGCTTTGGCACACCTGGATCCAGACAACGATGCAGTAGCATGGGCTCCTCTAAGCGAACAAAGAGGCAGAGTCGTGCTTTGCAGAATAGTACTTTACCCACCAACGATGAGAGAATAAATAAAAGAAATTCAAAGTGCCTGGATACTTCTCATGCTCCCGAGGCGCCGCAGATGGAGGGGGCGTCTGAAGCACGTGTAGCGGCACGTCTCGACGAGGTAGCACCTTTGGACGAGGACAAACATCAAAATCCGAACATGAATGAGTCTCACAAAGAACTACACGAATCAAAGTCACAGGATCTTGCGCAAGACCCTCCAGTGGAGCCTCTGGACGAGACGGCAGACCCGAGCCCATCAAACGATGTCCTGGAGGATATATCAGGCGATGTAGAAGCATACGAGGAGCCTGCATTCCATACCACTATTCTCAAGGCCAGTGTCTCCGATATACTTGCTCGCGACTCCATCAGCTCCATGGCTGTATCGCTCGAACACGTTGCTCTAGGGCTTCAGTCGGGCATGATTTTCGTGCTCTCCCGTAAGGGACACCTTGAGAAAGGGTTCCGATTCCATTCCGCGCCTGTGCTCGACATTGTATTTGATTCTACTGGTGAGTTTGTGGGAAGTGCCGGCATGGATGGGATCGTGGCGATTGCGTCACTCACGTCGTCCGAACAATACGAGTTCGACTTTCATCGCCCTATGCGATCAATCGCCCTAGAGCCTCAATTTGGGAGCCGCTCATCGCGTGCATTTGTCTGCGGTGGCATGTCTGGCGTGCTCGTGTACCGTGAAAAGCGTTGGTTCGGTTACAAGGAGACCGTCCTCCATAATGGAGAGGGACCGATATGGTCTGTGGCATGGCAAGGGCGCTGGATTGCATGGGCGAATGACCGTGGCGTGCGCATTATCGAAGCCTCAACACACGAAATTTTCACGCTGATTCCTGCGCCGTCCAATGCGCCACGCCCTGAATTAGTGCGATGCAGCCTGCACTGGCGCGATGCAAGCACTCTGCTCATTGCACAGAGTGATCGCATCACTGTCGCATCGATCAAATCCCGGAACAAAGCGACAGAGGATGAGGTGCGCGCTGCCATCCCAACAGTACCAACCTTCTCAGGGCTAGTATCTAGCCTAGCTCCTTCGTCGCAGGAACTTCGCGAATATGTGCAAGTCACCGATATATTCCAGCTAGAGTGTATCGCTTCTGACATTGCATGGTCCATGGATGCCATGATCACTCTTGCTTACTTGGTGGATGAGGCCGAGCTGGCTGAGCTGGACAGCGAGACTTTGCAACTGCGTCCGCAACAGCCCCCTGAGATCCGCTCGATCAATCGACAAGGCGAGGAGCTGGCGAGTCACGTCTTGGATATTTCCAATTATAAAAGGTTTCACTGCAATGACTACCATGTGCGGGCCTCATTGGAACCCAAGTGGGACCCTGTGCTGCAGGGAGATGTACTCTCGCCGGTATTCTTCGTCGCCAGTCCCAAAGAGATACATGTGTTGCGACCGCGCGATGAGCGCGACCACATACAATGGCTGCTGGAGCATCACGAGTACAGAGAGGCCCTGGAGGCCCTGGAGGCTCTCGGCAGTGGGCCGGCAGCCGCCTTTGGCTTCGATGTGGCTGCGGTGGGACACGACTATCTGACACATATGATTCAAGACCTCCATGATTATACTGCCGCGGCACAACTTTTCCCACTGCTCTTGCGGTCTGATGTCGCCGCATGGGAACACTTTGTCTTTCTGATGCTGGATCATGGGCAGGTCAAGACGCTTCTACCTCATGTGCCAATCAAGGATCCAGAGCTAAGCGAAGTGGTGTATGACATGATATTAGTCCATCTTCTACGCTCCGACGAGCAAGCCCTGCTCACGACACTGCGCGCTTGGCCTGGGCATCTATACTCGACACAGGCGGTGGCTTCGGCCATTGAGGACCAGGCTCGGAATAGCCGTGTGCTGCTCGAGTGCCTTGCGCAGCTTTTCTTGGCGAACCAGCAGCCAGGCAAGGCCCTGTTGTATATGTTGCGTCTTCGGCACCCTTCTGTTTTTGAGCTTATCCGAGAAAACGACCTGCTGATTGATGTGCAGCACAAGATTAGAACGCTCGTTGAGCTAGATCAAGATCTAGCCGGCTCTCAAGAACCGCGCAACAGTGCCTTGGTCCCGCTTCTAGTTGAACACACGCACTCGGTGCCGATTCAGCGAGCTATGCATCAGTTTGAGTCGTACCCGTGGTATCAGTACCTCTATCTCCATGCTCTGTTTGAGAAAGACCCCTCCCTTGTCGTGCCGTATGCCAACAAACTTGTGCGCCTATACTCAGACTTTGCCTATCCAAAGCTGATGCATTTTTTGCGTTCCATGAGTTCGGTTTACTCCTTTAAAGAGGCCTACAACGTATGCGAAGAGAGGGACCATGTGCCCGAGATGGTATTCCTTCGAGGCCGCACAGGTGATCTACCGGGCGCATTGAACCTGATCCTCGAACGTCTCAATGATGTCGAAATGGCTATTGAATTTGTACAGCAGCAAGACGATGCCGATCTATGGAACATTTTGCTGGCGCATTCGTGCAACAAGCCAGACTATGTGCGCGGTCTCTTAGAGCACGCTGGCGGTGAAATCGATCCCGTGCGAATTATCCGGCCGATTGAGCATGGACTTATTATTCCTGGATTGCGCCCTGCCCTGATGAAAACGCTGAAGAATTTCCATTTGCAACATTCGCTCCTCTCTGGTGGAATGACAGTGTTGATGAACCACACCAAGGAGCTCATTCATCGATATCAGTCTGCGCTCTCTGCCGCAGTCGCATGTGACGGTATGTGTGTATACACTAACTCTTCAGCACAGGCTGTTTGTACTGTATGCCAAGCCCCCCTATTGCAAGACTTTTCTTATGCGCCCATTGCCCTATTTCTGTGTATGCATGCAGCCCACATTTCCTGTCTACAGTCCCAGACGGAAAGTCACTTGTCATTCACACCCCCCATGGGCACGGTCACCTTGTCTACCACCAGGCTGTATGCCGACACGCGGGATAATAGGATTGACCAAGATCCCTCGATGCTTTATCCACACCAAAGTGACATCTTCTCCAAGACAAACGATCCAGTTCTCGACTCTGCGCAGAAGCTGGCACAAAGGCAGCTACACGAGTCCCTGGCAAAGCATGGGTGCCCCACCTGTGCAAAAGAGAAAACGTACTGCTTATCCGCTTAGGGTATCTAATTACGTACAGAAAGCCGCCGGTGGCTCCACCTGGGGGATCTCGCCCCAGGTAAAGCGCTCTGCCTCAAAGGCGGCCAACACATCCTTGGGCAAGTCGCTCTCTTGGGTGCGCTTGAATAGTTCGACAGATTGCGGGGATTGGGATGCTTGTCCAAAGGCCGACGCCATAGGGGCACTCGCCGTGAAGGCTGTGGATGCGGGAGCATTCGGTGCTGACGTGCTTTGTCCAAAGGCGGAGGGCGCTGTGTCAAAGGCAGATACCGGCGCAGAGGGGGCGCTGGTGCCAAATGAGCTGGGCTGTGACGTTTGGCCAAAGGATGAGGGCGTAGCTGTCGACCCAAAGGCCGATCCGATGGGAGCAGCGGCGGACGATGGAGCGGCATTCGTGCCGAAAGCCGATGTAGTTGGGGTCTGTCCAAATGCACCAAACGAAGAGACTTGTCCAAATGCACCTGACCCAGACCTTGATCCAAATGCTGTGGGCTGGGACGATGGCATTGCCGTTCCAGGTTGGTACGTCTGCCCAAACGAGGTCTGTCCAAAGGAGGATGGCTGAGCAGTCTGCCCAAAGGCTGCTGCAGGATTGGATGTCTGGCCAAAGGCCGACGGTTGAGCTGTCGGTGCAAACGCGGATGCTGCGGCGTTTTGTCCAAAAGCCGATGGCTGGGCCGCTTGGCCGAACGCCGACACTTGTGGGGCTCCAAATGCGCTAGGAGCCATTGCTTGACCAAAGGCGCTAGGTTTGGCAGTCTGTCCAAACGCACTTGACGACGATGCATTTCCAAAAGCAGAGGGTGCCGGAGACTGCCCAAAGGCACTGAAGCCGCCGCCTTTTCCAAACGCAGAGGGCGTCGATGGTTGTCCAAAGGCCGACACGGCAGGTTTGGCCGTGTTCCCAAACGCGGATGGAGTACCAAAAGCAGGCACAGTTGATGTCGAGGGATTAGTTCCAAAGGCACTAGGGGCCGCACTCCCAAACGCAGGGGCAGCAGGTTTGGCAGCATTGTTCATGTTGCTTGCATTTTTGTATTGGTTGCGATTCTTTATGGCCTGCTGCAAAGCCGCATTGACATTTCGCGCCATCTCCTGGTAGACAGATTCGGCTTGAGACGCTTTCATTTGCGCTTGTTGGATCTAAGTCAGTGTTTATCACGTACATAAGCTGTTTGCTGGCCCATCTGTTGGGCTTGGTATGCCAGTATACGGTCTTCCTCGGGGCTTACATCGACACCCTCGATGAGGTTTGGCTCACATCGGGCAGGCGCATATGTGGTCAATTTCCACAGAGGACGCCCATTAGAGCCAAGGTCTGTGCTGATACCCTCTTTGGTTAGGGCAATTTCGGGCTCGGGTGCGCTGGGCTTCTTGCCAAAAGCACTACCCCCTGCCAGCGCCGAAAATGAATTAGCCGTACCAAAAGATGTTTGCCCAAATGCACTACTACCAGTTCTTGCATTTACGGGGTGCTCATTCCTGCAGTTGTTGCCGAACCGGCAACGTCCCTGCAGAAAAAACTGGCACACACCCATCCCTCACACGCGTTGGGACGAGAGATAGATGTGGAGGGTCAGCTTTCCCGGCTTGACGGGCACTGACCATGTCGACGCTGCAGGGAAAAGTGGCTTTTATCACGGGCGCATCTAGAGGCATTGGCGCTAACATTGCACGAGAGTTGGCGAGAAAAGGAGCCAATGTTGTTCTTGCTGCGAAGAGTATAGAACGGCACAAGATCCTGCCGGGCACCATCCTTTCGGTCGCCGAGGAGATTCGCGGAATTGCTGATCGACACCAGAATGGTGCCAAGGCTCTGCCAATTCAGCTAGATGTGCGGGATGCCACCGCCGTGGAAGAAGCTATGAAAGAAGCTGTTGGTACGCTTGGTCACTTGGATATTGTGGTGAATAATGTACGTATCTCAATCATTTACACCAGGCATCAGCGATCAATTTGTCGCCTACTACGGAGGTAGCACCAAAGGTCTATGACCTCGTAAACAATATTAATGCGCGAGGAACATGGCTTGTCTCGCGATTCGCGTTCCCTCACCTCATTGAGTCGGCCAGAGCCTCGCGCAATCCCCACATTATTACCCTCTCTCCACCCCTGAATCAAGGCTTGTTCGATCCTAAGCAGACACCGACAAAGGTATTTGCCGACACCCGTGCGCTGTATTCCATGTCTAAGATTGCCATGTCGACGGCTGCGTACGCATTTGCCGCCGAAGGTGCCGAGTATGGTATCGCCAGTAACACACTGTGGCCCTACACGATGATCGGTACAAGTGCCATGCGTATCGTGAACCCAGATGAGGGGGCCGAGAGGACCTGGCGCAGCCCTCGTATCGTAGCGGATGCGGCTGTGCGTATGCTCGAGGAAGACGCCCGAGTCTTCACGGGACGGTTCATGATCGATGAGCTGTATCTTCGTCAATCCCATCAGTTTTCCAACGATATGATCGCCGCCTACTCGCTAGGAGGCAAAGACACGCCATTCAAGGATCTTGCCGAGGACCTTTATATCACGTCGGAGGTACGCAAGGCCGTGCAGTCATACTACAAGTAGCTACAATGCGATAGTACCACGGCGCACGAATGGCAGACCGAGACCGCTCAAGAGCGTCCGAGCACGCTCAGTGGCCCGACGACCGCGCTGGTTCGTAACACAGTCAATCTGGAATCCGTAGCGACGGCCAGGGTATTGATCCAAGTTGATTTCGACCTGGGGGAAGAGCGGCATCGCTTCAGGGCCCATACCAAAACTAACCACGCCGCTGACAGCGGCAGGGCTGAGCAGTGGCTGACTCGATGGAGGCAAAGACAGGCCCGCGAAACCTCGCAAGCGAGGAAGCACAAACATAGTGAGTGTCTCGATGAACTCGTACGCCGAGTCACCTAGCATGACGGCCTGGGCTCCGACTGGCATTCCCGCACGGAGCTTGAACGATGCAGCACCTTTCTTGGCGCGCAGAACATGCACATAACCATTTGGAGCGCCTTCGCCAACAGTCTTAGGCGATCCACCCACAGAAGGGTCCGCGAGAGAGCCAAGAATAGGCAGGCCAGTAATCGCACGCATCTGGCCTAGCAAGGGAAGCAAGGCCTGCTTATTCGTGATTGCTTCGCGACAAAATGCCGTGAAAACTACGCGCTCCAAGTGTGGTATATCATGCTCAATGTGTTTCGAAGAACTGAGGGGCTTGTGCAGTGGCACAAGGGGTCGATTACCTTTCTGAGCGCGAGCCGAGCGGCCAAGATGGTACGGCGATTCGCCGGACCAGGTACGAACACGCGCCCGGGAGTCACCATCTTGTCCCAGTTCGGGAGAGTCCTTTACAGACTTGGATGCGCTCTCTGGGTCATACATCATGTACATCATATCCGCCGCTAGTGTGCGTTCGTAATGCTCGCGAAGGCGAGATTTTTGCATGGGACCCACAACCACAGGCAGAGTGGGAAGCTGATTACGCGAAGGCACATAGTCTAGACATTTGGCGGAGCTTGAATGAAACGCACGACTCAGCCTCAAGTTCATACGTAAAGAAGTTGAGAACCCTTGCTTGAAAGGCACAGACATGCTGTTGAGTAGTCAGACGGCGCACGAAGAACCTTGGATGCTGGTCCTGTGTGATTATGTAACATTGTTTTATGCCTACAAGGTTCGTGATGTATCGTAGTCGTCGCACCATCGTTGCGCTCGACACTGACCGCTCAACATGCCGGAGATGGGTGTGAATGAGCCTTTTGATTTGATTCGATTGTCTCTAAGTGAACGTGTCCTCGTGAAGCTTCGTGGTGATAGGGAAATCCGCGGCATTCTGCATGCATACGATGGACATATGAACTTGATTATGGGCGACGTCGAGGAGACCATCTACGACGTCCAGGTCGCCGAGGATACTGGAGCAGAATCTGTCGTGGTATGTCATATGTATGAAGCTAACATTTCGCTAGATTGTCAAGCGCAATTCGAAAATGATGTTCGTTCGAGGTGACGGTGTGATTTTGGTCCGTGTACAATGTCTCACATCAGGTTTCGCCTCCCCAGATTTGATGGCATTCATCGTCACAATGGACGCTGTTTCATATTCGTATAGATACCAAGATCAGATTAATTTTTGTGTTTTTGCGTGATCATACAACTACAAAGTCGTTATATTCAAGGAGCGGTGATCATATGATGACAGAAGCGGTCAAATACCTAAACAGCGATCCGTGTTTTAATCAAAAGAGAAAATGAATGTCACTGAAGTGTTGTATCTGAAACGTGGTTCCGGATCGGTCTTTTAGGAAGAAGGCACCTTGCAAGGTGATTCTAGGGGAGCAGCTTTATAGCCACAACTTTTGCAGACGCGAAGCTCTACATTTGTCTGCCACTCTTTCAAGCGCAAAGGAAGCTCTTCAAAAAGTTTGTAGCTGTCAAACTTCATCACATGAACCATATGCGGTTCATTGTTGTGAGCAGCAACATTAGGGCAGTAAAAATGCATTTCGTCCAACGAGTGAGTGCTTATACAGCATACCTGGGGTATCTCGGTTACGCTCCAGTACTACTCCAATGGTGTTGGCAGGGCGCAAGGGTGAATGGTGTGTGTAGGCTTACAGTGTAAGTTCACAGGCGATACATACGCGGCAGTAAAAAGAACTCCCCTTCCTTGACTTCGATGCAGCGAAACTTGCCTTCATCCGTCACGCGAAGAAACACAGAGCCTTTGACTTGATAGAATAACTCTTCTGTCGGCTAAAGGTGTCAACATAAGCGGCTACATACCTGATAGTGGAAATCTGCACGCTCATTCGGTCCACCTACAACCATAATAAAATAACCAGCAGTTCTGAACAAGCATTTATTTCCGACAGGAGGTTTCAAAAGTTCCTTGTTGTCTTCTAACCACTTTTTAAAATTGAATGGAGGGGGGATCATGGGTGGTCGGGGCTAGTCGGTTCCTTCTTTCACAATAAGCATCGCCGTAGTGCGTTATCCTCCACATGACGTGCGTAGCGATTGCCCAGGTCACCCCACCGCTGCGAGGCCCCAACACTTGATTGTGTGTCACGTGTTTAACTATAACTGCACGTGATCCCATAGGGAGCGCCCAGGTGGTGGTGGAAGAAGGCAGCCGGGCGCTTTGCCTTACTTTCGTCGTCATCTAATATGGTGTGTATGCGGTGCGGCGGTGCGGCACGTCTGGTGACAGTGTTGTTGCACACGTCATACTGGACGTTATGAGCGGAATGCTAACAGGAGCAGGACCTGAACTCCCCCATCACCCTGCGGACCCGCAAGTTCATTACCAACCGTCTGCTCCAGCGCAGGCAGATGATCGTGGATGTGATTCACCCTGCCCGCCCTAACGTGTCGAAGTCGGAGCTCCAGGAGAAGCTGGGTGAGCTTTACAAGGCTCCCAAGGAGCATGTCTTCGTGTTCGGCATGCGCACCCACTACGGTGGCGGCCGCTCGACTGGTTTCGGTCTGATCTACGACAGCAAGGAGGCTCTCGAGAAGTTCGAGCCTACCCACCGTCTCGTTCGCGTATGTATTTTGGCATCATCACTAATATATCAGAATGGCATTTCTCCCAAGGTCGAGAAGCCCTCGCGCAAGCTGCGGAAGGAGCGTAAGAAGTATGTACCATATACTTTGCATGTTACTAACATCGAACAGCCGTGCCAAGAAGGTCCGTGGCACCAAGAAGGCCAAGGGCGGCGAGTCGAAGAAGAAGTAAAGGGATTAGCATACCCTCTGGTTCTTATCCAACGGCGGCTCCATATCAGCCTAGGAGCAACTGTTGTTGTATGGTCTTCTTGCTACTTTTGTGCAGGAACAAAAAGGCTGGTCTCTAGGGATGCGGTCACTGTCTGTATCTCCATATTACCACAATGACACGAGTGTGTGTGAGCTTTGAAGTGTTCTCTGTGTAGGCTATTCAATGCGGGTGCGCTTTACAGCGTCATGTCGGAGGTGTCCATGTTGGCCATGCTCTTCCAGACGAGAGCCACGTTCATATCCTCTGGCTCCTCAGAAACAGAAACTGTGGGGCGCGCGGGTTTGTCCGGCTGCGATTCGTCCGGCTGAGGGGCGCCTTGCGTGGCTGTAACATTCAATCCGAGCGATAGCTTCAAAAGGGGAGGTCCTGGCTTGAAATGCTTAAGAGGCACGGGCTGATCGTCAGGAAGACGTACGTTCATGTCCTCTGTCGTTTTGACTCGCAGGATATCACGTAAAATGTTTTCCACAGCCACTTCAGCCATAAACCATGCTTGGTAGCCGGCATTCAATGCACCAAAAGCATCAGCCACATCACCAATCGCATAGATATTCGGGAAGTGTGCTGGCATGCCCTCGAGCTCTGCCGACATGTCCATCGAAGCTCCAGCAGACTTTTTGTCGAGGAAGCAGTCGCAGTCCTTACAGGGTGGAACTGTGTCAAAAGGCTGTTGTAGCGCATCATGATCTTGGGGTACCATCACCTGGAGACTGGGCAGAACACGGACAAGACGCGAGTGTCGGCTCACACTGGACGGAGAAAACTTGGCCATAATCTCAGAGTTAGGCTGCTGGCCAGTACACAACAGGAGCAAGTCGCACTCCAGCTCCAGACCGAGAGTGGTTCGAATTCGCTGTCGACGAGAGCCTTCGACAGGAGTTATCCCATCCGCCTTTGTGGTATCACTGCTAGCACTCTTGTCCATGGGGGTGATTGTGCTTCCCATGGGGCATCCCTCTGCCATCGCAAGTCGATGACCCAAAACAACATCCACGCCGAGTTCTTGGAGACGTTTCATTGCCACTTCATGGATTTGCGGGTCAAAGTTGGGAAGCAGCTGTTGACGAGAGTGTATCAGCGTCACCTTCTTCTCTTGACCTTCACGGTTCGCAAGGGACTTGATATCGGTGGCCAGCTCGACACCGAGAGCACCGCCACCCACAATAATGATTTCGTTACTTTCATGAATGCGCCGCTGACGCTCCTTCATCCAATCGATACCATCCTTCTTTTTGTACGAGTCATGCCGGAGCGGCTCTGGCATGTGTGAACCAAGAGCATAAATCAGGTGTGAATAGGGTATATGGATGGCATCAATGGACCAGAGATTCTTGCGCGTAGATGGATCCTTGCTAAAGTCGCTAGTCCGAGTGCCTGCAAGAGTAGGGCCGTGCTGGCGAACGGTTACAGAGGAGTCCTGGATGTCAAGCACTTCTCCGCATACGAGCAAATGAGGCTCTGCGTTGCAGTAGGGATCATTCGATGCGGTATCGTCGTTTACTTGCAGACCCTGAACCAAATCCGACACATTGGTCATCTCGAGTCCAGCGCGTTCATTCTTGACCTTCGTATCGACCAGTGAGTTGTGGTCCTCAATGATAGCACGCTCCATGCTATGTGCATCAAATGGAACAGGTTTGTCGCCGAATCGAATGGGTACAGCGTTAGAGTCTGTGCCCTTCGTTGTCGCTGAAGCAGTATCACCAGCAAGATCCTGCAGATGGAACTTTGAGGCGTTACGACTAGGAGCATTAGCATATATGCTTGTGCATGGAACAAATGCCTTGTGTTCATGTCCAGGAACTACCATAAACCGAGGAAAGACGTATAGATCTCACCGGTTAGCAACGAGGACGTACGGTTAAAATGGGTGTTCCGCTCGATTAGAATGACCCGATGAGTAGGTGGAAGCTTTTGAGCAAGCACGGTAGCCGCATGCAGACCTAATCGTCAGTACTCAAGACGCACCACCATAGCTTCCGCCTAGCACCAAGACATTTTGGACACTATTGCCATTCGTGGCGGTCATCAAGGTGTTGCGGAAGGTTAATCAAGACACGTGAACTACCAGAATAATCTGATAATTGTAGCTTATGTAACGATGCTTAGGTCAGAATGACGTCCCACACCACGCTACGCTCAGGGAGGCATTGGCGCGAGTGACAGCGCGATATGGCGGAGCCGGGAGCCGCGTCGAGGCTGCATGGGCCCATTGAATATGTATGTGTCCGAAATCTCACGCTTAGAATGAAAAGCCCAGTATCCTTAGTCCATCGTCCGTCAAGTCTCTTTGGGAAGAGATCAAACGTCTGCCTCAAATACCGTGTGCACGGAGCAGCTTACTGATGGGCATGGCCACAGGAGCCAGTGTAGGAACTATTCAAGTGGTATTTGGGCGCGGACTGCAGCGATCTATGAACTGGTCTGTGGGATCGTTCTTGTTTATCTCGATCCTAGGGTGGTACGTGTAGTATACTGACACGCAGGGAGACGTGTCGTCGGTCGCGTGCTGCGGAGCAGGCCCGCATGCGGTCAATCATGGAGCAGTTTGAAAAGCGGCGCGGACACTCGAAGAAATCATAATAGAGCGAAAGGCTATATGCTTACACAAGGAACGGGGTTAGAGGTTGTGTCTGTGGTAAGCCATGGGTACGCACGTGGGTGGGCCGGTACCATGCCAACCAGTCGCTGCTCTCAGTAGGAAGTAGACCCATGCTCCAGCATTTGTACAGGCCAAGTGCAATGCAGGCCAAATGGCACAACACAAACACAGTCATCTGCGGTAACAGAGAGTGACTCGGGGAGCGGAACGGAGCGAACACTAATGTTGGTGATCTGAACATACCTCCGTGCATGGACATGATGCCTTTGAGCGGGTTCATGATCATCATAGCCACGACCATCATGCTGAATATCTGTACACCATTGCCACTCATCCACATCATCATGAAATTCATGGGGATGGTCTTGGCCGGTGCATACGCCGCCTCCCAAGCCTTGTTGATTTGTATCTCTGTTGTCGAGACAGAGCGCTCCTTCACGGCTTTGGACTTGTCCTGCTTGGCAAGGGTCTTGGGTCAGCAACAGCACGTACCTTGTGCTCAGTGATCCCAACGATGGCATCGATATTATCGCCATGCTTGTTGTTTCTTCATTAGAATATGTACGTACTTGGGCGTTAGTTGGCTGTAGTTAAGGGACCACGCCTGGAGAGGCGACGTGTTCTTCGGCGCCATGGTGCGGAGCGACAGGGTAGGTCTGAGCGAGCAGTGGAGGGTGTCAGTGACGTCGGTGGGGCGTGTTACAGTGTCATATAGATGACCCACTAGGCCCATCATGTTTCTGAGGAAAAAAATGGGCCGCGACCTGCACGTCTAGGTTGTCGAACACGATGCCCAAAGTTCCCGCCAGCAAGGGTAAGGCTCGTGTGCCGAGCAATAGCGGCGTGAAGAAAAGCAAGGTTGTCTCCGAAAAGCCGAAGAAGACCAGCGTGGCGCTGGCAGAAGAGGCGCCGGCGCCGCTGCTGATCGGCGGCAAAGTCGACGCCTCCCAAGTGCTTAAGGCGTGCAAGGCCCTCGCAGCGTACACTGAGCGCCGTTTGAGTGCGAAGCAGAATGAGCTTCCGCTCGGAGGTAGTGACTCGCTGGGTGCCTCGAAAGACACAGACAACACCGTGTGGATGCAGATCACGGTGAAGCAGCTGGATACCAAGCGCCAGGTGAAGCCAGCGCGTATTGCCCTCGTGCATCCCCTCCTAGACCATGATGCTTCTGTGTGTCTTTTGACCAAAGACCCGCAGCGCGAGTACAAGGACCTGCTCATGGAAAAGAATATCACCCTGGTCAATCGCGTGGTTGGTGTCGAGAAGCTGAAAGGCAAGTTCCGCCCCTTCGATGCGCGTCGTCAGCTGGTGCGAGACCACGACTTGTTCCTGGCCGACGAGCGTATAGTCCCGATGCTGCCGAAGTTGTGCGGTAGTGTCTTCTACAAGGACCGCAAGTTTCCGATCCCTGTGGACCTTACGAAGAAGAAACACCTCGCCGAGACGATTGAGCGTGCGGTCGCTTCGACATACTATATGCAGAACAAGGGCTCGTGCAGCACCATCAAGGTCGGCTTCCTAAACCGCCATTCGCCCGACGAGCTCGTCGAGAATATCGCCGAGGCGTTGCCTGCAGTTGTCGCGCGAATTCCCGGCAAGTGGTCCAATGTGCAGAATATTGAGATCAAGACCGGTAAGAGTGCTGCGCTGCCCGTGTGGAACTGCCGCTTGTCAGAGGACCAGGGTGATGATGTGCGGTGGACGCGTGAGGACCCTGAGCCTGAAGCCCCAGAGCCCAAGACTAAGCGTGTGCGCACTGAAAAGGCGTAAGTAGAGGCTATGTACAAGAGCGATACAGCTAGAAGACGTCTGGCACGGCATATGCTGCACCATACCGGGCAGCGAGGTAGGAGGCCTGCCTGCGTATCTGTTTACGCGCCTAGACGTCTATAGTTTTGCAGCGCGGGCAGCTGCTGGGGCAACCGATGGGTGTAGCGTATCGACGGACTCACCGTCGTCCAAGTCCAAAGTAGTGTCTTCTTCCTGCGCATCGCCCTCTGAATTTGACACCTGCACCTGGGCCATCGGTGATATGCGCCACTGAAGCTCACGGAGCGGTTTGCTCATGGGCTGCCACGCGTTGTACGCCTGGATGACGGCGCGTATGTCCTTGGCAAAAAAGTGGCGGATCACTTGGTCTTCGAGGAGGCCGCGTAGACCCCACGGCAGTTCGTACGGATTCCAGCGCTGCGGTGCGTGGGGCATGGTAACGAGCGGGATGTCCCGTGCGCCAGATGTGCTGGGAGAGTATGTTTCGAACAAGTAGCGCGTGGCGAGGCTGTAAACGGCAGGCTCATCGTACAGCATCGAGTGCCCCAAGCCTGTGTAGAGCGAGCCGGCCACAGATGCACTGAGCAGCGAGAGGAGATTGTGGTCGTGGAAGCCACAGTTCCGCACAGCCACACACAGCACAATGAGCTGGATGAGGAAATCCTGGCGGGGATACACGGCCTCGTCAATATACACTGCACGCAGGATGGATGGGTGAGCAGCGGACGAGTAGAGTGCACTGTAGAGCGGTACGACATTGTCGTCAACGGAGCCCACATGCACGCACTTGGCACCAGCGGCCAAGAGGCGGCGGTAAGCCGTCTGATACGTCTGTGAGATGGGCGAGTCGGACGACTGGAACTGGAAGAGTTCGCGCGCTGCGCCCGTCTCAAAATAGTGGATGTACGACGAGGCAATGCTGCCCTTCAAGTGTACAAATGGTCCTTGGAAAATGCCGCACATGGTCAAAAGACATATGCGCGCGCGCTCTGGGTCAATGATGCCCTCGTCGATACTGCGTCAGCTTTCACATACGCACAGTCGGGCTAGGAGTAGCGTCGCAACAATCGAGCCTTGGCTGTGGGCAGCGACAAAGACAGCATCCGCTTCGTGGAGCGCGTCGCGCCAGGCAGACGTGTTCACAATCGACTCATAGTAGTGCTGCGCGCGGGCGCCGACGCGGCCATCGTATCGCACAGCGATCGTCGTGATGGCATCGTCGTCGAGCGGTATCTGGAGTTCGTTGAAGTGGTAGCGCACCGACTCGGCCATCTTTTCCGCAAAGTGAGCCGAGGTCCCGAACGTTGGACCCATGACATTTTTGAGTACGCTCTGGGCGTTCCAGCCATGTACACCAATCACCACGACCTTCTTCACACGTCGGTAGCCTCGGAGGTGGCCGAAGCGTGTATCGCCAAGAATTTGGTAAGTGCGGGGCATCGCTTGCTCGTGCTGCGCATGCAGGTGTGGCACCGCTGCCCCACTCTCCGATTGCTTGGGCAGCTCGCGTGAAATTTCGTTGGGGTTTTGGAACAGGCTGCTGAGGGCATTTGCGGCGCGTCCCCACAGGGTTGTCCGCGCAGGCCACACGCGGGGGGGCCGCTCAAATGTATCCTCGAACGTGGGCAGCACCCTGTAGAAGGTATCGTCACGCGGCCTTGTGAGTAGGCGTCCGTCAGGCATTCCACAATCGTACGATTACGCCAGTCCCCCCAAGGCGGGCGGGGCGCCACGGTGCACGGACAAGTCACGTGGAGTTGGCTATGGTGTCTATACCCACACGTTGTCTTGGATTTCGGGGCCAATGCCGATCGCGTGCACTTTGAAGCCAATGTCGCGCAGCTTCGCCGGATCAATCACGCGGCGGCCATCGAACACGACAGCTGGCTTGCGCATTACGTTGTACACGAGCGACCAGTCGATGTTCTTAAACTCGTCCCAGTCGGTAGCGATTACCACAGCCTCCGCATCGTAGCACGCGTCGAGGACGCTGGGGCACACTGAAATGGCCTCCTCGATGCCCTGGCGCTCGTCCACGACGCCAGGCTCAGACATGTCCAGGTAGATCTGCTCACGCTTGACCTTGGGGTCGTAGATAGCAATGCGCGCGCCCTCTTCGCGGAAGTGCTTGCACAGCGAAATGGCCGGGGACTCGCGCGTGTCACCCGTGTCCTTTTTGAAGGCAAAGCCCAAAATGGCGAGACGCTTGCTGGTCACCGTGTTGAACAGGGTCTGCACCACCTTTTTAGCAAATCGGCTCTTGGAGTACTCGTTCATGGCAATCACCTGGCGCCAGTACTCGGCGACCTGGGGCAGGCCCAGGCTCTCGCTCAGGTACGACAGGTTTAGAATGTCTTTTTGGAAGCAACTGCCACCAAACCCGACGCTCGCGCGCAAAAAGTGCGGGCCGATGCGGCGGTCAAGACCACAGGCGTGAGCGACTTCATCGACGTTCGCACCGGTCGCCTCGCAAATGGCCGAAATGGCGTTGATAGACGATATACGCTGGGCGAGAAGGGCATTTGCACCGAGCTTGCTTAGCTCACTGCTCCACAGGCCGGTATGGAGAATGCGCTCCTTGGGGACCCAGTGCTGGTACAGGCCGCTCAAAAGGTCAGCCGCTCGACGGCCATGCTCCGTGTCGAGGCTGCCGATAAGCACGCGGTCAGGATTAAGCAGGTCCTGGATCGCCGTGCCCTCCGAGAGAAACTCGGGGTTCGACAGGATTTGGAAGTTGACGCCCGGCTTGCAGTTCGACTCGAGGATCGCGCGCATCGAGGCGGCCGTGCGACACGGCACGGTGGACTTTTCGACGATGATTTTTGACGTCTTGGCCACGCTCGCGATACGGCGCGTCGAAGCCTCGACGTAGCGCAGGTCAGCAGCGTAGCCACTGCCGACACCCGACGTCTTGGTCGGCGTGTTCACGCTCACAAACACGATCTGAGCCTCCTCGATAGCCCCATCAATGTCGGTCGTAAAGAACAGATTGCGGCCACGGCATTCGCTCACGACATCGACGAGCCCAGGCTCGAACACAGGCAGCTGCGACATGTCCTCCGAATTCCAAGCGGCAATACGCTGCGGGTTCACGTCGACAATAGTGACCTTGATCTCAGGGCACTGCTGGGCGATTATAGAGCACGTTGGGCCACCAACATAGCCGGCGCCTATACAACAGATGGAGTTAACCTTTTCAGGGACCATGACGGGGAGGCGAACGCTGAACCAGCAGCACGAAACCGGAAAGAGGGCCGCACGAGCAGTTAGACGCGGAAGCGAACCAGGGTCCCACAGTGGGGTCGCGCGCCTCATTCCAACGTGGCCACTGCGCACGTGGCGAGTCCGTGCGCACGACTCGCACGTGCGAACCAACGCCCGCTCGCCTTATCCATGACGCGTCCGCTTGACGCGTCGTGGGTGCGTGTAGAAGACGCAGGCGCACCCGACGGCGGCGGATGGGAGCTCGAGCAGGAAGATAGTGAGCTGCTTGTCCTGGATATGGGGCCTGCTGAGCGTGGGCCAGCGGAGGAGCGGGAGAGCATGCCCGGCACGAGCATCACGCTGACCGTACGTATCGTGTCTCACACCCAGGGTCTTGAGACGGAAACGCCCATGATGAAAGTAGGCGATATGGTCATGCTGGGCCAGTGGGACGAACTGCTGGGTAGCGAAATTGTGCTGTGCCAGGGTATGTACACGTGTCTTACACAGAACCTGCGAATGCAGCAGATGGCGCAACTTGGCAGCCCATTCGCGCGAGCGTGGACGATGCGGCTACCGGTGCGAGTAGTACCAGCACACGGCGTATTGCCTTTACGCCCGTTCGGTCCCAGCAGGACGCCATGCTCGATACCCCGTCGCATCTGCCGACCGCCGAAGACCTGCCGCGCGACTTTGACGAAGATATGCCGCTTGCCTGGCATGCACGTACCTCATAGCTTGCACAGAGCGCCGCACCAGAGTGGCGCTACACGGTTCCGACGCCGGGACGTGCCCGATCTACGTGCCCGATCGTCACGGCCGCCGGCTCCAACAAAGCCCTTGCGCTTGCGCGAATGAGCGAGACCCCCAAGGACGAAGCGGGGGAGCTCGGTAGTGAGGGCCTGCGTATTCGTGGAATCGCCCGGCGTGATTCGGAGTCCGTGCTGAGTGATGATGAGGCTGTTCCATGGTTCCTGCGCCCGCCGCCACGAGCGAGTGACGGCGATGCTGCGTGGGGCCTTGGCGTAGAGAGTTCGGACAATGTGGATCAGGCGCTGAAGGACAAGCTTGCACGGTTTCATGAGCTCAAGGCGCAAGGCACGCACTTTAATGCGGCGCTCACGCGGAACCGCGCCTTTCATAATCCCAGTATTCATGCCAAGCTCGTCGAGTGGGCGAGCCTGGACGAATACGGCTCCAATTACAGCGCGATTGCCGCGGCGCAGGGCGTCGATCCGTCGTGGGATGCAGCGAATGCAGAGGTTTTGCGTCATGGTACGGCCTCGGCGCTAGGTACGTCACTGAACCTGACACCAGCGGCGGAGCAGAAGCACTATGCCGAGGCGCGCGCTGCACACGCACGCAAGCAGCGCCGCACCCACATTCCGTTCGCACACTCTTCACGTACGCGTCAAAATGACTAGGGCTGTCTATATTGGAAGAGGAGCAACTTTTCGCGGCCACTTCCCCGGCTCGGAGGCGTTGGAGCTGGGCGCTTGGGCGGCGTTGGCGTGGCGTCTGGCGCGGCGCGCTTGCCGAGGGGTAGGCGCGGCGTCTGCGCAGCCGAACCGGTCACGGACCGCGCTGGCGATGGCGAGGTGCCGGGCAGCACAACGTGCCGCGGGCGCGCTGCAGAGGCAAACTGGAAGCGCTGGAACCATGAGTGGCGGCGCGCCGCATCATCTTGCTCGTCGTCCGTATGACTGGGCGTCCATGCAAGGGCGTGGCGCGCCGTCGCAGGCGTGCTAGTGGATTGTGGTGCCGCAGCCATGGGCGAGCCAGGCGGCGACGATACGGGGCTTGATATGCCTGCATCGACCTCACTCGCGGGGCGCCGGGGCGAGGTCAGGGGCGATGCAGGAGCACCTAGACGCTCGGGCGTCGGCGGCGCACTGTGGTGCGGTGAGGTCAGGGGCGACGCAGGCGCTTCCGCCTTGGCAGGCACAGCGTCGTGATCCGAGGCATGCGAGCTGGGCGAGGTGCATGGCGAGTCGGCGTGTGCGTCCGTGGTATCAAAGAGGGAGTCGACTGTGCTGCATGACGAGTCGGCTCGTGCGTCGTGCGACGGTGGCGAAGGCGCGGCGCGAAAAAAAGCACGCAGCGTCGGCTGCGCCGGTGGGGTGGGCGTCAGAGCGACGGGCTGCGCGCGCGGCCGCAACGCCTCGGTGAAGCGGCGCCGCGTAATAGGGCACACGTCGCCACACGCAATCGCACGCGCCACATCGTCAGCGAGGGGCGCGCCGATACACGCGAGAACGTCCGGCGCGACGTCCTTCGGAAGCGGATGCAGTGTGGACATGGTGCCACTGCCGCGCGGGTCCCATACGCGCTGGTGCAAGAACGTAAAGTCGGCGCGGAAAAAGGCTTCGGCGTACGTGGGCGGTACCTGCCACTTGCCCTCGAGGCGCAGAGCCTGCAACAAGCGCTCCACGGAGGCATACTTGCGGAGGAGGCGGTGCGCGCTGCGCAGGCCCATCCCTGAGATCGACGGCAGATAGTCGCACCCCGAGAGGATGGCCATGTGGCGGAACTCGCGGTCCCCCCATCCCGCGAGCGAGGGCTGTGTGACCTGGGGGAGGTGCGCGCGCTGTATTTCGACGCAGTGGCCGTAGGTATCCATCTTGAACAGCACGCGGCGGCATCCAAAGACGAGCAGGTCCGAGTCCTCGCTGATGATGCCGTCGATGAGGCCCGCCTGCTCGAGATAGGCGAGTTGGGCATCGGCCTCGTACGGCGCGACCAGGTAGGGAATGCCGTGGCTGCGGAGCACCTGGATGAGCTCGTGGGCCATGTGGGGCGTGATATCGATGCTGCGCACAAACACATCGCGCGCCTCGGACAGGCGCTTTTGTGCGTACAGCGCGAGGCCACGCTGCCGGTGCTCGGCACGCCGCCTGGGTCAGCGCAGAGTACGTACGATTCGCGCTCGGCCTCGGTGCCGGCCTTGCTGGGAAGCAGCCCGCCATCCAATACCACGTACGGTTTTACGCCATAGTGCTGGAGCATGCGGATGCGGTGCATGGCATACGCAATGTAGCGCGTCGTGGGGCGGCCTAGCGCGAGGTCCATGGCGCACGCATAGGCGCCGCGGTGGAGCCACACGTAGCCATCGATCCCGAGCGTGCGACCTCGGAACGCCTCGACATGTGTCTCATGCTTCCGTTAGTGTGTCGACGCACCTGTATGTCCTTAAGGAGGGGCAAGAGCCCCTGGATCCCCATCGTGGCGAGGCGCGTGCGCCAGGAGCGCGAGCCGCGCGCGCGCGATTCGTCACGTGAGAGAAGGAAGAGCGCGGCGATCGCCGTCGCTACGCCGCCTCCCCTCAGCACCATGAAACTCGTCAGGTACGTGCGCACGCTAACGAGAGATTTTTGATGAAGCTCAACAATGAGAGCGTCACAATTGAGCTCAAGAATGGCACGATTGTGCATGGTACCGTGACAGGTGCGTACAGGAGGCTCACGCAGGTGTCGACGTGCAGATGAACACGCACCTCAAGGCGGTCAAAATGACGGTGCGAGGCAATGACCCCGTCTCGCTAGATACGCTATCGATCCGCGGCAACAACACGCGGTACTGGATCTTGCCGGATGCGCTCCCCCTTGACACGCTCCTAGTGGACGATGCGCCGCGGCCGAAAGGCAAGCGCAAGGACGACGCGCCGCGCGGCCGGGCAGACCGCGGGCGTGGTGGCCGTGGCCGTGGCGGCCGTGGCCGTGGCCGCGGACGCCCGTGAGCCTGCCTATGTCGGCTCCAGCCAGGCCATGACCGGCCGTGGTCGTTGGCCTCCTGCCAGGCCATGGCCAGCCGCAGCCATCGGCCTCTTGCCTCTCGAGTGCGCCTCTGGCGCCTGCCTATACCGAACTGTACTGTTGTAGCGCTATAGAAAGATTGCAGCCTGTGTGTGATGTCGAGGGCGAGCCGCGCCGAGCGGAGGTGTGTGTGGGAAATATGCGTGGGCGGAAAAAAAGCCACAGACTTCTCCCCCATTGCATTCGACGATGAGCACGCTCGCGGACATCAAGGTGTTTTGTGGTATGTGTATCCCGCTGACGGCAGGCTCGAGCCACCCGGAGCTAGCGCAGCTGATCTGCAAGCGGTAGGTGTGCGACGCTGACCCCAGGCTGGGCGTGCCGCTCGGCAAGTCGAGCGTATGGAAGAACGATGCGGGCGAACTGCAGGTGCGCATGCACGAGTCGGTGCGTGAGCACGACGTGTACATTATCAATACGTCGTGCGTGACGTACGACCAGGAGGGCCGTCCCGTGAGCCCGAATACGTCGCTTATGGAGCTGCTGATCATGATCAATGCGTGCAAGACGGCGAGTGCACGGCGTGTCACGGCGGTGATCCCCCACTTTTTCTATGCGCGCCAGGACAAGAAGGACAAGAGCCGCGCGCCGATCTCGGCGCGCCTGATCGCCAACATGCTCGAGACGGCCGGCTGCGACCATGTCATTGTACGTGCGGCGACTCACACAGACCATGGACTTGCACGCCTCGCAGATCCAGGGCTTCTTCAACGTGCCCGTGGACAACCTGTACTCGGAGCCGGCCGCGCTGCAGTACGTGCGCGAGATGCTCAACATCGACCGCATCGTGATTGTATCGCCGGACGCGGGTGGTGCGAAGCGGTACGTTTGCACAACTGACGCAGTGCCACGGCGATTGCCGACCAGCTGGGCGTCGACTTTGCGCTCTTCCACAAGGAGCGCAAGAAGGCCAACGAGGTCTCGCGCATGGTCCTCGTCGGTGATGCACGCGACAAGATTGCCGTGCTCGTCGACGACATGGCCGACACGTGCGGCACGCTCGACCTCGCTGCGCAGCGCCTCAAAGAGTGTGGCGCCGACCGCGTGCTGGCCATCGTCACGCACGGCATCCTCTCGTCGCCCGCGCTCGAGCGTATCTCGAAGAGCAGCCTCGAGATGCTCGTTGTGACCAACACGCTCCCCCAGACGGCCAACAAGGCCAAGTGCCGCAAGATTGAGGAGATCGACATTAGCCACCTGCTCGCCGAGACGATCCGGCGCTCGCACTACGGTGAGAGTGTCTCGGTGCTCTTCTCGCAGATCCCCTACGACACGATCCAGCCGTACCGCCACGGCGCCGACACGCCATCGGCGAGCCCGCCGCGGTCAACGACGGCGTCGCCCGTGGCGGCCAGCTTTGCGGCGCCCACGGCACCTGTGCCGCCGGTGGACAAGGAGGTCGCGCAGCATGCCGTGATTGCGCCGAGCCCTCTGCGCAACGAGGCGCTGGGCCATGAATAGTGGGAACGTAAGCTACGATGTGGTAGATGCCTCAACATCTGTACGTATGCGGAAGGGAAGCGGCCGCCCATGCTTGCGTGGCTGCTCGCCGCTGCGTGGCCGCGCGGAGCGTCCCGGACGATGCAACTCGTCGCTGGACGCGGGCTTGGCAGCCGCTCCGGCACTGTGGATGAGCTGCCGCCAGCGCATGCGCCGCCGGTGCGGCGCCGAAGGAGGCGCCTGCGCTTCGGTACGCTCGTCCTCCATCGGACCAAGCAGGCCGCTAAACAGGTCGTCAATGAGCGCAGCGGAGTTCATGCGGCAGTAGGTGTGCCGTGGCTGCGACGCATCGTAGGAGAAGGAGTGCACGAGCGAGCTGCGCTGCTGCGACGACAGCGCGTGCGCCTCGTCGTGCCGGACAAACTCGGGCTTGACCGCTGCGCTGTGATACAGGAGCGGGAGCGGCAGCTTGGAGTGCCACTCGAGGCCGCGGCCCGGCTCGTCGAGGCCGGACGGCGACAAGTCGGAGCCCGACGGGTTCAGGCGCGCGGTGCGCTCGCCCGCCTGCAGGTTCGCAGGATCGAGCATGCCCTGCTGGATACTGGGCACGACATACGACTGCGTGCCATCGAGGTACGTCACTTCGAGCGTCAGGCGCAGCAGCGCATTGCACGAGCAGTTGTCGAGAAGAAACTGGCGCGACTCGCGCCGCGTATGGCTCCCTGTTGCACCGCTCAGGCGCGGCGCATACTCGGCCAGATCCAGCGTGAGCGAGCCAAACTTTTGCCGAGAGTCAGTGTGGCCCTCGTCCGCTTGGCGGCGGTACACCCGTAGGCGGATGCGCGAGGGGCGCAGGCGGCCTGCCGACGACTCGGAGCGAGCCGAGCGGATGCTGTCCGAGTCCTTCGTCTCACTCTCAGCGTCTGGGCGCCCCACACCCATGCGCACAACCGACTCGATACGCGAATCCCACTGCACCGAGTGGCCCTGGACGCCCAGGAAATTCGTCTGGCCAGACGCCGTGTGATGCTGCACGACCGCAAATATAGAGCTGCCCGCAGTGTTGGCGGTGTTGGAGCGCGCTCGCGGCCGCATACGGCGCGATGGCGCCGGTGCATGGGCACTCGCATCGTCAGCGGCTGGGCTGTCCACCGGCCGCTGCGTATCGTCGCGCGCTGCAGCCGAGCGCACGAGCTCAGGAGATTCTGTTACAGGAGGCCGGGGCGATAGGTTGGGCGTGGACGGTGCGACGGGCGAGCGCGGCGCATCGTCACCCGGCACGGGCCATGCGACGCGCCGGCCGTCGGCATCCACCGAGGACAAGTCCGTCGCTGGTGACTCGAGCACTTCCTGGGCGCGCTCGGCACCTTCCGCCTGTGCCAGTGTCATGGAGCGCTCCGTATCGTCATCGTTGTCTTCATCAACCGACGCAAGGCTGGCCAGCGTCTTGCGGGGGTGGCCCACCGAGTGCTTTATATGCCAATCGAGCGAAAATTCGCCGGAAAGAAGCGGCACATGTATGAGCTCATGCACATACACGCACACTTGAAAGTGTGCATGCCGCGTGCTGAGCGGAAAGGGGCCCAGCAGCGCACGCCGAGCCATGCCGACCAGCGAAGCGTCCGTGGGAGGTGCGGGGATCTACCACGTGTCTACTCTTTTTCCTCCACTACCACGTGCTTGCGCGCCGCCTTGGGCTTCTTGGTGCCGCTCTTGGTGTGCCGGCGGCGGCGGTCCTCCTTGACGCGCCGCGCCTCGGTCATGGTGTGCTGTAGCTTCTGGGCCGTGCGAATCGGCTTGGGCACGTGGCGCTGGCGCTCAATCTTGGCCACGTCGCCGACCGAGTTCCAGCGCGCGCGCAGGGCCTGGGCATACTCGCGACTCGCGCGCTCGCGCGCGTTGACAATGCCCAGCTTGTCGCTTGCTCGATTCTTCCATAGCCGCACATTGCCGTCATCAGACCCACTCAGCACGAAGCGCGCGTCGAGCGTGTAGGACACGGCGAACACCTTCTGCATGCGCTTCGTATGGTACACATCGCGCGAGCGCGCGCCTTTTCCAACGTCCCAGAGCCGCACCGTGCGGTCGTACGAGCCGGTAAGGAGGCCCTGGCCCGTTGGGGCCCAGTCAACGGACATGACGGCGCCGACGTGCCCCTTGTAGATCTGCGTGGCGGACGACAGATTCCGCATATCGAACGTGTACATGTTGTGGTCCTCGCTCGCGACGGCAAAGGTCGTGGGCTCCACCGGCGACCATGCAATGTCGTTCGCACGCATCTTGGGTCAGTAGAAGGACGTACCGTCAGCACCACCTTGTGCAGCGGCTGCCCGCTGCGCACATCATACAGCGTCACGCCGCGGTCCGTGCCGGCGCTCGCCAGCACATCCGTCTCACTCTGGTTGTAGCGCACCACATGCACCGCATCCACGCCCATCGACATGTCGAGCAGAGGGTCCGAGCCGCCGCCGCGGTTCATATCCCAAATCTGCACGGTGCTCGACGCGGATGCAAAGCGCGCAAGGTGCGCATGGTGCGAGAGGGAGTGGAAGGCCGTCTTGCCGTTGTACACGGTCAGCGGCTCGCTCGCCGGCTGCTCGCGGGGGCGCAGACTAAACAGGTCTGCATCGCGCGCAGCGGACGCCTCGTCGTCACTCTCCTCCGCATACTCGGTATACTCGCCCAGCCCCTCGGGCACAGGGTCCGCATTCCACACCTTGATCGTGCGGTCCGTCGAGCACGAGAGCATGCGCCGCGATGCGGCGCCGCTGCCGAAAGACAGAGGCGAAACACAGAGCGACTGAATGATGCCCGCATGAGCACGGGGGTATGTGTAAGTGCAGCGCTGGTGGTTCAGATCCCACAGCCGGATATCGCCGTCGCCACTGCCGCTCGCCAGCACATCCAGGCGCTTTGGATGCCGCGCAAGCGCATACACACCATCGATATGTCCTTCGAGCGCCGCCACAAACGGCTTGGCAAACAGGCGGTCCAGCTTGGCCGCATTCAGGGCACGCGTGTACTCGCGCGGCTTGTCAAACGGGTGCAACGTCGGGTCCAGGTTCCGCTGCACAGGCGCAGCATCCCCGAGCCGCGCCGGCGTATGGTCGTCCAGCGAGCGCGTCAGCGCTTTGATTTTCTGCGTCAGCGCCTCTCACGCACCATCTGCGAGCGAACAACGGTCGACGGGCGAGCGCCACAATTTTTTGGCTGCCACGTGCGTGCCCAGCGACGGCGCGCAACACCCCACCAACACGGCCACGACCTGATGACCTCGGTGATTGAGATGCCTGGTGACGCGGTCGCAGCCTCTGCCTCCGGGCACAAGTACAGGTACGCGAGGATTCTGATACAGTGTGATTCTCCCTACGTACAATGAGCGCGAGAACCTGCCGATTATTGTGTTTCTGCTGTGCCGCATGTTCCAGCAGCAGGGCCTCGACTACGAGATTGTGATCGTGGACGACAACTCACCGGACGGTACACAGACGATTGCGCGGCAGCTGGCTGCGCTGTATGGACCCGAGCATATTGTGCTTCGCCCGCGCGCGGGCAAGCTTGGGTTGGGGTACGTGCCGTGTGTCTCACGCCAGCACCGCCTACATCCACGGCCTCGAGTCGTGCACCGGCGACTTTGTGATCATCATGGACGCGGACTTTTCGCACCACCCCAAGTTCATTCCCGACATGATCGCGAAGCAAATCCACACAAACGCGGACATTGTGCAGGGCACGCGCTACTCGGGCCCGTCTACGGGCGCAGGTGTGTACGGCTGGGACCTGAAGCGCAAGCTCGTGAGCCGCGGCGCGAATGTGCTCGCGAGCTTTGTGCTCGATCCCCGCACCACGGACGTTACGGGCAGCTTCCGGCTGTACAAGCGGGCGGTCCTGCAAACGCTCATCAGCCAAGTCACGTCCAAAGGCTACGTGTTCCAGATGGAGATCCTCGTGCGCGCCAAGGCGATGGGCTACTCGGTCGAGGAGGTAGCGATCACCTTCTGCGATCGTGTGTACGGAGAGAGCAAGCTGGGCGGCGACGAGATTGTTGGCTACGCCAAGGGCGTCTGGCAGCTCTTTGTAGGCATTTAAGCACATACAAGCTATCTACTTGTACTGGTAAAAGCCACCCTTCTCAGGCGTCTTGCGGCCCAGGCGGCCCTCCTGGATCAGCTTGGTGAGCAAGGGCGACTCGGTCACCAGGTCGGCAGGCAGGTGCTCCGAGCCGGCGCAGGTCTCGCGCCAGCCGTGGGCAATGTGGTCCATGGTGTCGAGACCGACCAGGTCAGCAAGCTCAAAGGGACCCATGGGGTAGCCGGCACCCAGCTTCATGGCCGTGTCGACGTCCTCGGGCGAGGCCACACCACGCTCCACGAGACGGATCGCCTCGAGCTGGTACGGCACCAGCAGGCGGTTCACGATGAAGCCAGGCGAGTCAATGCACGACACGGGCACCTTGCCCATGCGCTTGGCCACCTCAATGAGCGCCGAGTGTGTCTCTTCGTTGCTCTTCTCCGTGCGCACAACCTCGATGAGCTTCATCTGCGGCACGGGGTTGAACGCGTGGAAACCACCAAACTGCTGCTCACGCTTCGTCGCCTTGGCCACCTCGGAGATGCTCAGCGACGAAGTGTTGCTAGCGAAGATCGCCTCGGCAGGCGCCTTGGTGTCCAGGAAGGCAAACAGGTCCTGCTTGATCTTCATGTTCTCAATGATGGCCTCAATCACCAGATCGGTCGACTCCACGGCCTTCGAGGCATCCGTGGTCACGGTGATCGAGTCCACCACGCTCTTGACAAAGGCCTGCTGCTCCTCCGCCGACTTGTCAGCCATCTTCTTCTTGGCAATGCGGGAGAGCGACTTGGAGATGATGTTCTGGCCATTCGTCAGAGCCTTGTCGGTAACATCCGCCAGCGTCACGTTGTACTGGCCAACGTGGGCCAGCACCTGCGCAATACCAGCGCCCATCAGACCGGCACCGAACCTGACATGAGCCAAAGCATACGTACACAGTAACGTTCTTGATTTCCTTCTTAGCGGCCATCTGCGCGGTCAGCGTCGCCATTCAGCCATGTACCTACCGAGGTCGAGAAAGAGCGGGTCATACCAGCTGTGCGGGCAACGTTGGTGATGCGCGCACCAACAGTAGTGAACATCGACATGGAGAAAGGTGGGGTAGCGGATGACCTGCTGGCGGCTGTCCACCGTCCCCGACCTTCCCCGTTGTCGGCCGAATACGCGTGGCTCGTGCACACTACCTACAACGGAACGTTCCACTTCCAACGGTCCTCCTGGTAGCCCGCTACCGTGTCCGTAAGGAGGATCTCGCGTCGCTTTTGTACATAGGCCGTCACTGAGTCAGTTTCGCAAACGTACAGTCCGTCACTTTCTGGCGCATTGCGGGGATCGTGTCCCGCTCGATTGGCATCTCGAGCTGGCCCGACAGCTCCTCCACAGCCCGCTCAAGGTCGCGCTGGTTGTCCTCAAATAGCTCCGTCATGTTGTTCCGCTCGAGGTAGTACACCATGCAGTAGGTCCACTTCAACGTCATGCGGCACTCGCTCAGCGTGTCGGCAGCCTTCTTGAGGAACTGCACCTCGATCCACGTAAGGTCAGACGTGCGCTGCATCTCCTCCATCTTCTTCTCGATGCGCAAGTAGAGCTGGTGGTCCAGCCGTGCAGACTGCTCGTGGTTCGCATACCGATTGAAATAGTGCAAGTACCGCTCAAGGGAGGCCCGACTTTTGGCTTGCGCGTCGCGGGCACTCGCCCCCGACTTTTCGTCATACCGGTTGCACTGGTACCAGTTGTTCCCGTGCTCCGACCATGGACCCGAGCAGATCCAGCAAAACTCGTACTTGCACTTTCTGCATGTCATATGATTGCAGCCGCCATTCTTTTCAATCGTAGAGACACACTTGGGACACTCTTTCGTGTTCGCACTGATCCAATTCGCCGTCTCGCTGTCGTCCTCACACTTCTTCAGCCACAACCGCACAATCGAGCAGATCACAGGTTGGTGCGCGGACACGCCACATCCAAAGCAGAACCAGTGCCCACAGTCACAGCGAACAGAGGGGACAATCGTATGGAGCTGCTTCTTCGATACGCCGCACTCCACCGCCAACTCGCAGTCCGGCGCAGGACACCAACGCAAAGCGGGATTGTCGTCCACATAGGCCCGGTCCAGCAGGATGCGGTAGCGTTGGAAAAGCTCAGGGGGCAGCAGCTTGGATATGGTATCTTCATCCACGATCAGCTTGCACTGACGATTCATACACTGGATTCGGCGACTTTCGCCTTCCTCGCGGACTTTTTGTTCGACATATTGGGTATAACATTCTGTACAGTAGCGGTGTCCACAAGGAAGCGATGTCGTCATAATACTTCCGCCATAGTCCCCCGACGACATGCAACAAATCTCACACGTAAAGTCCTTCATCTCGAGCATGCGCGGGCATGCAGGGTTGTCCAGGACGCCGGCCTCCCATTTCACGCGCTCGGTTTCGTCCATGTACTGCTCGATAAGCCGTTCCTTATTCCATTGGAAATGACGCAAGAGGACAGCTGCATCATGCGCTGGGACCATAAACATGCCTGCGATATGATCAATCTCTTTCTGCTGCATGGCCTCTATGCCAGCGATCGTAAGACAACGGAAATCGACTTCATACGGCTTTTTCTGCCGCACATCGGATATGGAATGGTCGAGAAACATGTCATCATCAGAGACGACCTCGAAATGGTCATCTTCAATCATATCATCCATGTCCATGTTCTCAGGGCTACCTCCGCTCATGATATCATAATCGGCATCCCCCGAGTCAGAGTAGTCCGTCGTGTCGTAACCATCATACGTCTAGAACGTCAGATTCCCTTACAATAACGTACAAAATCATCATAGTTGGACATGATCGGCTCCAACGATCCGGGTGGCGGCCACAACCTGGAGCAAGGTCACGCGCGCCCGTGTGGCGAACCGATCAACGCGTTGCTGTATGTGGAGCACTATCCTGTCGTGTTGTGAGCATGACTAAGCGCTCGTGGCGATCTTTGATGTGCACGTGATAAAATATAGTTTTGGACGGGGCTGAGACAACCGCAGCGTTGCACCAGCGAGAGAATCCTAGCGACCACGAAGTTCTGGTACTCACCTCAAGGTACGCATGCTCTGCCCAGGGAGGTGATATCTGCATGCACCCGCACTCATGACGGTGTGCTGTGT
Organism: Malassezia caprae; assembly: GCA_029542885.1. Lineage (NCBI taxonomy): Eukaryota > Fungi > Basidiomycota > Malasseziomycetes > Malasseziales > Malasseziaceae > Malassezia > Malassezia caprae. The sequence continues at coordinate 1,009,979 of CP119910.1, forward strand.
GTTTTGATAGTCGCTTCCTTGGTGCTCTTCATGAGAAAAACGATGCTAACATGACGCAGATGCCTACTCATCTCACTAAGACTAGGAAGCACCGTGGTAACGTTTCGGCGGGTCACGGTCGTATTGGCAAGCACCGCAAGCACCCCGGTGGTCGCGGTCTGGCCGGTGGTTTCCACCACCACCGTACCAACTTCGACAAGTACCACCCCGGTTACTTCGGTAAGGTCGGTATGCGCCACTACCACCTGCTGCGCAACCCCCAGCACAAGCCCATCATCAACCTGGACAAGCTCTGGACCCTTGTTCCCGCTGACGTTCGCCGCAGCGTGACCGCTGAGTCGACGGAGGTCCCTGTCATTGACACCCTCTCCGCGGGCTACGGCAAGGTCCTCGGCAAGGGCCGCCTCCCTCAGCTGCCTGTGATTGTGAAGGCGCGCTGGGTCTCGGCTCTGGCTGAGAAGAAGATCAAGGAGGTCGGCGGTGTCGTCAAGCTGGTTGCGTAAAGGTTGGCATCGGTGACCGAGCATCTTGGATTTCTGCGACGTGTCGCATACATACACTGGAACGCTCCTCGGAGATGTTTGTGTATATCATATGACCCAAAAGAACGTAGGATGTCTTAAATTGTCCGACGCATCTATCAAACTGCTAGCTCTGGTGTGCAAACTTTGATAGAGGACTCATAGAGTCACTGGCACCCAGACATAGTACAGCCATCCAGACAGGTTGCTGGGAAAACCCCCTACCTATACTCACAAGTGTGAGCAACTACATGGCCATTTTTGAGATCAATGCCTAGTCTGAACTTAGTTCGACAGGATGGTGATCTCGACGTCCACACCCGGCTCGAGGGCAGTGGAAGTGATCTGCTTAACCACCTCGCTGGGCGAGTGCAGGTCAATCAGACGCTTGTGGATGCGGAGCTCGTAGTGGTCCCAGGTCTTCGAACCCTCACCGCAAGGCGACTTGCGGGTGGTGTGCGAGAGCACCTTGGTGGGAAGACGAACAGGGCCCTTGACGTGGAGCTTCTTGTCCTTCGAGCGGTTCACAAGGTCGCTGCACACTAAATGTTAGCAAAAAAAAAATACATACTCTTCTCGAGGCTCTTCACGTTACGCGAAGTGAGAGTGATGCGGATCTTGTGAAGCTTCACAGGGGCCACGGGGGCATCGACATCCTTGTCCTTGGCGACGTAGCTCATTTTTGATATACTTTGGAACCAGCGGTGACCAAGTGAGAGAAAGAAGCCGCAGGAAGCGTGGCTCTTTACCTGGCGTGGGTGTCACGTGAACTATAACCTCACGTGCAGTACCATCAGCCTAGCATCGTGTCCCCTGGTGATCCTGGATAGCAGGCCTGCCAAACCACTCGCCATACTAGGGCACATACTCTTAAGAGGATGGCGCCATATCCCAGGATGGATTACCGTTGATTTTGGCCAATTCCATGGCGCTATTGTCCTATGGCTTCGGCGCTGTGTGTAAAGCCAAAAATGGGTTGGAAGGTCCATGCAGCCTCCAATCTTGTGGATATCTAGTGAAGAAAGTAGTCTTGCAGGGCGGCGGAATGGTCCTTGTTGACAAGGACGCATAGAAGCCCACAGGATCTATGCCAGTCCAATGGACTGTGAAGTGGAGCTGTCTCCACTTTCCCCGTGGCTTGATCGTGAGACCCGGCGCCGCCAGCGTGCCTGCGCATAGCAAGCAGACAGTGGCTTACGAGGGCTTCCGATGAGCGGCAGCTTAAAAGACACAAGCCCCAAGCAACAGGGGCACGCTGTTGATGAAGGGGCCGATTTGGATGCAGCAGAACCTGCCATGGACGCCCGGGGCGACGCAGGGACCACGGGTATACAAACACTTCTACAAGAACTCCATTTGGAGGACGAGGATGCGCTCCGAGAAGAGTTCATGCGTCTTCAGGACGAGCGCGATTCCTTGGAAGAGCAGTACCAGACTTTACTGTCCAAAGTGTCACAAATGCGGACAACGCTGGGAGAGCGGCTTCAGCAGGATGCGGTATGTGTATGGTGCTGACAGGCAGGAAGAATTGGACCGAAGAGAGCAGCAGATTGAACGCCTTACTGGACAAGTGGGTGAGCTGGAGATAACAACGTCGACGCTCCAGCAGGAGCTGGACACTGCACATGAAGAGGCAGCGAAGCTCAGGTCAGAGACAGAACGATTGCGTCGTGAGCTAGAGCGGCCGCCACCCGAGGACCACACTACTGAACTGAATCGCCTAAAGGAGCGCTGTAACTCACTGCAGGAAATGCTGGATGCTCATCAAGTGGAGACGCAGCGCTGGGAGACTGCTCTTATTGAGGAGCGGGCGTTGAAACAGGAACTCGAGGCGCGGCAGCAACAGCTCGAGCAAGAGCGAGCCAGGGCGGAGGAACGCGAGCGCCAGTCACACGCAGTTGCCGACCAGGAAAAGCAGGTGGCTCGACAGCTGCAGCAGGCTCTGGAAGAGTTGCAGTATGGCCAGGAGAGTGATCACCAGCGCATGGTTGATGAAATGCAGCAGAAAGCGGAAGCAGCGGAATCTGAGCTGGAGAATTACAAGCTGCGGATCGAGCAGATGGAGTCTCACATGGACGAGGCGAATCAGGCAAAGGACCGGTGTGGGAGCTTGGAGCAAGAGGTCAAAGAGAAGAATTTGCTCATTGGGAAGCTTCGGCACGAGGCTGTTATACTAAACGAGCATTTGACAGGGGCCTTGAACCGTCTCCGGCGCGACTCGACAGATGAGCATATTGACCGGTGCGTTCAAGTAGCTAACAGCAGTCGGCTCATGTCGAACCTGATCCTTCAATTCCTCGGTGTGCCGCGTGCCGATACTAGGCGCTATGAGATCCTGCGACTGATGGCCTCTATTTTACAGTGGAACGACGCGGAGCGCGAGAAGGCGGGCCTTCAGCGCCAAAGCGACCGGTCCTCTAGCTATAACTTCTTGGGATTGGGCGGGCTCTTGTCTTCTCAGCCGCGGCAACCGTCCCAAACGGAAGACAAGTCGTCAGGAGATGAGGTGCGTATGCTTGACTCACACAGTCCGTTACCAACCTATTTGTCGAGTTCCTCTTGTCAGAGGTTGAGAGGGCCAAGAGGAGTCCCGCGGCCACGAACGAGGCAGGTTCCGCGGACGCACGGCCATCGGGCGAAGCCTCCGTGGAGCCGGGCACATTTGACCTCCACAGTCTGACGGACCTGGACCGTTCCTTACACCGGGCGTCTGAATCGACAGGCCATAGTGGAGCATAGTTGCACGTGCGCCTGAAACGCGAAATTGGGCGGATTCGTAGACTCTGTGCGGGCGCTCTGTAGGCCCGGCCTGCCACAGGTCTTGCCACCACGATGCGATTCTCGCTTGTCACTGCTGTACTGTGTCTCTTCGCTGCTGCATCTGCCGCGTCCGTGCAAAAGCGCGATAACGACGATGTGAAGGCCAAGATTTTCCTCATTCGCCACGGCGAGAAGGTCAACGACGATGCGATTGGTCTCTCGCTTGCCGGCAAGCAGCGCGCTCAGTGCATTGCCAACCTCTTTTCGCGGGGTGACAAGAAGGTGGACGCGATCATTACCCAAGACTTCAAGTCGGATGGATCGCGTATCCGCCCTTACGACACGGCCAAGCCACTCGCTGACCGTCTAGGCCTGACCATTGACCACCACTGTGATCGCGACGATGACGACTGTGCCGCCGACACGGTCTCTGATGCGGCCAAGAAGGGCGCCAAGACTATCCTGGTTTGCTGGGAGCATGATGCGCTTAGTGACATTGCCGACAACCTCGGCATTGACGATCTCGACTACCCAGACGACCGCTTCGACATTGTGTTCCAGATGTACGACGGCGAGATGAACTCCATCTTCTCTGAGGAATGCTTCGGTCTCGACGACAAGTACAAGGGATGGGTTGGCACTCGCAAGGACGACCTGATTGATGACGACAGCTGGGCCGATGGGGCTGGCAAGTAGGGTATAGAGCTATGGTTTGGAACGAAAGAACTTGGCCATGGCCGCGATGCTCGCGCCGAAACGATCATGTTCATGGACCTGCGAGCGGATCCAGCCAGGAAGGCGTGACTGGATCTCGGTCCGTGCATACCGACGATCGAGGAGCAGAAAGGCAGCATAGTCGTCTTTGTGACGGATGGCACGACCGAGAGACTGGTTGACCGCACGCATGCACAGATTTAGGTAAAGCTCCCGGCCCGGATCCTGGCCCCCGCCGGCAGACGAGGCGCGGCGCATATAGCGCATTCGCTCGGCCAACTCAGGACTTTTCGAATGGGGGAACGGAAGGCCCACCATGACGACACAGCGGGCTAAATTGTCCTGGAAATTGATACCTTCCGACAGCTTGGCACCAACGACAGCAAACAGAATAGCACCCTTCGGGGACGTGGGCGAGGGTGACGCAATGGAGGCAGCATACTTTTGCAAGATGATGTCCACCTGACTAGCCTCTTTTGGCTCCGAATAGACCTGCTTCCGGCGCCCCAGGCGCTCCAATGCGCCTGTCTGCCCCCAACGCTTCCACGCCGTGTCCAGCGATGCGTATGAGGGGAAAAAGACCACCACACCATGGGGAAGAATGTTGCCATAGTTGCACAGGGCATGGGCTAGTTCGTCCAGCAGCTCCGGCCGCTGCCATGAGTCGTGCGTAAATTCAAGCGGCAGCCCCTTTGGTCCCTTGTCGACAATCGCGCCTAGAATGTGATCAGGCGGCACAATATGGCCACACGAAAAGGCCACGAACTTGTCCGCGGGCGACCCCGCTAGTAGTTGTGTCTGAAAGTCGGCGATCTGGGTCAGCAACTAGGACGTACCGGCTCCATTGTGCCTCCTGCAAGCAGTACAGCGCGGGCCGCCTCAACAATAGGCTGGAACGCATCGCTGGGGTTAAGCAGCAGAAACTTGAGCCGCACTCCCGCAGACTCCTTCGTCAACAGTACTCGCCCATGCACGGCCTTGTTCGTCAAGGCCAGGAGGAACGCTTCGACGGCATGCATCGGGTGAGCGCGGCCCTGAGGCTTGGCCAGATGACCTGGCTGTTCCAGAGACGTCTTGTCGGCATAGCCACTCACCTGTGGTCAGTCGACGCGCGTACTTTTTTCGCAATGCGGGTATCCTTAAGCCAATGCTCCAACTTGACTAACTGCGAGGTGAGTCGGGCATACATACATTGATCTGATCCGCTGTGCCGCCGAGCCGAGCCATCAATTGGGACGTAGTCAGCGATGGGAGGGGCTCTGCAGCTGTACCGACTTGCTCGCAAAACGACTGTAGGGCCCGCAAAAGCACTTGCACCGTGCGCATATGCTCTTCGTTTGAGCCTTTGAGCCGCGTCGCAAACCGCTGGAGGTACCCATCCACTTGCGACAGAGCTGCTTCGACCTGTGCCTGCGTCAGCTCTGCGGTGTAGGTGCTCAAAATGGTATCGATCAGGTTGTGTGCCTCGTCAATCAGCACGATGCTGTCGTCCAAAGATAGCTGCAGCGCCTCGCGAGCATCGTGCTGCAAGAGCAAGTTGTAAGGCAGCGTAACAAGCTCAGCCTGCCGCACACTGTGCCTCGCTGCAAAGTAAGGGCACGTATGCATCTGTTTGCCTAGCTGGACGAGCTCTTCCATGTCCTGGACCTCGGCCAGGGCATGGTCACGATAGGCATCGAGCTGAGCCTGGCCTGCCGGGTCGCGCGCCGGCAGAAACTCGCACCGTTTTGCCTGGCGGCCCTCCATCATCTCAAGGCAGCGCTCGTTCATCGCTTCTGTGCCAAACATTCGGCCCCACCTCCGCACACCCTCGTGAATGCACATGTGCTGCCGACTACCCAGACCAATGCATCGCACGGGGTCATCGCCATGTCCAAAGGACGTCTTCTTGAGCTCTTGCACCAGCTGCGCGAGCTGGGTGTGTGTCCGACTGGCAAAAAAGATCTTGGGTCTCGTTTCTGGCTCCTCGATGACGCTGCTCGGCCGCAGACTCGCTTCGTAGGCCTGCATCATGTTGCGGACCTCGGGTGTCAAAAATGCATCGGTGGGTGTCGTTCCAGGTGGCCGCGCGTTCCTGGAGGTCGCCTCACCGTCGTAGTCGGCCGGCAAGAAGTCGTCATCGGAGGGTGGGTCATCCTCTCGACGCGAGCGCTTGGCAGGGTGGCGGTGCTCACGCTGCCGCCGCTGCTCTGCAAGTCGTTCACGAGCGATCCTCAAATTCGTGCGAAGCTGTTCCTCCTGCTGCTGGAGAGCAGTGCGCTGCTTGGCCTCGTCATGAGCGACCACCCAATCCGGCTCCTCTTGGTCATGTTGCACCGTGGTCGCCATCTCCCCTATAAGATGACGCCGGCGATTCATTTCGAGCCAGGTCAGCGTACTGCACAGCAAGCTCAGCGTTTTTCCTGTACCAGTAGGACTCTCAAACACCCCGAATTTGCCCTGCTCGATGGCCTCGAACAGAGCTGTCATTAGTGCGAGTTGAATCTCATAGGCCGTTGGGTACGGGAAGTGGAATTGCTGGGAACGCGTCGTAGCATCTTCGTGCTCACCAGAGCTCGTCAATCCAGGCGTTCGAAGCACCAAAGACGTCCCTGGCATATCTCATAGATGCAGGCACAAGTCGCGTCCAGTGATAGCACGAGCCAAGGTGGAGGTAGCTAATGCAATCTGTGATGTCGGTTCTGTCTTCCAATACTATGTATGAAGCCTCTTCGTACATACACCGACAACATATTGGTAGAAGGGCATATCGACGAAATGGGATATCGTTTACTCCACGGTCACGCTCTTGGCCAGGTTGCGGGGGAAGTCCACATCAACACCGGCTGCCGTTGCGAGGTGGTACGAGAGAAGCTGGAGAGGCAGAATGGTCAGTAGGCCTTGCAGACAGTCCACCGACAGAGGAACACGCAGTGTCCGCGCATCGGCAGGCACATTCGTGTCATCCTCATTGCAAATTATGACAGGGTGGCCGTTGCGGGCCGACACCTGGCTCAGGGCCGTCTGCACCTTGGGGTAGAGCGAGTCCTTGGTCATGATGAGAATCACTGCCATGGCCTCGTCAATTAGGGCAAGCGGGCCGTGCTTCAGCTCACCCGCTAGAATACCCTCCGAGTGCATGTAGCAGACCTCCTTGATTTTCAGGGCACCCTCCAGGCATGTAGCGTGCTGATAACCGCGACCCATGATGAGCAACGACTTTTCCTTCGCAAGAGCATTGTACGCCAGGTCCTGGAACTCCTTATCGTGGGTGAGAACCGTGCGGATCTGGTCAGGAAGGGCATGGAGACCGTCAATAATCTCGTGGCGACGGGCCATTTTCGAGAGGCGGTCCTCGGACAGCTGCACCGCCATCATAATCAGGGCAATGTACTGCGACGTGTACGCCTTGGTCGACGCGACACCGATCTCGGGGCCAGCATTGATGTGCACACCACAGTGCGTCTCGCGCGAGATTGTGCTGCCGACAGTATTGACAATGCCGACACACAGCGCACCGCGACCATTGCAGTAGCGCAGAGCCAGAATCGTATCGGCCGTCTCACCCGACTGAGACACAAACACACACACATCATCACGGAAAATGGGCGAGTTGCGGTCCAAAAAGTCCGAGGCCAGCTCGATAGAGACAGGGATCTCCGTGAGCTCCTCGAAAATGGCACGCGTAGCCAGACAAGAGTGGTAGCTTGTGCCGCACGCAATAAACACAATGCGGCGGCAGCGGCGGATCACATTCAAGTATGCCATGAGACCACCGAGCTTCACCTGGCGCGTATCAAAGTTGACACGGCCACGCATCGTGTTGACGACTGACTCAGGCTGCTCGTAGATCTCCTTCTGCATAAAGTGGTCAAACTGACCCTTCATGATCTCAGCCAGTTCCATCTCTAGAGTCTCAATCGAGCGTGTAGACGAGAGGCCATCGTTGCGACGGAGACGGTGGATGTGCAGCTCACCCTCGGCAATATGCGCAATGTCATCATCCTCGAGGTACAACACACGCTTCGTGTGTTCGACCACAGCCGAGGCGTCGGAAGCAATAAAGTACTCAATCGGCTGCGGCAGACCATCCTCCGACAGGAATGCGCGCGACTGCGAGCGAATCAGCTTATCGATGCTGCCCGCAGCGGGTGTCGCTGTCGCGTTCTCAAAGTTATGCACATTTTGCAGGTTCGGCTGGTTCTGGTAGCTGTTGTCTTCCACCTGACCACCCAGCTGCACATCCACCGAGTCGACCTTGAGCTTCTTCTCCGTCTTCACACCGATGAGCAGCGGCGAGCCACGACGCGCCACTACCACCTCGCCAGGGAAGTACACCGACTTGAATACAAACGAGAAGGCGCCCTCCAGCTCCTTTACCGCACAACGGACCACCGTGTGGAAGTCAGGCTTGCGGTTCTCGGGGTACGTGTCCCAGAAGTACTTGATCAGCACAGCAACAACCTCCGTGTCAGTGTCCGTCTCGAACTTGTAGCCACGCTTTTCCAACACAACCTTGAGTTCCCGGTAGTTGGTAATAATGCCGTTATGCACTAGGGTGAACTCGCCCTTGGGGTCGCTCTTGTGAGGGTGGCAGTTGAGAGGAGAGGGAGGGCCGTGGGTCGCCCAACGGGTGTGCGCCATACCCGCATGAGAAATGAATGACTTGTCCATATCCACTGACGACTCAGAAATGTGCTTGCGAAGTGCAGCCACTTTCCCGACCTGCTTGAAAAGCAACACTTCCTTGTCCAGGTCGCCATCCACGGTCAGGCCAGCACTATCATAACCACGGTATTCAAGACGCGCCAGAGCATTGACAAGAACGTCAATGATAGAACGACGGTCCTAGGAGAGTAAGTTATTCAGCAACATACCTTTTCGACCAAGTAGTTCACGTAGGCAAAGATACCACACTGTGCGTGTCAGGACCTGTTCCCGCTGTTGCGCTCGCGCTGACGCGCTGTCATACGTACCATAGCCACAATAGGATTGCAAGTATGGTTCAAGAAAAGAACTAGAAGCAATCCGCCAAGATGGAAACCAAAGGTGGTACTCGGAACTAGGGGTTGAAACAAACCTTGGTATCACGCTTCGGTTGTCGCGTCGTGGCACGGGTGTGGCACCCAGCCAACTCAGCCTCCACTTATCCAGGTTCCACACGACTGGCTGGCATCGGTGGCCACATGTGCTATTACGCTGGTTTTGCCTTGATTTCCCGAATAGGGAATTTTCTTGATTGGTCACATACCCAGTCCTGGTTATGTTGGTGTTGCTTTATGCAAGTTGTTGAACGCATCTGTCTTTCCTTGCAGGTCCAAGTCCTGATATGCTGAGCAACACAAGCGTGTCGATCGCGTATTTTACAAGTAACCAGGGCATTCCGCAGATGCTGCACGCGCTATCCTGCCTGGGGTACAAACCGTAATTTTAGGCGGACTTAGCTATTTGATTTTGGCAGATCAGATGCACTGGCGCCCAGTCAGATGATGGCGCCAGGTCCTGTCTGAGAGCCCCTTACTCTCTATGTCGTAGTTCGTCGTAATCTCGCCGGTGATGGTGACGATGTCTATGTCTTTCTCTTGGTGATCGCTCTCGTTCATGCCGCCGACGTGAACGTTCATCTCTGTGATGCCGTGAATGCCGACGTTCGCGGTCATCTCGAGGTGCTGGCGGGTACCGAAGTTTGGATGGGTCAATGGGCGCAGCATTGGCCCCTGTTCGCGCCACGTCTCCATCACGCTCCGGCATGGAGGAGCCGCCTGCCGTAGATTTTCCATCGGACGGGCCTCGCCCCCTAGCGTTAGTACACCCACGTACAGCATTCGCTCCATCGCCTCGCGTTCCGCCTGCTTTACATCCATGCGTTCTTTTCTCCGGGCTTCAATGTCCTCTCTCTCCTTCTGTCCGCGATTATACCACTGAATATCCCGTCCTTCGGCCCATCGACCTTTAGGCGCGTGCACAGAATTGCCTAAATAATGATCTCGCTGCTTGTCCTCGCGAACAATTTCCCACGAGAAATCGGCCTGTCCACCGCGTGTTCCACCGCGACTGGACATCAGTAGCTTGTATGGCGTACCTGGGTCCTTCCTGCATCCTCGTGCAGCCGCGAGGCCCTCGTTGTCGGCGTCGCAGTGGAGCACCACAGTGACGCGTCCAGAACCTCGGCCGAATGAATATACAACACTTGTGGGACGCGCGCCACGGTCCTTGTCTCGCGCAACGGCCCTTAGGGCTGCTACGCGTTATATTGAGGGGGGCATGATTTCCACAGAACCAACCAGCCCCGTACATTCACAAAGTCAATTCGAGTGTATATACAGAAGTTCATCGGACAAGCGGTGCGCCATGCATGCAGAATTTCGGGATGATACGGCGCTGGCGCCACACAGTATATCGTCGCGACCGTGGAAACGACACCGGAGCTGCATCGACGCTTTTCCAGACCTTGCGCACAATGCGAAAGGATCGCACAACAAGCCCTCAGAAACGCCTTTGCAGGAGATTGACGACGAGTTTGATCTGCCTTTGGACGCGGACTTTTTCGAATCTCTGGACGAATCATCCTGGCAGCTATTAGAAACAGGATCACAGCGAGCGGACAGTCAACATGCTACCTCGAACATCTCCAGTAATGATCCAAAAGTACCAGATGGTGTTCTTTCCGAGACGATTGGGTTTCAGAAAGCAAACGGGAAGCAGCTGCCCCGCCCAAGCGCGGCCGCCATGGCTCTGGCAGCCAAGCGCCTAAAACTCGATGACGAGGTCGAGCTGCAGGTTCGTGGTACAGAAAACACGCCTAGCAATTCCATTGCCACAGACAGGCATGGACTGCCGGAGCGACGCATTGACAGGTCAGCGATACCAAACAAGATACCCCAGCTCGGCCTATTTCTACCGAAGCAATCGCTTGTAACCCCACCTTGTACTCCCGGACCGAAGAAGCGCGCTAGTATCTCGCCACTTCGTTCGCCCATGCTAACCAGCTTGGGAAAGCCAAGCGCGTCGGGGTCGCCATCTCCGCTAAGAAAACAAATCTCACTGGGCATTACACCCCGCACGTATCGTACCGGTCTACCCTCTGTAAAGGCCAGGGGCAGCTTCACGCCGCCCTTTAAGAGAGGTTTTCACTCTCCGTCCCTGCTGCCCGGCCAACCATCTATGCCCTTGGCCCCGGTGGCGCCGAGTGTGTTTGACCTATCCGTACCAGCTACGCGTATGGGATACCGAGCGACCGGCCTTGTTCCGCATGCGTACAAGTCAGAAGCCGAGGCCCGCACGCATGGCGTGCCACCGGAGGTGTGCCTTATTTTGCAGGATCCGATGCGCGCCTCACAGTACGCGTTTGTGCGAGCAGATGGAGCCCCTCGGGGTGCTGCAGAAGCCTATACCGAGCTTCAAGAGCTTGGTGGCAGCAAAGTTCAGATTAAGTGGGTTCAAAACCACTGGCAGCTGATCCTCTGGAAGCTGGCGGCCTATGTGGCCAGTGACCCGCGCCAAGTGCATACGTACTGGACATGGGATCGCGTACTGCGCGATCTGCGGTATCGGTACGAGCGGGAATACCACAAGAAAGAGTACAGTGTGATCAAGCGCCTACAAGAGGAGCCGCGGCACTATACGAGGCCGATGGTGCTGTGTGTGCATCAGATCCTTCGCTTTGAAGATACTGGCGAGGACGCTTCGCTCGTGCTCCAGCTTACGGATGGCTGGTACAAGATTCGTGCAGAGCTGGATGCGCCTCTTCGCCGTGCTGTGGAGCGGTGCAAGATTCGCATAGGACACAAGCTCGCGATTGCGTGTGCCAAGGTATGTATCGTGCGCTTACACAGCACCGCTGTTTCGGAGAAGGGACACCTGTGCTGGACGCCGTCTACTCGTCCGATCTTCTGCTGTCTTCCAATGCGACGTGGTTCGCTGCGTGGGATACCAGGCTTGGCCTGCAGCCGCACGCGTTCGTATCGAGTCTGGGCCGTCTTGTCCCTGACGGAGGCCTTGTGGGTCGGATTGACGTGGTCGCTGACCGCGTGTACCCTGTGGGATACATGGAGGGCGAGCTGGATGCCAAGGGCACGCTCGTTTACCGTGGTCCTCAGTACAATACCGACGAAGAACAAGAGCGTCAGCGGGCCTGGGAGGAGCGGCGCCAATGTGCCCGAGCCTATCTGGCTGAGGTAGCCCCCCGCCTGGAGCGCGCCGCGGCATGGCTCGAGGCGCGTTGCCATATGGAATATGAGGGCGCAGCGACGGCGGGTATGTGATCTCTTCTTACGCCAGATGTGACGGCCGTCGTGGTCGCTCTGGAAAAAGCCGACGATCCGACCGAGTGTCTTGCGACACACACGTCGGCGGCAGCGCACGCGTCGCTTCCGTACATGGGGTCCCTTCTGTGTGCGGTGCGCGAGCGACTGACGGCGGTGAGCCAGCCGGGCACGCCCCCGTATGAGGCGGCGCTCCGCGCGCTCTGTGCGCCGCGGCAGGTCAAGTCGTTCTGCACCGTGCGTGTCCGCGAGGCTCGCGCCACACGCCGTGCGAGCTGCCGCACAGTGCTACTGACCGTATGGGAGCCACCGGAGCTAGAGGCCGGGGCGCGCTATGAGGTGCGTATGAGCATCTGACCCAGATTTCGCATCTTACTCCGACGCAGGGACAAGCTTGGCGTCCGCGCGATACGGATGCGGATGCGTTTCTATCTACAACACGTGAATCGGTCGTGCGGCGAATCGCACGGGGCAGCGGGGGGCCGAAGTAGACTCCACGCCCGGTTGTTTTGTATCACGTGATCTGCATGATACGCGACGTGCAGGGAGAAGTTAGTGGTGTTGGTTTACGCTGGACGAGCCGTCGGTGTACACAACCTCTGTCCACTGGCGATACCTGTACGCTGTTCGTAGCGATGTCTGCGGACATTCCTCCCTATCAGCGGGACCTCGCCATGCCTCTGCCTATGGCGCCGCGTCGCGCCGTGTTGCAGAGTGTTTCGGCGCAGGAGACCGTACCCGTGCAGCGTCATCTTGCCGATCCGCCGGCCTACAAGTACACGGAGAGTGCCATGCAGCACGAGGCACAGCAAGTGGTGCAAGAGCGGCTGCGCCATGCTGGCCGGCAGCGCGACCACCTTGCGCCTCTGGAAGGCGTGACTAATATTGTGCCATCGGTGCGTCAGCCGTCATCGCCGAAGCGAGCGCCGGCGCCAGTGACGAAAGACAATGTTGCGCAGGCGAGCAAGAAGCCCCAGCTGCCGTCGCCGCCGCGTGTGATTGTGGATCCGGAGGGCAACTCGTACGAGCGCCATGCGATGCTGGGCCAGGGCGGCTTTGCACGTGTGTTCCATGTGACGGACCGCTTTGGCCAGGACAAGGCGTTCAAGGTGATTGCCAAGAGCGCCATTATGCAGTCGAAGAAGAACCGCCAGAAGATCCTGGCGGAGATCATGATCCACAAGTCGCTGAAGCACGTCCACATTGTTGGATTCGAGGACGTGTTTGAGGATGCGGACAATGTCTATTTTGTGTTGGAGCTTTGTCACAATGGTGTATGTGTAGCAGCTAACCTCAGAATATGAACGACATTGTCAAGCGCCGTGGTCCGTACCTGGAGGCGGAGGCGCGCTACTATATGGTGCAGATCCTAGCGGGGATCCAGCACATGCACAACAACTCGATCATTCACCGCGACCTGAAGCTGGGCAACCTGTTCCTCGACAAGAACATGCAGGTGAAGATCGGTGACTTTGGCCTCGCAGCGCTGCTGAAATACCCCGAAGAGCGCAAGAAGACGGTGTGTGGCACGCCGAACTATATCGCGCCCGAGATCCTGTACGACCAGGGCGAGGGCCACAGCTTCGAGGTCGATATATGGTCGGTGGGCGTGATTTTGTACACGCTGCTGGTCGGTCGTCCGCCATTCCAGACGAGCAATGTGCAGAAAATCTACGATCGGATCCGCCGGAACGAGTACGAGATCCCCGCGGAGGCGAACCTGTCGCCCGAGTCGCAGTCGCTTATCCGCCAGATCCTGTCGCAGCGCCCGTCGGAGCGCCCGTCGCTGCACGAAATCATGGACCACGCGTGGTTCCGCGCGGGCTCGCTGCCGCTGTCGGTGCCCTCGTCGGCCGTGTTCCACAAGCCCCAGCTCCCTACGTTGTCGAGCGCCGAAAGCCTGCGCAACTTTGAGCAGCTCAAGGCGATTGCGCACTGGCGCACCGAGGAGGAGGAGGCCGCCGATGCTGTGGCGGAGCAGCCACCCGCGGCGCGCGACGGTCTGCAGGAGCTCGAGGCCGCCGAGGAGGACCGCGACCGCCTGGACCGCGAGTCGCAGCGGGCGATCCACCCTGGCAGCCCGATCTCGACGCTGCTCAAGGTCGGCCGCCAGCCGCTCGTCAAGGCGCCTGCGCCCGTCTCGGTGGCGCCGGCGCCGGCGGCACTGGCGCACAAGCTGAGCCACCTGGGCCTGCAGGACAAGGAGAATATGCAGGCGGTCGCACAGGCCGCGTGGGCCTCGCGTCGCCTGGCGCCTGAGCCTGCGCCGCGCGCGCTGTCGAGCATGGAGCTGATGGTGCACTACCTAAGCCAGGCGCTCGCGCACTTTGATGCGCAGTCCACCGAGCCGCTGGTCCCACTGGACGTGGCGGGCCAGCCTGTCACGGTGCCCGTCCCGAACGTGATCCACGGCGAGGGCAGCCAGCTGCGGCTCAAGCCCGATGCGCCGCGCCTCTTTATCATCTCGTGGCTCGACCACTCGGAAAAGTACGGCCTCGGCTATGCGCTGTGCAACGGCACTGTGGGCGTGCACTTCCGTGACTCGACCAGCATGGTCCTTGCGCCGCGGCGGCAAGCGTTTGACTATGTGTACCATCTGCGGCAGCGCACGGCGGATGCGGCGCGTCACGACCAGCTGCGCCGCGAGAACTATGTGCTGCCAGCTGCGACGAGCAGCTACGAGTGGCTGCCTCGCGAGCTTGTGTCCAAGTTCAAGCTGCTGCGCTTCTTTGAGAGCGAGATCATGGAGCGCCTGTACGGCGCCGACAGTCCACTCACGTACGTGGACGAGACAGCGACGTCCAATCTTGGATTCGTCCACAAGTGGTACCGCTGCAAGCAGGCGATTGTGTTCCGGCTCAGCAACGGCACCGTCCAGTTCAACTTTTACGACCACACCAAGCTGTTCCTCTCCAGTGACGGCCTCGTTGTGTCGGCGATCGAGCCTATGGACCGCACCGACGGCGTGCCCGTGCTCCGCTCGTGGACGCTTTCAGAGCTCATTGCCATCGCACACGCGCAGCGCTCGGCCATGGAGGCTGCGGCGGCCGCCGACAGTGCGCGCTTCCCCGCCCTCTTCCAAACCAAGCCGAGCGAGCGCCGCTTTGTGCGCCAGGTGCTGAAGAAACTGCGCTACGTGCGCGATGTCCTGCTTACGACGACGTCGGCCGCGCCGACCTCATAGACCTCTCGCTAGTTTATGTTGAATGCCACTGTATCGATGATGGCGCGGTACGTTTCGAGCGGCGTCGCAGGATGCACCACGAGGCGCAGGTACTCGCCGTCCGGCAGCGGCGCAAAGTCCACCGCGTAGCGCTGCGCCCCGGTAAGCTGTGCGTGCGCGCACCGCGTGCCTTTTGAGCCCCGGCCGCGCGGCCGGAAGCAGATCTGCAAAAAGAGCGGCTCGGCGAGCGGCCCCAGCTCCAATGCAGCGTGCGCCTCGACGTGCGCGAGCAGCGCGCGCGCCATGGCAAGGCCCGCCTGCACATGCGCACACAGCCCGTGCGTGCCGTAGCGCAGCCATACGAGGTACAGTTTGAGCGCCTCGCCGCGCCGCCCACAGCCGAGCGTCTTGGTAGCGAGGTCCGGCGCATCCGGCGTGCCGTGAAACAGGTAGCCTGCGTCGTCCACACGCATCGACAGGGTGCGCCGGTCGCGCACCAGCAGGAACGAGCACTGGTGCGTCACTGCCAGCAGCTTGTGGGGATTGACCGTGAGGCTGTCT
The DNA here is from genome assembly GCA_029542885.1 of Malassezia caprae. Classification (NCBI taxonomy): domain Eukaryota; kingdom Fungi; phylum Basidiomycota; class Malasseziomycetes; order Malasseziales; family Malasseziaceae; genus Malassezia; species Malassezia caprae. The sequence continues at coordinate 1,025,941 of CP119910.1, forward strand.
GTGCGCTCAATGCCGCGCATCAGCGCACGCCCCTCAGGCGCAAAGATGGCGCCGCCGCCCCACGACGCATCCGCGTGCAGCCAGCATCCGTGCGCTACACATAACGGCGCAATGGCGGCCACATCGTCAAATGCGCCGAGCACCGTTGTGCCGCACGTCACCCACACAATGAGCGGCATGCCACGGGGATGCGCCGCGTCCGCATGCATCTCGCGCAGCAGGCGCTCGAGCGCCGCCACGTCCATGCGCCCATGCGCATCGACCGGCACTTGCACGACGGCATCGGCGCCCAGACCCGCCGCGAGCGCCGCGCGCGCCACGGAAAAGTGTGCGCCTGCGCTCGCGAGGATCACGGGGCGTGCTCCCGCGCCGCGCCGCCCCTTTTCGTGCAGGCTCTCGACCAGGGCCCACACGCCGCCGCGCCGGTACACGCTGCCGAGCGCGTGGGCGAGGGCCGTCTGCACCGCGAGGATATTCGAGGCTGCGCCGCCAGGCATGCTCACGCCATCGGCCTCGGTGCTATAGCCAAAGAGCTCACACAGGCCTTGTACGCACCGCTCCTCGACGCGCGTCAGGATCGGCGACGCGGAAAAGACGTGCACCGACGCATTCAGCGCGCCCAGCACCAGGTCGCCCAGCACAGACACCACCGCCGGCGTCGCGTACAGCTTCTCGAGGAACCGCCGCGTCCACGGGTTGACGCTATTCGACAGAACGCCCTGCACCGTGTGCACAAGCGCCTCTTCACTCGCGCCCTCCGCTGGCAACTCGACCGGCATCGACGCGTAGTACTCGGCCGGCGTCGTCCACGGCGAGACCGGCGCATCCGGCGCCTCTCCACGCACCATCCATTCCCAGATGGCACGCACAATCCGTGGCGCGAGCCGGCCAAACTCGGTCGACGACCGCTCAGCACGCAGCGGCGAGTCCATCGCGTCGCTGTGCAAAAAGTCTTACCTCCACTCTCGATGGACGGTGCGCCGCAGGCAGACCTGCGGCGCGAGCGCGCACAGGCCGTGCGCGCTGCATGGGCGCAGGATCTGCACACGCTCTGCCGCACGCGGTCTGGGGCCGATGCTGTGTGGCGCACAGACGGCTCGGGCGCATGCGCCGCCCATACCAGTACGTTGCCCCGTCTCACGCAGCGCTCGTGGGCGTCCGCGCGCGCGGCGCGGTGCGTGCCGCCTTGCTAGGCCACAAGCGCCTCTTTCGGTCAGCGTATCATGTCGCATTGCCGCTGCCCGTCCTCGAGTCTGTGCTGGCATGGGCTTACACGGGCGCGGTGCCGGATGTGCCGGCACTTGCGCGCGCGCTGGGGTGCTCCGAGGTGGATGCGCGTGCGTGCGTCGCTGCTGAGCCGGCTCACGACTGGTGCGCGTACGTCGCGGCGCACCCCCGCGGCGCGCCACGCGATGCATGGCACGCGGCCCTCGTCTCGGTGCGCTGGCCGGCCATGCGCACCGCGCCGTGGCGCGCCCTACCCCGCGCCGCACAACGCCACGTCGTGTCGCTGCTGTACGCGGGGTGCCTCGCGTCCACGCCCTGTGCGGTACACGAGCTGCTCGCGTGTGCTGATGTGCTGCACGCTCATGCATGGCCACAGGCCGCGCAGCTGCTGAGCGCGGCTGCGTGGGCCCAAGCGGCGCCGAGCGAGGCACGCAGTGTCATGACACACGCCGTCGCATGCGACGACGCTGCGCTGCAGGCGGCGGTGCTGGCGTGGATGTGCTCGAGCGAGGCAGGCGCCGCCGTGCTTCCGGCCGTGCCGCGCGCACTGCACGGGGCGCTCGGCGCGCAGCTGCTCACGGCGCCGCCCTCGACGCGCCTGGCCTTTATCGAGGCGCTCTACACAAGCGGCGTGCCCAGCGCGCTCCATCCCATGGTTGCTGCCTCGTTTGCGGCCATGCTCGGCACGCCGCGGGGCCAGGCACTCCTCGCTTGCTCGTCTCCTGTCGTGGACGTATTGGTATCGATCCTACTAACGACGCTGCATGCCGAGTCGGCGCCGGCTCTGTATGCGGTGCTCGTTGGCGACGTGATGCTCGCGGACGAGCAGCCGCTCGCTCCGGGGCGCGCATGGGACGTGCTGGAGCAGGCGCGCCGCACCGTGGTGCAGTACCTGCGGCACCACTGGGTCGCCGCGCGCGCTGCACGCGCATTTGATGCGCTTCCCGCCTGGTGCCTCAAAGAGCTCGCGGCGGAGCTGGACTTGGAGGCACAGGCACTCCGCGTGGCCCCGGCGCAGGCGCCGGCCCCTGCGTCGGATGCGTCGAGCGTGCGCGGCATGACGTCGGCAGGCCTCGCGCAGACGCGCGCGCCCGAGCAGCGCGGCCCCGCGAGTCTGTATGCGGCGGTGCTCAACAAGAGCGCTGCGCGTGCGGGCGCCTAAAATTCGAGCGATGGCTTCTGCGCGGCGCGCTTGGCCTCGCGCACGTCGCGCAGGAGGCGCGTGCAGAACTGGTCAAACTGCTCGACAAACGGGCGCAGACTCGTCTTCTCCCACTCGCCGCGGTGCTTCTCCGGCGTGGCCTGTGCGTGCGTCAGCTCCTCGAGCAGCTGCACGACGGTGGGCGCGCCCGTGGCGGGGTCAAAATCGAGAATCTGCTCGAGTTCCAGCGGCACACACACCCGCCCCGTCGACGGGTGCATGACAAAGGGCGATTTGAGCAGGTGGTTCATGCGCTTGGACACTTCGGCGTCGATGCGGGGGTACGTGTACTGCAGCACAATGTCTTCGAGCGCCGCGATCCACGCGGGGCGCATGCGGTCGTGGCTGCGCTGCGCGGCCTCGAGGACATCGTCCCACTTTTGCACACTCGAGCGCGGCCCGGCGGCCCACCGCGTGTGCAGCCGCGCAACAGCGTCCGATTCGGACGTGGGCAGCAGCTGCAGCAGGATCTCCCAGCGCGCTTGCTCGCGGAACACGTCCTGGTCCCGCAGGAGCACATCGACAAACGCGCGCTGCAGCACACCACGCGAGAGGGGCGGCGCGCGACTCGCCGTGTTGGTCAGCACGTCATGGCCGAGCGCGCGGCGCAGGCTGGGGTGGAGCGCGCGCGGAAAGCCGGCGGAGGGCGCGCCGAGCGCGACCTTCTTGGCCTGGTTCGCGCCGCCGCGGACGACCTCGGTCCAGCCTACGAGTGCCTTGCGCGCCTCGTCGGGCAGCGCGCACGCCTCGGGGTCCGAGACCCAGCAGTGGATACCGCGGCGGCCCGAGTAGACCCAGAGCAGGTGCTTGAAGCCAAAGTCCTCGCGCAGCGTCATGTCGAGGACCTCAGCGGCGACGGCAATGAGCTTCCAGCACCGCCGACACAGGTGCTTGTCGGAGCAGCATGTGCGGATCTCGTCATAGTCGGTCATATCAATATCGAACACCAGCTCGCGCTGCACTGGCCGAAAGTTGGCCTTCTGCAGCGTCTTGCGGTCCTTGGGCTTGGCCGTGTACACGGGCCCAATCTCGAAGCGCGACGGGTTCAGACGACACACCTCCTTCTTCCACTCCTCCCACGTTGCGAAGCTCTGGTACCGCAGGTATGCGTCGTTCTGCAGCGTAAATGCAAACTCGCGGCGCATAAAGTTCCGCGTCACAGCCATGTCCTGGTTCAGCCAGGTGAACAGCGAGCGGAACGGCAGCACGCGCCGGTAGTACGCGAGTAGGTTCATCGGGTCGTTTGGATCGTGCGCGAGTCTGCGTAAGTAATTGGTACGTACGCGCTCTCTTCGACCATGGCGCAGGCCTGGTCGAGCTCGCGGTCCTCGTCCATGCGCTCATACGACGCGCCTTCCACAGCGGCCATCGCTGAAGGAGCGCGAGGCGCGACGCGCGCGTTTAGTCACGGCGGGTCTCCTCCACATCACCATGGCGCGGTGGCACGCGGCGCGCACGCGCATCCAGCTCAAGCTGGCGATCCAGCGCGCTCACATGCTGCAAGAAAAGAAGGCCGCGCTCGCGAATCGTGCGCGCCTCGATATCGCCGAGCTCGTGGGGCGAGGGCGCATGGAAACGGCGCGTGTCAAGACCGAATCACTCATCCTCGACGATGTACGTGCGGCCACTCACGCAGATCCATACCGAGCTGCTCGAGCTGCTCGAGCTGTACTGCGAGATGCTCTATGCGCGCTTCGCGCTCCTGGAGCTAAAAACGTAGGTACATCACTCTAACCCAGGGATGCGCCTGATCCCGCGATCCGCGAGCCACTCATCGCCGTGATTCACGCAGCGCACCACACCGACGCCCCGGAGCTGCACGTGCTGCAGGATATGCTGTGCGCGCGCTACGGTGCCGATTTTGCGCAGGCCGCTTTAGACAACCGTGACGGCTGTGTGTCGGAGCGCGTCACCAAGAAGCTCGCCTACCACATAGCGCCGCCCGACCTTGTGGATGCGTACGTGCGTCTACTCACACAGCTACTTGCGAGAGAGTGCGTTGCCTTACTAAGACAGTTTGCCATGCCTACCGCGTCGCTCTGCCCGGCGAGGCACTTGCGGACTCCGAGGCAGCGGATACCCCCGTGCCAGCAGCCGAAGCGCCGCAGGGCGATTCAGAATGGGGCGCTTTGATGAAGCGCTTCGAGGCGCTCAAGCACCCTTGACATAGAGCGCTACGAGCGCGAATGCGAATGGGCCATATGCTGGTTGAGCGACACAGCCTCGTCACCGTGGCGGCGGCGGCGGCGGCGCGGCAGCGTGATAAAGCTCGGCATCGGACGCGTCTCCAAATCCATACATACGTTCGCGGACGCCTGGATGGCCTCGATCCAGTCGACCACATGGAAGTTGTTGCGCGCCTGGATCAGAAACTGCTCGCCGGCCAGTTTCATGCGTACAACATGCTGGCGCTTGGTGTAGTCGGCCGCCAGTCCACACTGGGCACGCTCCATCGAGTACGAGTGGATGCGGTGCTCATTCAGCGCATTGTGCACCAGCTTGATCTGCTCGTCATACTCGAGCTGGTTCGAGGCAGGCACTTTGTGGGTGTGCTCAGACGGCCCCGAGGTGCTCAGCTTCGAGTTGGTGCGCGACTTGACGTCGAGGCTCTTGGATATCAGCGCCTCGAGACCGGTGGCATTCGTGTGCGCCACCGTATCGCGCTTGTCGTGCTCCTCGCCATCCGCGAGCTCGTCGTCATGCAGACTCTCGTTCATCGGCGTCGTATGCACATGAGTGGTCTTGTTCAGGCCCCAAATGACCTCTGCCGACACACTCTTGTTGTACAGCAGGGAGATATCGGTCTTGTATACGTGCAGCACCGTACCATGCAACACAAAGTACAACGACTCCCAGCCGCGGTCGCGCGCAGGCTGCCCCGGAGCGACCAGCTCCATCTTGCGCGGCAAATAGCCCTCAATATGCACCGTGCAAAAGTACGGCGGGAGCTTTTCCTTGCCGTCCGACGTCACAGAGGGGCTCATCGCCTGCCAGCTGGAGCGCCGGCTGCTCAGCGGCGTCACACCCTTGCGCTGCTGCAGCAAAAAGGCATCGTTTGCCTCCGTCACTTGGCAGTTTGCGAGCTCCTCCGCACGATCCTGCTCCTCCGCCAGCTCATCGTCCTTTGTGGGGAAGCCATACACCGTCTTACTGGGATGCTTGTACTCCATGCGGCGCTTCCATAGCGGACCGGCCGGCGAAGGGTCCAGGCGGAAACCGCCCGCCGTAGGCGACTGCTCCATCTTGTGAAATCGGTTCAGACGCGGCGAGCTGTCGCGCGAACTGCCCTGCATCGATGACAGGCCGTGGCCAGGCACGGCAAAGTACATAGACGGGTGCGTTGCCGTCCCAGGTGTGCGCTGGCCAAAGGTGGCGGCCGTAGGCGTATTGGCGGTGCTCGCCGCATTCGAATGCGACGTCATCCACATCGTAGGCATACCCACCGTCGACGAGTGGCGAAAGGCAATCGCCGACGGCGTCAGCGGCACAGAATCTGGCCCCGTCTCGGCCCGACCACCCTGGCTCATCGCCGAGAGCTTTTGCATTTGTCGGGCATTCAGGTTGAAATAGTCACCACCTAAATTCATTTCGTTCGGCGTCCCCGCCTGGCTCGCCATGGGCGTGCGGCGGGAATAGTTGCGCTGCGAGTATCCCTGCTGCATGGACGAGCGTGCAAACGTAGTGCGGATAGGCGACGGAACGTAGCAGGGTCCTTGCATATTTGCGTCGGACTGGTGAGCCGCTGCGAACGTGGGCGCTCGAGGAGTGGCAAAGCCACCAGGACCTGCTTGTACCTCTTCAGCAATCGTATGGGGAACAGGGTATAGAAATGGCGGGGGCGCTTGGGCCCCAGAGGACACGGGCCCATCATTGGATTCCGAATTAACAGTATCTGATTCGCTTTCTTCAGCGTCCGTGGAGTCGGATTCGTCCGTACTAACGGTGGCATAAGAGGAGACCGACGCAAGACTGCTGGAGTACAGGTCACTCTCCTGCATTTGTTTCGATAGGGGCTGTGCAATGGGAATCGACCTAGATGGATTTCTGGACGTTGCCTGCGTAGTACCCGTGGAAAGAGGCTGTGAGGGAACACTCGAGCCTGCACTCGTAGTCGGGCGATCTCTCTGGACAGAAGGCTTGTCAGGTACGGGCGGTGGACTCGAAATTCCCCATCGGAGAGGGTTGGGTAACTTTTGCGACTGAGTAAGCTTTTAAACACGTACCCAGTTCCAGTGTCCGCCGCTCATCGTGCCGGACGTAAAGGAGTCCCGCCGCCTGGTCGTTGGATCGACGAGAGAGTACTTTCCGCTGGGATCTCGGCGATCCCTTTCTCCGCCTTGATTGGTTCGAGTTTGTGCCACGCGACTCCCTAGAAAACCACGTGGCTATCGCGGGACGCGCCGCGAAAGTAGCGCGTTCCACATTAACACACCGCTTTGCCACACGCGACCAAGCTATGACGTCCGCTGACCTTACACGGGGCGTGATCGCGAGCATGCTCGATTCGACAGATGGAACCGCCTCTTCGGTACCTGTCTGCCAGATTCTGAGCCTCAAGAAGCTCCAAACCACGAATGCGAGCGCCAACGTGAGCGAACGGTATCGCGTCGTGCTTAGCGATGGCGAGTACTACACACAGGGTATGTGCACCATGACTTACCCCAGCCATGCTGGCCACTCAGCTCAAGCCCCTGGTGGAAAATGGATCGCTGGACAAGAATGTGGTGGTTCGCGTCACACAGTTCACGTCGAACACGGTGCAGAACCGCAAAATTCTCATCCTGCTCAACCTCGACGTGCTCACACCCCCACAGCAGGAGCGCATTGGCAGCCCACAGAACATTGAAACTGCACGCAACTCCGGTGGAAGTGCACCGGCTGCTCCTACAAAGACTGAGCCATCGATTGGCGCGCAGGCCCTGTCCGGCTCGCATGGCGCCCCAGCATCGCGCGGTGTGACCAAGTCGAGCTCGGGCATGCCAGTGTATCCGATCGAGGCGCTGTCGCCGTACCAAAACAAGTGGACCATCAAGGCGCGTGTCACGCTCAAATCGGATGTGAGGCACTGGTCCAACGCCCGTGGCGATGGAAAACTGTTTAGTGTGAATCTGCTGGACGAGAGCGGCGAGATTCGCGCTACTGGCTTCAATGATGCCGTCGACCGCTTTTACCCCCTTCTGCAAGAGAACAAGGTCTACTTTATCAGCAAGGCGAAGGTGACTATCGCCAAGAAGCAGTTTAGCACGCTTCCTAACGAGTACGAAATCACGCTGGAGAGTAACAGTGAAATTGAGGAATGTGCCGAGGCGGGCGACGTGCCTGAAGTCAAGTACAACTTTGTCCCGATCGACCAGCTGTCGACCGTGGAGCCAAACCAAACTACGGACGTCATCACTATCCTGGATAGCTATTCGGATGTGTCCGAGATTGTGTCCAAGGCAACGCAGCGTCCGATCAAAAAGCGCGAGCTGACGCTCATTGACAGCAGCGGCATGAGTGTGCGCATGACCCTATGGGGATCACAGGCAGAAAACTTTGTCAACTTGTTGGCAGGCGAAGAGAAGCCTGTGATTGCGTTTAAGGGCGTCAAGGTGAGCGACTTTGGTGGCCGCAGTCTCAGCATGTTTTCCAGCTCGACGATGAACATCAACCCTGATATCCCCGAGTCGCACGGACTCCGTGGCTGGTACGACAATGAGGGCAGCTCTACCAACATTCGCGGCTTTTCGTCGACTGTGGACAGTGGCAGCGCTCCCACAGGTGGGGCGCTGCGCTCTAACGAGCGGCGCACGCTCTCCGAGGTCAAGGACCAGTCGCTGGGCACCTCCTTTGACCGCCCTGACTACTTCAACACGCGCGCGACGTTCTTGTATATCCGCCCGAACAATTTGTATTACTCGGCTTGCCCCTCTCAGGAATGCAACAAGAAGGTACTGGACGATGGCGACGGCTGGCGCTGTGAAAAGTGTGACCGCAGCTATCCCGCGCCGGTCCATCGCTACATCTTCTCCGCCAACATTGCGGACTATTCCGGCCAGATTTGGGTCAGTGGGTTTAACGAAGTGGGCGAGGCAATTATCGGTATGACGGCGGATCAGCTGGATGCGATTCGTACAGAGAATGAAAATGAGTTCCGCGCGATTCTGCAGCGCGTCAACGGTCGCATGATGCACTTCAACTGTCGTGCCAAGCAGGAGACGTTCAATGACACCAATCGCGTGCGCTACACGGTGACCCAGGCGGTCCCTGTAGACTTTGCCAAGGCCGGTCACGAATTGGTCGAACAGATTCACGCCTTGCAGACTCATTAAGTACGGTTGCTAGAATTGTATGTACATGAGCTTAAACATGCGTCACGTCCTGGCGACATATCGGGCATAGACGTGAATGACGCAAAAAGTCTATGGTACACCGATCATGAAAGCTGTCATGTCAACACTCGCATACGTACATGTGCAGGCAGGGAAGGATACAGGCATTTTGTCCTCCTTTGAATTGCTCCAGACACACACTGCAGCGCTCCACGCGGATCCCAGCTACACTGAGACGCACTCGCACTCGTCCCGCAGAAGTGACACGCCGGCTCTCCAGTTCTACGCGGCCCACGGAAATATGCTGCAGTTCTTGTAGGGAGAGATGCGTTTGTTCGCGCGCTGGGCCCAGGTAGTCGCTGATCAGTGATGCCCACTCATACCGCATCCCTGGATCGTCCAGATGCGCCACAGCAAAGTCCAGGTCGGTAATCTCTTCGTCAGCAGGTACTATCACAGGGGCTGGCTGTGTCGGAGCCTCTGTGGCCTCTTCCACGGGCTCGGTCGGCGCGTCTGGCGCGTCTGGATCCGTGTCGAGCGGCTCTTGCAAAAACGGGTTCTGCAAGGCAGGAGCGGGTATCGGCTGCGTCGGATCCTGCTCCGTTACGGGCGAGTTCGCGGCGGGATTCGCAGAGGTCGAGGCTTCGTCTTGAGGCCTGCCGTGTTCTGGAACGTCTTGACTGGTCATTTCATTATTAGAAGGAGTACTAGCCGGCGCTTGCACACCACGACCCCGGCGCGGAGGCAGAGGGGGCTTAGGGCCTGGCAGACTCTGTTCCGTAGGCGGAAAGTGTCTGGTGGCATCCGTAATGGCTGGCAAATGGGCCCGCGTGGGTCGGGGCGCTCCAGAGGACCGTGGATTCGTAAAGGCACCACCAAAATGACTCAGCGTAGGGTTGGATGGCTCCGAACCATCATGCAAAGGTTCGTAGCGTGACAGATAGTCCTCCAATCCAGCAATATCAGAGTCAAACTGGTGAAAGACTTGCTGGTCTCGACGAAGCTCATGCAGTTGGTCATAGGTAGCGCGGATCAAGGAGACGCGTGAAGGCGGTGGTGGCGGCAGTGGTCGGTCCAACCTAAGGTCAGGTATCGTCGTTGACGGTGTGTTTGAACCGCTCGCACGAGCGTCATCTTGTGGTGTGACTGCTTCTTGTGTGGCTGGAAGAGGCCTCTCCAAAGAGGCAGAGATGGGGGACGCTAGGCTAATGGGTGAGGGAGTTTCTGTGTTCTCTTCAAGTCGGAAGTCCTCCGATACAGGCTCCCTGGATTCTCGCACTAGCGAACCAGGCTGGAGGGAAAGGGGGATCTGGCGCGAAGTGCGATGTGCAGATACTCGGTCATGCGATGGCGTCCTGCGCATGTCTGCCTCATATTGATAGAGCATCTCGAGTGCATTGTGCTCCGACTCCCACTCTTGGTCCGAGTCTTCTTCAACGGGTCGCGGTCTTTCGTCTTCGCTGGACGAGTCATCGACAGGGGCAGGCTGTGGGCCCTGAGCTTCCACAAATTGAGGAGCCGGTGCCGTTACAACCTGAAGCGTAGACGATGGATCGCTAGGAGCCGTCTGCCAACGACGTCGCAGATGGGCCAAATTGGCGGCACTGGCTAATTTCCGGCGCTCCATGCGCTGTACTCGTTCCTCTAATGAGTATCCGAGGAGACGGTCGCGCTCCCATGCATCTCGTTCCCGAAGTACTGCAGGATCCAATACCTCGTTAGCTTCATCTTCGGATGAATGGGAGTCCTCCCGTGCGTTCTCGGTGGGTTCAATCTCCCGTTCACCATCGCTCTCAAAAGCAGGTGGCGGGCTGTTTGGTACGCGTCTGATAGGCGTTGGGTCGGCCACCGGATCTGGCGGCCGATTAGGCTCCGTCACTGAAAAGGGGGGCGGAGGGTCCGTTCGATCCAAGCGTTGCAAGCGTTCGATATCGTCCCATACATTCACTCGTCGGTTCCACTCATCCGTAGAATCCATAGCGGGTGCCGGTGGTGATTCTCGAGAGACATGTGCGCTCTCAACCTCGTCCGATCTTGCGGCAACAGTAGGTACGACAGCAGGGGTAGGTGAAGTTGGCATGGTCGCCACAGAACGTACTGGTCGCACTGTTCGGGTCACTGCGGGGTTAGGCTGTACCGTAGCTCGTAACCGCTGTACCGACGCACGCGCTCGAAGAGTGGCCGCAGATACATTACGTTGAGTTCGAGCTCGGCTATCATTGCCCGTCCGTCGTATGTTGTCGGGGGCTGTAAGAGTAACACGGCCTAGATGGCTCTCAACATTGGTCAGAAATGGCGCGATGGCAGAGTTCGATGCGGAGCCCAAGTTCGTAATGTCACCATTATTATCTCTAGAAGAGCCCCAGCTCCGTTCTTGCGGATTTCTGTTCACCCGTTGTGCCCTCGCAGGTCCTGAGCCCATGCCAAGCGAACACGACACGCATACCGCCCGATGCACGCGTGGGGCACACGAGGCCCAAGCGCAGTGATTATGGAGGCTATGTCATCCTGCCTAATACACACGTGACTAACTGTAGAAGGCGTGCGAATCTTTGCAGGCCCAGCTCAAGGCTCGTAGCCACCCAGCGCCACAGCTTCTCTCCCACCCAGCTTCGGTCATCGTACGTGGTCTTTCTGTGGCAAGCGACAGAAACTAACAATACCAGATGGGACGTCGCCCCGCTCGTTGCTACCGCTACTGCAAGAACAAGCCTTACGTATGTTATTTACACAGTTGAGCAGATGGAACTAACATGAACAGCCCAAGTCCCGGTACAACCGTGGTGTGCCGGACCCCAAGATCCGTATCTACGATCTGGGTCGTAAGAAGGCCTCGGTGGACGAGTTTCCCTTCTGTGTCCACCTCGTGTGTGATGAGCACCAGCAGATTACCGCTGAGGCTCTCGAGGCTTCGCGTATCTGTGCCAACAAGTACATGACCAAGACCACCGGTAAGGACTCGTTCCACCTTCGTGTGCGTGTCCACCCTTACCACGTCATCCGTATCAACAAGATGCTTTCGTGCGCCGGTGCCGACCGTCTCCAGACGGGTATGCGTGGTGCCTTCGGTAAGCCGTACGGTCTTGTGGCTCGTGTGAACATTGGTCAGGTTCTGCTGTCGATCCGCACCCGTGACGCTAACCGCCCTGTGGCCGTGGAGGCCCTCCGCCGCTCGCGTTACAAGTTCGCGGGTCGCCAGAAGATCATCATTTCGAAGAAGTGGGGCTTTACTGACATGAGCCGTGAGGAGTACCTCGAGGCCCGCGACAGCAAGCGTGTCATGAAGGATGGCTGCCACCTCAAGTACATCACCCACCACGGCCGCGTGGAGGACAACCTCCGCCTCCAGGCCCAGGTTGCCGCCCAGAAGTAAATGTGTTTGCGCACATTTTGAGGCCGCTGGATAAGACTGCCGAGTTATAGACTTATCTAGCGCGGTTTTGTACAACCCAAAAGCACAAGTGGTTTGCCCCCCTGTGAATAGGAAGGCGATCGAACACCGGCGCTGTGGCGGCGAGCCGGTGGCGTGCCACGTGGTGGAGATAATCCGCGGGGCGCACTGTGCCTTCGTTGTTTCTCAACGCTCCTGGTCCTAAACGTCAGGAATGCCGGCGCCCCCCAAACCATGGGAGAGGTCTGGTGGCGCAGAGTCGGCTCCTATGCCAACTGCATCTTCTACTACGTCTTCAGATGTCGCTCCTGCTATTCCTGAAAGACCTTCTGCCATAAGCAACGTCAACCCAGAGACGGCTGTGGGCGCTCACCGACCGGGCCTTGGTGGCTATGGCACTGGCATAGGCGGATACGGCTCCTATGGATCCACCTATAACTCACCATACTCGCGCTTTGGCGGCTACGGAAATATGGGATATGGTGGTATGGGATATGGTGGTATGGGATACGGCGGTTTTGGCGGCATGGGATACGGTGGCTACGGTGGCATGGGCTACGGTGGCTACGGCGGTATGGGATATGGTGGCTTTGGAGGCATGGGCTACGGTCAGCCGGGCGAATATTCCCTGACCCAGCGGATGGAAAGTGGCACGCAGGCGACGTTCGAACTCATCTCCTCGATTGTGGGAGCGTTCGGCGGCTTCGCGCAGATGCTTGAGTCCACATTCATGGCGACTCATTCCAGCTTCTTCGCGATGGTCGGTGTGGCCGACCAATTTGCCCATCTCCGCAACTACTTGGGCGAAGTGCTTAGTATTTTCGCCCTCGCTCGGCAACTGAAGCACTTGTATTTGCGCATGACTGGCCGAGGCACCCTTGTTGGCCTTGATCCCAAAGATTTCAATGACTTCCGTCGCGGTGCAACGAACCAGCGTCGTCCTAGCAAGCGCCCCTTGTTTATTTTCTTCCTAGCAGTTATTGGACTTCCTTATTTGATGGGCAAACTGGTCAAATTGATCACGGCCAAGCAAGATGAGGAGCGTGCACGTCTAGCAAAACAAGCTGCCGAAGCAGGTACAGACTTGCAGCTGCTCCAGGATGCTCAGGGGTCGTCTGTCATTGATCCTAGCAAGCTGACCTTTGTTCGCGCGCGATTTGCCTACAGTGCTGCGGATAACCTTGAGCTGAGTCTCAAGCAAAATGAGATTATTGCTGTACTAAGCAAGACGAACCCCCAAACTGGCGAAGAGAGCCAATGGTGGCGTGGACGTACCAGGGATGGACGCATCGGCTGGTTCCCCAGCACTTACGTTGAAACCCTGGAACAGGCTCGTGATCGTGCCAACAAGACGACGCAACAGCCCCTAGCTATTGACTCAAGTACGCAGAATGCCACGACAACGAAGCCGGCTGCTAGCAAGCCCATTTCGTAACACCTATGTAGCATATAGTTCGGATGGTCCGCTTATGATTCCTTGCCGCCTCCACTCCGCACAATAGCATCATGCGGCGTATGAGCACCGTTCGGGCGATGGTTTCAGGACTTACTCCGCGGCGGCTGGCATCGACGCTGGGGAAAACCACGCCCAAATCTGAAAGTGGTCGTGTCGTTGTATCTGGTATCCAGCCTACAGGAGTGCCGCATGTGTGTAGATGCATCTAACCCCAGCTTGGAAACTACTTGGGCGCTTTGAAGAACTGGGTCAACCTTCAAAAGAACGCCAGCCCAAATGATCAGCTATACTTTTTCATTGCGAGCTTGCATGCTCTCACAGTTCCTCAGAATCCCACCCAGCTCTATAAGGATCGGCGCCAACTTTTGGCGACACTGATTGCCATCGGACTGGATCCAAATAGGTGCACTATCTTTCTGCAAGACCATATTCCTGAACATGCGGAACTTGGATGGTACTTGATGTGCATGTCTTCGTTTGGGCGTCTCGAGCGTATGACCACTTGGAAGTCGAAAATCGCCACGCTGCAAAATAGCGGGAACATTGAGCATGTCAACGAATCCCAACTTCAATTGGGCTTATTTGCATACCCTGTGCTCCAAGCCGCTGATATTCTCATGTACAGGTATGCATTGGGTACTTACAATTAGAGCCACACATGTGCCTGTCGGTGATGATCAAACACAGCACTTAGAGCTTACTCGTGACTTGGCCACGCAATTCAATCGCGCTATGAAGAACCGCTTCTTTCGGCCACCAGAGCAGCTTATTAGTGCGTATACAATCAAACTAACGAAAGCACCGTCGAAGCGTGTCTTATCATTGCGACATCCGGACCAAAAAATGTCGAAATCAGCCCCAGACGCCAACTCCCGCATCCTCATTACCGACACTCCGGAACAGATCCGGTCCAAGATTAAGAAAGCTGTCACGGATAGTATGCCCAACCTCTCTTTTGATCCAGCAAATCGCCCAGCTGTCAGTAATCTGCTCCAAATTTTGGCAGGGTTTGACGGCGGAGTTCTTCGCAAGGCGCTCACATCATCAGAGGATCCGAAACTGCTTCAGGACCCGTCCTTTGTGGCGCAAATTCTTAATGACCGCATGGGTGGTTCAGGGGCTTCGCTAAAAGCAGCTTTAACGGAGACTATTGTGGAAGAGCTCCGCCCTATTCAGGAAGAATACCATCGCCTAGAAACAGAGGTCGGATATCTCGACAGCATCGCTCAGCTCGGCTGCGAAAAGGCTCGCGCACAATGCCAAGAGACCATGCAGGGTGTCCGCAAACTTCTCGGGCTTCACGGCTGAGTACGCTGAGGATGGTTTCATAGGAAGCTATAGTACATGGAAGCTACGGAACGGCCATCACGACATGAGTGCCTGCTGGACCAAGCGCGATGCTTCCTTGTGAAGGAACGAGTATTCCTCTTGGTAGTCCTCCTTAACCTTGGTCTCTCCCTTCTCGACTGCCTTTTTCCCGCCGCCTGGGACAATCATGACGCAGCTAGTAGGGCGCTTGGTGCTAGAAGCGCTGCCAAGCTGATCCTTCGAGGCCACGAAAACGTATGGGTTTTCGGTGTCCTCACAGAGTACAGGAATGTGAGAAAGGATATCGATGGGCGAGATATCACCCGCCAGAATAACAAGACCCTTCTCGCCCTTGCGCAGGCCTTTGACAACCTCTTTGACACCCCGCTTGACATGACCACGGGACTTGGAGGCCTTCTTGATCGTCTTAAATACCTTCTTTGTCAGAGGCTTTGTGGCAAGAGGGGCTATCGTCAGTGAGCTTAACGTACAAGCAATGGGGCTCAACTTGGCCGGGTCGACTTCGTCATCGTCCGCAACCTCGGCCATCGATGTGTCACCGACAGTGTCCTCGATCATCACATCGTCGCTTTTCTTCTCCTTCTTCTCCTTCTTTTCTTTCTTCTCTTTCTTTTCCTTCTTCTCCTTCTTTTCCTTCTTCTCGATAAGCTCGTTCTTGTGCTTCACTTCTTCAACCATGGCGATCGACAATTTTCGTAGGAGCGGTCGACCTGCGCTCGACCAAAATTCTGATTTCTCGGCCGAAGAGAGATTGGGTCAACTCGTGCTGGCAGCTTTTTGCTTTCATTCCTGCCTTGAGCAGGGACACTGTTTTGTATTGTTCGTATCGACCCTGGGAAGATCAGGATGTTTCAACATTTAAACTAGAGTCTCGCGGGATACTCTATATCGATTCGCGATAACTTTTCGTTGCCTGATCTTTTCCCCTCTTTGGACTGTACTAACACTGTCAGTGTAAGTATGACTGTTCGATATCGCCTGCTGTGATTACCTTCAATCTTTTGATTGCTGGAAATTACCGTCCGAGGATGCATATAGGGCCGCAACTCCCTGCATTCTTTATGAGGATATTTCTAAGGCTGTTTAATGAGCTCTGCGTTTTTATGAACTTGGCTAACACGTGAAGGTGTCGCAAGAAATCGTTGTACAACTTGGTATGTTCGAGAAAGTTTTCGGTGGATGATGAGTCTTATCACGACGGTCTGCGTACGGCTTTGCCGCTGGCGAAAAGGCCCGATAAACCCAATTCTGTATCCGGGCACTACTCTGAATCCGAACTTTCTTTCCGCGAAGAGCAGTACTAACTAAGTCAGATGTAGAGGCATGTATATATACTAGTTATGGTTTTTGGTTCACAGCCTCGTGGCAAGGCTCGGGGATGGGGGTGTTTGGGTCCAAGGGCGGCACCTTGAGCGATCCTACTTTATAGTAGGTATTGTGGTCCGCATAGAACTTGTACCATCTTTCTAGTGCTTCCACTTGCTCAGGCGATAGGCCTCTCACGTCATGCGTCAGATGCGTTTCAAAGCAGCCAGTGACATAAGCCCGAGAGGCGTCTCGTCCCGCGAACATATGGTAAGGTCCGCCTGGCCCGTAGTACAGAACGCCTTTGGAAACGTCAAACACAGATCCGCTGATGGATAACTAGAATTAGTGAGAGCACGCACCAAGACAGGAAGGTCAGGGTTCGACCCATCAAACTTCTTCAGCTCCTCTGGCGTGAATTCGACCATGGGTCGCTTCTGGTTAACCATAGTAACGTACCGGAACATAACGGTGCCAGTTGGTCCATTTTCCGCGGTAGCCCCAGAGAAGATCACCCTGGATGAACAGCCCTGCCAGCAGGAAGATCACCATGGAAACAAAGGCCGCAAAGACCATACTAAACAAGAAGTTGGCCAGTGGTGAAAAATCAGGCTCTTCAACTCCCTGTAGCTCTTTGGGAAGGGGCCGGTTTTCGCGCTCATACTGCTTGCGCTTCTCGATGCGCGCCTTCTTCTCAAGCCAACGTTGATGCACGAGATAGGCCTCATTAGCCTTTTTGTGGGGTACTTTGCGGCCCGTGGATGGATCGACATCAAAGTTCTTGACATGTTCTGCATTCGCCTCGCCATTTATAGGCTTCTCTGGTGGTTCGTGAGGAACCGCTGTAGGGTCACAGTTCGTATCACTCATTGATGATGCTACTAGGGATGTGGCCGCTCGGCCCATCTATGACTGTGGAGAAGCTTAGTCATGCTAGTGCCTCAGTGGGCCTCGGCGCCAGGGATGACGTCCACCGTGTCCAGCTCGTCGAGCGCAGCGGAGATCACCTCGAGGCCACGCTTAAGCTCCTCCTCCGTGATGACAAGGGGGGGAGCCAGGCGGATGATGTTCTGGTGCGTCGGCTTGGCGAGAAGGCCCTTCTCCTTCAGCAGCAGACACAGGTCCCAAGCCGAGCGCTTCTTCACGCTCTTGGTCTCGTCAATCACAATGGCGTTGAGGAGACCCTTGCCGCGGACCTCCGTGAGTAGAGGGTTCTTAATCTCCTTGAGACCGGCGCGGAAGAACTGACCCAGCTCCTCGGCACGCTCGCACAGCTTGTCGTTCACAATCACATCCAGAGCGGTGATCGCAACAGCCGAGCCGAGCGGGTTGCCACCGTACGTGCTGCCATGCTCACCAGGCTGGATGCAGAGCATCACATCCTTGTCGGCGAGCACAGCACTCACGGGGTAAACCCCAGCGCTGAGGGCCTTGCCAAGCGTGATGATGTCGGGGCGGATACCGTAGTGCTGGCAGCACAGCATCTTACCCGTGCGACCCAGACCAGTCTGGATTTCATCACAGATCAGAAGGACATTGTGCTTCTTGCAGAGCTCGGCCACCTTGGGGAAGTAGTTGTCATCAGGGACCATGATGCCAGCTTCGCCCTGGATGGGCTCGAGGAGTACAGCAGCAGTTTCGTGGCCGTAGCGCTCCAGGGCCGTCTCAATGTCCTGGATGTTGTTGTAGCGGATGGTCAGGTCCTCAACGACGGGGCCGACACGCTCGAGCATCGGGCCGAAACCGTTGCGGCTGTCGTCCTCGGTGCTCATACTGATAACACCAATAGTGCGGCCGTGGAAGTTGCCGGTGGCGCTCAGAATGCGAGCCTTGCCATCCGGCACACCCTTCTTCATATAAGCCCACTTGCGGGCGAGCTTCATCGCAGTCTCAACGGCCTCCGCACCGGTGTTCATAGGAAGGACCATGTCGTAGTGGAGCAGCTCCGTGACCTTCTTGGCAAACTGCGCAAAGACCGAGTTGTAGAAGGCACGCGACGACAGCGTGAGCTTCTGGGCCTGGGCGATCAGAGTGCCCACCACCGCAGGGTGGCAATGTCCATGGTTGACCGCCGAGTAGGCCGACAGAAAGTCGAGGTACTCCTTGCCCTCAGGGTCCCACACACGAGATCCGTGAGCACGGTCGAACACGATAGGCAGAGGGTGGTAGCTGAGGTTAGCTGCGAAAGACGTACTTGTGGGCGCCGTACTGGCCCTCCATCTCCATGAGCTGCTCGCTCGAGTAGTGCCCACGGGTCGCGGCCGAGTGAGCAGCATGCGTCATCGAGCTGACGCTAGAAATGACAGACTCGCCAAACTGGCTGACCTTTTGCTGAATGTTTTCAAAGTGCTGCTGGTACGACATCGTGAAAGAAAGCCTGAAAGCCCTGAGAAGTTACGGCCGTGCCTGAAACTCGTCGGTTTCACGGGCATAGCATCACCTGACTAGGTGCACGTGCTGTACAGACGCGCTGCAGCTTGGCTTGCAGCATGTCGCTGGCAGTGCAGGCAGGGCTCTTTGCAGGCGGTGTGGTTTTGGGAGCTGGCGGCGCCGTATGGCTGCAAGGTAGTCATAAAAAGGCGGCCATGGCGCCACCCTCCGCCACTCCGAAGGCGGAGATGCTGAGCGCGCCCTCCCTCGCTGCGACTCCCTCGGCGACGCCCGTCAATGATGCACTGGCGCTCTCCGGTCACCCTGGCCCGGTGGCCGACTTTCTGCGCAACCAGGCGTATGTGAGTGCGTACGATCGACGACTGCGTCATCCTGTGTGGACGGCGGAGCATTTGACCGCCGAGTCGATCCGCCGCCCTCCCGGCACAGAGGTGAACCGCGCACAGTCCATCTTTGCGGAGGATCCGCGTATCCCGGCGGCCTTCCGCTCTACCAACTCGGACTACTTCCGCTCCGGCTACGACCGCGGCCACATGGTCCCTGCGGCGGATGCAAAGTCGAGTCAGGCTGCTATGAACGAGACGTTCTACCTGTCCAACATTGCTCCACAAGTCGGCCCCGGTATGAATCGCGACTACTGGGCGCACACGGAGGACTTTGTGCGGCGCCTTACCGGTCAATTCAAGGACCTTTACGTGTTCACGCTGCCACTGTACCTGCCGCGGCAGTCGACGGACGGCAAGTGGCGTGTCTCATACGAGGTCATTGGCTCGCCACCGAGCGTGTCGGTGCCGACGCACTTTGCCAAGGTGGTGCTGGGTGCTGGGCAGACGGGCCCAGGCACGATGCTGGGTGGCTCTGCGAAGCTGGCGCTCGGTGCCTTTATTATGCCGAACAGCATGATTCCCGATACGGCGCCACTGCGCAGCTTTGAGGTCGATGTGGAAGCAGTTGAGCGTGCGGCAGGCCTGACGCTGTTCCCGCCGGCGATCAAGCAGGCCGCCAAGAAGCTGTGTGACACGGTCAAGTGTGAGATCATTGTGCGGGACTTTGGCGATGCCAACAAGAAGCTAAACGCACCGACGCGCTCCCATTCCATGCCATAGCTAGCCAAACGACACACGCTTCTTTTTCGGGCGAGCGTTCTCTGGCGGGTGCTGCGTGGCGGCCGGGGCCTGGGTCCCGATCGCCTCCTCCTTGCGCTTTTTCCGACGTTCGCGCGTGCGCTCGCGACGCTTCTCGCGCAGTAGCTTGAGCATGGAGGAGCGCGAGGGTGTGTCCTTGGCCTGTCGAGCGAGCTCCTTGCGCTGCTGCTGCTGCTTGCGCCGCTCAGCTATGTGCTCACGGGAAGCCTGGTTTTTCTCGAGGGTTTTTTGAAATTGCAGATCCTTTTTTTGTACAGCCTGCTCGGATAGGGCCAGAACATGAGCCAAGCCCTGCTGCTCGCTAAAATGTTTCTGGGGCATGGACGAAAATGCGAGGCTGTGACTGCGATGTGGAGGCCCTGCAAGTGCTGGGCTCCCTCGGTCCCCGCTATCAGCGAGCGACCATGATGGGCGACGAGTGTGTACTGCCGCCCCACGATGGAGCGGCCCTTGCGCTCTCTATTGTAGTCTGTGTGGGGGTTGTCTTGTCGTACATTCCCCAGATCTTGCGTATCATCTTGGCCAAGTCATCGGTGGGGCTGTCCCCGTGGTTCTTGTTTCTCGGGACGACCTCGAGCTGGAGCGCGACGCTGAACCTGGTGGTGCTGCAGTGGCCCCTCCTCCGTTGCATTTTCTCGTCGATGCAGTGGGCCTACGTGGAGCATCTGATGGGTGTGCTGCAAACGGGACTGCAGCAGACCATGTTCACCCTGATCTTTATCTTGTTTATGATCTACTACAAGGTGGATGCGCCGGTGCGCCGCAAGCGGCGCATGCCACGCTCTAGGCGCCGTGCAGCCGATACTGAGCGCCTTCAGCCGCCTGTGCTGGAGAGTCACGACTCGTCAGGGTCGGAGAGTGATTTCGAGTCGATCCAGACCCATGTCCATCGCACGTATGGGGCTGTGGCATCGCGCGAGGCGCCAACGCATGATACGCTCATGACACATGCGCATCAGCACCAGCACTATGAGAATATCCCGCCAGCGATGCGCGGGATCCTCGAACGACACCACCTGCCGGGCGAGGACGAGATCCACGGCAAGATCGGGTCCGTCCATGAGAAGCGGCTGGCCGTTCATCTCGTGTGGGTGACGCTCGTGTACCTGCTGATCATCTGCACGGTCAGCGCCACGCTTATTGCGGTGCACGCGCACCACCGGTACCTGCAGCACTGGGCTGGGCTGCTGGGCCTTGCCGGGGCCGCGCTCGCTGCGTGCCAGTACGTGCCTCAGATCTGGCACACGGCACGTGCTGGGCTCGTGCGCAGCGTCAGTACCACCACCATGTTGGTGCAAGTGCCTGGCTCGCTCGTGTTCATGTATGCGCTCGCGGGGCGTGACGGTGTGAATTGGACGACGCTAATGCCGTACATGGCGGCTGCTGTATTGCAGAGCGTACTGCTCGTGCTGTGCATCGCGTGGAAAATTCGGCAGCGCAGGCAGGGCGTGGACGACTACGGCCGGTCGATTCATGCAGGCGCTCTACGGTAGCGCGGCGATATCTGCACAAATGATCTCGATGCGTGACTCTGCGATGCGTTCACGCCATACAAGAGCACGTTCCCGCGCTAGGCTGCGCTGGGCGCCCGTGAATGTGGCGCCGCAAGGAGCACAAAGCTGTGTCAGTGGGACAACGTACCAGATTGCCGAGGGCTAGCAGGGTGCGGTACACGCACTCGCTCTCGATGGCCTCAGGCGGCTGCGACAAGATCTGACTGTGAGAACCGCTGACATACCTCCATGATCAGCTGCTCCAGCAGCCCGGCATGCTCGTACGACGAATGTTCCAGCGCTCGGATCGAGTAGTTGTACGCCACCGTCGCAAGCGCCGTATGCCCGTGCCGATTGAGCACCGGCCACGGCGGCGACTGGAGCGTGGCCAGCGCCTCGAGGGCCAGCGTGTCCATCGTGGTGGGCCCCGCCGGCGCCGAGAATCCATTGGCCAGCGTGCGCAGGGCGAGCATCGAGTTGGTCGCAGCGACTTTGGCGTCGACGCCAGGCGCATCTAGCGCGTCCCAGTCGGCACCAATGAGCGCGTCACTGACCAGCGTAGCATAGGGCTGGGTACATGTATAGCACGCAGCGGCACGTAGCAGGTCCAACAAGGGAAAGCGAAGAGCAACCGGCCAGGTGCGCAGCAGGCGGCCGAGCACGTCCACGGGGATGGGCTCCGCACGCGTTTCGAGGCTCGAAACGAGCGCCTGCAGCGCCTGCTGATCGTCGGCACTAAGCGTCGCGGCGCTGTCCTTGCTGCTCACATCAAGGATCTTGGCGTGCGCTGCGCCGAGCTGGATGTGCGTGAACGACTGGTAGGCCTTTTGCGGCAGGACACGGAGCCCTGCCGGGGCCGCAGGCGCAGGCGCAGGGTCGCTGGGCGCGTCCGGCACGTACCGCCCGGCGCCCGTGTACGGGTCCGCAGGCGCCTGCGGCGACACATGCACACCCTCCGTATTCTTCTCGAGGAAGCGCACGACCTGGTCGAGAAACGATGCGGGCAAGTCGTTCTGCTCAAGGAAGCGACTGGCGGCCACATATGGGTTCTCCGACACATTGTAGCCAAGCTTGAGGGGCGGCGCGCCGTCGGCAATGTCCACATCAAAGAGATAGTCGTATTCTTTGCCGTTCCACGTCGTCTTCTTCGAGGGCGCCGCACTCTCCGAGACAACGCCGGTGGGCTCCCAAGTGCGTTGGTGTGCGCTCCATTGGTACCGTTCGGTGCGCGAGCCCTGGCGCAGCAGAAGCACCTCGCCCTCGAGCGCGCCGGGCGACTGCAGGGCGTCGGGCGCGTCGGCGGTGCGAGCACCCTGCACCTCGCTGGCACTCAGCGACTGGGTCTGGATATGCTCTTGGTAGGTGGCCCTCTGTGCCGCCGGGGCTTGGCGCTGCGTGTCGCGCGTGAACAGATACAGGCATCCATCGCTGGCGCCACACACCACGTCGCCGCTCGGCAGAGCATGCACGCACCATACCGACAGGGCCGGCACGGCAAGGACCTGCTCAAGCGCCGTCCCGCGCCAGACCCGCACGCAGCGGTCCTCTCCGCTGCTTACCAATTCGCCCGTGGGCAG
Source organism: Malassezia caprae (assembly GCA_029542885.1). NCBI lineage: Eukaryota > Fungi > Basidiomycota > Malasseziomycetes > Malasseziales > Malasseziaceae > Malassezia > Malassezia caprae. Next base: position 1,048,767 of record CP119910.1, read on the forward strand.
TACAGCGAGCGAGTAGACGAACGCCGGGACGGAGGCAAGCGTGGTATGGGAGCCGTCGAACGAGTGAGAGCGCAGATGTCCGTCGTTGCCGGCGCTCACAAATGTGCCGTTCGGCAGCAGTGCCAGGTCGCGCACCGCCTGTGAGGCGGCGTCCCACTGCGCCACGGGCTCGGTCGGCGAGGCGATGGACCACAGCCGCACAGACTTGTCGGCGGAGGCGGACAGGACGCGTTCATCATCGACAGGGAGCACGGACCAGACCGACTGGGTGTGCCCTGCAAGCGTCGCAACGCACTCCCACTGCTTCCAGATGCGCACGGTGCCGTCCCAGCTGCTGCTGGCAAAGTACGCCGAGTGAAAGGCGCGGAGCGAGCAGACATTGGAGGCGTGGCCCACCAGCGAGTAGCGCGGCGCGGGCGCCACCACGATATCCGTGCCTGTGTAGACCTCGTAGGCGTACACGACGGCATCCTGCCCCGCCGTGAGGGCGTACAGCGCGGTGCCGTCGTGGAAGAAGGCTACCGCATTGACGAATCCGCTGCCGTGCTCGAGGACCTGTGGGTGAAACGAGCCGTCGGCAGTGGCGGTCCACAGGCGCGCCGTCTGATCGCGCGAGCCGGAGAGGATCACGACTCGGCCGTCAGGAAGTGTGTGTGCATCCAGTGCGCGCACGTCGGACGTGTGTGCGGCCAGGCATGCCGCGAATGTGTACGGAGGCGCCGACGAGGACATGACGCAACGCTAGGGCGCACAGACGGCGGATCCGCGCGTTATCACGATCACGTGCGGTGTACGACTACGACGTCTACGGCGAGGGCTGTAGGGCCTCTATCTTACGCGGCTCCATGGAGAGGAGGTACGTAATGTGTATGTAGAGGACCGGTGATCTGTCCTGTCTTTCCCTCAGCCACGCATCCACGATCGGACGATGTGATGAATAAACAGGAGACTGACGTCGGGTAGACTGACAGCATGTTCGCGCAGGTGTCGCGCTGTGGTACGCAAGTAGGCTCTCCTACATTCGTGCTACCAAGCTAGTGGGAGGAAGGGGACGCGCGTCGGCCGGTGTCGAGATGTCCAGGTCATGTGACACCCCGCTCGAGCCACGGGCGCCGGCGCTGCCCGCACTCCGCTCCTGCAGGTAGAGGAGGGCGGAGCGGCGCACGTCGCAGGTCGGCACAATGATACCGCCGCTCACAGTCACAAATGTGGCGTCGGTCATGACGCAATCTATGCAGCCGTCAGAGACGCTGTCGCGCATGTTTGACGAGCTGAAGAGCAAGTGCGTCGGCTACACTAACGCCAGGGACAAGGCAGCGCGGACGAATGCGGGCAAAGAGCTGGGCAGCTTTGTACGTGCGAGAGACTTATGCAGGTGTCGTATATGATGTCGGAGCTCAAGGGAGAGCGTCTCCAGGCGTTCCACAACGAGCTCAACCGGCGCATAATTGAGCTCACGCACAGCGCACAGACGGCGAGCAAGCTGGGGGGCATTACCGCGATCGACAGCTTCCTCACGCTCGAGAGCGAGGACGACAGTGCGCGGCTGTACCGCTTCTACCAGTACCTGAAACCGAACCTGCCGTGTACGGATGCGCAGGTGATGGTCGCGGCGGCGCGGGTGCTGGGGCGTGTGTCCAAGTACGGAGGGCACTCGCTCGGCGACCAGTTTGTCGAGTTTGAGGTGCAGCGTGCGCTGGACCTGCTGCAGGGCGACCGCAACGAGAATGGGCGGTATGCCGCCGCGCTGATCATCAAGGAGATTGCGCGCAATGTGCCCTACCTCTTCCACGCGTACGTGGGCCGTGTGATCGACTATATCTGGATTGGGCTGCGCGATCCCAAGGTCGCTGTGCGCGAGGCGACGGCCGAGGCGCTGGGCGCGTGCTTCCAGATCATTGCGGACCGCGAGAAGCAGATGGGCACGCAGGCGTACGAGTCGGTGTACGACGAGGCGGAGCAGGGACTCAAGGACGCCTCGGTCGATGTGATCCACGGCAGCCTGCTGGCGATCCTCAAGCTTCTTCGCCATTCGAAGACGTTTATGCGCACGCGGCTGCACCGGACGTGCGAGCTGATTCTCCGGCTGCATCGGCACCGCGACCCGCTCGTGAAGCGCACGGTGACGAACCTGATCCCGGTGCTCGCGGCGTACGATCCGCAGTACTATGCCGAGGAGTACCTAGGCCCGGTGATGACGGCCATGATTGACCAGCTGCGCCGCGAGCGGGACCGCTCGAAGGAGGCGTGTGGCGATACGCTCGAGGCCATTGGGCTTGTCGCCATGGCGATGGGCGACCGGATGCAGCCGTACGTCGAGGCGATCATGCAGTGCGTGCGCGAGTCGCTGCAAATGCGCGGCAAGCGCAGCATGCCGCCCGAGGCGCCCGTGTTCTTCTGCATTGGGCACCTCGCCGTCGCGGTCGGCGCCCGCATCGAGAGGGACGTGCACGATCTCCTCGACATGATGTTTGCGTGTGGGCTGAGCGCCGCGCTGGTATCGGTGCTCGAGCAGATTGTGCATGCGATCCCCACGCTGCTGTCGATCGTCCAAGAGCGCCTGCTGCACATGCTCTCGCACCTGCTGATTGGCGTGCCGTACCGCCCGCTCGGTGCGCCGCTGCCGCGGCACGGCGCGCTGCCGCCACCGGTGATCCGCGTGTCGCCGGACGCCAAGACGACCGAGACGCTGACCATCGCGCTCGAGACGCTCGGGAGCTTTGACTTTACGGGGCACGTGCTCAACGAGTTTGTGCGCGACTGTACGCTCCCCTACCTCGAGATGGACGCGAAGGAGGTGCGGCAGGCGGCGGCGGTGACGTGTGCGCGCATCTTTGTGAGCGACCCGATCTGCTACCAGACGTCGATGCACGCGATCGAGGTGTTCAACGACGTGCTCGACAAGCTGATCACGGTCGGCGTGGCGGACCCCGATGCGGAGCTGCGGTTCACGGTGCTGAGTGCGCTGGACGAGCACTTTGACCGGCACCTCGCGCAGACCGAGTACATCCGCTCGATCTTTATTGCGCTCAACGACGAGGAGTTTGCGGTGCGCGAGGTGGCCATCGGGATCCTCGGGCGCCTCGCGCGGCACAACCCCGCGTATGTGATGCCGTCGCTGCGCAAGGTGCTCATCCAGCTGCTCACGGGGCTCGAGTATGCCACCGTCGCGCGGCACAAGGAGGAGGCGGCGCGCCTGCTGACGGGCGTCGTGTGTGCGCTGCAGGGGCTCGTCAAGAGCTACGTGCTGACGATGCTGCAGGTCCTGCTGCCCAAGGCGAGCGACGCGAACGCGGGTGTCGCCGCCCGTGTGATGGAGTGTCTCGGCGAGCTCGCGCGCGTCGGCGGCGAGGAGCTCGCGCCCCTCGTCAACGAGCTTGTGGCGCTGACCGTGTCGCAGCTGAGCCACGGGCCCGCCCACGCAAGCATAGCCAAGCGCGACGCGGCGCTCAAGACGCTCGGGCGCATCGCGTCGAATACGAGCCACATGGTGAATCCGTACCTGCAGTACCCCTCGCTGCTCGGCGCGCTCGTCAAGATTCTCAAGACCGAGCAGGCGCTGCCGGTGCGGCGCGAGACGATCCGTGTGCTGGGTATCCTGGGCGCGCTGGATCCGTACCGCCACAAGCTGCTGGAGAACAGCCTGGAGCCCGCGGCGGCGCCGGGCGGTGCGCAGACGGACCTGTTTGAGCTCGCCATGGTCATGGGCACGTCCACGGACGAGTACTACCAGAACGTGGCGGTGGAAGCGCTGATTGCGATCCTGCGTGATCCCGCGCTCTCGGTGCACCACCACGCGGTCATTGAGGCGATCATGTACATGTTCAAGACGCAGGGCCTCAAGTGCGTCGCGTTCCTGCCGCAGATCATCCCTGCGTTCCTCGGTGTGATCCGCACCTGTGCGGGCGGCGGTCTGAGCGAGTTCTACTACCAGCAGCTGGCGATCCTCATCTCGATCATCAAGCAGCATGTGCGCAACTATCTGCACGACATCTTTGCGCTCGTGCAGGCCGACTGGAACCCGAACTCGGCGATCCAGATGACGATCGTGGCGCTCATGGAGGCGGTCGCGCGCGCGCTCGAGGGCGAGTTCAAGGCGTACCTGCCGCTGCTGCTGCCGAACCTGCTGCAGACGCTCGAGGGCGAGATCACGCCGAAGCGCACGCCGACGCTGCTGCGCATGCTGCAGGCGTTCTACGTGTTTGGCGCGAACCTCGAGGAGTACATCCACCTCGTGCTGCCCGTGCTCGTGGCGCTGTTCGAGCGCGCGGACGCGCCGGTGCATGTGCGCCGCGCGGCCATCGTCACTGTCGGACAGCTCTCGCGCAAGGTCAACTTTTCGGACCACGCCTCGCGCATCATCCACCCCCTCGTGCGCGTGCTGCACGGCGGCGTCGTCGAGCTGCGTGCGCCGGCGCTCGACACGCTCACTGCGCTCGTGTTCCTGCTCGGCCCGACGTACCTGACGTTTGTGGCGGTGGTGAACAAGGCGCTCGTGCACCAAAAGATCCAGCACACGCGCTACCAGCAGGTCGTGGCGCGCCTGCTGCGCAGCGAGCCGCTGCCGCTCGACCTGCTGCCCCCCGACACGCTCGCGCTCGACAAGGCGGACGACGCGCCGCACGCCGAGGCGTCCAAGATGGTCGTGCACCAGGCGCACCTCAAGGCGGTGTGGGACACGTCGCGCGTGTCCACGGCGCAGGACTGGCGCGAGTGGCTGCGGCGCCTGGCCGTCGAGATGCTGCGCGAGTCGCCATCGCATGCGCTGCGCGCGTGCCGCGGGCTCGCAGAGGTGTACCAGCCGCTCGCGCTCGAGCTCTTCAACGCGGCGTTTGTGTCGTGCTGGGTCGAGCTGTACGACTCGTACCAGGAGAGTTTGCTGCGCGCGATCGAGACGGCGCTCGACGCGACCGACATCCCGGACCAGGTCGTGCACGCGCTCCTGCAGCTCGCCGAGTTTATGGAGCACGACGACAAGGCGCTGCCGATCAGCATCCGCCTGCTGGGCGACCGCGCGTACAAGTTCCACGCGTACGCCAAGGCGCTGCACTACAAGGAGGCCGAGTTCCTCGCGGAGCCGTCGCCGCAGATCGTCGAGCTGCTCATCGACATCAACACGAAGCTGCAGCAGAGCGACGCGGCGTTCGGTGCGCTGTCGTACGCGCGCGAGAAGATGGACATTACGCACCACGAAGAGTGGTACGAGAAGCTGCACCGCTGGGAAGAGGCGCTCGCCGCGTACGAGCGCCGCGCGCAGGAGCAGCCCGACGCGCAGGAGATTGTGTTTGGCAAGATGCGCTGCCTGCACGCGCTGGGCGAGTGGGAGCACCTCACGGAGCTCGTGCATGCGCGGTGGCCCGCGGCGAACGCGGACGGGCGCCGCCAGATGGCGCCGCTGGCGGCCGCCGCCGCGTGGTCGTTTGGGCAGTGGGACATGATGGACGAGTTTATCGCGGCGATGCGGCCCGAGTCGTCCGAGCGCTCGTTCTACCGCGCGGTGCTGGCGGTGCACCGCTCGCAGCGCTCGCAGACCAAGCGCCTGATTGCGCGCGCGCGCGATGCGCTCGACTCGGAGCTCACGGCGCTGATCAGCGAGAGCTACGGGCGCGCATACGACCTGATGGTGCGCACGCAGATGCTCTCGGAGCTCGAGGAGGCGCTCACGTACAAGCTCGACTATGCGGAGCAGCCGGACCGCCAGGCGACGATGCGTGCGATCTGGATGAAGCGCCTGCAGGGCTGCGAGCTCGACGTGGAAGTGTGGCAGCGCATCCTGAGCGTGCGCAGCATTGTGCTTACGCCGGCGGACGATATGGACACGTGGATCAAGTTTGCGAACCTGTGCCGCAAGTCGGGGCGCATGGTGCTCGCGGAGAAGACGCTCAACTCGCTGCTCGGCCCCGACGCGCATGCGCTGGACGCGCCGCTGGCCGGCCCCAAGGCGCCGCCCGCGGTGATCTACTCGCACCTCAAGTTTATGTGGGCGTGCGGCGCGCGCGCCGAGAGCCTGAGCTACCTGCGCGAGTTTACGGCGAACCTCGCCGAGGACCTCGGCATGGCGACTGTCGACGACCACGACCATCTCGTGCTGCCCGACATTCGCGCGTCGCCGCGCCTCGCCGAGTTTGCCAAGCTGCTCGCGCGCTGCTACTTCAAGCTGGGCGAGTGGCAGGTCGCGATGAACGAGGAGTGGGTCGCGGACGACAACTTTGACGTGATCCGCTCGTACCAGCGCGCGACCGAGCTCGACCAGACGTGGTACAAGGCGTGGCACGCGTGGGCGCTGTCCAACTTTGATGTGATTACGCACCACGAGCGCCACGGCGTCGCGATCCCCTTCCACGAGGTCGCCGACAGCATCGTGCCCGGCGTCCACGGCTTCTTCCGCTCGATTGCGCTCGCGAGCGGCAACTCGCTGCAGGACACGCTGCGCCTGCTCACGCTCTGGTTCAAGTTTGGGCACCTCGAGCATGTGGCCGATGCGGTGCGCCAGGGCTTTGGCACCGTGTCGGTCGACACGTGGCTCGAGGTCATTCCCCAGATGATTGCGCGCATCAGCGCGCCGTCGCCGCGCGTGCGGCGGCTGATCCACCACCTGCTGGCGGACGTGGGCGCGGCGCACCCCCAGGCGCTCGTGTACCCGCTTACTGTGGCGACCAAGTCGCCGAGTGCGATGCGTATGCACGCGGCGATGGGCATTATGGACACGATGCGCGAGCACAGCCCGGTGCTGGTCGAGCAGGCGCTGCTCGTAAGCAACGAGCTGATCCGCATCGCGATCCTGTGGCACGAGATGTGGCACGAGGGGCTCGAGGAGGCGTCGCGTCTCTACTTTACCGAGCACAATGTCGAGGGCATGTTTGCGACGCTCGGCCCGCTGCACGACCTGCTCGAGAGGGGCCCCGAGACGCTGCGCGAGACGTCGTTTGCGCAGACGCACGGGCGCGACCTGAACGAGGCGCGCGAGTACGTGCGGCGCTACCGGCAGTACGGCGAGATCAACGATCTGAACCAGGCGTGGGACCTGTACTACCACGTGTTCAAGCGCATCACCAAGCAGCTGCCTGCGTCCAACTCGGTGCAGCTCGCGCTGCAGTACGTGTCGCCGAAGCTGCTTGCGCTGCGCGACCTCGAGCTGGCGGTGCCCGGCACGTACGTGAGTGGGCAGCCGATCGTGCGCATCACGCAGTTTGAGCCGGTGGTGCTCGTCATCTCGTCCAAGCAGCGGCCGCGCCGCCTCAAGATCAAGGGCAGCGATGGGCGCACGTACCAGTACCTGCTCAAAGGGCACGAGGATATGCGCCAGGACGAGCGCGTCATGCAGCTGTTCGGCCTCGTCAACACGCTTTTGGCCATCGACACCGAGTCGTACAAGCGGCGCCTGAGCCTGCGGCGCTTCCCCGTCATTCCGCTCTCGCCCAACACGGGCATGCTTGGCTGGGTCGCGAACAGCGACACGCTGCACATCCTCATCAAGGAGTACCGCGAGCAGCACAAGATCCTGCTCAACATCGAGCACCGCCTCATGCTCCAGATGGCGCCGGACTACGACAACCTCACGGTCATGCAGAAGGTCGAGGTGTTCGAGTACGCGCTCGACAATACGCCCGGCCAGGACCTGTACCGCGTCCTGTGGCTCAAGTCGCGCTCGTCCGAGGCGTGGCTCGAGCGCCGCACCGCGTACATGCGCTCGCTCGCGACCTCGTCCGTCGCAGGGTACATTCTCGGGCTCGGCGACCGTCACCCGTCCAACCTGCTGCTCGACCGCAAGACGGGCGAGATCATCCACATCGACTTTGGCGACTGCTTCGAGATCGCATGCCACCGCCCCAAGTTCCCCGAAAAGGTGCCGTTCCGCCTCACGCGCATGCTCGTCAAGGCCATGGAGGTCGGCGGCATCCAGGGCACCTTCAAGGTCACCGCCGAGAACACCATGCGCGTGCTCCGCGACAACCGCGAGAGCGTGCTCGCCCTCCTCGAGGCGTTCGTGCACGACCCCCTCATCTCGTGGCGTCTCGTGACCGACGCCGACGCAGAGCAGCGCGCGCCCGACGCGCACGAGCACGAGCACGAGGCCTCCGTCGAGGTCCGCGGCGTCGAAGGCGAGGCTCGCAATCAGCGCGCCCTCGAGGTCGTCCGCCGCATCCAGAACAAGCTGAACGGCCGCGACTTCGACCCCAATGTCTCGCTCTCCGTGCCTGAGCAGGTCGAGCGCCTGATCCAGGATGCCACCGCGATCGAGCACCTGTGCGTCGCGTTCATAGGTTGGTGCGCCTTTTGGTAGTCACGTGGAAGAACACCCGCGACGCGCCGCGCGACGCGCCGTCCGCCACCATGGCGCCGAAGCAGACGTCGCTGCTCGGCTTCTTCAGCAAGGCACCAGGCCCAGCGCCGCCCAAGCGCGCGGCCGACGCAGGTGCCAGCGCGCAGCGCGCGCCGGACGTCGCTACGCCGCCGCCCACACGGAAACGCGCGCGCCACTCGCCCGTGCGCAACGAGCCCTCGTCGCCCAGTCCCGTCAAGGCGACGGAGCGCGCCTCGCTCACGCCACCGCTGTCCAGCGACACACCGTCCCCGAACACCGGTGGGCGTCGGCGCGCGGCGCGGCGCGTCAACTACGCCGAGCCGCGCGCAGACTCGGACGACTCGGAGGCCGAGCCGGACGAGGCGGACGAATTCGTGCTGGACGAAGAGAGCGCTTCAGAGAGCGAGGCGGACAGCGCCGTCGAGAGCGAGGAGCCCGCGACGGCCTCGGAGGACGAGCCGGACGAGGCGCCGCCGCCGCGCGCGCCGCGTGCGCCCCCAACGAGCTCGCCTGTGCCCGTCGCGCGCGTGCACGCGCACCTGACCAAGGCGGAGCGCCGCGTCGAGGAGGAGAAGCGAAAGAAGCAGGAGAACGAGCAGGCATACAGCTTCTTGCTCGATGTGCGCGACAAGGATATGCACCGACCGGGCGACATGGACTACGATAAGCGCACGCTGTACATCCCGCCGTCCGCGTGGAAGACGTTCACGCCGTTCGAAAAGCAGTTTTGGGAGATCAAGCAGAACCACTGGGACACGGTCCTCTTTTTTCAAAAAGGCAAGTTTTATGAGCTGTACGAGGAAGACGCGATGATTGGGCACCGCGAGTGCGACCTCAAGCTGACGGACCGCGTGAAAATGAAGATGGTCGGCGTGCCCGAGGCCTCGTTCGATATGTTTGCCACCAAGCTGCTCGCCCTCGGGTACAAGGTCGGGCGCGTCGACCAGTGCGAGACAGCCGTCGCCAAAGGCATGCGCGTCGGCGAAAAGTCGCGCGGCGGCGGCTCAGAGATTGTGCGCCGCGAGCTGCGGCACGTTGTCACGAGTGGCACGATCGTCGACGGCCATGTGCTCTCCGACGACCTGAACAGCTACTGCGTGTGCCTCAAGGAGCAAGTCGGCGCGCGCGGCCTCTCACGCTTTGGCATTGTCACGCTCGATGCAGCCACGGCCGAGTTCCGCTACACGACGTTTGACGATGACGCGGTGCTCACGCAGCTCGAGACCCTCTTGCGCTCGCTGCGCGTCAAGGAGGTGCTCTACGAGCAGGGGTGCCTCGCGCCCGGCACGCTGCGCCTCGTGCGCAATACGGTGCCGACGACATGCGAAATCACGATGCTCAAGCCCGGCACCGAGTTCCCCGACGAGGCCGCCGCGCGCGCGCGCCTTGCGCGCCTATTTGACACGACGCCGAGCGGCCTCGCGCCGCTGCTCGAGACGGGCGGCCCCGCGCTCGCGGCGATGGGCGCGCTCCTGTGGTACCTCGAGCAGCTGCACCTCGACGTCGACCTGTGTGCCAGTGGCAATGTGCGTGAGCGGGCGGCGCCTCAGCAGGGGCATGGCACGCTCATCCTCGATGCCAAGTCGCTCGTGCACCTCCATGTGCTGCAGAACGACGAGGGCACCGAGGCAGGCACCCTGCACCAGCTGCTGAACCGCTGCGTCACGCCGTTTGGGCGCCGCCTGTTCCGGCGGTGGCTTGCGGCGCCGCTGTGTGAGCGCGCAGCGATCGAGGCCCGCTTCGATGCTGTGGACGACCTGCGCGCAACGCCCGTGTGTGCCGAGATCCTGCAGGCCTTTGCCAAGCACCTGCCCGACTTGGAGCGCCTGCAGACGCGCATTGCCGCGGGCAAGTGCCGGCCGCGCGACTTTTTGCTCGTGCTGCGCGCCTTCGAGCGCTTCCGCGACGCCAAGGAGACGCTGCTTGAGGCGCTGCACTCGTGTACATCGTCCGTGCTCCGCACGCTCCTGGATGAGTGGCCCGACGTGGCGGAGCGGGCGGCGGCGCTGCGTCGCCACTTTATTGCAGGGGATGATGGCTCGTTCACGCCAGTCCAGGGCGAGTCAGCCGCGTACGATGCGGCGGTGGACAGCGTGCGCGCGGCGGAGCGGCGCCTCGACGACGAAAAGGCCTCGTGTGCGACGCAGCTGGGCCTCGCAGCGCACGATGTGGCGTGGAAGCATGTGGGCACAAACGAGATTTACCAGCTCGAGCTGCCGGCGCGCACCAAGGTGCCTGCGCCGTGGATCCTCATGAGTCAGACCAAGGCCGCGAAGCGGTACTATACGCCACGCACCAAGGACCTGATCCGCGAACTAAAAGAGGCGCGTGAGACGCGCTTGGCCGCGCTCAAGCAGTTCCAGAGTGAGGTGTATGCGGCGTTCCGTGCAGACCTGCCGCTGTACGCGCGCGCCGTGCGCGCCGTCGCCCAGCTCGACTGCCTGCTCAGCCTGGCGAAGAGCTCCGAGGCGCTCGGCGAGCCTGCGTGCCGCCCGACGCTCGTGGAGCAGGATACGGCCCTGTTTGCGTTTGAGCAGCTGCGGCACCCCTGCATGGCACCCAGTGCGCTCACCGGCGCCACCGAGTTTATTCCCAACAATGTGGCGCTCGGCGGAGATGCCGAGGACATTATGGTGCTGACCGGTGGTAACATGGCCGGCAAAAGCACCACAGCGCGTACCGCAGCTACAGCCGTGATTCTCGCGCAGCTGGGGTGCTATGTGCCTGCGGCCTCGGCGCGGCTGGCGCCGGTCGACCGCATTGCATCGCGCATGGGCGCGAACGACCAGCTATTCCGTCACCAGTCGACGTTCATGGTCGAGATGCTCGAGGCGTCCAAGATTTTGCGCGAGGCGACGCCGCGCTCGCTCGTGATCATGGACGAGCTGGGCCGCGGTACGTCGACGTTTGACGGGCAGGCCATTGCGTATGCGGTGCTGCATGAGTTGGCCACGCGCACGCCGTGCCTGTGCTTCTTTATGACGCACTATTTGACCGTGGCTGCCACGCTCGACGGGTACCCGCACCTCGCAAACCGGCACATGGAGGTGCGTGTAGACGATGAGCAGCGCCACGTCGTCTTTACGTACCGCCTCGTGCCAGGCATTGCCGAGTCGTCCTACGGCACGCAGGTCGCGCAGATCGCCGGGGTGCCGCCCGAGATCTGCACCCAGGCGGCCAAGATGTCGCGCGCTTTCTGGGCCGAAGCGCAGCGCGCGCATGCAGCGCGCGCACACTGTGCGCTGCCTCTCGAAAGCGTCGCCGACTTTGCACAGCTCGTCGCGATCGGCCGCGGCGAGGTCCGTGCTGATGCACGTGGCCTGAGCACCCTGTGGGGCGCCGCGGCGCGTGTGCACCCGTAGCTATGACTAAGCGGAACGTGCGTCGGCCGGGCCGCGTGGAGCTGTGCAGCGATCCTTGGCTGCCAAGCAATGGGTTTGGGGGAGGGCCAAGCGCCTACCGTCCCACTGGACCGAGAGTGCGCCACGGGCGCACAAGAGATGCCGGCGATAAGGACGCCGGACTGTGCGCCCACGGATGGTGGCACAGAGTCCCTGGCCTCGAGCCGCCCGGGCGGTGATAAGACGCTGCTGACGTTGCAGGGCCTCACGCTGCTGGACGAAGGAAGCGCGGACGACCGATGGTCGTATCCGCTCTATACCAGCACGACGCTTCAGCCGTCTAGCTCCGTGCGTAGCCAGCGTAACTGGAATGAGTTTGATGGCCAGCACGTATCGCCACTGCCCAGCCCGCTGATACGCACACCCCAGGAGGAGTACTGGAGCCCCCCCATGATGGAGGACTCCAAAACGGATGCCTTTTTCAATGCAAGCCCATCCATTCCCACGCCCAAGCCGCCCGCGAGTATATCGCGGAGCGTCAGCACTCATAACGCCAGTGCGCCCCCCGAGTCATCACAGCGGCGCCAGCGCGCGCTGAGCAATCCTCTCGAGCCGAATCGCGGGGCATGGGCGCCAGAGGCGCAGGCGTCGATGGTGCCCCCACGAAATCCCCTCATGAGCGAGATCCGGCCACGCAAGGAGCGCGCGCGGCTGCCACTCGAAAACAAGACACGGCCTAGCACGGCATCGCGGCACATCCACGGGCCGTCCGTCAATGTCACCGACGATAGTCTGTTCCCGCTGGAGCCGGCGCAGCCGTCGCCAGAGGACCGTCGTGAGCGGCCAATTAATGAAGCGCTCCTCGACGCGCTAGACCACGTTGACGAACAGGAGGACGAACAGACCGGACATGTCGGCCCCTATCGAATTGTGTCCCAGCTAGGAACGGGCGCATTTAGCAAGGTCCTACTCGCTGATGCGCCACCGCGCGGCCATGTCGCGCTGAAAATGATTACATGTGATCCATGGACCGTGGATAAGCGCATGCGCGTTAGTTGGCTCCGCGAGGCAGAGATCCTCAAGCATATTTCGCACCCCAACATTGTCGAGTTTAAAAATGCGTTTCGCACGCCCAAGCACTATGCACTCGTGCTGGAGGCCGTATCGGGTGGCGAGCTGTTCGACTTGCTCGCCAGTCACCAGGCGCAGATCTCGCAGCGCGAGTGGCTGGTGCGCCGCATTTTTGGTGAGCTCGCCTCGGCTGTTCACTGGATGCACGACGCCCACCTCGTCCACCGCGATATCAAGCTGGAAAACATCATGGTCACCCAGAGGCTCTTTGCCACGAACAAGGAGCTGACGCCGTCGCAGCTGGCCCCCGTTCCTCTCGTCAAAATTACCGATTTCGGGCTTGCTCGTTTCATTAATGAAGATCAGCTGCTGGAGACGCGCTGCGGCTCGGAGGAGTATGCGGCACCTGAGCTTATCATGGGCAAGAAATACGATGGCCGCAAAACTGACACGTGGGCGATGGGTGTCGTGCTCTTTGCGCTCACGGCCGGGCAGATTCCATTCCTGGAGCATGCGAACGGCACAAGTGAGCAGCGCACACTGCGCTACGTGCGGGAGCACGCAATGAGCGCAGCAGAACGCGACGCACAAAACCGCAAGGCGCATCTGCTCCGCATCGCCAAGGGTGATCTGAGTTGGCCTGATAACATGAACGACCTCTGCGAAGATCAACACTCGGACATGTACGACCCGACCTTGCGCCTGCTGACGCCGCGTTCGCGCCATACCATCTCACGGTTTCTGCGGCGGGACCCCAAGCGCCGTGCGGACTGCCTCGAGCTATGGCAGGACCCTTGGTTCCTCTACGGCAGCTTCACGACACCTGAACAAGCACACTCGCCCGCACCGTACGACGAGGCAACCGTACTGTGTGTGGCCCACGAGGCCTCTGCGCAAGGCCAATATATTGCCCTCCCCTATTCCCCCCTTGACCCACGTGGAATGCAATGGACGGCCAAGTATGCGAGGACGAGCCCCCTCCATGCTGCCCCGGTGGTCCGTCATGAGCACGAATAGCCCTTGTATCAGTAGAACGCGAGACGATGCACGTAGTTGGCTTAGTCATCACGACGTCGCGCGCCGCTGAGCGGACCTGGCGTTACGCTGCGCCTCGGCTCACCCGACAGGATGGAAGAAAGACAGCCGCCCTCGCGCTCCTTGTTTGGCGTAGATCCGCTCGATGAATTCGCAGTGTTTGTCTCCGATTGGATATGGCAGCGCACGCAAGGGCTCAGCAATGTCGAGGTGCGTGCAATAGCGCCGCTGACTCGTACAGATTGAGGCTAAAGTCGGTACACTCATCGATCGACACACGAATATGCGTCTGCAACTGCCTGTATTTACAGAAACAGGTGTGTGATCAAAAGCTGACCGGTAGTGGTTGACGCGCGCGCGCTGGGCGTCCGCTTCGAGAGCAATGTGCCCATGGTAAGGAAGAGAGCGCTGACCCTAGAAACAGCACCGCAGCTTTAACCAGCTTCTCAATGAGCTTGTTCAATACTCCGCTAATATGGAAGACGGTCAGCGTGTATCATACAAGCATCTGCGTGAGACAGACTCGTTCTATGACGAAGTCCTGCCTACCGGCGAACCTGTACACCTGCGTGTCACGCGCGACTCACAAACGCAAGAGATCAAGCCGGGAGGCGTGGTAGCGAAAAAGCGGATCGATGACCTGAATGTCTTCTGCCCTATGCGCATGTACGACTATCGAATCAGTATCAGCACAGAAACCCCCATGCCGCGGCCCCCGGAGAACAGCATGCCCATGTTCGTCAGGGAAAAAGACCGCCTTTCCTACTCGCTCCAGGAGTTCCAAGTGGACCTGACGCAAGTGACGCTTTCGAATCAAGAGAAAGAGCCCATACACGAGCTGGAGGTCGAAATTCGCCATGCCGACGAGCTTCTGCGATGGGCGCAATATACCCGGGCGAATAGCGAGTCGCAAGAAGAGTGGACGCAGTTCGAGGATTATATCCTGGTGCTACTCAACAATGTACGGCTCCTTATACGGAATGCGAACGTTCATGCGAGGGAGGGTGAGGCGCTACAGTAACGTTGACATGGCACGCAATCGCGCTATTGCACCGTCGATGGCAAGATGGCCGAGTGGTTAAGGCGGTGGCCTGCTATTAGCACAACCGTTGGGTTGGTAAGCCATTGGGTTCTGCCCGCGTGAGTTCGAATCTCATTCTTGTCGCATTTTTTGCATCCCTCCAAGGCCAGAGCGCACCGTGCGCAGATTGTCAAGTAGAGCTTCAACTACGTTTTTTACTGCGGGAACCACGGCAAAAGGTACCGCAAGCGGTCCTTTTCTTCGGTAGAAATGTGCTCGGGCTTGGTCATCACGTTGAAACGCATGCTGCCCTCCAAGCCCTTCACAATAGGCGAATCGTCCTCCTTGACAAGATCGTTGACACGGTCCACCAGGGCCTTGGTCACGACTTGAGACGCCTCGACATTGGCCTTGAGACTCTCCATCACTTCGGCTACACTGACAGTGTCGGCCGTTTCGCGCCAGGCATCGTAGTCCGTCGCTGCCATAAGTCTCATGATATACGTACACGTAGCAATGAGGACATAGCTGAGCTCGGCCTCGCGCGCAAGCTTGGCCTCGGGCAGCGCTGACATGTTGATAATGTCGCCACCCAGCTGACGGTACATAAGCGACTCAGCACGAGTCGAGAAGGCCGGACCTTCCATACACACCACCGTCTTTTGGGCGTGGATATGCACGGACGGCGAGTGCTTTGCCAGAGTCTCACGAATACTGGCACTGTTAGTAGAGCATACATACATGTCCTCGACAACGGGGCGCAGGTGGTTATCGTAGGGGTCGCCAAACGACGCATGGGCAACCACATTTTTCTCCTCACCCTCGCCAAAGTACGAGGAGCGGCGCACACCCTTGGTGCGGTCAATGATCTGCGAAGGAACAACAAAGTCCTTGGGGCGGATCTCCTCACGCAGAGAACCCACGGCAGAGAAGGCCAGAATCGCGCGCACACCCAGATGCTTCAGCGCCGCAATGTTGGCCGTGGAGGGCACATTGGACGGAGAAATCGCATGGCGAGTACCATGACGCGCAAGGAAAGCCACCAGCGTACCTGCCTCAGTCTTGGCAATGCTGATAGGCGACGAAGGGTATCCCCAGGGCTGAACGGGTTAGGTAGACTCTCATACACACAGTTTTCGGGTTCACAACGTCAATGATCTCTATACCCTCCAACTTGTAAAGACCAGAACCTCCAATAACACCAAGGCGGATAGGTTGGCCGGTCCATTCTGACTTCGGAGCTTCCATCGACATGACAAACACAGATTAAGTCAAGAAACTAGTCCTCCGCTCGCGGGAGGGGCCCTTGGCGTGTGGAGGGCTCGTTCTACCCCGTGTTGCCAGCGAGCGCGTAGAACTTGGCCAACCCGCGCAGCGCGTCATGGCGCGCGCATCCCAGCAGGTTCAGCTCACCGATGCGTTTTCAGCAGCAGATTCAGTCTCCTATGAACAAGAAAATGTGCATGCGTACGTAGCATTTCTCTCACAGGAGCGTCTACGATGAAATCGCCGATCATTTCTCCAGCACACGATACAAGGTAAGCGGGTGCTCTATAACACGCAGCCATGGCCTCTGATACCTCGATTTCTTGATTCTCTTCCTTCTGGAAGTGTGGGTGTGGATTTGGGCTGTGGAAATGGCAAATACCTATCTCTGCGGTCGGTGCTAGGTGACACTCCGCAAGACACAACCGCGTCGTCTCTTGTCACACTCGGCTCAGACCGCTGCGCGCCGCTAATTTCAGCAGCCCAGCACAACTTTCCACCGTCGGATACACAGCATTTGCACGAGGTCGCCGTGGCGGATGCTCTGTGTAGCGGGTACCGCTATGGCGTATTTGTACGTGGCGGTCAAGGCTGACAGAAGGACTATGCGCTGAGTATCGCTACGATCCACCACTTTTCGACGCCTGAGCGGCGCATGAAGTCTATCCAGGAGCTCATCCGCCTTATTAACCCGGTCGATGACGACAGTCCAACGCCCGAGCCGGTACCCAGTGTGCCTGACCGACCGGGGCGCGGTCGATTTATGGTGTATGTATGGGCATTCGAACAACGTGGCGGAGGACGGCGACTGTTTGACGAGCAACTAGAGCATTGTCAAGACAACACTGCTGCCCAGGATGTACTTGTCCCCTGGGTGCGCACGGCTCAGCATACCCAAGGGCAAGAAGACGTGCACCATCGATGTGTGTATGAGAGTACTAACTCAGACTACCACTTGTTCCGCGAACACGAGCTAGATGAGCTGGTGCAGTGGGCTGCGCGAGACCTGCGCCAAATACAGCCCTTGCAGGTCCAAAAAGAGGCTGGCGGTTGGGAAAAGGGAAATTGGTGGGGAGTGTGGCGCGTCATCCGCCGGAACCCCCCCTTATGACGACTCGGCGACCGGCTCTTCAGCCTCCTTCGGTGCAGGCTTGCGCGGCACGCGCTCGTCCTCCTGGCGGGGCTGCAGGACCCGAAGACTACCACGCCAGGTCTCGTCCCAGCAAACAGGTGCCTCGGGCTTGAGAATTTCGTATCCCTGTTCGGAATTGCGCCACATCTTTTCCCGATCAAAGCGCTCTCCGCGCAATTCAATTTCGTTCCGCGGCGGGTTGCGCTGCTCGTACTTGGTCGGTTCGCGCACACGGCGCTGGATCTCTCGCGTGGCTTGCAGCTCTTTTTGCAGCTCTCCGTAGTAGTCCTGACGGTACCTGACAATGTCCTGCAAAGTGCGGTTAAAGGCGGGAGGGTAGTACTGTTCCGCATCGACGCCCCAGTGCAGGTCAGAGCTCGGCGGAGCGGCATCAGAGTCACGATCCGGCATGCCTGGGTCAAATTCACGGGCATCGTTTTTGTTGCCAAGCACGATGCTCAAGCCCGCTTCCGCACCGAGGCGAGCATCGCTGCGGTGGTTAAAGAAGTGCGCGATGCGGCGCGGGATGTTGCGCCAGCCCACAAGATTCGTAAAGTCCACGAAACAAAGGGGAGGCTGGGCAGGAATGGGCGCCACGGGGGGGAGAAGCTGCTCGGGCACTGTCGCTGCTGCTGGGGCCTCAGGCTGGGCTTGGTTCATGATGGCAGTGGGGTGCGCACTGAACGAAGCTGTGCCAGATTTTTGTTGAAGAGACTGGAGTCCGATCTGAGAGGGAAGCATGAATCCTTGGGTGGCAGACGGGCGGCCGACCTCCTCTGTTGGCTCGTCCTCCTGGACATCGGCTTGGGGTTCAGGCACATGTTCTTCGAATGTAGTATCCTCACTCAGGACTGAGGCAAGCTGCTCATCACGATCGACGCGCGTCGTAGGGATGCTGGTACCCCAACCTTCGCGCAAAGCCCATGCCCACTCCTTAAAGGCTGGGCGACCAATAAGTACCACGGCACCATCAAGCTCGCGCTGCAGATATTGCACAGGCGACAAGGTTGTAGGCAGCGACGTGCCGGCCACGGTGTTGGTAGTCCATGGCTCGAGCCCCGCCAGGTTCCGCCGGCGCTCATGGATGCGCTCGCGCAGTTCGCGAGCTAGGTTTCCATACTTAGTGCCACTCGTGATCTCATAGTCGATGGCAGCGGCCACGAGAATGGGCTTCACGTACCGCTTGAAGAATCGCACGCCGACGTCGTAGTTGTCATCGCCGGGATATTTGGCCGTGTAGACGTATACTTTCCGGGGATGTTCAAGAGGATGCATGACATCTTCCGAGAGACCACGGACACGCTCCTTGTACTCTTCCATAATCTTCTTGCACTGTCGACGATCCTCATAATACAGGTAAGACACAGCGGCTACAGAGGTCCAGAAAATACTCCAGTTGCGCGAAGGCAGTCGTGGCTTCCACCTCAAAACAGCCTCAGGGATGCCGACCCATACGAGAGGGCGCAGCGCCTTGGGTATTTCACGAGGGGGATCCACCGGCTTGGCTGGACCTGTCATATGGTAGCTGACTGGTGCCAATGTGTAAAATTAGGCAGAATATCTTCGATTGTCGCACTCCTGCTTTTGCAACTCCACACGGCCAGCCATGACCCGTAGCATATCCGAGGCTCGACCGTTGCATTCGCAAGTAGGCTGGTCGTACCGGTCGGATGGAAGCTCCAAGTTTGCCTACGGTACGAATCCACATCTGACACCAGGCAAACAATCTTCTGCTGCCACTGTTACTGGGCCCATGGAGGTTCGCCTCCGCGACGAGCTCACCGACAGCGCCACCTTTCAAGTGATTATTACCCCGTTGGACGGTACATCAGGTACGTGAAAAGGAGAATAACGCAAAAGGTGTCTCCATGACGTCCCTGTCGGCTGAACTTCAGAGTTTGTTCAAGTCTGTCATTTTGCTGCATCATCATCCTAGGTCCCTCATCCAACTCACGGTACAAACGATGAGCACACCTCCTCATGCGACATCAACTCTCCGCCTGACGCTAGACGCCAAGGCAACTAGCCTGCCCGAGACAAAGCGACGTGCACCTCTGCTCCTCGGTCCAGACCAACCATTCCTTGCTGCTGAAATCGCTGCATCAATCAATGCTTCCACGCTGGCGCTTCTGGATGCCAATATACCCCTTCGTGCTACGGTGGTCGCATCTTCATGCGCTATTATGTCAAGGAGTGAACTATGCGCCGAACGCGTCGTGGATTCGGACTCCCAGAGCACCAGTGTCATTGTAATCGACCCTACGCCCGAGGAAGAGCAAGCGGCAAATAGCCTGCACGTGCTGGCATTTGCTATTTCGGGCTATGAGCCTGCAACGAACGATCACACTGGCGTGCAGTACTCGCTGGTGTACTGCTCAAGCACGGGGCGCACGACGGAAAAACAGCGCAGCCAACTGGTCGAAATTACCAGAAAGGACGCTTTAAGCACCCTCTCTTCCATTAGAACGATGCTAGAGAACCGCTTTGAATGATAATTGCATCTTTCCATTGCTTGCTAGCCATGAACCTAAAGAATCATATCGTTTTAGGATGTACTATCGTTATGGAAACCTAACGACTAGCGCCAATGGTTTAGTGGTAAAATACAGCTTTGCCATCCTTAGATGTTTAGCTGTGCCGGGGGTTCGATTCCCCCTTGGCGCATACCTTTTTGCGGCCACAATAGCGTGATCGACCTTTTGCCTCCGTCCAGACCATGCAAATTCTGCAGTCTAAGCTAAAGGAATCCTTCTGCCGTACACAAAATGATATGAAATCTGCAGTTTTTCGAGCTATAGTTTTATCCATATATGCAATTTACGCCATGTCCAATAACGCTGACCACCAAATCGGCCTAGAATTCCTTTATCATATACACCTTGAAACGAAAGTGGAAGCATAAGAGAATGTTTGATACCATGCTTCTGGTCAGCATACTAGTTAGAAGACGAGCTAGTATCTCCCTTGCCAGCCCAACGCTTTTCTTCGGGAAGCGAAAGCCTGAATGCGGCATTGTCGCATTCAAGATCAAGTTTGCGCTTCGCCAAAACCGAGCCAGGTTTCCAGCACCCAGCCGAAGAGTCAGAAAGATCCAAATGCGAGACATTTGATTCCGAAGAGGTGAGGTCGGTGTCTAAAGTTGACTGGGAAAGAGCCGGTGATGGCATCGGGGAGAGGTACTCCATTCGAACGTTCTCAGGCGTCAGGAGCTCATCGAATACGTTGGAATTGAAGTGTTCTGCAGGCTCGTTTCTCCGACGGCGAAAGTCCCAGTGTTTGCCACCCGCTGCTGTTGCACGAGTGAATCTCTCAAACCAGAATGCTGCTCCATCGCCCAGCTCCTCTGGGGACATAGTAGGTAAAGTCTGCATGAAGATGTCTTTACCAATCTCCTCTGCAGGTGTTGAGGGCGTCGACGATTCCGAGGGGGGGCTTGACAATGATCGCGCCAAAATAGCCACGACAGCACGCTGCCGCGCCCTGCCATGAGTATCGATATACGGTGCCCAGTCAGGCTCTCTGAAGGCCACTCTCCGAACCACGGCCTTGCCAAGAGAAACATCTGACGATCCCCGCCTGGATGCAACGACCAGCTTATTGGCATCGACACCAGTTCCGGGCTCCACTGACGCAAAATAGTCTCTTAAGGCCACAGGAGGCGGTGAGAGACATTCCCAAGGATCATGGATTAGATGTCGAGCCATGCGGCGCCGATGCCGCGGGAGCTCATACAATGCCCGCGGGTCGCACAGAAGCTGTGAGGCAAAAGACTGGCTCTCACGCCTCAATATCGACGGGCTCATAGCTGGTGTTCTGGGAGACTCTGATGGGACCATGGGCTGTGAGGGTTCTTGGGGTGAGACTCGAGAAGTGTTCCCTCGACACAGATCCATATAGATGGGGGCATGGGAAAGCTCGCTTGTGGGGTCGGCGCTCACCAAGCGCACACTCAGAGATCCGCTTCGCATGTTCTTCTCGAACCCATCCATTAGATCTGCATCCACATGTTCATCGTCATCGTCACAGGCCTCCTCATCGGTGCCATCCTGTTCTTGAAGCATAGACGACGAGAAAGAGGACCAGCCAAATTCCTGCTTGTTGAGAGATGAGATGAGATGAGAAATATTGGTCTCATAACCGTAATATTGAGCATAATAATAAAGGGCCATGGCACTCGTCACCACCGTGGCTGTCGCCAAAATAGCCATGCTCCATTGGGACGAGTTTTTCAGAGCCGCGTTCCGCAGAAGAACTTCGCGAAGCTCTGAAGGGAGCATGACGTAGTAAGAATCCACGTTGGACGGAGGCCATGAGGGGAGGTATCCAGGCCATCTGTCGGCTGTCAACCCGCGCAGTGGCACATTTAACCATTTATACGGGGCCGGCAGCGCCGGTGCTACAACGTACATTGCAGAACCTGAGCAAGCTCCGTTGTAACACACAGGCAGGCGTTGCCGCTAGAAGTTTTCGCTTCAAGAAGGAGGCTCAAGACCAAGCCAACGGTGCTTCGTCGATCTGTGACGGACAGATTCTAGGACGTATCTACGGCCTGACGTAAATTCGGCGGACGTGAAAAACCTGGACCCGTGTGGCGTGCATCAAAAGCAAGCTTACGAAAACTCTACTTTATTCGTTCATTCTACCGAGCGACTAGATTGTATGTCCGGCGCCATTTTCGCTTGGGTGCATACTGTCGATTCCAGCCAATGAAATTCGGAATTACAGATCAACCTCGACAGTGGCAGGCTCGATGCCAACCATACCGAGCATAATTTTTCCACACTCTAAGCCCTGATGCGGCTGCGCAGCGTCGTCGAGTGATTTTTGGCCAACGCATGAATCGATCACTCCCTCCGATGCCAAGACACGAATGAGATCCTGGGCGACTTGTTTGTTGTACTCGGGGTGTCCTTGCAATGTCAGCACGTGGACGCCGCGCACAGGCATTGGCCCAGCAGCGTTAGCCACCATGTCGTCAACGTCAAAGACCACGAACGACGAGGTCTTCACGGACGATGGCAAAGGAGGCGCTTCAGAGGGGTAGCGCAAGGCGAGGCCCTGAATCTCGGTCGTCTCGTTTCCACCCAGGACAATCCATGGATCGCCTTCGACGGGTGGCGGTGGCTGAATGACACGGTCGATGTGTGCTTGCTGGAGAGCCTATTTGTCAGTATTGGATACATACCCATACCGTCTCCTTGTCAAATGGCGACAAGATCTCCGTACCCTCGGGTGTGAGATTGAACTTGGTGACGCCGAACTAGCAATGTCAGTATCATAGAGCACATACCTCTGCACGGTTCTTATCCTGAGCGAGCTGTGCTCCAAAGGCACGGGCAATGAGCTGGTGCCCAAATCCGACACCGATAATGCGGACCAGCGGGTGCTCTAGAACCAGGTGCTGCAAGTACTTGGTCAGGACATCCATCCACAGAACATTTTCCATGGTGGCCGAGGCAGGGCTACCGGTCACGATAACGGCGTCCCACAAGCCATCATCAAGCTGAGCAATGTCAGGAAATTCGGCTTCCAGGATATTGAATGCTTGCAAGTGCAAGGAAATCTTTGGGTGCCACTTGTGGCGCGGAATGTGGGCCATCGCCTCCGCAAGAGTATTGCGGAACATGACTTCGTAGCCGCCGTACTTCTCTTGCAGCTCTTTTGGCGGTGCTCCCGCAACTAAAATAGCCACAGATATAGTCTTCTGCTGATCTCCTGTGTTTACCACTGTCGTATGAGCCGGGGTATACGCACCGTCTTCGTCGGCCATGCTGGATGAAAGGCAGCGGGATGGATCTTTTAAGGCCCATCTCCACACGAAGTGGAGGCTGGCCACTCCTCGAGCACTTGCTAGAAGCTTTAAGGCTATTTACGCTGTGCGCGCTTTTTGTGGGCCACCTTTTTAGGCTGCAACGTCCCCATGGCTGCTGGGGTATCATGTCTGGGCGTTGCAGAAAAATCTGAAAGGTCAAGCTTCACAATAGGCACGTCGTCCAAGTTGTCCTGCACTGCAGGTAGCGTGTCGGTGACCTCTGGCTCTGCAGAGGGGGCGGTCATTTTGGATCGTGTGCTCGTTTTCGAACGCGTGCGCGGACGAGAGGTCAGGTAAAACGGGCTATCCTCCTGCCTCCTGCGAGATGAGGAGCTCTGCGTCTCTTCCTCTTCATGCATGGGCCTCTGCACCCGCGTTTTCTGCTTGGGTTTCGACGTAGCATGTGTGGATTCGGGGCGAGTTGCCGGCGCCCGCACCGGCTCGACCACATCCAATACTTTCTTCCAGGACTGTTCAGAAGAGATCCATGCATGAAGATTCATTTGCTCTGGCAAGCGGGCCGCCGGCACATCTGGGTCCTGCGCTCGTGTGTAAAAGAGCGGCAAAAGTAGGTGCAGTGCTCGCGGGCCGCCCTGTCCTGAAGCTGGCGCGTCTCCCCACGAACTGGACGACTCGGGGGTCTGTGACGCATCCTCCGCATGGAGGCTATTCTTGATAAGGACAAATAGCTGCAGCCCCTCCTGCGCGCGCTCATGCACCTCCGAGTCCTCGTGCTTGGCCCACTTGGTCAGCTGCCCCATGACCTCGCGTGTGAGCTCTTCAAATTGTTGCTGGCAGGAGTCTGACCACTGCGATGACAGGGTAGCTGCCCAGTACGCATAGAGCTTCAGGGCGCTGTGGATCAATACAGCCATCGACCGAGGAGGTAAGTTGGACAGGCGATCCTGCACCAGAGCGCGGACCAGGGGCGGCACGCTGTCGACGTATTCCACGTACTCGCTGCAAATGGACGCGCCAGCGCGGAGTAGTTCCGCCGTAGATGCATTAGGCTCGTACTGTGTTGGGTCCAGGAGCAGCGTCTGCAGCCGCTCACAAGCGCGCTGCTGGGCCGAGGCGTGAAGGAAGACAATTTCTGTGAGCTGATCCACCACACGCGACACAATCGTGGTATCCACGAGGGGTGCAAGGCGAACCAAAACATTCATATACCATACGGCGTCGGGGACGAGGGCATAGTTCTCGGCGGCGCCCAAGTCGAGGATGCTTTCTGCCACCTGTGTCCGGAATGTGGTGGTCGTTGACACAGACATGTGGGGCGCCGAGGCGGGCTCTGTGACCATAGCATCATCGGCGTCCAGTGCTGCTTTAAGCGCCTGCGATGCATTCTGGGACATGCTCGACATGTCCATCTCCTCCATGTAGGACAGCAAGACACCGATGATATGGCGAAGTGACGCCGGCTCCGTGGCCAGGTGGCAGGCCAAGTCGAGTGCGCGTAGCCGAATAGTCAGGTCGGGGTGCCAAATCGACTGCAGGATGGTGTCTTGGTGCTGCGCAACGAGGTGCGCATGTGTTGGCACCACTTTGCCGAGGGCCACAAGTGCAATGAAGCGCAGGTTTTGGTCCTCGTCCTGGAGGAAGCGGCCCAGGTTGTCTACGCATTTCCGTGCGAGTTCGTCGGACCCAGTCCCCTCTAGCATACCGCCAATGATACTGGTGTGAATGCACTCGTAGAGGACGCTCATCGCCGGCGTGGTGGAAATGATATCGGTGATAGGCTTGAGGAGCCTGCGCACAAGGCGCGGCTCAACCGGTGCAAGTGCGCCGAAGAGCTTGATGACCTTGATGAGGAGCCAGTTGTTGCTGGTGGTCGTGAGGATTTGGAACAGCTGAGGGGACAGCGGCACAAAAGGGGTTGGGTGGCGCCGCGCGAGCTCGCAGATCATGTTGACCGTGGCGGTGACTACGCCTGCATCCTCATCACACAGCAGGTCGCGCAGGCGCTCCCAAACGCGGTCAAGGATTTCCGGGCACTTGGTGATCGCCGAGTGTAACACGAGAACGGCGCGTTTGCGCACAAGCGGGCGGGTATGGGTGAGCATGCGCAAGATATCGTCGGCGAGGTGCTGGGCCAGTTCCTGTGTGATGAGGTGCGCGAGGCCATTCAGCGCTGCGAGGACGTCGAGGGGCAGGGCGGAGTTGAGGTCCTTCTTGATGAGATTGGTCGCGAGGATCAGCACTTCTGTGTCTTCCGCAAAGCACAGCGTGGCAGCGAGGTATCCGATGTATTTAATGTGGTACTTTGAAGATGCCATTGTCTCTAGAATGTGAAACGAAGCGCTGGCGACTTGGTAGCCCATCATTTGCAGGTAAGCGAGCTTCAAGACGGCCTCTGCCTTGATTTCCATATCGCCGCTTTTGATCTCGGCACGGATCTCATCGAGCATACTGGCCACATACTTGGCCTCATCCTTGCCGCGATGCGAGCGGAGGCCCTTGATGAGCGCGCTCAGCGACTTTTCAAACATCGCCAGGCAACGTCGCACGTTTGTCCGTGTGGGAGGCACTAGTTCACGTGATGCTGAACGCCAGTGGCATGGACCGTGCGCGTTGTTAAGGCGATGCATGGCCTACCATCTACGAGTGATGCTGGCTCTACAGGCGCACGGCCTTGTAGAACGAAGCGTACATATTCACATTATCAATGGGCTTGCCCGTCTCACGGATGTGGACGGGAGCGACGCGGAAGCCAGCGAGCTCGAAGCGCTTCGAGTACCACGGGTACTTGGCAGCGCTGCGCCAGAACACGGCACCGCCCGGGGCGATGACGCGGGCGAGCTCGACCACCTCACGGTCGAGGTCCGACACCGACTTGTCGTCTTCGTTGCGCGCCGCCTCGAGGTTGGGGAGCGGCACCGAGTCGGCGACAGGGTCGAACCAGTCCATGTGGTCCATGAGGATGGCGCGCGTGAGACTCTTGTCCTGCATGCCGCGCAGCACCGACACGATCGAGTCAGTGTGGAGGCGGAAGCAGTCGAGCGCCTGCGCGTGGTTCGCCTTGAGGGCGTGGAACGCGTCCTCCTTCAGGTACAATGGGCAGCTCTCACGGCTGTAATTGCCCATCAGGCACAGACGGTAGTGGTAGTTGTCTGTGGACAGGAGCGCGCGCGCGGGAATCGGGTCGAGCGTGTCGATCGCGAACTGCTCGACCGAGCCCTCATTTTTGAAAATGTTGAGCTGGTTGACGGGGACGCCCAGCGCATTCCACAGGAAGGCCGGGTTGGAGAGGAAAAGACGGATGAGCGTCTCGTTGATGATGGTCTTGCGGACCTTGGTATCCCAAATCTTCTTTTGCTCCTCCAGCGACTTGGTGGTGCACATGTTCTCTACGTCCTTAGAGGCGCCCATGACCTGGAACGCCGTCTTGGCGAGACGGAGCGCATGGCCCGAGTAGCCGCGGAAGTAAAAGGCCCTGTCGAACGACTTGTTGTTTGTCTTCCAGAACTGGTACGCGTGCGACGACAGGTACGGCGAGATCTTCTCGTCGAGCAGCTGGGGGAAGTTCTCAATTTTGCCGTCGCCAAACATGCGCCAGAACGTCGGGTAGTCGAGCGTCGCGAGACTAGCGAGTTTTAGTTCGAGCAGGTGGCCCTGGCACGGGTTCATGTCGACGGCGTGGATGCGGCGCGGCTTGGCCGTGGCGGCGTAGTGCAGCGCATTGTCGCCGGCGCTCGTGATGCACAGGATCGAGTCCTCGGGGCCGAGGTTCAGGTGCTCGATGTCCACGAACGGGTCCTCCCACGTGAATCCGTAGATCCACGTGCGGAACATGTCGCTGAAGCGGTCGTCCACGAACGGCAGGCGCCACTGGCGGCGCTGGTAGTGGAACGAACTCTGGGGCCACTGGGTGGGCATGTCCTGCTTGAGCTGCTCCACGGCGCCCTCGACGGCCGGCGCGCTGTCGGCCTTTTGGAGGCGCTCGCGCGCAATGTCAGGGAACGACGGGGGGACAGCGACGTTGTTGCCGGCCTCGACCTCGTAGGCGGCGACGGCAGCCTTGGTGTCGCGCTCGCGCGACACACCGAGCCAGACATAGTAGGGAATGCGCACGAGGTAGGGCACGACAAAGTGGTTGCGGCCGTTGAAGCACTTGAGCGTGCCGAACTTGTGCTCGAGGTAGTCGCGGCGCGCAGGGTGCAGCTCAATGTGGTCAAGCGCGAACCAGTGGCGCCAGAACCACGAGTTGAGCCAGTGGCAGTGGCGCATGATCGAGCCGCCCAGGAGTGTCGTCTGATCGGACATGGACTCGTTGCTGGACACGTAAAAGTCGGCCACACCAAAGACACCGGCCTGCGGGTCGAGCATGTCGTTGATGCGGTCGAGCACCGCGTAGAACGGCGGGATCATTGAGATCGAGTACGAGCACGTGAACAGGTCGACCTTGCGGTCGCTGGGGAGGCCGGGGAGCTCAAATTCCTTGGCGTTCTGGCAGAGCGCCTGCACGTTTTTGTAGCCGAGGCGGCGGAAGCGGTCGCGGGCGACCTGCAGCAGCGGCTCGCACAGGTCGATCAGGTACACCTGGTCGAACTCGGCGATCGGGAAGTAGGCGTCCATCTGCTCAATGTTCCAGCCAGTGCCGCCGCCAATGTCGACCCACACGAGCTTGCGGTTGGGCTGCTGCTCGCGGAGCGCGCGCATCTCGGCTGCACAGAGCTTGAGCATGGTCTTGCGGCCGCGGAGCAGGCCGGTACGCGTCTTGTCGTACACGCTCGCCTGGTGCTCGTAGAAGCGGTCCAGGCGCTCCGCCTGGTCCTTGGTCTTGCCGAGGGGGTGTAGGAAGCAGTTGTAGGAAAACACAATCACGTCGCGGAAGGGGGGGTACACGGCAGCGAGGAGGGCCAGAGCCGCCACGACGCCCGCCGAGGTCAGGGCCACACGACTAAGCGCAATGGCCTCCAGACGCTCCAGGAGGGGGCCGGGACTCGTCAGCTTATCAAACATCGTCGAGGGAAAGGAATGGGGTTGCAAAGTACAAGAGAATTGCTCCAGGTCCAGAACTCAGAGGTCGTCTGCGATCCGTCGCGATGGTCGAACGAGAAGGGCGGGGCCTCGCCTGCCCCAGCCTCGGGCCTGGGGCGCCACGAGTCGCGGCTGGCTTGTGCACTGCACGTGCCTCCACGCTGGCATGACGCAGCCCCCCACGTGTGCGGCTGAGCCAATGTCGCACGCGCTCGCCGCTCCCACTGGCAGCGTAGAGACGCACGCGTGATGGAGCCAGGGTGCACAACGCCGGCTCCCAGCGTGGCACGGACCTCCGCTCCTTCGGCCGCTGCGGCCATGGACGAGACGTCGTCCACGCACGCCCCCCCGGCCGCCACGGAAGCGGGCGCCAAGCGAGCGCTCCTCGCGGCGCTCCCCGCCGACGCTGATCACGTCCTCACGGCGCTCGCGTCGATCGACGATGCGTGGTGGGTCGCGGCTGCCGCCGTAGCAGCCGTGCGCGCAGGCACCGATTGGCTCGCCTCCGATGCCCTGCGCGTATTGTCGTACGCCTCAGAGCGCTCGAGCGCGCTCGACGCGGACGTCGCGGCGGCGCTCGCGGAGCCCGGCGCGCCCGTCCTCGCGTGGCTAGATGCGGAGCCTGCGCGCCTCGCGCGCGTCGTGCTGCGGCGCAAGCTGTGGCACATGCAGTGGCTCCTGAGCATCCCGCTCGCCGCGTCCAAAACGGCGCGCGTGCCGGCGAATGTGGCGGCACTCGCGGACCGTCCCCTCCTCGCGCACGCGCGCGATCTGTGCCTCGCGGGCAACGCGCGGGGCCTGCGCGCGCTTATCGGCGCGCACGCCACGGTTGCGCGCGCCCTCTTCTCGCACCGCTTCGAGCTCCTGCATGCCCTGCTAACCGTAGGCGGCGTGCCCCCCGCGCGCCTGCTCGCGCTGCGCCTGCTGCCCGGCACACATCTGCCGGTGGAAGACCGCGAGAGTGACGCATGGGTCGACGCACTCGAGGCGCCGCCCGTGTCGTCGCCCGGCGCCGCGGCCATGTGGGTAGAGCACCCGGCGGTTGTGCGCGCCCTCGCCGACCGCGGCGCGGCCTCCCGACCCGTGGTGCCGCCACCACCCCCTGCTGCGCTGTGGGACTGGTACGCAGCGGTCATGGCCGAGCTCGAAGGCGAGCTGGGCCTCGTCGACGCGGCGCTCGCTCTCGCCAACGCTGGAGTGCACCTCGGCCTCAAGCCGCTCAGCGCTGCGGCACAGGAGCTTGCGTTCCTGCATGAGCTCGTGTACCACATGGACGCGGACGCGTGGCGCGTGCAGACGCTGCGCGCGGCACCGGCGCACGCGCTTGTTGCGCGCGTCGCACAGCAGCCGTGGCCGCCTGCGCAGGTCGCGGCGGCACTGCACGAGCAGGTCGTGCCGTTCCTGCAGCTCGGCACGTACGCAGACGCCGCGCAGGTGCGGCACCGCTCGGCGAGTGCATGGGGCCTGCACATGGCGCTTATGGTGCGCGATGCTGTCCCGCTCGCGCGCGCGCTCGATACGTGCGATGCCATGCTCGGCCGCCCATGGCTCGAGGAGGCGGACCAGCACCGCCTCGTGCTCGCTCTCGTGGCGACGAGCGCGGCGGCGGACGAGCCGAGCTTCCAGCGGTACGCAGCGCTGCTGCATCGCGTCTCGCCGTCGCCGCCGCCGCCGCGCGCCATGGCGCCGCTCACCGCGGTGCTGGGCCGCGCGCTCGGCGCCGACGTCGATGCGACGCACTTGTGCGAGCAAGCGGCGCTGGTGCCAGGCGAGCTGCGGCAGAGTGTGCAGGACGTGCACGCACACCTGGAGCTGGCGCACACACTCGCACAGCTGGGCGTCGCCCACGCGCCGCGCCACTACTGGGGCGACGCGCACGCCGAGCGCGTGCACGCCGTCATGCAGGCCCTCGTGCGCCATGCTTTGCGCGCGCGCGGCAGCGAATTGGCGACGCTCGTGCGCATGCTCGGCCGCCTCGCGCCGTTCCTCGCGCCGGATGCCGCGGGCGGTGCCGGCGCGCCGTGGCTCGGTCTGCCGCCGAGCTGTGCGCGTGTCTTTTTCCGCGAGCTGCTTCTAGCGCGTGAGCCTGTGCTGTTCAACGAGCTGGTCGGCGCAGTGGCCGCTGAGCCTGCGTGTGCGCCGGTCGCGCAGCGCATGACGGCGCGCGATGCCGAGGCGCTCGTGCTCGAGACAGCGCGCGCGTGGATGGACCAGGCGCCGACGTGCGATCCGCTGCACGGCAGCCTGCAGCGTGCGCGCGAGACGCTCGATGCGGCGCCCCACACGCCGCGCGTCGAGGCGGAGCTCTCGTTCCTGGCGCTGCTCGCGCGCCTCCACGAACATGGGGCCAGTACCCTGACGCCGCAGCAGGTGCGCGCGACGCCACGCAAGCTCGACCTCCTCGCGCGTGTGCTCGCGCTGCATGGCGATGCCTACCGTGCGCCGCACATTCGCGCGCTCGCAGAGGCCTGCAGCGAGGCGCCCGGTGACGACGTGCATGTGTGTGCCATGCTCGCGGACGCCGCCGCCGCCAGTGGCGATCTGCGCGCGGCGCGCGACCAGTGTGAGCGCATCGTGCAGCGCATGCCATCGCTTCCTCGGGCGCAGTATGCGGCGGCTTGGGACGTGGCGTGGCGCACCTGCCTGCAGCTCGCCAAGCACCCGCAGTGGCCCGAGCCACGCAGCCGCGCCGTGCTGCTCGGCCACGCACTGGCTCTCGCGCCGCCGGCACATATCCCGACCGTGCTGCAGGCGCTCGCTGCGCTGCCGCCCCACACGGCGGCGCCGCTGCCGCCGCGCCGCGCCGAACGCCACACGCTTGCGCGCCTTCTCGCGCGTCCTGCGGCGCCGCATGCCGCACCGCGGCACCGCACCGCGCAGCTCTTCGACAGCGTGGCCGCGCAGCACGCACCCCAGGCCGCGCGCATGGCCCGCTCGCTGCTGGGCCAGCTCGGAGGTGGCTGGTGGAGTGACGAACGAGCGTAGCTCATGGACCTATGTAGATGCCTACCGGCGCTGCGCCCCACTCGGGCGGCCACTGCGCCTCGAGCGCATGTGTACCGGGCTGCACGTCCCATGCGATCGTGCACCCATCGTCATCCCACACGGCCTGCAGCTCCTGGCGGTCCACACTGAAGCGGGGACGCGACTCGCGCACCCGCTCGTCCAAGGCAAAGCGCCACTCGGTCCGCGTCGCACCTGGCGGCAGGCGCAGAGTATGGCGCTGGACACGGTCCAGAGCGAGTGTGACTTCGCGCGTCGTGTGGGGCATGTGCACACGCACCTGCACGGCCGCACAGGGCGGCGCAGCCGGCGGCGCGGGCTTCTCGCCTGGCTCTGTATCCGGGGCGGCCCACGTCGCCGGCGACGGCGGCCATACCCGTGCATACATGTCCTTCAGCACACGCTCGAGTGTCGGCGGGGCCGGGGGCACTGGCACTGGCGCCGCGGGCGCCGGCGGAGGGGGCTGGACAGGCTGGACAGGCTGGACAGGCTGCGCTGGTTGCGCCGGCTGCGCAGGCGGCGGGCGCGGCGCCACACGCACAATGGGCTGCGCGGGCGGCGGCACCGGTGCGGCTGCTGGGGGCGACGGCACGGAGCCTGACGTGCCGGGCTGCTGTGCGGCCTGCCGGTGGTCGTTCGGGTCGAGAGTAAAGCCCTCGGCGAGGATGCCCGGGATGATTACACGCTCGAGGTGCTGCTGGATAGCATCCGCATCGTCCCAGACTTGCGAGCCTTCTTCATTGTAGAACTTGGCGTTGCTGATCATGATCCTCAGGTCCGTGACGAGTGCATAGGCATTGATGTACATCTTCTCGTCCAGCTTGCGCTCAATCTCCGCGAGACTGATGGGGTGCTGCACAAACTGGTAGTAGTCGGGGTACTCGTCGCGCGACGGCAGCTCCATAAACATTTCTGTGCGCAGGTGCCCGCCCTTGTCCTGGAGCGCCTTGAGATTCTCCAAAACCGTCCGCAGCATGTTTTTAAGGCGCTTGCCTCGTGGCGCACCGCGCCGCCGCCGCTCCAGCAGGTAGCTCGGCGTCGTGGGCGTCGGCACACTCATGCTCACGAGCGGGCGCGACGCACCTGGCACGCTGGGCGTCGCTGGTGTCGCTGGTGTCGCAGGCGTCGCAGGCGTCGCCGCCCTGGGCTCCGGCGACTCGGTCTTGGGCTTGGAGTCCGAGGCACGCGGCGCACGAAGCGTGATCTTGTGGCTGCGCGCCGGCGAATCGCGCGCATTCTCGGCTGGCGTCGCCGCGCGCGATTCGCCGCTACCAGCGTCCGTGCGACTTGCGAGCCACTCGTCGTACACGCTCGTCGTGAGGTCCTTGATCATGCTGTGCAGGTCGCGCGCCTTAAGCCAGATATCGCTATCGCGCATGTTGAAGCGCTTGGCGTTCGTGCAGATGAGCTCGAGATCCTGCTTCAGGTCCGACCACGCGGGGTATTCTTTCTGCTTGACCTTGGCGCGCACCTCGGATAGGGACAGGGGCCGCCGGATCACCACATAATAGTCGGGATACTGCCGCCGGCTGGGAAGGCGCATAAACGGCTCCGAAAGGAGCTCGCCATCGCGCGGATCGCGCGCAGACGCCAGCCGGTCGACAATCTTTCGGCCCATCACGGCAATGTCCTCTGCGCTCGGTGCGGACAGGTCATGCTCTTTACGCGTACCGATACGCGAGCTCTTACGCACATTCTCGTCAGCGCCAGGCGCCTGAGCGCTAGCACCACTCGCTTTGGACAGCGTCAGCGTCGGCATGCGCGGCGTGGCAGGCGCCCGTCGTCAGGCGCGCGGCGCGGCGGGGCCGACCGCGACACGCCACGTGGCTGCGCAGGTCGGCCGTGGCAGGGCTGTAGCGCTACGACCCCGCTACCCACTCTTGCTAGCATGTCGGCGGGGCATCGCGACTCGAACCCGTTCGACGACCCGTCCGTGCAAAGCGCGGTGCGCGGCGGCGACTTTGATGATCTCGAGGCCAGCCCGTTTGAGACCGCCTCGCTGAAGGACGGCGCGTATACCGCACCGATCGATCTCGATGACCAGGCCGACGAGATTTATCCCACCAGCACACATGGCACCGCGCCGGCGCATTCCATGCACATGGAGGATCTGCAGCGGCGCGAGCGCGAGCTAGAGGAGCGTGAGCGCGAGCTTGACGCGCGCACCGAGCATATGCGCCGCTTTGGCCGCAACAACTGGCCGCCCTTCTACCCGATTGTGTACCACGATATTTCGAGCGAGATTCCCCCCGACTCGCAGACGACCATGCTCCAAGTATACCGGCTCTGGCTCCTGCTTGTCGCGACACTCCTCTTGAACTTTGCTGCGTGTGTTGTGCTCTTTGTGTCGATGGGCCATATCTCGGACCTCGTCGACAGCATCGTGTACCTGGTTGTCATCACCGCGGCCAGCTTCTTCCTGTGGTACCGCCCACTCTACTTTGGCCTGATGAAGGAACACTCGCTCTTCTTCTATGTATACTTCCTGTTCTGCGGCTGTCACCTGCTCTTCTCTATCTACGCGGTGATCGGCCCCCCATCCACGGGCTGCGCCGGCTTCTTCAACATGACCAACGCCTTTTCTCGCAACTATATCGCCGCTGGCGTTCTTTCCGCCATCACCGCGGCCGGGTTCCTCGTGCAAGGCCTGGGGCACGCATGGTACTACCGCCTCATCTGGCAGCACAACAACGAGCAGGGCCACTCGTTCTCACAGGCCAAGACTGAGCTCGCCTCCCATGGGATGCGCGCCTACTTTTTTAATAGCTCGCGCATGTAATGAGTCACGAGACGGTTCGTCCCCTATCGATCTACGGTCTAGCTCAGGCAAGTTCAGGCATACGAGGCGCCCGTCGACGGCGCCGGCTGCTGGTATTGCTGCTGATGTTGCTGCTGCTTCACGCTGCTTTCCTTAAGCGCCAGCAGCTGCTTCGAGCGGAACGACTCATAGTACGTGGTGGATGTCGTCTCGATCAGGTCGTGCAGGTTCGTACGCAGCAAAAAGTTGCGGAACTGCACAAACTCACAGTGAGACGGGTCCTCGATATTCACCAGGCCACAGCGCGTCTGGCGACCGCGCACCGGCATACCATTCACATCGTACACCTTCGTCGAGCCCACTACCGCAAATGGCAGCATCGCCTGCACCTGGCTGTTCAGCGCACGGTCCTCTTCGTCGTAGTCCTCGTGGTCAAAGGGGTACACGCGGATGCCGTTGCTCTGCAGCTCGGCACGCACGCGCTCCTTGAACAGCTGGCGCTCCTCCAGCGTCAGCGTATCGGCCTTGGCAATGACAGGAATCACATTGGCAATGTCACCCAGCTTCTTCAGCACTTGGATATCCATGGGGCGCAGCGAGTGGCCCGACGGGTTGATGAAAAACAACACCACATGCACACGCGTGTCGGGAATGTGACGGTCGCGCACAGCCGTCAGCTCCTTGCGCAGGTAGATGCTGTACTGGTCCTTGATGTACTTAACAATGGGCTCCCAGCTGTGGTTAGCACCACACACGTACCAATGCTCATTGTTGATCAGGTCACCATAGCCCGGTGTGTCGATCAAGTTCAGCTTGAGCTTCACACCATTCTCAATGACCACTGCACATTAGCGTCCATTCACATACCATGAGAGTCAATGGTAATGCTCGTAGTCTGGCGGATCTCGTCCGAAGGATCCATACGGCCCTTACTCTCCAGCATGCGAGAGGCAAACAGGGTGTTGATCATCGTACTCTTACCCAGACCCGTCTGACCCACAAGCATCACGTTGAAGTGAAAGCCACGGCGCATCATCTTGAGCTCCGCTTGCTTCGTCAAGGTGTCGAAGCCGACATACCCGTGAAGGGGCGTAGGTGTTGGCTCAGGCGCAGACATCGTAATGGCTAGGCTCCTGGATGGACCGTTGACGACGGTGTATCGCGCATGCCTCTCCCTCGCGTGTACATCACGTGACTCAACCACGGCGCACGGTCAGCCTGCTACTTGTTGCTTTCTCAGACCGCCTATAGCATGTCCTTCCTGCGTCAAGCGGCGCGCGCTTCTCGCTCTGTCGCTCGCTCGTCCAAGAGCTTGACACCTACTTCTCTTCGCCTGTCTTCGCGCACATACGCGTCGCAGGCCCACCATACGCCAAACGATGCTCCTTGGGCCATCGTCTCAGCTGGTGTCTTTGGCAGTGCGCTCGCTTACGTTCTCACTATGGACTATGACGACCACACTGGTGCGGGTCATGCCAAGAAGGTATGCAGATGATACTAACGAAAGTCGGCTGAACATGCGGATGGATCCAAGGCAGATGTGAACTCTGTTGAGTCGCAAGACGAGCCGAAGGAGGAGCTGAAGGAGGAGCCGAAGGAGGAGCCGAAGGAGGAGCCGAAGGAGGAGCCCAAGGAGGAGTCCAAGGAGGAGTCCAAGGAGGAGTCCAAGGAGGAGTCCAAGGAGGAGTCCAAGGAGGAGTCCAAGGAGGAGTCCAAGGAGGAGTCCAAGGAGGAGCCGAAGGAGGAACTTAAAGAGGAGCCTAAAGAGGAGGCTAAGGAGGAGGCTAAGGAGGAGGCTAAGGAGGAGCCCAAGGAGCCCAAGGAAGAACCTAAGGAGAAGCCTACGGAAGAGCCTAAGGAAGAATCCAAGTAGCCAAAAGATCAGAGGACACGAAAGTAGTTCTAGTAGAACCCTAATCGAAAACTCACAATTTCGGTGCGTCCACGTAACATGCCTCATAAAAAGCCTAGATAGACTTATTCGCACTCACGATGATTACTATCGACCGCACGCACGGATCAGTGCAGGTGCTTGTGCATACCATTGTCGGCCGAATTTGTTCCGAGCACGCACGTCCTCGGGTGTCGCTGTGGCTCGCAGTCTCTCCCGTGTTTCGGCCGAATGGCCCGTTTGCTGGCAGCCGTGGCACCTGGCCACGCCGGGTGGTTTCGGTGGCACAAAGGGCTGCAATTGGCTGGTGCGTGGGCCTGGATTGCCGGGCAGCCAACCCGGGCCAGCGGCCCTCTACAGCAGGCCTCCGCTTCCTTCTTACCCCCTCACCTCATTGTTTGAGCGAACTAAAGCGCCATGCCTATCATCCAGCGCTCTGCCGTTCGCGCTGCCTCGCGCGCCTCTCGCATGGCTAGCCGTGTGGCTCGCCAGAATGCTGCTGGCCTGTCGACCGCCGCCCGTATGGCTGCGCCGTCGCTGCGCTCGGCTGGTGTCCCCAGCTTCGCCAAGGCCGTGAACGTGGCCGGTACGTATACACAGCCATCTTCTAACCCATCTAGCTCGCGGTCTCGCCACTGAGGCCAAGTCGGGTGCCGGTCAGGTCGGTTCGGTCCGTGCCGTTATTGGTGCCGTTGTCGACGTTCACTTTGACAGCGGTGATCTGCCCGCTATCTTCAATGCTCTCAACGTTGAAGACATGAAGTCTGGCGGCAAGCTCGTTCTCGAGGTTGCCCAGCACCTTGGTGAGAACACCGTCCGTACCATTGCCATGGACGGTACCGAGGGTCTTGTCCGTGGCCAGAAGGTTGTTGACACTGGCGCCCCCATTACCATTCCCGTCGGTGGTGCCACCCTGGGCCGTATCCTGAACGTCACTGGTGACCCCATTGACGAGCGTGGCCCTGTCAAGACTGACGTCTTCCGCCCTATCCACCGTGACCCCCCTGCCTTTGTCGAGCAGTCGACGGATGCCGAGATTCTCGAGACTGGTATCAAGGTCGTCGACCTGATCGCCCCCTACGCTCGTGGTGGTAAGATTGGTCTGTTCGGTGGTGCCGGTGTCGGTAAGACCGTGCTTATCCAGGAGCTCATCAACAACATTGCCAAGGCCCACGGTGGTTTCTCGGTGTTCACTGGTGTCGGTGAGCGTACTCGTGAGGGTAACGACCTGTACCACGAGATGATTGAGACCGGTGTCATTAACCTTGAGGGTGACTCGAAGGTCGCTCTGGTTTTCGGTCAGATGAACGAGCCCCCGGGTGCCCGTGCCCGTGTTGCTCTGACTGGTCTGACTGTGGCCGAGTACTTCCGTGACGACGAGGGTCAGGATGTGCTGCTGTTCATTGACAACATTTTCCGTTTCACTCAGGCCGGTTCGGAGACTTCGGCTCTGCTGGGTCGTATCCCCTCGTCGGTCGGTTACCAGCCCACCCTGTCGACCGATATGGGTGCCATGCAGGAGCGTATCACCACCACCAAGAAGGGTTCGATTACCTCGGTGCAGGCCGTCTACGTCCCTGCCGACGATGTGACTGACCCTGCCCCCGCCACTACCTTCGCCCACCTTGACGCTACCACTGTGCTGGACCGTTCGATTGCTGAGCTGGGTATCTACCCCGCCGTCGACCCCCTGAACTCGAACTCGCGTATGCTTGACCCCGCTATTGTGGGTCAGGAGCACTACGACGTGGCCTCCGGTGTGCAGAAGCTGCTCCAGGACTACAAGTCGCTTCAAGATATCATTGCCATTCTGGGTATGGATGAGCTGTCGGAGGAGGACAAGCTCACCGTTGAGCGTGCCCGTAAGATGCAGCGTTTCATGTCGCAGCCCTTCGCTGTGGCCCAGGTCTTCACTGGTATCGAGGGTCGCCTTGTTGCCCTGAAGGACACGATCAAGGCCTGCAAGGAGATCCTGTCGGGCAAGCACGACAACCTCCCTGAGGCCGCTTTCTACATGGTTGGCTCGATTGAGGATGTGCTGGCCAAGTCTGAGGAGATCAGCAAGCAGTCGAACTAAACTGCATACTGTCTTTCCGTTGACAGTCTTGAAGGCGCTATAGGTGTCATAGAACACACGGCATAGCTAGTCTTGCGTTACACTGCAATGGATATGGATCGTAATTACATTCATTCTATGCGAGTTCACTTGGGTCGTAACAAGGGCCCGGGCCGTATGTCTAGTCTCCTAGGGCCTGTTTATCCACTGGCGATTCAGACCATGCCCCACTGGTTTCATAGCTTCCATCCAAAAAACCATCTGATGTAGAAAACTCGGATGGATGCAGGACTTTGGCTGCCGGAAGAATGTCGGGGCCAGGCTGCAGTAGTATCGCAGAGCGTGCCTCATCCATAAGTTGGTCAATCGTAGCACGGCAGCGCGAGTGAATTTCCTCTAATTCGCGGTCTTGCTGTGCCATGGCCTCTGCCAATTCAGCTCCTAGACTCGAACTGGCGGAGTTGGAGCTCGGTTTCATCAACTCTGCGAAAGCTGAATGCATATGCTCCGTCTCAGAGTCATCCCCAGAAATACTGGGTTCAATGGTCTTGGCCAGGTACTGTTGCCTGAGCTCACGTATCTCTCGCGTGAGCTTAACTTTACTGGACTCAAGGGCGGCATTGATGGCCATCAGGCTTTTGTTCGATATTTCGAGATCGAGTAATTTGCGCTCATGCTTTGCATCCCATATATCAGATGTATCCATAGATATGTCCGTCATACCGGAAGGCAAACCCAACGCAGATGCTGCCATCAATGTGTTCCGTGCCGATGTAGGCGTAGAGGACGTAGGTGCCAGCGGGTTGCTCACATCTGCGGGGCTAGACGGCATAGAGGGCTCCGTGTGAGCGCGCAAGGGTGCAAATGGACTTCGTGCCATAACACTTTGGCGAAGGCGATCAGAAGCCCATTCTTTCCCACGAGGCGAGCGGGAAGGGCTCGTTTGCACGGACCTTTTTGCATCGGATGTAGGCGACTTGGGCGATCGCCGATTCTGTCCATGGGCTTCTGTGCTCGTTTGTATGGGAGTGGCACGAATCACACCCAAAGATGTTAATGGCCGCCGCGCTTGAACGGGTGCAGTGGAATGATTAATAGGGTATCCTTTAGGGCTCCGCAACACTGAGCTCCGATACGACCTATCCGACTCTGAATCGATATCAGGCTCGCCCGGGGTCGAAAGCGGACTCTCGATGACCTTTGCCGTATGCGAAATTCGTGCCGAGGGCAAAAGCTTGGGCGCTGCGCTAGCATATGAATACCTTGCCTCTTGCATTGACTGATGCGGTGGCACAACATCAATCGTTACAGAGCGCTTGTTATTGAATAAATTCGCTGACACAGGCTTGATCTGGTTTCGTGAATGAGGTATGGACGTTGATGAGTGTGGTGTGGTCTGCGGAAGTGATGCATTAACCCGCGGCGAAGGATTTACGACTGCCGGCCTCCGTAGCGAGCTTTGTGAGGAAACCGTTCGAAGTTGAGGCCTCGACGATGGTACTTTTGTTCCATGATCTGCATTTGAAGTCACCGAAGCCCTCAAGTTTTGTCTACTGGGACTGGACGACAAGTCTACTCGCGCACGCAGAGGTTTGTCTTTGACCTTGGGTTTGCCTAACGTGCTTACAGGACGCGAGGTCTTGACCACATGCGTGTCAGTTGTCAAAGATGGTTGTGGCATCTTGACATGCAGATGGTCCATATCCCGCTCCTAATTGTATACAACGCCCAATACACTTTCCCGTTAGACTCTGAGATCACAGTTGGTGCCACCTTGCGCAGGAGCTAAGTGATGTTGGCTCAACGCGTCGCGCAGCTATGCATCACGTGGTCCTCCACCCCAACCATACTCGACACGCCTCGCCGATAAAGATACGTCAACTTTGAGTAGTTTCACTCTATAAACGACCAAGATCTTGCATCTATGACAATCGAACTTAATACAAAGTCCATGCCTTGATGTTTGGAAGTCAAGTCGTGTTATTGTGGTACTATATGTTCATGAATTCAAAATCTTCAAGATTGCTCCGTGCCGGCCTCCGGGGCCACCGAATTCTTTCCGTCCGATCCCACACTAGTACCACTCCTGCTGGGGGGCGCCTCAATGCCGTATTTTTGGCGAACGGCTTCAAATGTCTTCAACATTTTACGGCGTGCACCCAGCGCAGCAACACCCTTCTCTTCAAGTGCCTGCTCATCCATAACCACCATCTCACGCCAGTTCGAACCTTCAAAGTTGGGCGTGTACTTGTGCAAGCGCAAATGCCTGAGCCAAGAGGGCACATCATTCAAGATGCTAATGTCGGCCACTTCTTCTTCAGGATTTTGCTGGGACGGCAATGAAGAACCAGCTGAAGATGGCGATCCCACAGCACTACCAGTTTGCTGTGTGGTACCGCGCGCTGCACCTGTACCCACAGCACTGGCTGTGCCGCGCTGATTCGTTCTAGAGGGCACACGACCTTGTTGTCCCAGGCTTTGCAAGTGCTGTTGCTGCTGTTGCTGCAAGATCTGTTGCTGAAGAGCTAGGAGCTGCGTGGAGTTCATGTTGTTCAGGCCTCCCATCGCTGCCATGGCGTTCATCATTTGAAGGTTGCTGGGGTTCGACATGCCACCAGAGGGGCTCTGCAGACCAGCCAGCGTATTCGGACTCATTGCGGGGATATTAAAGCTGTTAAACTGTGGGCTAGCTCCCATATTGGCAGGGGTCTGAGGAAGGCCAGTTGTACCAGAATTCCAGTTCTGGTCATACATGGCTCCAAGTCCGCTGCCGCGACCAATGCGTTCCCCGTCAACATGGCTTGACATTTGCTGCAACTGGGCAAGCTGGGCAGTCGTTGCTTCTAACTTCGCGGCTGTGTCTCCACCAAGCTGTTCTGAGCGATTGTTATCCAACATTGACATGATGGGCGTGTTGACCATACTAGCCCAGCTGCCTCCCACACTCATCGGCGACAACGCTTCATCTAGTCCACCACTTCCCCGAGGTGAGCGCGACAGGTCAGTGGAGCGCGGACGGTCACGGGGTGTGGCTGTGTTAGGGGCTTTATCGTGCGCATTGTCCAGTTTGGCATTTCCAGCGTAAGACATCGCGTCCATAGGCAGAGTTCCAGGAGCAGAGGTTCGATTGGCCTTGAGCCTGTTTTGCTGAGCGGCCAATGCAGCTGAAACATCAGGGCTACCAGAGCCATATAGGGATGCAGCATTCGGAGACAAGAAACCCGTACTCTGTCGCTGGAAACCACGCGTGTTGGTTGAGGGTGACTTCATAGCAGATGGGGACTTGATACCAAGCTGGGCCATCTTGGCCTCTAGTTGGTCACCCAAGGCATTGTTCGTAGGGTTGGGGGAGATGAAAGCCCCGACGGGATCGTTGCGGGCCATCTGCTGCAAAACAGTGATGAAGAAACGGATCTGCACTTGCGTCGACTCTTGAAGGAGACTGTACAAGGCAGCAGTTCTCTCGGCCTCACTGAGAACGCGGAACCACTGCTCAATCGCGCTGAGTTCTTCCTTGAAGTTCTGGTCAAGAGAAGCAGCAGCCATCTCTTCTAGCGTGGCCTCGTAATTCTGCAAATCCTCGAACCACTTGTCAATCACTTCGGTTTCAGGGGTTCCTTGTTGGCCCACCGGAAGCATCTCCGAACTCGGGCGAAGATTGTTACGTGGCAGGGTCCCTTGTCCATTTGGGTTGACCCCAAGGCTTCGAGATGTATCGGACGACTGAGAAACACGCATGAGACCATCACCTGGATGTCCCATCTTGTTACCTTGAGAATAACGGAATGGGCTAGAGCCCATATGGTTGGGGGAACGTTGAGACTCTTGTGCAGGGGAGGGGGAACGGCGAATACCAGCAGAATAAGAGGCGCGCATGTTAGGCAACGTGCTCAATCCCGATCAGAAACCAAAACAGCTGCCACAGCACGATCAACGGGCTCAGTAAAGCAGCGTTTGATCCAGCAAGATTATGGATCGAGTGGCAAAGAACAAGTCGCCTTTCGGTTGGACAACCTACACGGGAGACGGTCCAAACCGCTTCCACCACTACAAAGGCTTAGTTAAGCTAAGGGACCTCCACTAACACGTCCTCAGAACAGACCAACCACTTGGCCGTCAGCATCCAGATCGATGTCATAGTAGCCAGGGCGTGTGCTCAAGCCTGGCATTGTTTGCATAGAACCACAGAGGGGATACAGGAATCGAGCACCTGCGGCAAGACGCACACTGCGAATGGGAACGGTGAATCCACTAGGCACGCCCTTCAGCGTCGGGTCATGCGACAAGGACAGGTGAGTCTTAGCCATGCAGATCGGCAGGTGGGCGTAGCCTTGACGAGTGTAGGTATCAATCTGCTCACGAGCTTCAGGGAGAACTTCGATGCCATCAGCACCATACATGTGGCGCGCGATCGTCTCGATCTTCGCTTCAATGGACTGCTCCAGATTGTACAAAAACTGGAACTGAGACTCAGTGCGCTCAAGCTGCTCAATCACGGCCTGTGCTAGGTTCACCGCGCCAGCACCGCCCTGAGACCAATGATCTGTGGGTACCGCAGCATCAGCACCAGCTGCGCGGGCGCGTTCGACCACCATATTCAACTCTGCATCGGTGTCCGAGGCAAACTTGTTCACGGCAACAATCACCTTTAGGCCAAACTGCTTTGCGTTCTGAATATGCTTCTCCAAGTTTGCACATCCCTTTTCCAGGATTTCAAGGTTCTCTTGTGTGTAGACATCGCTAAGTGGCTTACCTGGGGTCACATCTGGACCACCGCCATGCGACTTGAGGGCACGGACGGTGGCAACCAGCACCACAGCGTCGGGCACCAGGCCACTCTCGCGACACTTGATATTGCAGAACTTCTCCATACCAATGTCGGCACCAAAACCAGCCTCTGTGATCACATAGCCGACCTTTTCTGGCGGCTCGCCCTCCTCGATACCGGCGAGCTTAAGAGCAATGGCGTCTGCCAGGATCGACGAATTACCGTGGGCGATGTTCGCAAACGGACCAGCATGTACAAACACAGGTGTGCCCTCGAGGGTCTGCATCAAGTTTGGCTTGATGGCATCGCGCATGAGAACAGCAAGGGCACCGCCCACGCCTAGGTCATCGGCAGTCACTGGCTCGCCACTGCGACTAGAGCCAATCACCATGTTGCCGAGACGCTCGCGCATATCCTTCAGGTCTCGACTAAGAGCGAGCACTGCCATACACTCACTGGCCACGGCAATATCAAAGCCTGTCTGGCGCGTAATGCCCTTCTCCGTCGGCGCCTGTCCAACGGTAACCTGGCGAAGGTAGCGGTCGTTGGTGTCCACAACACGGTGCCAAGTAATCGTCTCTGGATCAATATCAAGACGGGCAAACCGACAGCGCTCATCCTCAGTAAGAGTGTCGGGGTCGGTCTTGTCTATACCGAGCTTTTGCAGGCGCTTGATCATGATGGACGAAAACTTGCGGACACCCTTTTGACGAGGAGTGAGACGGTCGTACAAGGCCGTGTCACTCTGCGTAGCCTCATGGAACATGCGAGTGTCGATTGCAGCAGCTAAGAGGTTATTGGCTGCCGTCACTGCATGGTTGTCACCCGTGAGATGCAGATTGAATTCCTCCATGGGAATGACTTGAGAATAACCGCCACCGGCTGCGCCACCCTTGATACCAAACGTCGGTCCTTGAGAAGGTTGGCGCACACAGGCAAAGACAGGGCGATGAAGGTGGGCGCCCAGTGCTTGTGACAGGCCAATCGTAGTCGTAGACTTGCCCTCGCCCAGGGGTGTTGGTGTGATACCTGCAACCACGATGTACTTGCCGTTGGACCGGTGTGCCAAGCGCTCAAGCACCTGAAGAGATACCTTGGCCTTTACATCACCATAAGGTTCCAGTTCACTAGGCAGAAGGCCAATCTCGCGGGCCACATCGGTGATTTTCTTGGGCTTCTGCGCACGCGCAATCTCAATATCACTGGGCACAGGACGCTGCAAGGTGAGGGGATTCATTGTGGGGACACCGCGAGGGTGCAAAGTCTCATACTCAGCGCGGCGCTGAGCTGCAATCTTCACATTTTCCATCAGCATGGCCACGGTCATCGGACCCACACCACCGGGCACAGGCGTGATGGCCGAGACCACAGGCTCCGCTGAAGCATAATCCACATCACCCACAAGACGCTGTCCGGATTTCTTGGTTGCATCAGGAATATAGTTTGTGCCAACATCGATGACCACGCAGCCCGGCTTGAGCCACGAGCCCTGGACGAAACCGGGTTGACCGATAGCCACGACAACAATGTCCGCATGCGCGAGAATATTCTGTACATCCTTGGAACGCCTG
This sequence comes from Malassezia caprae, assembly GCA_029542885.1. Lineage (NCBI taxonomy): Eukaryota > Fungi > Basidiomycota > Malasseziomycetes > Malasseziales > Malasseziaceae > Malassezia > Malassezia caprae. The sequence continues at coordinate 1,092,777 of CP119910.1, forward strand.
TGAACCTGCGTAACGGTGCAGTGAGCCGCACGCAGCATAGTGGCGACCGGGTTGCCCACAATGTCGCTGCGGCCCATAACGACGGCGTGCAGGCCAGACAAGTTAGAGAGGCCCACCGATTCGAGCAAGCGAATCACGCCCGCAGGTGTACACGGCTTGAAGTGAGGATTGCACGCCTTGGAGGAAAGCAAACCAATGTTAAGGGTATGGAAGCCGTCGACATCCTTGCTGGCGGCGACCTCTTCGGTGACGCGACGCTCAGCATCCGAATCGATATGGTCACCAAGGGGAAGTTGAACAAGAATGCCATCGACCGTAGGGTCGCTGTTCAAAGCACGCACTTCGGCTCGAATCGTCTGTTCATCAGCGTCACTAGGAAGCTGGATATGCCTTGTCTCAATACCACATTGCTGCGCTGCCTGACGCTTCATACGAATATATGTGGACGAAGCACTCTGCTCGCCTACCTGGATAATGCACAGCGTGGGCTTGAATCCAGGTTGTGACTGCTTAATCGCACTGATGCTGTCTGCCACTGAGGCACGGATCGAACTGGTGTCAGAGAGCGATACGTACGCAGCTAGGGCTGTACCATCGATCCGCTTGTTAAAAGGAGCCGAAACGGACATAATTGTTCGCAAGGAAAAAGATGGATAAGCAGAACGAAACGGTCTCTTCGCAAGTAGCTGAAGAAATGCCGTAATGGCTCGTACCATAGATACGTCTGCGGGGTGTTACTGGGCCAACGCCTGTGCGAATCGGGGAATTAACGACCTACAGGGGCAACTCGTGTTCGCTGGCGCGTTCTAGTCTACAACCGTCTTTGCTCTGCTAATTGGCCGCATCAAAGCGAGCCTTGCTGGCTGCGAACAGCTCCTCTTGCTGCCGCTGCAATTCTTCCTCAGTTAGTCCACTTAGTTCAAAGCGCGACGCTTTGCGCTCGCGTTCCTAGCATGTAAGACCACGTGCTAAACATACCTTCTGGTGCTGCCGATGATCGTTCAATACATCTTGCACTTCGCGGGTGTACTTTTCGAATCCAAGGTCCACTAGGGCCTTGACGACGTGGTCAGGCGCAATAGTCTTTTTCGAGTCCTTTTCGCATGCCTCGTTTGACTCACTGGAAACTAGGTGGATGAACTCGACGCAGCACTCGATCAAGAGATCGCGCGTATCTTTCGCGCAACTCATGTCTTTGGGCAAGTACTCTTGAATCAGCTTTTGAATTGTCGCCTTCGGCAGCGAGAGCTCCTCGTCATCGACAGGGGCGCTGCCAAAGTCGTGCTCATCATCCGATATGCTCATTCACGTGTCAGCAACACACGCGGCGCGAGGGGTTTGGGCCCTGTTGCGTGCGCTGAACGCGCGGTATTTAAGACTCCACCTCTGGCAAAAGGACCGGGCAACTGTGCACGTGATGAATGGAGGTGGCACATGCGCTCTTAATGACTCAACGCACGCAGCGTTTACCAGCTTGTACCGCCATGCCTGTATACGACTCTTTAAATGAGTTGGATGACCGACATATCAAGAGCATCAAGCCACTGGTACCTCCGCAGATCTTGATGGAGGAATACCCTCTTTCCATGGAGGCTGCGCAGGTGGTGCAGAAGGGTCGCCGCGACACAAGTGAGGTGATCAAGAACCGCCAAGATCGTTTGGTTGTCATTGTGGGCCCATGCTCGGTTCATGATGTGCGCGCCGGTATCGAGTACGCCAAGCGTCTGAAGGAGTACGCTGATCAAGCGAAAGATGACCTTCACATCATCATGCGGGTGTACTTTGAAAAGCCCCGCACGACGGTGGGCTGGAAGGGTCTCATCAATGACCCCAACCTCGACGGCTCTTTCCAGATCAACAAGGGTCTGCGCCTCGCTCGTGGATTCCTGCTGGAAGTTGCAAAGATCGGACTCCCTGCTGCTACTGAGTTTCTGGATGCTATCAGCCCTCAATACACTGCTGATCTGATTTCTTGGGGTGCTATCGGTGCGCGCACGACAGAGTCACAGGTGCACCGTGAGCTCACAAGTGGACTCAGCATGCCTGTTGGATTCAAGAACGGTACAGATGGTTCTGTGCGCATCGCTGTCGATGCTATCAAGTCGTCGTCTAGCTCGCATCACTTCCTCTCTGTCACCAAGCAGGGCATTTCCGCTATTGTCGAGACTACTGGCAATGACTTGTGCCACATCATTCTTCGCGGGTCCAACACAGGCCCTAACTTTTCTTCGGAACATGTGGCTAGTGCCAAGGCCTCTCTGGAGAAGGCCGGTCTGCCTGCCCGTATTATGATTGACTGCAGCCACGGTAACAGCGAGAAGAAGCATGAAAATCAAATCAAAGTTGTGGAGAACATCGCAGAGCAGCTCAGTGTTGCCGATGCCAACTCTTGGAGCATTATTGGTGTCATGATGGAGAGCAACCTTAATGAGGGCCGCCAGAATGTGCCTCCTGAAGGTCCGCAAAGCCTTAACTACGGCCAATCTATTACCGATGCTTGCATCAACTGGGACATGACTGTCGCAGCTCTGGACAAGCTGCGTGCTGGTGTTCAGCAGCGTCGGCAAAAGACGCCGGAAAACCTGAAGCCCACTACGCAAGTGAACCAAGATCTACTGACTCCTCAGACCAAGCAGGAGGGCTTCAACGATGCTGCTCTGGCTACCCTAGGCAAGTAGACAAAACAAATTATTGATTACCCGTTGTGTGGATGCATAGGCTGCACAATAGAATCTGATGCGGGGCGCATCGACGGTAGCTTGTCTTGCTCCGGGGTATGTGGTGAATTCACGGCATTTTCTGCATCGGACCCACTCGGCCCCCTGCTATGCAGTGCCAGGCGATAGGTACGCTGGCTTGGATTGCGCCCCTTGTAATCCAAAATACCTCCAAAGGACCGTTGGGGGGTGTCGACTCCCAAGGATGCGCGTCGCGAGGCAAAAGCAGCTGTCGTACTGGGGTACGGCGTGATATGAGACGATGGCCCGCGTCGTAGCTGCACTTCCATTGCTTCTATGCGAGCATTTCGGTCTTCCAATCGTTCATGCAAGTCGCGCAGGGTTTCTCGGAGTGTATCGAGTTGTCGTTCAGCCGTATCGGCACGGTCTGTCACCGCTTTGATACTCTCGGTCTGCTCGTGAATCACTTGCTCAGAGTAGGAGACAGCAGCTTTCAGCATGTTGATTTGACTTTCGAGTCCATCCACAGTCTTTTCATATTCCATAATGACAGGCTCAGCAGCAGCCAAAAAGTCATCGTCCCCTCCATTCTGGCGGGCTTGGCGTTGTTCTCGTTCACGCTGTAGCAGCTCTGTGGTGAGCTCAACATTTTTGCGACTCAATGCTGTACACTTTTCTTGCCAAGATAGCAATTCTTGCTCTTGTTCGGTAGGCAGTGAGGCACTTGGCTTTTGAGGCGACGCAATTACAAGCTCATTGGACGAACGCACCAACTCCAATTCCTTTCTCAGGCGTGATACCTGTCCCTGAAGATATTCGACATTGTCCCATCCTGCTTCGACCTGGTTTCTCTCGAGCGAATTCCGAATTCGGCGAGCACGCTGAGCATATTGTAGTGTATTGAGCGTCTCACTAACGTTCCCCTCATTTGTCGAAATGCAAGCGATCATCAGTGTCTGAGAGTTGCCTCCTAGACTATCCTGCAGCAATCGAGTCAGCTTGCTGTCACGATAGGGAATGTAGGAAGCTCGCTTGGATCGAATAGGGTCGCTCAATAAACTGATCACATTGCCTAGGGCGTGTAAACCTGAATTGATGGCAATACCCTCTTTCGCGCGATCCCCCACAGCTGCCGTACGCTTAAGACGCTCTGACCCAGCTAGGTCAACAAAATGCAGTTTACTCGTTGTAGTGACAATGCCTTCTTCTTGGGCGCGCCGAACAGGCGTGGCTCGCGAACGTGCGAGTCGGGTTGGCGTCTGTGGTTGTGTTGGCGTTTGGGGTCGAGTGGGTGATGAATTTCGAGAGAGATGTGCACGTCCTGAAAGTGTAGGAAGACCTGAACGGGGAGTACGCGGAAATGCAGAACCTTTTTCTGGACTAGTTCGTCCGAAAGTCAAGGGCGCTTCTTGCGGCGCACGCCGACTCTGTGTGAGCGTGACCGAGAAGATGGCATGTGAACGAGAAGAGGCGGTATTCATGTCTGTTTCATGGGTCTGGCGCATAGCCATACCATCTTGAAGCCGACGCACCATATCCTCAGCATTTTGGACGGTGAGCTGTCGAAGGCCCGTCCAGACAATATCTCCTGTGCGGGTCTCGCGAATCTGGACAGGGATACGTTCTTCATCTGGATCGGATAAGAGATCGATCAATTCTTCGTTGTAAAGTTCGAGGAAGCTGACACTCAGCTTGTACTCGACTGCATCATCTTCTAGAGAAGACAGGGCGGCAAAAATCTGTTGCGCCGCGCGGGGAATGATACCTACTCGCTCGTCCAACTCCGATAGCGGGTCATCAATCGGTATAAACTCCGATTCTTCAGATGTGCCCATGGAATAGGATTTGCCACTGGACGTCTGGCCGTACGCGAAAACTGTGGCATTATACCCATCCAGGAACCGCTGAACCAGTGGATCGATACTTTCGTAGAATATATCCTCTTGTTTCGTATCCAAGTCGTACACGCGGTCGAATGTGAAAGCATGGTGCTTTGTGTCTCGCGTTCCAATAGGAGCCGTACTTGGTTCTACCACCAATGAGTTTGACGAGGTCGCCGCCACAGCGGGCCGCAAGAAGCGTGACACTGTTAGGGTAGGGTCGTCGACGGCATCCGGTCGCAAGCGTACAGCTTCAATAAGATTACGGTCACTTACCCACTTGTACCGCTGTCGCCGACGGCCCTGCTGCCTCTTGCGAGCGCAGCGGAGTCGCGAACATGGCAGCAGGTTGTACGCGTAAGAGGCACGGACACAACAGTGTTGGTTGCTCCTTCCACGTGGCCCCACGTGGGATCTGATCAAAGGTGTCGATCCTGGCCATGCACCTTGGCGTGGGCATGAGCAGTGCGCTCACGGATCGGCAACGTGATGAACTGTATGTGCCCACAACACTGACAAACCACAGGCACAAGTCTTTGCTGGAGTATCTCCATGTCTCCGGCTTGCAAGAGACCTTCGAGGCATTAAAGCGCGAGGCACACCTCAATACGTACGAGCCTGATAGCAAGTCTAAATATGCGGGGCTACTTGAGAAAAAATGGCTGAGCACGATCCGTTTGCAAAAAAAGGTACGGTGAATGGCACTGATGGAAAAGAACATGGATCTCTCTGCAAAGGTTGCTGAGCTCGAAGCCGAGCTGCAGAGCGCGCCTAGTGCGCGTCGCAGTGCATCCGTGGCGGACTGGTACCCTCGCGTGCCCCCTCGGCATACACTACTGGGGCATAGGCAGCCCATCACAAGTGTAGCTTTTCATCCGAACTTTTCCCTTGTGGCGTCGGCGAGTGAAGACTGCAGCATCAAGTTATGGGACTGGGAAACGGGTGATCTCGAGCAAACGCTTAAAGGACACACCAAACCTATCCAGAGTGTGGCTTTTGATCATACAGGGCAGTATCTTGTTTCCTGCTCGTCTGACCTGAGCACCAAGATTTGGGACGGCAACGACGGGTGGAAGAATATTCGGACGCTCCACGGGCATGACCACAGTGTTTCGTCTGTGCTATTTATGCCGGGCGATCAGCATATCGCTACCGCGAGCCGTGATAAGACCATTAAAATATGGGAATCATCTACAGGTTTTTGTTCGCGCACTTTGATCGGGCATGATGACTGGGTCCGCGCGATTGTCGCGTCTTCCGACGGTCGGTGGCTAGCAAGCTGCTCAAGCGACCAAAGCGTGCGCGTATGGGATGTGGCCTCTGGCGAGGTCCGGCACGAGCTTCGAGGCCATGACCATGTTGTCGAGTGTGTCTCGTTTGCGCCGGTGGCAGCGTACGAAAACATCCGTACGTTAGGGGCGATCCAAGCGGCCAAGGACGATCCTTCCGCGATGCAGCCTGGCCAGTTTCTAGCTTCCGGCTCGCGCGACAAGACGGTGCGTCTATGGAGCCAACAAGGGCACTGTCTGCGGGTACTGGTACGTGTTATATCTAACGTCAGCATGGACACGACAACTGGGTGCGCTCTATTGCTTTTTCGCCCAATGGCAAGTTTCTACTATCTGTGTCTGACGACAAGATGCTGCGTGTCTGGGATCTCGCCACAGCGCGGTGTCTCAAGGTGGTGGAAGCCCACTCGCACTTTGTGACATGCCTCGCATGGGGCCGCAGCCGTGTCGATGTGAATGCAAAGGCCGGCGCCACAACCTCAGAGCAGGACTTGCAGCCTGTGAACGTCGTGGCCACAGGCTCCGTGGACCTGAGCTTGAAGATCTGGGCCCCGTAGCGAGCCGCGTCTGATAGATTCCCTGATACCCCACCGGACGGTGCTCTGTGAAGCGTATTTCCACTTACCTGGGACCTACGCATGCGCGTCGCGACGGTGCTCAGCCTGACGCGCTTGTCCGTTGGTCGCGTCAAGATGGAGCCCAGCGCTGTGCCTGTGCCCGTCGAGGAGCCTGATTCGACCAAAGAAGGAATTAATCTTTCTGCGCGCACAATGACCGGCACGAATGCCGCGGGCGGCACGTTTGGGCTGGGTCTCGATCAGTTCGAGTTGCCCAAGGCCTCCATTGCGAAACTTGCGCGGAGTGAGGTGCGTCCGTGGTGCTGATGCAGATCCCCGAGTCGATGCAGCTGCGAAAGGACACGCTGACGGCGCTTGTAAAGTCTTCCTCTGTCTTTGTGAGCTACCTGAGTATGTGTAGTAGACTGACGGCAGCTGCTGCGTCGCACGATGTGGCGATTGCTCGCGGCAACAAGACCATTTCGGCTGCACACGTCATGGATGCTATGCGTGAACTGGATTTCCCACCTCACATGCGGCGAGAGCTTCGCGAGCAGTTGGAGGCGTACCGCGACCTTCTGAAAAAGCAGGCAGCGGCGCGCGCTGAGGCTGCACAGCAAAGCCGGGAGCGTGCCAAGGCGGCGCGTGCGGCGGCGGCTGCCGAGGCTATGGAAGTGGAAGCAAGTGGGCCCTCTGATGAGAAGAGTGCCGAGGGCGCAGTCGAGGTGCCTGTGGCGGCGGCGGATGCGCCTGCGGCGGATGTGCCTGCGGCGGCGGCGGATGTGCCTGCGGCGGCGAGCACAGAGATTCCTCCTGCTTGATCTATACCAATACATCTACTTGGTGTTCTCTACTGGTGCCTGCTTCAATAGGAATGGGGTCCACCGCAGCTTGTCCGGCTGGACACGCACGTATTGCTTGGCGTCGTGCTGAGCGAGGAAGGTGTGCAGTGCCTCTGCATCGACACGGATCGTGTAGTCATTCGGCGCAGGCTCGGCCTCTGGCGCAGGCAGGTCGGGCGTGTGCGAGGTAAAATACTCGGGCGGGAGGCGTCCCTCGGGTGTGCCGTTGTGGAACACATGGAGCATTTGATTGTCTTGTAGGGTATACAGCACATCGTCCATTTTCATGCCGGTGCGCAGCGTAATGTCTTCTAGCGAGCACTGTGGCTCTGCACTGAGCACGCGCATGACGGCCAGTTTCCAGTAGCTGCGGTAGGTCAGGAAGCCAAGGTCCGAGAGCGGCTTCTCGGGCGAGCCGAGCCGGTGCTCCTTCTGCGACAGCAGGTAGCCTGCGAGTGAGTGCCTCGTACGTACTCATTTCAATGAGAAAGTAGCCCCATCCCCGGCGCTGGTGGATGGGCAGCGTCATGATACAGCTGACGTTGTAGTCCATCGGTGAGCGCTTCTCCTTGCTGTAGTAGCCGACAAAGTGTGAGCCATGCTCATCGCTCTCGACAAACACGTAGAACAAGAACGGCTCCACGTCGTAGTAAAGCGTCTTGTGATCCAGAAAGAGCTTGGCTAGGAGGCAAAGGTTCTGGCAGTAGATCTTGTTCTTGCTGCCATCCACCTCAAAGACGGAGATGCCACTCGCCCGGTAGATCTCCTGGCCGGGAGGATGATGCATCATGCACTTCATCCGGTGCCGCATAGCCATGAAGCGGCTCTTCATGTACTTGAGACAGAACTCACACACCCACAGCCGACCGTCCGGCACGCGTGAGTATTCCTCGGGGAACGGCGCCTGGAACCAGGTGTCGATATCATAGGCCCCAAAGCGAATCATGGAGATTGGCAACGCGTACCCACATGCAGCCGCCGCTGCATGCGTGCTCCCAGTCGACGGGAGCATGGGCGTCCCAGAGCGGCTTCTTGCCGGCAGAGTGACTGCGCCGCCCAGCTGCTGCTCGGCTGCGAGCATGCTGCGCTGGAACCGCTCCTGGTCGTCCGGGGAAGGCACCTGCGCCCGCGTATCTGCATCTTCGCCCTCCAGGAGCCCGCTGAATGGCGCGTCGTCATCGGTGGGCACCGCATCGCCCTCCGACGCCGTCGACGCCGCATCTTCTTTGCGCGTGACGCGCAGCCGCACAATCTTCTTGGGCGGCGCCTCTTTGTGTGGAGATACACTGCGCTTGGGCGCCGCGGCCGGCTTGGGCGGCTTGCACATGGGGCAGTACCAGAGCCCCTTTGGCGGCTTGTCGAGCGCAGGCCGCAGACAGTAGAGATGCCATCCGCGATCGCAACGGTCGCAGAACATGATCTGCTCATCGTCGCCCTTGTCCAGGCAGACCTCACAGATCTTGCACTCCATGCAGCGCCAGTCGTACGTCTGCACGACAGCAAGTTTCTTGCCGGCATGGTCCCAGTGCATACACGATGCATGGCCTGCATGAGTCATGGATACGTACCGCAGCTGCCACAGTCACTACACACGACCAGCGGCTCAGGCGCGTTCGTGTGCCGGTTGTGCGCTTCCGTACCGAGACAGAAGGCGCACAGGCGCACAGGCTGCGAGGCCGGGGGAGGTGCACGCTTTTTCGTCACACCCTGCCTCCGCCGTCCCGCCGCCGTCTTCTCTGCCCCATCGGGCGTGGGCCGCGCGACGGCTGACGCGCCCATGTCTGATACGGCTCGCGTCCTCGCGCTCAAAAAGCGACGCGGCGTGCGGCGCGTCTGTTCATGATGACTAAAACTACGGGGGCGCGGGGGCATTCTCCTGGGCCACGCCAGCGTCGGGTGTGGGCAGCGGCGTGCGCAGGGCGCTGGCGCGCGCAAGGTCCTTGGCGAGCAGCTCGGTCTCCATCTGGATCTCTGCGAGCACTTGCCGCGCTGCCACCGCATGCGACTTGCGCCCAGAGCCCAGCCCTGTCAGCGCTTTTTCGGTGTGGTGGTTCTTTTGCACACGGCGCAGCTCCTCCTCGAGCCGCTGGATCTTGGCCTCGTACTCGGCCCGCGCGCGCTTCAGCTCACGCGCCGACGTCTTTTGCGATTCTTCCAGCGCAGCGCGCGCCTCGTCACGCTGCCCAATCGCCTCCTCGATCGTTACGCCGCCGGCCGTGCGCGCCAGCACCTCGTGCTCCTGCTGCATGCGCGCACGCGTGCGCTCGAGCGAGCGAGTATACGTAGAGAGCTCCTGTAGCTCCGCCTGCACGTCCGACAGCTGCCGGTCCGTGTATTTCTTCGCCTCCTCCAGCACATGCACATGCTCGACCGTCGTCTTGTTCTGCAGCGACTCGAGCCGCCGGTTCTCGAGCTCCAGCACATACAGTTTGCTGTTCGCCTTCTTGAGCTCCGCGGCGTGCTCCTCGAGGGCCCGCACATGCTCGTCACGCTCCTTCGCGGCGGCTTCCGAGCGCTCTCGCGCAAGTGCCTGCTCCGACTCGCGCCCTGCACGCTCCTTGTCCAGCGCCCGTTGCAGCGCCGCCAGCTCGGCACGCGCCGCGTCGCGCTCCTCCATCGCCGCGCGCGCCTCGGCGAGCTGCGCAGCATGCGACTCGGCCACATGCTCGTGCTTCGCCTGGAGCCGCGTGTGCGCATGCTCCGTCTCCTTCAGCGCCTCCTCCAGCGCCTCGGTCCGCTGGGCCATGGCATCGCGCGCAGCCCGCGCCTCGGCCAGCGCCTCCTCCAGCGGCACACGCTGCTTGGCGGCCGCCTCCCAGCGCGACTCGTGCTCGGCCACCTGCTCCTGCGCACGCTTGTGGGCGCCTTGAAGCTGGGCCTGCTCGCGCTCCAGCTCAACGACACGCGCCTGCAGCGCATCATGCTGCGCACCCTTGGCCTGTGCGTCGCTCAGCGACGCCTTGACGGCATCGAGCTCCGCCTCGTGCTTCTGGGCGAGGTCCTGGATGTGCTGCTCGGCACGCTCCGTGTGCTCCGCAAGCGACTGCCGCGCGCTCTCCAGCGCCTCTTCCATGCGTGCAGCTTTGCTCAGGGCATCGCTGTGCTCGTGCTCCAGTGCCGCACGCGTGTTCAGCTCCTTATCCAGCAGGTCCGCGACGGCCGTCAGCTCCGTCTGGATCTCCTTCTCGCGCTGCACACTCTCATCGAGCTGCTGTTGAAGCGCCTGCACCTCGCGCTGCGACTCGTCGCGCTCCGTCTGTCCTTCTGCGACCTGTGCCTCAGCCTGTGCCAGGCGCTCTTCCGTTGCGCGCAGCGTGTCAGCAAGTGACGCCTGCTGCGTGCGCGCATCGTCCAGCTGCTCCTCCAGCAGCGCGCACGACTGCCGCAACTTGGCCTCCAACTCCGCTAGGCGCGTCTTCTCCAGCTCGTCTCGCGCCGCACGCTCACGCACCATGGCCAACTCAAGCTCGTGCCGCTTGGCGTCCTCATCGTCTTGCGTGGCAGAAAGGAGCGGTTGCAAGCGTACATACAGGCGCCACCACGGCGACGCATCGAGCTCCTTGTACGCCTGGGCACTCGCACGCAGCGTCTGCATCGCAGCGTTGCGACGCAGCCGCTTCCGGGCCAGGCGCTGTGCGCTGCAGCGCCGCGCCGCGGCTTGGAAGCGCGTGAAAAGGTCGTGCAGGCAGGCATCACGCTGCTCTTCAAGCTCAGCGAGCACGCCCGCCTTGAAAAAGATCTTGGTCAGACCAATCTTGTACACGGACAAATCAATGCCCATCGACTGCGCAATGTGCGTCGACATGACACGGTGGTCCATGGCATGCGACAGCTGCGCATCCGGTGCCAGCAGCGCGTATCGATTGACAAAGTCGGCGAATAGCAGCCGGTTCGGATAGCCCAGGCGCGCAATACGAATGCCTTCCAGCACACCGTTGCATCGCAGCTGCTCTAGCACCAACGGCAAGTCCATGCGCCCGGGCCGCTTGTCAGTGTTGGGCACAATGCAGCGCACAAAGTGCGGCTGTGTCGAGTCGAGCTGCGCCATAAGCGACGCGAGTTGCTCCTTGTGCCGCTGACCCACCGTGCGGAAGGCGCCGCGCCGACTGCGCGGCACCGCACTGGTCTCTTCCGGTGCCACCGACTCGGCGAAAAGTGATGCGACAAAGGCCGACTCGGCCCCCGCAATCACACGCGCCACATTGTCATTGAGCGGATCGCGGTTCTTGTCGAGCCACGCATCCGTGCTGTACTCGACATTCGCCGCATAGTGCCGCACGACAAAGCGCTTCACTTGACGCGACGGCAAAAACTTGGACGTCGCTGCCTCGGGCGAGTTGCGTGCCGGCGCCCATACCGACGTGAGCTTCTCCGTGAACGTGAGGTCCGTCGCCTTGGGCATGATGCACTCCTCGTCGAGTGTTGCCAAAATACCCACGGGTGACTGGGACTCAATCAGGTCAATCGTCGGCTGCAGATCCAGCCCAAAGTTGACATAGTCCCACTCGATCGATTCACGCGCATACTCCTGCTGCTCCAGGTGGAACATGTGCCGGTTGAAGAACTGCTGCAGCTTCTCATTCGTGTAATTAATGCATAGCTGCTCGAACGAGTTGGTCTCAAAGATCTCAAAGCCAGCGATATCCAGCACACCAATAAACTGCGACTTGCTCGTGGGGCGGTCCAGCACATGGTTGATGCGCCCGACAAGCCAACCAAATGTCTTCTCGTACATGGTCTTGCACAGCGCTGCAATCTCATCGACCACCTGCTTCTTGCTGCGCGCTTGCACCACCGACTCACGCCCAGCACGCACGGTGGGCCGCACAAGCGCATCATTGAGCTTACCCGCCTGGACACCCATCAGGCGGCTTACCAGCTCGAGCTGCTCCATGTTGGTGATGCGCGCCTGTCCCGAGCGGTCCTCCGTAAGCTCGAGGTTACCCAGATGCAATATCAGCGCGAGCACGAGGAATAGGTCGTGCTCTTCACTAGTTGTAAAGCCCATCGTGCGCAGCGCCTCGATCAGGTGCCGGAACTCATGACTGTCGTCGACACCCTCGATGTCCTTGCGCGAGCTGGACAGGTACGCGTAGTGCTCAGGGTAGCTGCTCAGGCACAGGCTCTCGAGGAGCGTGTGGTCGCGGCTACGCAACAGTTGGTAAAAAGCATGGAAGTTGCGCTCGTTAGCGTGGCGACTGTGCACACGGCTTTTTTCAAGCAGGTACCACTCAATGTTTCCGCCCGCAATGGTCCCCGTGGCAGAGAATTCGATGCGGATAAACTTGCCGAACCGACTCGAGTTGTTATTTCGCACGGTCTGCGCATTGCCGAACGACTCAAGAATCGGGTTCGCCTGCAGAATCTGGCGTTCCAACAGGCCCAAAGGCTCGCCCGCATGCCACGAGCCCGACGCATCCGCATCGACGGCCGTCGCGGCCAAGTACTGGATCACACGCTTGGTGTTTTCCGTCTTGCCGGCGCCTGACTCACCGGTGATCAGCAGCGACTGGTTTTCATGGCCCTCGAGCATGTTGCGCATCGCGCCATCCGCCACAGCAAAAATGTGCGGCGCATTCTCTTCACGGCGCTTGTTCTTGTACGCATCAATCACACTTTCTGTGTAGATAGGCAGCGCATGGTACGGGTTCACGGCCACCAAGAACAGGCCCGAGTAGGTCTGGTGTCAGCCCATGGTCACGTACATAGATTAGGTTGCTGAAATAGCGCTGGCGCAGGTTGTGTACGACGCTCGCCTCATTCAGGTATGTCAGGTCGGCAATATCAGCCACTTTGTCGAACTTGGGGGGATTCATCTCGCTCAGCGAGGACGTGGGCACCGACACCACAGCCCCCGTACTGAGGCAACACTCACTCATATCGCCCACTTCGCGCACCACGTACGCAGCCATGTATCCTTGCGTCTTGTCTGGAACCCAGACATCTTTCCGGTCCGGATTGGACGGCATGGCGCTCGTGCCCTGCTGGCTCATCGGGGAGCGGCACGCCGAACGGTGGGCAAGAAGCTATAATCAAGGCACGCACCGCGTCCACGCCTGTTGTTTGTGTTGATGCCGCCAGACCAATCAGGCCCGGTCACCTCCACACCTCCACACAACCGCCACCGCCTCACCCACACCGCCTGTCCTGGCGCCCCACGCGCCGCTCGGCCTCGCATGCCTCTTCACCTCGCACCGAAGAAAAGCTATCGTAAGTATAATAGACTAATCAAGACCCGTATAATCGCGAAAATCGCGAGCGCGTAGCCCGAGATGAGGCTGCAGCACGTGCCAAGCAGGCTGAGGACGATGCCTATCTCGCCGCTCGCGATCGATCGGACCGTATTGCGCAGCTGCGTCGCCAGCGCGATGCCAAAATGACAGGAGATGACAAGGAAAGACGCACAGCCGATGCAAAGCTCGGCAGGGATACCATCGGAACGACACCGCAGTCCATCAACTTTTTTGCTGACTTGGAGCAAGCCGAGGCCAAGGCTGCTGCGCCGAAACGCGAGCCGCTGTTTGGACAGACGGTAGAGCTGCATCCCTGGTACATGGACCTCGATCGCAAGTCTGGCCACGAAAAGCGCGCTTCAGACGCACAGAAAGCATTGTCCCAGTACGTTTTGCCACCTAACCCAGTCGACAAGATGAGGCGCGCAAGCAGCGCGAAGACCCCCTTGCCCAGATGCCGCGCACTTCTCGCCCTACGCAGCCTACATCACAGGCTCCTGCGTCTCTCTCTGAGGAGCGCCAGCTGCGTGAAGCGCGCGAGGCGGACCGGGCAGCTGCTTTGCTAGCTGACCGCTCCAGCGCGTTTTTTCGGCGGCGGGCTCGTGCAGAACGCGCAGCACGAGTCCGCCGCTCTACCTGATGCTGCACCGCGCCGCGCATTCCGTGGCGAGTCCATGTATGTGGAATTACTGCAAGACATGATATGCACAGTTCTTGCCGGTGAATCGCACCTATTCACGCCGCGCGAACAGGCATGCCTCTCGGCCATTTTTACCATGCCATACGATGCTCGCTACTTATTTGCACGTCTTCTCCAGCGCAAGCGCGACCAGTGGTACCGCCTTGATAAGCTCGAGTACCGGAACGATGTACAGGATCTCGCGCAAGCAGCGCATGATCTATGCACGCCTTTTGCTGCGCCGATCACTCTCTCTTCGTCCACGGAGGAGGCAGAATTATACCGATTTGCGATGATGGACGCCGAAATGGACGGCGGACTCCGAGCGCGACTCGAGCTGCTCACGGTCGATGAGCTCAAGTCCTTGGCGAGGCAATTAGGGCGCCGGGTCACTCACCCCACACGCGCCGCGCTTCTGGACACGCTGCTAGCCAAGCCTACCAACGCGACACTGTGTTTTCGAGCGGACCAACTTGGTCTACAGACGCAGCCGACGTCTGAGCGTCTGGAGCGAGCCATGGCAGCGCTTATGCAGGGCGGGTGCCTCCGGCTCGTACCGGCGGCTACGCACCTGCTGGATCGTGTGGCGCTCGTATACTATCGTGGCCCTCCCGTGCTCGGCTCGATGCTCACTTCGGCTATTTTGCAGCGTACGCGAAAGTGCCACTTTCCTTCGTACACGGTTCAACGCACGCACGACCTATTCGCCGACCGCGCACAGCTCATATCATTTGAGCGAGCATGTGCAGCCGCGGAGCAGGCCGACGAGTTTGTCGACGCATGGCGCGTGAACCTCGATGCGGCTCGTGCGTGTGCACAGTTGCTTCTGGACTGCGAGGCAGCATGGCAGGACGCACTGCGGCAAATGCGCGCAACATGGCCTGAAGGCGTTCCGTCTGCGCAGTATGCGCGCATGCGCTTTCATGCTGGCTGGCCGCTCACGCGTGTCCTATTCAAAGGGTGCGAGGCGCTCGCCCGGCTTGGGCAGCATGAGCAGGAGGCCGCGGTGTTAAAGCAGCTACTGGCGCAGCGCTATTTTTGGCGCGGTCGCCGCGGCGCATGGTACGAGCGCTTATCTGTGATTGCCGCGCGGCACGGCCGCAAAGACGAGGCCCTGCGACGATGCCTCGAGGCGCTCGATGACCCCGATACCCCATGGGCCTACCTGGCCCGATTGCAGCGGCGTGTTGAGCGACTCGAGTCGCAACTCAAGATCCCACTGCCCTCGCGGCACTTTTTCGAGCGGCTGCGGCCACCCACACAAGTGTCTTGGGTGGGCGTGCGAGAGGAAGTACGCATATCCCCAGGTCCGCAAACGCGCACACGCTGGCGATCCGACAATGGCAGTGCCTGCAGTGTAGAGGAGCTATGTCTTGAGCGGTATGCACAGCAGGGCTTCCGTGGCTTCCACTGCGAGGGCGACCTGGTGTTCTTTCTGTACGTGTTGCTTATGTGGGACGTGCTTTTCGCGCCTGTACCCGGGGCGTTTGAGACGCCGTACCAGCGTGCGCCACTCGATGTCGATACGGATGTGTTTTCCTTTGCACGACGGCCAACTATGGAACGGCAGCTCACAAGGATCGAGCAGACGGGGGGGTTGGATATCATACAGAGTGTGGATGCGCGTGAGCGCCCGCAGCAGACGTATGCACAGGGATGCCGCTGGGACATGTTTTCCCCGGATGTGGTCCAGGAGGTGGCCCTGTGCCTCGGCGGACGTGCCCTTGCTGCGCTGTGCCGTGTCATGTGTGAGGAGGGTGGTGGGCGGCCGCGGGGCTTTCCAGATTTGAGTCTGTGGCGGTACAGCGACAGGCAGGTGCGGTTCGTCGAGGTCAAGAGTCCGAACGACCGTCTGAGTGAGTCCCAAAAAGTATGGATCGATGCGCTCCTGCGCGCCGGTATCCATGTAGAGCTCGCCAAGGTGCAAGACGCATAGGTTGCTTTACTGTTTGGGTATGTGCTCTTTGAGCGTTTTATACTCGCGCCATACCATGAGGCCGACGAGTCCCACAACACAAAAGTAGTTGCCATAAAGCCCCACAATGGAGATCATCTCTGTGGGATGGACCCAACCGACATGGCCCTGCATTGTGCAACTGACAAAGACGGCCAAATTGGCCGTGCCATGCAGCACGACGGCCGGCGCGATAATACGGATCCATGTCATAGGCGGTCCATAAAAGTCGCTGCGCACCGCGCGCAGCGACGTGAGAAGTGACGCAAGTACATGCCCGAGCGTACCTGCCACGAGGCGCTGTGCCAGCGTGACGATAGGCTCAACCCAGCCCTGGATGCCGCTCGCGCACGTATCCGAAATATAGCCGATACACTCCACGGTGACGATGCTCATGGCGCCCGCAAGTGCATAGTCAATATACGCACCGCCGCGCAGTGTCTGTTGCCGCTGTACACGTCTCCGTGCGTAAAGTACAGGCATGTACTTGAGCAGTTCCTCAAACCCACCGGCCATGACATAGGAGAAGAGGAACATGAGTACCCAGTGCTGCCATGAGCTGGCCATCTCGAAGCGGCGCTGCCGCTGCTCCTTCGAGAGTCCCTCGACAGTACCGCGCAGGAACTCGGTCCAGTACTCGCTTGCGCGTGGGCCCATGGTCAGCGATACGAGCACAAAGTACGTGCTCAGCTGAGCGACGCTGAGCGCAAGGGTTCCACCGATACCAACAATTAAATACGTCCAGATGAGCGGCTCTAGCTCTCCGCGGTTCTCGGGACTTGTGCGGTTGGCACGTACCCACCAGCAGTACAGAGCGACCGTCGGGAGGAACGCCAATGGCATAAGTGTCGCTGCCTTGGGCGAGCCCAGTCCCACGACGACCGAGGTGATCACGGGGACCAGCGCGACGGCCATCTTGGCTGTCATAGACGTCGCTGCATTTGCCGCAGCCACGCTCATGAGCCTGACGTCGACAAGCAGCAGGTCGACACGGTCAACAGAGGCTGTACCGGACGTCGGCTGAGGCCGTGCACCTCGGCCGATGCGCAACCAAAGGCAGGGAAGCCTCGCACAGATCACATTGCGATCCAAGTCTACGGATCCTGCCCAGGCAACAAACGGGTATAGTCGCCCTGCTCATAGTACACAGAAGGGCTCTTTGTCAGACCACAAGGGCCCGGCACAGCTGCACGAAATGCGTCCATATCGAGGTTGCCAATAAAGTGTTCGTCGCCAAAGCCGCCCACGTAGTACACGGATGACGGCGAGAAGCGCAACCAAAAGGCAGTGTGAGGGCTTTGCTTAGAGCCAGGCAGCCACATGCGTGCATCCGGATGGTGCGCTACAAAGCACTCGGAAAGCTTCTCCATTTCCGCAGGCTCCATCGCGAGGCGGTGCATCGTGCCGGACATGGTGAGGCGGCTCTTTGACGCCATGCCGCGTCGCCACATAGGACGCATAGGGTCCCACTGAATCCTGCCGGAACGCGAGACGTTTGCATGCCGCAAGTCGACGTCGTCTACGCTCGGACTTGACGCCACAGCGACGGTAGCGGTCATGGGGCTTGCTGCAAGAACACGGTGCCATAGCTGCGATACAGGCAACACAAGGTACAACAGATCGGCCGCATGTGAGTCTTCAAAGCACGGCGCATAGTACTCGTATGCAAGCACCGCTTTGTGATCTTCATCCACGGTTGCCACCGAGCTAATATAATGCGTCTGCTCGTCCACGAGGAGTGTGCGTGCATCATGCGCTGCGGTCTTGTTCGACTCCCACGCAAAACAATGCGCGACAAACACGCCCACCAAGAGCAGCCAGTGTATCCACATGAGAGGAAGCTCGCAGGGACCGTGTCCTGCCCTGGCAGAGCTCCCCACCTCCACCTCATGCCTCTGGCTGAGTCGGCAGGCTCGTCGCAGCCTTCATCGCCAGCAGCGCTACCAGACCCCCAAGCACCGGCGCCTCATCTAGAGGATGACGAAGGTTTCACAGCTCAGGATCTAATTGATCAACAGGCCCGACTCGAGTCGCAAGCTCACGAGGCTATCCCGTTTCGCTTCGATTCCTGCACGCACTCGCTCGGTTACATCCGGCAGCCTGTGTACGCCTGCCGAACGTGTGGGGGCGGCGGCGTATGTGCGGGGTGCAGCGTAGCATGCCACTCAGACCACGACCTCGTCGAGCTTTTCCATCGGCGCCACTTTCGGTGCGACTGTGGCACGCCCAATCTGTACCGCGAGCGTAGCGACTCACCGATGATGCAGCGTACGGGCTTTCCCGAAGATGCGCGGCCGTGCTCTTTGCGTGAAAATACCGTTAATCATGGCTGGGATGAGCCCAATGACGAAAATACCTACACACACAACTTCCGTGGCGCCTTTTGCTACTGTGAGCGCGGCAAGCACTACGACCCAGCGACCGAGGAGGAAGTTATGTACCAGTGTCTCGTCTGTGAGGACTGGCTGCATCAGTCGTGTACCGCGCTCGTTCCAGGACCACATTCGTCGGCGCCGTTGCTTGCCGCCCACACGTTTGATACCCTAATCTGTGACCGATGTATGAGACATGAAGGAGCCGGTCTCCTGCGTGACCATGCATGTGCGCCTGGATGGCTCGTCCTTGACAAAGATGGTGTCATCGATGCAGCGCCTCAGGAACGTCCGTCGAAGCGCGCGCGCGTCACGGCATCTTCGTGCGAGCGCCGTTCGTGCCCGCTTTCTACGTGGCCAGCGCGTTTTGATGTGTTCCTTACGCCGTCATTCCGTGCCGCGATATGCCGGTGCGAGGACTGCGCGGCCCAGTGGAATGCTCTGTATCCCTATGTGTTTGCGGAGGAAGAAACATACGATCCGCCTGCGGAAGATGACGACACTGCCTCGGCTACATCCACATCCTCGTATGAGCGAGGCCTCTCCGTGCTCTCACAGCTTCCGCGCGTACAAATGCTCGAGTCTCTGCGAGCCTACGAGCGTCTGCGTGATGCACTTTTTGCACATTTGCGCCCGTATGCCCAGGCACACGAGCCTGTGACGGAGGAAGCGGTGCGGGCGTTTTTCCGAGAGCACGCCGAAGCCAGGCATGGTCGTTCATCTAGTCAATGAGGTATTTGCGCTTGAAAAAGCCATGTAGGTGGTGCACTTGCCACGCGCCCAGCGCGATGATGACGAGAATGAAGAACCACGAGAAGCCGTGCACACGGCGGAGCGTGGACATATGTGTGTCGCTCATGCGAATCTCGCGGAGCTTGAGGTACTCCATCTCTTCGAGGATTTCGTCAGCAATCTCTGAGAGCTTGCGGAGCTCTGTCTCCATACCGGAGAGAGACTCTTGGTTGGCAATCGCATTATAGTCGATGGCCTCGCCACCGAGGTGTACATCCAGGTCAATATCGCTCACTAGGTGATCGCGCTTGCCGCTGTTCAAAATACACACGCCAAGGTCCGCGTCATGGTGCGTGTTGATGGCAAGACGCGTCTCTCCTACAAGGTTGACCTTGTTCAGGTAGATGTTGTGGTGGGTTCGGTCGATCACCTTGACATTGATGCTCTGGTCGGCCGCTGTGCGCTCGTCGCGTGGCACCACATTGATAGAGACAATCGCAAGGGTGTCCGCCAGTGCATAGTTCCAGATGCACAGCGGCTTGGGATAACGGCTCGACTCGAGCTCAAACTTGATGGCGTGCACTGTCGCGCACAGCACTAGGAGGGCGAGCGCCCATAATGACACGCTCTGCATCGCCGGCGTGATCGTATCGGGCGGCGGTGCTGTGTGGATCCAGCGCGTGCCCCGAACTTGCTGACTCAGCATCATTGTCGTTTTTCGCCGTCGCCGCCCTTCTCCCTGTTTGGCACCATGCATTTGATGTACACGACGGGGCCGGTATGTGCGGCATACTGACGTCAGGATGGCAAGCGTATCTACACACTCAAAAAGGTAACGGCCTCTGGCGAAATGACGCGTTCGGCCCACCCTGCACGCTTCTCGCCGGACGACAAGTTTTCGCGCCACCGCATCACCATCAAAAAGCGCTTCGGCCTCCTGCCGACCCAGACGCGCGCGTAATGCCGCAGCACCTGTATTCATTTTCTTGAGCCCTGGCTCGATGTATCAGAGTGATGATGCTATTCTGTAGAAACTATCTCACGCAAACCACCACGATTTGCGCGCGCTTGCGCGTGACGACACCGTCGACAGCGGAGCTTGGGCCTGCGGCGCCGGCGGCAGCTGGTGGATGGCCGCATCCATGGCACTCATCCCGCCTGTAATGCCTGCTGCAGGTACGGCTGGCGTAGCGCCACTCCCGCTCAACACACGCTTATCGGGGTTGCTCCGGCGCGACGAGCGTGGGCCCTCTGTGCGCTGGCTGGGCACTTGGTCAGGCGCAGCGCTAAGCACAGCAAACTGGCTCTTGCGCGTGGACCCGGTCCTCCGCGTCGACGTGAGCGTGGAAAAGGAACGCTGCAGGCGCGCGGTCGAGCCGGCTAACGAGCCAGTGCGGCCACCCATCTCGAGCGGGATCGACACTTTGCTACTGCCGCTGCCCGCGGTAATCACCGGCGAATCGTTCGACTGTAGCAAGTACCCCAGCGCTGTGCACCACACGCGGTGGCGCGCCTTGTCTGGTGCAGTGATCTTGAGCGACTTGTGTCCGGAACGGATGACGATCGTCTGGTAGTACAGACCCGCAGGGTGCGCGTGATGGTCATCCATAAGAGCCACCTCGTCGATAAACGCATTCTTTGCCCTGGCCACATGGCCGGCCGTCCGACGCGGCTCCTCAGTCGTCCACTGGATCGTGCGGTTGAACGGATTGATGAAAAAGAAGCGCCGGTGCCGCCGCTCCATGGACGACAAAAAGTGCGGCGCATACTTGTACAGCCACTCGCCGCGCATACACTCGATGATGGCATTCGCGACCTCAGGGTCAATATTTTGCATGTGTGTCGGCAGCGCTACCGGCGCTGTGGCTGCGCCGACCCACGCTGGCACATCGACTTCGTCGTGGTCGTCGTTCACATCCGAACGCACCGACATGGGCCTGCGGCGCGTCGAGCCCTGAGGCGACGCATATGTGCTTAGCGTCGTCGTAGTGTGCGAGGGTGACGGCGCCACAGGCGGCTCGGCACTGCCTGCCCACGACAGCGCTGGGGCAAGGGGTACCGACCGCGACGGCGGCGTCGCCGGAGCCTCTGTCGTGCGTGCCTTGGCTAGCTCGTCCTGCAGCTCGGCCACACGCGCTTGCAGCGCATCGCGCTCCTCATGGGCAGCGGTAAGCTCGGCCATGAGCGGCTCCCGCACATCGTGCTGCTTTGTGCGCACCATTGCCGCCATCTCTGCGTCCTTCAGCTCAAGCTGCTTGCGCAGCTCGGCAGTGATCGCGACGTAGTGATTCGTGCGATCCTCGGCAAACTGACGCGCCATCTGCTCGGCGACACGCTCGCCGTCTTCCTGCGTCCGGTCGCGCTCCGCACGCGCCTGCTCGGCCGCGGCGCGATGCTCGGCCGCCTCGGTGCGCAGCTCGTTGAGGGCGCTCTGCGCATCGGACACCTTGGTCGTAAGGATTTGCAGTCGTCCCTCAGCATCGTGCAGGGCCTCACGCCGCTCTGAATGCGCCTGTTCCGCGGCCTCCCACGCCGTCTCGTGCTTTGTCTGGAGTGCCGCCAGCTCATCGGCATGTGCTGCTACCGCTGCGGCCAGTGCGCGCTCCAACTTATCATGTGCATCCTTTGCTTCCGCCAACTCGCGTGTGAGCATCTCGAGACGCGCCTCGGCAGCCTCCCGCTCGGTAGACGCTGGTGTATCATCCACCCGCGCCGACTCCCATGAGGAGCGCTGGGCTTCGGCCTCGGCCTGGATGGCTGCGATGGCACTGGCGTGCTGTTCGCGCTCAGCAGCCATGGCTTTTTCGTGTGCGTCCTGCAAGGCCCTGAGTGAGTCGTCGTGCTGTGCCTGCGCTTCGGCCACAGCAGCGTCACGCTCAGACTGGTGCGTCTCGAGTGATTTTTCGTGCTGCGCTCGGGCCTCGGCCAACGCAGCTTCGCGCTCCTCCTGAACCGCTTTCAGGGCCTTTTCGTGCTGTGCCTGCGCCTCGGCCATGTCAGTTTCGCGCTTAGATTGGTGCGACTCGAGTGCCTTTTCAAGCTGCGCTCGGGCCTCAGCCAACGCAGCTTCGCGCTCCTCCTGAACCACTTTCAGGGCCTTTTCGTGCTGTGCCTGCGCTTCGGCCACGGCAGCGTCACGCTCAGATTGGTGTGAGCCGAGTGCCTTTTCAAGCTGCGACCGGGCCTCGGCCAAAGCAGCTTCGCACTCCTCCCGAACAGCCTCCAGTGCCTTTTCATGTTGGGCCTGCGCTTCAGCCATGGCAGCTTCGCGCTCCTCATGAACAGCCTTTAGTGCCTTTTCGTGCTTCTCCTGCACTTCGGCCACAGCGGCGTCGAGCTCAGATTGGTGTGAGCCGAGTGCCTTCTCGTGCTGTGCCTGCGCTTCGGCCACGGCGGCGTCGAGCTCAGATTGATGCGTCTCGAGTGCTTTTTCGTGCTGCGCTCGGGCCTCGGCCAGGGCGGCTTCATGCTCGGATTGGAGCGCCTGACGCGCCTTGTCGTGCTGCGCCTGTGCTTCAGCCACGGCAGCATCGCGCTCCGATTGGCTCGCCTCGAGGGCTGCCTGCTGTGCACGGGCCTCGGCCAAAGCGGCATCGCGTTCAGACTGGAGCGCCTGGAGCGCCTTGTCGTGCTGCGCCTGCGCTTCCGACACAACAGCCTCGCGCTCTTCTTGCGCTGCCCTGAGCGCTTGCTCATGCAGGGCATGCGCCTCCGCCAAGGCGGTTTCTCGCTCGTCCTTGAGAGCGCCTAGCGCTTTTTCGTGCTGCACGTGCGCCTCAGCCAGAGCCGCTTCATGCTTCTCCTTAAGAGCCTGGAGCGCCTTTTCGTGCTGAGCCACCGCGCCATCATGGCGCGTCTGCGCACTAGTCCGCTCTGTAGAGAGAGCCTTGTCATGTTCCGCCTGTTGAGAAGCAAGCGCATCCCGGTGCGCCTGTTCGGCAGCAGCCAATGCCGCCTCGTGCTCCTCTTGCGCGCCGCTGAGGGCCGCCTCGTGCTGCGCGCGCTCCGCGTCGAGTGCCTCGGCATGCTGCCTCACCGTCTCCAGTGCCTCAGCATGCTTTTGCTCAACGGCCTCGATCGCCTCGGCATGCCTTTTCTCGGCAGCCTCGAGGGCCTGAGCATGCTCCTTCTCCGCCGACTCGAGCGCCGCCGCATGTTGCGCCTGTGCAGCCTTACTTGCCTCATCATGCTGAACCCGCTCCTTGGCTAGGGACGCTTCGTGCTCTTGTTGGATACGCTGCTGCTTTGCCTCGGCCTCGGCTAGCGTCGACTCCAGCTGCGCAATACGCGCGGCCCACTCGGTCCGAGCCTCGTCCCGCTGCTCCTCAAATTCACGATGCGAGCGCTGACGCTCACTCGCATGCTCTGTACGAAGCGCCTCCAATGCCGCCTCGTGTTCGGCCTGCAAGCGCTCCAGTGCCTCGGCGTGCGTGCGCTCCTGGGCCTCGAGCGCAGTCGCGTGCTCCTTGCGCAGCGCCTCTTGCCGCGACTGCAGCTGCCCAATCGTTGTCGATGCCGTGCTGAGCTGCTCGCTGCGCGCTGCCGCAATTTTGTTCTCGTGCTTGACGATTAGGTTCGTGACCGCGCTCTTGTGCTCAGTCTTGAGCGCCTCGATCGCCTTTTTCTGCTCGGCAGCATGGGCCTCGCGCATGGACGCTAGCTCCGCATCCCGGCGCTCTAGCTCCGCCGCGTGAGTCTCGCCGAGCGACTTGACGTGGCGCGTATGCTCGTCCGTGAGCTGCTGCAGCCGTTCGACCGCCTCAGCATGCGCCGCAATCTTGGCAGACAGCTCCTCGCGCAACTGTGCGAGAGCCTCTTCATGCGCTTTTTGCGCTTCGGCATGTCGCGCCTTCCACGCATTCAGCGCCTCGGCATGCTCGGAGGCACGCGCCTCAAGCAGTGCCTCGTGCTCTGCACGCATCGTCGCCAGGGCCTCCGTGTGCTTTTGCTCGATGGCAGCCACCGTTTCCTGGTGCGCCTCTGTCTGCGATGCAAGCTCGGCAGCGTGAGACTCTTCAAGCGCACGTAGCCGCTCGTCGTGCTCAGCCCGCTGCGCCTCCCACGCGCTGCGCTCCTTGGCATGCTCGTCCTGCCGCTCGCCTAGCACCATCGCATGCTTCTTTTCCAGCGCTGCCACGGCTTTGGCATGGCGGTCTTGGAACTGCTCCAACTTCTTGTCGTGCTCCGCCTGCAGCGCTGACAATGCCTCCGCCTGCTGACGCTCGTGCTCGGCCCACTGCTGTGCATGCACCGCCTTGAGCTCTTCCACATCGCGCGCATGCTCGTCTTTCTTGGCAGCGAGCGCCTGCTCCAGCTGCTGCACGTCCGACTGGTGCGTCGTCTGCGCCGCCGACGCGCGCTCGGCATACTCACTCTCGAGCGCCTCGACGGCCTTGGCATGCTCTGCCGTCTGCGTCGCCTTTTCGTCTGCGTGCCGTGCTTCAAGAGCCTTTATTGCTTCGGCCTTTTCGCCGCGATGAGCCGCCAGCTCTTCTGCATGCTTTGCTTCGAGTTTTTGCAGCGCATCGGCATGCTCCGACGTGCGCTCCGTGAGCGCCGCGTCGTGCTCACGACGCAGCGCCTCCATAGCCGCAGTATGCTCCTGGCCCTGCTCCGCCAGCGCACGCTCACGCTGCGCCTCGAGCGCAGCAAGCGCTTCCGCATGCGCCCTGCTCTGCTTCGCAAGCTCCTCACGGTGCGTGCGCTCCAGCGCTTCATGGACCTGTTTCTCGCTCGCAGACACCTCCTGCAAAGCACGGGCATGGCTTTCTTCCGTGGACTGCATATCCGCCTTGTGCTGCGCCTCCGCCACCTCCATGGCCTTAGCATGCTCTGCACGCAGCATATCGAGGATCCGCGAGTGTTCTGATGTGCGCTGCGCAAGCGCTTCGTCATGCTCCGTGCGCAGTCCGTCCACATGCGACTGGTGCTCGCGCTGCAGCGATTCGAGCGCCTCACGGTGCTGCGCTGCCTGCGCCTCCAACTTCTGTGCGTGCTCTGCGTTGGAGGCTGCTAGCGCCTCACGATGCTGGCGCTCGAGCTCGGCCACCGCCGCCTCGTGCTGATTTTGCAGCTCAGCGCGCTCCGTGTCTCGCTCCTCCCGAGCCTGTGCCAGGGCCACGGTCACTGCGTCCGTCTCGGGCGCATCGATCATATCGGGACGCACACTGTATCCTTCAGCGGCCAACTCGGCGCCAAGACCGCCGCTCAACTCGTCGACAGACGCGCCTGCTGGTATGGAAGGCGACGAGCCCAGGAGGCTCGCCATGGTCGGATCCAAGACAGGCTCCTTGACAATCACACTCTCGTCGCCTAGCGAGGCGTCGACCCACTCGCCCGCAGGGGCCGCCAGCGACCGCGTCGACTCGTGCGATACAACGCGTGGCTGCGGGCCTTTAGCCGCACGGAGCCGGCGGCGTGGCACGGGCTTCTCCGGCTCATCGATCCACGCGCCGTCCTCGCTTTCGCTAGGCGCAGCCGAGTCGTCGTCCGACTCAGCACCGGGGACCTGCAGCCCGGCATGTGACAGTGCCTTGCGAAGGTCGCCGATCTGCTCGCGCAGCTTCCGCTGCACTTGGCTATCGCGTCCCATCCGCTTAATGGCCATAGACAGTTTGGCTCGCAGCTCATCCACCTCTGACGAGCCTGTTGGAATGGACCACGTAGTGCCCGGCTCACTCGTGCCGTGCTGCGCAACGTCCACACCCTCTTCCGCGAGCGGTCGCTCGGTCGAGGGCTGCGGCGGCACATCGTTATCCTCCGTAACAGTGGGCTCCATACGCGGCAAACTGGACGGTGCGTCTCGGTGCTGTAGACGCTTGATCTGCCCGTGCAGGTCCGAGATGTTGCGGCGGAAGCCCGCACGCTCACGACGGCTGGATGCCTCCTCGGTCTCGCGCTCCTTGCGGAGGCGTCGGAGGACCTCCTCATTCTCCTCAAACTGCGTACGCTGCGCCTCGAGAGCCTCACGCACCTTATCCAGCTCATCATGCAAGCGCTGGCGCTCGAGATCGGCCTTGGATTGCGCGCTAGAGCGTGACGCAAGCTTCTCCTCAAGTTGCTGCTGCATCACATACAAGTCCCAGTTTTCTTGCTTGAATACTTCGTGCTTCTTTTCGAGCTCTAGGACCCGTGCGCGCATGGCCTCATACAACTTTTCGGCGTCCGCCTTGCCCTGTCGCAGACGGTCCAGCTCGTCGCGGCTCTTGAACGAGGAGCTCGGCGAGAATCCAAATGGGATATGGCGCGAAAGAGACACCCGCTTCGGTCCAGTGGCAGGGCCACTGATGGACAGGGTCGAACTGATCTCCTGGAAGAGCCGATCGCGCTGCTCCTGCAGGTCGTGTAGCTCAGCCTGCACACGCTCGGCAATCTCAGACGACTCATCTGCACGATTCGGATCGTTCAGCTCTTCCAAGAGTGCCTCCAGCATGCGCTGGTGCTCAAGCAGACCCTGACCAAGGAGTCCTGCGGCGTATGTTTGTTCCTTGACCGCATCGAGTCCCGCTTCGAGCTCATGGATTGGCGTCGCCATATGGAAGAAAGGATAGCTCCTACTCGACGCGAACGTAATTTGAGCAGATTCGCGTCGCCTAGCTTTCAAGGTGGCAGGAGCGCAGCGTGCGTAGGTCTGTCGATCCCTGCGACGCTGGTGCGTGTAGAAGACGCGCCACCCGCGCCCTCCACCGTGTTGGTATGCTCGGCCGAAGCGCGTAGCGCGTCCGCCGTCACGCATCGTGCTACGCTACTTAGGCGCTGTCTACGTCCTGCGTGCCCGTGTATGCGGGCAGGATCTGGCACGCACCCTTCCAGTCAAGGCGGCCATCGCAGAGCTGCTTGACCACGTCCACGACCTGATCCACAGTGCCGATGCGCTGCGTCGTCGTGTCACGCTCACGCAGCGTAATGGTGCCCTTAGACACTGAGGCAAAGTCGATCGTGCATGCAAACGGCGTGCCCAGCTCATCGTTGCGTGCGTAGCGGCGGCCGATAGTCGCACTGCTATCATCAATACGCGACGCAATACCTAGCGAGCGCAGCTTCTTGCTCAGCTGTTGCGCCAGGGGCGACAGCTGCTCGTTCGAGCTGATCGGCACAATAAGCACCTTGAAAGGCGCCACAAGTGGCGGCAGGCTCAGCACGCCACGCTCCTTGTCCTCTTCACGCGCCCAGAAAGAGTGCTCGAGCAGCGCATAGAAAATACGGCCAATACCGAACGAGGGCTCAATGACATTGGGGGTAAAGTTGCGCACACTCTCCTTGATCGTCTTGTACTCCACCGTGACATGCTCCTTCGTCACATCAAAGACCTCGGCGCCAGCGACCACCTTGGCCGAGCCACTCTCCAAGTCAGCCTGCATCTGCTTCAGTGCCTCCTGGTCCAGGCCCATGATCGTGTCCTCAATTAACTTGGCATTCTTCTTAAACAGAGGGCCCAGCACCTTCTTGTTCACCGTCGGCACATACTTCTGGTACACCTTCGGCTCCTTCAGCGGCTCCTGCACCATGAGGTCGCGCTTGGTCTTGTTCGAGTGCATCGTCAGGTCGTAGGCACTACGGTCCGCACAGCCCACACACTCGATCCAGCCATACGACGTGAGGATCTCAGCATCCCAGCAGTCGCACGCATAATGCGCCATCTCGTTCTCCATGTGCTGACGGAAGCGGAGACGGTTCGTGTCAATGCCAATGGCCTCGAGGAACAGGTAAATGCGACCCAGGAAGTAGCCCAGGGTCTCGTTGTTCACCATGCCGTTCGACACAGCCTCGCCAATCGTCACCTTCTTCACAGTCGTGTTGCCCTCCTTCTGCGTTGCCGCAGGCAGGAACGGCAGGGCCAGGTGCGACACCTCGTTAAAGCGAGCGTGAGATTTGTTCTCAGGATCGACAAAGTGCTCAATCTCGGCCATAGTGAATTCACGCACACGCAAAAGACCTGCACGAGGGCTGATCTCGTTGCGGAAACTCTTGCCAATCTGCGCACTGGCGAAGGGCACACGGCCGTTGTTGAAGTCGAGCAGACGCTCAAAGTTCACAAAGTGACCCTGCGCGGTCTCAGGGCGCAGATAGCCCTTGGTCTGGCCCGTGGGGCCAATGTAGCTCTCGAACATGAGGTTAAACTCGGTCGGCGCGGAGACCTCGTTGCCCGTCGCAGGCGCGCGGATGTCGTACTTTTTGATCAGCTCGCCCAGTTGCTCGCCGTTAAAGTCGTCGATCTGCGCAAGGATGCGACGGAACTCGGCTACTTGCTCATCGGGTAGCTTGACAGCCACCGACTTGGCCTTTTTCTTCGTCTTCTTCTCGTCAGCTGCCGGCACAGCCTCCGGCGTGGCAGTCGCTTGGCCGGCCTCCTTCGCGCGCGCTTCCTCGTCGCCCTTCAGGCGCGCTTCAAGCACACCCTCGACCATGTGGTCGGCACGGTAAATCTCGCCGCTCTTTGTGTCTTTGACCATCCAGTCGGCAAACTTGTCGACGTGGCCCGAGGTCTTGAGCACGTCCGACAAGGTCATGATGGTCGTGTCGAGCTCGAGCATATCCTCCTCAATAATGAAGTGGTTGCGCCAGTGGGAAATAATGTTCGCCTGGAGCGCAGCACCGCTGGGTCCATAGTCGTACAGACCGGCTACACCACCGTAAATCTCAAATGCCTGCGTGTAGAAGAAGCGCTTCGTCATCAGCCCCTCGAGCTGCGCGCGCTCAAAGGGGTGCGCGTCTTTCTTCACCATGCTTTGTTCAGGCTGAGCAGCCGATGCCATTGTTCGTCGCGTACAGAAAAATGTCGGGAGACAGATCACTCGGTTGGTCCTAGAAGCCACGGTCGAAACTCGAATAGAATTCCGCCACGCCGCAGTGAGCATCCACACACCAACGCTGCGAAGACCTCGGGGCAGCTAGTCATATTCACGTCATGTGACTTCTTACGTTCGACGCGTGGGCGGCCCCTGCGCTGCCTACCACGTGGCTGGCAACGACGTCCCAGCATGTTCGTTCGTGGCGCGCGCGCTGCCTGGGCCTACGGTGCACGAGCCGCCTCGGGCCGGTATGCGCTGCCACGCATGGTGCCTCGAACAGCAATGGCGACAACCCTCGTGACGCTCGGTGGCTGCGCTCTCGCTAGCCCCCTGCTCGCTGATGCGCTCTTCGAAGCGCCGCCCAACACGGAGCACCGTTTTCCTCTTTGCTCGTTTCTAGCGTGGGGCTCTAACAAGAATGGCGTGTCGGCGCCTGGAGAAAAGGCTTCGACCGTGCCTCTTCCAAAGGTGTTGCAGGTACTCGATGGCGTGTCCTGGCGCGATGTACAGCTGAACGACACCTGTGCAGTGGCTGTGGACGCATCCGGTGACATTGTGCAATGGGGCGGCGGTTTTGATGCAGCTCCGGACACGGCACCAACAAAGACCCTGACTGGTATGGATATTCAGCGCGTGCAGCTTAGTGGCGGCAAGGTATATGCACTCTCACGATCCGGTCATGTGTATGTATTTTCTCAAGCCCGTGAGCGCCAGCAGCCTGAGAAGACTTCGTGGCTATCTCCGTCTGTGGACGCTGTCAAGCTGTCCGCGAACGAAAAGTTTGCCGACATCGTGGCTGGCGATCATCATGTGCTTGGTCTCTCGCGCCAGGGCCGCGTCTATTCAATCCCCGCGGATAATTTGGCGAATGAGTATGGCCAGCTAGGGTACTCGACGGTTCATCTTGGCCACGCAGAGTCGGAGCGCACGTGCGAGGTGCTTTTAGAGCCGCTTGTGGTTCGCAAGAAGCGCGCAGCGACCGGTTCGGCTCCTACTGCCAGCGACCCAGAGCCTACTCGGTCATCGACAGATATCCGCTATGCCACGTCCTGGCGCCTGATTCCGTCACTCAGTGACTCTACATTTGCCGAGATTGCAGCTGGTACAGCGCACTCGGTCGTGCGAACGGAAGACGGCCGCGTTCTTTCCTGGGGCCAGAACTCCAATGGCCAGCTCG
This sequence comes from Malassezia caprae, assembly GCA_029542885.1. Lineage (NCBI taxonomy): Eukaryota > Fungi > Basidiomycota > Malasseziomycetes > Malasseziales > Malasseziaceae > Malassezia > Malassezia caprae. The sequence goes on from CP119910.1 coordinate 1,122,961, forward strand.
GACTAGGCGCGCACGTCACATTTGAGACGATCGCCGTTCCGCGTGAGGTTGAGTTCCCTCTCTCTGTGGTGGGCCGTCACGCCAAGTGCACTAGGATTGCTGCAGGAGGTGCCAATACCTTTTTCGTGCTTCACAGCCGTGGCGCGCCTATGGCGTCGGACGACGGACCGACCAAGGCAAATGAGCGTGTCGACGTGCTGGCCGTTGGAGCGGGTCAGCGAGGCACTCTAGGTAACGGCCAGCGCAACCAGTCGTGTGGTGTGCCCGTGCGCGTCAAGGTGATATCTGGCATGCAGGAGTACTCTGAGGCTCATCGTGGTATGCGTCCCATTGATGTGCATGCGATCACTGTCGGTGACAGTGGCCAATGTGCTGTGGTCATGGAAGCGCCATCGCTTGGCGAGCAGACGCGCCGAGACGTCTATGTTTGGGGCGATAACAGCGCTTCGCAGTTGGCGAATGGTAAAAAAGGCCATACTGCTGTTCCGGCTCTATTGTCTATGGTGGACAAGACAGAGTCATCCAAAGATCCGGATGGTGACTCTGTCCTAGTTCGTGTATTGCTGGTCGAGCAGGTCAAGGCTCGCGCCAAGTCATTCGCCGGCCGAGAAAGGACATTCGCTGACATCGAGCAGCGCATCGTCGCAGGCGGCTCGTGTATGGCGCTGTATGCAGGCGTTGCGTAGAATTACAGCGAACGCGTCGTCCAGCCCAGACGCTCGTACGACCAGCCAAACACGGTCTGTGTCTTGGGGTCAAACACCTTGCAGAGGCGGTACTGGCGCTTGGGATCCTTCTCAATGCTGTTAATCTTGGCCATCTGCGCTTCGCTGAGCTTCACGAACTTGAAGTTCTGCTCGATGCGGCTCGGTGTGATACTCTTCGGCAGAACCACGACATTGCGCTGCATGTTCCAGTTGAGAATGACCTGCGCCGGGGTCGCACCAATCTCCTTGGCGACAGCCAGCACATCCTCGTCCTTGAAGATGGGCGAGTCAGTCAGACCCAAAGGAGAGTAAGCCGAGACAACAATACCATGCTTCTGGCACAGCGCCACCAGCTCGCTCGTCTGGTTGTAGGGGTGCGTCTCGATCTGGTTCATCGCCGGAACGACTTTGGCGTGCTCGAGCAGTTGCGGCAGCGTCTTGGTGCTAAAGTTGCTCACACCAATAGCCTTCACCTTGCCGGCGCGCGTCTCGAGGAGGCGCTCCATGCTCTTCCACGTCTGGATAAAGTCAATCGAATCATCAGCGACGTAGGGCTCATTCGGCTTGGTCGAGTTGGGCCAGTGCATCAAGTACATGTCAATGTAGTCGACATTCAGCAACTTGAGCGAATTATCAAAGGCCGCTTCCACATCGTGGTGGCAGTCATTGCGCAGCTTCGTAGTCACAAACAGCTGCTCACGAGGCACACCGCTTTCACGCAGACCCTGGCCTACCTTGTCTTCGTTCATATAGTAGGTCGCCGTATCAAAGTGGCGGTAGCCCACTTGAGTAGCGGCTTTGATGGCATCCACAAGCTCCTGGTCACCACCAGGCTTGCCCATGTAGCAACCAAGAGCAATCATAGGCACCTTGGCACCAGTGTCAAGTGTAGCGTAAGGTTGAGAGTCAGCCATGTTGGTGTTCGTAAAGCAAAGTGGGTCCCGCCCCGTACTTGGCCGTCGGGCCTCGCACAGACGGGGATTCGCACGTGAAGTCACGTGTGGAGAGCGGCCAGCTTGGAGTGACGCAGACCCACGTCGCCATCACCAGCGCCCGCTGCGGCAAACGTCGGGGACCATGTCGAATGAGCCATCGTACGAGGATTACGTGGAACGGTATGTGAATTTGCTAACAGAAGCATCCACTATTCTGAAAAGTACTCTGATGACAAGTGGGAGTACCGGTATGTGGTGCCGTGATGATGCTCATACGCAGTCATGTTATCCTTCCCAAGCCATTTCTGAAACGCATCCCAAAAAGCTACTTTGATCCTGAGGAGCCTGGTGTGCTGCGAATTCTCTCCGATGCCGAATGGCGAGGAATCGGTATTACCCAGAGTCTCGGATGGGAGCACTACGAGGTGCATGGTACGTTTCCATACGGCTTATCCAAAGCACCTGAACCCCATATCCTGCTCTTCCGTCGCGAAAAGGACTACCAGGAAAAGGTACGGAACAACTGACAGTCTAACATGCTAGTATGGCCCCCAGGGCAAGCCATCCGACGCGGCCAAGATCAAGGCGGCCCAAGCCACCAACGCTCAAGCCCACCCATAGACAGATTCCCCTCGCGTCTGACGCATTGGGTTGGCTTGTAGGTCTGTATTTTGTATGAATGCCTTTGGTTCAGCATGTGGGCTGACGTGACGCGTGGGTCGGTGATTTTTCCCCTCACCCACGATGGTGCCAACCAATGAGCTGGACTCGGCGGTGCTCTTGTCCCAGCCACGCAAAGCTGTAGACGTGCTGTGGGGTATGCAGACTGATCTAACAATAGCTACTTTGAAAGACTCGTACAATCTCCGGCGCGAGCTAGACCGACAATACGGAGATTTGCGCGCGACACGCCACTGGGACCAGGCACGTTTCTAGCCTTTGACTCAGATTCCTTACTTGACGCCCGCAAATGCAAAGCAGCTCTTGGCTGCATCGCAATCGAGCGAAGGTCGTGAGAAGGGCGTCCTTGTCCGATGGCAATGCATGATCCAGGACACAGGCGTACGTTGATACACTAACACGGAGCTGGGCTTTGAACTTTACGTGTCATCACTGAATCGCCAAGGCAAGAGTATGTGCGCTATGTATGGCAATGATGCCAAATATACCGAGAAGGAGGAGGATTCTCCCTTGATTGACGATGACTGCGTGTCTGAACGTGCAGTGTTTTACGGTGTGTCCCTACCGGGCATGACTGCCTGGGCACATGAAATGGCCGTGGGCCCCGCACATACTCTAGCCGAAGCGCTTGACCATCTTCATGTGGACGTGTCTGAGGTGAATCGCGCTCCGCTCTCAGACAAACCAAGCGTGACAGCGATGATCAAGATGTACAATCTAGAAGAGGCCGAGGAACTCAAGACAGCGGATGTGGTGGACCTCGTCGGTATCCTCAGTATGGATGGCCAGCTTGCTGGCGACTGGCATCTGAGCGGGGAGGAGGCAAAGGTCCAGTGGATGCCCTCGATCCATGTCTTGCATTGGACGCGTATGCCGTTGGAGTCCATCACACAAACGTTCCTGCAGCCTGCGTCTGCACCAAAGGCTGTCTCTGCGCCTGCGACATCTCCCTTTGTTAGCCACGACGCCTTGCGCGCTGCCCTGATCGAGTATCTGGCCACTGCCCTCGGTAACGATGTGCTTGCCGCCGAGTATGTGCTCTTGGCTTTGTTGGCTCGAATCCATGCGCGCCGTGCTGGTGTGACAGTGGGATCCATATCGCTGAACCTGTCGCGCATGGTCGACCATGAGCTTCTGCCAATCCTCGAATCGCTTCTTCCTGCGGTTGTTCGGCAGCCGCTGAGCCTCGCCACACTCAATGATCCAAAGCACACGCTGTTTGTGCGCCATGCAGAGCAGAACACGCACGCTGGCCGCCTGCAGCTCCCGAACGGGACGTGCGTGCTCGTGGATGAGCGGGAGATGCAGGAAGGCAAGCTGCAGGATCATGGGCTGCAAAATATCCGCGCACTCACGACCGTGCTGCAAAAGCGCTCGCTACCCTATGTGCTACCGTATTCGGAGATGCATCTGGACACGGACCTGATCATGCTCGTGGTTAGCGAGGCCAAAACGTTCTTGCCGGTCGATGTGCATGTGCCGGTACACAGTACGCAGGCCAGTGTGGCACCCAATGCTTCTTTCGAAGCGCTGCAGGCCTGGCGCACATATCTGGCACGCACGCGTCACGCGTCGCTTACCATTCCCGAGGGCGTGTCGCAGCACATCCAGGATGACTTTGTCGAGCGGCGAAGAGCCTCTCCCGATTTCACCCAGGAGGATCTGCAGCGCTGCCTTAGTGTGGCACGTCTCCTCGCGCTTTCCCACGGCCACACCGAGCTGACGCCCGACCTTTGGCGCCGTGCCGTGGCGTTGGACGAGGCACGTGCGGCGCGACTGGCCCCACCTTCATAGTGGCACCTCCACACTACACAGCTCGTTGCCATGGTCCGCGAGCGGATCCCCCATGAGAGGCCCAACTGGACCTACGCGCATGCATCGCCTCATGTGCAACGTGCCGTATATGGAACGCCTCCTGCTCCGTTTTTGACGCCTCGGCGCCCACATATCTCGACACCCGTGGCCTCGTCGCCGCTGCAGCGCAAAGGCGCCTATGCGAGCCCTAACGTCACGCCGCAAATCCCGCGGCATGTTGCTGCGAGCACGACAGAGGATCTAGATGCGCCACCCACTTTGTCTTGGCAGGAATGGTGCGTAGAATTAGCTCACGCAGGCTCGAGCAATGGCCCAGCATAGTGCTCGCACATGCGCAGGGCTGGTGGATGGACTTGCAGGCGTTTGTGCACAAGCCTGAGCTTGGTGTGCCTGTCGGTCTCTTTTTGCATGCACTCTCGCTACTGGCGCAGCTCCTGCTACCCGGCTCGTCATTTAGCGGGGGCCGTCGCTCCGCCGGCTCCTTGCGCCATTCGTCGCATCTTTTTGCGAGCCACAAGCGCCAGGTGTCGGACGCAAGTGGTGTGCGTGCGCACACTGAGCACTTGAGCCGCTTGATTCTCTCGCAGCGCCATGCGGCGCAGCGATGGACGGTACGTGCGGCGGCTGACCCAGTCTCGTCTGCTATCGATTGCCCTATGTGCGGTCGCCATATACAATGCCTACGTCCTATTTTCAAAGCATCGCACGTACCGCCTGTGGTACCGTAATGCACAAGTACGTCATGATCCTAACAGGCAGGACCTCGTTCGCAATCCGCATGCTCGGTTGGAGGCACCACCCACCGCTGCGGTACCGCGGCGCTCCTGGGAGGCGTGGGCCAAGTACGTGCATGTCGACTCACACAGACACATGGGCCTGCTCATTGCGCGCCAGATCCCGATTGTTGAATGGTTCGTCCCCACCCCCTTGGCCAACGCCGCGCGCCCCGTCGACGAAAGCGAGCGCATTTACGCACTGCGAGTGTGGGATGTGTATGAGGCACCGCTCTGGCTGTTCACGTACGTTGATGGACTCATACCAGAATATACTCGCCGGCCCATGCCCTGTGGTGGAGCGTTGCAGGCTCGCTGGGCCTGCATCCCGTCATGACATGGCTTGTGACTGCTGTGCTACTCGCACTCTTTTCAGCGCAAGCGTACATGCTGGCGCGTGAGTACGAAGCGCTTTTGAAGGACCGGCAGCTCTTGCAGGCGGAAATGCTGCACGAATACGACGAAAAGGCACGTAAAGTGTACTGACGCCAGTTTGTCTTACCACGGGCGATGCCACTCGTCCGCGACGCATGTACCATGACAGATGAATAGCTAAGCAGGAGACATGGATGGGCTGCGTGGTGCCCGCTCCGGTGGTGCGGGCCAGCCGCGATCGACGGGTGCGGGCTCTGGCTCGGTACGCGGCGCCGGCCAAGGGCGTTGGCGTGACGTGCGCGACGGGCCGCGCGGCTCACGCACCTCCAAATCGGGCTGCTTAGACAGCGACACTGTCACATGTGCGCCGTCAATCTGCCCCTGGTCCATGTGGGCGACGGCGCGATCTGCAGCCTCCTCTGTGTCGTACTCGAGCACAGCCCACGGTCGTGCCTTTGTGTGAGACAAGCGGAGATGCACAAGCTTTCCATAGTGCATAAAAATGTCACTCAAGTGTCTTTCTTGCACGCGCTCCGTGAGTCCATATACATAGACCGCGGTAGGCGGTGCTGTGAGCTCTTCGTTACTGGACATGAGAGCGCGGTGAGAACGGTTGTGCTGACCTAAGCTAGAACAAAGTCGCTCCGCGCGGTCTGTGCGCACAAAAGCCAGGGCCAGTGTGGCGTCCCGTATGGGGCGCCAGAGTGTGTGGCCTCTGTGCGTAGCATGTGTGTGTGTATTCATGTGCGCTATATTCCATGCCCTAGTGGTGCTGACAGCGCTGACAGGTGACCTCCAAGCCCATCTGACAAGGTGGCAGGCGGATGCGGTCAGCGCGTGTGAGCACGCTACAGAGGCGCTCGAGGCGTGGCGCGCGTGGCCACACCTCCTCGTGTTGTCTGTCATGGAAGCGGCTGCCACTGCAGCCGAGTCTGGCGTGCGCTCCGTCGGCCACACAGTGCTGGGCATGTACGTCAACGAGTCTTACGTAGGCTGCGACTGATACAGGTCCTCGTGCATATGGTGTGCGCGTCGTACAAGACTCTCTTGCTGTGCACGGTGCAGCTTGTTGTGCAAAGTGTACTGTCCGTGCTGGACGCGGCTGCACAAGCTATCGCCGTGGCCGTGCACGATGCGGCGCACGCACTGCATGACGTCCTCAACGCAGCCGGCGAGGCAGGCGTCGGCATCGCGGACATTGCTGTGGATAGCGTCAATGCTGTGCTGGGCCTTACGGGGCACACCCTCGCACCACCCACATGGCACGAGCCTGGGGCATTGCAGTACGTAAAGCCACTCACCCAGGGCGCTTAGCAATATCACCATACCCCTCTCGCTCATGGATCCATTCCGCGCGATCCGTGCTGACCTTCCTACGGTGAGCGACCTTCGCCTCGATGCCGAAGATGTGCTGGACACGGCCTTGACTGCTGCACAGCAGCGTGTGAATCAAAGTAGGTCCGCATGCTGACCCAGCGCTCTTGAACCTCGCGCTTCCCCGACCTGTATGGACGCCGCCCGAGGCGCCTAGAGTCCCAGCCTGTGCGAGCGAAGCCACACGCTGGCTTTACGAGATACGTGCGAATACACAGCGAGTCGAGCACGATACACGCATGTATGTGCTGGCCATGGGCATGGGGGCAGCTGTCGCCCTGCTTGTGGCCATTCTGCTATGCAGGCAGAGCGTCGAGAGATGGGATGTACCAGCGCCTCAGGAAAAGCGCCCATGGTGGATATTGTATGCACAGTGGCTAAGCGCACCTGCTACGGTCCTTGTACTCTCGAGCGGCGTCATGAGCCTCCTATGCCACGAGATTGTTGCAGCAGGCATGGGGAAGGCAAGTGCAGCCCTGCACCCGGCGCTAGCGACAGCGCCAGTGTGGCCACCAGCCTGGGATGCCATGGCATGGCAGGCCGCTGTGGATCGCATGTGGAGCGATGTGGATGTGGCGTGGGCCGACGCCGCGCAGGCACTGACGCAAGCGCTCTTTGGATGGCTCAATACCACGGCGGCAACCACGCATGACGTGCTGCACGGCGCGCTAGACCTCGCCACGGGCACCGTGAACGATACCCTTGGCTCGACGCCGCTGCACGACCCGGTCGCACAGTTTGTGCAGTGTGTGCTTGGCAGCAAAGTGCACAGCGTCGACACCGCATTGCAGTGGGCCCAAGCGCATGCTTTTGTACATATTCCCCGCCTGCCCGCCAGGCCAGCCCTGCCACCGGTGCCGTTCCATGCGTGGACACAGCACGCACGCACAGCGCTCGTGGACGTACTTGCCGCATGGGATGCACGGGCCGCGCAGCATCTCGCACTGGTCCGTGCGCAGATGGCGTGTACACTCATCGGGGTACCGGTCGTGCTGCTCCTACTGGCTGTGGGCACTGCCTGCACTAGCTGAGCGGCGCGGCTGGGCGGCTGGGCGAGCCATCCGTCGGCGCTACGCGTGCATGCAGGTCCGTGTTGGCGATCGTAAGCGACTTGGTGCAATGGTGCGTCTTGTACACACCAACAAGGCGCGAGCTGAGCTCAAACATGTTGTTGCGCAACGAAATCACCACAAACTGTGCACCTCGTGTGCGCTCCTTGATAATGTTCGCGATGATCGAAACGTTTCGAAAATCGAGCGCCGCATCAATCTCATCCATGACATACAAGGGCGTCGGTTTGTAGGCATGCAGCGCAAAGACAAGGGCCAGACTGCTCAGCGTCTTTTCACCGCCACTCAGATTGCTAATGTTCTTCCAGCTCTTTTTGGGTGGCATGACACTGAACAGGATGCCCTCGCTGAATGGGTCCAGGCTGTCCACCAGCTCAAGCTCCGCGTTGCCGCCCAGCGTAATGGTCTGGTACATCTCCTTGAGCTTGAGCGAGATTTGCGAAAAGCCCTCCATGAAACGCTCGAGGCGCTCCTTGCGCAGCGCATCAAAGCGCGCCTGCGCCGCATCGCGCGCTGCCGTCGTCTCTTCAAGGTCCGCCGCGCGTGTATCGTACGTAGCGTCCACACGTCGCACCTCGTCCAGCACGTCTACATCGACGGCGCTGCGCTGCGCGCGCTCCTCGGCAGCGGCGAGCGCTGCCTGCAGCGCACGCCGATCGATCGCGCGGATCGCCTCGTCGCTCAGTCGCTCGAGGACAGGCACAGGCGCCTCAGCGTCCTCGGCCTTGACGGCGCCGCGCGCAGGCGGCACATGGTGCAGCGTCAGCTGCGCATGCTGCGCCTCCCAGTCGCGCAGGCGCGCCGTGCTCTCGGCTTGCGCCTGCTCGAGGTCCTCGCGGCGCTGCGCCCACTCCACTTCCTGAGTACGGAATGCATGCAACGATGCATCGTGCTCGTCGAGACGCGACTGAACCCCTTGCCGCGCCTCCGTGCGGTCCTCGAGAGAGTCGCGTGCGGCTTCCAGCTGGCGGCGCATGTCCATGACATTCGCCGCATGCTGTGCGGACGTCTCGCGGTGCGCATCGAGCTCCGCTGCGAGCGACGCGAGTGCCTCGTCACTCGACTGCATCGCCTTCTCGTGCCGCCGCGTGTCGCTTTCTGCACGAGCATGAGCCTCCTCGGCACGCGCAAGGTGCTCGTGCGCGAGCGCGATCCGGTCCTTGAGGCCGGCGACCTTGCCCTGCTGCGTGCGCAGCTCCAGACCGCCCGCCTCGAGAATCTGCTCCTGCAGCGCATGGATCGCTGCCTCCACTTCCCCGCTCTGCGCGCGCAGCGAAGCGAGTTCGGCATCGTGTGCGTGCAGCACGGCATCGAGCTCCGCCACACGCTTTGCGTCGGCAGCGTCTGGTACCGACTCGGCCTGTGACTCATGCAGGCGGTGCTCCGCATCAGAGATGCGCTGCGTTGTCGTCTCGACGTCCATCTCGCGCAGCGCCAGCTGCTGCTCGAGCAGTGGCACGCGCGCCTCGTGCTCTTGTACGAGTGCCTCAAGCTGGGCGACAGACGCCTCCTGACCACGCAGCAGCGTCTCTGCCGCCTCGAGCTCTTTTTCCAGGCGCGCCACCTGCTCTGCGGAGACATCGTCCGTGAGCGTCGCACTCATCAGACCACGAATCACGCGCGAGCCACCACCTGTCATGGTGCCGCTGCGGTCGATGAGTTGCCCGTCCTCCGTGACGACGCGCCAGCGGCGTGCACCATAGGCGATGCGGTTCGCCTGCGCAAGATCTTTCGCCACGAGTGTATCGCCCAGCTGGTGGTAAAAGGCCGGCGCAAAGCGCGCGTCCTTGGGCACCACCAGGTCGAACAGGCGCGGCACGCCTTCCGGTGTCGTGATGGGCGCCATGGCCCGCGCATTCACTTGCAGGCTCTGAAGGAGCACAAAGTGCGCGCGGCCCAGCTTGTGGCGCCGCAGGTGCTCGATACACTGCTGGCCTGTCGCCACACTGTCGACGACGAGGTGGTTCAGGCCAGGGCATGCCGTGCTAATGGCCACGTCGTACCGCGGATCGATCGTGCCGAGGCTCCCGAGACGCCCGTGGAAGCCACTCAGCAGGCCAAGCTCGGCCTGCCGCACAAGGCTGTTTAGCACATCGCCACGCGAGCGCGTCTGCTCGATCGAGTGCCGCGCGTCCTGCGCAGCACGCCGCGCGACATTGCGCTTCTCCCGCAGCGCTGCGACGTCCGCCTGCATCGACGTTAGCTGTTCCTCCTCGCCGTCCCGCGTCGTCGCGAGAGACTGCTGCTCGTACCGCAGCGCCTCGACCTCTTCCGTCTGTGTCTGCAGCATGTGCTGCAGGTCGGCGAGCGCCATGCGCGCCTCGTCGACGCGCTGCGACGCTTCTTCCGCGCGCGACGCGACGAGCTCGCGCTCCTGTGCAGTCATATTGCGTTTCGCCACCAGCGCACTGATCCGCTCGGTCCATGGGGCGAGCTCTGCCTGCCGCACCTCGAGCTGATCGCGGAATGCCTGAGTCTTGTGCTTGAGCGCGTCGCACACCGCCTCGAGCGCGGCCTCTTCGGTGGCCAGGGCTGTCTCGTGCTCGGCGAGATCGCGCCGCGCCGCGCCCATGTCAGCCTCGGCCGTCGACGCAGCGCCACGCGCCTCGTTCGCGTGGCGCTGACTCTCGGTTCGCGCGGTCGTGAGCTTCTTGTGCTTGCCATGCAGCATCTTTTCGCGCGTGCTCAGCTCGACATCCTGCTTCTCGAGGCGCGCAAGCGCAGACGAGTGCAGCTTGGCCTGAGCGTCTAGGTCCGCACACACCTCGTTCATGTCGCGGAGCTCGGCGCGCAGTGCTTCCGACACGGCTTGTGCCTTGGCGTGCTGTGCAGAGGCAGCCTCGACCTGCTCACTGAGCTCGGCGAGCGCCCGCTCGGCGTCTGCACACTGAGTGCGGCAGTCAAGCATGTGCACCTGCCACAGGCGCGACTGCAGCTCGGTGAGTGCATTCTGGTCGCGCAGGCACTGCTCGGCGGCCTGGCGGCGCGGCTCGAGGGCATCGCGCTCGCGCTGCACAATCTTGAGACGGTGCATCTTCTCTGCGCGCGTCTCGTTCGCGGCGTCGACGGCCTGCGCATGCTCCTCGATGGGCTGCTTGTACGACGAGGTGCCGATCATGTCTTCGAGGTACTCGAGCAGCCCGTCCTCATGCTCGTTCTTGGCCTTGGGCGGCATTTGCGCAATGCTCTCGACTTCGCCCTGGAGAATGAGGAAGCGCTTGTGGTCCAGGTCGATGCCGCGCTCGCGCAGCAGGGCCGTGATCTCGGTGAAGGACGACTTGGCGCCGTTGAGTGTGTAGTGCGACGTGTTGTTCCGCAGCGCCGAGCGCGTGAGGATGAGGCGGCTGCCGGGCACGACGTCAAAGTCCTCCGAGTCGGGGTAGTCAATAATCTCGCGGAACCACACCTCGACCGTGCACTGGGGCGGCGGCGCGCATCCCTCGCGGTGGTGGATCAGCTCGCTGAGCTTGCCCTGGCGCATCTTGCTAGCGCGCCACCCAAACACAAAGAGCAGGGCGTCAATCACATTGCTCTTGCCGCTGCCGTTCGGGCCCACAATGCTCGAGAACGACTTGTGGAAGGGACCAATCTCCTGGCGCCCCGCGTACGACTTAAAGTCCTGTAGCACGAGCTTGTGGATCACGAGGCGGCGCACCGGCGGCGGCGGCGGCCGCGGCATCACAGACGCTGGCGTGCGCGCCACGGTCCGTGGCGTCGCGAGAGCGCGCGCTGCCGAGCGGGCGGGCGTCGCAGGGAACAGGCCCGGACGCGCCGGCGTCGCAAGGCCACGGGGCGCGCGCGGCGTCGGCGGAATAGGCCGCGACGGCGAGCGCAGGTGCGCGGGCGCCGGCGTCATTCGAGGCACCGGGCGCGCCGCGCCGTGCAGCTCCTCGGCCATGCGTACAACACAGCACGCGTGGCGCCGCCGCCCACGCGTGGGGAGAATATCACGTGATATCCCGCCGTCGGCCGGGCGCCCCACGGGGCTGGGCCTGTGCACGCCGTGCCCAGCGCCTGGGCCAGCTTTTTTGATTTTTTTTTCACCGTCTCTGGGGACGTGCCACGCGCCCGGGCGCCTCGCACGGATACTTCCTACCCCCTCCCCACGTTGTTCGGTGTAACGAGCGTTTGTACAATGAGTCGCCTGCCATCCATTGCCCCCACTGCGAGTGGTGGCATGACCAATGCGCCGCCCAGACTAGGATCCGACGGGTCGTATGGGTCCCACTCCCCCATCGGCTCGCCCCGCCTCATGCTGTCGCACCATCTTCCGGGCGTGCTGTCCCCGTACCGTGACTCCTCTACGCGCTTCCAGACAGTCGGAAGCCCACGCACAAGCAGTCCGCGCATCTCGGCACTAACACGCGAGGCGTCGTTTGGGTCGTCGCGGCCCGCATCGCCGTCCCTCCCCCCGCTCGATACGTCATACTCGCTCTCTCCGAGCGCTGGTGCACAGTCGGCGGCCGCGCGCATGTCGACGCGGCCGCTGCCGCCGCGCCGGAGCTCCGACACGAGTCGTCTCGCGGGACCTGGCGCCACCGACGGCGCCGTATTCGAAGAGTCGCCCCTCTCGCCGCGGGTGCAGCCGCCCGCACTGGGCGAGCCGCCGCGCCCTAGCGCGCTGAATATTGTGACCGCGCCCAGCCGCGGCAGCGACTCGCCTGTGCGCATCCCCGAAGGCTACGTGTCGAGTCCCAAGCGCGAAACGTTCCGCTACGGCGCGCCGGGGTGGCGGCCCGCGCTGAGCAACTCGCGCGATGGCTCACCATGGTACGATGGCCGCAACTCGCCCTTTGCGTCGAGTGCGCTGCGTGGCGGCTCGGACGCCGAGAGCAGTGCGCGTGCCGGCGACGCCGGCGACGACGCAGCGGCGGCCCGAGCCGCGGGGCCGAGCGTGCCGCCGGCGCCGTACACCCGCACGCTGCGGGCCGAAAGCCAGCCGTATGCGTACCGCTCGTCCAGCTTCTCCGGCTCTCCGTCGCCATACCCCACGCCGTACATGCGGGGCATGCCATACCGCCCGTCCGACTGGCCCGTGCACGACGCGTACGACGGTGCGATGGGAAACGAGTACGGGCGCAAGCACAAGCTGGAAAGTGACGCCTACGATGCTGCCGCGCCACCGTACCCGGACTCGTACTACGCGACGTACGCCCGTGGCACGCTCAGCTCGGCGCCTCCGTACAAGTACGGGGCAGCGGCGCCGGGTGTGCGGCCGAACCTGGACCTGTCGTCCGGGGACGAGGTGTCGGAGAATGAGAAGCCCGAGGGCGTGCCGGGCCCGGCCCCCGTGCGCTACGGCCCCGGCAAGGCGCTCGTCGGCGCGCTGCCAGAAAGCGACTCGGGCGGCCCGAAGCTGCATGTGTGTGACGCATGCAGCAAGACATTCAGCCGGCGCTCGGACCTGGCGCGGCACCGGCGCATCCACACGGGCGAGCGGCCGTACCCATGTCTCTTCCCGGGGTGCGGCAAGAGCTTTATTCAGCGCTCTGCGCTCACGGTACACTCGCGCGTCCACAGCGGCGAGCGTCCCCACCAGTGCGAGTTTGAGGGGTGCGGGAAGAGCTTCTCGGACAGCAGCTCCCTTGCGCGCCACCGCCGCACCCACACGGGGCGGCGGCCGTACGTGTGCACGGTGCCCTCGTGCGGCAAGATGTTCACGCGGCGCACGACGCTCAATCGGCACGTGCGCAGCCACCAGATGCCGCTCAAGAAGCGCGCCACGGACGACAACCGCTTCCTCGATGAGGGCGCGATAAGTGAAGACGACGACGAAAGTAGCGATGGTGCCTGATGTGTATAGAATCCCGCCCGGAGCGGAGCGTGCCTATGTGTTTCTAGCTACACGACCCGTGCCGGCGCCGCCGGTGGAGGCGCTTGGCGCTGCGCCTCGAGGCCGCCGAGCGTCTCGTGCGGCACGCCACGGTCCGGCACCGCCGACGCAGCATGCGGGACCTCGACGGCATCCTGCACGGCCTCGTGCAGGGTCTCGCCCTGCGTCGAGCCTCGCTCCCGCGCGAGCGCGAGCAGGTCCGTGGGGACGGCCGACTCGCGCGCAGGGAGCACACCCGCGTGGGGCGCCTCGGTCGCCGACCAGTGCGCCTCGCCGTCGGTCGCCGCGTGTGCCTCGTCGAGCAGCGTGGCGTACTCCTCGTCGCCCTTCTGCAGGGCAAATGGCAGTGCACGGCGCTCCTCACCGTACGACTGCACGCCGAGCGTCTCGCGCAGCTGCTCGAGCTCGTGGCGCACGCTCGCGACGCTGCGATCCAGCGCATCCGGCGCGCCGGGGCACAGGCCCACGCGCTGCGCGTCCGGCGCGTACGTCGGCGCCTCGGACAGGCCCGAGCCGACGACCTGCGACCAGGTAGTGTTCTGGGCACGCAGCGTCGCGGCCAGGTCGTCCTTGATGCGGCGCGGCAGGCCGGGGCCGTGGTACGCCAGCGCCGTGTACAGCTGCACGGCACTCGCGCCCGCACGCGCAAACTCGAGCGCGTCGGCAGCGCTCGCAATGCCGCCGCTGCCAATCAGCGTGAGGCGCCCGCCACTGCGGCGGTACATGACCTCGAGCGCATGCAGCGCCAGCGGCTTGAGCGGCGGGCCAGAGAGGCCGCCCGCCTCGTCGACGTGCTCGTGCGAGAGGAGGCCCGTCGGGCGCGACACGGTCGTGTTGCTCACAATCACACCGTCGATGCGGGACGCCTCGGCCGCGTCCGCAATATCCTCGAGCTCCGCATCACTCAGGTCCGGCGCGACCTTGACGAGAAGCGGCAGCGTCGCCGGGCGGTGCTGCGCAATGTCGTTGCGCGCAGCGACCACGTCGCGCAGGACGCCCTCGAGCACGCTGCGGCGCTGCAGGCGGCGCAGGCCCGGCGTGTTCGGGCTGCTCACGTTGATCACGAGCATGTCCGCGTAGGGGCCGAGGCGCCGCACACCCTCGACATAGTCCGCGACCGAGTCCTCGCGCGACGTCTTGTTCTTGCCGAGGTTCACGCTCAGCAGGCGGTCCTCCTTCAGGCTGCGCGGCACGCCCGCCGCGTCGAGCATCGACACGTCCACAGCGGGGTAGCCCGCGAACAGCTGCGCCGCGCGCAGCGTCGTGGGCGCCTGCTCTGCCTCCTCGGTGCCGAGGTTCGAGATGAGGCCCTGGCCGGCACCGAGCACGCGCTGCACCCAGCGCTGCACGCGCGCGTCAAGGCGCTCGCGCACCGCCTTGTGTCCCTCCGAGTTGAAGCCCATGCGGTTGATCACCGCGCCATCGAGCGGCAGGCGGAACATGCGCGGCTTGGGGTTGCCGGGCTGCGGCTCGGGCGTCACACTGCCGATCTCCACGATACCGAAGCCGAGGTCAAACAGGCCATCGACGGCTTGCGCCTGCTTGTCAAAGCCGGCGGCGAGGCCGATCGGGTTGGTCAGCGTGCGGCCAAACAGCTCCGTGCGCAGCACCTCGTCATCCGCAGCACAGTCGCGCGGCGCGAGGCCGTGCTCGAGCACGCCAATCGAGAACTTGGCCCCCGTCTCAGGGTCCGTCAGCAGCTCCATGGCTTTGGGGAAGATCCAGCGGTGCACGCCCGCGCGCGAGTCGAGACAGTACACGGCGAACCCGGCACCGGCGACAATGGCCGCCGCCGTCACGGCGCCCGAGGTCACACGGCGCGCAGCCGACGGGCGCGGCCGCGTCGCCAGACCACGCACACACGGAGGCTGCACAAGCTTCATCGGCATGGCGCGCAGCGAGGCAGCACGCCCGCGCATCGCAGCAGAGAGAGCCACCGTAGGCATGTCGAGAGCCCGACAGGCCGAGCGCCCGCCCGGCCCCGTCGTGTTCATCACGTGATCCCGGCCCCCCGTGGCGCACGTCGCGCCACGGCGTCGGCGACCGCCGCTGCCTGCGATGCAGGCGTTTGTCGATCGTACGCAATTATGCTAACAGCAGAGCCCGTACTTCTCGTCTGCCAGGACGGGCGCGTGATCACCGGCATCCTATGTGGCTACGACTCGAGCGGGAGCATTGTCCTGTCGTCGTGTGTGGAGCGCATCTTTAGCGAAGAGGCGCCTGTGGAACAAGTGCCGCTCGGCGTGTATGTGCTGCGCGGCGACAGTATCGCCGTGCTCGGCCTCCTCGACGAGGAGCGTGACAAAGCTGTGCCCTGGTCCACACAGACCGTCGCGCCCATTCCCATGATCCGGCACTTTTAGTTCCGTGTGCTGCTTATGATACCAAGACTATGTCCTACGTACGCCTAGGCCTGTGCCTTGCGGGACACAAACATCATCATGGGCGTGAAGAGCTTCGTCTGGCCACCTGCGACGAGCGCGTCCGCAGCGACCTTGAGCGACTCGCCCACATCGTACGTGCCCTTCGGTGCAAGGCCCACAGCCTCGAGCCCACGCACTGTCGTCTGCGTCACGAGCTTGCCGAACCACGTCATGCGCCAGCACATAAACACGTCCCACAGCGTCTGTACCTTGCGAATGTCGCCCTCGAGCGGGTAGTACCACGGGATCTTGTCGCCCTGGTCTGCGAGGTCGGCCTCCTCCTCGATGCTAAAGCCGACCGCCTTGAGCGCACTGCGCGCCTGCTGGATCGTGCGCATCTCAGGGATGCCGTCACCTAGCTCAATGTCGTGCGCAATCTTGCGGTGCTCAGGCACCGACGCATCGTAGGCATCGGTCATGCACCATTCATACAGGCCAAACACACCACCGGGCTTGAGCACACTCAGGATCTCGCCATAGACGCCTTCCCACGTCGGCGCATGGCACGTCGCCTCAATGGCGTACACGGCATCGAAGCTGTTCTCGCCAAACTGCTCCTTGAGCTTCATAAAGTCGCCCTTTACAAACGAAACCTGGTCCGAAAGGCCCGCTTTGGCCGTCAACTTTGTCGCGCGGTCCACCTGGTACGCATTGTTGTTAAGACCAACGATCGTGACACCTGTAAACCGCGCAATCTCGCGCGCAGGGCCACCCACACCGCAGCCCACGTCTAGCACACGCATGCCCGGCTTTAGGACCATCTTCAGCGCCAGGTAGTGCTCGTGGCGCGCAATCGCCTGGTAGAAGGCCTCGCCGGGGTAGTAGCGCGCAAAGTGGAAGTTGTAGCCCCAGCCGTACTCGTACAGGTCCGTCGCTCCGTCATAATAGCCGTTCACGACGTCCGTGTACTGCTCCAGACGCTGCTTCTGGTCCTGCTGCGTGTCCTTCACCGAGTCCTCTTTCCAGAACTTGGTATACTTCTCAATGCCCTGCTTGTTCCGGAGCTCCTGAGACGACATGGTAAGCTACGCGTTAGCACCGACCGTCACGGAGCGGGTCACATGGCATGTCTCCTCAGGGACTTGAATGGGTTGCCGCTAACGGCATCACTTCCAGGTAAATGTCAAGAAACAAGATTTTCATCACAGAGACGCCCACGTTGACCCGCTCCCATCCACGTACCTCAGCAATGCGTCAAAAGAAGCGCCAGCGCACGCACGCCTAATCGCCTGATCCGGTGGCCGCAGCACGTGATGTGCACGCGAGCTTCGACCAGCGTCCAGCTGCCGCGGCGCGTCGCGCCGCGCCACCCTCACGACGACTGCTTGTAGCGCGTCGTATCGAGGATCTGCTTGCCACAGATCGCACACAGCCCTTTTTTGTAGGCACACCCTGTCGTTAGAAAAGACACGCACCTTGGCAGAACGTCGCACGTTCCTGCGTGACACGCCGCTTGCACAGCTTGCACTGCGAGCCCAGCGGGTTGTAGCGGCCGGACTGGGACAAGAGCTTGTTCTCGCCTACCTTGCGGGCACCGCCCACAGCCGCCGGGCCACGGCCGACACCCGTCTTGGCCGCCGAGCCGCGCCCTACCAGCGCGCCTGCCGCATTTCGATTTCGCTGGCATAAGTATATATTACGCACGTAGGGATCAGGCGTCACTGTCTTGGACAGTAGCCGCTCACACTTCTGGCACACCATCTCGGCGAGGAGCGTGGTCGTGCGCCACACCGCCTGGCCTCGTTGTGTGTCACGTGCATATCGACGCGTCAGGCGCATGTACGCGGGTGGCCCCACCGTGTCACCATGTCCATCGTGCATCTACAGAACGTAGAGATCATCAACAGTCAGGCGCGGTTCTCAGGTACGTCGATGAATCACTGATACAGATCCCTATATCTTCAAGGTCACTTTTGAGTGCATCTCGCCCCTCGAAGATGGTACGCGCGAGACACTGACAGCAGACATTGAGTGGAAGCTGATCTATGTCGGCTCTGCCGAGTCGGAAGAGTACGATCAGGAGCTCGATAGCTGCATGGTGGGACCAGTACCAGTCGGTATGTTGCACGCACTGATCCAGGCATCAATTCGTTCGAATTTGAGGCAGAAGCGCCGTCGCCCGAAAAGATTCCTGCGTCCGACCTGCTGGGCGTGACGGTGATTTTGCTCACCGCATCCTACAAGGACGCCGAATTCATTCGTGTCGGGTACTATGTGAACAACGCGTACGAAACGGAAGAGATGCGGGAGAACCCGCCGGAGGAGGTGCAGCTCGACAAGGTGTGCCGCGAGGTGCTTGCGAGCAAGCCGCGTGTCACCCGGTTCAATATCAACTGGTAGGTCGAGACCCGCTGACGGCAGGGACAATCCCGGTGAAATGATCAAGCCACCGGAGGAGCAGCAGGCTGCTACACACGAAGGCGCGATCACCGACGAAACGCACAGTGAGCCCAACCCCCAGTTCCGTCCTGCCACGCAGGAGCAGGCAGGCACTGCCAGCGCTTTCACACCGCTGGAAATATAAGCACTCAGCCTGGCGCACTAGGCATATAGCCTGCCTCTGCTAGCCAGTCGAGGATGCTAGCTGGACTGGCCAGACTGTTAAAATAGTTCGACTCGAATCGGCTTGAAAGGCTCTCTTCCAGCATATAGGCGAGGTGACGGCTGGTGTAAGAAGAGCATACATACTGCAGCAAAGCCGTAGGCAGGCCCCACAGGAGCGACTTGTCCACAAAGTCCGCGATAGCAGCCGGAGGCGTGCGAGGGGCTCCGCTAAACAGAGCCGGGTTCGCTAGCAGGCCTCGCGCACTCATCGCGCCGCGAGCGCCCGTGTGCGCCCGCCATGCTTGTGCATCGTCGCGTGTCCAAATGTCGCCATTGACAACGCAGGGTGCCAGGCCACCTGCACCCCCGTCTTCTGCATGGACCCATGCGTCGCCTGGCGACGTGCCCCGGGCCGTCTGTAGGCCACAAGCATTCGCGCACTCAATGGCAAACTTGACGGCATCCAGGTTGACCGGGTCCGAGGCAGAGGACTGGTGCCGCGTGCGGCCATGCACTGTGATGAGCGAGGCACCAGCATGAAGCGCATTGCAGATCAGGGTATTCGTGCGCCTGGTGTTAGTTGCTTCACGTACGACAGGTCGGTGTCAATGCGGATTTTCACGCTCACACAGTATCCGGTGCCCAGGCGGCCCTTCACAGCACGGACCATGTCTGCGACAGTTTCTGGTTGACGCAGCAGGTACGAGCCTATATGCTCCGCATACGCCCATGGTTGAGGACTTGGTGAGCCAGTGCACACGTACCATCCACAGTTCAAGTCAATACCATCCACAAAGGGGCTCACCAGCTCAGCTGCATCA
Source organism: Malassezia caprae (assembly GCA_029542885.1). Taxonomy (NCBI): domain Eukaryota; kingdom Fungi; phylum Basidiomycota; class Malasseziomycetes; order Malasseziales; family Malasseziaceae; genus Malassezia; species Malassezia caprae. Next base: position 1,142,312 of record CP119910.1, read on the forward strand.
GCCAAGGGCTCCGGTTCACTTGCAGCCAGCTGGCACACGAGACTGCCACGAACCTTCACAGGATGCTTCGACGTAGATCCATGCACAGGAAGCATCTCGAATTGGCCCCGCTCAGAACCGTTCGTAGTAAAGTCCGAATCGCGTGCGTGAGGATGACGACTGAATTCCGTTGCCAAAATCATAGGCGTTGTCGTAATATGTGTGTCGTACTGCGCAACCAGGGCTCGGAATGGAAGCTTGGAGTATCGAACCATCGGTGCACACACATTGATGTCGTCATAGTTGCTAAGCAAATGATGCGGCGGCAGGCTCAGCCCCGCCGCCATGTCGAGAATCTGGAAGGATGACACCTCCACTTAAGGCCACAATGTCGCGAAATGTGCTGCGAGACGCAGCCAAAGTGAAAGCCTCGTGTGGCTCGTCCAAGGAGGCGCGGAATGCGCTGGACGACAGCAACGAAACGTGCTGGACATTGGATCTTGTATGTATAAGCCATTAACGCCAGGGCTCGCCAGAGCCCACTGCCTCTGCCACATTGACGTGCACCCTGTCAGAAGCCTGCATGGTCCGCCAGCTGGCTGAGTGGCAGGCGACTTTTGCGGGCGGCTTTGTTCCTATTCGTATGACGCTATCTGTAGTACTCAGCGCTCATGGAAAAGAGGCCCAGTGGCAGATGGTGCAAGAAGCCTTTCCCAAGGACGGAAATATGCCCCAAAAGTTCAAGTACGTCTAGTCTCTGACCCAGCTTCGATACATCATCCTTGGAGAGCCGACTGGAGACACTTGAATATCCAAGAGACGCAATGACAGACCAGGTGCGCATCCAGCTCGAGGGTAGTACCGATGGATTTGGCCGAATCACTATATACGAACTCGGGCTCATTGTCACATGAATTAATATATTACAATTGTGGTGAGCGCCGTGTGCCAGAATCCTCGTCAGCGTTGGGGCAAGAGGGTATCAAATGTTCACCACCGAGATGTTCAGTGGGCACAGGAGGTGCACTGGGCCCCAGACCCAGCTCCAAGTCCAAATCGGGTATAGTGGGGTCCGGTTCGTATAAGGGCAATGTCATGTCGGGTGCCGAGGGAGGCTGGTATGCCGGCTCAGAGAGTTCGGGGCTGCTTGGCAATAGAGTGGTTAGCCAAGATGACTGCTGGGCGGCCTCACTTGCTTTTGACGAGCCCACAGAGGTAGATGCCAAGAACACAGAAGAGTCACTCACAGAAGGCTCGAATATAGTGGGCGGCACAGGGAAAGCGCCTGTGTTTTCGCAGGGCGAATCTGCATGAGAGAGAGGCGCAGGGTCTCTAGGTATGGCCCCAAGCTCTGCATCGTCCGTAGCGGAAGGCCATAGAGGTGCCGAGGGTGTGGGTAATGATGGCGTTGGTAGACCTGGTGCGCTTCTCTCAGAATGCAAGGCGCGTAATGCTGATTTGTCGTCGGTGGCCACATGTGCTGCCCACGAGTGGGTATCAGGGTTGTTGTTGGAGAGCGTTCTCGATATCGTGAGTAAGGAGTTGCTGGCCGATGAGACCAGCACATCTTCAGCTGTCTGAGCGCGCCCTTTAGAAGAGAGAGACCTAGGGGGTCGTGAAACGGCCAAGTAACTGGGTGGCTGAGTACCTCCATCATCGATGGGCAGCTGATTGACGGCCTCAACATCCGATTCATCCAGCTGCGTGGATGTTGGCGCAGGAGGTGTGTGTATAGCAGTATCTCGAGGAGAAGGTGGTGACGCGCTCGCTTGAATCGAAGTGGATGGAGCCGGTGCATCGGTAGAACTAGGCGACTCCAGTGCCTCCTCTGACAAGATCGTTCCACGGGGGGACACGCGCACCATGACTAGAGGCGGCATTTCGTAGGACTCTTCATTGATCTCTAACGATGGATCATTCTCTGCGACGCGTGTGTTAGACCGTTTGGACGACGATCGCGAGGGCATCGTCACGCTTCTCTTTCCATGGGGGCCTCGTTTCCGACGTCGGCGCAATGATTGTCGGGTAGTGGATCTGGGAGACTTCTGGGTGAGAAATAGGTCCTTAATTCGCTCGTGAGCTTCCTTGTTGGCCGGATCATCATCGGAGGGAATCGGGCCATGGTCGCGCAGAAATACAGCGACGCCAATAATCAGGACAATAAAGATGGCAAGGAAAATAGCAGTGATAATGATGGCCCGCCGTTCAAACCATACACTCCTTGAGTTGAACTGTATGATAGGATTCTTTACCGGCGCTGGCGCATGTCCAGGACTTTGACAAATAAGGCCGTCGGTAGAGGCATCCGCCGCGCTGGTGTCGTCGACGCCATCTGACAGCAAGGATCTTCTAGTCCCTGTGGCTGTAGCACCCAGGCAGACAATTAAATATAAGAGCAATAAAGCTCTATATATAAGATAGAGACGCTGTCCTGAGACGCATGCAATGCATGCGCTCAGCATCCCCATCGTGCTTCGCTGTCCGGGCGCTGCGTGAATGACGCTGTACGTGGAGAAACAAGCGCGAGGCCACGTGGATAAATTTCTCTACAGGGAGACTGGTATACATCTGGTGACTGGGTGGATGTGGAGCCCAGTCAAGCTATTCCGCGTCCAAGTCAGCGCCGTAATCTTGCAAGATTTCGGCATCTTCGTCCGTAGAAAGCATGTGGTAGTTCGAAAACGGACGATCAGCACGAATTCGGTCGCGCACCCAAGTAAGCTCGCTCACAAAGGCCATCAGGTTAGCCCATGCGAGACTGAGCTGTCCACCGACGAACTGAGCTGCCAAGTGCACTTGTTCAGATACGTTGCGGAACGCCGGAGATTGATGGACCTCTTCCAGTGATAGAGCTTGGTAGCCCTGGCGCGACGACCACTGTGCTACAGTGTATAGAAGCGCACCAACCACAACAAGGAAAAAGAGCCACCAGAGGAAGCCATGGCCTCTCGGTACGCTCTTACAAACATGACGCTGACCGCGGTCAGGGCGCTCTCCGCCTGTGCAACGCGAAAGTGGAATCTTTCGCACATTGGTGCGCTCATACCAGTAGCCATCATAATCAGGATTGTCTGGTGAGCATTGGTCGCCCTCGTCACTGGACAAGGCAGTCACGCCCGGATACAGGACGCAGTTCCCATGAGAATCGCGGTAGTGGTTAAACTCGCACTCAAAGTCGGCAGCTGAGCATGTGCATGGCTTTTTCTCCATCTCGTGCTCGGGCAGCGCTTGGCCCACGTAGCACACGCGGTCGCGCTTGCGGCGCCAGAACCATGTCTGGCTGCCAAACAAGCACGCTTCCTCGCGCTGCTGGCTCGGGCTCCACTTTTCAAAGTCGTTGCGCTGCTCGTCGTGGGTATCAAACACACACTGGCGACTCAAGACGCGAGTAAAATCGACGAAGATGGCGGTAGAGCGTCCCTGCGACTCGCCCATGAGTACAAACTTGCGTTTGGTGTCCTCAGGGACAGTGTCCAGGGTAGACACGCGCACTTTCTCGCCAAATCGGTAGGAATTCCACGACAGTCCTTGGTCCAGAGTGTACAGTAGCGTATCTGTGGCATGCTTGTCATCCACTAGCACAATAATAGAGCCATGGTCGCCGTACTCCCATTTGTGTGTGTCTTTGTGTACCTCTTCCCAAGTGAAACCTCCGTCTCGAGTCAAGAATGTATCGCATTGAGCATAGGGGAGTAGCGACCGACCCACATTGCCTGTCGCTAGCATGAAGCCCGTCGCTGACGGGCTACCCAACGTAACGCGTAGGTCTGGGCGCTCGAGCAGATTGTGAAGGTGCAAATTACATCCGACTTGGTTGCAAGCATAGGGAGAGCCATGGGAGTCTGCAGCAGGTGCATCCAAGGGCTTCCAGTGGCCACCATCGTTGTGCGTAATCACCGTGCGCAGCTGCTTGACGCCCGAGAGGCTGGCCTCCTCAGTATTCGAAACCACATTAGCTAGGGCAATTCCATCAAGGCCGAGCATTTTCTCAAAGTCAACAAAGCCCTGCCCATCGCGGTTGACATTCTCCAGTGTCAGAGCATAGTATGTCCCGTTCGAATTGCTTTTCACAATGTCGCCCCATTGTGCCATATCTGTATCATGGGTCGTAACGTGCAGAAATACGGCACGTGTCAAGGAGTCCAGCACAGTGTAGGCACGATGGTCTAGCTGTAAGGAAGGCGGCAGTGTCAGCGGCGCAAAATTGTATCCATCAAGAGATACATGCATCTTGAGGGTGGGGGGCGAGCCTGCGAGCTCAGCAATCAGCATGTACCGGTCAAATACAGAAAAAGCGAGGACATGGTGGAAGACAGTTTGCTTTCGCGAGTAAAAGTCGTGCCCAATAACAAGATCCACTGGCACCTGTGCCAATTTGCGCGCCTTGTCAGACTTGGATAGCGCATAGCTTTCGCAAATAATGGACTTTTCAGCGCCAGGGAACTGCTTCGTACGCAGGAATGCGCATTTTTTCACATACGAATCAACGCGCTTCCATTTTTCATGAGATTCGGTCACAGAGTACCATACTTCAGCACGGCATTCGTCTTTTCCTGCCTCGCAGTCCCGGGCACCTGTCCAGAGTAGCCATGAAGGGTGATCGGGATGGAACCCGAGCGGCTCCAAACCAAATAAATTCGGTGGGAGTGGCACGGTAAACCAGCTCCATGATACACCTCCGTCGGCGGTAAAGTGAACCCTTGAGTTGGATGTGACGACAAAGGCTTGCTGGCGCTCGTACGGATGTGCAATGAGCCGCAGGGCCAAGTCAGCCTCTCGCCCACCCGCACTCAGTGCCACTCTGTGCCATGTACTGCCATCATCCGCCGACTGGAATAGCTGTCCATCCTGGAGCCGCGCGAGTATATGAGGAGATGCATGGAAATGCAGCACTTCGACCACGAGGGAAGGAAAATCAAAGCGAGTGTGTGACACAGAGCCTTGAGCAGGCTCTCCTTCCGAGCAGGGTCTTTGGACCGGCGCGTCAGGATTGGCACCACGCGGCGCTTCGCAAGTATTGCCAGGAATGCGGCGGTAGCCACTGGGGCCCATGAATGTAGTCTGACCGCGCGAACAAGCGCCAGGAGGAATTTCAATAGGCTTACTTGGTACACAGAGATTTTTGCGCCGCTCAAAACCAATATCGCATTCGTAATCAGCCTGCGTACAGGTGCATGGCTCTTCCTTGCCCTGGGGCTCGTGGAATTTCTCACGCACAAAGCAATCGGCTTGCGCTTTGCGGCGCAAATACCACTGCTTGTGGCCAAACAAGCAAGTGGAACCGGGCGTTTGAGGATAAAACTTTTCAAAGTCTTGTGCCTGGCAGGTGCGCTTCGGCAGCTTGGCAAAATCCACAAACACAGACATGTGTCGCTTGTCTTCAGAGACAGATCCACGTTTTTGTGATCCAATAAGAAGCACCTTGAGCGCCGTCCCGTCAGGCACCGTCGTGAGAGCAATGGGCTCAACAGGGTGCGGTAGCGCCACAGTACTCCATGTGGTTCCGTAATCAAAGGAATACTTGAGTTTGTCCACATTCTGTGAATCTTCCACAAGGACAAGTAACCCACCCTGGTCGCCGAAGACATGTTTGTGAGGGTAGCGAGCAATCATGGACCAAGTCACTCCGGCATCCGTGCTTAAAAAGGTATCACAATCTTCATAGAGGCGCAGTCTGTCCCCGACAGAACCAACACCGATGACCAAACCAGGGGCTGTAGATGAGAACACACGACCAAGATTGCGGATAGATGTGACAGCATGCAGATGCAAAGCACACTGTTCTGGATTGTTCGTATTGCATGCAACACTGTGGCCATCCACATCATGTGATGGTGGTTTCAGAGAAAGCCACGATGCACCCTCGTCATGCGTTATCCGTGTCTGAACGCGATGTACCTTATCTTGAGCCTGAACATTCACGATAGCTACGCCTTCAATATTGGCTAGGTGTTCGTAATCAACAAAGCCATTTTGATTGCGCTGAACATCGGCGATACTTGTAGAGAAGTTTGCTCCAGACCCATCGCTCATGAACAAGATGCCATTCTGACTGGATCCATCCAATACTTCCACGATGAGATGGTATTTCGGACCATCCAGTACAGTGTATGCGGCCTCATGCATAAGTTGACCGTGAGGGAAGCGAGCGCGTTTCCAAGACTCTCCATCACGCGTCACGTACATGCGAAGCTCACCGCCGTAGCCTGGCGTGTTGTCCTGTACAGCAGTGATCAAAAAATGCCGCGACTTGCCCAGCTCCATGAATCCGCGTGGGTTCTTCAAATCTTCAAATACAACGGGTTTTCGGGACTGGAAATAGTCGTTGCTTTCAAAGAGACGGTTCTTCACAGTGTCGCGCTTGGACAATTGCGCAGCTTGCCGCTGGGCACTTTCGTCCCAGGCTATGCAAAAGACCTTGTTCATTGACTGCTCGGGGATGGCCAACTCCTTGGTCATTTTAGCCCACCGACAGTGTGCCACTGGCTCTAGCATCAACTTGGGATGAGAGGCGAATCCGTCGGTGGTATAATAGGCCACGTCATGGCAAACGCTTTTGAAAAATCCAGTCTGGCAGCGCTTTCCCGTAAAAATGACATAGTCATAATGCTTCTCATCGGCATGGAAATCAAGTGGGGCGCCCAATCGTTCAGTCGGAGGATCAGGCGTTTGGAAACGCTGCCACGTCTTGCCGCGATTGGACGTGCGCCAGTGCTCAAGCCCTTTTGAGAGGACATACGCTTGGCGCGAGTCATATGGATGCATGATCAAAAACTGAGCATTTCCAGTCGCTGGTCCCTTGATAGGAGCCCATGTTTTGCCCTCGTCATTGCTGGAATATACGACTCCCTGCGTCTTGTCATGCCACAGAACAGTGCTTGAAGCATCAAAGTAGCGAAGCTGACCAGGTATGTTCGGAAAATATGACTTCTGTACAAATGGTGATGTATCTCTGAGTTGTACAATAGGAAGAAGAAGGGCGCAGGCGACTATGAAGCGCCATACACCGAACATGGTGGTGCTCGTCCAAGACGAAGCTATTCGCCACGTGAGAGCGCTATGTGGAGCTGCGAAAGAACCACCCATATTACAGTCGATTTCGGTATATTGACACGGGCCACTGCAAGTGCCCGCGTGAATTATAAGGATTAAAAAGACCAATCGAGTGTCGTTGGTAATTTAAAAAAGCCCGTCTGCAAAGAGACTGGAGCATTACGTCGTCTCTGATATCCAACGTGAGTAGGAAGTGGCACAGAAGAAGCACTTGATAGTAGCCAGGAATTTCAGATATTTAAAGGCAAATCATTTAAAGGCAAATGCATCTTCATAGAGAGAATTTTTAGTTTCCATCGATTCGGGTATGTAATGGTTTCCTGGATAGCCATGAGACGTTGACACAGGGGGAGAGAGTGGTGAATAAGTTTGTGAGTGGGGAGAGTGTATACTGAGACTTGAACGCCGTGAACTAAAATCAGGCGCTTGACCAAAAGCGGCCACATTAAAATTAGGATTAGATACTGGATACGAAGATCCAAGAGGCAAGGACTTCTCAGGGCCAAAGGCAGGTTGCTCGACCGGTGTATGTACAACTCGAGAGTTTAACATGTCCCCGCCCAAGTGGTTGTGGTTGGGTGGATAGGATAGAGGCGTTGTCGTGAATCTGCGATCATCGAAGGAGGAGGTAATCGGTGAGACCTGAGAAGAAAGTTCCAGCTCGTGTGCACTGCTCCATCTTCGACCATGCGGTATAGGGACGGACATCGCAGGAACCATGCGCCCATTTGGCAGTTTTGTAATAGAGGGATGCATTATGTGGTTACCCTGATGAAAAACTTGATGCATTTCATGGCCATTTGAGTGTGTGTAGCTGTCTTCTGAGGACATTGAGGATCCATTTACATCTAATGACGTGGACACATGAGGGACTTTGGGAGGCGGGATAGATACGCTGGTGGGGCTGATTGCCTCTCGACCATGCTCTGCCATGGAGAAAGATCCTGAGAACGGTAAGATTTGTGGTGAGTAATCCATGCTAGAGCGGGAATCGGAGCTGAAACGGCGCGACTGGAAGTTGTCGGTTGGGGACTGCGAAAAATCAGCAGAATCTAAGTCACCTTTCCATGAGGCCAAAGTGTCGCTGGACTCCTTCGTCTCTGTAGAGTGCGGTTCTGCTGTAGCAAAATTTTCAGGTCCCCGACGATCAATGACGCCCCTGTAATCAGCATACCGCAGCAGGAAATCTTCCATGTTAGAAGAACAAAATTCCGACAGTTTTCCATTTTCATTGAAGATAATGACTGCCACATTTGACTCCGTAAGGATGGCGAGCTCATGGGCCTTTTTGAACAGTCCTGTTTTGCGTTTTTGGAACGTAGCGGCCCGACTTCGCTCGCCTTTAATAGGTTCAATTTTAATCCTTTTTCGTCCCATTTTAATGAAGTATCCTCGGAGATACTTTAAGCGATGTACAATGACCTATTGTTTGACAACTGCACCAAGTCCCGTCGAATGCAGTCTTGGCAAGTGAGAACCAAAGACTTGTTGGTTCACACTAACGTACTAATGGAATTATGTAATTTAGATTTGTTGATGCGCCATGCATGCTACTTTTGACGTCCCCACATGCATGGGAATTAGTGCAGTCAATTACGAAAAAAGAAAAAGAACTATGGCGCGTGCGGCACCTTCTTTGGCCGCTTTTTAGGTGGAACAGTGGGCGCGCTCGAGGCCACGTGTTTTATGCACACAGGGCGCAATGCCGCGCAGGACTCATCAAGCCAGGGTAGACGGAAGCCTCTCAGGGCGTTATGCGTGCCCATAGTGTTGCAAATATGACGCTCCAGCCGTTTCCAGGGCTGCTGGTCACTAAGAGAAAATAGTAATAGCGCTGACAAGCGCCGAACGCCCAACGCGGTAGAAAGCACAAGCTCGGAACCCTGAGGCAGCGGGACAAGAATGAGCGGTCTAGATAGCTTTCTTGCGGATGAGTTTGGGGAATTTAGTTTCCGAGGATCCACAGAATCAGGGTCAGCCAGTGAGGTCTCTGAGCTAGGGGGTATATGGGATACCACCGCATTGTAGCTCGCGGTGAGGATAGGCAGATGCGCCACCAGTGTGGGCGGATCCATGTCAGCGACGCACACAAAGAGTATGTGTGGTATACGATCATCTAGCTCGCCGCCTTCTCGGACAGCCTTGATACGCTCCTCAAGCGTTCTTGTGACAGAGTTGATGCCAACCGTATACAACGGCGACGTGCGTTGGGCGTCGCGTGGAAACTCATTGAGTGCCTCAACGAGCATATGTAGCAGGGTATCACCATCAACGCGTGCGATGCGCGGCCTGTGTCAACGTATGTCCACGTACCATGAGCATGTAAAAGGGGACGTGAGTACTGGGCGAAAGACGCGCTTGCGAGGTGTGCTTTTGTCCCCAGCCTTGGCGGCAGCTAGCAGTTTAGCATCTTTACCATGTGTACCACCCTGACGAGCTTTATGCCGCTGTGTGTGTACCTTTGTGTGAGTCTGGACCGTGCGGGTCGATTCGCGCGATGCCATAGGTAGGGGATGGAAGGTGGTCGTCGGATGCGTATCCCTGCATAAGTGGAGGTGTGTTCTGTTGCTACGGGGCGGTGAATCGACATGGGCCACGTTCTCCGACAGCGAGCATGTTCCTTCGGAAGTCGCGCTCTAGCGATACGCTGGGCAGGTCCAAGGCATCCGATGCTCGGACTCTTTCTGGTGATAACGGGAAAGAGAGATCAAGGCTCCAACCTAAGCGGTCCTTCCGTCTCTTCAAGTCCCCGAAGCTCAACACCCCCCCCGTTCCGAGCCCGGTGCTGCCGTCATCTGCACCTCCCACATCTGAATCTCAGGATGGCTCATTGGGAAACGCCATGCATGGTCTCGGCATTCGGCACATGGGGGGGCCCTCGACTCTGCCGCCTTCTGTCGATACCAATGCGTCGGCGCCCGTGCCGCGGCCCATGCCCCATGCACGTATGTACAATGCGCAGCCTGCCTCAATGACGAATGATTTGTTCTCTGCATCGCGACCTCCAGGCACAGGAATGCGCCTCCCACCCATGCGTGGTGAACCAGCGACGAATCCGCCCTCGCCATGGCTGAATACCACGCCTGACGTCGGGTCTACGCCCCGCTTCCCCACAGAGCCTCCCACCGCTGTTAAACAGACATCATTGCCTACATTCCCTGCATCCAAAAGCACTAATACGAACCCTTTTATGGGTTGGGGCAGGCAGGCAGGTCCGACGAGCTCGTTCCCGACCCAACGTTCAGGAGAAAGGGTGCCCACTGTTGTGCAAGTGGGGCCACCCAGTGGCGGGACACCTGTTGTGTCGAGCGCGCCACAGTTTGACAATGGCACCGTGGATGAGTCGAAACAAGAGGACCTGTCGTTCACCACGGCACCTATGAACCATGGTGAGGCCATGCCGTCTCAGCCTAGGTCCACTCTGCCGACGGCAGCAGACATGACGCAGTCGACCGTTTCGAATGATATTTCGTACGAAGAGACATTCGGCGCGGATGCGTTAATCCGTCCGTATGACCCGTCCAATGACTCGTCCATTTTCTTCCAGCGGGAGTCGTCGTTGGAGCACCATGTGCCGCAGCGCTCGTCCGAGCTGGAAGCACTTCATTTAACCGATCATGAGGAGACGACGCTCACGCAGCCAGTCACAAACGTCCTTCCTACCTCCATGGCAGAATTGGATGGGCCTTCGACGACCTCAACTGAGGCCAAGGCGCTGGCTAGTGATGGTCAGGCGCAGCCACAGGCACCCACTGTAGCGCCTGCTGTACATTCCGGCGACTCGACCCTAGCAGCGCAAGAGACCTCGACGATTCCCGGCTATCAGGACCGGGCAGCACCCGCTCCCCCGCTTGACTCTCGGTTTATGGCAGGCCTGGGACCTGTACTGCCCAAGAGCCAGTCAATGGCATATCTTTCATCAGGAACGGTTTCAAGCAGTGAGGCACCGCCGATGCCCGCCGTTCAGGATAGCTCTGCTGCCGCATCCTCCCCCCCTGTGACCAAAGCAGAGGAGCCGGTGACTGTCTTTGCCACTACCAATGACACGCCTGACGTCGTGCTTGGATCGCGTCCGAACCATTATGCTAGTATGAAGATGGTTCACATTACTCCAGCCGGACCTGGAGCGCATGCTGACACTGCCCCGGTTGGATCGCCTGTGTCGCCATCGTGGGGTCCCAGTGTTATGGAATCGAAGCCGATCAGTGATGCCGCGACGAAGTCGGTCGCTGACGATGCCGCCACTCCGGAAGCCTCGCCTGCTGCGGCTCCTGCGCCGGATACTAGCAGCGAAGGACGAGTCCCCACAAAGGCCTACCGTGTTGAGTGGATGTTTGGCCCCCATACGCTGGTGTATGACGATGCGTGCACGAAACCGACAGGCCCAGTGCCGGTGGCCTATACGTACGACGATTGGTTTGTCGAACGGCCACGGATGGTCCAGGGGAAGCCGTCAGGCAACAATTCGACAGCGATAGTCGTTTCGTGCCCGCCGTTGAGCGCCCTGAACACGGTGCCTCTCTACCTCGGCACCTTTTCTTCAACGCTGGTCCCTACGCCTGATGCCCCCTATGCCCTGGACATGGCGTCGCCGCTGGACTTTGAGGTGCCACCTAATGTGCCTTTGGAGGGCACCAAGGTAGTGACCCTTACAGGCATCCGCCGCAACGTGCGGCTTCTGAGTCGCAATCAGCACCAGGTGGTGGCAGCCACAGTGCACCGGCTTGTGGCGGAAATGACCTCAGGCTCGTCTCCCGGGCTCATGCAGGATGTGTTTTTGGGCTACCGCCAGTATTTGGGTGCGGGGCGTCTGCTTGAGCTGCTTCTCAGCCGCATGGAATGGTCCATTGCCAAGATTGGTGATGCGAGTGCCTTCAAAGCAGCGCTCAGTGTGCTGCTGCACACGCAAGCGGCGCTCTGGCACTGGCTGCATTACTACTACGAGCATGACTTTGCGGGCGATGAGGCGCTCACGCGTCGCCTCGTGCACTGGATGGCCGATCAGGACCACCGCGTGCAGTTCTGGCAGTACGCGAACGACCCTTCTGCGATAGTAGCGCCGCCTACGTTGAAGGAGGTGCCTACCGCCGCCGTGCCGGAGCAAGATGAAGAACTCCCGAACAATGACCCCAGTGAGCGGATGCACTCGCTGTGGGCGCTTGTACAAGCCCTGGTGCCAGCTGCACTGCTGCCCGAGCAGGATGGCCAGGTGGACGCCCAAAACGAGGCGCCCCACAAGGTGACGCTCCACAAGTCGCGCTCTCTCTCTCGCATGTTGGCTCTGTCGAGCTCGCCTTCTCGCTCGCGCAAGCATCACTCGCGTTGGCCGAGCATTGGTGGCACGTCGGTGTTGGCGGCGGTGGGGTCGGTGTCCGCTGTGAACGGCCCCACCGGCAGTCCGCATATGCCGTCGTCGTCGTACAAGAGCCCAGGCCCCAGTACGATGCCGTCGCCATCGATGGGCGATACGAGTCTTGAGCCTGCGCCGCAAGGTCGCCTCGAACGCAACCGATCGCTCAAGAATCTGCGCCGCATATGGCGCCGCGCGGATGCGCCTGGCGATGGCTCGGCTGAAGACAACTCGCCGAGAGCCAAGATGGATGCGCCCATGCTGGACGACGAAGCCGATGAAGACACACGCGAGCAAGATGCAGCTCTGCAGCTGCTGGAGCAAGCACTATCTGAGTCCCCTGGTGCCGATGCCCTTCCATCGCCGCGGCACAAGGACGGGCCGATTCAGTGGATCCCCTCCCACACAAGCACCTCGTGGAGAGAGGCGCAGCGCCTGTCGATGGTGACAGCACAGGCGATGTGGGAGAAGAACCCGACAGTGCCGGCGTCGCAGATCCAGCAGCGCGACACGTTTTTGCTGTGTCAGCGCTCCAGCACCATTGCGCGCCAGCTAGGCACCATTGAGCGCCAGCTGCTGGCGTGTGTGCAATGGCACGAGCTAGCTGAGCCGTCGTGGGAGCAGCACACGGTGCAGCAGGATCAGTGGCAGCGTGAATACCAGGAGTACATTGTGGCCCGTATCCGCGCGGCCAGCAGCACAGAGGAGGGCTCCGCTCTGCCCAAGGCCGAGGGTGTACATATGCTCATTGCGCGCTTCAACCGCGCGTGCGCCTGGGTGGCAACGCACATCGTGACGACCTCGGACCTTAAAGAGCGCGTCATGGTTGTGAACAAGTTTATCCGCATTGCCTGGCACTGCTTCCGGCAAGGAAACATGGAAACGTTGTGTCAGATCATGTTTGGTCTTCAGTCGCCATGGGTCGCGCGCTTGCAGCGTACCTGGGGGCAAGTCGCGCTTTGGGAGCTACGCGCGTTTGATGCGCTACGCCGCTTCACATCGCCGCGCAACCAGTTTGCCTTTTTGCGCCAATCGATGGTGGAAGCGCTCGAGGTCAACACCACGGTCAAGCGCCGCTTCTCGAACCCGAGCTCACCATCCGCCCCGTACGTGCCGTTTTTCGGCCTGTTTATCTCCGACTTGTCTACAGTTGATGGGCTCGCGAGCTTTGTCGACTCGTCGCTGATGCCAAACATGATCCCCTTCTACGATGACCAGGAGCTCTCGCAGAGTTGGGACGTCCTCGTCAACGTGTACCGCCTACGCATCAAGGCCTGCATCGTCAGGGAATTCATCACTATGCAACGCCATGAACGATCCGCCCCAGAGCATCCCATGGAACTCCCCATCCTTGTTGAATCGCTTCAACTCGATACCCTGTCGGCTGCGTCTATTCAAAGCGCCTCCCTGGCCCTAGAACCATAGCTTAATCAGCCCAGTCACGCTCATTGTGGAGGCCGCATCTGCCGCCCCGGCGACGATGGAGGCCCAGGCACGGTGCGTGACCAGCGCGTCGCTGACCGCAGGGAGCTGCAGGGGATCCTTCAGTGCGAGTACGAGGATGCTTTGAAGTGCCTCCATGTGCGTGATTGAGACGCTGACACACAGGAGGCGCACGGAAATATGGAGTTGGCCATGAACCGCCTCCTGGACCAGGGTGGCTCAGCGCCATCCCAGCCAGGCAGTGCCGCCCCGCCTGCCACTGCAGGTAAATGGCATGACCCTCCTCAAACGGACCCGCCTTCATGGCAAGGTACTGTCGATATGCTCACGGTAGACACGCAGGACCAAGACTTGCAGCGGGCGTTTGCTGCATCAATGGAAGAGCAGGCTCGGCCTCAGAGTGTGGGTGAGGAGGACGATGATATGATGCGTGCTCTTGCACAGAGTGTAAATGAGCAAACTCCTCATACCGGCCCGACCGTGCGCACTGACCTGCTGCGTCTTCGCACTAGCGCCCCAGTCGCACTGGTGCCGAGCGTGCCTGTGTACCGTGTCGCGAGTCTCTTTCTGCAGGCGCTACTCGCAGCCCCGCCTGCCTGTGAGGCGTTTCTCTCCTACTCTCTACCGGACAACCGCACCGCAGATATGGAGCAGTATTGGGCCGGCGCCAGTCCGCAGCGCCAGCGGAAGTGCGAGGATCGCACATGGGCCGACGTGCCTGTGCGCGTTCGACCCCATCTAGACCGTACGTGTGTCCTGCTGACTCAGTCGTCCAACGGCTCCAGACTCTCGTGGCTTTTTTGCACGATACACAACGAGCGGCAGTTGTCACTGGCGATATTGAAGCCATCGTGCCCTCCGAGATCGTGCTGCAGGCATCGCGCAGTGAGGCGCTCCATGTTCAGCTGGAATCGTATGCCGAGGCAGTAGTGCAGGCATGGAAGGAGGCAAGGACCTGGGAGTCTGAGCGAATTACGCAGGCCACGCGCTCAGCCACCGATGCAGCGCGCGCACAATTCATCGAAAGCAAGGCGACCGTCTTCCAGTCGTTTGCTGCGGCAGCCCACAACGCGCCTGTGCCTGATCTAGCACCCCCTCAAGGCCAGCCCACAACCTCCATCACATTGACGCATACAGCATTGGAACGCAGTGTGCCCGCGTGCCTATGGCGTAAGCTCGCCGCAAGTGAGACGATGGACTCGCTCCTCATCACGCGACCGGCCGATGTGCTGCTATTGAATATCCAGCGGCAGGGTGCGCAAAGTGGGTTCCGCATTGATCCTGTACTGTACTTGGACCTCTTCTTGTGGAACAAGCGCCACGGGCACCGAATTGATAGCTCAGACGAGTGTCACAAGCTGCATAGTCTGTCCTCGGAGCTTGGCGCGCTCGAGGCCCAGCGCAAGAAGTTGACCGAGCCAAGCGGCGCGCCCATCGAACCGCTCCTAGAGCAAGTCTCGGAGTACTACGCGTCGCAGAATGAAGCAAAGCAAAAGTGGATCCAGCGGATCCAGCAGTACGTGCAGCGACAGCTAGACGACCTTCAAAAGCAACGAGAGGCACGGCAGGTCAGCATTCAAGACCTCCGGCAGAAAATAGCCGCCCAGGTGGAGCAGGATGTTCAAGATCCCAACCTGCAGACGGTCCCGTATGATCTCTGCGCGGCTATTTTGACCAGCGAAAAGGGAGAGTGTGTGTATGTGCACTCCGAAGAAGCATGGTGGTGCATCGAGGATGGCACAGCGACGTCTGTACGCAGAATGAGACTGACGCAGTGCGCTTTCGACACCTGGGCCGCTGATGATAATGGACTGGTGCACCTAGTCTATACGCGCCGCGGCACAAACCTGTCCGGCTATCGGCCCGAGATGGCGGCGCTACAGCAGGCCATTTCGCAAGACAATGAGCGTGCTCGGTCGGAAATGGCGTGTGTGGATTAATCCTACTGTACATTAGGTATGCTTGATCTTGGCGGGGGGCGCCGAGCGCTGCAGGCCGCCATAGGTATAGCCCAGGGTGCCCACCAGGACAGCGGCGGCCCCGGACCAGAGACTGAGACTGCCAGTTTGGTGGTTCAGCAGAACAACGCTGATGAGTAGACTTACAGCCTTGCGCACCACCAGTATGAGTGATACACTGAGACTAGACACGCGCGATGTAAGTCGGTTTACACCATTAATGCAGAGGAGCTGTGTAAGCACATTGAGTGTCAGCTTGGTGTAGTATGAAGGGATATAGAAGCCCAGTGCTTCACAGCTTTTGCACATGCCAATCCACTCACGAGGTGTTTGGTTCGCGTTCGCAATCTGCTGCCGCAGCGTCCCAGCCTGCAGGACAAATAGAGGTAGGGAGAATAGATGCGAATAAAACAGCGCCTCGTGCCAATGCTCCCGGCCATACTTGGCATAGGTCTGCTCTTGGAACAGGCCCATGAATGCAGAAGTGAGAAGCGCAAGTGACAAAAGTGTAACTCCCGTCATATATTCACTCATAGGGTGGTCACTTGGCTGCCCAGATGCACTAGGCATCGCTGCTGACAATGTCGCGACAATCACACCCACAGTGACCAGCATCACGCTCGCCAACTGCAGCAAGGAATATCGCTTGCCACTCACGGTGTATCCTAGGATCATGTTAATGAGCATTCCACCACTGCGGAACACAATGTGGACCGACATGGGAATATGGAAGGCAAAGGCCTCGTTGTTGAGAATGCTCGTAATGAAATACAGTACCACTTGGACCAGCCAACGGCGGAGAGGAACTCCTGGCCGCCGAAGCCAAAGTACTGGACATCCATACACATGGCGCCACTCCAGCTCCCCGAGCAGCGCAATCAAAGTAGTTGCAATAAATTGAGCGAGTGTGAGAAGGGTGCCAGAGGCAGGCAGCTGGCGCGTCGTGAGCTCCAGAGCGAGAGCATTACTGCAACAGCCGCCAAATATAAGAAACAGGATTAGACCAAAATCGTATAGAGCCGCGCGCATGCGCATAGGCGACTCACGAACAGCACCAGGTGCCGACAAGCACCTCTTTGGCATAAGGATCGTAGTGTGCCGCAAAAGGCGCCCTAGCGTTGTAGCCACGTGGCCTACTATATTAAACAGCGAGCCCGTGCGTAAAGCTGCGCCAAGTCTTCGGAATCAAGTCTGAACCGGCTTCTCCAAACCTAACCCATGTCAGCAAAGGAGGTTCCGTTTAGACCGCGTCAAGCGTTTGAAAAGGAAAATCAAAATATCACGCAGCAAAATAATGTACACGCCGCAAATTTCGCAAAGCCGGGAGAGGTGAACGAGCAAGTGCCCCCCAACCAGGCAAGCTTTCGGAAACTAGCCACACACATGAAAGACTCGAGCATTCTTGGTGTGAAAAAAGCCGTCAATTATGTGCCGCGTTTTTCCCTCTTCGAAGCAGAAAATGAAGTCTCGGTGAAAGATCCCTTCCGTGGCTTCTATGTGCTCTTCTGGATTTGCCTCGGTACACAAGTACTCAGCGCCTTGGTTAGGTCATTCGAAAGAACGGGAGAGATACTCAGCATGACTCTGGCCACCCTGATGAGTCGCGACTTGCTCATGCTCGCGATCAGCGATGCTGTTCTTGTTGCACAGACATTTCTCTCTGTGCCATTCGTGAAACTACTGTATCGCTTCAGAATACCCCGTGGTACGAGCCTCTTTCTCGTTCTATTTCTGTGGTACTGCTTGATTGAGGTGTCCGTGATTGTGTGGATCCGTGTACGGTATGTTCTTTGACTAACAACAAAGGGATTGGCCATGGACTCAATCTGCTTTCTTCATCCTACACTCGATTGTTCAACTGATGAAAATTCACAGCTACGTGGTTGTTAATTCTTGCATGAACGATGCCTATTATAGGGTTAAGGACTTGGAAAAAAGGCTCATGGACCGTGTCATGGTGGTCGATGGAAAGAATGGTACCTTGGATCGCAATGCTGCGTGGAAAGAATCCATTAAGAAGGTGTCTGAGAATTTAAATATGCTTCTTCCGAATGGGATATTCGACAAGGACAATGAAGCCAGCCCCTTGTCACAGTGGCTCGAACTGGACACACAAAAGGGTTCATCGCAAATTCGTGCACAAGAGTTGCTTCCTGTAATTCGCTCCAATATCCCTCGAAGCAAGTCACCGGTTCCTGAACACCGTCGCCTTATGGATGCCGTCACGAATTATGAAAACGAGCAACTTGACAAATCGTCCATTCCCCAGCTTCAAACAGACTTGCGCGATATTCATCCGCTCCAGTGGCACTCAGATCCCACGATTCGCGAGATTTCCCGAGAAATTGCGGCTACTCGAGAGGAACTTTATGCAGAACCGATTCCAGGACAAGATATTGGTCAGATGTGGCCTCACAACTTGACGATAGCCAACTTTTGGGACTTTCAGCTGGTACCCTCCTTGGTCTATCATTTGGAATATCCTCGCCGCGGAAAAGTTCGTCCTTGGTATATTGTGGAACGGTGCGTCGCTTTGCTGGGGTCGTTTCTCGTTATCTATGTCATCACGGTGAATTGGATCATCCCAGTTATGGAGGAACAGGACTCTTCGCTTATCTCTGTTTTCCTGCGCCTTGCAGCCCCTATGATTTCCTGCGTATGTATCCGTTATTAACGCAGTACCTGCTTCTCTTCTACTTAATGTTCGAGTGTGTCTGCCAGGGCTTCGCAGAAATTACTAGGTATGTGCACTCTGGCTAATGAGTAGGTTTGCCGATCGTGAATTTTATCGCGACTGGTGGAATTCAACAACTATGGAAGAGTTTTCTCGGGACTGGAATAGGGTATGTGAATTGCAAACTAATATGGCAGCCAGTGCATCATTTCTTATTGCAGCATGTCTATGTGTCTCTGATCTTCAATGCAGGACTGAAGAAGTCCACTGCGTCTATTCTCACTTTTCTTTTGAGCTCGGTTTTTCATGAACTAGTCATGATCGTTGTCAGTGGCAAGGTGCGGGGTTATCTATTTATGATGCAAATGAGCCAGTATCCCCTTATTCTTATGGGAAGAGTACGTATCAGCTTCCACTCACAAATCAGACTAAATTTATCCGTGAGAGACCCGTAATAGGGAACTTCTTGTTCTGGATGGGCATGATGATTGGGTTCCCTGCTCTAAATATTCTATACCAATTATTCTAGAGGTGGTAAAGTAGACAGGCTATAATGTTGAACGGCATGGCGTGGGGAAGTGGAGTAGTTTCCATCACGTGGAAAAAAATGTCAGTCGAGCGCGGCGCCGTCGCAGGCTTCGTGGCTCCTGTGGTGATGAGTGCGAATGCAGCACAAGCACAAACGCAGCAATTCAAGGATCTTGTCAAAGATTTAAGGAGCAACGTGAAGGATGTGGTATCTTTGACAGAGAAACTTGGAGATACGGTGGGACCGGGAGACTTTGATCATCCAGATGGTCTCTCGCTGCTGACGGTCAAGGTGGATGCTCTCCTAGCATACATTCACCATGTGGCCCTTTTGAGTGCGCATAGACTCTCTAGAAAGTCTTATGAAGAGGATCCAGGAAAAAAGTACATCCAAAATCTGGTCAAGTTGCGTCTGTGTCTCGAGAAATTGCGTCCGATGGAAACTCGGCTGCGATACCAAGTGGAAAAATTATTGCAGTCTGTCGCAGCGGCGGAGAAATATGCTCTGCAAGAAGCCTCTGAAACGAAATCTGGTGCGGAAGATGAAGACAATGATGAAGAGGAACTGGACAAACTTGCGTTCCGACCGAACCCCCATGCGATGGCTGCGGCGTCGAAGCCAACCGAGAGTCAGGCAGCTGAAGATGCAGAAGAAGACACTGGCGTGTACCGCCCACCCAAGCTGGCTCCTATGATGTATGATCCAGATGCGCATGTGTCGCGAAAGCAGCGCAACAAGGATCGTCAGCCTTCGCGCAATGCTGCGCTTTTGGCAGATTTGTCGGCTGGTATGTCGTCCAACCCCTATGAAACGTCCGCGGCAGGTGTGGGTGGCGGGCATGCAGTGGGCTTGGCCGGATCTTCGCGTGCCCGTGCTTTGCGCCGTATGGAAGAGTTTGAAGAGGACAATTACAAGCGTCTTTCGCTCAGTAAGAAGGATGCCAAGCGCCGACGACGCGATGAGCAGGATGTGGCGCTTGGTGGCCTCGGTTTGTCGTCACATGGCAATCGTATTGGAGGTGGCGTGGAAGAGGAATTTGGTGACTTGTTGCGTGGCTCTGAGCGCGACGAGCGCCGCAGACAGCGCGGCGATGGTCAGGATGCCTACTACCTCCTACAGAAGCGGTCAAAGCTGCCATCCACTTTGTCACGCGCAAAGGAGCACACACAGACGGCCGGTGAGCTTGGGGAGGGCCGTGCATCTACTCACAAGTTTAAGAAAGCTATGCGGAACCACAAACGCAAGTCGCGTACAACATAGTATTCCTGTACACTACCTCTTCTTATGCGCTAGCGGGTTTGAAAGTAATCTCGGAGAGAACGTTGAAGCCCTCCTTGTATGCATTCAGGAGTGCCTGGACCCGCTGGCGTTCTTTGGTCAGAGTTTCGTCTTCATGCAGAAGCTGCTCAAACATGGACTCCTTGTAAAGGTTGATCACCAGGCGGTTTTGCACACTGTCGCGCGAGTAATTTACCAACAGATGCATCACAGCCTTGGGAACCAGATCCTGGATGGACAGACGAACAATGTTAAAGTAGGACGTGATGAGCTGGCGAATCAAATTGGTCTCCATGGCCTCGCGCTCCGTCAAGTTATACTCGTCGTCCGACACAGGCTCCAAATGCGTGTCTAGACTCTTCATGTTGAAGGCAGCGCTGTTACCTTCCAGGCCAAGGCGACCAGTCAGGATATTGGGCTTTTGCTCAGAAGTGCGTTGGTGCGCCGACAGACCTGGCGCCACACCCGAAGGCTCAGTCACTGCAGGCCCTCCAAAGAAGTAGTTCAAGAACGAGTCGCGCTGGTTGGCAGGGGTTCCGTTTCGCGGCATACCATGGAGAGTGGACTCACTGCTAGAATCAGAGGGCGGCAGGTTCTGCGAATCGTGCGCCGAGGCGCGAGACCGCGCAGTCTCATTGCGGCGCACATTGGGCGTTTGTTTGGCAGCCTGCAACTGCTTTTCTGTGTCCTCCTCATCAGACACAGGGGCGCTAATGTCCGAGTCGAGCGAGAGTTCGTGTTTGGGCGGCGGAACAATGCTCCGGTGGCTCTTCTCATCGCGCATGCGCATAGCAATATTTGCCGAGTCCTGCACAAAGGCTGGGTGGTTCGTGTTGATGTAGGCAGACTGAATCTCGATCAGGCTCTGTACATACTCAGATGTCGGACCGAGCCGCTCGCGCAGGAGGTCGGACACCACTTCAATAATCTGAGCATGTAGACGAGGGAAGCGCTGCAGCTCTTGACTCGTGCATGTGTGGCACATTTTCATCAACTCCTCGTACACAAGCTCAACGCAACGCAGACTAGGCGGCAACAGCAGCTTGATTTGGGGCTTGATGAGAAGTTCGAATGCAGCTTCAGGTACAAACAAGCTCGGGCGTGGGCCAGTCGAGTTGCGTATAGCCGTGCGAATGTCGTGCACCGTCAAGTTTTGAATAGGATTGATGGAGTTGAGTGCTTGGCCGAAAACGTCTTGGAAAATGTAGTAGACACGCGCGCCACCGCATAGCTCCTTGGTAGAAATGTCAAAGGAGGTGCCATCAATGGAAGACACAAAGTCCTTGGCGAACTGTGTCATATACTTGAGAATCAGCGTGCCACGATGCTGATCGCCCATAAATGTCGTGTCACCAAACGAGGCGAGCTCCTGCTGCGCTTGTCCCATCAGGGAGTTGAGACGCGCCTTCATATCAGGCAAGCGATCGCGGATATGCGCCATTAGAACCTGGTTCAATGTCTTAGCCAGATACTTGGTACCACACTTGTGAGCAATGTTGCGGTACGCCAGGTGCTGGCGGAAGAACTCTTCTTCTGCACGACGAGCTTCAGCCATCGGCAGGTTCGAGTTGATATCTTGCTGGGAGCGGTTGACCACACCGACAAAGCCGAGGCGCAGCGGATACATGCGACCAGAAAGGATCTCGAGCGCATGTGTTCCTTGATCCATAAGATCCAGCTTCGTCAGGACACCAATGGTTCTGCGACCTTGGGGATCCACGCTGCGAGCCAGCTTCAGGCTATCCGAGTTGGCCAGGTCGACGTTGGCAGGACTCACAGCCATGATGATGCAGTTGGGCTTCGAGATGTAGTCCGTGACGAGCGAGCGGATTTGGCGCTCAATGTCCGAGGGCTGGTCACCCACAGGGATCTTGGTCAAGCCCGGCAAGTCTACCAGAGTAAGGTTAATCACATTGGGGCTGTAGATCTTCAGGTGGATAGGCTGCTTCGAGATGCCCTTGTTTTGTCCAGCCACTCGAAAAGTCTCGTTTTCGATTTCTTGGCGGATTGCACTGAAATCGCTAAAACGCCGGTCCATGTGAAGGAACTCGCCGTATTCTTCAGGACCGCCGCTCATTGAGTCCGATGCCGGAACATGGATGAGCTGGAGAACCAGAGGACGCCGGGTGACAATGCCACTGCCACGCGGCAAGAAGTCGCGCCCTACAATCCTGCCATGCTGTTAGTATTCTATTCCGGAGATTGGGACACGTACGTCTCGAGCACACTCGATTTACCTGAGGACTGCGAACCGACCACCACACACTGTGGCAAGTCAACGCTATGTCCACCGATGGTGGTAAATGTCTCCTGGAGGCGATTCACAACTTGAATGAGATCGACATCCATCCTGAATCAAATAATAGTGGGCACCCAAGTTAGGTACCAAGGACCGACAAGGAGCGAAGCCACGGCCTAACAAACAGACACCACGCGTCCGCGCGTCCGACACACCGGACAGCGGAGCAGCTTCGGCCGAGGGTGCCAGTGTCAAACACATGGCCGTCGACCTCCAGAGCAAGTTGGTCAAGAATCAATTGACGATGACACTACGTCATAACCATAACAAGGCTATAGAGCGCACAATCCTATTGCACGCAATCTAAAGACAGGTCACAACGGAACTGGTACGAATTACCAGAAGGAGTCATGCGCCTTTAGTTGCCCAGGAACGACGAGACGCTAGCCTTGACAGAGTTGGCGATCTTCTCCTCAATCTCAGGGGTCATGACACCCTTGCTGATCTCGGAGATAAGGTCGTTCTGCGAGGCAAGCTCCTCACGGTACGTGGTCTCCCACTCGACGATCTTCTCAACGGGAACCTCGTCAAGCAGACCCTTGATACCGGCGTAGATGATGGGCACCTGGATCTCGTTGGCCAGGGGGTTGTACTGGCGCTGTTTCAGAAGCTCAGTCAGACGGGCACCACGGTTCAGAGTGTAGCGGGTCGAGGCGTCGAGGTCCGAACCGAACTGGGCGAAGGCAGCCAGCTCACGGTACTGGGCCAGGTAGAGCTTGAGCGAACCGGCAACAGCCTTGTAAATCTTCGTCTGGGCAGCCGAACCGACACGCGACACCGACAGACCGACGTTGACGGCGGGACGGATACCCTTGAAGAAGAGCTCCGACTCCAGGAAAATCTGACCGTCGGTAATCGAAATGACGTTGGTGGGAATGAAGGCCGACACGTCACCACCCTGGGTCTCAATGATGGGCAGAGCAGTAAGCGAACCAGCACCCTCCTTCTCGTTCATCTTAGCGGCACGCTCAAGGAGACGCGAGTGCAGGTAGAAAACGTCACCGGGGTAGGCCTCACGACCGGGGGGACGACGCAGCAGCAGCGACATCTGACGGTAGGCAACGGCCTGCTTCGACAGGTCATCGTACACAATCAGAGCGTGCTTGCCGTTGTCACGGAACCACTCACCGATGGAGCAACCAGTGAAGGGGGCAAGGTACTGCAGAGGAGCAGCGTCCGAGGCAGTGGCGGCCACAATGACCGAGTACTTCAGAGCGTCGTTCTGCTCAAGAGTCTGGACAAGCTGAGCGACAGTCGAGCGCTTCTGACCCACAGCGACGTAGATACAGTAGAGCTTCTTCGACTCATCCTTGCCGTCGTTCCAGCGGCGCTGGTTGAGGATGGTGTCGAGAGCGACGGCAGTCTTACCGGTCTGACGGTCACCAATGATCAGCTCACGCTGACCACGGCCGATAGGCACCATGGCGTCGACGGGCTTGAGACCAGTCTGCATGGGCTCGTGCACCGAGCGACGGGGCAGAATACCGGGGGCCTTGACCTGGGCACGGCGGCGCTCCTTGGCCTCGATAGGGCCCTTGCCGTCAATGGGGTTACCCAGGGCGTCAATGACACGGCCGAGCATCTCAGGGCCGACAGGGACATCGACAATCTGACCGGTACGCTTGACAATGTCACCCTCACGGATCAGAGCATCCGAACCAAAGACAGTGACACCGACGTTGTCAGGCTCCAGGTTAAGAGCCATACCGCGGATACCCGACGAGAACTCAACCATCTCCTCGGCCATGATGTTGCGGAGACCGTAGACACGGGCAATACCGTCACCGATGGCAAGCACACGGCCAGTCTCCTCAACGTCAAAGTTCGACGAGGCACCCGAGATGCGCTGCTCGAGGATCGAGCTCACCTCCGAGGCAGCAGCCTTGGCCGTGGCGTAGTTGCGGACGGCCGTGGCAAGAGCCGGGGCGGCGCGACGAGCCTGCTAGCGTTAGCACCAGTCCGAAACATGGTCCCCCGCTATGACGAAAAATACCCGACATTCAGGCATTGTAACGCCAAAGAGCAGGATAGTGTGTACGTACGGTAGGGGCCGCAGCGGTGCGGGCAAGGTTAGCAACTGCAATGCCGGTGGACCTAGCGAGCATTGCGACTATAACTCGACTTAGAGGTGGGGCAAAGGTAGGTGGGCAAGGACGAACGGTCCGATAGGGAAGACAAGACGGCCGGGCCGCGCCGTTCCACTGCCAGCAGGGCCGGGCACGGCCGCTGCCGCTTGACGCGGGTCCGACGTGCAACCAAATTCGACGAATCGCAGAGTTGAAACCTGCATAGGAAATATTATTGATTACCTTCTCGGCCGGCCAGCACACACCGGAAAGTCCCGGCCACCCAACCCCTATGCATGTTGTCACGTGGTGTACCACATGGCACGCCTTCTCAGAAAGAAGAACCGCGACGTTGACGATCGCCGCACGAATGGGTGTGCCGAGCCTGCTGGGAAGTGCATGGTGCACGGCCATGGCAAGCTCCCTGCCCACTGTGGCACTGCGACAGATGAGTATGCGCAGTCTTTCAAGCCTTCCTGTTGGTAAATCTGTGAATGTGGACAATGTGAACGAAGCACTGCGGCTCTTGCGTAGCCAGCCGAACCACTACGTTGTCGCGTCCATAACAGGACGAACCTTTGTGCTGAGCCAGTCAGATCTAGTTACCGTACCGCGGCTGAAGGGAGTTCAGGTGGGTGACGTGCTCGAATTGGACCTAGTGCATGAGGTCGGTAGTCGCGACTACACGTTGCGCGCGCAGGACCCCGCGCAGGGACGTCGTAAGCCAGAGGGCGGCAAATTTCCTCTCGTGCTGACGCGCAATGGTGCAGATGGTTCCTATGCAGTGCGCGCTGCTACTGAGCAACAGGTGTCCAATGCGGTTGAGGGTGAGATGCTGCCTTTCTCCCAGTCATGGGCAGCCCAGCTGATTCCCTCTGGGATGGCGCACATTGGCAAGGGACTTTCTAATGATATTGTCAAGGTGCGGTGCGTGGTGGTGGAACATACAAAAGGCCCTATGGAACGCATCTTAAAATTCAAGCGCCGCAAAGGCTATGACAAGGTGATCACCCACAAGCAACCATATACCCGTGTTCGTGTCGACACTATCACCTTGGGCTAGATACCCAAATACGTTTCGTAGTGATAGAGCACATGGCTATACCACATTACAAGAACTGCTTTGAGTGTGTTTGGTGTTCATGACTTATGCTACAAGACCGCCCATACCGCCTGCATAGGCCATAGGGCGAATATCTGGGTGGGGTTGGGCCGAGAAGGTAGTCCAAGAGAGGGTACCCTGGGCATCAATGTGGGCAAAGGCACCCAGGTTTCCTGCAGAGTCACAGTAGTTGGGTGCAGAGAAGACAGTGCAGCAGAGGCCGTCGTGCTCCTCAGCATAGCCACCATGACGCACCTCGTGGCTACGCAATACACACGTTATGCCATTGAGCTCGCACCATGCACGGGTGATGTCGGGGCCAAAGCCGAGACCGACGCCACGCTTGCTTGGACCACGACCTGGCATCGTTTGTGGGTCGCTCCAGAGCAACTCCATCATCAGACCTTCTTGGCCCGGCTGTTTTTTCGCAAAGCGATCAATGGCCTGAATGTCATCGAGTGTGACATCGTCCTTGCTGAAAAGGCCACCATGCACCACAAAGAAGCGCTTGAAGCCAGTATCTTTGTGCACAATCGCGGAAGTTTGAGCCAGGCTTTTGCTGGCATGCTCGGGCAGTTGATCAGCCGGCAAGGGCGCGCCGGTGGGGCATACCAGCGTTGCGAGGGGAATAGCGACAAAAGCCTCGGTGAACAGCTTAAAGGTCATTTCACCGCCAAATTTGGCCTTGCATTCGCCTTCAAATCCATATACCTTGTTCATATCGCTTGTTTCGTGGTTGCCACGGTTCACCAGCGTTGTCTTGGGGTATAGCCACTTGAACGCGAAGATCGTGAGTGCAATTTCCACCGACCACGAGCCACGGTCGACAAAGTCGCCGTTGTAGAGGACGGCATGATTTGCCGAAGGTCGCCCTGTGAGCTCAAGGAGATGCAAAAAGTCGTAGAACTGGCCATGCGTGTCACCGACAACCTTGATAGATGTGCCTTGAGGCACTTGGTACTCCACCATAGTGGGCTCTGCCTGGAAAGCACGGAGCGCACCGAGAATAATGGACCAGGCGATGCCGTTGGGCAGACGGTTTCCTGCTTTGAAATGTTGCAGCATGCGATCGATGAAAACATCGTCAATGCGGCCCAAGTACGACTTGTCTTCAACAGCGGGAGAGATGACTTGGCCGCTAGACGCTTCCACGGGAAGACGCGGGCCAGTATAGTCAGACGGTACAGCAGCACCACTGATGCCCTGTTCCAGGTACTCTTCCACAGTCTTGCTCGGAGGCGTAGCCTCTTCCACTCGAATCGCTCGCTCAAATTCCAGTCGGCGCACCAGCTTCACTGTCGCATCCAGCTGGGCCTTGACTTGTGCGTTCCGTGGCTCGAGCTTGAGCACCATTTTTAGATCTGGAAGGGCTGCCTTGGGATCGAGGATCGACAGGT
Organism: Malassezia caprae; assembly: GCA_029542885.1. Taxonomy (NCBI): domain Eukaryota; kingdom Fungi; phylum Basidiomycota; class Malasseziomycetes; order Malasseziales; family Malasseziaceae; genus Malassezia; species Malassezia caprae. The sequence goes on from CP119910.1 coordinate 1,169,440, forward strand.
GGGCGCTGGCGCGGCGATAGTACGCCTTGGCGAAGGTTGAATCGAGCTCGACAGCTTTGGTTGCATCGGCAATAGCAAGGCCATGCTGTTCCATCTTGAGTTCGCACATGGCGCGGTTGCTGTAAAGTGCAGTGACAGTCGGATCCAGCTTAATAGCTTGAGTGTATAGGTGCTTGGCCTCTTCATAGTGGCCTTGCAAGAAGAACTTGTTGCCTTCCGACTTCAAGTCGCTCGACTTTTTCACTCGCTCTTCCTTCGAAAGAGTTGAAAGTACTTCATCATCGTATTCTTCCGAATACACAGAGGTTTGCTCCGTCTTGGATGTCGTCGAGGACAAGCTAGGCGAAGAAGGCTCAGATGCCATGTGTGTTGGGAAGAAGGAACAGGAAGCTTCGAACATGAGGCTTTTCCTCCACGTGGCTTTGCGCCCAACACTAGCCTAAAGCCTGTCCCTAGGAACTTCGTGAACTATATGCCATCCTAATGGCCCATACCACAGATAGAAAGGCCGCGCATCTCCTGCAGCACGCCCTCAACTTGGGCATCGAGCTGGCCCTCGGCGTAGTCATTCCGGACCTGCTCGGGGAAGTATCGCTGCACGCCACCCAATTGTTCGTAGCCTTCCTGAGCGAATTTAATTTGGATGCGGATCATCATTTCCAGCGACGGATCCAAATAAGGGATGCGCATGTCCACCAGTTGCGGGAGCTCGATCATCAGCTGCTCATCAATTGCGTCGAAAACTAGCTTCGCCTCATTGTGCTCGCGTTCCATGCTGGCGTAAGTAATAACGACATACCGAGGCAGTTTCGAAGGATCATCGGCAGGACGATCCGACTGCTTTTTGTAGCGGGAGCGCGACGCATCGTAGTCAAGTAGCTACATGTGAATCATGGGCACATACCTTACGACCGCGCTTCTCGATGAGTTTGTTTACCTCGGGGAAGTAGCTGCAGAGCTTTCCCATAGGGTCCAGTACAGTGGCGCGGTAAGGACCATCCAATTCCTTGGCCGTACGAGCATCCAGCTCTTCCAGGGCGCGCTTGTACGAGCTCGCAATGGTAGCCGTCTGGCTGTTATCATGGTAGAAGCCCTCGATCGTATCGCCAATACGAGCTTCAGAAGCTGACATCACTGGGATTAGTAGACCTGTACATACATCGGATAGAGTCGAGATAATCGCGCGAGTACTTGAGTAGCATGGTTGCATGCTTTTCAAATTCGCGGTACTTTGTCTCTTCTTCCTTGAAACGACTATCATCAGATCGCTCCAGCTGACCCGTGCGCTGCATAAGTTGGGTGCCAGCGCGATTGAACGATTTCTTCAGTCCACCCCAAGACATGATGGCAATAGCGACCAGCGACCAGCGCGCCGACGGGGCCGTGCTTCTCCACAACTGCTTACGTCATCTACGCCGCCGCTTGCATCGACCCACGCCACAGCCTCCGACCAGATGCACCGGCTGTTGGGCTTTTCGCAGAACAAGCCGAAGCCAGACTTGCAGTCGGCGATCTCGTCTACGGATTCTCGCGCAGATGCTACGCAGGTGAAGATTAGTCGGCTCGATGCGGAGCTCACGCGCTACCGCGATCAGATGAAAAAGATGCGGGATGGCCCCGGGAAAACAGCTGTGCAGCAGCGGGCCATGCGCGTGCTGCGTCAGAAGCGAATGTATGAGGGGCAGCTGGAGCAGCTTTCACAACAAAGTTTCAATATGGAGCAGAGTATGATGGTGACGGAGAATCTGCGCAATACCATGGCGACCGTCGACGCGATGCAGCAAGCCAACAAGGATCTGCGCAAGACCTACGGCAACTTGAATGTCGACAAGATTGAGCGCATGCAGGATGAAATGGAAGATCTTCTGGAGCAATCGAATTCGTTACAAGAAACGCTCTCTCGCAGCTATGCTATGCCAGACGATATTGATGAAGCAGAGCTCGAGGCCGAGCTCGAGGCCCTGTATGTACGAATTTCTGACCGATGCAGCGAGGATCAACCCTTGGAGCAGGAGCAGGAGCTGCCCTCCTACTTGCAGCATGCTGTGAGTGCAGGCACAGTGCCTGAGCAGCCAGACTTCGTTGATGAGCTACCAGCGAAAGAGTCGGAGGCTGTCGCGGCTGGCGAGGTCCGTGCCGCCTAGTTTTCCTCAAAGGGAGGAAGACCCCACAGCTCAGGGCGAAAGTCTAGTAGCGACTTGAGCTCCTGGTGTGCGCCGACAGGAGACCCCTGGCGGGCCACCGCAACCAGCTACACGTTAATGAATACCCACGTACGTTCGGATCAGGCACCCAAACCACTGTCTGTGAGCCAACGACACGTACCTTTCATGCCAGCGGCAAGACCAGCCTGCACACCGGGCTGTCGCGTTGGCCGTCATGTATAGGCACGTACCAGTGCATCTTCGAAGACAAGAATCTCGCCCTCGGAGCCTTTTAGTTCGTGATCTGCGTGCGCGCCGGGCTCACGCACACCCTCGAGCCAGGCACGGCCCTCGTCGGTGTGCTGCAGTCCCAGGCCATGCCGCGCGGCCGTGAGGAAAATATCCGGAAACGGCTTGCCGCGCTCGATCATGGCGTCATCTCCGCAAATGATGCGCTCGCCAAACGGAGTAAACAAGCGCATGTTGGCGCCCGCCTTGATATCGACTGATGGTCAGTGCGCCAAGACCCACAGTTGCGTCGCCGGCTGCCAGTAGCCACCTTGGTGTGAGGACATGTATACGTACACATATAGGTACGCGGTGCTTGGCCAAATGTTCAACGAGACGCTCAGCCCCTGGCATGGGCTGCACCTTCTCAAAGGCCGGCAGGAGACGCTCGTTGCGTGCCTTGAGAAATTCGTCGATCGTGAAAGGGCACTCGGAACCAAATCCGCGCTCATTGTCCTCTTCACTGTCGGGATTCGGAGGCCACAGGCTCGAAAGAAGCACCACTAGGGTGTGAGTACATGGTACATACGGGTCGCAGCACGCTCCGGCTGGCCCATGAGCTTGGACTTGATATCCCAAGTCTGCTCCTTTCCGTAGGGCCTCAGAATATCGTTTACCACGTCCGTATAGATTCGCTCGCTGTCGATCAGCAGGCCATCCATGTCAAACAGCACGGCACGGACACGCCCCAGCGACTCGGCGGCCATGGTCCAAAGAAAGGCAGTCTTACATCAGCGAGCCCAGAGGGCACGGAGCAACTAGGAATCATCTACGTAGGCCTGAGCATCATGGAAGCCTTGGCTGCCATGCGAGAGCCAGCTCGCGGCAGAAGATGGACGCGCGATTCCGCGGTCAGTGTCGGATGCATCGTTAGCTTCTTGAAGCTTGGAAAGATAAGCATAGATTCGTTCATCACGCGAGTGCGTGCCGAGGGCATGGGGCGTGGTGCCAAGGTTCTCTTGGGGTTCAAAGGTATAAGGGCCCTGCTCCTCTTCTGTATCATGGGCCTGCGCGGGGAACGTGAGTCCCAGGGCAGTGGTGAGGTCCGCACCTCGCGCTTGCGCAGGCTGGGGCAATCCATTTATGTCGCCACCGGCGTCCTTAATTCGCGGTGACCGATGCGCCCAGCGCTGTTCATCGGTCTGCGCAAGTGGAGCGGGCAGGTTGTCCTCCGGGAGTAGATAAGGGTCCTCGAGCCATGGAGTAGGGCACTGCTGCGTCGATGTCGAGTAGGTGGACCGTTTCGCCTTGGGGCGCGTGCGGCGCTTCTCCGTGCTCGGTGGCGGGGCAGGGGCTTCTGGGATGTCCGAAGAGTCTTGGACAGAGGAGGTGATGCTGTCCATGCCGTGCTCCTTGGGACTCTCGGGCTGCATATCGACGTACGACACAGGTGCTGGGTCCCACGTAGGCGCTACTGTCTCGGGCGTGTGTGTGTACACGGCAGGAGGGGAGATCGTGCTCTGCGCATAGCTCAACGAGCGCTCGCGGCGCTCTGCTTCGCGCCGCGCCTGGCGCTTGCGCTGCCACAAAAATCCACCGACGAGCACCGCGATAAGCGCCAGAATGGGGAGCACGACAGCCGCGGCCAGCTTGCCAAGAGAAAGGTTGTCGGGTGTTGCGTAGCGCGTCACGTCGTTGTTGCTAGAAACGACCGAAGCGTCGATGCCCATGTTGCTATCCCCTGTGTCGCCCAGCGTCCAGGACGGGCTGAGCGGGTAGGGTGACTCCCAGGGCTGCGAGCCGCCTGGGACAAACTGCAGGTTGACGACCATGTTCTGAGTATGGTTCCACCACTGCGCCTGCAGAGGCACAGACTTGGCGCCATCGTCGGTCGAGAGGCCAAGCCAGGCGTGCACGGGGAGAGACGTGCTCTGGTGCTGTGAGTACAGATACACGTCAAAGGTGCCAGAGTCGATGCAGTCTGCATTCCATCGTAGTGAGAGCGCGCTGTTGGACACGACCTGCCCCGGTTTCGGCGACCGGTACAGGTCCTTAGAGTGGCACGCCGCTGCCTGACGCCGCACGCGCTTTGCCATAGAGACGACGGTGCGGCGATAGAGCAAAGATCGAGAAGAAGTTGGGCAGCTGCGGCCCGTGCACGAAGACCCCTGAATGTGCCATGTGCATTACGCTTGGCACGTACATGGAGCTACGCGAATGAGCATTCCCTCGGCCGACGTAGTGTGCTGCACACGCCACGTGGACCGGTGCTGGGCTCGCGGGGCGACAGCCCCACAAGATGGAGAACGCGGGGGGCGCTCAGACGCCGACAGACAGACATGGCCGCCTTGCAATCGGCCCTCACTCAGTTCGTGCTGGACCCGGCCCATCATGATGTGCTGTCCATTGTAAAAGGTGCCAGGAATGGCCTAGTGTACGGTGCAAAGATCCGTTTTCCACATGCCCTGGTCATGGTCACACTATTCGGCAGCGGCACCGTGCAGCAGCGATGGAAGAAGATTATCACGGCCACACGACAGCATGCCGTGCGCCTGGCCAAGTTTGTGGCTATCTACAAAACCTCTCTCCTGATTCTTCGAGACTTGTTCCATGAGGGCAAGCAGCACTCGGTGGACCCGTTCATTGCGGGTATGCTGGGCGGCTGGTACATGTTCGGCGACCGCACGCCGGTGAATGAGCAGGTATGTGTGCAGCACTTACGCAGATCGTCCTGTACTGTGTATCGCGCTGCATTGCGGCGCTCTTGCCACGCGCCAAGGTGCCGAAAGACTACCCAAAGAACCGGGTGTTGCCCATCGACAGTACCGCCCACCAGCTGTTTGCTGCGCTGACTTGGGGTGCCGTTATGTGGCTATTTGTCAACGAGCGCAGGCGCTTGAACGGTGGTCTAGTGAACAGCATGGATTGTGCGTTGCTTCAGCTAACGACAGATCTGTATGTACTCTCCGACAAGTGGGATAGCCTGCGGAATTTTCTGTGGCATAACGTGTAAAGAGCGAGAGTTTGGCGGGGCCTACATAGAAACAGGTCTAGGACACAATGCAGAAGCGAGGTGCCGTGCTAATTCGCCGTCACGCTCGCAAAGTACGGGTGGTGCAGCGCACGTTTGGCTGGGTGAGGCGGGACAACGTACCACTTATCCGGGCGGCCGGGTCATAAATCAACATGAGACGCAGAAGGTCGATGCCGCTGTCGTCGAGCGTCGGCACCGCCTGCTTCAGCGGCACGCCGCTCCACTGGGGAAAGGTCGTCTTGTAGTCCGGCAGCGACTGCACGCCCGGCCATGTCTCGTCGTTCGGCGTGCCCAGCGTGCGGAAGATGCGGAAGATCTCGTCAATTTCCGAGTCGCCGGGGAACAGCGGCGTGCGCATGGCCATCTCCGCAAAGATGCAGCCGACCGACCACATGTCAATCGCCGTGTTGTAGTGGCGCGAGCCGAGCAGGACCTCGGGCGCGCGGTACCAGAGCGTGACAACCTCGTGGGTGTATGTGCGCAGGGGGATACCAAACGCGCGAGCGAGGCCAAAGTCAGCCAACTTCAGATTGCCCTCCTTGTCGATCAGCAGGTTCTGCGGCTTCAGATCGCGGTGCAGAATACGGTGTGCATGGCAAAAGTAGATGCCACGCACAAGCTGGTACGTAAACTTCATCACGATTTCGGGGCCCAGTCCCTCGGGCTGGTTCGCCACATTGTCCATGTACTTCTTCAGGTCCAGGTCCAGAAACTCAAAGACCAGGTACAGCCGCGACTCTTGGTGGATGATCTCATAGAGCCGCACGATATTCTCGTCGCGCAGCTCCTTGAGCAGACTGATCTCACGAATCGCGGTCGATGGCACACCCTCGTCCTCCGCCTCAAGGCGGATTTTCTTCAGCGCGACAATGCGGCCGTTCGCGCCCGGCGTAAGGTCACGCGCCTTGTATACGACGCCGTACGTGCCTGTCGTAAGTGCGCGTCACTTACCCTCGCCAACCTTTTCAATTTTCTGGTAGTTCTCCATGGGCACAAAGACGCGGTGCGTGTCGCGCCCGCCGCCCGGTGTTGGTTCGCCGCGTGGCACGTGAGACCTCCGCCCACGGGCAGCCTCCGCTGATTCGCACAGGAACCAGGCCTCCATGTTTTCGGGACTGCAGGCGCAAGCACACTCGCCCTGGGGCCAAAAGAACACTAGGCCGGGCACGTTCGGTGCGGGGGGTGCGCAGAACGCGACGCCCTCGACGCCAGCGCATGCCCAGCCGTCCAACTGGCTGCAGACACAGTCCTCGCCGGCGCCGAACGCCACGCTGGGCACGCCAGGTGCGCCGCCAGCCGGCACTGGGCTGCTGGGCACGCCGCAGCAGGGCGCCGTTCCGCCATCCCTGATGGGTATGGCTGCGTCGCAGCCCGCCTTCGGCTCGCCCATGACGCCGTCGCACGGCCACCCAGGTGTTGTGCCGGGCGTGGCGTCGCCGTCCGACGCGCATGCGTCCCCGATGAGCCAGGCGCCCGTGGCGTACCTTCCTGGATACCTAAGCAAAATGCGCGGCAGCAGCGACCGAGCCGGCGCCAGTGCGCACCGCTCTGCTGAGACGACGTCGCCCGTCGTCAAGGCGGAGGCAGATACCTCGCTCTTGTCGGGCAAGGAGCCCGCACATGCACGTACGATGCCGTCATCGTCGCCCACGCATGGTTTCCACTCGTCCTTCTTCTCGCGCAACAGTATGGAGCTGGGCGACGCGGCGCGCGCTGCGACGCCGGCTGCCAGTGTGCGCGAGGGCAGCATCTTTGGCCACGGAGGCCTGCGCGGCTCGGTGAAGCAGGAGGACAGCGCGGACCGTGCGCCAGGCTCGCCGCCCACGCACGCCACGCCTGCGTGGGGCGGCAACGACTCGCTGAGCTTTGTGGCGCATGCTATGGATGACGACGATGCGCCGCCTCAGGAGACACTGAGCGACGTCGCGCACATGCAGCCCCGCTCACTGGAGGCGGCGGGCGCCGCTTCGGCCGGCCGTGCCTCGCGGGCGGACGCGGCCGCGGCGAGGGACGCGCGGCCGGCCGAGGCACCCCTCTCGGAGCGCGTCGTCGTCGTGTACGGCTTCCCGGCCGCCCTGCGCGCATTTGTCGTGGAGCAGTTTGGATCGCTGGGCGGCCTCGTGTCTGCCGACGACGTGGACACGGGCGCGGCTGGCCACGCACAGGGGGCTCTGGTGCCTGTGCGCCTGACGTATGCAGAGCCGGTCCAGGCGCTGCATGCACTGCACCAGACGGGCAAGAGCATTGCGGGGACGTGCTTGATCGGTGTGCGCTGGGAGAATGATGCGATGCACGAGCAGAGTCTTGTGCAGGGGTTGGACGCGCCGCTGCTGGCCAGTGCCGGCGCTGCGGCCCATGCAGCGGCCGGCGGCGCCGCGCAGCCCGCAGCAGTACCTGCGACGCCGGCGCACTCGGCGCGCCTGCCGGCCAAAGGCACGCCCGCGTTTGGGCGCCCGATCACCAAGGTCGACTCGCCCGTGGCAGCGCTGGCGCAGCCGGCGGCCAAGAGTGGGGCCACGCCGCACTCGCCGTTCCGCTCGGTGGTCCACCTGGGCGAGTCGCTTTGGCGCGGTAGTGTAGGTGCGCAGGACACGGCGACGGCGGCCCCGCCGAGTGCGCCGTCGGGGGTGCTGGGCCGCCTGGCCGACGGCCTCTTTGGTTGGTAGACAAAGGGCCCTTTTTTGTGGAGGAGAGGCAGTCGCACCGGCTGTGCCGTGAGAGACCTACGACGCAGACTACTTGCTACAACCAGGCTATGCACCAAACTGGACGTGAGTAGCGTGTACATACACCGTAGAGCGTGCGGCCCTGGCGCTTGAGCGCGTAGATGACATCGAGCGACGTGACCGTCTTGCGCTTGGCGTGCTCCGTGTACGTGACCGAGTCGCGAATCACGCTCTCGAGGAAGAGCTTGAGGACGCTGCGTGTCTCGTCGTAGATCAGGCCCGAGATACGCTTCACACCGCCGCGGCGCGCGAGGCGGCGGATCGCCGGCTTCGTGATGCCCTGGATGTTGTCGCGCAGAATCTTGCGGTGGCGCTTCGCGCCGCCCTTACCGAGGCCCTTGCCACCTTTGCCACCTGCTGTGAGCGCGACCTACGTACGTCCCGACATGGTAGTGAGTGCCACAGTGGCGCGGCGCGGTGGCGGTGGCACCTGGCACGTGACATATCCAGTGCCTGCGTGCGGCTGCCATGGCTTCGTGGGTGCGCCGCACGTTTTCCTGCATGTCGAGCCTGCGCCCTATTGTGCTGTGTGGCCCGTCGGGCGTTGGAAAGAGCACGCTGATCCGACGGCTCTTCGATGAGTACCCCAACCGCTTCGGCTTCAGCGTGAGCCGTACGTAGCGCGCGCTGACACAGACACCACGCGCGCCATGCGCCCCGGCGAGAAGGACGGCGTGTCGTACCACTTTGTGACGCGCGACGAGTTTGAGCGCCGCGTGCAGGCGGGCGACTTTCTGGAGCACGCCGAGTTCGGTGGGAATCTGTACGGCACGACCGCGCAGGCCGTCCAGGACGTGAGCCGCCAGGGCGAGGGGCGCCGCGCGATCCTCGACATTGATGCGCAGGGCGTGCGCCTAATCAAGGCGAATCACGCATCGCTGAACCCCGTGTTTGTGTTCGTGGCGCCACCGACATTCTCGACGCTGCAGGAGCGCCTCCAGGGCCGCGCGACCGACGCTCCCGAGGCCATTGAGCGCCGCCTGCACATGGCCCTGCAGGAGCTTGCGTTTGCTCGCGAACCGCACAGCTTTGACTGCATCATTGTGAACGACGATCTGAACCGCGCGTACCAGCTCCTGCGCAAGATCGTCAACGACGACCTCCAAGGGCCGTTTGATCAGGTGCCTGCCGAGGACGACGCGGAGCGCGCACGCCGCCAAGCTATGTAGCTATATTAGGCACCCAGCGTGGCCTGCGCCGCCACCTCGGCGCTGCCGTCCACACGCGCCTCGATGCGCACCTGCCCAGCCTCCTCGACAAGGACCTGCACCGTGATGGCCTGCGCCTCGGCGCTGTGCGGCACGACCAGCTCCACGAGGCGGCGGGCGTCCGGGCACACGTACGCCGTGCGCACCTCGATCGGCTCGAGCTCCTCCTCGTCCTCGTCATCGAGCGGCTCCTCCTTGACAAAGTCGACGCGCACCTTGGGCGTGCCCTCGGCGAAACGCAGCAGCGAGGCCTCGGCGCCCCGGGCGACCGGCACACGCACGACGCGGCGCGCCGGGACCACGGTGTGTTCCGCGACGAGCGTGACAAACAGGTGGCCGTCGACGACCTGCTTCGCCACGCTCTCATCCTGGGGGTCGTCGAGCACGAGACCGATCGGACGCGTCGTCGACGGGACCTCGAGCGTCTTGCTCAGCGCCTCTTTCTCGCGTGGGAGCGAGTGCACAAACTCACGCTCCGCACTGCTCTCGGGGAGGTGCACGAGCGACTGCGCGTACACGGCGCAGCCGCGCGCGATCACCTGGTCCGAGTCGATCGAGTACGTAATGTGCGTGTTGCCGTCCTCGGGGAAGAGCATCGACAGCTGCTCGGCGAGGCCCGCCAGACGCGACGCACCACCGGCCAGGATCACCTCGTCCAACTGGCACGGCTCCAGGCCCGCCTGCTCGATCGCCTTTTGCACGTTCGCCACCGCCGTCTGGTACACCGACGACGCCAGCAAGTTGAGGCGCATGCGGTTCACGCTGCCGCTAAAGTCGACGCCCTCGGCAAGGCTCTCCACGCTGCACTGCGCCGAGTTGCTCGCGCTCAGCGCGCGCTTCGTGACCTCCGCCTCATTGCGCAGCTTCGCCCACGCGCGCGCGTCCTGCTCGCCAATCGTGATCTTGGTCTTCTTCGCAAACTCCTTCGCAAAGTACTGCACCAGCACATCGTCGAGAGCACGGCCACCGACCGCCTTGTCGTGCGTGTACGCAAGCAGGGAGTAGACGCCAGCACGCGCCGCGTACACACTCACGTCGATCGACGTGCCACCAAAGTCGACCACAGCCACGTTGCGGTCGAGCACCTTGTCGGCAGGGTACGGCACGCCCTGGTCGCCGTCGGGGTGCACAGGCAGGTCGCCCTTGGCGGACGGCGCAGTGAGACCGTACGCCGCGAGCACCGCCGCAGACGCAGGCACGAGCTGCAGCACGTTCAGGCCCGCATCCTGCGCGGCCTGGAACACGGCGGCGTTCTGCGCATCCGTGTACCACGACGGCGTGCTCAGCACGGCGCCCACGATCGGGACGCCCGACATAAAGTCCTTCGCGGCACCGTACAGCACGCCAATGTAGCGCACCAGCACGTCGTGCGCTGAGAGCACCTTCTTCTCGCCGTGGCTCTCCACCTCGAACGACGGCACATTGTCCTTGTTGAGCACGGGCGCCGACTTGCGCGCCTTCTCCTCCTCCAGCAGGGAGTCGAAGCTGCGGCCCACGAGGTTGACAAAGTTGTCAATCACATTCGAGGCATTGCGCACCAGCTGCGGCGTCGCCTCGTTGCCGTGGTACACCTGGTCGCCGTTGAAAGCAATGCGCGTGGCGATCTGGCGCTCACCGCTCTCGTTCGCAATCACATCGGCACGGCCATGCTGGTTAATGCATGCAATGCTACCGTAGGTATTACCGAGGTTGATACCAATCACGGCACCCTGCTCCTCGCTCATGGTCGTCGTCCGATCGCCTCAGCGATTCTCTGCCCGCGAAACTTCCTGAGCACGTGGTCAACACGTGGCACTACATATCGTACTCGGTGCGGCGGCGCACCGCGCGCGGATCCTCGGCGCGCGCGGGGTCCTTGCGCTTGCGCTCGGGCTCTGCGTCGTCCAGGTCGGCGTACTCGGAGCGCGCGTGCGCGCCTGAAGCCTCGGGTGCATCGGCACGCCGCTCAGCCTGCCGGCGGACATACTTGTCCCACGCACCGCGCGCAGCGTCCAGGCCGCCGTCCATGCGCATGAGCTCCTGCATCTCGGGCATCGCACGCACCTGCTCAAACACATCATCAAACGACGCATGGATGTCTAAAGGCGGGTGCGCATGCTTGAACGCGTACCGCAGGTCGTCCGCATAGTGCCGCAGGCGCCGCTCCACGCGCCGCCGCGCCTCGCGCGCCTCGCGCTCCGCCTGGTACACACACTCGTCAAATAGAGCGCGCTGCACCCGCTCCGGAAGCTGTGAGACGCTTTGCGGCGCATCGGCAGCGCAGCATGCTGCATGCCACGCGTCCCAATCGCTCGGCTGCGTCGCCGGCACCTGCTGCTGCCGCATGTGCGCCTGGATCGTGCGCCGATGCACCGCGAACTCGCGCTCCAGCTGGTCCAGGCGGTCGTAACAGAGCACTTGCGCGCTCGAGCCATGCGTCTCAGCCATGGCCGCGAGACGCTCGTCGTCGCGTATCTGCGCGTAGAACGACGCCCACGTACACCGCGCGTGCAGCGTACCAGCATCCACATACTCCTGGAGCAGCGCCCGAAAGGCATCGCGCACCTCGCGCTCGTGCCGCACAGGCTCCTCGCGCGTCGCGAGCGCACGCTCCGCGTCCTTTTCGACCGACTCCATATGCTCCTCGAACAGCGCGAGCATGTCGGCCGGCGGCATCTTTTGCAGGCGCGCATCGCGGCGGAACTCATCCGACTCCACCAGCGTGCGGTGCACGTCCTGCCACAGGGTCATGGGCGTCATCTCGATCGTCTTGAAGAACGCACCGAGCGCCGAGCGGTTGTGCTGCTGCACGCTCTTTTTGCGCGCCGCATCCTTCTCGCGCACGTCGTGGAGAATCGCTTCATAGAGCGTGTGCGCGTGCGGCTCGTCGTCAAAGTCGCGCCAGACCGGGTGGCGCTCGAGCTTCTTTTTGAACGTCGCAAAGCTCGCATACGGCTTTAGCCCGCCATTCTGCTGCAGCGCACGCAAAACGACAGGGCGCAGCTCCGCCAGCTTCTCTTCGCGCTGCGCGGCCTCGATTTCCTGCAGCTCCTCGACGTACTTTTTAAAGGTGGCCTTGCGCTCCTCCAGCGTGCGCAGGGCCTTGTACCGCGGCTCGGTAACAATATCACGCAGCACCTGCTCCCACGTCGCATGCGCGCCAATTCCTTTGGCGCGCAGCATAGTGACAAAAGCGCTCTCCGCCTCCTCCTGTGTCGTGTACATCAGCGTGCCGGTACGGGCCTGCGAGGGCGCCGGCCGCACAACGGCCGTGCCTGTGCCCGCCGTGTCTGCCACAGTCATGGCAGTCTGCGTGAATGTGGGTGTGCGCGGCGTACTGGGGCTTGCGTCGCCCGATGCCGGACTCGCAGACCCGCGGCCCGGCACCGCCGGCGCCGGCTCGTCGGGGATGGTATCGAGGAAGGCCTTTAGGTCCGCGGGCATCGTCCACGTCGATGCCTTGGTCTCCTTGTTCACATAGTAGCTGCGCTCACCAGACTTGTACTCACGCCACGCTGTGGTCTCCATAGCGCGCTCACGCGCCGTTTTTAGCTCGTCGGGCTTGTCCCACACACTGCGGCGCTCGCCGGGGTGGTACCAGTACGGGCGCCCCTTGGCACTCTTGTACTCGACCTGCTGTTAGATACGCAACGTACCCATGCGCTAATGATCGGGCCGGGCGCCGGCGAGCCTGCCTGGCGTGAGCTTGGCTCCTTCGCTGGGCCGCCACCTACCATCGCGCGCGTGCGGTCGCCAAAGGGCTGGCGCTGCGACCTCTCGTCCCCACGTGGTGCCACGTGCCTTTCAGCGTCGTGCGCCGCCGCGTCCTTCCTCGTACGAGCATGGACGGTGGCGCACAGCGTGCTCCATGGGGCGGCGCGTACGGCCAGCCACTCGGTAACGACGGATGGGGTGCGCGGCGTGGATATGCCGATAGCGACATGGACACGTTCGATCGTCGGCCCCGGCCTGACATGCGGCGCGATGGCGACAGGGGCGGGCGCCGCGGGCGCCGCGGCGGCGGCGTTCGCACGAGCCCGCCGCCGCCTGGCACGATCCGCCTGAGTGACCGCGCCGTGCCCAATTCGCTGTGGGACGTGCCGGCGCGGGGCTTTGAGGAAGTCGATGCACTGGCCGCCAAGTCGACCGGCCTGTTCGGTGCGCCTGTCAACTCGGGCATGGCCGGCATGATGATGCTGGGCCTGAAGAACGCCATGCCAACGACCGTGCCGGCGAGTGCGACGCCTGAGATTGACCCGACGATCGCGGCGGCCGTCACCAACAGCCTCACCCATCTTCAGCTGCGGCGCCTTCATGTGGAACCGATCGAGCCGGGTATGACGGCGCAGGCGCTCCAGGCGTTTGTGAATGCAAAAATGAACGAGCGGCTCCTGTGCTCCGGTGGAAGCACGGAGCCGTGCTTCCACGTTGACTGGCACGCTGACAAGGGGTATGCGCTCGTCGACTTTCGCAGCCCCGACGAGGCGACGAACGCCGTGCTGCTCGACGGCGCGCGCTTCTTGGGCCATGTGCTCTCGTTCCAGCGGCCCAAGGACTATGTCGGTCCAGATGTGGTGCCGCCGCCCGGCACGATCGCGACCACGGTGCCAGATGGCCCCAACAAGCTGTTTATTGGACGCGTCCCGCTCTTCCTGGACCAGGGGCAGGTGCTCGAGCTGCTCCAGCCGTTCGGCGAGGTGAAGCACCTCGATCTGATCCGCGACGAGGAGACGGGGCGCTCGCGCGGTATGGCATACTGCGAGTTCTCCGAGGATGCCGCGACGGACCTGGCATGCGAGGGCCTCGATGGCCTAGAGGTCGGCGAGCAGCGCCTGATTGTGCGGCGCGCTCTGGCACCGTCGCGCGAGCCGCCGGCGCCGCCGGTGCAGGAGACGTCCGATACGCCTACGCGCGCCATGCTCATGCTCAACATGGTCACGACCGAGGAGCTGCTCGACGACCAAGAGTTTCAAGATATTGTCGAGGATGTGCGGGGCGAGTGCTCGCGCTACGGCCACGTCACGTCCGTCTATATCCCGCGGCCGCTTCCCCCGGGCGCGCCGGGCGTGGAGCCGGCGGGCGTCGGCCGCGTCTATGTGCAGTTTGCGCAGGTGCCCGACTGTGAAGCGGCGCTGCGCGCCATTGCGGGACGGCAGTTTGACGGGCGCACCGTGATTTGTGCGTACGTCAAGGACGAGGCGTGGCCGGCCGCGGCCCCATAGTGCGTACCGTATCATAACTACTTCTCTCGCTGCCGGAAGGTAAGGAGCTTGGGCAGCTCCGATGTCGGGCACGCCTTGCGCAGGAACTCGTGCTGCAGTAGCTCGTCTGCCGTGGCCCGACTCTTTACGTCGGCACACAGACACACGGCCAGGAAGCCCTTGAGCTCGCGACTGAGCTTCTCGGGCTTCTTGAGCGTGGGCGTGCCGTTGGTGGCAATCATATACAGTGCCTTGAGCGGCTCTTCGTCCAGGTACGGCGGCTCATTTTCAATCATCTCAATCGCCATGATGCCCAGCGACCAGATATCGACCTTGGCGCCATACTCTTTCTGCTTCACGACCTCGGGCGCCATCCAGTACGGCGTGCCGACCATCGTCGCGCGCTTGCTGCGCTGGTCCGTCAGCTTCGCACAAAAGCCAAAGTCGGTGATCTTCACCTGCCCATAGTTGTTCAGCAGGATATTGTCGCTCTTGATATCGCGGTGAATGATCGAGTGGTTGTGCAGGTGCTCCAGCCCCTTGCACGTCTCCAGCGAGATAGCCGCAATCTGGTCCTCCTCCAGCGTGTTGTTGTCAATCACATCGGTCAGCGCACCGCCCTCCATAAACTCCATCACCACCCACAAGTCACTGTCGCGCACAAGGAACGCCTTGAGGAAGTTGACAATGTTGGGGTGCTGCGACTCTTTCATCACCATAATCTCATTGACAATCAGCTCCTTGCGCGGCTGGTGCGCCAGGTCCATCGCCTTGATCGCCACCAGCTGCGACGTCGCTAGCGACTTGGCCACATACACCGAGCCTGACGCACCCTGCCCAATCTTCTTCACCTTGCGGTACAAAAGATTCGGGTCGTCATGGCTCACGAAATTGCGCAGCTTCTCCATGATTTGCGCCTCCGTCATGGTGCTCGTGCGCTTCGTGTCCTGCCGCCGCTGCGGCTTCGCGGCAGGGTCCCCAGGCGCGGACGGAGCCGGCGCGGGCGGTGCGGGCATCGGCGCAGCGTCCGTCTGGTACGCATCCGCACTCGCGACCGGCGCGGCCGGCGGCGCAGGCCCTCCCGAGGCAGCGGGCGCCGTGGCCTTCGGCGTGGGGGGGACGGACGGCACAGGCGACGAGAACGACGACGTCATGGGACTCGGCATGGGCGAGGGCGTGCTGGGATACACGGGAGGCGTGGCAGTAGGGGCGGCGGGCGGCCCCCTTCTCGCCTCCGAGAGGCGCTGCCGCTCAGCAACTTGGGCCGCGCGCTGCTGCTGGAGCTGCTGCTGCTGGAGCTGCTGCTGCTGACGAATGCGCTCCTGCTGGCGCTCGCGCTCCATGAGCTGGCGCTGACTGGTCTCCTCGGCCATACGCAGGTTCTGCGTCTTTATCGACAGCGCACTCACGTCGCTCTCCGACGCGGATGCGCTGTTCTCGGCGCTGGAGAGCGGCAGTGTCATGTCGTCGGGCGGCAGCGCCGGCAGTGGGCTCTGCTTGCCTTTGCCACGGGGAGGCTGCACCGGCGCTGCGCGGCGCGGCTCCAGGTTCGGCAGCGGCGAGAGCGGCGCACCAGCGAACGGTGCGCCGACCGTGCGCTTCTGTGAGTTGATCGTCTCGCGACCCGAGCTGCCCGCGTGCAGGTTCATCGTCGGAGAGCCGAGGCCAAAGTCGTCGCGCGACCCTTTCTGTATGTCCGTGTAAAACTCGAGCACATCGAGCACAGCTTGGGGGTTCTTGGCATAGTCCTCTTTCGTGATGGCCGACTTGGTCAGCAGGCGCATCCACTGGTCGGGGAGGCCGGTGAACGAGCCGCTGACGGGGTCGAAGCCGACGTGCACCTGGTGCACAAAGTTGGTCGGCGACGAGGCGCCGAGCGGCGAGCGGTGATACATATCGTCCATCCAGCCATACAGCTCTTCGTCACTCTTCAGCTGCAGATAAAACGTCTTGTCCTTGGTCTCGATTTCGATACAGTACGGTTTCAGGTCCGTGCGGCTAATGTTGGTCACATCGCGCAGCAGGACAATGGTCGACGCCTGGAAGGTGGTCTGGTGTAAGCATATCCACGTACGTCGTTTTTGTGAAAGAGCAGCGTAGACTCGCGGAGCACGAGCCATTTCTTGCTCCAGATCCATGAGCGGAGGCCGTCCTCCTTTACACTGACGTAGCCTTTGCGCACGATGGACGCGGGGCTCGCAGAGCCCGAGAACTTGGACACCATGGGCGATCGGGACATGGCATCGTACGACGCGCCCGGGCCCATGTGTGTAGGAAAGGCAGGCGGCACAGGAGCCGGGCGGGAAGGTGTGAGCCCGTAGCCCTCTGGCAGGCCGTCTCGCAACGACATGGTGGTCTCAAGCTCGATCGTGCCCTTGTCGGTGCGGGCGTCGCACGTGGTGCGATGCGTGTGGCCGCGGCGCCTCCACGTGACGGCCCCGCCGTCCGTCCGCCGCCAGCGAGGGCCTTGCCACGATGAGCGACTTTCGGCACCTGGATGTCGACCAGTACAACGACGAGGCGCTGCATCCGCTAGAGCTCGCGCCTCCGGACCCGCGCTCAGCACAAGAGCTGCTGCAGCTAGCGCAGGGGAAGCAGACGGGCGTGCGCACGCGCCTAGCGAGGTAGGTGCCCGTGCGCACTGACGCCAGCCACGATATTGCGGGTGCGCTCACTGAGGCGCTGCACGACCCGCCGACGGGCGAGCATGCGCTGGAGGCGCGGCGCATGACGCTGTCGCTCGTGCTGGACATTCTCAACTCGACGCGCACGGCCGATATTGCGCCGGCGCTCAAGGCGCTGCGCATAGATGAGCGCGACACGCTGATGAAGTACCTGTACCGGGGCCTGGAGGTGGGCCGCACGAGCGGCAGCGGTGTGAACTGCGCCGTGCTGCTCAGCTGGCACGAAAAGGTGTGTGGCGCATACTGACGCAGCTCACGCAGCTCGCGGGTACCGGCTGTATTGTGCGGGTCATGACCGACCGGCGTGTGGTATAGGAGCTATACATCGAGCATCGCGGGTCCGCCCCACCGGAGATCGCGCGCATGCACATCGACGATCTCCTCGAGGGCGGCGAGCACCTCGTCACCAGCCGCGAGCTGGCACGAAGCGATCGAGCCTGCGATCGTGTCGGCCGCCTCGGTGGTGCAGGTGCGGGGCGCAAACGGCAGGTCGAGCGCGTTGAGGTGCGCAATCAGCTTCTCGTCGCGGCCGATATGCAGCACAAACTCGAACATGCCCTTGATGTCGTGGCAGCGCTTGGGCAGCGAGCCCATAATGTCGAGCGCCAGCACATACTGCACGGCCGACGTGCGGCTGACGTTTTTGGGCATAATGACAAAGTGCGTCTGCCGACGGAGGATGCGCAGTGCGAAGCGTTCGCCGAGCGAGTCGCTGATCAGTGTCTGCACCTCGCTCGACTGCCGCTGCGCCCACGCGAGGTCCGTAGACGACGTCGTGTCGCCAAAGCACCATGCAATGGCCGTATCACGCTCCTCGATCCACGAGCCGGGCGTGCGCTCGGTAAAGTAGTCGAGGATCTCGCGCACGGGCTGCCGCCACTGCGCGTCAAAGCCGTCCACGAGCGACGTCCATGCCGGGCCGCTGCCCACGCAGTGGCGCACGTAGCAGCCGTCCTCGGCAATCAGGCCGGCCTCGGGCACGGCGCGCGACAGCGCCTCGAGGTCCGCCATGCTCTTGCTGCTCATCAGGTACACGTACGTGCGCTCGTCGCCGACGAGCCCGCGCAGCGCACGCACGAGCGCGGGCGGCGGCTCAAACGCACGGGACCGGCCCTGGGTCGCCTCGCTCATCAGCGTGTGCTCGAGGTCGAGGAGCACGAGCCGCGACTTGGCGGCGCGCCACTCGGACTGCAGCTGCGCGATCTCGAGGCGCGGCGTGAACATGGTGTTGCCGTGCGGCTGGCTCAGGTGCGCGCGCTCCAGCTGGCTGAGCACCGCGGTGACCCAGTGCTGCGCGGTCTGCGTGACGACCGTGCGGTGCAGGTCGTACCAGCGCTGGGCCATCTCGTCCTCGTCCATCGTGAGCGCGCAGTGGATGGCCTTGGCGACCTGGCACGCATTGAACGGGTTCACGCCGATGCACGCACGCAGCGCCGAGTATGTCCCCGTGAACTCGGAGAGGATCAGCGGGCGCTTGCGCTGCTCCTGCGCGACGACATACTCGTGCGTCGTCAGGTTCATGCCCTCACGCAGCGACGTCGCCATAAACGCGTCCGCCATCGTGAGCAGCGCGAGGTACTGGCTGAACGTGATCTCCTGCACATGCAGGAACACGACCGGCTGGTATGTCAGCGAGCTGTGCTTGCGGTTGATGCGCGCCACAATATCGCTCACATCGCCCACCTCGCGGTTGTCCTGCACCGTGGCGAGCGCGACCTGCACCAGCACCACACGACCGACCCACTCGCGGTGCGTATCGAGAAACAGCTCAAACGCAATCAGCTTCTCACGCACGCCCTTGATCCAGTCGAGCTTGTCGCGCCCCACAATCACGTGTTTGCCGGCGAATCGCTCCTGGAGCCGGACGACCCACTCGTGCACCTCAGGGTCGCTGCGGCGGCGGTTGAGGGTGTGCACGTCGATGCCGATGGGGAACGGCGCCACGGTCACGAACGAGCGCGCGAGTTGCACGCCACGCGCGGTCGTCTCCTCCTGCAGGATCCGCCCGACCGTCTGCCGAAAGTGCCGGCAAAAGTTGTGCGTCTGGAAGCCGAGCAGGTCTGCGCCGAGCATGCCGCGCAGCAGCTCCTCGCGCCGGCTCAGGCACCGGAAGATCTCGCTCGAGGGAAACGCCACATGCACAAACAGCCCAATCGGCGCGTCCGGCAGTTGCTCGCGCAGCAGCTGCGGGACGAGCAGCAGGTGGTAGTCCTGCACCATGATCACATCACCCTCGCGGTACTCGCGCGCGAGGCGCTCGGCAAAGCGCTGGTTCACCTCCAGGTACGCGCGGAACGCTTCCGGCTCCTCCTCGAGGCTCTGCGTCGTGGGCAGCGTGTAGTGGAAGGTCGGCCAGAGGATCTGCTTGCAGTAGTGGTGGTAGCTCTTGACGTACGCCTCGTCCTGCACCCACACCGGGACCTCGTTGTGCTCATCACGCAGCGGCGTCTCGATCTGTGTGCGCAGGCCCGCCGTGATCCCGTTCATCTCGACGCCCAGCGTTCCCACGTACACCACCTCGTCCCGATCCACATCGCTCGTGCTGTTCACCGCATTGATCAGGCCGTAATTGGCGCCCGGATTCGGCAGGAACTCAAACGGCACCTTGTCCTCCTCCGTGTAGCTGTTCGTGCGCACGGCCTTGCCCGCGCGCCGCGTAATGTGGAAGCGCTGCGTCGCGCCGCACCGCCGCTCGTCGTCGCGCGATAGGCGCCGCATATCGAGGCCTGTGGGCCGCTCCTTGCGCGTCTTGCTCGGCGCCTCCGCGGCATCGCCGCAGGGCACACGCGCGAGCCGCGCGCCCGGCCTGGGCGCTGTGCCCCGACTAGGCGACGTCGTCAGCGCCGCGCCGGGAGCGTTCGGCACGCTGGTTCCCCGCGCCATGCTGGTCGCCGGCCGCCCGGGGAGGCCCACCGGCGTGAGGGGCCCCATCGCAAAGGGGCTGTGGTCCTGGGGCACCGGCGTTGCGGCCGACGACTTGGCCGCCATATCCGAAATGATGCTCACGGGCGGCGGCGGCATCTCGCGCTGCAAGGGCACGGGCGCCACCGTCGGCGGGCTCTGCCGCATGGGCTCGAGCGGCGCGCCCCGCCCGTGATCTGACAGCGAGCTTTTGTTGGGCGTGACGAGATGCGACTGCGTGCTGGCTCCCCGCGCATCATCAAAGGTGGCTACGCGCGGCGACGACGGCATGCTGTACAGGCCTGACGCCTTGCCGCCGGCCAGGGCGCCGGAGCCGGCCGCCTCGGCCATGAGTTCGGCCATGTTGACGCGGTCGCGCGCGGCTGAGTGCGATGGGTGGCGCGACGCACCGGGCGCAGGGCCGAGCGTGAGGCCCAGCGGGAGGGTCTTGCCGGGGAACACACGCGTGCCCCCCTCCTCCTTCTCCGCGACCGCGGCGAGGGCGTCGGCGAGGTTCTGCGCGTTGGGCGCCCGCGCGACGCTCGGCGACGCCGGCACGCGCTCGCCCTCGCGCGTGTCAGGATCCGAAAATTCTACCGTGTGTGGCAGCAGAAACGCTGCGATAAGCACGCGGCGCGGCCGCTGCTGGCCGGTGGCGCGCCGTGCCATGTCGCGGGCAACGTGCGTGGCGGCGCGACGGCGCCCGTGCGCTATCACGTGATCTATGAGCGGCGTCCCTGCTGCAGGTTGTCAAAGAGGACGTCGGCGCGGAGGACCGCGTTGCGTTCGGTGAGCTCGCCCTGCACAGCCAGCTGCTGGAGGCGCGCCACCATCTGACGCAGCGTCTTTCGCGAGAGTGTGACCGTCTCGTCCAAGTTTGGTTCGGGCGCGCGCAGCCGGCGAAGCAGGTCCGGGATCGTGGCGCGCGCGGCCGCCTCGTAGGTGAGCGCGCCTTTCATGGCGTCCAAGAGGTCGGCGCCCACCGGCTCCGAGGACGGGTCTTCCAGCACGCGGTGGGGCGGGAACGGCACCACATGCTGGGGGTCCATGATCGCTTCGAGCTTCTTTTCGCCACTGAGCCGGTCGAACGGCGGGCGCCCATAGACCATCTGGTACAGAATGCAGCCCATCGACCACACGTCGCTGGCCTTGCCGGCCTTGTACACGCGGCGCCCCTGCTTCTTGGCCATCTGGATCGCTTCGGGCGCCATGTAGTTGGGCGTCCCGACGATCGCATCGCGCGAGATGTGGATGGTGCCCAGCGGAATCTTTTGCGCAATGCCAAAGTCGATCAGTTTCAGGCGCCCCTTGGCCATGAGAAAGTTGGCCGGCTTCAAGTCCGTGTGCACGAGGTCCGCCTTTTCGTGGATGAACTGCACGGCCTCGAGCATCTGCTCCCAATACGTGTCGATCTGCGCGCGCGTCAGCGGCGCCTGTGCCTTGAGCATGTGCCCAAAGTCCATGTCGCCCAGCTCGAGCAGCTGGTGTGAGTGGCGCCACGTACAATTTTCAGCGTGTCGCGGTTCAGGCGGTGCCCAAAGTAGCGCAGAATGTACGCCTCGTGCCCCGGCTTCTGCGCCAGCTGCTCGAGCAGCTGCGCCTCCTGCACGACCTCGTCGCGTGACTCGGGCTCGAGGCGGCGCAGCGACACCTGCTTCATCGCATAGTACCCTTGCGCGCGCTCGCTCACCGGCTCCATGCGCACGGCGCCAGGGTCGTCGCCCGGCACGGCCGCCGGCACATGCGTCGGGCCACGCACCTGCCACACGGTGCTGAAGCCGCCCTCGCCCGCGCGGCGCACCTTGATAAAGCGGCACCCACGGAACTGCATAAGTCATGGCACGTACTGTTGTCTCCTTCGCCGAGGCCTTTTGCTGGTGCGGATTCGCCGGCACGAAGCCCGTGCGGTGCTGCTCCGCGGCCTCGTCCCACAGACGCTGCAGAAAGTCCAGCGCGTGCTCCGCGTGCGGGCCGGGGGGTATCGTTACAGGCGCCTGGGTATCTGGCGGCGCCGCATCGGGCGGTGCCGGCGCTGGCACCGGCGCGGCGTCGGGCTCGTCCGCGAGCGCCTCCTCGTCGTCCTGGTACCGCTGCACGCGGCGTGCAGGGATGTGCGAGTGGGTACGTGCGGAGGAGCCTGTGTCAGTGGCGCGACGTACGTAGTTTCTGCAGGCCACGCCCCACGCTGCGCTGGTTCGTCGCGAGCGTGCTCGCACGCAGCGTCGCGGACAGCCCGGGTGTCTGCAGCGCCCCCTGCGTCGGTCGCAGTGCGCGTGGCGTGTGCGGCCACGATTCTTCCGTCGCATCATAGACATGGCTCACACGCGGCGGCGTCGGCAGAGGACTACCGTCCGCATCGCTCCATGCACCCGCATCGATCCGCGGCGGCGTGCGTGGCGGGGCGACGCCTGTCCCGTCTCCCATGTGCCGTCGCCCGCTCAGCGCGATGAGTGGAGCGGCGTGACGCACGTGTTTACTATGGCGCCCCCAGGGTATGGACCACCGCCGCGGCGCGGCGGGGCAGCGGGGCAACTAATCAAACGGGCCTAGGTAGTCTTCTTTCATCGTGCCGATCGCGAACTGGGTCAGCGGCGCGACGTACAATTTCGTTGGCGTCCACACGCGTACCGACGATGCGCACGCGCACGCGGCGGCCCTTGACGAGGTTCTGGGTCAGCAGCGCGACGTACATCGGTGGGCGACGTGAACTCGGGGGGGTTCGCGTCCGGCTGGAACTTGTAGTCGATCGGGAGCAGGTGCGACGAGACAAAGATGCTCAGGGGGCCGACCTCCGCGAAGAAGCCCATCTGCTGTGAGTCGTCGCGCGTACCTTGTTCACGTTGGTGATGCGCGCGTCCATGACCTCGCCGTTGAACTGCGTGAGCGCGCGGCACGTACCGGCTTGAGCACGATGGCCTGGTACTGGCTGCGGAACTCGGCGAGGCCCGTGCCCGGCATGACCTTGCCCTGGCCGACGTCCAGGACAGACACGACCTTGATAATATAGCCCTGGCGTCAGTCGCGCGCACGCACGTATTTGCCGGAGCACGTCCCCTCGACGTCATCGCGGAGCTTGCGGTTCACTGTGTCAGCCGAGGCACGTACAGAACTCGATCATCGACGGCCCAAAGAACGACGGATGCAGCTCCGTGCGATGCTCCAAGTTTTTCTGGGTCAGCAGGCGCACATACGAGGAAGAACATCGCCGCCGCGACGCTCGCAGCGCGAGCGCGGGCGACGCCTGGTCACTATCACGTGATGTAGCATGCGACCTCGTCTCGCTCCCACGAGCATGGTACGTTCGAGGGCTGACGCAGGGAAATGACGGCGGATCCATAGCGCGCCGCGATGACCTGGTGCGCACAAAGGCACAGGCGCCTGTGTCGCAGGACCGCGACGAGCTGCGGCACTCTACGTGGACGCTGTGTCGTGTGTCGCACCACCGGCTGCAGGCGCCCGTCATGCTCGACCGCCTGGGCCAGCTGTACAACAAGGAGGGGCTGATCGAATACCTGCTGCGCCGCGCCAAGAATGCGGCGACCGATGCTGAGCACGAGGCCGCGCGGCACATCCGCGGGCTCAAGGACGTGCGGCCCGTGGCGCTGGCGCCCAATCCTGTGCGCGAGGCCGAGCGCGGCGAGGCGCTGTACTACCCGCACGCGTGCCCACTGACGCAGCGGCCCATGAACGGAAAAAACAAGTTCGTGGCGCTATGGACGTGCGGCTGCGTGCTCAGCGAGGCGGGCCTGCGCGAGACGGCCTTCCCCGGCGCGCCACGCAAGGAGGTGACGGAGGCGACGCCATGCCCCCAGTGCGGCGTGCCGTTCCAGCCCGCCGCCCTCTGGCACGCCACGCCGACGATCGACGATGATGTCGTGGCGCTGTACCCCCCGCCCGACGCCCAGCGCGCGCTGCGCGAGCAGCTCGCAGCGCAGCGAAAAAAGCGCAAGGCCACCGCCGACACGGACAAGCCCAAGCGCGCGCGCCCATCCATGTAGAGTATGTACATCACACGAGGCCGAGCGTGCGCTCGACCTCTGCATCACTATCCGTCTCCTCGCTCTCGACCGAGGCATCCGAAAGCGCCTCGCCGTCGAGGTCGATGTAGTCGTGCTGCTGCACAAAGTCGTGCGCGGTGCCGAGCGCAGGGACCGCCTCGTGGGGCGCATCCACCGCCACAAAGTAGCGCTCCTCCGCCGCCGCCGCGTCGTCCCGCACAAACAGGGTATCGGCGGTCGGCTCCGCGGCCGGCGCTGGGCGCTCCGGCGGGGGATGCGCGAGGCGGCAGGCCGCGCTCGTGCACGCGCCTTTTTCGCGAAAGTCGGGGCACTCTTTTGCGTGGCGCCGCTCGCACGCACGGCCCTGCTCGCACCACCCCGCGTACACAAACGGGCGGCACAGTGGTGCATCGGCAGCGAGAGAGGCGTGCACATACATGCACGCGTCGCCGTGGCGGCACGCGCCGGTGCGCAGAAAGTGGACGCAGTGCGGCGTATTGTGCGGCGTCGGCGTGTGCGACAGGAGGCACGTCCCGGGCGGCAGCATGCACCCACTCGGCTTGAGCGCGCCGGGGCACAGCGCGCGGCGCGCGGGATCATGCACAAACGGGCAGCGCTCGCCGCGGCGACAGGACCCGGTGCGCGTGTAAAAGGTGCAAATCTCGCGGACCTGCGCGCGCTCGCGCGCGCACCTCGCGGTGCACGCGGCCCATCTGCTGCCCGAGCGCCGCGAGGCGCTTCTGCCGCGCGTGCTGGGCGCGCGCGGCGCGCCGCTGCACAACGAGTGCGCGGCTAATCAGGTTGCCGCTCTTTGTGCGCACATACGCCTCGCCGTCGACCGACGTCTGCCGCGGCGTGGCGGGCGTGTGTGGCGCCACGAGGCTCGCCTTGACGAGCTTCGAGCCTGACTCGTCAAACACGAACGGGACGCCGTCAATCATGATCTGCTCGCGCGCAGGGCGCGCAGGCGCGGAGGGCTCGGCGGGGCGGCCCGGATCGTACACGGCCCGGTTCACCAGCGCCATGCCCTGGCGCGAGCGGCGGCGCACCCACTCGCCCTCGTCCGAGCCGCTGAGCACGAGTGTGCGGTGGCGCGACGGCCGCACCGCATGCCCGCCGCGCCCACGAATGCGCGAGCGCTGCCGGTCAATCGCGCCGGACAGCTGCGCAATCTCCGACATGAGCGCCGCCTGTCGGGGGTCCATCGCAGTGGCGGCGCTGGTGGAGCGGCCCGTCACTCCACCTCCATGACATGGGCTGCGGCGGTTCGGGCGTATGTCGATGGCACGTACGACGAGCTTCCCCCCTCGGTGCGCGACGATGTAGCGAGCGGCGCACTGTCGCTTCTTGCGCTCGTGCGTGAGCTCGGGGCGTTTCTCACGTCCGAGTCGGACACGGCGCGCGCGCGCGCGGTGGCCCTGCTGAGTGGCGTCGTGCAGTACCTAGCCGCGCAGCCCACGCAGACCGTGCTGACGCGGCAGGCGCTGCGCACGCTCACACAGTTTTTCTGCGACAAGCTGGCCGACGCCGTCGCCGTCGGCGACGCGCGCGCGCGCGCGCAACGACACGGCAGCGCCGGTGCCCGCGTCCGCGGCGCGGCACGCCGTGCAGGCCGAGGAGGCCGCGGCGATGCAGGCCGAGGCGATGCTGCACGACTGCCTCGCGGCGCTCCATGCGCTCAGCGGCGTCGGCTTCTCTGGCGACGAGCCGGTGTCGCGCGAGGCGTTTGGCGGCGAAGAGGCACGCACGCTCAGCACCGCCCTCTTTACGCTCGAGCTGCGGCGCTACCCCCAGCCGCTGCGCCTGCTCGTATGCCGCATCCTCGACTCGCTCGTTGCGCGCCACCGCCAGGCGCTCCGTGCGCTGCGCACCAGCGAGGGGCCGGACGGCAGCGCCTTTGTCCACGGCTACACGGCGCTCGTGCAGGGCGAGAAGGACCCCCGCAACCTGCTCGTGCTCTTCGGCCTCGCGCGCGTGCTCCTCCTCGAGTGGCCGATCGCGCCGCGCGAGGCCGAGGCGCTCTTCCATGTGCTGTTCTGCTACTTTCCCATCTCGTTCCGCGCGCCGCCCGACGACCCGTACGGCATCGCGCCCGACGAACTGAAGCGCGCGCTGCGCGCGGCCGTCAGCGCGTCGCCCGCGCTCGCGCCGCTCGGCTTCCCCGTACTCGTGGAGAAGATGAGCGCGAGCGGCGGCGCTGCGCGCATCGACACGCTGCGCACGCTCGCTGCGTCCGTCCCGGTGTATGGCGGCGCAGCGGCCCACGCACATGCGCGCGAGCTGTGGGGCTACCTGAAGCTCGACCTGCTGCAGCCGCCCGACGACGAGACGCTGGCCAGCGCGCAGGACGCGCTCACCGCGCTCCTGCGCGCCCTGTACGCCGACGCACCACTCGATGCGCTCGCG
Organism: Malassezia caprae; assembly: GCA_029542885.1. NCBI lineage: Eukaryota > Fungi > Basidiomycota > Malasseziomycetes > Malasseziales > Malasseziaceae > Malassezia > Malassezia caprae. The sequence goes on from CP119910.1 coordinate 1,195,949, forward strand.
CACGAGATCCTCGACGAGTGCCTCGGCGAGATGCGCGAGCCCGGCAAGTCACTCGCGCGGCTCAGCCTGCCCATTGTGCACACGTTTGTGCGGGCGCATGCGCGGACCGCCGAGGAGGCGACGCAGCGCATGCTCGCGCAGCTGCTCGGCGTGCAGTGGGCACAGGCCGGCGACGAGAAGCCGGCGCTTCTCGACCTGCTCGCGCGGCTGCTCACGGAGCTTGTGCGGCACCCCGCGCATGCGCCGCCGCTCGGCACTGCGCACGACGCGCTCCTCGCCGCCTTCACATCGGACGCGGCGCTGCGGTGCGAGGCGGGTCTCCAGGGCCTCGTGGCGCTGACGCAGCTGCCGGAGCTGCTCACGCCCGATGAGGTGGCGTACGCGGCGCGCTGCGTCCAAGCGGCGCTCCTCGCGGATAGCGCGCTGCAGGCGCCGGCGCTCGCGGGCCTCGAGACGCTGCTGGCATCGCACGCGCGCCTCCTCGAAGAGGAGACGCTCCCGCTGCTCCTGCAGGAGCTGCCGCCGCACCTGGATGCGCCGAGTGGCGCGGTGCGCACGGTGCTGGGCGCCCTGGCGCGCCTGTGCACGCCGCCGGCGCTCTTTGCGGCGCTGGCTGCGCGCGTGCTCGACCTGCTTGAGGGCCTCACGCGTGACGACGCCGTGACGGCGGGCTATGCGTGTGCGCTGCTCGCGACGCTGCACGTCGCGCTCGAGCGCAAGGCCGAGGCGCAGCACACGGACCTCGCGCCGCAGGCGGCGCAGCTGGCGCCGCGCCTGCTCGCGTGGCTCGACTCGTCGGATCCGCGGCCGCCCGTCGTCCAGCAGGCCAGCGATGTGCTCGTCGTGCTCGCGCCGCACGCCGCGCCTGCGGACGCACAGGCGCTCGTGGACGATGCGGCGCGCCGCTGGGACGGCCCGTGCGGCGCGCGCAGTCCGCTGGCCGCGCCGGCCGCGGCGCGGGGTCTTGCGCCGTGGGCCGCGCTGCACGCCGCGCTGCCCGCGAGCGTGTCGTGGCCGGGCGGCGGCGACGCATGGCTCGATGCGCTCCTTGCGTGGCTGCGAGGCAGCGCTGCGCCGGCCGCGGCTACACGCAGTGCGGGCCTCATGGCATGCGCCCTCGCGAACAAGCACTGTGCGCCGCGGCCCGACGCGCTCGCGGCGTTCTGGGCGGCGATCCCGACGCTCGCGGCCCCCCAGAAGCGCGCGTGCCTCGAGGCGTGGGTATGGATGGCGCGCGGCTGGCTCGCGCGCGGCGAAGCGCATGGCCTTGCCATGCTCACGGCGCTGCGCATCGATATGCTCACCGACGCGCGGCTCGCCGAGGCGGCCCATGCGCTGCACGTGCTTGTGCAGGACGATGCGCTGCTGCGCCGCACGCACGGCTTTTCGGTGCGTGTGCTGTACAAGCAGCGGCTCCTCGACACGCTTGTGCCGCAGCTTCTCGAGGCGTATGCGACGGCGGGCGAGGCCCGCACCGTGTGCCTCGTCGCGCTCGCGACGCTGCTGCCCGCGCTATCGCCCGGCACGCTCCAGACACGCTTCCCCACGCTGCTGCCCCTCCTCGTGCACACGCTCGGCCTCGCGGACGGCGGCGCGCGTGCGTCGGCGGCGCGCGCGCTCCATGCGGTGCTCGCGGCCGGCGAGGCGCCTGGCGTGCCGCTCGACACGCTCGTGACGCACCTGCTCGCGAGTGTCGCGCCGAGTGCTGCTGCGCCGCCGGCGACGCGCCTGGCGGCCCTGCACCTGCTCGCTGCGCTCGTCGACCGGGGGCCGGCCGACGAGCTGCGCGCGCACCAGCGGCGCGTCGTGCAGACGCTCGGGCGGCCCGCACAGGGCGTGGACGACCCGCGGCGCGCCGTGCGCGCCGCTGCCGTCGACTGCCGCGACGTGTGGTACCGCGCATGGACGCCTGCCTAGTCTATGGAGCGGAGCCGGCCCCCGCCTCGAACAGGCGCTTGAGGGGCCCGAGCTCGTTGACGACGTCGAGGCCCGTTGAGCGCGCCCACACGAGCGCACGCAGCGCTTGCTCACGCACACTCGTCGCCAGTGCGCCGTGCGCACTGGGGTGGTAGGCGCTCGACGGCCGCGTGGCAAAGAGCCAGTGCAGGTGGTCCGTGACGCTCAGCATCGCCTGGTTCGGCAGGTAGCGCGCGCACTCGTAGCCCTGTAGCGCACTGTGCGTGCCGATGTCCATGCCGTGCGCACAGGCATCCTCGAGCGTCGATAGCAGCGCCCGCACGTCCTGCAGCCCCAGGTTCAGGCCCTGGCCCGCGAGCGGGTGCGTCGCATGCGCCGCGTCGCCCACCAGCACGGTGCGGCCCTGCCCTGCACCGCGCGCTGCGCCGCCCGGCGTGAGGCCGAGGCCCGTCAGCACACCACGCACCACGTCCGACGGCCGCGGCCACGCGCTCGTTTGGTTCAGCGAGCTGCCCAGGTAGCACGCGGCATGCTGCAGCTGCAGCGGAAAGCTCGCGACGCTGCGCACGTCGACGGCGTCGGCCCACGGCGGCACGGCGCTCGTGTGCGCACTCGGCGCCTGCGCGCCTGCGCGCTGCTCGTACGCGGCGGCGGCTGCGAGCACGCGCTGCTCAAACACATGCGTGTCCGCCGCCGGCGCCTCGTGCAGCAGCGGCTCGAGCTCGGCCCACGGCAGGCGGAAGCCCGCAGAGACGAGCGCGGCCAGCACACTCGATGTGCCATCCAGCTCGGGCGACGCGCGGTGCATCGCCACGAGCCTGTCGCACAGCTCGGGCGGCAGCGCCCACACGACCGTCGCCGACGTCGGCGAGAGCGGCAGGCACGCTAGCGTGCCCGTCGGCAGGAACCGCTGCCATGCCTGCTGGTCGACGATCGGCTCGGCACTGCGCGTGTGGTGCCCGGTACGCAGCGTCGCAACGAGACCCTTGCATCCGTACGGCCACCCGTAGCTCTCGATGCCTGCAAAGGCACGCACAGGCGAGCGGTGGCCATCGGCGCCGACGAGCAGGCGCGTCGTCACCACCGAGTCGCGCTCGCCGACGCGCAGCGAGACGCGCGGCCACGCATCGCGGTCCGGCGCGTCAATCGCCGTGACGCGCGCCTCGTCCACAATCTCGTACGTGACGCGACTGTGCGGCGCGCGCGCCGCGAGGAAGCGGTACAGCCCCTGCTGCAAGTTCGCCAGCTCGACCATGACGCTGAGCGCGCGCCCATCCGTGCCAAACTCGGCGGCCGCGCCCGTGAGGCCGTCCCACACGCGTATGCGCTCGACGCGCCGCAGGCGTGTCGGCTCCACGTAGGCGTGCGCGCCGAGCCGCTGCAGCCACGCCACATTGTCCATGTTGAGGCTGATCACGCGGTTCTCCCACGGCACGCCATCGTGCGTGTCGCTGGCGGGGCGCGTGCGCGCGCGCTGCGCCTCGAGCCACCCGCCCCAGCGGTGCACCGGCGTGGCATCGACCATCGTAACGTGCATCGCCGGCAGCCGGGGGCTCGCAACGAGTCCCGCTAGCATAGCGAGGCCGGCTACGCCCGCGCCCACAATCACCATATCACTCTTGCGCTCCAGCGCCGTGTGCAGCGCACGCACGCCATTCATACGCCGCACGCCCAGCCCCATCGAGTGCGAGGCCAAGTGGCGTGTCGGCTTAGTCATCGACTCCCACCATGGAGCTCCCAGCGTCGGTGCGCGAGCGCGGTGCGTCGCTGTCGGTCGATACGCGCATCCTCGTGCACAGCGGCGCCCTGAAGGAGGCCGGCATACCTACAGGCGCACACGTCGTCGTGTCCGCGTCCGATGCGGGCGCCGTCGCAGGCACCGCGTGGCCCGACTTTGATGCGCCGCGTGGTGTGTCGCTGCCGGCGCTCATGGCGCCGGCAGCCATGCACGGGCAGACCGTGCGTCTTGCCCAGGTGCGCGATGCACCGTGTGCCACGCGCGTCGTGCTCGCGCTCGAGTCTGAGGACGCGCCGCCCGCCGAGCTGCTGCGCACCGTCTTTCTGCATACCCTACGTACGTTCTGTCACTGACGCAGTCGACGTCGGCGCCGTGCTCGTCGGATCCGCCTACACGCTCCCGTGCCTGGGGCACACGGTGCGCGCGCGCGTCGCGCAGGTGCAGCCCGCCGAGCGCATCGTCCGCGTGACGCGCGAGACGCACCTGTCCCTCGAGACGCCGGCGCCCACGCCCGACGCGCTCGTCGATGCGTCCGCGTACCAGGCGCTCGGCGGCCTCGACACGCAGATCGCGGCGATCCGCACGCTCGTGGAGCTTCCTCTCACGCAGCCAGCGCTCTTTGCGCGCTACGGCCTCACGCCGCCCCGCGGCGTCCTGCTGTATGGCCCGCCTGGCACCGGCAAGACGTCGCTGGCACGCACCGTCGCGGCGTCGCTACAGGCGCACGTCATCACGATCGATGGGCCGGAGCTCTCGTCCATGTACCACGGCGAGACCGAGTCCAAGCTGCGCGCCGTGTTTGCCGCGGCGGCCATGCACGAGCGCTGCATCGTGTTTATCGACGAGATTGATGCGCTGGCCCCGCGCCGCGACGCCAGCTCGGTCGCACAGAGCGATGGCGCAGGCGAGGTCGAGCGCCGCGTCGTCGCGACGCTCCTCACGCTCCTGGACGGCATGGGCACCGGCGACGCACGCACGCCCAGCGGCGCACCGTCGCGCGTCGTCGTGCTTGCCGCGACGAACCGGCCCAATGCGCTGGACCCCGCGCTTCGGCGCCCCGGACGCCTCGACCGCGAAATCGAGGTCGGCGTGCCGGACGCCGCCGCGCGGCACTCGATCCTCGAGGTGCTGCTCCGCCGCGTGCCCCATGCACTTTCGCCCGAGGACCTTCGCGCGCTGGCCGCGCGGACGCACGGCTACGTGGGTGCGGACCTCGCCGCGCTCGTACGTGAGGCGGGCCTGACTACGATCACGCGAGGCCTCGGCGCGTCGCTGGACGAGGGACTCGCCGCTCTGTCGCTCGACGCGGCGCCCGCGCCCGTCACGGCCGCCGACTTTGGCGCGGCGCAGGCCGTCGTGCGCCCGTCCGCGATGCGCGAGGTGTTTGTCGAGACGCCCAAAGTGACGTGGGCCGACATTGCCGGTGACGACGCGCTCGACAGCGTGCAGCGCCAGATCCGCGAGTGCGTCGAGGGGCCGCTCCGCCACGCCGAGGCGTTTGCGCGCCTCGGTATCGATGCGCCGCGCGGTGCCCTGCTGTACGGCCCGCCGGGATGCAGCAAGACGCTCACGGCGCAGGCGCTCGCGCGCGAGAGTGGGCTCAACTTTCTCACGGTGCGCGGCCCCGAGCTGCTGAGCAAGTACGTGGGCGAGTCGGAGCGCGCGATCCGCGAGGTGTTCCGCCGCGCGCGCGCCGCGGCGCCGTCGATCCTCTTTTTTGACGAGATCGATGCGATCAGTGGCGTGCGCAGCATGGAGGCGAGTCATGGATCGAGCGACCGCATCGTCGCGAGCTTGCTCACGGAGATGGACGGCATCGACGCAGCGAGTCATGTCGTCGTCGTCGCCGCGACGAACCGCCCCGACTGCATCGATCCCGCGCTTTTGCGGCCTGGACGCATCGACCGCCTCGTGTACGTCGGCCCGCCCAACGCCCTGGTGCGCGAAAAGATCCTTGCGATGCGCACGCGCCGCATGGCCCTCGCCGACGACGTCGACCTCGCGGCCGTCGCGGCGCTGGCGGCGGGGTGCTCGGGCGCCGAGGTCGTGGGCATCTGCCAGGAGGCCGGCCTCCGCGCGGTCGGCGAAGATCCGGCATGCACACACATTGCGCAGCGCCACTTGGTCGAGGCGGCTCAGCACATGCCGCGGCGCATCACGCCCACGATGCTCGCGCAGTACGAGGCGTGGCGGCAGCGCATGGCCAGGTAGGTGGAGGTAGCCTCTGTCCGTGTCATGGACGCGATGCGCCGTCGCGCGGGTGCGCGGCACCTCATGTTTCCGCCGCTGCACCACGCCGACGATCCGCAATTCCATAATCCGATCCTGCAGCATCCGCTGATTGCGACGGGCCTTCAGCGGCCTGCGACGCTGCGTGACGAGGTCGTAGCGGTGCCCGAGCACCTGGTGCCGAGCGGCGACGACCTCGAGCAGGACACGCTGCCGATGGAGCAGCACCCGTCGTACCCCCTCGGCAACCCGTACTATATCCACCACACGCCCGCGACGCTGCAGCCGGCCGGCTCGTCGCAGCCCAAGGTCGATCCGCGGATATCGATGCGCTTTGCTATGCATATGGACACGCATGCGCCGGAGGACACGCTCTCGTCCGTGGCGCAGGGCTCGGCGCACGCCAAGGCCGCGCTGGAAGAGCGCGATGACGAGGGGCCGCTGCCGTACAGCGTCGGCGCGGATGGGCGCGTGACGCTGGCGCCGCACCTTCGACTCCGCGCGCAGATCGGCGCGAGTGCAGCGGCGCCTGCGTGGCCCTTCCCCCGCTACGGCCCGGGGCCCAGTGCGCGGTCGTACGCGGCGCTGTTCCGGCCCACGGGCATGGAGCCCGAGGAGAGTGTGTGGGCGGACCTCGCGCTCGAGGCGCTCGTGCCGCGCACGCGGCCCGACTCGTACTCGCTGCCATCGACGCTCATGCATACGTACGCGAAAAATGCGCAGGGGCGGCGGCGGCGCGAGCGCCCCTCGGGCATGCCGAGCACGCTCGGCGCGGTCACCGGCCAGCACGACAGCGTGTGGCTCGACGACGCGTGGCCGGACAGCGACGATGCTACGTGGGAGCGCGAGCTGCACGACTGGGTCGCTGCGGACACACAGAAGCACGAGCATGCTAGGCCGCGGCGCGCTTCGTCACTATGGATGCAGGAGCAGCACGACTTTCACCGCGTGCTGCTCTCGGTGCTGGGGCCCAAGGAACCCGCGCGGGCCAAGCGCGTGCGGGAGCCGGCGGTGTCGCCAGCACATGGGCGGCGCAAGCGGCGCTCCCTCTCTGTACCACTCGAGCTCGCGCCGTCGTTGTCCTTGGACCGCCCCCACTGGGTGTGGGGCGCCAGCCCCGGCGGCGCGCCGTCCTCGCCGTAGCCGGTAAAACCACGCCACCGCAGCTGCTGACAAAGCGGGGAAGACTGCACGCGAGGACCGCGTTTTGCCAGGATCGACCATGGCGGGCCGCCCCGAGAACATTGGTATCAAGGCGATTGAGGTGTACTTTCCGAAGCGCGTACGTCGTGGATCTAACGCAGTGTATTTCGGAGGATGAGCTCGAGGACTTTGACGGCGTGTCCAAGGGCAAGTACACGATTGGCTTTGGTCAGCAGTACATGGCCTTCACCGACGACCGCGAGGACATTCACTCGTTCGCGCTCACGGGTACGTTGCGCCGCTAACCGCAGCCGTGTCGCAGCTGATGGAGAAGTACAACATCGATCCCCACTCGATCGGCCGCCTGGACGTGGGCACGGAGACGATCATCGACAAGTCCAAGTCGGTCAAGACTGTGCTCATGGACCTGTTTGAGAAGCACGGCAACACGGACTTGGAGGGCATTGACGCGAAGAACGCGTGCTACGGCGGCACCGCTGCGCTGTTCAACGCAGTCAACTGGATCGACAGCCGCAGCTGGGACGGCCGCGACGCGATTGTGTTTGCCGGCGACATTGCCATCTACGCGGAGGGCAGTGCGCGCCCGGTCGGCGGTGCGGGCGCCGTCGCGATGCTCGTGGGGCCCAATGCGCCGCTCGTCGTCGAGCCGGTGCACGGCTCGCACATGGTGAACGCGTGGGACTTTTACAAGCCGGACTTGTCGTCCGAGTACCCCCAGGTCGACGGCCCCGAGACGCTGTACGCGTACCTCGGCTCGGTCGACCATGCATACGATGCGTTCCGCACCAAGTACGCCCAGCACGCTGCGAAGCACGGCCTGCCCATCAAGGAGCACCGCAACGCGGCCGAGCCGCGCTCGTGCTTCTCGCTCGAGGACGTCGACTATGCTGTGCTGCACAGCCCCTACTCGAAGCTCGTGCAGAAGGGCTTTGCACGCCTGCTCTTCAACGACTTTCTCGTGCACCCCGATCACGAGGCGTTTGCGAGCGTGCCGAAAGAGTACCTCGAGATGGACCGCCGCGCGAGCATCATGAACAAGGACCTCGAGAAGCTGTTCACCAGCCTCGCCAAGCCCATGATGGCGTCCAAGCTAGAGCCGGGCATGACGACGGTGCGCCGGTGCGGCAACATGTACTCGGGCTCGCTGTACGGCGGCCTCGCCTCGGTCGTGGCGAACAACACGGACGAGCTGCTCGACGGCAAGCGCATGCTCATGTACTCGTTCGGCTCCGGCTCCGCGGCCTCTATCTACACGATCCGCTTCGCGGGCTCGACCGAGGCCATGCGCAAGGCGCTGCGGCTCAACGAGCGCCTCGCGGACATGCAGGTCGTGCCCTGCGCCGTGTACGTCGACGCCCTCAAAACGCGCGAGCAGACGCACAACGCCGTCGACTATGAGCCCAAGGGCAGCCTCGAAGACCTTTGGCCCGGCGCGTACTACCTCAAGAACGTCGACGCCAAGTTCCGCCGCTTTTACGCCAAGTCTGCCTAGCTCTGCCGGGCCTCATAGACACGTGACAGAAAATAGGCTGCTCTGACGAGCGCTACGATGGCTGAGCAGGGCGCCGAGGCGCGCAGCGCCACGGAGCCGAGCGCCAGCTTTGACACGGAGCTCGATGCCATGTTTGCAGCTGCACCGCCGCCCGCACCGCGAGCGCCGGCCCCACACGCACCGCCCGCACCGCCTGCAGAGGCGCCCGCCGACGCCCCGGCGGCGGACGAGGCCGACTTGTCCGGGCTCTCGGACGACGAGTACGCCGAGGAGGCCGCGGCTGTGCGTGATATCCTCGCCTCCAAGGACAAGCCACGTAAGAACAAGCCCGTCCTCGAGCAGGCCGACGACAGCGACCTCGACCGCAACAAGCGCACCCTCTTTGTGGGCAACGTGCCTGTGGCGGCACTGACGACGCGTGCCGTGCGCAAGCAGCTCCAGCGCCACATCGAGGCAGCGTCGCCATACCCAGACTGCACACAGGTCGTGTCGCTGCGTTTCCGCAGCGTCTCTTTTAGCGTGCCGACCAGCAGCGCGGTCCCCAGCGACGAGACGCCAGGCCCCTCCAACAAGCGGCGCGAGCGCGCGCGCCTCTTCCGCGCGCGGCAAGCAGGCAATGAGGCGCCGCCGCCGCCGCCGCTGACCGCGCAGCAGAAGCGCAAGATTGCCTACATTCGGCAGGACCTGAACGAGCGCGCCGAGTCGGTCCATGCGTACGTGCGCCTCGGTGACCCGGCGCTGGTGCACGCACACCGCCGGCCGGGCGGCGAAGCCCGCGACGAGCGCCTGAGCGGCCCCGTGCTCGCCGCCCTGCTTGCGCGCGCCCTCGACAATACCGTCTTTGAGGGGCGCCACCTGCGCGCGGACACGGTCCAGCCACTCGAGCCGCACGAGATGGTCTCAGCCGGGCTCGATCGGGTGCAGCTGCCGGACGGCACGCCACTGAGCCACCGCAGCGCCAGTGCCGTGGACCCGAAGCGCACCATCTTTGTCGGCAACCTCGACTTTGAGGCGCAGGAAGAGGAGGTCCGCGCGCTCTTCGAGAAGCTCGTGCGCGAGGAGCGTGGCGAGCCGCCACTCGTGCCGTCGCAGGCCGTGCGCCTCGACGGCACGCCCGCCTCGGACGCCATGCGCCCTGGCGAGTGGGTCGAGAGCGTGCGCATTGTCCGCGACAAGGCGACGCAGCTGGGCAAGGGCTTTGCGTACGTCAAGTTCGTCGACAGCCTCTGCGTCGACGAAATGGTCGCGCTCCACGAGGCCGAGGAGGCCTTTGTTGCCGCTGGTCGGCACGCGTCGCGCCCCGGCTCGCAGCCCGCGGCCCGCCCCATCCAGCTGGCAGACGGCCAGGAGTTCCGCCGCCGCGTCAAGCTGCGCAAGCGCGCACTGCGTGTCTCGCGCTGCAAGGCCATGACCGGCGACGAGTCACGCAAACGTGCGCTGCCTGCCGACGCGCCCCGCACGCCGCCAAAGCGCCGCCTGCCCGAGTCCCTCGCGCGCGCGCGCGCAAGTGGGGCACCTACGCCGCAAGGCTCCTCGCCAGGTGTGCGCCCCGACGTCGGCGCGGACCTCGCCAAGCTCAGTAAGGAGCAGCGCACAGCGCTCAAGAAGAGCGACCCGGCGCGCCTGGCGCGCCGCCTGCAGAAGAAGCAGGCGAAGAAGGTCGCTGCCAAGGTCGGCCAGGGCCGCGAGCGCGTCAAGCTGCCGCAGCGCAGCGCCGCCAAGAAGATAGCCCGCGCCAAGCGTGCCTAGTAGCGATCTACGTCATATCGAGCAGCCGGTCAATGGCCTGCTCCACATCGAGGTGGCACTCCTCCAGGACCATTTGCAGCACGGCGGGCTCGGCCTGCGGAAAGATGGACTGCAGCGTCTGTGTGGCAGCGGCGACCTGCTCCTCGGAGACACTGTACGAGTCGTCGGCTTCCTCGTTCGCGCGGCGCGCCGCGGCCACATCGTGCGATGGCGAGGCTGGCGCGCCCATCGCCGGCGACGGCAGCGCACTGTCTGTGGCTGGGCTCGTGAACGCCGTGCGCCGCGGCGCTTGCGGCGGCATCGGCCGTGACGGCGGGGGCGCCGGCGTGATAGGCGGCATCGGCTGCAGCTCCGCAGGCGGCGGAGCGACCACCTGGTCGGGGCGCTCCGTGAAGAGGCGCGAGAAGCCCACACGTGCTGCCTCGCCGGTGCGCTGGAGGAACGCGCGCGTATCGTCCGCGAGCGACGCAGCGGCCATCGAGGCACTGAGTGCGAAGGGCGCGCGCTCATCCGGGGGCGGCACAGCCTCGTCTTCCAGCTGCTTCGCTGCCTGTACGCGCTGCTCGAGCTCCTCCTGCGTAATGTGCGAGAGCGTCGTGTGGTCCATACGCTCAATGAATGCCATGGCGCCTGCGAGACTCGACAGGTAGTACTCACTCTCGCTCGTGCGTCGCTGGGGCGTGCGAAAGCGCCCGATAAATTCCAGGTTTGATACGAGGTTCGGCGGGTTGGCCCGCAGGACAACGAGGATCAGCAGCGGCATAAAGGCATCCGCACTCTCCTCCGTATCCAGGTGCCGGATCAGCCCAAAGATCACCTTGCAGCAGTTCAGAAGGCAGATGGTCTTGTCGCGCGGCGCCTTGTAGTGGTTGATTTTGTTGAGCTCCTGCACTGCAAAGCTGTAAAAGCGCTCCGAGTGAGGACCACGGAGCACATCCAGGTGCTCCTCGCTGACCCACGCAAAGAGCCGCATGCGCTCTGTCAACGCGCGATCCCGCTCCAAGTCGTCGCTCTGTACCGGCCAGTGCCCCTCAGCGGCTATCGCGGGCGAAAATGTAAAGGTATACAGCCGGTTCATCACCAGCTTTTCCATCGCCTCGGTGGCCTGGTCAAACTCGCTCGGCGGCAGATCGGCCCACACGGCCGCCTCGGCCATGCGCGCCGCGATAAAGTCGAGAAAGTCAAAAATGAGCTTCACCTGCTCGTCGGGCTTGTACGGCCGGCGCGTAAAGCCGCGGAAAAAGCTGCGCACATACTCGTTCACCGGGACCGCACTGCGGTGCTTCATCTGCTCAAGAAACCGGTTGAAGTCGAATGGCTTTTCCGTCGGCAGCTGCGGGCGCTGAGCACGGCTCGGTGCGGCCGCAGGCTCCGCCTTGCGATCCGCAGCCTCATCCGCCACAGCGCGGCCCTTGCCCTTGTCGGAGGGCGCCTCACTGTGCGACTCGCCCGCTGTCTCTGCAGCCTCGTCCGGCACAGTGTCTGGTGCGTGATCCACCTGCACGTCCCCCACGTCCGGGGCTCCGTCCGTGTCGACACTCGCACATTCACGGCCCGTGTCATCCCGCTCCTCGACAGGCGCCATGGCGTGTGGCGCGGCGTGCGTGGCACGAGAAATCGGCCCAAATAGAGGGTCGCACCTCCACAGCATCCGACACGCGCGGCGCCCGCCATGGCCAGCGAAGCGACGCGGCAGCTGAACCACGAGGTGCGATCCAAGTATGAGAAACTCGACAAGTTTGGTGAAGGTACCTTTGCCGCTGTCTTTCTAGCGCGCAACGTCCATACCGGCACCAAAGTAGCCATCAAGAAATTAAAAATCGCGGCGGCCGGCCCTCGTGATGGCATCGATATCACGGCGATGCGTGAGTTCAAGTTCCTCAGGGAGCTGCAGCACCCAAATGTGGTGGGGGTACGTTGGCAAGGCTAACTGGTAGCTCCTGGATGTGTTTTCGTCTGGCACATCTGTCCCAGCGATCAACCTCGTGCTCGAGTACCTCAACTCTGACCTGGAGGCCATCATCAAGGACCGATCGCTCGTGTTCCGCGCGAGCGACATCAAAAGCTGGATGTTCATGCTGTGCCGCGGCATCGAGTACTGCCATCGCCACTGGTGCCTTCACCGCGTACGTCATTTTGCTGACTCTAGGATCTCAAGCCGAGCAACTTGCTCGTTTCGCCATCGGGCGAGCTGAAAATTGCCGACTTTGGCCTGGCGCGCGAGTGCGCTGATCCAGGTGCACGCATGACGTCGCAGGTCGTCACGCGCTGGTACCGTGCGCCGGAGCTCCTGCTGGGCAGCCGCGCCTATTCCACGGCCGTGGACATGTGGTCTGTTGGCTGCATCTTTGCCGAGCTCATGCTGCGCACGCCGTACCTGCCGGGCGAGACGGACGCCGCCCAATTGACCACCATCTTCCGTGCGCTCGGCACACCCTCGCAGGCCGACTGGCCGGGGCACCAGTCACTACCGGACTACAAGCCGTTTGAGTCGTTCCCGAAGCAGAATCTTGCTCTGCTCTTCACTGCCGCATCGAGCGAGTCGCTCGACTTCCTGGCGCAGTGCCTGCGGTACGACCCGCTGCGCCGTCTGCGCTCGACAGAGTGCCTGCAGCATGCCTACTTCCGGACGGGCCCCGTAGCGACTCCGCCGCGGCAGCTCCCACGCCCGGCGTCCTCGGACGCCACTGAAGAAGCTAAGGATGCGGCGCCGGCGCCGACCGCCCCGACTGAAGCACCGGCGCCGTCACAGAAGCGATCCCTATCAGAGGAGCAGATTGCGCAGCGCAAGCGCCTCGCTCATATGGTGGCGTTTTCCTAGGAAAAGGACAATGGCACTATGCAAGCCTACATGCCAGATCCTTAGATCTTCTTGCTCTTGACGAGCTCTGTATCATAGTCAGTAATTCGTCCACGTACGCTCAATCTCCGACACGGCGTTGTCGAGGATCTGCTTCTGCGACTTGTCCTCACGCAGGCTGTCGGCCACCTTCTTGATCACCGTCTCGGTGAGCAGGGCCTGCTCGGCCTCACGCTCCTGCGCCTCGAAGCGCACCCAGCTGTCGAGCACCGACTTGACCTCGGCAGCCAGCTGCGTCTTCTGCTTCAGCTCGAACGCCTCCTTCTCGGCCTGGACAGTCTCCTTAGCCAGCGAGTACATGGCCTTGGTAATGTCCACCACATCCTTCTTCTCGTTGACGGCGTCAATGCGGGTCTGGATGGCCTTGGTGTGGCCCTGGCGCGCCTCGTTCAGGATGTTCGAGATCTTCTCGATGTACGAGTTCGCCCAGCTCGCGTACGGCTTCGACACCGAGCGGCCCAGCAGCGTGGCAAAGACCAGGAAACCGGCAAGGATCACGGTCTCGTCGTTAGCCACGTAGAGCTCGTTCGAGACGGCAAACGCAGTGAGACCAGCACCAATGGTCACCCAGGTAGTCTTCGACACCAGGCTGTTGCCGGGCAGGGCGTCGATGATGGAAGACGCCTTGGCCTCCGGGGTCGGCTCTGGCAGGTTAGCTCCTCTTCTTATTACATACTGTCCGAGTAGAACCGAGCCCTGCATGGTCAGCACAGTTTGTCGAAAAGTACGTACGGAGCAGCAGCCACAGCCGGCATCACAGCCTGGCGCGGCACAGCGGCGGCTAGAGCACGGCGCGTCGCGGCTGTATCGTGTTAGTATCTGCTACAGTATGCGCGGGAGCTGCGCCGCATGGACGCGCGGACAACGTACCTTGCGCACTGCGAGTAGCGATCCGGTAGACCATATTGATAGGCAGAGGATGGGTCACGGCCCGAATCCGCCGAGACGGCCACGCCGTGCAACGGCGAACGCCGGCCCGCTGGCACGATCACGTGAAACCACGTGATGTGGAGGTAATGACCCCAGACCGCTCTGCAGCCCCTGGCGGACCTCTATCGAGTCCGGGGTGGGCGAATGTGCGTGGCTAGCAGCGCAGGGTGCTGACGACAGGGCCTACCAAATCACAAAAAAGCTATGGTCGCAGATTGAGCGATTTGCGAACTTCCCTCCGACTGGCGTCTCGCTACGGCAGATGGTCATGTTTGGCCGCAACACGAATCCAGGGACGCTGTTGCTGGCCAGCTCCTTCCTCTTGGGTAGGTAGTCTGCGCGACTAACATGCAGAGGAACTACCTGTGCGCCTTGCGCATCGTGTCAAGGAGCTACATGAGCTGCCGCATGACTTGGCCCATGTGCCGTCGATTATCAAGGTCAAGAATTGGTACGCCCAGTCGTTTGAGGACCTGGTGTCCTTCCCCGCGCCGCGCCTCTCCGAGTCCATCCAGCGCAAGCTCGCACGCTGCCCCGCTAGTGAGATTCCAGAGGCACTGGAGGCGAAGCCGAACCCCAGTCTGGAGGACAACACGCTGCTTGAGGATGGCACCTCCAAGACGCACCTCACGGTGAATAGCAAACGCGCCATGGATGCGCCACCCACGCTAAAGCGGTGGCCGGTCCTCAACTACGGATTCAGCACGCGGCTGGACGATATCGAGTGGCCGCAGGAGTTGATGGAGTACAACGAGAACTTTACGCGGTGCTTGGAGCGCATCAAACGCCGCCACGATGCCGTGGTCACGACCCTAGCACAGGGCGTGCTAGAGTACAAGCGCTCGAAATCGAAGGAAAATCCACAGGTCGACCTGCAAGTGTTCCTCGATCGGTTCTACATGTCGCGTATCGGTATCCGCATGCTGATTGGGCAGCATGTGGCCCTGGGCCGCTCGTACATGGCGCCCAGTCAGGGCACGCTCGGCTACTTTGTGAGTGGCGCCGCAACGCGGCCCGGGCACCTGAGCGATGTGAGTGGTACAGAGCCGGAAAAATACGTTGGCATCATCTGCACCAATACGAACGTGGGCAGCGTGGCCCACGAGGCGATTGAGAATGCACGGTTTGTTTGTGAAGAGCACTATGGCCTCTTCCGCGCGCCGCCCGTACAGCTCGTGTGCCCCAAGGACTTGACATTTATGTATGTACCAAGCCACTTGAACCACATGCTGTTTGAGCTGCTGAAAAACTCGTTGCGGGCGGTGGTCGAGCGCTGTGGCGTCGACAACGAGGTCCATTTCCCACCGATCAAAGTTATTGTCGTTGAAGGCAAGGAAGATATCACGATCAAAATCAGCGACGAAGGCGGCGGCATTCCACGCAGTGAGGTGCCACTGGCCTGGACATACATGTATACAACGGCGCGTTCGGAAGACTTGGACCCCGAGTTCGAGTCGTCCGACTTCCAGGCGCCCATGGCTGGTTTCGGCTACGGCCTGCCCCTCGCCCGCTTGGTACGTGCCTCCTACTTACACAGTACGCGCGCTACTTTGGCGGCGACTTGAAACTGATCTCCATGGAGGGGTACGTGAGCTTTGCCTTACACCAGCTACGGCACGGATGTGTACATTCACCTGAACCGGCTGTCCAGCAGCAGCGAGCCGCTCCCGTAGTGTACTATACAGACGTCAAGCGTGCATCCCATGCGACACGGGCATGTCCATGGGCGCCTCGGCCATCCCGCCATACGGCCGCATCGGGGGCGGTGGGCGATACGCCTTCTCGTAGCCGACATCCATCTTGCGTGGCGGCGGCGGCAGGTCCACTCGGTCGACATACATGCCGTCGTACATGGGCGGCAGTCCCTGCCCCGGTGCGGGCCCTGGCGGGCTAGGGCCATCAACGTAGGGCCCTGGCGGCCCATAGTAACCCATCGGCGCATCGCCCGGCATGCCGGGGTACGGCGCATACATGTCGTGCGGTGGCACATCTTCGGGACGCGCATAGCCAGGCGGGAGCATGCCGGGCGGCGGCAGGGCGGAGCGGATTCCCATCTGGTCGAGGTCCATCCACGCATCGTACTCGTCCAAGCCCCGCACGTCGGGATACGCCAAGTAGCCGCGCGTGTCGTGCAGCGCCATCTCGCGGGACATGTACAGGTGCCCCATGCGCTGCGTGCGCCGCGAATACGACGGCGGCTTCCGCACAAAGTCCACCTCAAATGGCTGGTGACGGCGCATAGGCGGCGGCACGTCCAGCAGGCGCTTCTCGCGGTCCAGCTTTCGCCGCTCGCGGTCCGTCTGAGCCAGCATGCGGCGTCGCAGTGTGGCCGCTTGATCGCGCCAGTTGAGCCATGCAATTTTGTCCTCGGCGCGTGCGCGCAGCTCGTGTTCGTGCTCAGACTTTTCGAGCCACACGTCCAGGTGCGCGAGGCGCCGCTCCTTCCGCGTGTCAATGAGCGTGTGCAGCAGTCGCAGCTCCGGGTGTGTGCCCTGCTGAATCATGTCTGCCTCGCGCTCGAGCTCCTCGAGGCGCTCGCGGTACAAGCGCTCGCGGAGCATAGCAAACCCGAGCTCCATGCGCGTCACCAGATCCATCGCCTCCTGGCGCTGCTGAGAGGCCTCGGCGTCGTCGTCCGCCTGTTCCGCACCACGAGTGTGGCTCTCAGCGGCTGCCTCCTCCGCATTCGACATGGTCTCTGTGGCCATCTCCTCTTTCTCCTCATCGACCAGCGATGGCTCAGGCACCTCGCTTTCCGCGTCGTCCTCCGTCTTGGCCTCCTTAGCTTCCCCAGACTCTGAGTCAGCCACGGGGCTGCCCTGTCGACTCGTCGCCGCCGAGGCAGGGGCTGAAGTTTCGCCATCCTGCTCCACAAGCAGGCTAGGCGCGCCGCCCGTAGCCGCTGCACGTCGCTTGCCGACAGCTGCCATGACGGCGCGGTGCAGCGACGTCTTATTGCGCGACGATGACGTTGTGGGCATCATTGTGACATCACCGTCCTCGTCAGTGGCCTCGGCGGGTGACGTTTGCGCCTCCTGTTCCTGTTCCTCGTCCTGCGAGGCATCCGAGCCCGGCGCCGATGAGGCCGCTGGCGGGTCCATCTCTTCAGGCACATTGCTGCTCGACGCTGCGAGCTCGGCCAGACCGTCCAGGGCGCTACGCTCCAGATGACTGGTATCCACATTCTCATGGTCTTCCTCCATGACCTCGGACAGCGAGGATTCATCTTCAGGGCCCCGCGCGCCTGCATCCAGCTGCTCACTGGACTCGGCATGGTGCTCGTCGCTTGGTTCAGGGTCCTTTTCGACATCGGGCTGCGGCTCAGCTTGGTTTGCATCAATGTCATTCTCCTGCGCTACGCGCTCATTCTCTGGATCTTGTGCGCCATCCATCGTAGAGGGACGTTGCATATCCGGCTCTGTCTCATCAAATGGCAAAGGCTCTGTCTCTGCCTCTGACGACAGCGGCGATGTTGGCTGGTCCAGCTGCTCCGTGCCGTCCAAAGACATATCACACGTGCGAGCAGCTACGACAAGGTAGGCTTCGGTGATCCCGATGCACTGAAGCGGCCACTACGCGCAGCTGCGGTGTCGTCGGCTGCCAAACGGGGCTGCGTCTCGCTGCGCCCCGTCCGCGCCGCTTTGTGCTTAGTCAGATTTATCACACACTCCTCTTGCCCGCACGGCTGTCATTTGTCCCGCAACATGTCGGCCCTCAAGGATGAGCAGGTTGACGATATCCTTTACGCTGGGCGAGCTGGCGACATTGATGCTCTCAAGGAGTCACTTGCGGAGATCGATGGCGGCGGCGACGCGGCCTTTCATCTAGCCCTGGGCTGCACGAACGAGTCAGGCAACTCCTTGCTCCACTTTGCGTTTGCCAACGGGCATGAAGGTACGCTGCGCTACTGATACCAGACCTGATCCACTATGTGCTGCCATACTGTGACCTGGCGGCCCTGCTGCGCCAGAACGAGGCCGGGAACACGCCCTTGCACTGGGCCGCCTTTAACGGCCACATGAAACTATGCGAGCTTTTGATTGATCGCATCGACGCTCTCGAGACGCAGGACGAGGCTTCTGCGCATCAACTGCGCGCTGAGGAGGACAAGCGCGAGCATGAGCGCCATCTCGCAGCCAACAAGAAGACGGGCGAGCCAGAGGCAGAACAGAAGGCAGAACTGGAGCACCACGACGAGCTCCAGCGCGATCGTGCGCTCTGGGATATACGTAATGCCGCGGGCCACGGCCCCATGACCGAGGCCCAGAAGGCCGACCGCGAAGATATTGTGCAGATGATGCTTGGCCGCCTCGCCCAGCATGACAAGTCGGACCCACCCCCTGACCCCCAAGACGAGGCCACCCACATTGAAGAACGCACGAATCAGCTTCGTTTGGACGTGGATCCGTCTGTGTAAGTAGCTTGTATGCCTTAGACCACGAGCCTGGCCCCTCGCTCTATCCTCCACATGTCCATGCAGCGCACGCTTATCTCGGCACCATGTCCTCCTGGCGGCCCGAGCTGCGCTATCGTGATGACGATAGGCTGGCGTGGGAGCCACTTGAGAAAGAGGACATTTATACAGCTCCATTACCGCGCCGACCACGCCTGAACTGGTCCCGCGCACTGATCTATCTTCTCGCTGCCGGAGCGGTGCTGCTCGTGTGGGTTCGGCCGCACAAGGCCCCGCTCTCCGCTCGCCTGCGAGAGGCTCATGAGCAGTGCTACTTTGCCAACGCCCCAACTGGTGCGCCGCCTGCATTTTCTGAGCGCACGGTGAATGATCGCTTCGTACAGGGCACTCCAGCCACCATGATCCGCAATGCCACTGTCTTTACGGGGGAAACCATTTTGCATGGGATGGATATCCTGCTCGACCGGGGACTCGTCCAATCTGTTTCTCCCGCATCAAAGCGTCCGGCCAATACGGGTGTCGTGGAAATTGATGCAGCGGGTGCGTGGCTCACGCCCGGCCTCGTTGATATGCACACGCATTTAGGCGTCTTGAGTACGCCGCTGATGCCATCGACGGAGGACGGCAACTCGCGACAGAGTCCTACTCGACCCATGCTACGCAGCATCGATGCCTTCAACGAGCATGATCAAAACGTGCGTCGCACGCTCTCCGGCGGCGTCACGACGGCCCTTGTTTTACCGGGCTCCCTCAACAATATTGGCGGCCAGGCGTACCCCGTCAAACTTGGATCCCTTCTTGGTCGCCCACCGTCGTCGCGCGTCGTTGACCCGCCACGCAGCATGATTATGAATGGCGAAGCAGGGCGTGCGCGCGACGACATGTACGCGAAAGACACAGGCATGCAGCGTCCTGATGGCAGCACGTCGTTCCGGCAGATCAAGATGGCATGCGGCGAGAATGCGCGCAAGTACCATCTGGTGCGCATGGACGAGGCGTGGAACTTTCGCAGCATGCTGGAACGCGCGCGGAAGCTCCGTGCACGCCAGGACGACTTTTGTGCTCGGCTCGCAGCTGGCCAACTCGACCGTGCACCTCCGGGCGATCTGCATTTCCCCAACGAGCAGGAAATGGATGTTCTCGTCGATGTGCTGCGTGGCCGCACCAAGGTTCAGACGCACTGCTACACAATGAACGACCTGGACGCGTTTGTGCGCCATGCCAACGAGTTCCAATTTCCCATCGCTGCCTTCCACCACGCACACGAGACGTACCTCGTGCCCTCCGTCTTGCACGGCGCACCGGGCGGCGCACCTGCGGCCGCGATTTTCTCGACCAATGCCAACTACAAGTTTGAGTCGTACTTTGGGACACCGTTCCAGCCCGAGTTGCTCCGCTCACACAATATCACGCCGATCATCAAGAGCGATCATCCCGTGCTGGATTCGCGCCGCCTCCTCAACCAAGCGGCACAAGCGCACCATTTTGGCCTTCAAGAACTGGACGCTCTACGTGCTGTGACATCGGCGCCGGCCCATGTCCTTGGCTTTGCGCACCGTCTCGGGCATGTGCAGCCTGGCATGGATGCGGATGTCGTTCTGTGGGACCGCCATCCGCTGCATCTTGGTGCCACGCCCACGGCCGTGTTTGTGGACGGACGCCCCGAATTTGACGTGCTGCATCCTTCGGGCCCGGCACCAAGTGGCTCCAAACCGCAGCAGGCGCCTTCTGTGGCGCAGTTTCAGGACGAAATAGCGCGGGTGCTCAATGCCTCGGACGCCATTGCCGACCAGCGTGCCCTGGCCTTCCCGACCGCCCTGCAGCGCGTTCCTGACATGGTGCTACACAACATATCGCGCGCGTATCTTCGTGAAGAGGGCCGGATCCGTGAGCAGAACGGTACTGGCCTCGTGCTTGTATTTGCTCAGGGTCAAGTGCGCTGCGTTGGCGACGAATCGTGCCTCGCAAGCGCACCAGCACATGCGCACCACAAACATGTACAGGGTGGTGTTGTCCTTCCCGGCCTGGTTTCCTATGGTGCGACGCTTGGCCTCAGCGACATCCCCAGCGAGGCCAGTGCGTCCAACGGCAAGGATCCCGCCGAGTCGCCTGCCGAGCAGTCGGTGTCTCGCGCCGTGGATGGCCTCGTATTTGGCGGGCACGACTTGCTCCGCGCACATGCCTCGGGTGTCTCGACGGCGATCACTGTGCCGCAGTTCGAGGGCGTCTTTGGTGGTATCTCGGCCCAGTTTGATACGGGGGCCAACTCTGTGCTTGACAAGATGAGTGTGCGCGCATCTAGCGTGGCAGTACATGCCAAACTTGCGCCCACCGACAAGGGATACCCAGCGCTCTCGACACAGGTTGCACTCCTGCGTGCACTGCTTAATTCTCCCAAGACCGCGGAGTGGGAGCAAGTGGCTAGCGGCCACTTGCCGCTGGTCGTCGCGACGGACTACGAGCATATGGTGGCCCAGCTGATCCTGCTGAAGCGTGCCATGCCTCAAGTCCGCCTCGTGCTGGACTCGGCAGCGCCACTACATCGTGTCGCTGCGGAACTTGCAGCGGTTGATATTCCTGTTCTGCTTCCCAACAAGGTGTGGATGTACGGATGGGAGCGCCGCGACCGGCTTGCCGGACCGCCTGTGAGTGCAGCGACCGAGCTGGGTGTGCTTCTCCAACACGGCGTACGTGTGGGTGTGCGCATCGACGAGAGCTGGGAGGCCTCGAATCTGCTATGGGAGACGACATGGGCCGCACAGGATGCGCATGTGACAGACGCTGCGACCATTTTGTCGTGGCTGACCACCAGGTAGGTGTGAAAACTGACCCCAGCCTGGAAGACATCCTGCAACTGCCGGTTCCCCCGTCAAGTGACGTGGTGGTGTACGATGTATGTGGCTATGGCTGACAGACAGAGCGACCCCTTCGCCTATGGCGCCAAGGTGCTGGGTGTCGGCACACCTCGTGGATTCGAACTGTTCCCATAGAGTGCATACTGTGCATTTTTACATTCAACGCTAGCTACGCTGAATCGTGCGAGCGGCAACGTGCCACTGCAACGCAGGACGTATTCCAGCAAGTAACCACACACCTTAAATGTAGGTGTCGTAGGGCTGGGGCGCCAGGGTGACCGGCTTGTTGCCGGCGACAGTGATGGTGTGCGCCTCGCGGGGCTGGGCGGGCTGACGCTTCACGTTGACCTGCTCACCCTTCGCCTTCGCCTCGCGCTTGGCAGCGGCATTCGCCTTCACACGGTTCACAAAGTCGTCACGGCACTTGGAGTGGCGAACGTGCTCCACGCGGATGTTCACGCGCTTCTCCATCTTGCGGTTGCCGACCGTCTTGTACACAATCACACCGACTAAAGGTTAGTTAGCGTTGGTCACATACCAGCACGGGGGAAGACACCGTACACAACACCAGTGCGGCCCTGGTAGTACTTGTGCGGCATACCCTTCTGCTCGCCCGAGTCAGCGACAATGTCCACAATGTCACCGGCATGGAAAGGACGGAGGTAGCGGCTCACCTGCACCTGACCATGCTTGCGGAACTGCTTGGCAAACATGTGCCGGGTGCGCGCCCTGTAACCGTAACTGTGAGGCATCTTGACGAGTCTCGGTGTTAGTGGAACAACCTTCGGCGCCAGGGCGGCTTTGCTGAGGAGGCTGTCCTGGAACTATATTCCATCACGTGACATTTTACATTTCGGCCGTGGTGGAGTGACCTCAGCGAAGAAGAGGCCCGTCGCGAGCGAACCCTGCTCTTCCGTACCGCTTCACCAAGATGCCGCTCGCGACTCGCCACTGCAAGGGTGCTCCTCGTAACCACAGCAAGACATACAAGGTTCCCCGCCGTCCCTTCGGTGCTCCTCGTCTTGATGCTGAGCTGAAGCTCGCCGGTGAGTACGGTCTTAAGAACAAGAGGGAGATCTGGCGCATTGCCCTGACCCTGTCGAAGATCCGTCGTGCCGCCCGTGAGCTGCTGAAGCTCGACGAGAAGGACCCCAAGCGTCTCTTCGAGGGTAACGCTATCATTCGCCGTCTTATCCGCATTGGTGTGCTCGACGAGTCGCGCATGAAGCTCGATTACGTGCTGGCTCTCCAGATCGAGGACTTCTTGGAGCGCCGTCTCCAGACCCAGGTGTACAAGAGCGGTCTTGCCCGCAGCATTCACCAAGCCCGTGTGCTCATCAGCCAGCGCCACATCCGCGTCGGTAAGCAGATCGTTACCTCGCCCTCGTTCATTGTTCGTCTCGAGTCGCAGAAGCACATTGACTTTGCGCTCAACTCACCCTACGCTGGTGGCCGCCCTGGCCGTGTTAAGCGCAAGCGCGCTGCTGCGCAGAGCGGTGGTGACGGCGAGGAGGCTGCCGAGGAGGAGGAGGAGGAGTAATCTTCCTTTCCATCCAACGACCAAGCATACCCGCGATGGGATGGCATGCTCAGGTCCCTTCCTCTTGGACGCCCTGCTAGGTCGCGCTGTATGATCCGGATCGTACGCAGGCTGCTCCATGAGAGTACCCTTTGTTGCTAGTTTGCGACAGTCAAAAGCAATACGAGATTGAAACTCTAGATGTGCGAGGACGGTGTTGTGCTATCTGAATATAGACATGGTACTGCACGCATCTCGGTGCGGAAGCCAAGCCCCCATGGGGTCATCAGCTAGATCAGCGGCGTGCATTTGCGTCTTTGAGCCGCGATTTGAATCGGTTCAAGCTGCTGTTAGTCACCTTGTACGCACCGCTGGTGATTCGCCAACCGAGTCTGGTGGTCGTGATCATTGGAGCTGCCAGCCACGCGATTCTTGGGTGCCACCTGGAACCCCGTCGTGACCGACTGTGGAATACCCACATGACGGCGTGTCTTGTCCGTAGCAAAGGCTGCCTCTGTTAAGTGGTTCGACTGGTTCTGAGGAGAATTTTGATGCCATTCCGCTTGTGCCACCTGCCTGTCACGATACGACGCCGAACGCTTTAGAATGGGGCGCGTCCAACTTTCGATCAGCTGCTCGGCAATGCGCCGAATCGATGGCTCCACGCGTTTGCACAAGCTGTAGAACACAACGACGCGACCCAAGCCACTCATTTTCAGACTGATCGTATCAATCGACATGCTTTCCAAAACACCAAATAGCTCCCTCTGGATGTTTAGTGCCGGCAAGCTGCGATCCGGCAATGGTTCGAGCCAGCGCTTTACGCCTTCCAAAAGGTTGTTATCCATAATCGCCTGTTGGAGATGCGTTCTGCAGGCATGAGTGCATGTATACATACTTTTGCAGTGTGCTCACTACACGCGGAAGCAAGCGCAACTTTGACGTAGCAGGGTGCTTATAGCGGTTGGCCTCCTCGTCCTCGTCGGCCGCAACAATCATCTCAGAGCGAAGGGCCGAGACCTCCTCATCTGCCATAAGGTCAAGATCATCTTCTCCTTGTGTGCGACGCCTAGCTGTGCGACGCTTTCCAGCCTTGAGTGCAGCATCAATGCGTGCATCGACCTGCGCCCGAATCAGCTCCTTGCCGCTGAGTCGTGGCGCATCATCATCGTCGTCATTATCCGCAGCATCCGGCACCACAGCCTCCTCATCGTCAGCTGGAGCTACTGCACGCTTCTTTGGTGCAGGCTCCGATGCAAGCGTCTCGGCATCCACCTCACGGTGCGGGATGCTCGGCAGCTCGTCACTGGGAGCTGCCGCGGCATCGGCGTCCCCCGACTGAGGCAGGGCTACTTCCTGCTCGACTTCCTCTTCATCGGAGTCTGCAAAAATATCCCTATGCTCCTAGCCCGTGTTAGTCTCTGACATTTACTCACAGAGTCCTCCGCAGCCATCACCTTGACAGAGCTCGTCGACAGTGTCCTACGACACGCGCGGGGGCCCATGTACCTCCACGCGACACACCTACATTCACCAGGCCACCGACGAGGCCCGAGTCGAGGCCCTATCGCTAGACGCTCGACCCTATTTCACGTCTTACGGACACGAACCGTGTCTTTCTCTTGATAGCCGAATGACGAGCTACTCGTCAAATGGAGCCATCCATGGGTCTGGAAACCACACGAACCAGGATCTCAACGCCCAAGGAGCACCTGAATACAATCTCTCTGGTGTACTGCACTTTCTGCAGAGCGAATGGCGCCGTTACGAGCATGACAGAAATACTTGGGCTATCGAGCGTGCCGAGCTTCGCGCACGTATCGCATTGCTTGAGGGCGAACGGCGGAGCGTCGAGAACCTAAAGACAGATCTGCTTCGGCGTATTAAGATGTTGGAGCTTGCGCTTCGTCAGGAGCGCATGAAATCTGCACCGAGTGGGTCTACAACCGCTACGGGTACGGCCCCAAACAAGATGCTCGAACGTGTCGCAAGCACAACCCACTCGGAGGATCTGTCAGACAGTACAAAACTCACGCCCCGTGCAGCAACACCTCAAAACAATGCAGTTAAGCTTCCCATGGGCATGAAGGATGCCAAGGGACGTGCGAAAAGTCGCGAGTTTCTTCAACAATGTCTACAGGAAATCGCATACCTCACTAGCAATGCGACATTGAATCCTATTGTCCACACCACAGACCCGGCCGACCCCGACTCGTCATCTCAACCCCCCCGACCCCAGTTCCATGTATTACCGAGTAAGTCTACTCAAGAGGAGACGCACACTTCTAATCAAATCCCTGGAAAACATGCAGAGGCCGCTATGCCAACTGCTAGTAAGGATACAGCTGTGCCACCATTGGTTCCGTCTCAGCCGCCTCCTGCTTCAACGGAGGACATCATGCCTGTATCACACTCGGGAGAGAATCCAGTCGTGCAACAGCCTGACAAAGTACCAGACGTCCAGCTTTGGCACCCACACGGGTCTTACTCTTCGCATTTGGACGCTGTGCGTGCCCTCGTTTATGACGGCTCTGGCGAGGGGCTTTTCACGGCCTCTGACGATTGCACAATAAAGTACTGGCGCATGCTCCCTACGGCTGCATCTCAAGGAGACCAATCTAAACCTGTGGCAGAGCTTCTCACTACCCTTCGTGGCCATCAAGCTGCCGTAACCTGCTTGGCTTACTCGAAAACTCACAATATACTCTACAGTGGCAGTCTTGATGCGGGTATTCGGCATTGGAATATACCTTCTGTCACACCAAAGAAGGGTGAGACTGCCTTTCCTTATCTATCTACCCTACTTCCCGGGACGGAACAAGCCGTGTGGGGTCTCACACTTTTTCCATCCAATGGACAAGAAGACATGCTTCTTGTTTCCGTTTCAGCAAGTGGAAAGATTCAGCTGTGGAATACAAGTGAGAAAGAGTCTCAGCCAATTCTTAGCTGGGACTACTTTGGTGCAGATCCTGCACCCCAAGCAGAAGAGGAACGCAAATCACTGGCTTCCATCCCTGTGCCGACATCTGTTACCAAATGTCCTGCCAATTTACAGGTCTGTGTCGTGTCATTTACCAACGGGACGGTAAAGCTCTTTAACCTAGCCGATGGCAAGGAGCAGATGGCATTCAAACCTTCAGATTCGCAGTCACAGGCCAATATGGTGGTGGGTCACCCTACGTTACCTCTCGTTGCTGCTGCCCATGAGGACAATTATATTCGTGTATACGATATCCGTGCAAATGCATGTGTTCTGTCGTTGAACGCTCACAGGGACAGTGTATCATGCCTGGATATCGACCCTTCAGGCTTAACGTTTGTGAGCGGAAGCCACAATGGTACGGTGAGGTTCTGGGACCTGATGAAAATGGATGATTTGGTATCATCTGTACCCACATATCAAGCCAAATGCTTTCAAGAGGTGCAGGCACACGAAGCCGAAACTAAAGAAGGTGTTCTCGCCGTTGCGTTTCACCCATCTTCCCCTCTTGTAGCTACGTCGGGCGCGGATGGTATCGTGCGCATGTATGGATAGACTAAAAATTCTTTGCATGTTTTATCTTTAGATTAGTTGTACAAACTTTCAAGAATCGTATCCAAAAACATAATAGTCTCCGGAGAGACACTCTTCTCTGATCATGATTGTCATCCTTACTGCAGGGACCATGCTAATCTTCTCTGTATCGTTCCAATTTTTTCGTATGCTACCCGAAGGTGCACTCTGATTATTTTGGATTTGACTCCACTACTACAATTCTCTCGCGTCTATCAATTCCCTTTTTTATGGCCGTTGGTGGCATGCATTAATCAGCATGATATTATCAAAAATGCGGAAAGCCTCATGTCCTGGCAGACTTTTCAACCACGCGTCAAGACATCAGTCATCGCCCTCACTCGAAGCCGGAGATCGCGTTTGAGCGAGGATCCACTATTGATCGCTCCACCGTTGACGTTATATCTCATATCAAGTAAAAGGACTTTACTCTTTTTGTCGAGCTTGCCTGGCGATTCAAAGCTGAAAGACTTGGTATTGACAAGGCATCATACAAATAAGTCCGCAACATGTCTGATCAATCCTTATCCGCATCTCTCGACAAAATGACACTGGAGACTGAAATCAAAGCATCTCCAAAGCTTTCCATCCCTGAAACTGGGATGGCTTCATCCTATGGCGGGCCAACTCTGGATCAGCCTTCCTTGTTTCCTTCTTTTCCCTTCTCGTCATTAGGCAGCCCTGACTCACCACAATCTTCAAGGTTCCCCCGGCTATTTGGACCCAGTATTTCTCCAAGTGATGGTACATCGTCAGCGAATTCTCTCTCTGCTTCCGATCCGGGCTTGTTCGTCCCCTCACCTCTCCATACTCATGACTCGGGTGTAATGTTAGGGTCTAGCAACGGACTTCCTCCATCCCCATTGCCTCACGTAAGGGCACCCTCCCCCTTTCTCAACAGTTCCTGGGGCAAAGTATCAACGCCAACTGCTAGCTCATTTCCTCTGCCTACCGAACGCAGCAACAGTGTGTCTGGCAGTCCGGCCGGCCTGCCTATGAATCCAACCATTCGTTTTGGTAACAGTCTTCCAGCTGCCATTCCCGGAGACACAGACATCATCCCGACTGCCATTGTCATCAAGAACATTCCTTTCAACATCAAGCGCGAGCAGCTCCTTCATGTGATTCGCGATCTTGGTATTCCCGTACCATACGCCTTTAATTACCACTTTGACCAAGGTATTTTCCGAGGGTTGGCGTTTGCTAATTTCCATTCTCCTGCGGAAGCCAATGAAGTGGTTAATGCCCTAAACGGTCTGGAAGTCAGTGGCCGCAAGCTTCGTGTTGAATACAAAAAGGTCCTTCAGGCCGGTGAAAAAGAGCGCATTGAGAAAGAGAAAGCTATGAAACGATTGCAATTTCCCTCCTTCCCTGACAAAGACCGGAAGAAGGAACGATCTCCGTCCTCTGAGCATCCCAATTTGTGTGTAAACAACGCTCCTCTTCGTGGCAGCTCACCTGTTCCTGGCGCTGCGGCATCCCATCGCTCTTCTGACCCTTTGACTGGCTTCTCGTTATCACGCATGCCAAGTCAAGACTCCGGAGACCCAGCTCTAGACTTGAATGATGCTTCTACGCTCGAGATTTATTCACGTGTTCTCGTATTTAAAGATGATCGCATGCGTGATGAACTCTCTTTTTCCAAGTCACTTACTCCGGAAGAGAGACACGTTGTTCATATCGTGTCAGAGAAACTAGGACTCTACCATTACTCGATGGGCACGGGCGATGACTGTTATGTACTTGTGACGAAAACCAACATACCTCACCTGGAAGCTCCGGGCTTACTTGAGCCTCGGAACAACTCTAATCTTCAGCCGAACCATGCTACCATCCACAACGATCTCTTAACCAAAAAGTCTGTGCCCGATATGAAACGAATGATGTACAGTGAATTCAATCGCAGCAGCAGCCCCGCTCTGATGCACCGCAGTGCAGGACTTCTTACTCCATGTGGTTCTACTTCCCTCGCGCGTAAGCCCAATTGCAGCCCTCGCAATTCTCTCGGCTTTGCGGGTGACCCTCGCTTCGAAGGATTTGGCAGTTTCGGCAGTGGACCTGGCAGCTCGCGGAACCTCTTTGCTTACCCCGTGGATACGCCTTCTGTTCCATTTATTTCGCATTCGAATGCTGGCGGTGACCAGGACAATCCCGAATTAATGTCAACCTCCAGTATTCCGGCGCTCCGTCGCTCACGTTCACCGCTACACCGCGTTCATTCACCAATGAGTGCCAGTATACATTCGACCCCCGTGACGCCGCTGAGTCAAACGACAGGTCCATTGGATCATGCTATCAGTCCTTTTGGTGCACTGTCATCAGAATATGAGCCACATCACCCTTCTCCCGCCTTCCATGACCAGCTAATTGAAAACCAACCTTTACATTCTGCTCAATCCCCTGTTCGTCCCGTATTTGGAGACAAGCCACAGTTGATGCTGGATATCAATGCGATCGTGGGGCAACCCGAGGAGAAATCGTCGCCTGGACTGTTATTCCCTAAGATAACTACAAGTTCGGCAAGTGATAATCCATGATTGTTTTTCACTCATATCAAAATATCAGGACATTATAGATACCTCTTGTCATTCTCACAATTGCTTTCACCCCATGACCATAGATATGTTGAAATAAATATTTTGCTTGTCCCCCGCATGCGCTAAGAAACTACCACTCCACTTTTTGACCCTGTCGCCATGCCGAACTCGAGTGCGAGTGGGCTCTCGGTTGATGCATTCGCATCACGAGGGACTTGTGCATTTACCCAAGTCGGCGAAGTGCCATTGCGCAAATTTCATGTCAAGATCGTGCACCGACATGGCCAGAGTCATACCAATACACCCCCGTTGCGGCGTGTCGCGCCACATTGTGCCGCTGGGGTTGTTTGGCATGACGCACCTTTACTCGTCCCACCGCATACAGCAGGAGTGTCTTTAAAATTAGGTCCCAGTGCTTTCTGCCACGCCAAAGCACATGGTTTTCGCACCCAAGGCGACTCAGTATCCCGCTCCTTCCCAGCGGTGTCGTTTGTCACGTCATCATCTTCCACACCTTCTCATTCCTCGTTGCCCTCTTCCCCGGCATGGTCCAAGCCTCGTGCATGGTCTCAAACTATTGGAACACCAGTACGTGCCCCTGGACGTAGTGCACTTAAGCCTCAACATGTCGGAATATCCTTATCACCTGCGTCGACCACGGTCTCATCGAGCAACAGTTCGCCCACACGACCTTCCAAACCTCGCCGATCTCGGGTATGGAATGCAAAAAAATCTTCTATTACGATGGATGAACTTTATGAAACAGCTCACACATCATTTGATGCTCCGTTGACCGTGCCTGTGGGTCTTATTAACCAGGGCAACTCGTGTTTTGCCAGTGTGATATTGCAAATGCTCATTTATTGTCGCCCTTTGTATCACTTCTTGAACCAGCTGCGAACGCTTGTTCCGCAAGATCTCAGCAACTCTACTCCTCTATTAGAAGCAGTCTTTCGCTTTTATCACGAAGTGCCACTTGCCGATCACACTTCCATGACGATGCAACATGATATAACACCTATTTTACCCGACTATATCTATGAAGCGATGCGTCTTCACAAGCGATTTGACCTATTTCAGCTAGGACATCAAGAGGATGCAGAGGAGTTCTTCAGCCAGATTCTCAGCACGCTTCACGATGAAGTCCAGCTTGTTTATCGTCGCAATGCCCAGCGACAAAACAAATGTCGCCCTCTGTCCATTCATATCGGAAAGAATAGTACCGACCCCTTTGCAGCAGATCCTGCACCTTTATCTGTGGATTCAAGCGACGAAGAGATTGAGACATTAGAGATCCAGAGGCCTACTAGCCCTGATCAGGACGAATGGTTGGAAGTCGGCCAGAAAGGCAAAACCAGTCTCACACGTGCTGGAGGTACTCTTGATTCAGAGTCTCCTATAACCCGCATATTTGATGGTAAGCTGCGAAGTACTTTGGTGTGCCCGGGCTCCAAAACTAGTGTGGTTCTTGAGCCATTCCGCTCACTACCACTCGATATCCAACCGGCACATGTACGGAACATCAATGATGCATTACATCAAATCACTGTAACAGAAACCATTTCTGGGGTTTGGTCACAGCAACGTCATGCCTTTGTTGATGCAACCAAGCAGGTTTGTTTGGAGTTGCTACCACCTGTCCTTGTTTTGCATCTTAAGCGTTTTGTCTTTGACGAAATATACGGCGTTCAAAAAAGCACAAAGGCGATCGAATATGGTCTTACTTTGGACATCTCTTCTGATATCCTTAGTCCCATATGTCGTCGCGTGTCAGGCACACAAAAATATGCACTCTTTGGTGTGGTATACCATCATGGCCGCCTTGCCTCTGGTGGACATTATACTGTGGCCGTAAAGCGCCAGGATGATGAAGGATGGGTTCATATCGATGACACTCAAACTTGGCCTATGCCTGTGGAAGATGTGCTGCAGCATGGTATCAACAGTTCTGACCAAGGCCATGCCTACTTGCTTTTCTACCAAAAGATGTAATCTAGTACTTTGCTACAGTAAATCATCATCGTCGCCATCACCAACCTGCTCTTGGTTGACTGTATTGGTTTGAGGCTTCGACACATGCGACGCCGCCACAAACGTGGGGGCATCCACTTTGTCAGCCCCTGCCTTCTCAGCGCGGTTCTGTGCCTCCAACACGGCCATAGGATCTGACGCTACTGGCGCATCCTGTGGTGCCACAATCGATGAGGCGACATTGGCACGATCCGTGTTGTACTGCGCTTGAACTGATCGCTTAATCCGCAACATATCACGGAACGTATCTTCCGTACCCGTCTCAATCTCGAATGCATTCCAAATCTGCCAGAACTCTTGCTGCGTCTTTGGATTGCAGAACTGTGATGCATGTGCGTAAATAGCACGGGCCCGTTCGATTTCCCCGAGTTTACGTTCCAGCGTTGCAAAGCGCAAGCACATCGATGCTGCTTGTCGGTCAGGGAGCACTTCAATAGCCGCCTCGTAGATGGGGCGTGTTGCTGCCAAACCATAGTTGGCAGTGGCCTTTGCAATGTAGTACGTGTACATTTCAAATCGGTCTTCTTCCTTGACGGCACTGGCCCCACGTTCGTAGATACTCATGGCCTTACGAACTAAACCATGCTCTTCTTCCAGCTGTCCATACTTAAGGTACAAAGGCTTGCAAAGGTGAGGAGGGCACTTGTCCAAAGCCTGCTCAAACAAATCGCGCGCACGCTCGAGCTTTGTGCCACCATATCGCTTAACAAACTTACTGAGGTAGACATTCCACAGTTCGAAAGCAACAGGGTATGTAAACAGCTCAACGCCACGTTCGTACACTTTGAAGGCTTCTTCATAATACTGATGCTCCTCTAGGAACAAGGCAAAGTTGATAATGGTCTGAGCGTTTGCAATTTTCAGTTCCATAATTCGATCAAATGCCTTCTTTGCACTCTCCATCGTGCCCAGTGCCTCCTCCAGTTCGGTATAAAAAGCCCACAATTTGAGGCTCTTGAAAAGGCGCGACTGCGGTGGAATTGTCTCATCATAATAAGACACACTGCGGATTTTTTGGTAGCTGTTAGGAGGACTTGTTGCTCGAGACATGACGTGCAATGCTTCACCGTAATTCGAGTTACGGATTTCCATCTCTGCCCAACTGCACCAGACCTCTGCAAGGTCATCCACTCGTTTATATGGCACTTTGACAGCCTTTTCAAAGATTTGACGGGCACTTGAAACATCATGCTCCACTGAACCGGGGTTGTTGCGGCCTCTCGCGCCTCCTACTTCGTAGAATTGAGCGAAACGGATGTAAAGCTGATGGAGGTTGGCAGTTGCTTTCCGTGGATTGATCGTCTCCAAGGCTTTTTTGTACGTCTCAATGACTTTCTCATCATTATCACCCCACAACACGACACGCTTTCCCCACTCCTGAACATCGTCAGGATTGCGTCGCAATAATACATCGTTTACCAAGAAGGGCCGCCGTTCCATTAAAGCCTCGAATTCTTGCATGCGCCGATCAATCTCGGCTTCTTGCTCTGCCTGCCCGTCTTCATTTTCAGCTTCTTCTTCCAGCTCTTCCATCATGAACTGAATCACATTTTCACTAGTACCCGCATACGCATCAAAAATTTGGGTAAAGTCGCGCACCGTGAGGACAGTTGCCATACCCTTCTCAAACGTGTCTTGCGCTGTTTGGAAATCTCCACGTTTGATATAATAGGTCGCCAGCCCTGACCACAAACGGCCTGCCTGGTCCGGAAAATGGGCCAATCCATCCGCATGAATGATTTGTGAGACCGGCAAGCGAGTTGGGTCATGCAAGTCTGTTTCCTGAGTAGGAGCAGGTGCTTCGGGATCGCGTGCAGGGAGAGCTCGCTCCTGTTCCAAGGTGAGCCCAATCACCTCCGAGTAACGCTCAGTGAGCTCCAACCACTGAAGAATCAAATGATAAGGGCTTTTCCCTTCAGGGCTTGAGTAAGTTCCTAGGTACGATTCGCGAGCCAATTTCAGGTACAGTTTGGATGCCTCCAAGATACGCTTTTGCATTACAGGGCTCAACTCGTCTTCGTCTTCCTCCTCATCTTCGTCTTGTTCTTGGGGCACAAACTTGGCATCATTCTCCTTCGCTTGTACCATGCTCATTGTATGTCCGTCGGCTAACCTAGGCTCTTCCGACTGATCAACGAGAAGCTTGGCGAAGGATTCCGACAGACTAGCATCCACAAAGAGGTAGCGCCGCCAAACACGACGAGCCAACTCTCCCCCACAGAGCTCAGCCCAGCGCAAGTACAGCTTCCATACACGAGGGTGTAGAGAGGCAGGCAAAGCACGAAGAGCTCGGTCAAATGTGCGACGAGCGTGGGTGCGAGCAAGGATCGGTGAACAATTAGGATGCACAAACAGGCCGAGATAGTCGAGCCAAAGGCGCGGCATCATTGGAAGACAAACAAGAGCTCTCTCATAGACAGCTGCTAAGCTGCGCCATTCCTGCCAGCCAATCGTTCCATCGAGGGGAAAGTCCCAGACTTCTTGTTTTTCCTCACGCACACGTTCTTCCAAAAGTTCAGGACCGGTCTCAATGAGGCCATGGGATGCATGCAAATACCTGTGGCGATATCCTTCTTCATCATCTCGAGGGTGTCCCGTAACAAATCGTGCACGTGCGTTCAGGTAACGGTGCCAGAGCTTGTATGAGGATGGAAAGACAGCAATAGCTCGCTCATACAAACCGACAATGCGCTGGAGCGCAATTCTCTGCGTCTCGTCTGACAAAAGGCCGAGTAACTTAACGCTCCCTGATGACATCCATGTGTCAGGGATAGGTCGTTTACGGTAGTTGACCTCTTCCACGTGTGTAATATAACTCGTCCATGTGCGCATATTGTCCGGGTTGCGGAGCAATTCTTGCTCTAGCACAAGATCATCATAAGGTATAAGCTCTGGATGACTTTTAGGGTTAGGGATTGGGAAAGTAAGCGGGAGCAGGCTCGAGACGCGCTCTAATTCTGCGGTCCGAGTCCCTGCCATGGTAACCGTCAGATGTCGAGTTGGGTTGCGATAATCGTCGTTCATTTCGGCCGAGGAACTTCCTCAAGTGAATCGAGCGCGAGCCAACTTCTGAGGCGGCCCATGCGTTCGTCGGCTAGTGCAGCTGCAGGGGATCATGCTCTTGTTGCTGATGCCGATGATTCTCTCGATGATTACATTACAGAGTTAATCCTTGAAGAGGCGCGTATGAAAGATCCTGCCTATCAAAAGCAATATTCCTCGTAAGCATGACAGCCACTAACACAGACCACGCAAACAGCCACCAACTCGCACGAACAAGCGGTTTTTAGCTTCGATGTTACGAAATGTTGACTCGCACAATCAAAGGCAAGCAGAAGATGACTCGAGAAAGGGCCGCGAAAGGATGTCACGCCGACCAACACGTCGCAGTCGCTGGGATGTGAGACCTGAATGCTCAGGTTATCCGGAACGATCTTTTACTGCAAGACAGACGTCGCCCTCTCGCGGCGAAATACGAGAAGAAAGTGATTATCGAATGAGCCCCCATATTCGAGAAGTGTCGGCTAAGCAGGCACGTCCTTCTAACCATTCCCGCTCGTCGTCGCTTCCAAGATCGACCCGTCAATGGGACATAGGGAAAGAAATGTACTTTTAATCTATGGTGTATACATACGCTGCTATCCATATACCAGCAAGAAGAACCATCATTGCAAAAACAATTTGCCAGATAATCAAAGTATTCTCTCGGTGGATACAAATGTGAACAGTATGAAGAACACCTGGTTCATTTTTGTCCGTGACAATGTGAACTGTTTGCTTTTCTGGTTCATATATAGCCTTTCCATCGCTCACCACAATAATTGGTTTCATTTCACGGAAGTAATAGTCAGGCACAAAAATTTCTGTCACGCACGCCAAAGGGTTTTCCATCCCATCTTTTTCGACACGAGATGTAGATACCCATGTGAAACAAAAACGTCGCGTGCGACGATCCCAGGACGTGCTTCGAGGTATTCCTGCCACTTTGCTAGCGTAAGGGCGTATAATGGCAGGTAACGCTCGGCCTCCCGCGTACATTGGTTCATTACCATACCAATTTGCATGATCGCGAGCTTGATTCTCTTGATTAATGATCGAAAAGTCTTCCATGTTCCACGTGTCTCCCTGAGCTACTGTGTTGCTCGGGTTGTAGTTCCACAAAGTAAAGGAGATAAAGTTGCGCTCCAATGCAGACACCAAAGCATCCATCAAAGTCGTCTGGGATCGGTAGTCACCAGGCGTCCTGTGGAGCGAGCCATTCACATCGTAGGGAATACCCACCTCACCCACTAATGTGGGGACTGGTCCCAACGACGCTTGTCCTTTATTTACAAGTGTTCCAATTTGAAGGAGATAGCTGTGGTTAGCCATAAGCATACTTGCTTTCGCATGAGTCCACGGGCACCAAAATACAATGCATTAAGGATAAATGCACCTCGACTCAAAGCCTGTACGTTCACACTCATTCCAGAATATGCCTTAAAAAATAAAACATTCAAATCATAAAAGTGAGGCGCATACACAAAACGTTGTGGCCGAGCGATGGGTATGACTGTTTGAGTTGTACCAGGGACGGGAGGACCCTCATCCGTAGACCAACGAGGCATAAACTCGTTAGGAATGGGTTCAACAAGGAACAAAGCGTTCGAATGTACTTGAGAGAGTCTGAATTAGTTACCAAAACTCACCTGTTCTGAAATTTTAGAGCAAAGGGAGCATAGAAGTCTCGGTACCACTCAACAGCTCGGCGTCCAAAGCCCGGGCGCGGATCTACATCAAAGTAGTCGGCCTGCAACACAACGGGCTTATTTTTTTCTTCATCCCAATCCCAAACTCCATGTTCACGCCATATGCACCCGTCTGTGGTCCGTGTCGAAGGAAATTGTGGGTAAGCATCCCTTTTAGCCCATGCTTTGTAGCCATGCGGATCAACATGCGATTTATGTGAGACGCGTGATGGAACAGGCCATGACTTGACATAAAACGGTATATCTTGTGCATATCCTTCCCCGAGAGCCATACCCTGCACTGCTGTGGGATAGTGTCCAATGTGAAGATCCGTCATGAAATTCCACTGGTGAAATGAATGCAGGTTTATATAGCCACGATGCGGCTCATTCATAAGCTGGTTGTAAGAATAACGGTACGGACCTCAAATCCTGCAAGCGCGGGCAAAGGGGACAGAGCCTGTGCCAATTGCGCGTAGGCTTCAATGTACGCTTCTTGTAAAAATGTCTGAATGTTCATTGCCGATTCGTGCGTCAGTGAGCGGCCGTCTGTATCTCTCAGCAAACAGAAATTTGGTGCAAATACATTTCCAGCCCAAAAGAGCGTGTTCATAGTACACGGTGCCATCTTTT
The DNA here is from genome assembly GCA_029542885.1 of Malassezia caprae. NCBI lineage: Eukaryota > Fungi > Basidiomycota > Malasseziomycetes > Malasseziales > Malasseziaceae > Malassezia > Malassezia caprae. The sequence continues at coordinate 1,232,297 of CP119910.1, forward strand.
GGTAGCCTGATGGCCAGTTGAAAGGGCCGGTTGGCTCTGCGTGTCCTTTGCTTGGTATACTTTCCATGGCTTTTGCAGGCGATTCAGGAACAAGAGCAGCACCAGTGGTCACAATTCCATTCAAGTCCATTCCTGCTGCACGAAGCGTCTTGTCATTAATACCAGCTCGACGTACCCAACCAGGTGCACCGCTTCCACCACACAAGCGGCTCCAAACATCTTGATGCGCGTTGATAATACATTTTATCCCATGCTCATCGAATACAAGAAGTAATTTACGCAAGTAAGTCACATATTCTTTGTCGATAGGATATTCGGGACATGGACCTGCGTGAGACAAGGCTTCCCAAGTTACCAGAAGGCGAACCAAAGTTAAGCCCCACGCGCGCAACCGAGCACAATGCTCATTTGCTTCGCTCAATGGAAATGGTCGATTGATAAAGGATATGTGCTCTGGATCCAGATACGTTGAGTTCACGTCGGCGGGCACAGAGGGTCTGTGTGAGTACTTGCATGTACATACAACTTGCTAGCGCCGCCAATATTTACTCCTCTGAGAAGAAGCGTACGCCCATACGCATCAATGAGTCTGCTGTCTTGAACCTGGATAGGACCTCCAAGCACATTTTCTGACAAGTCGTGTGCTGCTGCCATGGCAATCCGGTGTGGGGATTCGACCTACGGACGTAAAGGAATCTGATTAGGTGGAGATCCCGTGATTGGGTGAACATTCCATGACCGAACGCGTGTCAATTTGGGCGATGGAAAGTTTCGCTCTCGACTTGGTTGGAATGTCCAACAGAAGAAAAGGTAGTTCTTGTATCATGGTTCTGCCAGCAGACCATAGAGACCCTAAATTAGCGCGCTTCCCGGTGGAGATCCAACTTTGTATCGTGATGAGGCACGCATCTTGACATGCTGCATTGCATATGGAATAGTGTGATTATGACTAGAGCCAGTGACTGGGGAGAAAGATGTATAGGCAGGTGATCCAGAAATTCTTTGTTTGCTTGCTTGCCGAGGTGTGTGTGACAAATTCTGCGCATAGGCTTTAGTCCGCTGCTCTTGCATCAAAGCCAGTAATGCTTCTGTTAGATGACGAACTTGTTCATCACTGTAGTGCAGGAGAGTATAAAGCTCTGAATTAAGATTATCCTCTGTATTTTTGAATTGCATTGAAGATGTATGTCCCACACTTGCTCGTAGACCCTGATTCAGCATGTCCGCAAGCTCTGCGGCAGACTCAAGCTCCTGCATCAATACTTCAGAAGCAGAACTATCCGCAGTAGAATGAGTACGTTTTGCTCGGCATTGCCTCAATGCATTTGTCAAGTTGCGTGTGTGAGATAAACTTCGGGGCAAATATGTTTGTCTGCCTCGTGGAACTGGCTCGTCCATTTTCATAGACCGCATCATACTGCTGAGTTGAGGCGAAGAAACCGATTGCCTGTAGTTTCTCGTATTTGGGGTATTTCTTCTCGATGTATGAAGATATTCTTCTCCCCAGTCAGCGGATGGCGGCGAACTGTTGCCTGCGAATGCGTCCTGACTGTGCCTCGTCTGTGATTTTCCTGACGGAGTTTGAAGAATATGGGCGCTAAGATCCATCGAAGAATTATATAACCTAGAGTTCATCAAACTCGGCTGCCAGCGCTGCGCTTGTGGTGTGGCTTCACGAGTGCGTACATACGCACGTCCTTCGGCTAACAATTGAGCCACCTCTTCTTCTCTAATATCACTGCGCTTGCGCAATGAAGATGATTTACTTGCATCAATTGAAAGTATAGAGTCGCTCGATGTATGCCGAGGCAACATCGCGGGCGGCTCTGACACACCCATAACCCCACTTCCGGAAGCAGAACGAACGCGTTGTTGTGTGGATGGTCACGATGATGTGCGTATGTAAGCTTATGGCTCAGTTACCTCCACCCCTACCTAGTTTGTTGTGTGGAGCGGTGCCCTTGACCCTTTGTGACGCACAGTACGCACGGAGCATGCTGGCAAGTGCAGGGGGACTCTTTACCTCTCTATTATCATGGACTATACCACAGTCTGTACAAAAGAGGGTGGTATATTACTTTCTACGGAATACTTTAGGCCGCTTCCTTTCTTCTACAGACTTGAACTCGCCTGACTCCTTTGACTTTCATGATGGAGCGTTTCTACTTCACAGCCTGGAGTTTGACATATCAGCAGTGCAAGAAATCCTTCCAATATGGACACCATCTATCAAAATTCTGCATATTGAGTCTATACGTGTACAGCTCCCTTGGCCCAATATCTTCACTGGCACTGTGCATGTCAATGTACAAGCCCCTCGTGCCTTTATGACTTTCAAGGACAAAGCTGATCCTGTCAGTTCACCAGAGTCACCTGAGTTGAAAATTGATAATCCAAGTATACTTGAGAGCGATATTCCCCAGCAGTCCGGCAACTTTGAACATTCAGATGTCGCCTTTGAGACATCTCAATCGACGCTCGAAAACCTTGTAACTTCATTTGGAAATGCACTTGTTCAGAGGCTGAATATTTTTGTTGAGGACGTGGATATCCGCGTAGCTTTTAAAAATGGAGCGGTGGTTTTAAAGGTGCAAGAATTCTCTTTTGACGGAGAAAAGGAAAACATGTCATGCACAGAAACTCTGATTCAAGCATTTCGTCCTCGCTCTTTCACAGACTGCGATTGCACCAGTGCTCCAGCTATGCATGATGCGTCTTTGGGTTATCCACTTTTCGAAAGCGATGATCCTGGCTATATCGTTACTGATATTCTTCGTATCAAGGAGTGTATGGAATTTCACGTCCAGCCTGGCAATACGGCAAGTAACACTGAACCACTCATTATCCTAGAAGTCCCTCATATTGATTTGTTGGCAAGCTATTATGACATACTATTTTGTTTTGCCTTGACTCAGACACTTCTTTACTCCTTACAAACCTCTTCAGGTTCATCTGAAAATACGCTAGATCTATCAATTGGGACAACCTCAATTCGTGTACATATCTCTTGTTTGAACACGTTATTTCTTTTCGAGGAAGAGCATCGAACCTCCAAAGAGAACCTGGGGGCGCACTTGGCCGTGGAGTGCCAAAACTTGATCGTGGAGGCCCATTATGATGGATCTCGAATCACATCTTCGACTTCGCAAATTGAGCGATTCCTTGTTCATGAGGTTTTTAAAGATGCAACTCGATCGCTTGTGATAAGGATCAATGGAAAGCACGAGAATGCGGATGCAATTCCGTCGGACTACCGCGCATGGGCTCTTGGCTCCTGCCGTATCGGCCAGGGTGATTGGAGCAGCATCAATGCCTTACCTTCGTCGCTTGATCAGGGAATGTTGTTAACTCAATCGGGCCCTAGTATTCACTTGCACATGGCTCCAGCCCAACTTCTCATTGATTTGGAAATGATTCATCGGGTACTTCCCCTTCTCCAACTTTTCAGCACGAGCTGTTCGAGCTCTTCCGAGCAAGAGAAAGCGTCTATACCATGGTCCTATGTACATGGAATCCTTTTTTACCTACCCATCATGACAATATCATGTGAGAAAGCTCAGATGGCTTTAAGGGTACCTGAAGCACAAATGTCTGAGGCAACATATGTCTTCCAGTCTCCTAGAAGTGGCTTATGGTTCATTGAATGTGATGATATCCATACTCTCAACAGCCGCACACAAGAGCTACCATCCAGCGAGTGTGTTCATGTTGACACAAGCAGAGTATCAATCTATCAATCATCTGACTATGAATCTGCCCGCTATTTATGCGCCTTTGGCGCTGGCAACGCTACAGATGCAGGGATTCAGATCGACATCAATTTGAGTTCTATACTAACGGAAGGCTGCACGGCAAATATCCATCTTGATGTTCCTGATCTTGTCATCGGGATAGACAATCCTTTTATGCATTCCATATATTATCTTGCCGACGATTTTCTCAAATATGCAACGTCTATTGCTACCTCATGGACACAGACACTCCAAGGGTCCATGCTGGATCCAATAAAGTCGGTACCAGGTTGCATATCAGAACCATGCCTCAGTCTTGAGTCATTTTGGGCGGCTACATCCATTCAATTTTCTATCCATCTTGGTAAGTCAACTCTCGCTGATCCAGTGCACTGCCGAGCCTTTACACCAGATGATACCACTTCTTTTATTTCGAGCGATCTCACTATATCTTCTCAACTGGTATGTTCAAAACTTATAACATCAGGGCTATGCACAGCTTCATATCGATTGCAGCGAATTCTGCATTTCGGACGATTTAAGCCAACATACTTGGCTCCGACCCAGCAGCTCTAAACAAGGTATCCTTACTTCAGTGTGGTACATATCTTTTCTGTCCGGCACTGATAACTTGGACGTTGATCTACATCTTCATGACTACGAATGGCATTTCGTGGAAAACAACTGGGGGGCAAGCTATGGTTTATTGTTTTCTCCGCCGGACAATGTGCGTACACAATCATTCTAACTCAGGTTTTTCAAACCAATGAAACGAGAAATCCCCTTTCGTTAACTTGTACATTTCACAACAATTCCTTTTCGAGGCACTCAAGCTCAAATGTGCCAGCTCAACTTGATATTGAGTCCTTTACTCTCCAGTGGAAACCTTCTTTGCTTTGCCCTTCAACTACCTCCCTGGAAATTATTGAAGCTTTCCTGCACGTTGATCGTGATACGTGTAGCTTTCCTCTTGGGCATATCATAAACGGGCATATCACTCATACTTTCTGGAAAAATGAGCACACAATGAAGTTTGATTCCATTCATGGAAGCTTCGGATTCACTCCCGAACTAATATCTCATTTAAACTATACTATGAGCCAAAAATCTGAAGAAATCTCAGTAACATCTCGTTCTGATGAAAAGTTGAAGTCTGAAAACTCTCAGGGTCAAAATCAGGAACCGAACTTTCATTTGGTCGTCTCTAACACAAACATTCAATTTGGTTTGTATTCAGAGTATGCACCCAGCGATCCAAGCCCATGTATGAAATTATGTATTGAAGGTTTGGAGCTTATCTATGAAGGAGTGCCTGGATTTAAATCGGACTTGACAGTTTCTATTCACGACGCCTGGTTGATTAATGAAATTCCACACACACAATTTAAATTACCAATATCATGGAGTCGCTGTACTGACAACACTAGCAAGAACCATTCTTTGTACCTGCATGCATTACTAGAACATGAGGAAGCCTCCCAAGCTCATCTATCTCTCACCTTTAAATCAGGTCCTGTTCGTCTGTGTATCAATCCTTCCATTATCGCATTTTTGATATCCTTCTTCCCCCAAAATATGGTGAATGCAGACGCACCTATCCATATATCCAAAGTTGATATAAGCTCCTTGGAAGTTACCCTAGACTATGAGTCGAACAATTTTAATGCTAGAGAGTTACTTCAATGGCCGATATGGGGGCGCTTGAATCTATTAACGTTCAAGGAATCTCGGGTTCATCTACGGCACATACTTGCTGTTGACATTTGGAGCTTGAGTAAACTAGGTGATAAAATCATGGAGTCGTGGGCTCCAGACATTTCCCCAAGTCGGATCACTTCACCCTTGGACAAGATTGTTCCTTTGCCTGTTCATTCATCTACCGGCCATAATGACATCAATCTTATTCTCTTACCAAATACGGACGGCGAGCATTTTAACTATACCAAGGAAGCTATCCAAGAGACAATGCAACGTGCTCTCCAGCTTCCTCCTGGAACTTTGGTCTATCTTGAACCCCATGTACCACTTGTGGGTGGATCCATGGTCGATGTCTGGGCTGGCAGTATCTCCTCGCGTTGTGAATGTTTGTCTCATGTCACCACTATGATTGCAGTCGTCACACATCAAATACCCTCTGACGATGACCTTGAATCCTTTACATTGCGCGCCATACCTATTGCTTCTTTATAAACGATTATTGTTTTCTGTCACCATTTTATCTAATAGTAGTGTATGCAGACATACACTTTATATTGTGCGGGTACTCTTCGAACTATACAATAGAAAATGCATAGCCATCATAGGGTCTGGGAGAAAGTCCGCCTTTAACAGCGACCTATATGGAGCTACTATGGCGTATAATTGGGATACTTCGGGTAAGCAATAACTGCAAAGCAACCTAGGTCATGTTATAAGAATTCATCTCATTGTCCAACTGTCTTCAAAGGGCCTTCCCCACTTGATCACGGATCTCTTTCTCAATAGCAGAAAGTCCCTTGCGGAAGGATGGCGAATAAGTTTTTGAGTCTAGTTGGACTTTGAGCTGGTTCTTATAAATCTTTGCAGAATCGGCAATGTACTGATCAATAAAACCCAGACGCGAGAGTTCCATCCTCGAAGCGAGTACCTTGGCTGATGTAAAGCCGTCAGAGTATCCCTGAATGTCTGCGTCGATCGTTGAAGAGGACGAATTGCTCGTTGAAGAGGACGAACTGTTCGCTGAAGAGGACGAGTTGCTGTCAGACTTAGAGCTCGCGCGACGCTGGAAGGGAGGGACCTGATTTTTCTCTAGATCAACAGGAGCCTCGTTCACGACACCGGCCTCCGTCAAGCGTTTTGTAAGCGAAGACTTTGACGTAGAGCAGGAGCCTGCCTGACTCGACGTCTTGCTGGTTTGATACTTGTCTGGCAGTGCCGTCTTGGCAATCTCGTGCGACACTGTGTCAATGGTATTGTTGGTCACCTTGTCATTAAAACCCCAGGCGTTATAGGCCTTGTCCATGAAGTCGGGCCAAGCTGCCTTGAAGCACCAGCCAGAGTTTTGCTTGCAGTTTTCCATATTCCAAGACCAGAAAAGAACACCAGCGGTGCTGTTACGGTAAGTGTCAACCTGTGCCTGACAGAACTGCGACTCATCCTTATTTTTGTTTTTCGAGTTGGAGAGCGACTTGGGGTTCAGGGCACATGACCATTCACCAACAATAACCTTACCGTTGGCCTTCTTCGCCTGACTAGACATGGAATCTTGCAGGGATTCTGAAATCTGCTTCGTATGCTTGTTAGCCGACATGTCCCGGTCTTGCTGGGTGTAGACAAAATAAGAATGTGTGTCTTGAACGACAAAGTCCGAACGCTGGGCAGCAAACTTAGAACCTTGCTGAGGGCTGAACGCATCATGGAAGTACAATGGAAACGCTTGAGCATTGTCCGAAATCTTGCGAACTTCATTTATGGTGCTGTTATACCAGTCCCACAGCTTGCTGTTGTTCTGAGGTTCGTTCAGCAGCTCCACTCCAACGACATTCGTGACACCAACCAATTCGCGAACTAGCCAGTCGATCATCTTAGCCGTCTTATCCAAATTATTCTTAGAATAAAACTGAATTTTTCCGTCAGAGAGACCGGAGTGAGCTTGTCCATTCTGCGACCCGTAGGCACCGTGCACGTCAATCAAGACGCCAATATCGTACTTGTCCGCATAGGAAATAGCGCGGCGTACATAGTTCCAAGAGTTCTTGTACACATCCGAGTACTTCTCAAAGGGTGTACCTTTCGTGAAGTTAGATCCTGGCAGATTCCAATACCCGATCGGCAGCCGGAGCGTGTTGATACCAGCCGAGCGCATATTCACAAAATCAGTTTCTTGGATCCATGTATCCCAGTGCTTCTCCAAGCGAGCCCGCGCACTCTTCTTTGCCTCACTGGAGGTACCGTATCCATGGAGGAAATCAAGTTCAGCCGACTTGCCACCAGACGCACAAGAGAACATCGAGGGCGACATCCACGACTCAAGCACAAACCACGAACCACCGTTGACACCCATTTGCTGGCGATACCGCATGATGTTAGAACGGGTCCAGTTGAAGTTGGGAAATTGGACATCAATACTGTCTTTCGGCGTGTAATCGTCAAGGATGGTGCAACCATTATTTCCGACTGTCTTTCCAGACCCGCTGCTATTCGAAGCAGCCGATCGACCGTTGCTAGAGTCCTCGGGCATCTTGAGGATCGACGGGCTACCCCATTGGCTCTCAGGATGATTGTCGCTCCAGGAAGAACCAGCTGAGTCGATTGCACTTACACGGCCTGGATTCTCGCTGTCATTGCTGTCATCGACAACGGGAATAGGCTTGTATGACGCCATAGACAGCGACAGGGACGAAGCCACTTTGTAAAAGTCGAAAAGGGGTGCGATGACCTGCATCTTAATATAAGTGATGGAAGGATCCGACCAGCGGTAGTGATGAAGAAACTGTCACGTCCTGCGCAACAGTGTATGTGAAGTTGTCTCAAGAGAACAAGCTAGACACCAGGTCTGAGCTAGAGACAGAGAAGAGGAAAGGTAGGTGGTGAGGAGGGGTTGCGCCCAGCGCAAGAAGAGGATGTAGGTGACGAGCGCTTCCGAGCCGCTCTTGTCTATATACTTCCCTATGTGCACTCTACAGCCTCGGCATTGCGTGGGCAGACCTATGCAACATCTACTGGCAGGGCTGTCGGTGTCCTATTGTGCACCTGCATTGACACCAACATCTACCTCCACCAACTCCACATGAACACAAAGCAGTCGTACAGGTCTGTGATGTTGAAGGCGCTATGATCTACGTCGGGCGTGCACGGTGTCCGCTTCTGGCGTTAAAAATATAGCGGTTCATAACGACCATAATTTTGACGATGTGCGCAGCACGCCCTAGATTCTCGATCCCTCGTGCCACTTGAGTTGTTGATGTAGGTGGATTTAAAAGCGTGGATCCAAACACCAGACCGATATTGTGAGCTGCCATGAGGTTGGAACGGGAAGATTTGGCCACGAGCACCAAGTGATAGGTGACTCTCTCAAGAGCTAAATAGTGGCAAGGCGGGAACGAGGCCACAATCTTGCGCATAAGACGCACGCGTTCTTCATGTTGGGTTACCCGTTCAGATTCAATCAGAGCATCATAAAAAGCAAAGGGGACCAATGGTTCGGGCAAATCTCGTAGCCACAGCTTGAACACACTGGTAAGTACATGCACATCTGCACTGTTAAAGTTGATGTGCTGTACAGGCTGGGAATTGAGCGCTTGCTGCAGACGTGTCACGGCAGAGCGGGTACCGCTGATCCGATAAATACCCTGTTCCTGCAAGCCACGCGACTCGATCTCTTCCAGTAGTCGCTCAATTGAAGGGGGAAGAGCGGCGCCCCCACTTCGGATATGCAATTCCCGTAACGGAACACCAAATACATGCGATGCACTAGTGCGGCCCAGATGATCCGCCACCTGGGCTGCATAAGCACCAACATCAAAAGATTCATTTACTCGGACATGAGGGATACCCTGCAAACGTGTAAGCCACTCGCAAAAATCGTCATAATTCGGTAGTTTTAGCGTGCATTTGCCTCCGGAGGGTACCTCGAGCTCCATCACGAAGGGATGCTTTTGATAGGGCCAAACCTGAATGTGGGCGCCGTAGCAGCGGAATACACTCGAGACGCGACTGACGGGGACCGCCTGCAGTAGTGCATCACACGGAGAGCGCATGGACTCGGCCTGCTCCGCCAACGTCGCATCATCGAGTTTGGCAAAAAAGTCGGCAGAAGGATCATGAACGTTTGCTTCACTGTTTCGGCGCAGTGCTAGGTGCATGTCGGCCAATTTCTCAGCGCGAGCTGCATTAAGTGCATCAAAAAGCGCCATAGGCTCACTATTGAGCTCTTGATCCATCATCGCTTCCATCGCTGCATCTTCCAGCATCTTTTCGCGGGGCCAATGTGCCTTGCGTGTCGACTCTCTCAGCCAGCCAAGACGTGCACGCACCGTATTGAGCGTATCATCGGAAGCCTTATTATTCTGTAAGGCAAGAGCATCATTCACAAGATCAGCCATCGACATATAGAGGCTAAATTCAAGAAGAATGGACTTTCCATGTCGAGCTCTGGGCCGAACAGCCCAATGGGAGAAGATTGCAATTGTCCAACCAATGTCCGGTGTGCAGGGGGGCAGAACCTGGCCATCCGGCAAAGAAATACGTTGCGCGAGCAGGTCCATCAAGCTTGTAATATGACGTTGCCTGGATACGGCTCTCCATGCAGCATGGAAAGATTGTGCCCGTTCGCTCGTGATGCCTTCAAGGATAGCACTCTCCACAAAGGTCTGGGGAATGGCCATGCTCATACCGCCATCCTTCTGAGAATCACAGCGCATCGCGCGCACCATTGAGGCCCGGCTCAATAAGACGGCATCGAGTAGACGAGAGAGGCGCTCCATACGGCGATTCAGACCAAGCCGAGGCTCAGTGACTTGCGCCTCGACCCACTCTCGAACAGTTTCGTGAATCATGCATATCTCGCGGATGGACGGCGGCAACATGTCCCAGAGACTCGAGCCTGCAGGTGCATGTGCTACCTGGCGGCCTGGAGGCAGACAACGCATAAGACGGTATATGCTCAGGCAGGCGACATGATCGCGAGTTGCTGCCTCAAACCATTCACGGCGTGCACTGTGGATCTGCTCTAGCGAGAGTGAAGCACGCGCAAGGTCGTGTGCACTGACGAGCGAGTATGGCAGAGCTGCAAGCGACTCCAAATACGCCAAAAGGTCATATGCAGGTAGCGCCCAGTCAAAGGTAATGGTGACATTCGGTGTTGACTCACAAGGTGCGAAACAGTCCAGACCCATGCTAGCAATGGCATTTGTTGGGAGACTTGGATACAGCTGCAGAATCGCATTGATGGTTTCAACGAGAAATGGCGAGTCCGTAGAAATGGCATTGCACTCCTGGTGCGCATTGCGCAGGAAAGTGTATAGTGCATCGAATTGGATCAAGTCGGCAATCCATTCCCGAGGATACAGTTCTAGCCAGCGGCGGAACGCTAACAGCACATGAAGGCGAATCGAGACAAACCTGTCCCAGTCCATATGCTCTCTCGCAAATGACGCATTAGAGAGAGGCATCCACGACGGAAACTGGTTTGGAATGCCTTTGCGCTCGTGCAGAGCCATTTCACGGCTGGCACTTTCTGCTTGGTTCCAGCGGCGTACTAGCGACTCAAAGAGGTCAGACGCAGAAATCCATCCACGATAAGAAAGCAAAAACGCATCACGGTAACTTGACATGTCAAGCTCCACAGTGAGTGACTCGTACGTCACCGGATCGGTGGGCGGCTGGACAGGGGCTCGCACGACCAAATGGTCTGTACCCAACACCAAGATATCCACTAGACGCCCTGGCGAACCCGCTCGAACTTCAACAGGGAAGCGCTTGGTCAAGGCACGGCTCGAGTTGTGGGGCATAGTAGCCCTCACAGCTGCATTCTTATTGCGTATGCCGGCAAGAGCCGCCATTGGATACAGAATCAAATCATCGCTCATCGGAACCTCTTCGGCACAACTCATGACACGAATCGCACAGCGAGCTTTGGATGAATAGGCTTGACCTCGCGGATCGACAGCTAGTAGATCTTTTCGCTCCATTATAGCATTCGCTGAGCTTTGTCCCGGCATCAAAACGGGGAAGACACTTGGGAACAGGAAAAGTGATTCCGCGTTGTCCACGGGCTTTGAAGGCCATTCATCCGGCGTGTCAACATGAACGCCTTCGACCACGCGCCCATCAACTACAACAGCATTACCCATGTAGTCGGCTAGGCCTGTTTGTAAGACAAATTCATACGTTGACAAGCGCTGAAACAAGGCTTGATACTCCGGAATCGGTATGGGCCCTTTTGAAGGAGACACGCCTTGGTACAGGGACTTGAGACGTTGAGCAAGTAACCTCACTCTCTCAAACTCGGGCTCTTGTGATGCAAGTGGTACGAGCTGAGCCCCCACTCCTTGCGCCGCTGAGCCTGGAATCATGGCCCCGGCTGTGGCATCCATGATACCGGCATTTCCCAAGTACGGTATGCCGCCTTGCACATCGGTAACCTGGCGCCCTCCTGTGGTAGCGAACACTGGTTCCACAGCTACACGTACACCTTCGATCCAGCCGAAGGAGGCGAGCCTTGGTGACCACTCGAGCGTGATAATATCACGCTTACACGTAGGCAAACCACGCCACAACACGTCCAGTGTGGCCACAGCTCGTGAGCAAAGGGCAGCACATACGGCTACCCAGCCGGCGAGATCAGATCGGTGCAACAAGGACGTAGCCACTTCAATCCAGTGCTCCAAGATGCGCACGCGCTCGACGTGGATAGCATCACCCTGTCTTTCGGGCGATTCATCGACAAGCAGCTGACGCAGAATGACATGTGTGAGCCAATGGGGCCGCGATGCATCGAAACGAAACGATCGAAGCAGGCACTCGGTAACACTGCTGGACAAGCGATACGCTGTTACAGGCACGCGCAAGAAAGCCGCCAAACGGTCGGCATGAAAGCTTTGAATTTGACGAGCGATCTCAGTGGGATCCTGACGCACGAGGTCCGCCACATTCCAGCACAAAGCAAGCGGCGCCAGGTCCGTGCGGTGACTCAATGACGCTCCCGCACGGCCAAGCCAGTCAGTAGGGTTGTTCCGATCCTCCTGCTGTAATTGATCACGCCACAGCTGAAGCTGTCGCACCATAGGCGCAACAGATGAGGGCGAAGTGCGCCCCAACTCACGTATCAGCCCGTGCAGATGCTCAAAAAAGGTCGACTCGTGGCCTTCATGTAGAAGCGGTCGCTTCCACAGCAGAAGATCCAGGAACAATGCCACGCGCTGTACACCTGCCGAGTCCACATCTGGAAGTGCCATAAACTCTTGCAAAGCACACAAGAAGAGGTACAATGGAGTACGGGCCGTGCACAGAGCATAAAAAACCAAGTGGAGAAACGTCTTGGTGTCAGTATCTTGTGCATCGTCAGCGGACGCAACGCGCTGCGTGCCAAACACCAGCTCGTGAGCCAAGGCTGCCACGCTGCCACTCTCGATGCGAGTGATCCAGCGGTTGGAAAAATTGGCATTAGGCACGAGGATGAGGTCAGGATGACGCTGAGGGCTGGTCCACTGGATAGCGGGAACGTTGAGCGACTCGATACTGCCCTTGGTATGCATGCTTTTATCGGGCGCGCTCGCCAGCGTTGTGGCATCATCGCCTAAATTGATTTCTTGAGGGTCATCGGTAGACAACACAGCTAGTGGCCATTGAGTCGAGCGGATCTGAAAGGTGCGCCGGACTTCAGGCACCATATTACTAGGCACCTTATAGAACATAAGAGTATCACCCACGAGGACAGCCTTGAATGGGCGCCATCCGCGTCCGGGTTCTTTTCCTTCAGTTTGCGTAAGGGCATCAGTCCACCAGGCGAGGCTGAGGGGTCCCGTACTGCGTTTCACAAACCCGGTGAGGGTCTGCTCCTGCAGCAGGTCGCGAGGGTCTTCGAGGGCCATGAAGGATCCTGCCCCCTTACGACGCCACTGTGAAGAGGATGCAGTAATGCTGCCCTCTGAGCGAGACGAAGCAGATACAGGATCCTCTACTGTTGCCTTCTCCGAACGAAGTGTCCGACTTGTCGTTCGAGCGAGCGGTTCACTTATAAGCACAGATGGAAGGATGGCTCGGTCTCGGTTGGAGTCCGATATTCCCAGGAGACGTCGCAAGTTGGAAGACTTGGAGCGTAGGGAGCGAGTGACTTGACGAAGAGATTGTTGGTCGGCATCCGCGGCGTGGGCGCTTGGCGCCTTGTCTGAGGAACCTTGGCGCACAAGTGGCATCACGTAGAGGAGCGGGGTGATATACGACGCCCATATATACCGCGCAGATGGGCGATCCCATTGCAATCATACATGATGCATTGATTCATGCCACAAAGCCATGACCGTCGCCAGATGCATGATGAGCATCTGCCACAGGCACGCTTGACCCGCACGTGGAGGACCCAAACCAGCCCAAGACACCCATCAAGCCCGCGCCTCTGAGCGACCTATGCATACATAAACTTACGAGTAGCTCATTGGGCAGCTTAGAAAAGCGTATTTGTCGAAGGTGTACCTCATCGTTGGCGATCTACAAATATGGCGCGCATTCCCTTTTGGTGATGACGGCATTTAGATGCCATAGGGCAGACAGGCGCTAGGTATAGACCAAACACTTAGTGGTGCTCGTCGCCGTGGTGATCTCCGTGGTGGTCCCAGGGGTGGCGCCATCCCTACTCATACAAAAACATGAAGGAAAAGCGTTTGCCCAAAAATGCATCAAAAGTGGATAGATGGAGCACCAAAGGCACGAAAGGACGCAAGAGAGGGAGAGCATTGATGTTAGCACCAAGTCAAAACTTCATATATAGCACATACCAGCAGAACAGGTCCGTCCTCTTTGGCGCGGACAAGAAGCCAGAACCACATCGCACCGCCCAAAAGGGTGGCTGCAGCGCGGTGACGGAATGCAGGAGCATGAGGGTGGAACCCATGCATGGGTCGGAACCAGCCTTTGCCAGCCATTCTATTGTGTGAACAAGCTGTGGTCACGTACGTGTGGTACAAGACAACGAGACGAGATGGCCCGACAACGGCCCCACGTGGTACGTGACTCGGCCGACACGCGTCGACACGCCCACCCGACGCCGGGGGGCTCGAGTGTGTACGCGCAGGACGACCGCGACGAGAGCGGCATGAGCCTGAACGTGAACGGATTCCCTGATCAGGGTCTCCCAAATGATATGCATGTAATTAAGCGTCTGGAAACGCTAGTTGGGCCGCTGACAGAGGCACTGCAGGCACGGTCGCTCTCCGTACCGTGCCTCGAGTCGCCCTTGAACGGACGACAGCTGGCCCAGTTCGTGTATGACCTATATTCGTTCCAGGAGCGTGTGCTTGGCTTTGGTGCACCAGCTGCCGCGAACAAGCAAGCATCAGATGTCAAGGCGCGGCACCCGCCGCGTCTACCTGCTGCGCTCTTACAGACGTATCGTTCCTACACGGACTTTTCGCCGCTGGACACCACTGCCCCGCTTTACAAGGTACTGCTGGCATGCTTTGTCTTTCTTGCCGAGAATAAGATCACCAAGTGGGACATGTCGTCGGATGCGGAGCGCACCACGTATGTGGAAATGATCGCGCGCGTTCGCGCTGAGCTTCGGACCGAGGGTCTGCTGCCGACACCGCGCATTGCCGTGTCGTCTGACGTGACGGAAGCTGAGGCGGCTCATCTGCGTGCCATTGCGACCGACCTTGAGTGTGATTGGACCGGCGATGCGACACAGGCGACGCACATCCTGCGGCCTTCAACGTCGGACGCAGCACCGACGGCCCCTGAAGGCTCCAAGCCACCCGAATCGGAGTACTTCCGCACGCTTGCGCACTACAACAAGCATGTGCTGATTCATGTGTGGTACCGGCCGGACTCGTATGACACATGGCTTCCGGACAAGGACTTTTCGGACCCAGAGCCTGCGCCTGCGCCGCGTACAACAGCGTGGCATATTAGCACGCGCTGGCTTCAGGACTCGCAACTGTATAATGAGCTCATGAACGAAGAGGACTATGAGCTGGAGGAGGAGGCAGAAGAAAGCGCCGAGGCGGCAGGTACCGGCCAGAGCGTGTCGAGCGACGCTGCCGATGCACAAGCTCGTCGCACCAAGAAGCACAATCTGCCCGAGTCTATCAGTGATGACTCTGCATCGAAGCGTATCAAGCTGCATGTGGGGCAGCGCCCTGTTGGTGCGACGCCCATTGACCTATCCGGCAACCAGCCCATACCTGGCAAGAAGTATGAGAGTGAGCCGATTGCCGGCGGTGCAATGGGCAACCTGCCTGGTCAGGCCGTCGAGGAGCCTGCCACGCAAGAGCCCCTGGCGGTTCGGGCTGCTGAGGCAGCAGACGCGTCGACGGAGTCTGTGGACCGGGACGATGCTGTGAACATGGCGCGCAAGTACTTGGCCGAACAGACGCAAGAAGTCATTATTCCCTCGTACTCGACGTGGTTTGATATGTCAACTATAAATGCTATCGAGAAGCGCTCCCTGCCTGAGTTCTTCAATAACAAGAACCGCAGCAAGACCCCCACCGTGTACAAAGAGTACCGCGACTTTATGATCAATACGTATCGCCTGAACCCCAGTGAGTACCTGACCTTTACCGCGTGCCGCCGTAATCTTGCCGGTGATGTGTGTGCGATTATGCGCGTGCACGCCTTCCTGGAACAATGGGGCCTGATCAACTACCAGATTGATCCTGAAACGCGTCCGGCTGCCCTTGGTCCGCCGTTTACGGGTCATTTCCGCGTGCTCATTGACACTCCCCGTGGCCTCGCGCCTCTGCATCCCGGGACCCACCCTGATGCGCAAGTTAAGAGCGAGACGGGCACCGAGAGTGTGCCTACCGATGGTGTACCTCTCGAACTGCGCAAGTCTATTTTCCAGTCTACACTCAAGGGTTCTCGACCGGTGGACCATGCGGAGGCCAACTCACTTGCTGCACATGCGCAGCGTGAGCTGGCTGAGAACGACAAAAAGCCGGCTTACTCCTGCGACACGTGCAGCGTGGACTGCAGTTCGTCGCGCTACCAGAGCATTAAGGCCAAGGACTTTTCGCTCTGCCCACCGTGCTACCTAGAGGGCCGCTTCCCGTCGTCCATGTACTCGGGCCAGTTTGTGCGTCTGGACGAAACAGCCTTTAAACATGCAGGCAGTGCAGGCGGCGGCGGCGACGATGACTGGACCGATGAGGAGACGCTCAAGCTACTCGAGGGCATTGAAATGTACGAGGAGGACTGGGGTATGGTCTCGTTGCATGTCGGCACTCGCTCGCGCGAGCAGTGTGTGACCAAGTTTATTCAGCTTCCTATCCAGGACCGCTACCTCGATGGTGTGGCACAGGGCGATTTGGGGGCCCTGCAGTATGCGCCGCGCGACCCCACAAGTGGCAAGCCCACGCCGCTCGTGCCCTTTGCACAGTCTGACAACCCCGTCATGAGCATTGTTGCGCTGCTGGCCAGTGCGGTGAGCCCAGCTGTGGCTGCCGCTGCGGCACAGAGCGCATTGGGCACGCTGACGGACGGGATGAAGCGTAAGATTGCTGCAGCCAGTGGCGAGGGCAAAGAGGACGAGGCAGCCGCCCAAGACACGGAGACCCATGCAAGCTCGTCGAAATTGGCCGATATGGACGTGGACACAGCCAGGGACCAGGGCGCTGCCGAAGAGTCTAGCGCCCCAGCTGCGTCGAGCACGATTCCGAAAGACCAGATTGAACACGCAGCCTCGATTGCGCTTGGTGCAGCGGCCTCCAAGTCGTATGTGCTCGCGACACACGAGGAGCGTGAGTGTCAGCGGCTCGTGCAACAGGTAATCGAACTCCAGCTGAAGAAGATGCAGCTAAAGATGTCGCAGTTTGAGGAGCTCGAGTCGCTGCTCGAGGCTGAGCGTCGCTCGATTGAAGCGGGCCGCAAGCAGCTGTATGCGGACCGCCTGGCTGTGCAACGCCAGTTGGCTGCGGTGAACGAGCTCCTGCGCAAGGCTAGCACCGTGCCGCAGCAGGTACGCCCCGAGGAGGTGGCGCGCGCGTCCAGCGCCTCGCAGGGCGTACCTCAGCAGGGCCCAGTTGTGCGCGAGGCCCCTAGCGAGGCCCCTAGCGGTGGCCACGTGGCCCGCATCGAGTAGCAGATAGAAACGAGCGCCTCGTTCCCCGCCACGGTCCTCATCGGGCGACAAATCGGGCCAGACCTACCCACCATGTACCTGAGCAAAGTAACACCCACTGACTGGAAGTACGAGCAGACGGAGCCGATAGCAAGCGGCCACCTTGACGTGTCGGAGGGTCACAAAATTTTCTGGGTCGAGTATGGCAAGCCTGATGGCGAGCCGGTGATGTGCGTACATGGCGGACCGGGTGGTGGCAGCGATGCATTCGTAGCGCGCTTCTTTGCTCCAGAGCGCTACCGCATCCTGACGTTTGACCAGCGGGGCTGCGGAAAGAGCCAGCCATCTGCATCCGATGACGATGCTCGCCCGGCACTGCGCGCTAATACGACCGCGGACCTGATCGAAGATATGATCAAGCTACGTGCGCACAGAGGCATCACCGGCAAGATGCATCTCTTTGGCGGGAGCTGGGGCAGCACACTTTCGCTCGCATACGCCATTGCTCACCCTGAGCAGGTGTCTCGCTTGATCCTCCGTGGCATCTTCTTGTGCCGCAAAAAAGACCTGGACTTTTTCTATCAGGGCAATGCGGCTGTGTACGAGCACGACCCACTGGACACGTCACTGCCGGGCAGCTACCAGATCTACCCGGAGGCCTGGGACGAGTTCGTGCGTGTAATTCCACCAGAAGAGCGACATGACATGATTCGCGCGTACGATAGGCTCTTTTCGCGCGAGCCGAACAACGATGCCGAGCTCCAACACCAAATTCGTGCCACACAAGCGTGGGCTGGCTGGGAAGGCCGCACAAGCTACCTATCGCTTGATGCGTCCAAGCCGAACCACTACGAAGAGGTCGTGTTTGCCAAGGCCTTTGCTCGTATCGAGAACCACTACTTTATTAACGGCTCGTTCCTTGGCGGTACCGGTGAGGCGAACCGCCACCAAAACTACATCCTCGATCATGTCGAGCGCCTCAAAGGGATTCCCATCCATATTGTGCATGGCCGCTATGACATGGTGTGCCCCATGTTCCAGGCCGAGGAACTTGTCGCGGCATTGCGCCAAGTGGGTCACACGGACGTGGACTATCGCCGCACGCCAGCGGGTCATAGTATGCTCGAGCGCGAGAACTGCCAGGCGCTAACCGACATCCTGGATCACCTTCCGCTTCCGGGCTCTGCATAAATACTATACAATCAGTGCTGCTTGTTCTTGTTGGGAGAGATGCGACCCGAGTCGGACGGCCCTGCCGCTTCGGGCGGATTGTACGGCACCGCAATATTATTTGACTCGCTGCCCTGCCACTCACGCGAGATCGCGCGGCGCGCCTGTAGCTGTTCCTTTCGCTGCTCGTGCTTGCGGTTGGCCACCGTATTGCTGAACATGGGAAGGAGGTATCGCTCATCAATGCGTTGGAACCACTGCCCATCGCGGAGAATGAGATTAGCCTGGTCCAGCACGGCGCGCGCTGAGCGCACTCGCTCGCTCGGCTCTTCGGGATCGATCATGTCCAGCTCATCGTTGCTGACACTCCGAAGGCCACCAGGGCCAGCGACAATCGCCTGAGGAAGTGCGCTGGTGGAGCTGTTCACCGATGGGAGAACTTCGTTGGTATCAAGGGCCGCATTCGGCCTGTGGCTGCCTAGCTGTGCATCTTGATAGACAGGCGTATCAGAAACGGCAGTCTGACCGTCAGCAAGCCATGGATGAGCGTCGTAGTCGAGATCGTCGTCACTAGACTCGGCCTCCTCGTCCTGCACCCCCGTCTGAATTTGCAGTACTTCGAGCATCTGCGCCGTAGTGCCGCCAAAGACAATCACAGTGAGCACAACCACGACGAGCACGGTGGTCTGCAGTGCCTGAGCATTCTTGCCCACAATACCCTCGCTAAGCGCAAATCCGACCGCACCTCGTAAGCCCGCCCAGAACAGCATAAGCTGGTAGTTGTGCGGCAGTTGATACGACTGATGGGGCAGCCCAGGGTTGCGCGCCTGGCGCCGCGCTGTGCGCCACTCGCTCCACTTGTTCAGGGCCCATGCAATGGAGAAGACGGAGCAGTATCGTGAGAAGACCACGGCTCCCAAGCTGAAGAAGATTAGCAGGGGCTGGTACACGAGATTCTTGCCTGTAAACATGCTGAGGCCCAGATAGATGAAGATAAAGTTTTCGGAAAGCTGCGTGAGTGGAGCCAACGTACATTTGACAGTGTCTGGAGGATCCCTTTGGACATGCGCTGCGTGCGCCGCGACATGTTGTGGTACGCGTAGTGCTTGAGAGTGATACCGCAGAACAGGAGCGACACAATGCCGCTCATCTCTACCGCGTTGCTGAAAAAGTAACTCGCGTAGGCCACGAGCAGCACCACACAGCACTCCAGCTCCTTATAGAGCCGCAGGCGTGTGTGCTTCAGTAAAAGCGAGCACATCAGTCCAAATAGCACGCCAAGAACCATGCTCACGTTGAATACCACGGCGAAGAATCCAAAGCCGTGCAGGACAGACATGATCGATAGATGGGAGCCGCGCATTTGGCTGAGCGTATCGAACATGACGATTGAAACGGCGTCGTTCAGAATGCTTTCACCGAAGATGATACTGTACAGCTGGGGGTCCACCTTGTATGTGTTGAAAATGGCCAGGATGGTCACAGGGTCTGTGGCACTTAGAGTGCTCCCGTAGATGAGTCCGTCGAGGAGCGACAGCTTTGGCTGCTCCAAGCGGAGCATGGAAGCTAGCCACACAATCACACTGTATTAGCGCCATGTACACACCCAATAATGACTGCGCTCATAAAAGTGCCGAGGAACGCAAACGCTAGGATCATGCCAAAGTTGCGGAAGAACTTGACCTGGCTTAAATCGTAGCCACTTGCCAGAATGATCGGAGGCAGGAGCAAGTTGAGCATGATCGTATTGCTGAACGAGAGCATATCTCGCACATGCTCCAGCGGGCCAATGCGAAGAGCCAATCCCACAAACATGCCTGCCGGTGAGCAGCTCAACGTACCTGCAAACAAGCCAACAATAGTCTCATGCACAGCCGTAATACGCTTTACTTTCAAGTAGTAGCTAGTCAGAAAACTTCCAATAAGCAGGAAGAGCACTAGAAAAAGAGCCAGCGAGGAGAACCGCTCCGCCTGCTCCGCATCGATTGCTTCCGTCATGGCTGCCTCTGATCCGTTGTGGAGGCAAGGGACGTACGGTGAGGCAGCGCGCCTCTCCACCGGCGATGCCGGCTGACGCCTTGGCGGACGTGGCGCAGCAGAAGGCGCATACGCTTCATGCGCTTGAAAAAGGCGCTGCAGTGCGCCGCGCTATTTTGTCATGGTATGTATGCAGCCACTGACCCAGTCTCGAGAGCTCATTAGGAGTCGTCCAGGCGCTTGGAGCAACGAGTGACAAGGACGGCGTGAGAGCGCTGCTACGTGAGCGCGATGCTCTTGCTATGCAGATCCTGCAAACACAGAGAGAAATTGATTATGTTCGCACACAGAGCATCTCGTACTTGGATGAAATTCAAGGTATGTCTCTCGAGCTTATGCAGATATTCGCGCCCAGCTCGTTCAACAACTAGACGAGACGCGCGCTGAGCCAGCTCCGCCCGTGCCTCCGCAGATATCTTTGCTGCGGGGTGTTTTAACTGTATGTTATGGCTTCTAACTATGAAGTACGCGGCGCGCGCTTCTGGCATGCCCTGGTGGGAAGATCCTGCCCTAGCCGCGTGTGTGCTAACCATGGACGATGACCTGGGGCCAAGTGGAGGTAGTTCGTCGTAGCCCACGTCAACGATGCTGGATCAATTCGTGATCTTCACGAAAGGTAGGTCGCTCCAAGAGGTTCATCTCACACCCAGGTGGTGCGATACTTTGGAACAAGGTATTCGCATCATCAGCAAAAAGTCACGATGTGGTCAATCGCGTGGTCCGAACCTCCTTCTTGGAGGAGCGCACAGCCTCGCAGCGCTTGGACCTGGACAACTATACCGCGCGGTGGCTCCTCTCCAATGAGCACAACCTGGTATTTATGGTATGTGACGTATTCTCACGCAGGCTGTTCACCAGCGCATTTTGTCGCTCACCTACGTCGAGCCACTGTTGGAATCTGTACGCGGCCTCTTTGTCGCACGGTATCCGGCCTTGGTGAGAGGCCTCATGGACAACAGCGTATCGACAAGCACGCTCGAGGCATATGCGCAAAGTACTGAGCAGTGGAGCTCTGACTTTATGCAGGTTCTCCGCAGGGTTGAGACGGCGAAGGCACCGAAGCGCGAAACCCGAGCAGCCGAGCAGGCGGACGCGACGCCAGAGAAGCCGGCACTGAGCAGCAGCTCGCCGATGCCGACCCTGAAATATGAAAAGGCGGACGTTGGCCCAGGTGGTCGCCGCGTCGTTTCTGGAAAAGGGAAGAAAGGCAAGCCCAGCGCTAGTGCCGCTGCACCTGCTCCGGCCCCGAGCACCGACGCAAAGAAGCCGACCTCAGGAAAGGACCGGCGTAAATGGGGCGACAACAATGAGCCGCTTGCGGAAGACTCTATTGCTGCGCTGGACTTTAGCAAGGAGAATGCGGACGCCTCCCAGGTGGATCTGAGCCAGTGGATCGATCAAAGCAAGCTGGGCACGAAGCGTGCAGATGGCGTGTACGAGCTTGCTGACGACGAGTCCGAACAAAATGATTCGGCCCCCAGCTTTTTCAGTACTCTGACAGGCTCGTCTTCGTCGCTTTTTGCGCGCATTACTGGAAAGAAGGATGCGCTCACCAAAGAGGATCTGGCACCGGTGCTGCACGCGATGCAAATGCATCTGCAGTCAAAAAATGTGGCCAACGATGTCGCATCTCTGATTTGCGAGGGCGTGGAAAAGCGCCTTCTTGGCAAGCGCATCGGTAACTTTGGAAGCGTCAAGGCGGAAGTGCGCAAGTCGCTGGAAGAGTCCATCACGAGGATTCTTACCCCCAGTACCAGCACAGATATCCTTCTTGAGATTGCGAGCAAGAAAAAACGCCGTGCTGAGCTGGCAGAGACACTTCCTGCACATGCTTTACGCGGCCAAACTTCACCCGCACTGAATCCCTACTCTATTGGCTTTGTCGGAGTGAATGGTGTCGGAAAGTCGACCAACCTAGCCAAGGTATGCTTCTGGCTTTTGCAAAACCGCTACCGTGTCCTAATTGCCGCTTGTGACACGTTCCGCAGTGGGGCCGTGGAACAGCTCCGCACGCACGTTCGAAACCTCGGTGAGCTGGAAATTGATGGCCGGCGCGTGGCCGACGGTATGCCCGAGACGGGCGAGGCCATGTTGGAACTATACGAGCGCGGCTATGGCAAGGATGCAGCAGGCATTGCCAAGGAGGCGCTCTCTTATGCCCGCACGCAGGGCTTTGATGTGGTGCTGATTGATACAGCGGGCCGCATGCAGGACAATGAGCCGCTAATGCGTGCGCTTGCAAAGCTCATTGCTGTGAACCAGCCTGACAAGGTGCTGTTTGTGGGCGAGGCCTTGGTCGGCAACGAGGCTGTGGACCAGCTCACCAAGTTCCACCGAGCGCTGAAGGACTACAGCGGTGTGTCCCATCCGCGCGGCCTCGATGGTTGCTTGCTAACCAAATGGGACACTGTGGATGTACGTACAAAGACGCAGCTCACATGCAGGATAAAGTTGGCACGGCCCTCACATCGACGTGGGCGACCGGGCTACCCATCTTCTTCGTGGGCACAGGCCAAACCTACACAGACTTGCGTCAACTGCGCGTAGCTCATGTGGTCAATGCTCTACTGCGTGACTAGGTTTTGATACCCAAGTACTTATCATAGGGTTACATACAGGACATTAGCCGCGTGACTCGTGCAGGACTTCGCTGCGACCGAGCGGCTGCGCCTCAAACCGCGTCGACATAAGACGCGCGGCGGCATTTTGGAGCGAGTGGGGCATCGGGCCGTGACCCGCACGACTCGCATCAAGGGTGGTCGATGGCAGGATAAACGAACCATCGGGCGATTCAGAGAGGTACAGGCGGCGCAACGCATCCTCGGCAGCACGGTATTCGGCCATGCGGATACTGCTGCCGGTGCCCTCACCCAGCTTGATTGTGCCGCTAAAGGCACCCACCACAAACACAGGGTTGATGCTCAAACGGCCCGTCTCGGCCAGCAGGCGACTTTGCGGAGCCGGTTTTCCGTATTTTTTGCAAGTGGACGAGAGCACTCGCTTCGGGTCGCGGAACTTGAGTAGGTTAGCCAGATCCAAGCGCCGACTGAGGATCTGGCCATGGACAAAGCCACGCGTGGCGGCCATACCCAGCTCCTGGAACATGACAGCGACAAGGGCGCGCATCGACTGTGCGGCCACGTCTTTGCTGAGGAGCGGTGCAGAGGCAGTGCCGCCCCGTGCCAACGTCCGCGTAACGACCGAAGCGCCAGTGCGGTCCCAGCGCTGAACGCCCTGGCTCAGCACACCCAGCTCAGCACCGACATTCGCCAGAGTGCTTGGACCCACGTAGGCGCTCACAAATGCCTTGAGCACGCGCGTGGGAAGATGAGGAAACTTGAGATGGAAGTACTCCGACGCCAGAAGACCTAGCAGGGCATTACCGAGCGTCGAAAGCTGGGCATTGTGCACAATGTTCTCGTCCAATTCTGGTACTTCGGCACGCTCCGAGTGAGATAGAGCAAGCTCCCGTGCCGTCGCCTGAACGCCCACGAGGCTTGGATGCGTGCAGGCGACACGGACGAGCTCCGTACGCCGGCGACGGTCCTCTTCCGAGATAGACATCGGGAGAAGATGCACACGGGCACCAAGGGAAGAGATAGCCGACGGAATCTGTGCTCGAAGCGACGTCCAAACAGCTGGATGTGATCGCGCCATACGCGGCAAATGGCCCTGTGGCGCATCTGTCACTGCATGGGGCAGGATCGAGACAGGGGTCGCATTCATGGAAACACTCATTGTAGACAGAGCACGGCGCATGGTGCGGGGCACCCACGCTGCGCGTCCTTGCATACTGACCACAGCAGCAACAGGACCCTGTCGCGCACAACGAGGGACAGGAAGATTCGTCGAGGTCCTAGGGAAGAGTTGATGATCACGTGATGATCCACGTGGTGAGCACGGACGATGCAGCCCCAGTGCGCATGCGCTCCACCCTGGTGGCCGAGCTCTCCGCCCTACGATGCCGACGGACGTGGCGCACGCTAGCAGCTCCGCCTCGAAAGGCGCGCCTTCTCGCGCGGAAGAAGAGTCTCTCATGACATCTAGTGCTACATTTGAACAAGATGCACTTTCCGTTATTCTTGTCACAGCAGGATACGACCACACGATTCGCTTCTGGGAAGCATGGTCGGGCATCTGCTCACACACGATCCAATACTCGGACTCGCAGGTAAACCGTCTTGCCATTTCTCCGGACAAGAAGCTTCTTGCTGTTGCTGGGCACAATACGGTTAAGCTGTACGACTGCAATCCCAGCTCGGTCGCGCACGCTAGCACAGACGCATCCGGCCGTGGCGCGAGCGTGTCTCCCATCGCCACGTTCGAGGGACACACGGGCAATGTCACTTCTATCGCGTGGCACTGTGATGCCAAGTGGCTCGTGAGTGGTAGCGAAGATGGCACACTTCGAATTTGGGACACACGCACGTCACGTACACAGCGCGTGTACAATCACTCCGGGCCCGTCAACGACGTGGTAATCCATCCTAACCAAGGCGAGCTGGTATCTTGTGACCAAAATGGAAGCGTAAAAGTATGGGACCTGAGCATGAATGGGTGCAGCCACGAGCTGGTGCCTGAGGAGCATGTGCCGATGCGGAGTGTGTCCATCGCGTCGGATGGCTCGTGCCTCGTGGCTGCCAATAACAAGGGAAACGTTTATGTCTGGCGCATCCAGGGCGGTTCGTACGCCATGGATGGATCTCCGGTTGTTGGCGATGGCCAAAACGAACTGACAGATTTGCAACCCGTAACCAAGTTCCAGGCCCACAACACGTACATCACTCGCTGCGCGTTGAGCCCCGACGCGCGATACCTTGCGACCTGTTCCGCAGATACCACGGTCAAAATTTGGTCCACGAGTCAGTACCAATTTAAACTTGATAAGGTGCTGACAGGTCACCAGCGATGGGTATGGGACCTGGCCTTCAGCGCCGACAGTGCGTATCTTGTGTCTGCTTCGTCCGACCATGTGGCGCGACTATGGGAGCTGTCTAGCGGCGAGACTATGCGCCAGTACAATGGACATCACCGCGCGGCCGTGTGTGTCGCCCTGAATGACACAAGTTTGGAGCCCTGATCAGTAAATATTCCAGGACTTGCGCCATTTGAGATAATGCCAGTCGCTAATATCTCCATACAGCCCGAAGGACACGCCCTTGAACCATAGGAATATAAAGATGAGAAGAGCTGTGCATACGGCAAAGGAAATGTTCTTGGCACGCTGTGACAGGGGCTTGCCTTGCACAGGTGCCGAGGTGTCATACACCAGCGGGTTCAGCTTCCCGCCCTGCAGGCGACCTGTCTGGAGGAACAGTCGCCAGTCCACGCGATAGCGCGCCGTACCCTCGTTCCACAAGAAGTGGTCGAGTAGATGCACAAATACAATCACGGCAAAGTAGAGGGTCGGCAAATAGTGGTGAATGTATGTCACACGGCCCATCATTAGGAATGGGAGGTAGTGCAGGAACCAGCCGAGACCGCCCACTTTAAGACCGAAAAGAAAGTCGTCCCACGTCTTGGGGTCCATGTCAATAATGTGACGTTGGCGGCGCAGAATGTACCAGGCAAGCAGCACTACGCCCACATACAGTGAGGCAGTACTACCCCACCATACGACAGGATTGCCAATGAGATAGTACTTGTCCTGATCAGCACCCCAACCATTCATGCGTAGACCATTCCACATCCATGGCCACTCCAGAGGCTTGGACGCCAGAACATCGAACTTATCCTCGTCAGGCACCAGTGCATTGTTCGACACCATCATCGCCACGTTCAGGTGCACAAAGTCCTTGAAGAAAGGAGAGCGGTAGCGCTGCTTCGACGTTGAGATGGGCAGGTGAGGGTTCCAGTGGTTCTCAACGTTCCAGTGGGTAAAGCTATCGTGAGGGTGTGCATCAGGCATGCACGTCACCTCCGTCTGCTTCCAACCCCAATCCGGCAAGACCACATTGGCTGCGCGCAAGTAACACCCCAGTTCGACATTGCGAAGACGGAAACGTGTGGTAAGCGTGTGCAGCGGCATTTCAGGTTGCACATTCCCCATTTTAAGGTCGTCGATAATCTCAATCACCCAGTAGTCGTGCCCATCGCCCGAGGTGCCATCACCGTACCCTGAAACTTCATAATGCTCCTTGGTTATCGGCGCGGGACTCTTGTGCGCCCGAAGGCTCTTGGTCGTCTCCACATGCGACAGCCGAAAGACAGAACCATGTCGAATGATCGTGGGCGGCTCCGAAAGAGTATCATTAGGACCAGGAAGAGGAGGCTCGTCGTACAAAGGCGCCAAGATAAAGTGGTTGTTGCTGTCCTTGTAGTGGTAGCAAGTCACCTGTTGCTCCTGTGACCCCTCAGGGTAAGTCTGGATATGCGAGTGCAGCAGACCACCGCCGAAACCCATGTTCTTAAACGTTACTTTGCTGCCGCGGGCCACCTCCAGCGGGAACTCAGACAACTCACTGCCCTGCAGGTTGGATTGGAAGAGACTGCTCATCTGGGCATCGCCAGACCCGCTCTTGTAAAGGATCATAAAGTGCAGCTTAAAGCTGATTAGGTAGATGCAAATAGGTACAAAGATAAGCGCCACAATTCGAGCACACCAGTGTCGAAGGTACGCACGCTGGCGGTCAGATAATAGTACATACCACGGGCATTTTCAGGTCTCCCAGCTTGTTCCACAAGTCTTCCACAGTATAGAGGCCCACCAGCGCTGTCGCAAATAGACCCACCAGTTTCACACTTGTCACGCACCCAATCGAGGCACCAGTGAAGAAAAGCCAGAACCACCACACTCTCGTAAAGGGCTGTCCTCGGCAGGCATGGAAGCGAACCAGGCCCAGCACAACACAGAGCGTAAAAACAAGCAGCATGGAGTCGAGCAAGATGAAACGCGAAATCGTGAGCCAGCCATTGTCTGTGTCAGTCAAATGCACGCACCAAGTAGCACCATGAGTGTAAAGAGGTGCTTCGACCTCCAGTTCCATCCAAGAGATTTTGCCGTCATGTATGCTACAGGCACCATGGCAATACCATACAATGCCATAATGATGCGCATACGAACAAATGGTACATTGTCCGGATAATCGGATCCTGACTCAAACTCAAAGTTGCCGTCAAAGCCGCTTAGCCAGCCTGCCACAGCGACAAGGATTTTTCCCAGCGGAGGATGCACATCAAAGTAAAACAAGTGCCGAATATAGTAAGAGCCAAATTTTCCAAAGTGTGCCTCGTCCCAAACGACCTTGTGGTTGCTGCCAATACGATAGAGGCGCGTTAGGATCGATAGAGCCGTATAGAATAGGAGCACGATTGTATCATTCGACGACCACAGCTTAATGCGCTCACTGAGAGGCATAGAAGCAACATTGGACGGCATGGCACTTGCGTACTTGGAAATTCGAGCACTGCGAGCGTTTTGCTGTTTCTCCTCAACCTTGTCCACAGAAGAAAGCAAAGAGACGCGGCTCATGTCTTCCTTTTCAAGGAAATTAGTTTGACCCATACTCCTGGAATGTATAGGTAAGATTGTGGGAGTAGGTTGGCTGTTCACTTGAGGCGGAAGCACGTCGCTATGAGCCGAACCGTCTGGGGCGTACTCCTGAGGCTTATACGGATGGGTAGATAAAGGACCGAATCTTGAATGAAATTCTGAGCCAGTTGATGTCATATGGCTCAGTCTGGCGCGGAAGCACGGTCAGTGAAACAATCACGCTAAGCGAGCGCGGATCGGTCTGTGCTGGACGGTGTTGGTATGCCGCTTCGACGCGGCAGTGCCGGACGCGGCACGTGGAGCCTCCACCTGGCGCGAAACCACCGCTTTAGTCTCCCAAGTAGCAAAGGTTACTTGCGTTTTGGACGCCACTTGTACCATCAGAAGTAGTATTGCTGTCACCAAAAAAGGTACATATGATTTGATCCCCTATGCAAGACATTTGTCGTGATCAGCAGGAGGATGCTGGGTCCCAAACTGACCCTGACATTTCTCCATACAGAAAAGCCTGGGCATCGATACGCTTGTTCATGCTGCATTTTTCCCCAGCGTGGTTCTCTATTAACATGGGTACAGGTATTATATCTGTTCTTCTGGAATCTCTGCCATATCGTTTCAATGGACTGCATGTTATCGCTCTCGTTTTTTTTGGTATCAACCTCCTGCTATTCGTTGTGTTTATGGCCATATCCATACTTCGATGTATAATTTGGCCACCGCTATTTTTGAGAACGTTTTTGAATCCAGTTAGCTGTATGTTCCTTGGATCTCTTTCTATGGGCTTGACTACACTGATCAACATGTGTGTGATTGCCTTTATTCCCGACGGGCGCCATCACTCGTTTGCCATCTTCCTTTGGGTTATCTGGTGGATCAATTCTGTTTTTTCAATCTTCCTACTCATACTGATACCCTTCTTAAAGGCTACCCGACAAATCCACGAACTAAACTCGGTGACAGGAGTGTGGTTTCTCCCGATTGTGTCGGTGACAGTTGCTGCTTCTGCAGGTGCGATTCTGGCGGATGTGCTGCCACCAGGGCCAGCTAAAATATCGATTATTATTGCATACATTATGAAAGGTGCTGGACTGAGTGTGATTTTCTTCCAGATGGCTATCTACTACGCACGGCTCGTCTTCTTTAAAATACCGCCAGCAAAGATCATCACCTCTGTCTTCCTGCCCCTTGGTCCAAGTGCTCAGGCATCTTTTGGAATACTGCATTTGGCCACATCTATTAACAAGCTCCGAACCGATTTAGGGCAGTCCATATTTGCGCCAAGTGCTATATCCCCAAATGATACTCACCTTTTGGATTTAGGCCTTATCGGGGCGTCCTTCGCTGTTTCACTGTGCCTTTGGGGCCTAGGCTTTTTTTGGCTGGTTTTGGGCCTTATGATGATGGGCGATGTTCTTCTTGTTTCACCTTGCCCCTTTAATCTTGGATGGTGGAGCACGACATTCCCCTTGGGTGTGTTTGCCCTCGCAACCATGCAGCTTGGTCAAGTGTTGGACTCGGGGAGCTTTAAGGTCCTCTCTGTGGTGTTGACCCTGGCGGTCATCATCGACTGGCTTTTTCTGATATCTTTGACGCTTGCGTATGTGTTTCGAGAAAAAGTGTACGTATTCTCGCTCTGACCCAAGTTTCTACGATCCTAGCGTGGGAGATACAGACGTGGCGCCCACAATAGTTGGACACGAGCGCAAGTATACCTATCAACGACGCCTTTAGCGGTTCTCGCTTAGACAGCGAGGTCTAGATGGGAAGACAACTCGATGAACTGTGCGACACTGCCTGCATGTCAAGGCAAGCTTGAGGCTTCGATTCAGGCTCAGGAGGAGCAGGGCTGTTCATGCAAAAGGCGTTTGACATCATGGAATCATTCCAGGTCCATGTTGGTGAACTCGCTTCAGGAAATGAAAAATGAGGAAGCAGCATGGGTGTAATACACGAATCAATTTGCATGTTAGTCTCTGCCAAGAGCGAGAGGCATGGCATGGTTGTGGGTCCCTTAAAAACCTTGTCGTGGTTGCTTGCAGAACTCTTTGCGGGATCCGCAGGACGTGTAACAAGAGCATCCAAACATCTCTCCAAATCACTGCAACGCTGTTCTAGGCTTTCGATATACTGTTTAGCTGAGCCACATGTATAATATGACTTTTTGCAATCAGCGTCTACATTGGTGCAGTTGCTGCATCGAGGCCACAATGCATCACATCGTGCCTTGAGCAGGCGGCACCTTTCGCATGCGATCGCTGCTCGGCGACGTGGGCTTGCAGGTCCAATGGGTGTACGCTGAAGTAAATTGGAAGGTAGTGATTTGATACGAGCATGACGGGAAGGGCGCGAAAGCCGCGCTGGAAGACTTCCACCCGTTAAAGGTCCCGAACTTGCCGGCGAGCCATCCATCAGAGAAGTATCCGTTTTAACTGACAGAGGACGCACAGGTGTCATAGGTGTGGCACAAGCAAGAACGATAATCTTATGGAATTTATGCTATCGAGCTTCAAACTTGGTCAACTCACGCTCAGACCTCTCCTAGAGGCCTGAGCGGCACTGCGTAAACTAGTGTAAGAACAGTGCCCAGGGAGGAATGTGGAATATGTCATCGTGAGGAAAATTTTCGACCTATGCTGGTATAGGATTCGTGCAAGTCGAGCTATAGTACCAGCAGATAGCCGTACCCATATACACAAAGCTGATCACAAAGTCGAGCAGCTTTTTACGGACAGGTACAAGCCGATCTTGCTCGTGCGAAAGAAAACACGGCCTGGAAAGCCGTTTAGATAAGGTCAGCCACGTTGAGGGGCATCTCCTCAACCTGGGTGTTGTAGAACTGTTCAATGTCACGCATCATGCGCACATCATCCTCCGTGACAAAGTTGATCGCAACACCCTTACGACCGAAACGACCACCACGACCGATACGGTGAATGTAGTTCTCACGGTTGGTAGGAAGATCATAGTTAATAACCAGCGACACTTGCTGGACATCGATACCACGGGCCAACAGGTCGGTGGTGATCAGAACACGCGACGAGCCAGAGCGGAACTCGCGCATAATAACCTCACGCTGCTGTTGGTCCATGTCACCGTGCATAGCCGAGACAGTAAACTCCTTAGCGTGAAGCTGCTCAGTAAGCCAGTCGACCTTGCGGCGGGTGTTGCAGAAGATCACAGCCTGGGTAATTGTCACGGTCTCGTAGAGATCAGTGAGTGTCTCGAACTTCCACTCTTCCTTCTCGACAGCGATGTAGAACTGCTTAATACCTTCAAGCGTCAGCTCATCACGCTTGACCAGAATGCGAACGGGGTCGCGCATGAACTTCTTGGTCACAGCCAGCACATCCTCAGGCATAGTAGCCGAAAGAAGCACGACCTGGGTGTCCTGGGGCAAAAGCTGGAATACCTCGTACATCTGGTCCTTGAAGCCACGAGAAAGCATTTCGTCGGCCTCATCCAGACA
The DNA here is from genome assembly GCA_029542885.1 of Malassezia caprae. Lineage (NCBI taxonomy): Eukaryota > Fungi > Basidiomycota > Malasseziomycetes > Malasseziales > Malasseziaceae > Malassezia > Malassezia caprae. The sequence goes on from CP119910.1 coordinate 1,263,949, forward strand.
GAACATCTTGAGGTGGTCGGTGCGGAAAGCACGGCGGTTGATCATATCGTACACACGACCAGGGGTACCGACGACCACCTGGGCACCATCGCTGAGGCGTGCCATGTCCTCACGCACGTTCGTACCACCAATGCAGGCGTGGCACTGGATGTTCATGTAGTCGCCCAGAGCCACCACGACGTTCTGGATCTGCTGGGCCAGTTCACGAGTGGGAGCAAGGACTAGGGCCTGGACAGCCTTGAGGTTCGGGTCAATACGCTGCAGGATAGCGATCGAAAAGGTCGCAGTCTTACCCGTACCAGACTGGGCCTGGGCAATCACATCGTGGCCCTTGATGACGGGCACAATGGCGCGCGACTGAATGGCCGACGGGCGTTCGAAACCGTAGGCGAACACACCACGGAGAAGCTCGGGGGCCAGACCCATGTTATCGAAGTTGTCATACACCTCCTCCCAGTTGGATTGGATCTCACCGTCGGTGATCTGCATATCGGTGGCAACAGGGGCGTCCTCGGGCCTTACGGTCAGCAACTTCCAACATAGATACGTACTTAGACATCTTGGCTGATAGCTTTGTTGGTTTTCGTCCGAAAGAGTCGAACGACTAGCTTCTTGTTTCTAGAGAAAACTTCCAAAAAGGGGTGCCTCGGATGAGCACCACACTAAGAAATACGGTAAGGAAGGCGTTGCGCTCGCGCCTTCTCAAGGTGAAAATTTCTCCCAGCAAGTGGGAGACTATTTTTCAAAATTATCAAATTCTATGCAGCTCGGTCCAACGAGGCCTTCGCATGACAGCAAGGGTGCGAGCGGAGCTTTCGCACGTGATAAGATTCATGAACGACGTCAAATGGTATGTGGTGTGCTATGGCACGCAGGATTTAGCGTGGCGCGCGGCTGTCCTCATCCCATCCAGCCATGCTGGATCGTGGTGCACGCACAGAGCCTCGGCCACGAATGCTAACGCCCTGGTCAGTCCGTTCAGGAGAGGCAGATCGATCACGAGTGAAGCGCAATGACTCACCATCGTCCCAGTCGCGTCCAGGACGGCCACCAATACGATCCAACAAGGACAGAGGTGTATAGTCAGTGTCAGTGTTTCTAGAGCGGCGTTGATTGTCCGGGTCTTCAAAGCGATTGCGACGAGTGCGCCTTGAAGAAGCAACATCGCCCACCTTGAGAAGCCGCGAGACAACTTCCTTGCCAGCGCCCCGACCATGCTGACGGTACCAATTGCTTTTTTGTGCAGAATGTTCTGCCTTGGTATCATGGTTATGTAGAGCGAATCGGATCCAGAGCGACTGTCGCAGTTTCTTGACACGCAAGTGATCAGGCGACATAAGGTTGCGCTCGAATTCTTCTAGCTCCATATCGCGATATATCTCCGGGACGGGGTCCGTGGCTTGATCCATCTCTTTCAGCTTTTCACTGACCTTGGCCTGTAGTTCAGGAAGGCTAGAAGCAGCCTGTTCCTCCACGGAGGTGTACAGGGAACGCGGAAAGGCCATGACTAGACGTGGGCGCAATAGCAATTCATTGTTCTCGTGGATATGACCCTCTTCAGGAATGGAAATATCTTCCACATTCAATAGAAGGCGTTGAAGACCGTCGATAGCCTCTGCATAGGAGTCAAAAACAACCACGCATCGGGTATCGTTGATCCATTCAATGCCCTTTGCTCTAACACCAGTATGGCCCACGTACGCCATTAGCCTTGACGTCGACAGTTGACTGATCGGTTCACCTTCCAAATGCAGAGCCATCGGACGCAATGAGTCACCATAGTCTACCTCAGGGGCAGGAGGTGGAGTGCCTGATTCGGGGGCCTCCTTGACGGGCAGGGTCGGAAGCTCTTCTTCTTCTTCATTTTCGCCACTCACCATCTCTGGTGGCATATTGTACAAAATTTTCTTAGGCCCATCGGCACCGTCCATAGTTGCATCCATGGATTCCATACCCGCTGTTCTTGGCGATGGCGGAAGCTGAACAGCGAGTGTGCTGACTAAGCTTACAGTGGATGCAAGCGACGCTACATTAGATTGTGTTGGTGTGCTATCACTTTCCTTGGCATGAGCCAATGCCAAGGATCTTCCGGAGAGCATGAAGCAATTTTAAATGAATCTAATGACCTAGAATCAGGAAGTTTCCATGAGGGAGGGCCAGGTGGGTCTGCATTCCCCCAGATGTCTTCCTTCAGTAATTTCGAAGGACGCAGTTAGTACGTATAAATCATCTAACGAATTTGCCGGTTCCAAAATGTACTATCTGAATCTCGAAACAAAAATGATGAACTAAATACTTCCTATTACACGGCTACTTCAGACAATATTCGCGATAAGACAGCAGAGCTTGCGGACCGAGCTGTCAATGACGATGGAGACACTAGCCAAATGCTAAGCTCGTTTTCTTACAGTAACGACAGCGATGTTTCAACAGCACAGTCAATTTCTAATACCATCAGAACGCCTACAAATGTGCCTCAAAGAATCTTGCGTGAATTCTCCGGAGAAAGGATCCCACTGCTCATGGATAATTCACCTAATCAGTATCATGCGGTTGGCGAACATCACAAGGATGTCGTCACTGGTGCTGAGGCTCTTGTCACTGTGAATTTGCAGTGGAGCTTTTTAAAAGCTCGTCAGAAGATTGTTGAGGCTGCTACAACGTCACGGGCTAATGGCAAAGCGTGGGTTCAAAAGGCAAAAAATCTCACAAAGGATGACCTGATAGCCATGGCTAAGGCTCCTCTCTTTAACGTACCAGCTGTAATTCTTGGATTGCTGCTGAATATCCTCGACGGCGTATCATATGGTATGATTACTTTTCCTACATCTATGCCTATCTTTGCATCATTTGGCGGCGACGGTGTTTCCATGTTCTTTGTTACCTGCATTGTATCTCAATTGATATATACCCTTGGTGGTTCGATCTTCAAGGGTGGAAATGGCAGTATGATGATTGAAGTCGTGCCATTCTACCACATCTTGGTGAAATCAATTATTCAGGTCGCGGGAGTCGATAACCCCAAAGCGGTTATCTCAACAACGATGGTGGCATTCGCGCTCTCTTCAGTGCTTACAGGACTCTTGTTCCTAATTTTGGGTGCTCTTCGACTGGGTGTTTTGATCAGCTACTTTCCTAGACACATCCTTGTTGGATGCATTGGTGGCGTCGGTGTGTTCTTGATGGAAACAGGTTTTGCAGTGACCGCTCGATTGGAGGGCGAGGATGGTTTCAAGTACAACGTTGCCACTCTACGGGCGCTGACATCCAATGCAAGAGTGATTTTACAGTGGCTTCTTCCTTTTTGTCTCGCTCTGCTTCTCCAAGCCATTACGGCACGCTGGCACCATCCTCTGATCATGCCAATCTACTTTTTGATTATACCTGTCATATTCTACACGGCTTCTTTTCTTCTATTTGGAGCCAGCATGGAGAATTTGTGGCAGCATGGGTGGGTGTTTGATATACAGAACCTGGCCAATGCGCCTTTTTATCGGTTTTACACCTACTTTGACTTTCGATATCTTGACTGGGATGCCTTGCGGGCCACACTGCCAACTCAAATGGCTCTAGTATTCTTTGGTATTTTGCACGTGCCCCTCAATGTACCAGCACTTGGCGTTAGTCTTAATGAAGATAACGTGGACACGGATCGGGAGCTTGTGGCGCATGGTGTTTCTAACATATGCGCAGGCATGCTGGGCACTGTGCCGAACTACTTGTGCTATGTGAATTCAGTGCTATTTTACCGCGTTGGGGGTGGCTCGCGATTGAGTGGCCTTATGCTTGCTGGGGCTACCACCTTTGTCTTGCTGATAGGCCCTGGCATGATCGGATATTTACCCATTATGGTGGTGGGTGCGCTCATTTTCGTGTTGGGCCTCGATCTTGTTCGCGAAGCTCTATGGGATACCATTGGACGTGTCAATCGACTAGAATACATCACTATTGTGATTATTGTGGTGGTGATGACCCTTTCAGACTTTGTTGTGGGCAGCTTGGTCGGTATCTTACTCGCATGTCTAATTTTTGTTATGCAATCTGCTCGCCGAAACGTTGTGCGAGCTGTATTCACCGGGCATGCTGCCCGCAGCACAGTTCGTCGCCAGCTCACACAGCGCCGCTTCCTGGACGAGGTGGGATGGCAAACGCAAGTACTCAAGCTGCACGGGTCCATATTTTTTGGCACCATCAACCCCGTTGAGCGACTTGTGAGGCAGCTGCTGGATTTGGCTACTTGGAAGAAAAACCCCATTCGCTTCTTGATTATGGATGTGACGCTAGTGACCAGCATGGATTTCTCAGCAGCCGAGGCTATGACGCGCATTCACCGCATGCTAAGCTCTAAAGCAGTACATCTAGTCTTTTGTGGTCTAAGTCTTGATGGTGAAGTGGCACTTGCACTCCGCAACGTGGATCTATGGGTCGATGCAGTACCATATTTGGAGGTCTTTGCCTCTCTGAATGAAGCTTTGGAATGGACAGAAAGTACGCATGGTGAATGACTGACATCAGATGAATATCTTCGAGGACTCTATTCAAGTAATCTCACTGCTGGCAAAACACTCAAGCAGGTGACAATGGCTGATACCTCAGCTCTGCGCATGCCCAATCGCAATGATCGCCAGGCTATAGACTTGCGGGAAGGCGTTATAAATTCGCCTCGCTACGAGCATCTACACCAGGCGGCCAAGCAAGTGACCCAGAATCTGTATCGCCCCACCAGGAGTCCGACTCGTCTTTCTGATCATGCTATGCATCGCCCCTATTCAGTGCTTTCCAGCACACTGGGGCCTTATATGGAGCATTCGCAATGTGATCGTCTTTTTCGAATTTTGGTCCCAGAAATGAAAGAACTTTTTCTGAGAAAAGCCACCGTCCTTTGGGAGATGGGTGACACGCCTGATGCACTGTATTTCATCGAGTCTGGTATGCTCAAAGCCCGTTACGTCTTCGCCCAAGGAGACAATGAGGTCTATGAAGCTATGTTGGCCGGCACAGTGGCAGGAGAACTCACTTTCTTGTCGCAGCAGAAACGCAATGCTCATGTGTTTGCCGAAATTGATACATATGTATGGCGACTTGACAAAGCTGCGCTAGAAATCATTGAGAAGCGCGATGCCCGGGCCTATGGCTTGCTCATTCAAGTTCTGCTGCGGGTGACAGCCGATGAGCAAGATTGTCTGATGTCTTATCTTGTTTCTCGCCTAAGCTAAGAGCAATGCGACTACCATTCATCACCATCATCATTATTCACAGTCGAGAATGTTAACGTTTCGACGCCGCCTTCACCCTTGACCTCCGTCTCGAATAGTGTGTTGATTTGACGCAGTGACCCAGGGTCGATCGTGCCCACAATTTCCCACGATTCATCCCAGTCTTCCTCTTCAACGTGAGAAAAGAGCGGCAGAACTTTATCCTTGAGTCGCTTGCCCTCCTTGGCCGTCATTGTGACACTGACACGCATCTGCGCACGTTCCAGTGGAATGATCTCTTTCGATTGCAACAATTTGATTACATCCAGTGCTTGTATCTTGGCAGATTTAGATGGCTTCACACTGTAGTGCGCATCCTTCATCGCTTTTTCAATCATGCCCACCGTGTAGGGTTTCTGGCTACTTGGTTCAACGCACTTTTGTGCGACAATCGTAGCAATTTCCACCCACAGGTTCGACAGTTCATGGCTACGCTCCTTCTCGCCCACCTGAAGTTCACCTTTCTTCAAAATCTCAAGTAGCGCTTCCTTTGCATCAGTGGTACCAAATGCCTTTTTAAGATCCTCATTCGAAGCGACCTGTCCTTTGGAGACATTCAGGAATACGTTTTCAATCTGAACCACTTCATCCAGATCTTTTTCGCTGGGGTGAGTACTCATAACATACACTCCGGAGCGCCATTCTTTCACCTTGTTCTTGTAGCATGCGATCTGTGTAAGTGCATTTGAGCGTACTTCAAAGCGTTTGCCACCTTTCTTCAGGCGAATAATGGATACATTGGTAAGTCTAAATTAGCCGCGTATTAACGTACTTGAAATTGTTAGATGCTAAAAAGAGAGTTAGATATCATAGTACTATACTCACGCAAATTGATACTGAAGTTAGCGCTCAAGTGTGATTACGCACGGCATCGTTTAAATCGCGCTCGCCACGGTGGCGACTAGATGGAACTTGATTTTTGATGGAGCAGCATTTTTGTCCAATTCGCCGCACGACCCACCTCCGCTTTTCTGTCAATACCATGTACGCCCCGGAGGTGGCGCGCTTTAGCGCAGCCATCAAACACAGGTATGTCCTCATTTATTTCTAACTTTCCAGCGTTGCCTACGATACTGCTCTGCATAAATGGCCTACGGTATTAACGCATGTTGTTGATGTGCTGTTCCGCGAGTGCAACCTACTTTCTCAATCAAGCACCGAATCCGAAAAAGCGCAGGAGGGCAAAGCCATCATTGAAAAATTATCAGCAATCAAATACGAGCTTACACATGATCGACCACTTAAGCCTTTAGAGGTGCCTGCTCCTAGGAGTCAAGCTTCTGATACCTTTTGTGCGCCCACCTCCGAACCTTACGACACATGGATTACACAAACCAAGCCGACTTGGTTCCATTCAGACAGTCTGTTCACTGAGTGCTACCTTTACCGATACCTCAGAAATATATTTGAATCGTCTATCCAGTGGAAAAACTATGACCCTTTCGAGTCTTCAAAGATGGAATCATTACGTGCATCTGGGTCAGTCTTCCAGTTATGTGCAATGTGGATGGAAAAGCTGCACCAGGAAAGCAACAAATGTAACGCGAATGCGCTTGAGTCCAAGGCTCTCTTCAGAAAAATTTTACTATCTTCTCTTTTGGGCAGGGAAACCAACGCAAGTCATATCATCGTGGATGACTTTGAGTCTTTATGGAAGAACATCCGGAGACTACAGAACGACCGCGTGGATATTGTCCTTGGCGACGCAGGCTCTGAGCTGCTAGCTGCTTTTCTTATTTCTGATTTTTTGCTATCACTCCGAGGACCCATCCCTCGCGCCACTAGAGAACGTGCGGATGAACTGCATGGTCGAGTTGAGTCCGTGCGATCTCGTGTTACGCAGGCTTGCAAGGCCGCTGGCGTGCGCTCAGAGCCCCGCTTGCTTGCTGTGTCCAAGCTGCATCCGCCCTCTGATCTAATGGCTGTGTACGAGCGGACTGGTCAGCGTCACTTTGGCGAAAATTATGTGCAAGAGCTCGTGGAGAAAGCTGCAGTACTTCCTGACGACATCCAGTGGCACTTTATTGGTGGCCTGCAGAGCAACAAGGCCAAGATTTTAGCTGCCGTGCCCAACCTCTATGCTGTTCAATCGCTGGACTCTGAAAAACTAGCTACGGGTTTGGAGAAAGCCCTAGCCAAAACTGAAAATGCGTCGCGCCGCAATGAGCCGCTTTATGTATATGTGCAAGTGAACACAAGTGGCGAAGAAGGCAAAAGCGGTGTACCTGCGATGGGGAGTGCTTGGACCATTGGTCAAGAGAAGCCAGTGCTATTGCAGTTAGCTGAGAAGATCATGTTGGGATGCCCCCATCTTCGTCTTCGAGGTCTAATGACCATTGGTGCCTTGGCTAACAGCCGAGTAGCCGGTGACACACATCAGAACCCTGACTTTGAAAGACTATCGCAATCTCGCAAGTTTTTAATGGACGCTCTTCGATCAGATACTGACTTCCAGGCCAAGCTACACAAAACCCGCTGGTGGACGCCAACTGGCGACGTTACCGATGCGTATATGCTCGAGTCTGAGAATGAGTTTGGGCTCAGCATGGGCATGTCGGCCGATATGGAGGCAGCTGTGGCTCTAGGAAGCACTGAAGTGCGCGTTGGAAGTGATTGCTTTGGTCCGCGTACGTCCAACCATGAAGCAGGTGATGTGCGTGCTGCTGAGATCGCCGCGCATTCAACACAACCACTTGTGCGGGAGGTTGTGTTCCATACGAAAAACATGCCCTGGTTTGTGAATGTGCGTATATGAAAACTCACTTTAGAATGCATGTGCGAAAGATATCCCAATCATGCTGGAGAAGCTATCAGAAGATGGCCTCTTCACAGCCGACCAAGGCCTTATGGAGTCTGTGCATACTATGGCGAAGCGCTGGAAGTCTCACTTTCACCAAGGCCACTTTCGACTTCAAGTACCTAGTAATGTACCTCTGGGCGCCAGTACCGGAGCATTTAATGACTTTTGGACTTGGCCTGACAGTTATGGAGCCATGCCGGAGCGTGCTGCAGCGCTTTTGACCGAGCTGCAGAAGGCTGGTCTTGTTCTTTTCCAAGGTAAGCTAGCAAACTATTGACCATTAAGGCGACCTTGTGTGTATTCTTGACTCACTCAGAACTATCGTAAACTCACTCAGGATGCACAGTGGCCATCTGACACAAGTTTTGCACATGCGCTGGGTCCGCTCTATGGAACTATGAACTTGGCCGTGCTTCGCAACTGTCAATCGGAGGCATGTGTGGGTCTTGAACCCGGTCAGGCCGATGAGTTGGCTAGGCAGGATCCTGACTGGCACACGAATGGCCGGTGGGCGTGTACGTTGGATCCTTATCGCGCGGGGCAATGCTGACACCAGCCAATCATGCTGTCGTCAAATTCCAGTGGTCCAATACGCCTCTGCCGCCAATCTCCATAATCGCACGTGATTCCCCAGGATACTAGTGTGCTGATCCCCGGGCCTTGTTTAGACACCCACGTTTATCGTAGTCCTTCTAGCTCTCTAGAAGGATTCTTGACCAGTAAACCATTTTCTCGAACCAGCTGTGCTCTAGGCATAACCAGCACCGGGGCACCAAACGCACTTGTGCTCCTCCGTTATTATCCAAGTAAATCTCGTTTTCATTCTGACACATTATGGCCCCGGTTGCTAACTCAACCCCCCCTAGTGCAGCTCAGCCCTCGGCGCCGCACTCTGTGAACCCGACGGCCCAGCGCCACGAGCAAGTTCAGACGATTCACGTCGCCTCTGACCGCCTGTCCTACACAGACGAGTACATGACGGCACAGTATGAGTACCTGAACACGCACGTCGAGCGCAAGACAAGCCCCCAAGGCGAGGAGCTCGTTGCGACTCCTTACAAGCAGGAGTTTGAGTTCCGCACTGCCCGCAAGGTCCCTAAGACTGGCCTTATGCTAGTGGGTCTGGGTGGTAATAATGGTACAACCATTACAGCGACCATTCTTGCGAACCGTCACAACATTCAGTGGCACAACAAGGATGGTCTACAGACTCCCAACTACTACGGTTCCCTTGTGCGTGCCTCTACCATTCGTCTGGGTAGTGATGCCTCGACCGGGAAGGATGTGTGGGTGCCTTTTAGCAACGTTCTGCCGATGGTGCACCCGAACGACCTCGTCATTGGTGGCTGGGATATCAGCAGCCTACCTATGGACAAGGCCGTCGCGCGTGCGAAGGTACTGGACTACGACCTGCAGCGCCAGGTGGCTCCGTACTTGTCGGAAATCAAGCCGCTGCCGTCCGTGTACTATCCCGACTTTATCGCATCTAACCAAGAGGAACGTGCGGACAACGTCATTCCTGGCCAGGAAAAGATGGCGCACGTTGAACAACTGCGCAACGATATTCGTCAATTCAAACACCAGCACGACCTTGATCAGGTCATAGTGGTTTGGACCGCCAACACGGAGCGCTACTCGGAGATTTTGCCGGGTGTAAACGACACGGCTGACAATCTGCTCCGTGCTGTCGAGACGAACCACGAAGAGGTGGCCCCGTCGACGATTTTTGCTATCGCCTGTATTCTGGAGGGTGTGCCGTACGTGAATGGTGCGCCTCAGAACACCTTTGTACCTGGTGCGATCGAACTGGCGGAGCGTCACAAGGCCTTCATTGGCGGTGACGACCTCAAGACCGGCCAGACTAAGGTGAAGAGTGTGCTTGCTGAGTACCTTGTGAATGCGGGTATCAAGCCATTGTCGATTGCGAGCTACAATCATTTGGGTAACAATGATGGCTACAACCTTAGCTCGCAGCGCCAATTCCGCAGCAAGGAAATTAGCAAGAGCAGCGTTGTCGACGACTGTTGCGAGGCCAATCACCTTTTGTACCGCCCCGGCCAGCCGGCGAAGGATGGACATGCGACCTTGAAGGGTGAGCGCCCTGACCACTGCATCGTCATCAAGTACATCCCTGCAGTAGGTGACCAAAAGGTGGCTATGGACGACTACACGAGTGAGCTTTGTATGGGTGGCCGAAACCGTGTCTACGTGACAAATCTGTGCGAAGATTCGCTGTTGGCGAGCCCACTCCTTATCGACTTGGCTATCATGGCCGAGCTGATGACCCGTATCACGTACCGTATTCCGGGCGAGGCGGACCAGGAGTGGAAGTCGATGTACTCTGTGCTGAGTCTACTGAGCTACAGTCTCAAGGCGCCGCTAGTCAAGCGTGGCACGGACGTTGTCAACAGCCTCAACCGCCAGCGCGCTGCGGTGACCAACTTTATGCGTGCGTGCTTGTCACTGGCTCCTGAGAGCGATCTGCTTCTTGAGACGCGTCTCTGGTAAACCTGTGCTGTCCATCTTTCTCTTCTGTCGGCTTTTCTCTATAGCCCCTTTGTGAATTTTACATTTTAACACATGCAGAAAGACCATGTTCCTGGAACCAGCCGGGGCCTTTCTCCTCGTAGTCAGCTCGGCTAATGGAGGTGGCGCGGAACACCTCGTCTTGCTCCAGAACCCACTGCCGCATGCCCCGCCATGCGTCAAACCGCGGATTGCTTGCGCGACGCACCGAGAGGGGAGCATGGGGTGGTAGTGCTGAACGGAGGGTCGATTGCAAGCGCATGTCAAAGCCTGGAAGCTGCGTGTAGCGTCCAGTAACAAGCACATTTTGGATCATGCGCCCGCGCACATTCTCGTCAAAGGAACGAAGCACATGTCGGCAGAGTTCACCGACACCTGCCTGGTCGATACCCGCAATAATTGGTTGCCAGCTGACTTCAGGCACACGTATGCGCTCGACATTCAGATGCAGCTGATGGAACTGAACAGCATCCTCAGGATCCCACTTAGGCTCAAAACCTCGCAAGAACGTATTCGTAAGTCGCGTTTTGCGACTCAGCATGGCCGCATACGTGTCCTCTTCAGTGAACTGGTCGTCAAACTCAAGCAGTTTCTGTTCTAGCTGCTCCAGCTGCGCGTGATCTTCTGCTTCCTCTTCTTCATTGGTAGCATCATTAATCGTACGGTACACAGCCCAGTCGCTGTCGTCAGCACCGAAGGTGTCCTCATCGTCGCCTCGCTTGCGCCGGCGCTGCGATCCAGTGCTGCCCGCGTCATTTTCACTCGCCAAGGCTGTGATACTCTTCATGCGTTGCTGAGCTGCAGCACTCTTACGGTTTGGCAACATTTCGCGCAACCGCTTCCGCTCGTGGATCCGCGCCAAGGTCTGGCCGTATTGCGCATGGATCTTCTTAAGCCATGCTTCGGGATTCTCGTGCCGCTCTTGGATCTCTTTTGCTTGTCGTTCTTCTTCTTGACGCTTTTCCTCCTCTTTCTCGGCACGAGCGCGCAGTCGTGCTTCGTAACCAGCTTTCATCAAGAGCTGTCTTCGCTTTTCCTTCAGCCCTTCCTCATCGAGTTCCGCGTCTGGCACATCTGCCAGCGGGAATACGGGCTCTTTCTTTTCTTCTTGAAATTCCTCTCCTAACTCATCGGCCCGGTTCTTGCGGACGGACGTTTCGAGACGCTTGTAATGGCGCTCAAATTCCTGTTCTGTGTCGAAACCCTCACTTTCCAGACGCGCCAAATATTCATCATGCGATTCTTTTTCTTTCCATTCTCGCAGGAGGGTATAATATTTCAGGTCGTTTTCATTTTGCTGTGCCCTCTCTTGCCGCATAAGACGCGTCTGTTCCTGTAATCTTCGGCTCGCTGCACGCTTGCGCTCCTCAGCCATCTCGATTTCCTCTTGAGTTTTCTCTTTTCGCTCGGGAGCTGTGTAAGGAAGCTGAACGACTCGATCTGCTTCGGCCAAATTCTCAGGGACCTGAAAGTGCCGAATCTCGGCATCGTAGTCAGACGACGTGTAGCAAAGCTCTTCGAGCATTCGCTGCACTTCATAAGTAGTAATCTTTTGAGGACAGTTAGGATATTTGAGCTGCAGCAGCTTCTGTAAGAAGTCGACTGCCTGCAAACCACCCCAGGCCTGTCGCTTGGCATTGTCAAGCACACCACGAGCTGCCACCAGGGGGACCACCAGCGTTGACGAACGACCGGACGATACAATCAGTCCATCGTCACGAATATTATTCGCATATGCAGAGAAAAGTGCATCCAAACCATAGTTGACCGAGTTGACTTGATAGGCTTCAAACAATAGCTCATTCATTTGTGTTCGGCTATACTCCGGATTACAGAGGGTCTCTGTCATTAGCACTGGATGATCAATACGCTCAGTATCGATACCAAGCCTTCCAAAGGTATAGTCAAGGATATATTCCTTCCATGAGCGCAAGTTACGTACCATGCTGTCCATGCCGCACACGACGTCGGCGTCAAAGGGGCTCTTGATGTTGCCGCGTGCTTGGGCGTCTACATAGCAATCAGAGCCACAAAGTATTACGTTGGTACCACGCTTTCGGTCACGGAATCGAGAGACAATGTTGTCGAACGCATACATAGGTGCGTCAAGCGTGCTGGAAGAGAAACCTGCCCGAAGTTCTGATGACCCTATAGGTTAGTCGATGGCACAAACCATTATCAATGAGCAGCGGCGCATGCTGCGTCCAATTTATTGAGCCGCGGTAGTCCGTCTCAAAGCCAAGTGGGCTCACCGAAGGCCATTCGGTCACCGTAAGTGCCGGCTTGAATGTCATCGCCGCGCGCTTTCGTCGCCTTGCGTGTTGGAGAGCTTGGGACGCGGTCACTGTTGCTTTACTAAGCCACGTGGCCTATGGCCAAGGGGCTTGGGAGTGTGGGGCTGAGCGAATCACAATGGGGCATGAGTGTCAGGTGCAGAATCTCTGTCTGATTGGTCTTAGCCTGCCCCACATCTATCGTAAGCCCGACTTTTGGACACATCCCCAAGTAAAATCTCATTCACCAGGCTCTCAGCTTCTTGCTAGGCGTTTTCTCGACTGCTAGGCTCCAAAATGGAAAAAGAACCATGGGAGGGTGGCGTCAGGCGTCGCCTCCCAGCCTTTCAATCTGATGGAGCCGCAGAAGCGCCTTCGACTGGCTACATGCATCAGCCAGGAAGACCGATCGGCTTTCTGGCGGCTCGCGGTACCCCCTATGCGAAGAAGCTTTTCTCGCACAGGCTGCTGCTCTTCACAGTCACAATACTGCCTGTTTTCATTATTTTCAACCTGTTTTTGATCGCCGTCCCCATCCTCTGGGGTGTTGCCAATCACACACTGAATGTCTCGGTCATGCATATCTATGGCTCGAACATCACTGCGCCCTTGAACGATTCATTTGATCTCACGCTAGAGGGTCAGGTGAAAAAGGCAGGCGTGTTCCCAGCACAGCTATACTTCAATGCTCCTGTTCATGTGAACTGGAATTCACCTCCAACCGCTGACCAGCCTATGGAGGAACTCGAGCTGGGCGTATTCCCTCTTGATCGTGTCGGTATCGCAGCCGGACACGGTCGCCTGAAGCAACTCACGAAGTTCAATATCACTAACCAGCAGGCCTTTTCTGAATTTACGAAGTTCATGGTGACACAGTCGTCTTTCACTTGGCGACTAAAGTGCGACAATGTGCACATTAAAGCGTTTAGTTTTTTGCCCACCTTCAAGAACTTGGTCCTGTCCAAAGATGTGATTATCAATGGAATCAACAACTTCGAAGACATCAAGATCATTGACTTTAGGCTTCCTGGTGCAGATCCGGCTGGAGGCATCTCATACGAAGCAGTGACTTCGCTGACGAATCCCTCTCCTTTCGGTATTCAGCTAGGAACACTCGCTACCGAGCTTAGCTACAAAGGCGTGATCTTGGGTCCTGGCTATTCAGATAATCTCAACATGACGCCTGGTGTGAATATCGTATCTCTCAAAGGTCGACTCATACCTCATACTCAAAATCAAACAGAGCTTGATATAATGGGCGACTTATTCACGAAATACCTCAACTTCGAAGTTAGTCCTGTGATTGCGCGCGGTGTCAGTGTTAGCCCGCCTGAAGGCTATCCTACTACTTGGTTGTCAGAAGGTATCAAGGCACTCACCCTTCATGTGCCCTTCCGGTCCCCTTATCCACTCAATCCAATCAAGAGTATTATTATCAAGCAATTTAACCTAACCTATGAAAGTGACTCTGATCCGTACAGCCCGACGGCCTCTTCTGACAGCCTGGAAGCCACCTTGGCACTACCCTTCGGCTTCCCGCTTAATATCATTTCAACAAAGAATGAAATCACTATCATAAACGAGGTCAATAACAAGCCTGTTATTTCTGTCAACGGCGTGTATTCTAAAGCAGCGACTCAGCTCAACATTGTCTCGGCAGGGCAGCTCGAGGGAACACTCTATTTGTCGCTTAACCCCAGCCCTATGCAACTGCCGTCGCAATCGGACGAGTCTCGCCACGAGTTTGAACAGTTTCAAAAGATGTTCACATTTGGAGACAAAGTTGTAAATCTCTATAATGGAACATCTTCCGTTATTAGTGACTCGCCTGTCGGTCGTCTGAATCTCAAGGACATTAAATTTTCAGTGGAAAGCGGGCTTCTTGGTCTTCAGGGTCTCACACAGTATCCAACTCCTATTCTCGGCGTGGACGTCGTGGGCGGTGCTCATGACGGTATTCTTCTATCTGTGAACACTTCTATCTACAATCCATCTAATGTGAATGCGGTAGTGGGTGATGTCACATTTTTGTTGGTGAATCAAGATGTTGTTGGCGATGTCGCAATCCCCGACTTACACCTTAACATTGGTAACAACACAGTCACTGGCAATTCGAAATTCAACCCCAAGGCAAGTCCTCACGGTCAAGAAATGCTGAATCGTTTCGTCTCAGGTCTTGACACGCCTTTAAATATCAGTGGTTTCGATGGATCTACGAATATCAGCTCACTTGCACCTTCCTTTTCCGCAGTTCGGCTAAATACCTCGCTTCCTGGTTTGGGTGTACAGCTGATCCAGCAAACCTCGCTAAAAGTTCTGCCTACTACAGGTGTCACAGATGATGTGGCAAAAGCTGTCGTCAGTCTCAACAATCCGTTCACGGCGAGCCTCAATATTAAACACATCAAAGCCAATGTGAGTGCACATGGTATCAATGTTGCTCAGGTTGACACGGATATCGACTTTGATGGCAAAGGAAAGAGTGTGTCACAGTCACCGGCCACTGATTTACACTTAAATCTGTATCCTCCCGACCTTTTTGCCCTTGTGCGAGCCTATGCTGTTGATTCAGGCTTGGATACGAAGCAGCTTGATGGTATAGTCAAGATCGGTGGCTATACATACACTCCTACATCTTCGGCCAACACGAGTCCGAATCAGAAGCGCTCATTGGACTTACCAGATATGGCCGAGGACACAGATTTATCCTCTTTAAATGTGTTGGAGAGACGCGACAAGAACATCTTCACGGGCTTTAACATTGCCGACTTTGTACAGAAGGCATTTGCCAAGGGCACAGTGGATCTGGAGATTCTTTCCACCGCGACTGTTGGCGAGTACACGACAGATTTATCTTTTGCACAGCTTGGGGTGCCGCTCAAGGTCGACAAGTCCCTTGACCTGCTTCTTCCTGTGCTGGCCAAGCCTATTGTTCAAAAGATCATTGATGGAGCCTCATTGTCGATTCAGCGTGTTACTATTATTGATCCGCAACCCAAGTCATTTCAAACGCAACTGGAGGGTTCTATTACCCACTCAGGTCCATTTGATGCGACTATTTCGTTCCCCAGTGGCCTACAATTATCTTGGAATGGTAACGTCTTGGGTATGATCAAGATGCCAGACATTCAACTTGCTGCGGATGAGGGTGCTAAGCTTAATATTAAGGCCGATTTCGCCGTGTCCAATGTTGACGCCTTGACACAGTTTACAAAGTATCTGGTTACAAACCCCAGTTTTATCTGGCAAATTCAAGGTCAAAACCTGACTGTATCGGCACTGGGCATCGAAGCCAAAGGTCTAACCATCTCGAAAACCGTTATCCTCTCGGGTATGAACAACCTTAAAAACCGGGTTCAAATCATTCAATACGATCTTCCTTCGAATGACCCTCAAGGTGGTATTCATCTTACAGCGAATACGCTCATTCAAAATCCCTCTCAGGTGGGTGTGGAGTTGTCTCGATTTGGTGTCAACATTTGGAATGATGGTATAAATCTAGGACCATCTTATGCTACAAAGGGCTTCACACTCAATGCTATCTCTACGATCAAGCTTCCACTAGCAGGTCGACTTGTGCATCAGTCCGGGCATGGTCTTGACGTTCTGTCAAAGATTTTCACTGATGTGGTGCATGGTAAATCCATCCCTGTATCCATTCATGGCGCGTATGCTGGCCCGTCGGATGTCAAATGGCTGAACGAAGGTATTAAGGCCTTGAAAATTCAGGCCACACTTCCAGCTGTCCACTTCAATGTTATCAAGGCCATTGACTTGAATGAGCTAACATTGATGTTCAGCAAGTCGACCACTTGGAAGCCCTCTACTAGCTCAAACAATACTCAAGCTCCCTTTTACCTTCCTTTTGGCTTCCCCCTTGACATTCGTCAAGCCGGTGGCAAATTCTTAGAGAACTACCACAACCAAGATATTGCCACCCTTGACATACCTCTATCTCAGGCTACAACGGACGTGCAAAAGCGTATCATGTCGTTACAATTCTCTGATGTACCCATGACGGTCGATTCTGATGAACACGACACCTTTTCTGACTTTATTGCTGAAACCACAGCAGGAGATTGCATCAAGTTTGGTTTACACGGTACAGCCAATGCGAAGGCCAGTACTGCGGCCGGCTACGTGACCATTAGTGACATACCATTCTCGGTGGATACGTCCCTGCTCGGCCTGCAGAACCTAAATGCGCGTCCTGCCACCGTCTCGGATCTGGATGTATATCATGGCTACAAGAGCTATTTGTTAATCAAGTTGAATGCACACCTGTACAATCCTTCTCATATCACTGTGGGAACAGGGGATGTATCGTTTGGTTTGCAATTCCAGAAGCATACTATCGGCAGTGCGGATATCAATGACCTTGTCATTCACCCTGGTCTTAACAATATTCCCACTGATGTGCACTATTCGCCTCAAGGATCGGAGAACACTGCGGCAGGCCAGAAGCTGCTTGAGAACTATGTCATGGGCGTTGTTTCGACTTCCATTATTCAAGGTTCCTCTTCTACAACCGATATCGACTCGCTTAAAAAGGCACTTGCTGGTATAAAACTCACTACCCAAATTCCTCCTCTGCACCAGCTTTTGATTACTGAGACTCGTCTCACGATCCCCAAGAATATTGCTCAAACCTCGACTGCTGAAGTGACATTCCAATTGGACAATCCTTTTACAGCGTCGATCAATTTGATGAAAGTAAATGCCGAGGCTATCTATCAAGGCATCAATCTTGGTAAAATTGATCAGGACTTGTCAAAGAACCCTGTGCATGCTTCTGGCCATACCAAGATTGTGTCCCGATCTCTTCCCTTCAATATGAATCTGGATCCAAAGAATCTCATACGGTTCATTGAAAAATCAGCACAAAATACAAATACAGATCTTGGTCCGCTCCCTCCGCTGTTTGATCAAGTTATGCAAATGAAGAATGCGAAGACCTCTGTGGATCCGCGCCCAGACCCAAATCCACCGAGCTGGCACTCTGGGAAGCAGTTTGATGTGTTTGGTTCTATCCTCAACTCTGTTAAGGGTCTTGCGGTGGAACTTAATATTAAGTCGACTGTCAACCTCGACGATTATCAAACCAAGCTAAACTTTGTGCAGAAGCCTGTTCCTACAGATACGGACAAGTCTGTACTTTATTTGATTGGCCCTGTCGGCGCTCCCATTGTGCAGAACCTTGTTACCCAAGCTACACTGTCTTTCAAGGTCGCCAATGTGACCCGCGTAACTAACGATGGATTCCACCTGGATCTGCAGGGTTCCCTACTAGGCACCGGTCCATTTGACGCACAAATCGAGTTTCCCAAGGGCGTGAGTGTTCGTTGGCAAGGTAAGGACATTGCAACGATCAAACTGCCACCCATCCGGGCCGTTGCTACAGAGGGTGTCCCGAACTTGATATCTAGTGGTGATCTCACCATCACCAATCAAGGGGAATTTACCAACTTTGCCAAGTACATTCTTCACAACAAGGGCTTCACCTGGACGATCCATACCGACAAGCTCCGTGTCCGTGCTCTGAATATTGTGTTTGACGATGTGAAGATCAGCAAGGATGTATCGTTTGATGCGTTTAATAACTTACCTGGTCTGGCTGTTACATCATTCGACATTCCTAGTGACACGTCAAATGCATTAAACGTTGCTGTGGGAACAACTATTCCGTCACAAGCATCTCTTGGGATCGATCTCGAGACAGCCAATTTCAAGATATATTTCAAGGGTCAGTATCAAGGACCGATTCATGGCTCGAACCTTTTCCTGGCTGCTCATGCTACGACAAAATCGATGCTCCATGGTCAGATTACTGAGAAGAAGGGCCAGACACAAACCAATGTGACTGGTGAACTGTTTTCGGGTTATTTGCAAGGAAAGAACCAGACTCTTTCGATTCACGGTGAATCTGTGGTGACGAAGGAGAATGGTAACAAACCTGTTAAGTGGTTGTCTGATGCATTTAAAACTCTTAAGCTCTCTGTTGTTCTTCCTGGCCATGTCTACAAGATTTTGCATGGTATCTACATCATCGACTTGTTTGTCACCATCATGAATCAACAAGACACATGGGCGCCACGCACTGGTACTAACCTTACGATGGCTACGTTCTCAAATCCTTTCCGCTTCTCGCTCAAACCTCTTAAGGCTGGTTTGGCTGCAACATTGAGTTTCGAGGGTGGTGATGCAGCAGGACTGTCGTTGCCTTTGCTTACTGCAGACAGTGGTACTTCTAAGGGTCCAAATGATATACAGTCAGTCGGGCTGTCATGGTCCAGTTACCGCCTGACTGCTAAGGACCACGGAAAGTTTGCCGATTTGTTGAGGGCCTTCTTAGTCACAAAGCGAGTCTACGTGACCTTCACTGGGACTGTGAATTTGGTGGCAAAGATGGCTATCGGAAATATTCCAATCAATGGCATACCTTTCAACAATATCCAAGTCTCCATTGCCTCCTTCAACAGCTTCCTTAACACAGCCGAAATTCTCAGAGTAGACGTGTTAAAAGGTGCACCCCAATACCTCGACACTAATGCAGGCCTCATTCTGACCAACCCCAGCAACATCAGTCTTCACAGTACTGGCATTAAGCTCCCCTCTTTCTACAAAAATTACGAAGTGGGGCGCGTTTTCTTGGACGATAAAATCATTATTCCTGGTAAAAATAACCTCACGGCAGTTTTCCGCTACCAGCCTGCCGACCACAATTCTTCCGTGGCACAGGAACTTATCTCCCGATACTTCATGCCACAGCCTTTCAATGGCAAGACGAGTAAACCGTATATGACTGATGTCAATATCCATGGCTATCCTAATGCTAATCCGCCGCTGTCTATTTTCGAATCGTTGGTCCCTGCCTTCGAGAAGTTGAGTATCGACACGAAACTTCCAGGTATCGCCTCTCGACCCCTGATGCGAATCGATGCCTTCATTGATTTGCTAACTCTCTTCTCAGCACCTGGTCTCCGTCCCTATATCTCAATCAAGCTCACTTTCCAAAATGACCTACCGGTCTCTTTGCAAATTTTGGATATTTTGGATGAAGCACGTATCGCAAGTAACGATCCTAATATACCGGTAACTGCTTCGTTCCACGAGCGAAATATTGAAGGCTGCGTTGTTTCTGCAGCAAAGGCGACTAAAGTGGATCCTGGCTTCAAGACATGCTCAAAGATTCACAATGTGTTGCTGAACCAGGGTCTGATCGGCTCTTTGTCGGCTATTGGCAAAAACCTGGATGTGTACAACTCTATCATCGCTAAAGTGGATGGTTCCAATGGATACACATTTGAGGCTTTGGGTGCAAATGTGTTTGATGTCGATACAACCTACTCGCTTACTATTGGTGATCTAGTTCTTTTCAACGTGACCAAGGCATCAGACTTGATCGATGGAATTGGCAAAGGCTTGAAGAAAATGGACGACAAGCAGAAGAATCGAGTTGCACAAGGTCTCAAGGGTATGGGCCCTCAAGGTGTTGGTAAACTTGTTGACAATGGCTTCAAAGAACTCATTTGCGGCGTTGAGCATTTGATTACCCTTGATCTACTGAAAATCGCTGACTGTGACATAAAAGCCAGCGCTTCCAGTAACAGTACCTCGGGTGCGTCTTCAACAGCCAATTCATCTGGAAGCTCTTCTTCTGTTTCATCATCTAAGAAAGCAAATCCATCACCCACAGGTGGACAAGCGTCTAGAAAATCCAGCTCTGCTGCATCTTCCTCAGGTAAACCGAGCTCCTCGGCCAATTCCTCCGGAGGAAGCAACAACGGGAAGGGTAATGCCCCCAATAACGCCAATACTTCTAGCAAGGGTGGATCTTCTAGCTCCAGCTCTTCCAGTAAGAACGGTGGCCTCTTGGGTGGTATTTTCTGAGAAAATAATCGGTCGTGACATTCGTTCTGATGTTTGAGTACTTGTGTAGAGCATAGAAATGTATTTGTGGAACGATCATGTGGAGGCTTCAGCCCTCCCACTAACCAGATGTCGTGCGGTGCTCCAGTTTCGCGAGGGCTTAGGCCACTCCTTGTGAGCCAAATACCTGCTCTTTTACCTTATAAACTTGGTTCAATTATACAGGAGAAACTTGTTGAGCGCCGCTCCTCAGCGCGTGCTGTGTTACGACAAGAAAAGGTAGAGTGGCGGCCAGATGCCCCTCCCACCGGCTTATCTTCAGGTCTGTTCAAGGCGTGGCAGATAGCCAACGAAGACGTTCTCCTTTTACTTCAGCACAGACCTGTTTATACGCTCGGTCGCAGAGATGACCAAGCTGCCATTGGTGCTGCCAGATCAGCCCCGGATGTTGATATTGTTGCAACGCGTCGAGGTGGTCTTCTAACGTACCACGGGCCGGGTCAACTTGTAGGCTACCCTATCCTCGATCTAGGAGCCATGCATGTATGTCTTGTGACTCACAGCAGATGTCGACCCGATGTTACGTATCGAAAATTCAGACTATCCTAAGAAAGGTTCTTGCTGACCCATCAATTGGGGTTTCTACCGTGGATGCACCATCAGATGAGGCCAGATATACTGGTGTCTGGTGCGATGAACGACATAAGATTGCCTCTATCGGAGTTCAAGTGCAGCACCGTATTACATCACACGGCTTTGCCCTTAACATTCATCGCACGGCAATGGAAGGATTCCAAAACATTGTGGCATGCGGTCTTCCAGATGTTCATCTCACATGCGTTGATGAACAACTTGAAAGAAATGGAAAACAATTGGAGCCATCTGACATTCAAATTGCCGATATAGTAGCAGCCCAGTTTGGTTCCACACTTGAACGAGAAATTCAGGCAGCCGATGATTTGATTCATTACGAATGCTCAACAGCAAAAGATGGCACTCAATTCGTCTCAAAAGTCTCTATAGATCACCAGCACTTCGAGTGGCCGTAGTCAACTTCATGATGGATATGCGTACTAGGGCCTTGTGGAGGGGCCAGGATCCCGTGATGGCTTGGTACGTCCGTTCTCAACCACCATGCTACAGTTCTTTGTGCGGAGTACTGGTCGTTTGATCCGACCTATCCAATCCGCCTCTCTTCATACGTCACCGCTGCGCTACTCTGATACTGTTTTTCAAACAAAAAAACTAGAGCGAACGTATCATCCGCGCGGGTATGAAAACTCTGCCGGCTACCGCCGCGCTAGGAAGCCCTATTTGCTTCGCAATACTATTGCTTTTCTTCTTCTCTCTAGCTTTATTGGGGGCGTCTATGCTTATTCTATTATGATGGTATGTACTTGGCCCAGCACTGACTTGTCTACAGGTAGAACAGGATGACTTTTCTGATCTAGAAAGTTTCCGCGTACACCCCACTGAGGAGTCTGTGCCTACTACCATCCAGGATACGATTACTGAACCATCCAAGGAGCTGGTGTATGACCGTCTTTCTGATCTTAACGTTTCTGAGCCGAGCAAGTCGCTTTGGGAACGACTGACTTACTTCCTTGGGCTCGGTGCCAAGAAGACTGGCAAAGGCACTGCGTCCCCAGATCCAACGTCAGGGCCTGTCATGAATAAGAAGGTTATATAGAATTTCTATTCGCATCACAATGGTTATTGACTGTGTCATTTACAGGGAAGGGTGATGATAAAATTCTTTTGTTCTAGCGACGCTTGCCTAAGCCTGGCAATGCAAAAACTGTCGTTAGGTGTCCATCACTTACATTCAAACACTTTCTCAGCAGGAACCGCATCTCCACGGCTATCACCAAGTTTGCTTGACTTTTGTCCTCGTACTACCCCAACAACGCTGCCAGTGTTCACATCAACCACTGGCCCCCCAGACGAGCCAGGCAAAGGAAAGGCAGAGGGAGATACCTTAACTGCATCTTTGATGGATGCCGGAGTATCTGGAGAATCAAATTTGAGAATAAAGTCCAATTGCGCAAGCTCATCATATGTTCCAGTCTCAGCTTGCCGACCGATGGGATCTCGGTATCCGACCAGGGTAGCTCGAGCCCAACGATTTCGTACAGCGTCGTCATGCAAGAATCGTGAAATTGTTCCAGACGCCTGGTCTGCTGATGAGGGCAACCAACCTCCAAATGAACACACAGAGAGCTCTGTGTTTACAACAGCGGGGTAGGGTGATACCGGAAGAGTTACCAGTTGCGGTTCAAGGTCCTGGCAAACCGACTTTGAAACTGGATCAATATGAACAGCGTCTTCGCTCAATTGAACCAAGGTTAGGTCTGCATTAGGCATATAGCTTAGCAAACGCTGGACGGGAAAGATATAACCTTTCCTGGTCATTGCAAGAATCAGTCCCTTGTCAGGATTCTGCAATGTGGGGATCGCCGCTTCCATCTCATGTTAGTTTGCTCAACTTACTTCATGTGCACAGGTAATTACCAGCGCGCCCCGACCCGGACTATCCTCAGGACCCATGGAGGAGCCGCCCTGGACTGCAAATCCAGAGCAAAAGCTAACACTCTCATTCTCCGGCACAGAGCAATCCACATAACAAATCAATAGAACGCCGTCATCATGGGCTTGATGAATTTCTTCTGGTGTGCTTAATGCGCCGGTAAGGTTAACTTTGCGTTCACTTTTGGGCATGGGTTCGTAAGGAAGTGTCGTGGACAATTGGGCATCCACCTTTGTATTCATTTCTTGTTGAATCTGTCGCATACTCGTTGGTTTCAGCTTGGAATCTCGTTGGAGATGCCGAGCTACTAGAATCAAGTCTCTCTTGATACCAACGATTTCCTTCAACGTACTTTTGTTACCGAGATCAGATTCTTTGCTTGCATTTGAATTATGAAACATGCTTGGATGTTCATCCCAGAAGTTAATTGCTTTGTTCAGTCTATCCGCCAATGCTCGAGAAGGTTCAGGTAAGACCATACCTGGACGAGAACCTGTTGCGGAACTTTTAATACGTTCAACCTGGGCGCGACGCCCTTCGAGCGACACTTTAGAGGAGCTAGAGTTTAGCATGTTGGCGAAAAACTCAAAATCCTGACGATATGACAATGTATCCACCTTGTCCCCATCTGTGAAGCGTTTCACTGCGGGTGGCTGTGGGGCTGTAGTCCCTAGAACAGGATCAACAGAGGAAGCGGGGTTAACAAGCACAGCGTATCGCTTAGAGCATAACAAATAATCTTTAAAATATGATTTTAAGGGGCGCTGGACATTTCGAAACGAGTGTGCCCTTGCGCCAAACAGCATGATAGGGGTGTGGCAACAAGGTAGTACTGTCGACGTCCGCCGCATGGATTTATAATGTGGAGCCGATCAGATATCTATATGTTCCGATCTTGCCAACAAAGCCGAACAGGCTGCTAGAGTCGATAACCCTTCCAACGAAATGATATCACGCCCATGCTGTCTGATTGCTTCAACTCTTACGGTATTCGATTTTTTCGACTTTAACGTCCCCATCTATAAGTTGATAAATGTAAACGACGACGACTGAACCCTGGATATCAAGGACTTTTGTTAGCATAGGTTGTGTACATACGTGCAAAAGAAGGGACTGATCCCAAGTCGACAACTTTCTCGTCATTGGAGGATAGTTTTCCTTCATCACTCTCCACTATATGTGAAGAGGAATCTTGAGGGGGGGTTGTAATATGCCCTTGCGATGTCAGCTTTTGCTTATCTTGCTGATCAAAGTTAGGATCTGACGATAGAAGAAGCGGTGTATCAAGTGACCAGGCACCTGTTGCACTGCCGGGATTCAAATAGAATCTACTATCCTGGCGGTATGCTTCAAGCTGATGCGTGTGGCCACTGATAAGAATATCAACGTTCATGGAATCAGCAAGAAGGGAAAGAGAGGTCTTGTCGTTAGAGGGAAGGACTTGATGGCCATGGATGACTCCAACACGCAGAGGCGGGTACTGAAGAACCAAGGAGGAAGGTAGATGCTGGTTCTGCTGTGAGAATTTCTTATATTCACCTCATCATAGTCACCGCTAACAATATGAATCTCATGAGCCAAAGACTTCAAATACTCATACGTAGGCTTGTCGCAAACGTTTCCCGTGCAAACCACTTGCTGTATCTTACCGGGTACCTAGTTGTGTGAGCAGGGCCTAGTTAACAACATACCAGTAATTTTCTAAATTTTGAGGGAAGATCATTCGCCCTATACGGTATATGTAGATCTCCTTTTCACGCGTCAGCTCGAATGCTATACACACGCACCTATTACCAAGACCAACATGTCTTGGGATCGTTGTTGCGTTGATGTTGAGTAGTCAGCCCCCACGTGGAATTGAAGGGGCCATCTCGCGTTCTGACTGTATTTCTCGCTTGTCTGGTATTTCTCACAGGGCAGCCACAATGCAGTCCACAAAATATGCATGTGGTTTTTATACTGCATGCATGAGGGGATTCAAGCACTCCGATTTGTTGTATCAAGTTTCGCGTTAGCTGGGGGCATCCACAATACTAAATAGGTTGCCAGAATTAAGTTGGCAATCGTCGAGCCGCCATCTTATAGCATTTTCTAATACAAGTTGCTAGGGCGATGTCGTGGCAGGGGTTCCCTCATGAAACCACTGAAATGGTTTCTCTAGGAAATAATTCAGGGCCAGCAATACTGCCATCGGATTTCCTGATGCCATCGTCAGCGTCAAGCATGGATCCTGGGATCCCAGCTGATTTCTTAAACCATACGAATAACAGCAATTTTTCGTTAAGTGATGGTGCGAATTTGAATTCTCTACTCTCAAAAGGACCCTCTTGGATGTCTGAAGATTTTGGCCCGTCGTCAGGGCCTTTTGCACTTCCACTGGCATTCAGTGCAAATGACCTTCATCGCTCTTCTTCTCAACCAGCGAATCGTCGTCGAGGTGCGGATACTGGCGACTGGAGTCTGAGTCAACAAAGTCGTGATACACTTTATGCGCACGAATTCTTGAAGGCGTTCCGTGCTCGTCTTCCCAACTCTTCAGAGGGACAGGCAGCATGTGACTATTGCCGAAAGCGCAAGATTAAAGTACGTGCCGTGTTGCTTACATTGAAGTGTGATAGGAAAAAGCCCACCTGTGGTCACTGTGAACAATCGGGACGTGTATGCACCAGCGATGATATTTTGAGAAAGCGCGGGCCGCCTAGCAAGTATGTATTTATTTTTCCACTGACAGAAGACGCGAACGGGCCATTATGGATAATGCTGGCATTGTTTTTAAAAAGAGAAGCTCTCGGCAGCCTAAAAATCAAAATCGCCAGGCTCCTGATGAGAAATATGGTGAGGTCAAACCCTCTCCTTCCTTCGCCCTGGCAAATGAACGGTTTGATTTAGCTATGGCTTCTCTCGCGACAAACAATGCACTTGAGGCAAACTCCAAACCCTTTAAAAACGATCAATGGCTTTCTGATCAAAACATATGGGGCTCAATGGCCACGGTCTCCCCTGCGATACCTAACTCAGATCAGGCCAATATCTCTGCTCCATCGACAGGTATGCGGCAACCTATCATGTCCATGAATCAACCCTCCAGTATTCCAACATCAATGCAGCCACCTCCTCTTCCTGAATCGGAGATGTGGGGTGCAAATATTACCTTTACCAATACAAACGACCCGATACTGGCCGTGCACCATACGGGGGATGAATCTGGATTAAATAATGCGATGTCCTCGTCCGCAGCCGCATCAATGGATGGGATTGAAAATCAAAACTTTGGGGATCTGGGTGCAGCTCGAGGAGCAACAACTTTTGAATCAACGTCCCAAATGAACCCCGACTTATCATTACTCACAAAGCCCATGACCCTCGGATCGGATGCAGGTACATCTAACACCGATCATTTATCAGTGTCATATAATTCTGGTGGTTTGCGCGAAAAGCATATTGAAAACGTCCGGGACTCTATTACCGACCCCAAGACCATGATCAAGTTGGCGGAGCTTTCTACTCGGCCATTGCTTGACTACCAAACTGCACGTGGTCTCAAGCCCTCATCGGTACCGACCTTAAACAATCCTACTAGCGTGCTGTTGACGTCTCCATCCTCTGACAAGGCGAACGAGCAGGATGTTTGTTGTATTCGCGTACTGAACAGTCTCGGTGACCTTGACTACCGCACGCAGTTCAAATATGCTTTGAGCTTGCCTGACCTTTACAAAAAATCTATTAGCATAACTGAGCTTCCTGGAACAGCACAGCTTGATACTAACCAAGTTGGTGCTACAGTACCGTTTGAACTTTTTCCTCGACGGCAAAATTGGCAAGATTCTGATTTCGAGATGCTGGAAAATCAGTCGCAAGTATTGCTCAAAAAAATGCCTACACTCACATTGATCCGTGTGGCGTTAAAGGACTTGATGTTTTCGTTGCCGTTTTTGCAATGGGATGAAATTGAAACATATGTATCTGTATTCACATTGTCCTCTGTGACTGTTAGATGGTCACCTGTACAGATGCGTCAACGTCAATCGTTGCTTTTGCTTCTTTGTGCACTTGGCTCCTCCATGGTCCCTGCTATTAATGTCACCACGCAAATGGCTGAGACTATGCAGGCAGCTTTGCCCTGGGAACTTGGCTTAAAGTGTTTCCGCCTTGCGCGTGGCTTGCTATGCCCTAAGGAAGGTCAGCTACAGGAAGAGGAGCAGACTCTCGAGTTCATTCAATGTATGATTCTCATGAATATATTTATGGTGCGTTGCCAAGACAAGCAAAGTGCATGGTCACCCTTGGCACATGGTGGTTCCGTTGCATCACACCTATTGTCCAATGCACCGTCCCCATCCGTTGCAACTGCTGACATGTCTCACTTTTTCGTGGAAAGAGAGATGCTCAAACGTTGCGTCTGGATGTTATTCATGTTGGAGATTATCACCCGCGTTGAAAAAACCGCGGTGCGCAATCAGTTTTTGTGGACTGGTTTTCCATTCAAGTTGGAGCAGCCTATCAGCTTGGCGGGATTAAGTTCACCTTGTGGATCAGCCGATGCATGTGTTACCCAAGAGACTCTGGCACGGTTCACATCTCTTACGGAGCTATCCCAAATCATGATGAGCATCTTGTTACTTCGGCTGCATCAATCCATGCCCCATACGGAGAAGGTTAAAGAAGTAATTCGCAAATTGCGGTTCGAACTTTCGAAATGGGCGTCTCATACGCCTTGCCTCCTTCCTACGGGTGCAACTTCCTCAACCACTCCTTTATTGGAACAATCTTGGCAGCTACCAAGTGTCATACCCTTTTCGGCGCTGTATGAAGCTTGTTCATTCTATTTGGCTAGTGCGAATGCGTGAAATGTATTTTTCATTGTACAGCAGGGCACAAACGATACCCGTTGAAATACATCCTGTAGGATCATTCCTAGTATAACACATTATATAATTCTACGCCCATTCCGGTTTGCTAGGGGGCCGGTTTTGGCCTCCCCTTCCTCGACCGCGACTACGGTGACCACGGCCACGACTCCGGCGGGGAGGTCCGCTGAAATTGGCCGCCTCATCGCCAAACGTGAGAATATTGCGTTCCTTCTCCTCAGCGATAGCATTGCGTGAGCGACCGCCTTCAAGGCGGTCTTTGACTTCACTGCTAATGTTGTCGAAGAAGCCCGACTTTTTATCGTAAAAGGATTGTGTATCAGCAGGAGGGATGGCACTTAATTTGCCAGAATCCTGAACAGGGTCTTTCGGTGCCATGGGCTTTTTTTCGAAGCGTGCATTGGCCTTTTCAAAGTCGAATTCGCCAGACGCAGTCGACACATTCGACTTGGCTTCGGAACTCGTAGGCACAGCAGGGCTCGTCAAGGCTTCAGGCGTCTTCGCTGGAGCCTGAGTGACCTGAGGGGGTGGTGCCTCTTTAGTCGAAGGCACACTCTCCGGCTTGAGCGGCGTTGGGACAGTGGGCGGATGCAGCGTAGAGGTCGTCTCCACAGGTACATCCCTCTTCACCGGCTGCGCACTCGCAGGTTTGCTCTCATCGAACTGCGTCGAAGCCAAGCTTTTTTGTACATTACTGACGTCCGTGGGCGGTTGAGCACTGGGAGAGGCCGCAGCTGATTCGCCCAAAGGTCTCGGCGCAGCCTGTGTAGTGTCCGGTACAGCTGGAGGAAACGGAGGCGGGTGAATGCCTTGCATATGGGGCGGGGGCGCTCCGAAGTTAGGGCCATGGTGGGCATAGATAGGATGGCCCATGAACGGAGGGGCGAATCCACCGTATGGGAAGCCCTCGGGAGGCATGCCGTACATATGTGGCGGCATGGGCGGATACATGGATGGGTACGAGCCCATAGGAGCTGTGTCACTGACGTGGTTGTAGGGAGCAGTGGGGGCCGTTTGTGAGGGTGTCTGTTTGTTAGTATAGTTCTTCCAACGCAAGAAGAATCAGTAGGAAGGCAGCGGAACTATCCACATGAGAAAAGCGCTCTCGGACAGCTGGGATCATAGATCCACATTTACATCCGTATGATTTCATCCTGATACTGCTTGGGCTGATACATACCTGCTGAGAAACAGACAGATCCTTTTTGGGAGATGGGTCGTCAATGCGCAGGTCTACCACATCGGCAGCGCGAAAAACAATGTAGTCATACACATTCTCGGCCTTAGGTACTTCGTCTTGGGGGTTTCCCATAGCCGCACAGCGACCCTCTGTACCCCAGGATTGCACTGCGTAAGAACAAAGACAACATACCCTTCTCCAGAGACAGGGTGGCATGAGCCGCATCAATATTGGAGAGAATACCTTGGTAGCGGATATTCGAGTGCGACGTAAGAGAAATCAGTGCGCCAAGAAACGACGCGGCGGAATTATCCTGGCCGCCCGGGGGACCCGCAGGGCTCGCCATGGCGTAACACCAAGTTCCCAAACGGGGTACGCTCTGGAAGGAAGCGAAAAGGTCACGTGCTACAAGCAGCCTATCACAGTGGTACGTTACGCGTGGGTTTCATCGCGTACCTCGGTGCTGCTAAAGTTGAGGATGCCTGCACGATCCAGGTCCTGTACAATGACCTCAGCCTTTGAGACTGGCATGCGACCGAGCACCTCATTCACCTTGTCTAAATTCTTTGACGCAAGCGCTTCCCGGAAGTCTTCGTCAAAGCTCATATAGATGTCCCATCGACGCTGTAGCCACTCGCGCACCTGGTTGGGATCGAGATGCTCGACTCCCTCACCCTCGAGACGAATTTCCTCAGGCGGAGGGCCGTCAGGAATTTCGAAAGAGATCACCGTGCCGGGATCTTGTGCCATGAGCTGAATCTGTTCGATACCTTCACCGTTCTCCTGCTGTTGCTCCCGAAGAACTTTGGCTCGTTGTGCAATACGAGTATACGTTGACAGGACGTCATTTAAGAACACGACCGCAGCCTTTCCATCCGTATTCATCATTCTGGAGTCAGTGTTAGATACATACCGTTGGAAAAAGAGACTCACGCCATCCCGACCCAACTTGAGACAGTATTGGATAAGGAGTGCTTTCTCGGTGCACATGCGCGCAAGCGCCTTTTGCCCTGCCATCTGCGACTCAAATGCCTGCAACAAAAGCGCATCCGTCGTCCCATACTCAGGCCGCAGCAATTCCTTGTGTGAGCCGATATACTGGAACATTTTTTCAAATGCCGACACATTGAGCTGCTTTGATGCGAGAAAGTCGGCAGGCAGGCTTTCAGTACTGAGCGGCAGAGAGGCAATTGATGAGGGAAGACTTGCAAAAGACTTCATTGTGGGTGTTATGTTAGGCAGCTCCTCATCATCAGAGTCTTCCGTGTCAGCTGGCGCTGCGGATCCAGTGGCGACGCCAGGGTTCAAAGTCTCAATGTGTTGACTCGTCTTTGTTGCCTTCTTTGGGGCTGCAGTCACTGGAGCTTCCTTGCTAACATAGCCGCTGTTCCATCCGTCCCGCAAATTGTCGCTAGTGATCTTGTGTGCGTCTTCCTCGTCCATCTCGGTCAGTTCACGAGTAATCTCCGACTGGCGCTTAGCAATTTTGTCAAGATGCGTGTTCATACTCGTTGTAAGAGCTGCATCGAGGCGACTTGTCCCGTACGCCTTTTTTACATCTGGCTCCTCGTTGATCTGCAGAAGCAAGGACAAGAGAATATCCTCGAGTGTGGGACCTTCCGGGCCGTCCTTGTTCCCACGCGCCTGCCGACCAGCTGCCAGCCGCGAGACTTCACGTGAATACGTCCCTGATCCTTCCTGATCAGTTTGCTCGGAAAGAGCAGCGAGCAAAGGTGATACAGCTTCGTTCGTGCGATGCTCTGCCTCAAGTTGGGAACGACGAATTTTGCGCATCTCGCGCTTTTCGTGAATGTCACGCTGCTTCCAGCGAATAAAGGAGCTCTTGTCGACATTCGGATGCACCTCAATGTCCGAGTCGTCTGACAATTCAAGATTGTCCCATTTCGAGTAGTTCAATTTGCCGACCATGGTCGTCGCCACGCACGGTGCAATGGGTAGTAGCGTTCGACCACACGTGGCAAGCCCCACCTCCACCAGCGACAGCCACCACGCAGCACTGCGATGAGTGCGCCCCAGGCGCTCTATGCGTCTGTTTCGTATCGCAAAGTGCCCGGGACTTTGCAATTAGGACCAGATGGTGTTCTCAAATGGTCTCCGTCGAGCTCATCTAGCAGTGTTCCTGCCTTCGAAATCCAAGACCAGTATTTAAACGGTATGCAAGTTTCGAAGCCGGGCGCGGCACAGGTGGCCTTGCGTCTAGTGGCAAAAGAGGGGCACAAGATTCACGGCGAGACTAGTGCGATGTTGAATTTTAATGCAGAAAGGGAGACGGCTATGGCGCATCGGGAGCTTTTTAAAGAGCGTCTAGCTGCTGCGATCGCCAAGGCGCGCTCCGCGGAGGGCGCAGGGCCGGGGGCATTGCGCAAAGAATCCACGAGTTCGAGCCAAGTGCAGGGCGAAGCGCCTGTCGTCTCTGAGGTAAAGCTGCGTGGGCAGGTGCTGCTGGCCAATCCGACCCTGCTGGCGCTTCACAAGGACGTGGTTGGTACAGGCATTCTGTCGGATAGCGACTTTTGGGCTCACCCAGCACGCGCCGCTCTCTTGCGAGCCGAGCGTGCGCGTGTGCAGCAGCGCACGGGACGCAGTGCTCGTATTGCTGGCCCTCATCCTACACAGGGCGAGTCGGGGGAGCTCAAGATCAACATCACGCCGCAGCTGATCCGCCAGCTCTTCGAACAATACCCAGTGCTGACGCGTGCCTATAACGAAAATGTCCCCCAGAAGCTTGACGAGAGTACCTTTTGGATGCGTTATTTCCAGTCTAAGCTGTACCACCGACTACGCACGTCGCAACGGTCGGCGGCCTCGGAACAGCACCTGCCGGACGACGACATTTTCGACCGATACCTGGAGCCGGAAGACGACCGTACGTTGATACCCTGACATCAGAGCTTGAGCCTCGCACACATTACAATCCCCATGATGCACTATTAGACCTGGCCTCTACCGAGCAGGACCATGAGGCAACAGGAAATGCACAGGACTGGACGATGCGGCCAGGGTACGACCGTCGTGCCCTGCCGCTGGTGCGGCGATTTAACCGGCATGCTGAGTCGCTTCTCAACTCATCGCTGGGCGAGCTCACAGAAGCGGATGCGCAACGAGTGCGCCGTAAGACGGGCGGTGTGGGCGAGGAGTATGGGACGCCACTAGACCCCATGCGCTACGAGGCAGCCATTGTGCTTGACGATTTAAAAGAACATGCTGCTACGCCCAGGCGGCGGCTTGATATCCAGGATCCCAATGCATATTATGGAGCGAGCGCGGCAGGCGACAATTCGCCGAATCGCGGGGTACAGGTGGATGCGAAGCAGTTTCAGTCGCACCTCCAAGCATGGCAACTCGATTTAACCCGTGCAGCGCCCCGCGGCTCGACGATGCGACATGCCTTGGATGATATGCTGAAAAACATGACGCAGCAGAAAGAGGGCCGGCAGGCGACAGCGGTGCATGTGCTACCGCCGCCTGTGTACAAACAGATGATATCGTGCCATGCGGCTACATGCGAGTTTCTGCAGCAGTTTTGGCAGGCGGTGTTACCGGCCGTCGAGCACGACACGGGAGCACCGCACGCGGCTAGTCCCCTGGCGCAGCGAGTGACCAAGGCACGACAGATGATCCAAGTGCTGCAGAATACGACGAGTCGCGTTCAAAGCATTGCTGAGGCAGCCGAAGAAGCGGTGCCTGGCACAGGCTACGATACGGTTATGGAGGCGTTTAACTCGACGCAGGAGGCGGTTGCCAGGGCGCTGGCATATGCGGCGCCGGCAACCTAGGCACTAGTGCGCATCGCTTCCTCTAGCTTCTTTTTGTTGGACTCAACAATGATGCGTTTGTAGGCCGAGACATCACCAACAAACTTGTAGACAGTGCCATTATCGCACACCCACAATTCGTTCAGACAGCTGTGAATGAAGCGCACGTCGTGACTCACGACAATGACACCACCGTTCCAGCGATTGATTGCATCGACGAGCGCGTCAAGTGCCTCGATATCCAGATGGTTGGTAGGCTCATCAAGAAGCAGGACGTGCGGTTTCATGAGACTGAGCTGGGCGAACGCAACGCGGCTCTTCTGACCACCACTGAGTGTGGCAATGCGCTGGAGACCTGTGGTGCCTGTAATGCCGAATGAGCCAAGGTGCTGGCGATACTCTTGCTCGGTACGCCCGGGGAACCGCGATGCGAGGAATGCCACAGGGTTCATCGTCAGATCGAGCTGGTCAATGTGGTGTTGTGAAAAGTATCCTACGCGTAAGCGGGGGTTGCGCTTGGCATCGCCGGAGAGCGGCGCAATCTGGTTGATGAGCAGCTTGATGAGGGTCGATTTACCAGCACCATTGCTACCAATCAGGGCAATGCGGCTGTCCATCGTAACGTCAAAGTTGACGTGGTGCAGCAGAATCTTATCCCTGGAGTAGCCAAACGTCACGTCATCGAGCTGCAAGAGCGGCGGGCTAATCTTCTCAGCCTCTGGAAGCGTGAAGTGCTCGCCCGACTCCTTTTCTGGCGGCTCGAGCACGGGCAGGCGCTCCAACTCCTTAATGCGGCTCTGAGCCTGTGCAGCGCGATTCGCATTGTAGCGCCAGCGGTCAATGAATGCCTGGAGCTGTGCCCGCTTTTGCTGGTTTGCTTCATACTCGCGCAGCTGGTTCTTGCGGCGTTCGTCACGCGTCTCGTAGAACTGGTCAAAGTTGCCTTTGTAGTAGTCAAGGCGTTCTGAGTGCATGTGTACAATGTCAGTCGCCACCTGGTTGAGGAAGGCACGGTCGTGCGAGACGACGAGCAGTGTACCCTGCCACTCATTTACCAGGTAGTCTTCGAGCCACGCGATCGCATTGAGATCTAACATGTTGGACGGCTCATCGAGCATGAGCAAGTCTGGCTGGCAAAAGAGGGCACGAGCCAGTGCAAGGCGCATCCGCCAGCCACCACTGAATGCCTTAGTGGGCTTTTGCTGGTCGGCGCCCACGATACCAAGACCGTTGAGCAGGGTCGCCGCGCGACTCGGACCCGTCTCCGCCTCCATCTCGACCAACTTTGTCTGGACGTCGCCGAGGCGCGACAGCAGCTCATCGCGCTGGTTCTCGCGCTGGCGCGTCGGGAGATCAATGGCAGAGCCCTGCGCAGGACCGCCATCTGCATCTGCGCGCGCAACGGCAGCAGCAGTAGTGTCCTCAAGTGCCTGCAGCTCGGCCTGCAGTTTCTGCTCCTCGCTTAGCAGCTTTTCGCGCCATACGTCGGCCTTGAGCACAGCCTCGACAGCGGGCGTATCGTCGCCGACAATCTCCTGCTCAACATACAGCAGCGATACATTCGTGGGAATAGGCACGTCGCGCAGCGCCATGTGGCGCAGGAGCGTACTTTTACCCACACCGTTGCGACCGACTAGGCCATACCGGCGGCCATGAGCCATGGTAAGCTCGGCATTGGTTAGGATGCGATGACTGCCGAAGCTCACGTCAATATTCGGTAAGTGGATATCCTTGTTTTTGCCGCGTGCGGCGCCGGCGCTGATCGACTCGAGTGGGTTGACCTGCATGTACATCTCCTCGTAAGACGCCATCTTCTTGGCGTTCTCCACGAGCTTGCTCGACTCGTACAGGTCACGTTGTGCACGCTTGGCCAGCTTGGCGCGTGTCTTGGCCTCCTGGCGCTCCAGCTTTTTCACGTCGACCGTCGTGCGGTTCCGAGTCGACTTGCCGAGCGCCAGGTCGATGCTGTCGTTACCGGCATCGTAGGCCATGGTGCTGCTCGCACCAGCCACACTCATGTCGACAACCTTGTCAAGGCGTGTTAGACCCCTCTGTGTATCGGACGCTGTGGGCATACGCTCCGCCACGAGCGCGCGCAGCTGCTCGAGCAGCCCCGGCAGCGCTTGCCGCGCGGCCGAATTCGGCGGGTCGCTCACAACGACCGACTCGAGAATCGGGCACACCGCCTGTCCCATAACATCGAAGTCGGGGTCCTCGCCAGCATCCTCAATATACCGGTCTAGGTACGTAACGATCGGCTCATCAAGCTGCGGCAGTGCCTCGCGCAAGAGCGCCGCTGCCATCGTCGTGGGAAGGAACTACCTCGATTAGTCAGCTAAGAAGGTCGACGAGCGGCGCGAGGCCAGGCACCGCGTCCGCCGCGACGATTTGCAGGCCGCCGCGCGCGTGTGTGAGCGTATAAGCAATGTGCTGCATCGCTTCGTCAGCACGAGAGCTCTCGATGGCCTCGTCCGCAGTCGTTGGATCGTCAGCGCCGCAGAGCAATGGCCCCACACTGAGCTCCGTGTAGTGCTGCCACAGAGTACACACATCGGCTGGTGCCGAAACGCGCGCGGACGAGGTGAGGGAGGCAGGAGATAGGAAGAGGAGAAAGAGGGCATCGTAGCCACCCGCACCAGGTACACCGCCGCCCATCACGCCTGGAGCCCCGGCTATGGTCGCGTCCAGGAGACGCGACATTTCCGGCGGCTCGACAGGCGCGCCTGAGCGTGTGCCGAGCTCACGCATGCCCCCACGCACAGAGCGCATAGCATTGCGCACAGTGATAAATGCCTCTAGCGCTGGCGACTGCGCTGTACGCAGCGAGTCCCACTGCGTCGAGGGCGTAGCAGCGAGCTGCGACACTGTGTCCGCATAGGCACGCGGGTCCATCGCATGTACCATGTGCAGCTGGAGCAGTCCATCGACGACCGATTGGTTCGCCGCTGAGAGAACAGCATACAGCTGCCGAGCCCAATCGGGGTGTTGCGTGCGCCACTGGCTGACTTGTCCGACCATCGTGCGTGTGTTGGATCCAGCGTCGACGTCCGCCAGGCACATTCGCACGCCGGGCGGCAGCTTGAGGGGGGCAGGCCGCGGCACGCCATCAAGAGACAGTGCGGAAAACAGGCCCTCGGTCGCCGTGGGCGTCGCACCCGCCGGTGCAACGGGCGTCCATAGCGTGTCAGAAGGCTGCAGCACAGGCCACAAGGATCGCGGCTCGCGCAGCGCCCCGCCTGGCGCACCTGGCGCGACGATGCGCTCGCCCATCTCGGCACGCATAAGTCCTTGGAGGAGGGCGGGATCAAAGCGGCGGTACACCTGGCTGCCCCACACGGACGCTGAGACGTCAAAGCCAGAGCCCACCTTGCCTTGAGCGGCGCAGTGGGCGAGTTGTGCAAGGTTGTGGATGAGGCCGAGCGAGGTAGCTGGGAGGGTATGCGAGGGAGATACATCCACGACACCGAGGTGCACGAGCAGGGCGCCGACGAGCGACGTGGTCATGGCCGCACTGGAGCCAAGGCCCGTCTTGTGTACGTCACCAAGGGTGCCATTGTGTGTGTGGAACGGCGGGAGAGCCTGCAGAGTTGTGATCGTTGGTGGCTGGCCATCGCTGTGTTGCGAATAAAAGTCATTGTCGCCCGCAATGACGATGTCGAGGCCGCCTGCGAGCGCCTCGCGCGCGCTCTCGACACCGAGCTTTTCGAGAGCCAGCTGCACGGCATACAAAAGAGACAGTGCCACGAATGGGTTCGGGTCACTGTGCTGCACGAGGCGCATCTCCTCGGCCACAACTTCGGGTGCCTTGTCCATGCCAGTGGGTGGGAGGAGCAGGTCGTATTCCCACACGGCGTGCTGGAACTGCGGCGAACGCACGCGGATGCGCGTGGCGCCCTGGGTGGTCATCGCTGCGATACTAGTGTAGAAGCGTGCATCCGTTGCCAGCACCAGACCCGCATACGCGGGGTCAAGGACGAGATAGCCTCCCGCGAGGAGCACCTTGCCCGGCGCCGATACAGTGGTGACCATCGCCAAGGGATGCTGACAAAGCGACGTTCGCTTCCTACGACCGCCATGGCTGAGGTCGCCAGTGGCGCAGACCATGCGCCGATGACTACGTTCAAGAAGCTCTATCCGGCAGAGTACCTACAGCGGCACTTGGAGCAGCGCGTGCGTGAGGATGGACGTGCGCTGACGGATGTGCGCCCGGCATCCATTGCTCTCGGTACACTGTCACATGCGCGCGGCAGTGCGCTGGTGCGCTGGGGGCAGGGCACGATGGTCGTGGCGGGTGTACATGCACAGCTGTGCAGACCCGCGTATGAGCGCCCCAACGAGGGTTTTCTCGTGCCAACCGTCGACCTTTCGCCGATGTGCTCACCGCAGTACAAGGCGGGCCCGCCGAGTGAAGACGCGCAAGTCATGGCGCACCAGCTGCAGATGTTTCTCAATACATCTGATGTGCTTCCCCGCACATCGCTGTGTGTCGAGGAGGGTGTGGCCGTCTGGAGCATCTTTGTCGATGTCGTGTGTCTGAGTGCTGACGGCTCGGTGCTGGATGCCGCTGCGCTGGCCGCGGTTGCCGCACTGCACCACTGCCGGCTCCCTGTACCACGCAGCGTGCCATCCGTGGACCAAGCCGTGTTTGACGCGCATGATACCCAGCCACTCGCGCTCCATGGCATGCCTATTCTCGCCACGTTTGGCGTACATGATGCTACCTACCTGCTTGCCGATATGACGGCGTTTGAGGAGTCGCTCGCCATGGGCCGCCTTCATCTCGGACTTGTTGAGAGCGACGGCACTGAGGACGCATTTTGGTTCAAGGTGCTAGGGCACTGTGCCGTGCGCGAGCCGCGTGAGCTCGCGTTCCCTGAGCTCGTGCAGTACTGCCTGGGGCATGCACAGCAGCGCGCCGCTCAGCTGCGTGCGCTCCTTCGTGATGCGCACTCCGCGTAGGTTACGGCGCAGCGATCGCACGCGCGCGTTCGCACAAGAGACACACGCGCGCGCCGGAACGGTTGCCTTTGAGGAAGGCCGCGTGCCGCTCGACCAGGCGGATCATGAGGGTGCGTCGCGCGGGGTGCGCCGTGGTCAAGAGCTGTGTGAGTCGTGCAGCGTACCTCGGTGATGATCGGCAGGCCGTGCTGTGCAGCTGCGAGGTCAATCAGCAAAGGACGGAGTGTTGGATTGCCTGTGCGCGGCGGGCGCAACGGACCGCTTAGCTGACACAGGCGCTCCGCGTACGCCCGCTGGAACGCCTCGCCGCACCAGTGCAGCGCCGACTGGATAGCCTTGCCACCGTATGATGAAAGGGACACGACATTAGCAGCCTGCAAGAGGCGGTGTGCAATGGCGGACCGCAGTGTTGCGGCGCCGTGCTCGAGCATATGCTGTACGACCCAAACGCCCCACTGGTGGCACGATATCTCGAGAAAGTGATGGAGCAGCTCCTGCATGCCACTGTCGTGTTCATCCAACCAGTGGTGCTCCACGAGGTTCTGGCACAGGGCACTGCCCCCCTCCGTGTTGGCCGTAGCGACCCACCTGTTCCGGAGTGCCTCGCTCACCGCGCTGCGAAGGCGCGACCTGATGCTTGGGTTGTTCCATGTCGTGCTGAATACCTGGCGCCACACCGGGAGCGCCTCGGTAACGAGGAGCAATTGGCGTAGGTCGCACGCGAGGAGATCGGCCATGGCCTGCTCGTGTAGGGCTGTGCCCTGGTCAAGCATGTACTGCACGATATGAACACCGTATGGGTTACAGATGAGGGTGGCCATATGGCCGCACAGCTGCTCGCCAAGGGAAGGCTCCGTGCGGAGCGCCCGCAGCACAACGAAATGGCCCAGTGGGTCTTGCGCGAGAGGTACGAGGATGGGCTGCATGTGCTCGAGCAGGCTGTGGCGCACCGAGTGCGTGCCATGCTTTAGGATGCGTTGCAACTCTGCGCTTAGCTCAGGACGGTCACTTCCCAGAAGTGCGCGAAGCTTGGACTGGATGTCGACACTTTCGGACTGGACGGCCGGCGGTGAGGGCGGCGGAGACCAAAGCCGCGGGAGGTCCGTGGCAGCACTCGCCGCGGGGTCCTCACTTGCCGGCGGCTCGAGCAGTAGTGCGTGCTGGAATGCAGTCGCACCTGGACATGAGTGTATCGGCGTACCTGGGAGAGGCGACTCAGCGTCCTCGACGATCGAGTACAGCCAGCTCGTCGACTCGGGCGTTGACGGCGCTTCGTACGTATCGAACAGCACGGGAGAATCGAAGCTGGACGAGGCACTAATGGACGAGAGGCTCGAGACGCTGGACGAGGCGGATGATAAGGGCGTGCGCGGAGCTCCTTTGTACGCGGCTGCATGGCTGCGCTTCCAAAACTGGCGCTCCATGTGCATCAGCTGCATTTCCACGAGGCGCATGCGTTCGTTGACCCACTTTTCCATCCCATTCCATCTCTCCTCAAGCTGCCTAACAGCTTCGAGGCGCAAGACTTCAGTGAGGGCGTGTGTCATACCGTCGCCGAGGGAGGCGATCGACAGATCATGTTCGGGCTCGGCGGAGGTCGGCGCTGCGGAGGACATGGTGATGACGCTGCTCCGCCGAGGCTTGCTTTTATCGTTGCGCTCAAGAAGGTAGTATGTGTAAGGAAGAAGCCATGCCCTCTAAGAAAGACTATGTAGACGCGGCCTGAGCGCCAGGCGGACAGGCGGCGGTCCGGCAACCTTCCGCTCGCACGAGCCAGGCCGGTCACGTCACGCCTCCACTGCCCGCTGTCACAAGCTCATTAAACAGGCGATGACTGCGCAGGGCATCCGCCTCGATGAGGAGGCAGGCGATGACGAAATCCACCTTGATACGCCCTTTCTAGCCTCGACATTGGCGTGGCAGTCGTTGCCTGCCTACCACGAAAGCCATGCGCCGCTGCCCCTGCCGCCCGTCGAGCGGCGGCGCTTAATTGTTCGCACCGTATCCGTGGCCATGACGCTCTTTGCACTTAGTGCTATCTTTGTGGCCATAGTGCTGCTCTTCGCGCTTCCGCCTATGACATCGGAAGAACGTGCTGCAATGCGCATTCCGCGCTCACTCCAGCAACTCCAGCAACTTGGCGAGGTCTTTAGCAAGTACAACGAGGAGCACATGGGAGCTATCATGTTCGCGTGGGTGACCGTATTCCTTTTGTACGTGTGCTCAACTCACATCAGTATCCAGGCCTTCTCCATTCCTGGCGCCACGTACCTGACGATCCTGGCTGGCGCCCTGTGGAATGTTCCTATCGCACTCCCCCTCGTGTGTGTGTCCATTGCGAATGGCGCGTCGTTGTGCTACCTTCTTAGCTGGTATGTGGGAGGGATTGTGCGCGCCATGCCGCGCTGGCAGCATCGCATCGATGCTTGGAAATCCATCACAGAGCAGTACCAACACAACATGCTCTCGTACCTGACCATGCTGCGCATGATGCCGATCCCACCGCACTTTCTCGTCAATATTATGGCACCACATCTCGGCATTCCGCTGCCGACCTTTTGGCTGTCAACGCTGGGGGGTGTTTGTTGCTCGACCCTTGTGTATACCGCTGTGGGTGAGGAGCTTGGGCGACTCGCGGGGCCACATGCCTTCCGCTTCTTTACGTGGCGAAACGGCATGCTCGCCGTTCTCATTTTCATCGCAGCAACGCTGCCGGGCCTGCTGAAAAGCCGCATTCAGGCGCCCGAGGCCCATGCCGCGCCTGGTACGATCCGCCTTCAAGAGACGGGGCGAGGGCCAGATTGGCTCCGGTGGCTGCCGCGTGCCTTGCACCCGTGGATCCAATACATATACCCTACCCGCCAGATTGACTCGCACCTCCAGCGGCCGTCTATGGACCAAGAGACGGATGAGTCGACGTTCGCGTGGCGCTCAGTGGAGAGAGACGTGCCTGGTTTGCCTGTGCATACGCAGGAAGCGTACAGGGATGATGAGGAGCCTGAGTACGACCAGCCATCGCAAAGCGAGCAAGCTTGGCTCCTCTCGTATGCCCAGCGCGCCTCGGAATTCGCTGGGCAAACGCCGAGCACACTTCGCACATGGTGGAATGCGGTGCAACGACGTGTGTAGCTACATAAAATCTAGTCGGCCTGACCGCCCGACATGGAGGCCTCTGCACTCGCCGTAGCAGCGAGGCGCGTGCGACGGCGCTCCGCTTCTGCTTCGTGCTCAGACTCAATCACCTTGACGATCGCTTCGACTTCCTCCAGCGCCAGGATCTAATGTCAGCCACCCAGACCCACCTTCATTTGGCCGTGACCGGTCATGACGGTAATTTCAATATCTAATGTGAGTAATGCGCACGTACTCTTGGCACCTGTCTGGACCACTTCCAGGAGACTCTTCACAGCCAGCTTCACGACGTCGTCCTCGTTCATATCTTCTTTGTAGTTTTTCTCAAGAAACTCGCGCACTGTTTTGGACGACCGGCCAATGGCGTTGGCCTTCCACGCAGAAAACATGCCCGACGGCTCCGTCTGGTACAGACGCGGCACCGGGTCGCTGTGGTCGAAGCCGATAATGAGCGTAGAGATACCAAAGGGCCGCATGCCGCCCGATTGTGTGTATTTCTGTGTGAGTCTTCAAAACGCACCTGCTGGATTCCCGCGATATGGCGCGTAATGTAGTCGACCGTCACTGGATCTTCCACCGTAAGACGATGCGACTGGCACTCGACACGAGCACGGTCAACAAGGATGCGCGCATCGGCGTTCAGACCCGCAAAGGCCAGACAGATATGATCATCTAGCATTGCCGTCTTGCGAACGGTGCGAGGGTCCTGAAGCTGCTGCAAGCTCTTTCGCTCAACACCCAACACGGCCACGTCTTTGCCACGGATACCGACCTGATCGTTAGCAGCAGCTGGTACCTACAGCACAGGTGCCCTTGCGGACTGCTTCAAGTGCATAGTCGACCTGGAAGAGGTGACCATCCGGAGAGAACACAGTAAGTGCTCGATCGTAAGACCGCGACATGGTCGAGAATCCTACAACGGCACCTGGTGGTGGTAGCACTACGCGTACCACCCGATCACTTGACTGGCCAGTATGACATAATCCTAGAATCCTCCACGGCCGCCAGAAGACCCGGCAGCACCAGGCCGTGGCAGCGCCTGAGCGCTATAACAGTTCAGCCACGGTGCAGCTATTTTCTATGCAGAGGTCAGATATTCGCGCAGAACGCCCGCTGGAAGCAGGTACCTGAATCCTCTCAGCGAGGTTGCAGAGGCGGCACGTTCTTCAGCTCACGCTCATAATAGCGTTGATCAGGTCGCCGTTGTTCTCCTTGAGCGCCTTGACAGCCTTGCGACGCGAGCACGAAACCTGCTCCATAACAAGGTCAATGTCCTTGGCATCGACACCCGACTCATCGATCGGGCTGTCATCGTCCTCATCATCGTCCTCGACCGTCTTCTTAGAAGCCAAGTCGCTGACGTTAAAACTGGGCTCGGCAGCGCCGCCAGCCGCATCGGCCAGGACCTTCTCCTGGGTCTGGGCCTGGGCCATCTGGGCAGCCTGGGCCTGAGCAAAGGCGCTCATATCCTCGTTCTTCACCTCACCAAACACAATGTACACGTCCGAGACCGACGATTTGTACACCTCGGGGTTGGCCACCACGTAGAGGTGCTACAGGTAAGCTTCTCACGAATACATACACCACGAGGACGGCGCAAAGTCACACGCTGGATACCCTGCACCTTCTTGAGGCCAATGTTCTGCAGCGTCTTGCGGCTCTTGCGCTCAGCACGCGATTGGATACGCTCCGGCACACCGACCTCGCCGTCATCCACATCAGCTTCGACATCCTGGACCTTAAGCTGCAGGAACAAATTCGAGTCATGTGTTAGTATTCCTGATACGAAAAACCATGATTGATACGTACGTCCTTCACGTCGTCCGAAATCTCCTCGATACTCATGGTGATCGCAAGTCAAAGAGTTCTAGCACCTCCGCGTTTCGCCGGTGTAGGTGCGCCCTCCGCCTTTCTTCGCCCGCG
Organism: Malassezia caprae; assembly: GCA_029542885.1. Lineage (NCBI taxonomy): Eukaryota > Fungi > Basidiomycota > Malasseziomycetes > Malasseziales > Malasseziaceae > Malassezia > Malassezia caprae. Next base: position 1,307,037 of record CP119910.1, read on the forward strand.
AAAACTACAAGCCGCAGTCGACCGGGCCTGTCACGTGTACCACGTGGCCTGAGCATGCACTGCGTTCTGGCAGCGCCGTTCGGTGGGTCCAACCGCCAAGGTGTGACGAGGCTTGCTGATACGTATCAACTAGCCATGCTCAACCTTGGCACGGCAATTCGGCCGTACATTCGACCTGTAATGAACATGCTTTGTGCAGCGCACTTGGCCAGGATGTCACCCAGCTGGATGGCAGGTGGCGTTGCCCGCAGGCGCAGCCTCCCACCTGCAATCTCATTGCCTCGCTGGTCGGCAGCGCGCGACTTCGTGAGTATTGTGAAGAAGCCGGACCACCCTGAAGACACGACGGCTTTGGAGGGTGATGTACTGGGAGTCTTGCTGACGGACCGGGCTATTGAGGTATGTGGTCTTTCACTGACATATTCCAGAAGCTCCGCACGGTAGCCGAAAAGGAGCAGGACAATCAGCTGGGCCTTCGTGTGGCGGTGGAGCCAGGTGGCTGCCACGGCTACGTCTACAAGCTCGAACTGACTAGTGACTACGAAGAGGATGATTAGTATGTATGCTCGGCTCACATCAGTGTCTTCACAGAGGGTGGTGCTCGCGTTATTATTGACAGTGTCTCCTTGGGATTGATCAAGGGCAGCACGATTGACTATGTCACGGAACTCATCGGAAGTCAGTTCGCCATCAAAGAAAACCCCCAGGCGAAAGGGAATGGTTGTGGATGCGGCGTGAGCTGGGAACCGATTCTGTAAACATATAATGTATCATAGTGCGCCTATCTCCGTTGTCACAACGCTAACGCGCTACCGTCTGTGCCACAGCGATCGACGCTGTCTTGGTCATGTGACTACGCAGGGACTGGCGACATGCACGGCCTGTCACCCCTTCGAGTGGAAGCATGACCTTGCCCCCCCCAGTACGTTCTAGAAGTGGTAGCTCACACTGTCGCATAGAATGTACAAGGATGGCTCTCTCGTGTAAGTTGTGAATGATTCTAATGTCAGTTTCTAGGATCTAATAATGAATACCTACCTGATGGTATGAAAGAAAAGTATCATGTCCAAGATGGAATCTTGGGCCAAGGTACTTTTGCTATTGTCAAAGCATGTGTGGAAAAGGAATCGGGTGCGAGTAGGGCTGTCAAAATTATTGCGAGGAAGCCGTTCAACAATGGGGATGTCGAGGTCCAATCGGAGGTCCTCCCAGCGCGTATGGCCCGCGACGAAATCCTGCTCTTGTCCAAGGTCGATCATCCTAATGTGATTCGACTCTGGGACTTTTATGAAACAGATGAAGCTCTGTTTATTGTAATGGATCGCTACGATGAAGAACTGTTTGACTGTATCGTCAGGCGAACCAGCTTTACTGAGGCGGACGCTCAGAGCGTAATGCGGAATCTCTTGTTGGGTGTGGCATATCTGCATGACCACCAGATTGTCCACCGTGATCTCAAGCCAGAAAATATCCTTATTGGTAATACTAATGATATTTTTGAAAAGATGGTCATCTCTGACTTTGGCCTTGCACGTATCATGCCTCAGGAGGGACTAATGCTCACATCGTGTGGGTCGCCTCAGTATGTCGCCCCAGAAGTACTACTTGGTGTGGGATACGACAATTTGGTCGACATTTGGTCGTGTGGTGTGATTGCCTATGTGCTACTTGGTGGATATACGCCCTTTATGGCGTCAGATCTGAGCAGCGTGTTTGACAAAATTATCCATTTCAATTATGAATTTCACGAACCTTACTGGCGCACGCAATCTGAAGAAGTCAAAGATTTTATCCGGCGGTGCTTATGTGACAAGTCGAAGCGAATGACAGCGCATGAAGCCCTGGAGCATCCCTGGCTGGTGCAGCCGATTCAGCAGTCAGATCGTCCATACCCTGAGCTCAAGCGCCCCAATCTTCAAGAACAGCAAGAAAGAGCAAATGAGACTAACACATTATCCGCTCAACTGGACGGACTAGAGGTACTACAGCGAATGCGCAAACGCCTTCGCACAGACTCCGACGCCAACTTCTCCGTTGTCGACGAATTCATTAAGCGGCTTCGGAGTCAGCTTGGTGAGCAACGAGGGTCAGAGTTGGAGCAGGAAAATGTGCAATCTAAATCAGACGTGGCAACTTTGCCAGAGAGAACGACAGGTGTGTTGGAAGACAAGGAAGGGGGCCCAAGCGCCTCGTCATACACTCGACACTATATCCGAGACGCCTCATCCGATGTCACCCAGGAAAGCAGTGCAAACACTGTCCAAATTTTGAACAAGCTTCTGGAACAATACCGCACTGCAAAACTGCCGGCCTATTCACGCGTAGACCCTGAGGCCGAGTTGCGGCCACAAGAAAATCTCACGCTGTCCAAGGCTCTCAAAGCTGTCCCGGCCCTTTTCAACCAAGGGCTGTCCATTGGTAGTGCGATTGTATCGCATGTGATCTACGGTCCACCGAAAAAGTCATGGGGCGTGGAAATGTCGATTCTCACGCGCACTATCCGAGAGATGGCAGAGCGTCACAGTGGTCTAGCGACCATTCAAGGTCTTCAGAAGGGGCTCGAGCTGCTGCGGTTCTTGCCTATCCCTGATGATGGCTTAATTACGCCAGTCACCTTCAAAGTCAAACGACGTAACTTAAAAGGCTTTTTAGACGAGGATGACGGCCAAGAGACGGGTAAGCGGGAGCTGACAGGAGAGTGGATCGTCGGTAAACACACATGGCGTCGCCTACAAATGGAATGGCAGAGTGGGAAACGGTCGCGAACGGAACGCGTAATTCTGTATATACATGGAGGTGCCTACTACGTCATGTCTGCGACAACACACCGGCCCATTACGATTGCCCTCAGCAAGTACTGTGAGTGCCGCATCTTCTGTATCAACTACCGCTTGGCACCCGAGACCTTGTTCCCTGGTGCTCTTCTCGACTCTGTTTATGCTTACTTCCGCCTGATCGATGACTTACACATCCCTGCTAACAACATTGTGCTGGCTGCGGACAGTGCTGGGGGTGGTTTGGCCATCGCATTGATGATGTATCTACGGGACAATGCATACCCCATGCCATGCGGTGCTATTTTAATGAGCCCCTGGGTGGACTTGACTCTCTCGTGCGATTCGTGGGAGACGAACAAGGAATTTGACTACTTGCCGCGGCCAGGCGCAGGTGACCATATGAATCCTGTGAATGCCTACCTTGGGCCCAACATGAGCAAGTACCTCACGCACCCCTACGTGAGCCCACTGTTTGGCGAGATGCAGGGCCTCCCTCCGATGCTCATTCAAACGGGCGATGCCGAGGTGCTGCGTGACGAAAACGTTTTGTTTGCCCACAAGTGTGCTTTGGCAGGTGTGCCTGTGCGTCACGAAATTTATGAAGACTGCGTGCACGTCTTCCAATTTTTCCTCTTCTTGGAGGCCAGCCGGAAAGCATTCCAGAGTATGCGACACTTTATTCGTACAGCGCTGGATAAGCGACCAAAGCGGCGGGCGACCCTGGTATCAGAGAATATTCGCGAACAGCTTGACAGTGAAATGTTGGGTTCGACACAGCAGCCACGAGACCAGCCTCCTACACCTGGGTCACCCTCGTCTGTGCAATGCCGCGCTGAGGATCTGGATGATAATGATAGCCCCCATCAAGTTTTGTCTGGAATGCATCCAGAGAACGAAGAAGATACGGAAACTTGGGATCTGGATGGAGACGATACAAGAGACCAAGAGGACCAAGACAAAGCTCCCGTAACGCAGGAGCCTGAGCCCGTCACCGAATAGTAAAATAACTATGGCGGATTAGACCGCATATCAATAGTATCAAATGGCAATGATATGGAATGTATGGCAACTACTTCTGCGAAACAGACTCAGGTAGGGGCAGGTCGGGAAGCTTACCCTCGTCAGCGTAGCGCTTGCCATAGAAGGAGAGAATGCCCACTGCACCACCAAGACCTGCACCACCCAGAAGACCATTAAGGAGACCGACGCGACGCAGGAAGAGGGCAGGAAGTGTCAAGGCACCGACCACAGAGCCAATAAGGTGGAAGTCGTCACGGCGCATGCGCTCCTCCGATGCACGCACGCCAGCGACACGGAAGGCAAGCACAGGCGTGGTGAGTTGAATCGACTCGCCCCACCCAGCCGCAGCGCCAATAGCGCCACCGAGGATAGGGACGACCCAGTTGTAGCCTGCAAGGCCGCGCATCGAGAAACGACCCTTACGAATCGAATTAACAAGGTACAGGGGTGTCGCAGCCAATGCAGCTACCTGAACACCTGAAGGTCAGCGTTCATCGCGCGAACATACCCTGAAGACCTCTGTGCGAAAGAAGGTACGCCTGGTCGTCCGTAATGCCAGACATGTCGGAAAATGTAGGTGGAGAAACGGGACCACAAATCGCACGTCCCAAGGCGATGCTGCCTCTGCATCACGTGCTCGAGACTGAGCAGACCATCACGTTCCCCAGCGAGGGGCGGCGAATAGCGTCGTAGACTCTGGGTACTCCTAGGAGGCTAGCTACTAGACTATTTCACGCCTTGGTTGCGAGAAGCTGTATTTGTTAGAAAGCGCCATGACACTCACTTTACGAAGAGCCAAGAATATTGTCACCAGCACGGCAAAGCTAGAGTTGTCAGTCTCACAGGCGCGTACATACAAATAGCTGGTATAGGCATTGGTGTTCAAGTCGTTGCTCTCCTTGCGCGTCGAGTGAGGCTTCAAATTCATTATGAGGGCGCCCGAGAAGAGTAGACCGAGTGCCGTCAAGTCTGGAAAGGGCGAAATGATAGCCATGGATGCCATGAGGCTGTCAGGTCAGAACTTATTCCCGTTGTCACACATACGTCATGCTGCTAAGCATGGTCTCATAGAGACTCACACGCTGCTCTTCTGTCCAGACCTTCGGAATTGTCAATGGCCGGACTGCCGAAACCATTCGGGGGTCCGACTTGTCCACACGTCGGTTAGACATGTCGTGTCAAAGCACAAGAGAACCGTAGACGAGGAGCGCAGCTTAAGGAGACTGGCTGTCGACGGACAACGTGTTGCTTACAAAGCAGAGGTCAGCTGTGCTCCACGAGCGCACGTCCTTGCCTCTTGGACATGTTGGCGTATCCGTCCAAGCTGCTCTTTGGCGGTGATACCGCCAAGGAGGACTTTAAAACGTCTTTTGAATCAGGTGTCCCTCGACTGTATACAGAGAGGCATATCTCTGCCGCAGACTACCGCTTCTGGGCCCAATTTACGACTCTCTTCGAAAATGCGGAGGAGGTATTCGCGACACTCACTGTCGCAGATCTCCGAAAGGCAGCCACAGATGCGCCCGAAAATTTGGTGACTCTAGTGGATGTTCTCACCATGCATCTAGAGAGTCTGGTTAACGACCCAAACTTTGCCCCCGTGCCCCAGAACAACCCAGGTGGCTGGAGCGCCTTATTCGCGAGCACGGCTCCGCCACGCCGTGTTGACGAGAGAGATCGCCAAAAAGAAGCACTGAACTGCTGCAGAGTCCTCTCGCGCATTGTACCCATTCTGTACGAGTCTCAAACATGCGTGAGAGAAGACACGGATATTGTCAACTTGGAGCTCTCCGCTTTGTGGACGGCAAAGAAGAGCAACAGCGCTATGCCTTCGAACAGCACGAGAAAGTCGATTGTGCGCACTGATACGAAATCTTCTGACGGAGACAAGTCGGTCGATGACCAGTTTATACTGACGGATGGCAATGAGACAATGACTGACCCCTTACAAGTCGGCACCGACGACCTCCATTCCAATCCACAAGAACAGCCCAGCACAGGCTATGTCTTGCTCATGACATTAATCGAGCTTCTGTTCTACTCGGGCTTCACAATGCCTTGGACTGACGAGCAGTTTGTCTCTGCAGAGACGTCAGAAATCAGTCGTGTGCACTTCACAATCTGGGAAGCGGGCATTGGGAGTCCAGTGGATCTCAGTGGTGCCACCAGTGAGCACTATAGTCGCCGCACAGAAATCATGCGGCTCTTGCTTGTGCTATTTTCAAAATCCATGTACCTTGGACCCGAGAAACTGCAGGACACAGAGAAGCACGCACTCAACTTTATAACGATGGAGTTGGACCGGCCTGTTGTGCTTTCGTTCCTGTGCAGTCTGTTCAATACGGTCGCGAATAACCACTCGGACAGCTGGATCCTATTTTTGAATCACGGTCATCGCGAATCCTACATATCCATGTGCTTGCAAGTGCTTGCTGTGCTGCTTCTCCATGACACACCGCCAGACGCAAATTTGTTCCTATTCTACGCCAAAAAGCTATATCGTGAGAGTGACTTTTCTTTTCTGATGAACGGATTTGCAAGATATTTCCAGAGCAGTATGGATGCGTCGCAAGGCCCTTTTGAAACGAGAAATGTGGAATCCACGTTTGCAAAACCGGCGGAAGAACATGTCTCAGAGCTCCTTGCTATTCTTTGGGTTATGATACGTCACAACGATGCTTTTCGAAACTTTGTGACAGAGAGTGCTTTCTGGAGCACAAAACTCTTGAGCTGGCTTCTCTTTGTGGCTCTCGCTAACAAGACAAATCTTCCCACTCTAGGCCAGGCGCAGCTTGCTGTATTCCTGTTGCAAGATTTATCGGCGGAAAAACGATTTGGCGAGAATCTCTCCATGCCTGGTACTATGGAACATATTACGATATCCGTGCGCATGGTCCGGCGCAGTGGAAATGTGGCCTTAGATTGCCTAATGGATGGGATCTACTTTTTGTTCTTTACGAGCTCTGGACATCTAGCGCCTATCTACTCCAACATGCTTCTCATCCTCTACAACACAGCGCCCTATTGGAAGCACATGTCAGTGGTATCCGCCAGTCGCTTGGAACGCTTCCTCGAACAGTTCACTTCACCGAAATTCCTCCTGTCTCATCCAAACCACCCAAAATTATTGAGCCTGCTTCTTGATACATTTTCAAGAGCATTACAGGCACATCCGGCGGACAATGTGCAGCTGCTCTATGTTTTGGTGAGATCGGCGGGATTGATCGAGCGTACGAGGGACTTTAACCTTGATGAAGCTCTTCTCTCCATCCATGAAGCTTGGGAGCATGCCAAGAGAGAAGGTGCAAAGATGAAGCAACTTCCTGAAACACCTCCAGCACCCCAAACGCCGTCAAAGAATTCGGACTTGCCAGAATTAAAGGAGTCTGAAGAGACAAGGGACTGTGTGGACACATCTCCGGAAAGCATGAAAGCAGCAGACTCCAGTGAGACCAGCGAGGCCAGCGAGGCACAAACATATAAAGCGCAAGAGGAGCACCCTCTTAAGATGGAGGAGTGCGATGAGGACCAGGAGAAAGAGGCGAATAGTATCAAAGCCGTGGCGCCCGAGCATAACGCCGAAGAAGACCATTTGCAGCCGACACCTTCCTCCCACTCAGATCCGACAGTCAATGATACTTCGGATCCAGATGCTGATGCATCAAAAAAGCCTGCTTCCTCTTCCAAATTGAGCCCAGAGAAACTCAAAAGTGTCGCCCGACTGGTCGGCAAAGATGGCTTTGTTCCTACACATGAGTGGACAGAATCATGGAAACATACACTTGATTTCACTGTATTAATCCCTATGTTGACACACCTGGTTCCCCGACTGAATGAGTTTTGCGCAGATTCCAGCGTGTCTCAAAGCGCGAATGCCCATGAACAAGTTTTGGCATTCTTGCGCGAGGAATCGCAGTCGGAATGGCAGTTCTACTCACAGTTTTCTGATGCAGTCCCCTTTCAGTGGACCGGCCAAAGTTATATATGGATTCAAAGCTACATATGGGGTTTGGTGTTTAGTATCGGAGTGATACCCCTGTCCATTTGGCTCGACACTCGCACTGCTCTCTTTCAAATTCTTATCGATTCGCCTCCTGAAAACTCTGTAAGGGGAGCAACTGAGGCAGTCTCGTCATTTACTACGTCCATTTTGTCACAACTTCCTTTCAGCATGCCATCAACTTGGACAACGGACCATTAGCCTTTATTCTTATAGACCGGGTGAATCCGACATGTCTATGAAATCGACCCGTTTTGTACATCTGTGGAGGTCACAGCACTACAAATCAATCAGCAGAGCCTCTTCCTGTCGGGAGGTCTGCGCGTTAGGATTTCCAGGCTCCAGTGCATGATATGATATATTTCTTGCGTTCATAAGGGGCGCATGGGTATACGTTGAATTTGGATGGTGTGAAGTCGGTCCCGAGGCGTAATCATGATGCGCCAAAGGCGGTGAAGATGGTACTCCTGATGTATCAAATACAGGGTCTCTGGGTGTGGACGAATGTGCTTGAGCTGCGCCAGTGGGATATGTTGCAAGGGGGGATGCGAATTGTGTGTCTAGGAGTTGGTCGTACATCTTCACAACCTCTGTCAGCTTTTCATGCAGCGTCGAAAGTTCTCGTAAGCGGCGATGCCCGAAATCCAATTGACGAACAAGTCTTCCGCGGGAAGCGGATGCCTTATCTTGCATGTTCTGAATAGGCAAGGGTGGTCCTTCGGTAGGTACTGTCTGTTTCCAAGCTGCGTTGGGCTGAGTCACCGTCTGAGAAAACGTGAGGATATTATCAAGGTCCATCGTGTCAATCTCCAGCGTGGGTTGATGATGCGCACGCAATTTAGACTTGGTTGTAAGAGGTTCTGTTGACTTGAATGTCAAAGTAGGGCTCACCATGGTAGAGTCATTTTTCTGCTGTTCATCCCATTCTTTCAAACTCGCAGCAATAGCAGCTGCCAAATCAGGATCTTCTTCTGCATCACAGCCTTCACCACGTGAGGTAGCCTGATCGAAAGTCTTGGTACGAGGTTGGGACTGCTCTTGCAATGAAAGCGCAATGGCTCGAGCCAATTCACTATCCTGCTGCTCCTCAGGATTTTTTGATGCAGCCGAAGCTGCAGTAGAAGGCTTTCGCGCAAGAACGACAGGTCCTTTCCGTTTTAAACAACCATCACAAACACGCACAGGCTCCTGCATACTGTACCAGGGTAGTGGCATACTCTTGCTGGAACATTTATAGCAAAAGACCCGCCCACAATTCCTGCAATGATGCTTGCGCAAAAACGTTCCAAATTCCGCACGGCATCGAGTGCACACTGTATTATCATCCCAATCAGGAGCCATCGGTGTCTCGGTAAGCACACTGGCAGCAGCCACAGCATTGGGATCGGGGGGTGGAAATTTGTAGCCCTGCTTCTCTAGTTCATGAACAACTTCCTTGATGTAGCCCAATTCATTAGGCCTCGCCTCTGAAAAGTATCTCCAATCCTGCAAGCATTGGAGCATTTTAGCTTTTACCACAGGTGGCAGGTTGGGTCGTTCGCGAAGCGTAGAAGTCATAGTATCCATGAACTCACGAGACGCAATCTGCTCCAGAAATGATGCCCCACTGTTCTTAATACAAGTATCTGATAGCTAAGTCGTAAATGCAACAATACGTACGCCAAGAGCTAATATCTGCACGTTGGGGTTTGTGTGCTCGACGCGGGTCTTGAGTTCCTGCATAGCTTTAAGAGGTGTAACGGCTTTAGAGCGAATATAATCACAAACTTCCAAGTTTAAGGCCATATCCTCATGACCCGATGGTATCAGTGGCGAGGTAGCCTTCTCCACGAGCTCGCGAAACCCCATGCGCGAGGCTACCATGTCAATGAACCGTGCGGTGGTGGCGTGCGACGCACACGTCGTTGCATTATCAAGTCACGTGTCCAGTCTCTCGCCGACGTTCGAACCCACATGTGATTGGTGGCACGTCTTCTAAACACGTGTGCCGAAAACCGCGTTAGACGCTGGCAGACGAGTGCTCGTCGGCCGGGAGAAGTATCGAGTTGTGGCGACCTTTGTTCGCTCCTGACGACGACGACGAGGAGGAAGGGCCGGTGCCAACACATCTCATTTATTGTGTGTCCTCCTTAGAGACATTCAGAATCCGCTTCTGTTGTCTTTGCGAGTGTCGTCGGCCACTTTCGTGCTTCCATTGATCTGACCAGCGTCACTTCACTGTCGAGGCTGGATCTTGGTGTCCCTTGTACAGCTAACGGTGTTATTCTGCAAGTGCTCTTGGCTCATCGAGGATGATTGGTCATCAGTTTGCGCCATCTGTGGCACCAGTTCGACCCGTAAAAGAGGTGCAATTTGGCATTCTTAGTCCGGAGGAGATTGTGGGTGTTGTCGCGTGATGGAAGTGCTAATTCTTACAGCGTGCACTGTCAGTGTGTAAGATCGAGTTTCCGGAGGTGAAAGACGATGCAACAGGGAAGTACAAGGTGGGTGGTCTATCGGATCCTCGTCTGGGAACCATCGATCGGAATTACAAGTGTCAGACCTGTGGTGAGGGCCAAGCAGAGTGTCCCGGTCACTTTGGCCACATTGATCTTGCACGTCCTGTGTTCCATGTTGGTTTCTTGGGTAAGGTGAAGAAGCTCCTGGAATGTGTTTGTGTCCACTGTGGTAAATTGAAGGCCGACCCTGTATGTATTCCCAGGAGTCCCAGCTGACGGCAGATCTCGGACCCTGTGTTCAAGAGTCTCCTTCAATCTACCCGTGCTAACCGCAAACGCCGCTTCCAGCGTGTTTGGGAGTATTGTTCCAAGATCACCATCTGTGAAGCCGATGAAGGAAAGGATGAAGACGAGCTGGGTGATTCTACACAGCAGAAGATTGGTCACGGAGGGTGTGGTCGCTTTCAGCCGGCAATCCGCAAGGAAGCGTTGAAGCTATTCTCTGTCTGGAAGCAAAGCAAAGAAGACGACGAAGACAGCGGTGGAATGGCACAGTCGGAGAGGCGTCCTCTTCCTGCTTCGGAAGTACACACGATTCTGAAGAAGATCACTCCCGAGGATGTTGTCACACTTGGTCTATCTGAAGACTTTGCTCAACCGGACTGGATGGTTCTCACTGTGCTTCCTGTGCCGCCTCCGCAAGTCCGTCCCGGTGTGACCGAATTTGGAAGTGGCATGGGCCAGGATGATCTGACCTATAAATTGGCGGATATCATCAAGGCCAGTGCTAATCTGCGGCGCATGGAGCAGGAGGGTGCTCCGGCTCACATTCTAAATGACTTTGCTGATCTGCTTCAGTATCACACTGCGACCTACATGGACAATGACATTGCTGGTCTGCCGCAGTCTCTGCAATCATCTGGCCGTCCTGTCAAGGCCATTCGTGCTCGTTTGAAGGGTAAGGAGGGTCGACTGCGCGGGAATCTTATGGGGAAGCGTGTCGACTTTTCTGCACGTACCGTGATTACTGGTGACCCAAATCTGGAGCTCGACCAAGTCGGTGTGCCCAAGAGTATTGCGCGCAACCTCACTTATCCAGAACGTGTTACCCCTTACAACCGCGCTTATCTCTCCGAACTTGTGCGCAATGGCCCTAACGAATACCCCGGTGCCCGCTATGTCATTCGTGACACAGGTGAGCGCATTGACTTGAAATATAACCGGCGTGGAGACATTGCTCTTCAGGCGGGATGGATCGTTGAGCGCCATCTCAAGGATGGTGACTACGTTCTATTCAATCGCCAGCCAAGTTTGCACAAAATGAGTATGATGGCCCATCGCGTAAAGCTTATGGACTATTCTACCTTCCGTCTTAACTTGAGTGTTACTCCACCTTACAATGCCGATTTTGATGGTGATGAAATGAACTTGCATGTGCCCCAGAGCGAAGAAGCCAGGGCTGAACTGGCACAAATTTCTTGGGTTCCGCGTCAGATTGTTTCGCCACAGGCCAACAAGCCGGTGATGGGTATCGTCCAGGATACTTTGTGCGGTATCCGCAAGTTTACACTTCGTGATTGTCTGCTTGACTTTGACCAAGTCCAAAATGTGCTTATGTGGCTTACTGACTGGGATGGAATTATGCCTCAACCCTGTATCTTGAAACCAAAGCCTTACTGGTCTGGCAAGCAGCTCTTGTCGATGTGTATTCCGAAGGGTATCAATGTCTTCTTGGGTGATGCCAAGGCGGCCGCTAACAATTTCCTGAAGGACGATGGCGTGCACATTGAAAACGGTGAAATCATGTACGGTGTGATCAATAAAAAAGTTGTCGGTTCTACTGCAGGTGGTCTTATCCATATCATTTTCCGCGAGCGTGGTCCGGTGGTTTGCCGTGACTTTTTCAGCGGTGTCCAGCGTCTAGTGAACTTCTGGCTCCTTCACAATGGTTTCTCGATTGGTATTGGCGATACAGTTGCCGACAAAGCGACCACTGCCAACATTAATCAGACGATTGCGAAGGCAAAGGCAGATGTCATGGATCTTATCCAAGCTGCTCGCCACGACTGGCTTAAAGCAGACCCTGGTATGACACTTCGTGAGTCTTTCGAGGCAAACGTAAACCGCATTCTCAATAAGGCTCGTGATGATGTGGGTTCGCATGCCGAGCAGAATCTGCCCGATTGGAACAATGTCAAACAGATGGTAATTGCTGGCTCGAAGGGCTCATTCATCAATATTTCGCAGATGTCTGCCTGTGTCGGTCAGCAGTCGGTGGAAGGCAAGCGTATTCCTTTCGGCTTCCGCCATCGGAGTCTGCCGCATTTTACCAAGGACGACTTTACGCCTGAAAGCCGTGGCTTTGTTGAGAATTCATATCTGCGAGGCCTCACTGCGCACGAATTCTTTTTCCACGCTATGGCTGGTCGTGAGGGTCTGATTGACACTGCTGTGAAGACGGCCGAGACTGGTTACATTCAGCGTCGTTTGGTGAAGGCTCTGGAAGACGTGACCATTTGTTATGATGGCACTGTCCGCAACTCTACCAACAACGTCATTGAGTTTGCGTACGGTGAGGATGGCATTGATGGCGCAATGGTGGAGCGTCAAAAATTGATTACTCATGGTTTGAACGACAAGGAGTTCCGTCGGCGCTTCAAAGTCGATCTCAGCCATGGCGGATTTAAAAAGGGTACCCTCCGTGCTGGCTTGGGCGACTGGTCGCCCGAGCTTGAACAACTTTTGGACGAGGAGTTTGAGCAGCTTGAACAGGACCGCATGCTACTGCGTACGGAGGTCTTCCGCACAGACCGTGTGGATACTTACTTGCCGCTGAATATCGCACGTCTTGTTCTCAATGCACAGCAGATTTTCCACATTGACCCGCGTCGTCCCAGTGATCTGTCGCCCTTTGAGATCGTGGAGGGTCTTCAACGTGTACTGAACAATTTGGTGGTGATTCGCGGCGATGATCCTATCAGCCGGCTGATGCAAGAGAACGCTACATTGCTGTTTAAGATACACATGCGCTCGTTTTTGTGCACTAAGCAGGTTATTGAAGTGCACCACCTCTCGCGTGAGGCATGGGAGTGGATTTTGGGTGAGATTGAGGGCCAATTTGCTCGCAGTGTTGCACAGCCTGGTGAAATGTGTGGTACCTTGGCGGCCCAAAGCATTGGTGAGCCGGCGACACAGATGACACTCAACACGTTCCATTATGCTGGTGTGTCCAGTAAGAATGTTACGCTCGGTGTGCCGCGTCTGAAGGAAATCATTAACTGCGCTGAGAACATCAAGACGCCGTCTGTGACTGTGTATCTGCATCCCAAGTACAGTGCCTCGTCTGAATCAGCCAAGGTGATCCAGACGGCCCTTGCGTACACGACGCTGCAGACTGTCACATCGGCTGTTGAAGTGTTCTATGACCCTGATCCTAGCTCCACTGTGATTCCTGAGGACCGCGACTTTGTCGATGCGTTCTTTGCGATTCCCGATGAAGAAGTGGAAGCGAGTCTGGAGCGTCAGTCGCCTTGGCTCCTGCGTCTAGTGCTGGATCGTGCTCAGATGCTGGACAAGAATCTTACCATGGCAGAAGTCGCGTCGAAGATTAGTGCCATGTTTGGCCGTGACATCTTCGTCATGCACTCTGAAGACAATGCTGAAGAGCTGGTTCTGCGCATCCGTATTGTTGACAATGACCCTGACAAGGAAGTCCAGGGTGAAGAGGACGTGTTCCTCAAGAGTTTGGCTCAACAGATGCTGACAGACATTGCTCTAAAGGGTGTGCCTGGCATTTCGAAGGTATTTATCGTGAAGCAGGATAAGTCATCTCGCCGGTTCGACCCACAGACGGGTGAGTGGGACACTGTGAAGGAGTATGTGCTTGAGACGGATGGTACGAACCTTAAGGATGTGCTTGCGGTGGACGGCGTCGATGTCTCGCGTACCATTTCGAACAACTGTGTTGAAGTGTTCCGCGTGTTTGGTATCGAGGCGGCCCGCGGCTCGCTTCTGAAGGAGGTGCGCAACGTCATTGAATTTGATGGTTCCTACGTCAACTACCGTCACCTCGCCCTCCTTGTTGACATCATGACTAGCCAGGGTACGCTCATGGCCATTACGCGTCACGGTATCAACCGTACTAGCCAGGGTGCTCTCATGCGCTGTACATTCGAGGAAACAGTGGAGATCCTGATGGAGGCTGCCTCGATGGGAGACATGGATGATTGTAAGGGTGTGGGCCAGAACATCCTACTCGGCCAGATGGCGCCCATGGGAACCGGTGCCTTTGACTTGAACCTAGACGTGGATATGCTCAAGGATGTCATTGTCAACCGCGACCAGTCGTATGCGAACCTGTGGGCCTCTAAGCTTGGCATGGACACGGACGATATGGGTGGCCGTACGCCTGGCGGTATGACGCCCTATGACTCGAGCTCTCCTAACGTCGATGACTTCCGCGTGCAGCAGCAGGCGATGTTCTCGCCCCTAGTTCAGGTGGGCGGTGATGAAGGAGGCTACAACGACTATCTCAGTGCGGGTCAAAGTCCGATGCGTACGCCTTTGGGTGCACAGAGCCCTGGCTATGGCTATGTGCCGACCAGCCCTGGCTATGTACCGACCAGCCCAGCGTACAATGCGACGAGTCCTGCTATGGGTGCCATGAGTCCATGGGTCGGTGCTGCCGGCGCTACGTCACCGGCTTACTCGCCGACGTCGCCACGCATATTTGCTGAAGCTACATCGCCTGCCTACTCTCCCACAAGCCCGAGCTATTCGCCCTCGAGTCCGATGATCGGTGCTACGCATGCGCGCAGTGCATATACGTCGCGGATGTCGCCGGCTAGCCCGAGCTATTCACCCACCAGTCCTGCCTACTCTCCAACGAGTCCTGCGTACTCGCCTACTAGCCCTGCTGGTCCTAGGGGCCGCCGTACAGCGGGCGGGGGTCCCAAGTACTCACCGACGTCGCCGCAGTACTCGCCCACGTCGCCACAGTACTCGCCTACGTCGCCGCAGTACTCACCCACGTCGCCACAGTACTCGCCTACGTCGCCGCAGTACTCACCCACGTCGCCGCAGTACTCACCCACGTCGCCGCAGTACTCGCCTACGTCGCCGCAGTACTCGCCCACGTCGCCACAGTACTCGCCTACGTCGCCGCAGTACTCACCGACGTCGCCGCAGTACTCGCCCACGTCGCCGCAGTACTCGCCTACGTCGCCACAGTACTCACCTGGTGGTGCAGGTGGTGCGGCAGGTGCTGCGTCGCCTCGTCGAAGTCGCATGACCAGCAAGCCAACATGGCAGCGTTGATGCTCGTAGCTTTGGTATCCCAATAGAAAATCAAGTGTATGATGTGGAGTTTTGTCTCGCACGTCGGTGTTGGTCGTGATGGGATGCGTGGTTTGACGCTAGCCGAGATCCAGACGTTGACATTGCGGGAAAAGGCGCTATGCCGTCGTGGTATGTACCATGGTCTTACATGTAGCGGGATTGTATGATGCAGAGCAGATCACCACTCTCACGACTGCCACGTTGGCGCGTGACCTAAGTGTAACAGAGGCGCATGCAAAACACATTCGCCAAAGTGTTGAGCGCGCCATGGCGCCATCTCATCCCAGTGTATGGGATATACTTCATACGGATACCCTCTACGTCCCAGGAACACCCCATCAAGACGATGTAAGCCCGAGTGTATCGTCGCCAGTGGCTTGGTCCACACCACCAGCGGGACCTCATTCGTTGGCAAAGGCCTGCGACTTTGTCTCCAGTGGCAGCGCTGCTCTGGACCAGTGCATGGGAGGTGGCTTCGCCAAGGGAATGATATCTGAGCTTGTGGGTGAAAGTGCGTCTGGAAAAACACAGCTGGTTCTATTTACTACTGTTTGCACAGCACTAGGACTCTCAACGGAGCCTGCGCCCTCTTCGGTTCTGAGTGGCGGCCCTGGACACGCTGTAGCCCTAATTACGACACATGGTCGCAGCGCTGCAAGCCATATGGTCCGGCGCATGGTGGACATGACGGAGCATTTGATCCGGCCTTGGTACTTACATCACACAAGCCTCCCTGTCGACCAAGTGGACGCATGCGTGGACGAGGCTGTGAAGAAAATGCTCGCTAATGTCTTTCTTGCCTGTGCCCTAACATTCGAGTCCATGGAGCATGTGCTGTGCTATACCCTTCCTGGACTGATGACTCGGTTGCGCACTACGACCAGCTTATCCATGCCCCTCATTGTGATCGACAGTATTCCGCCTCTATTCCAAGAAGACGCCGTTGATCCTGACCAGGAGATGGCGAAACACCACAGTGTGCGAGCTGCGCGCCTGCATGCGCTAGCACTCTGGCTTAAACGCTTGGCTAGTGGCACAACGGCAGAGTCACCTGCCGTGGTGGTAACGAACCATGTCAAGGACGCCTTTGCATCGGATACGGCGCTGGTTCGCCACGCGCTCGCACACGCACAGTTGCCATTATCTATTCCGGACGCGGCTTGTCTGAGTACTCCTCCGGAGGCACCGCCGGTGCCTTTTGGTCTACAGGCGGCACATTTCCAAGGCCTCTTGGCTTATATACCCCGTGCTGGGCCTAGCACCAGCGAGTTTGAAATGCCTGTGCTCAAGTCCGCACAGCTGGGCCTCGTATGGAGCAACTGCATCAATGCACGCTACCTCATGGCCGTCATGGGTGTGCCCCGTGGTGTGGCCAAGGCAAACGTCCCAAGGCGGCTACGCACTGTGTTTGCACCGACATGTCCGTCGGCGATATCAGAGGTTGAGTTTCTACTCACACGTGCAGGCATTCACGCAAATACAGCGCAAGGCTCTGGTCCCTAGATTGAGAACATTGCTACGGAATCATGTGCATCCATGGTACATTCGCGCATCAGAGAAAGTCAATGGGTAGACGCAATTTATTTAGCGTGTCTTGAGCTTTGTTGGGTCGGCAGGCGAGCCACTGCCGGACGCGGCGCCCGTGCGCGCTGACGGGGGCACAGTCGAGGACTGCTGGCCCTTGTTGATGCTGAGCACAGTGCTGGCATAGCGCGTGACGAGATCCATCAGCATCAAGTAGCCCTTTCGCACAGCCGGCGGGCATGACTCGTGCTGCGTAAGCTGGTCCAGCTCGCCACGGACATGCTGGAGGGCAGCGCGGGTAAAGCTGCTCATGTAGAAACGCAGACGGAGGAAATGAGCATAGAGCAGCGGTGCAATCAGAGAATTGCGGAAGAGAAGTGCACCGATGAGTACGCGCACAAAGATCACCACTTCCGCATATGACACGAAGCGCATGGCGCGGTCATAATTCTCTTTTACCCACGCCTGAATGGACTTTGAAAGATTACCGCCCGGGGGTGTCGTAGTTCCATCAGCCGCCTGATTCGCAGGAATCATAGAAGGTAGAATGGTTGTGCGCGTGAAGGTAAGCAGATGGAACATGGAGAATGTCACATAGGGGATCAGCGTGAGGGCGATGGGCTTAATCCAGCACCAGTACATGGCGATGGCGAGATACTGCACATTCTCATCCATAAGAGCACGTTGAACATAAGCCCGGTCGGTGCGAGGCACACCAAAGCTCTTATAGATAACAACACCATAGCTGACAATCGCGCCCAGGTAAGCAATGCGGTACCAGAGCTCGTAGCCAGTCCAGGAAAACGTGGCAGCAGCAAATAGGTACCTCACACCTGCTAAAAATGTGAGCAGGTGGCCTGCGGCCCATACGAGGTGCGGAGCACTAGCTTTCAGCTGCATGTCAGTGCCATCGAGACGCGTCGTACCATCGTGGGATGGGTAGACCGAGCCCGGTATTGCTACGCCTTTCGGGCAGGCCTGACTATGGATGACTAAGCGATCGGCCGAACACCCAACCCGTCGCGTTCGTGGGACCATCGTCGGAGAAGCTCATCGCGAGGGCGGGCGGGCACATCACCATGTCGCTGCCGTACTCCCTTACGGATCTACATAAAAGACTTATGGGTCCTACCATGTGGACAAATATGCAAGTGCGGATGTCGGCACGCTCACGTGTGACGAATCTCGGCGTCGCGCTTCTCCTCGGTGCTCTGGCCCTTTCTTTGCTCTTTAATATCCGTCGTCCCACCTCGTACGTTGTGGTACCTCGCGTCCTCGATACGCAAGATGAATGTAAAAAGAAGGACTTTCATATGCGTGACGCGCTTCCAAAATACCCAGGCGAGGACAAGCAGCCTTTGCAGCATTTGGTCATTGTCGCTGGCCATGCGATTTGGAGTACGTGGATGGTTGTATCTGACATATACAGAAGAAAACGACCCTGCACTGATGCTGAATGACTCGAGCTGGTTCCTCGAGCCGTACCAGCGGAACGGTGCCGTCAGGACGTTCATTCAACACATCAAGGAGGGGTACGTACTACGCAGTTCTTACCATCAGTGTCAAGATCGCAGCAGCCGATCCCTCCAGCTTGCTTGTCTTTAGTGGCGGTCAAACACGCAACCAGGCATGGTCTACCGAGGCCGAGTCCTATTACCGCCTGGCTCTCGAGCTGCCACATGAGCTACCGTGGTTCGCACAACTGGACAACGATGTCACCACAACCAAACTCCCATTCCAGCCCCTCAAGACAGGTGCGGATATACCAGTCCAGGATGCTTCTCCCAAGCTAGCCTCCGGCTCCCAGGGAATTGACCGCTCCTTGGACCTGAGCCGCCTCCGAATGACAACTGAAAACTTTGCACTCGACAGTTTCCAGAACTTGCTCTTCAGCATTGCGCGTTTCTACGAATACACGAACAGGTATCCTGAGCGAATTACAGTCGTCAGCTATGCCTTCAAAAAGAAGCGCTTTGTGGACCTGCATGCCAAGGCACTGCGATGGCCCACGCGCTCGTCCATGACAGGCGGCTCAAGCCGATTTAACTATGTCGGCATCGATGACGAAGGCAGCGAGCACAGTCCTCCCCAAGACAATGCCTACAAGTCCTTCGAGGTTGATATGTACGGATGCTGGGGCCGCTTGCGCGAGAAGCGCAAGCGGCGCAATGCCAACCGTCGACTACCACCCTACACAGCCACCGCGCCTCAGCTGGGACTCCTTCTCGACTGGTGCCCGGACTACAATTCGCGTCTGCAGGGTCTATTCCAAGGCGGGCTCCCCTGGGATGAACGCGTATTGAATGCAATGGGCCGCGGTGCGCAGGCCATGCTCGAGCAAAATGGCGGCAAATTATTCCAAGCTGAATATTTGCCGGATGGGAAGAAAATCGTTTAGTAGCGCTGTACAGGTCTCCCTTTCCACAACCCCGTCAATAGCACCACGTGTGAAAGCAGCATGAGCGCAGAGGACTGTGGCGTCGACGGAAACACGTTCCAGCAATACTCGAGCATGAGTGGGGCTAACATCCTGTGTGTTAGTAGCAGTCACGTACGCGACAGGTACGGAGAAGGAACTCGCCCATGCCAGTAGAGGAAGCTGGTGTGCATACCAGCTATAAAACTGGTAATGCAGGCTGCGCGCACAGAGTATACCGATCAAGTTGCTGGTGGCCAATGTAATGACAACGTCTGCTGGTTAGGACCACAACGTACCAAAAGGCGTCATGGGTTCCGAATCACCGCGCCACCGCCGGGAAACCCAGCGCCATCCTTGTTGCGAAATACCAGTCCACCGACACAAACCAAATAGAAGCAGCAGGAGCAAGTGAAGGTACAGAAGCCAGCGCGAGAAGGAGGCGCTCAAGAACGTCTTCTCGTCCAGGAAACGCCAGTTGACCGTCCACTCGTACAAGAACACGCGCGAAAAATCAAATGCTCCCTTCACATATGCGAGCGGTTCATGGAGCAAAAAGGGCATGCCTAGCAAGCATTGTGTTCCGCCCACAATGACAGCGAGAGAGGCGACTGTGCGCCATGCGCCCCATGCTCGGAACAACACGACCAATAGGCCTGGCAGGTATAATAATACATTCATCTTGATAGACAGCGCAATCCTGTCGTAAGTGTGCAAGTACATACGAGTATGCAAAGCAAGCAGTTCTCCATTTTCTGCGGCATAGCAGGTACATGCATGTATACATGGCTAGCATGGCCACAGGGTCGTTAAACATTCGCAGCATGTAAATAGAATGCAGACGCTTGGACAAGACGAGGAATGGGAACAGCAGAGGTGGCGCACCCACCATATCGTAGATACGAGATACAACCAAACTGGTAGCAAGATACATGGCGCCAAACACTAGCTGTGCTGGGAGGAGGCTCTTCCCACCATCACTCCAGTGATCCAAGAGGGCAAAAACGTAAAGGTGTCCAGCAGGATACACACACGGGCCTGAACCACCTGGTGGATCAAGCGCATAATACCGTCGCTCTCCGTCGATAAACATGCGCGCCTGCGCGACATAGGTGCGGAAGTCGATTTCCGTAACTGGGATTAGACCCACCGGATGTACATACAGGGAACATAGGCAATAATTAAGCCGACCAGGATGCACTCTGTCAGAAGCGTAGCAAATACAACGGGACCATACCCTTTTCTTGTGAAAAGATATGTCCATATCAACGATCGTAGCTCGTTAAAAGGGCTGGCCGTGGTCTTCATCGGTGCATGGTACAAGGCGATCCCCGATATTCCAGCCCCGATTATACACGTGCCTTGATGAGTCGTTGGGCACGCACGGTGACCCCAGGCAACCAGCGCGCTGACAGGTAGGTGGGCCTATGACTCGAGTCCAATTGACACTCAAAGTTGGGTAAAACTCCGTTGATTCATGAACCTGTTTGCTGTGGCAACCTTATCATTCACTGGCATGCCACGACTCTAATATGAGCACTACGAACACGCCTATGCAAAACCAAGACAGCGACACGAACGAGTGCCCCAGAGTTGTGCACGACTTTTATCTTCCTGAAGAAAACGATAATGGGAACGCGGAATACAAGTATTACATTCTTCCTGCGTCTGCTGACCGGTTTGATCGACTTGTGACTCAGCTGCGCTGGCGACTTAATGAAGGCGACGGCTCGTGCGTGTACCAAATTGGTGTTCTTGATGATGGAACTCTGGAGGGTATCTCCATGAGCTGCATGAGAGAGAGCTTGTCATACTTGTGTGCCATGGCCCAGGTTCTGGGTGCACAAGTTATCATGCGACGCCTACTTTATCGCAAGGGCACCTCTTTATACGCCATACAGAGCCATGAGGAAGCCTACAGAGAGCTTCAACTAGAGCATGGATTGCCCTATGCACTCGTTGCCCGATCAACTCTTCCTTCGGAAATGCTGCATATCGATTTGGCGCCGTATCCTCCACGCTCTACGAACCATGCGTCAGACAGCTACACATCTCATGGTGTTGATGAAGGTGAAGAAATTGATGCTTCTTCGCCGTTATCAGTCCCACAAGTCCATGACAATACAAACAATACAAGCTCACAACACCGACGCACACTTCGTCTGGCACGCTTCGAGGCTGCGATACTTGAAGGTGCTGGGTATACACATAAGCATGTACCCAATCGTCACCATGGCCCTCTTCGTCAGCCTTGTCCCCCCGATGATTTGGCAACGCGATGGTGTGCCGAGATGGCTTTGCAACACGAGGGCTTCTTTGTAGATTATTCGTCGCTGCCTTGTTGAGCGGCCCGATCCCGATTGCTTGCGTGTGGCTTACATTTTGAGCGATATATCGCATTGCCCACCCCCCTCCGCCAGCGCCCGACATGTCTACGAATGTTGTCAAGGTCGGCCCTAATCGGTATGTCTTGACAAGCTTATTATTTAGGTCGACAAAAGGCACGATAAAGCACAAAATACTGCCTGATGAGCCATCGTCACTTCCACAAGCTGAGCCCGTGGGGGAGCAACATCCAGATCTGGAATGGGACGATGATGCGGATGTGGACTCAGAAAACATGGCAGGGCTGCACAATATTCCTGAAGGGAATATGCGGAGAGATGCACTCCGTTTGACGCGGAAGGCACGCTCACGCCTGCCCCGCGTGACTGCCTACAGCACAGCCACGTATGTTCTTGTTGACTCACACAGATCATATAAGCTGCCTGAGTTGATCCGCTGGCTTCAGGCGCGGTCACAATCCCACGAGACAAATGTTTTGCGCTTTGATGAATGTGTATATACAACTTACACCTACCAACATGTGGACGAGGCCCGCGGACTGCCAAGTACAGCACCGTGGATCCTCCATCAGTGTCGTCCACCTTTTCGATGGGAGGAGTCTGCTCCTAAAACAGGAGACTTGCTCGGAATTCCAGAGCTAAACAGTGACTCTACCTCGTCAAGCGATCATGGCCTCCAGACAATCAGTGAGGAGGGTGAAGACGATGGTACCCGCCAAACCGCTTCCACCACACCAAAGCCCTCGTCTACGCGGAAATCGACGATGGAGAAGTATGTTCCCGAAGTCTTCTTCATGGAATATGGAAGTACGTATAGTGAACTTATGATCAGCCGTGGTCATCTGGGGCATGTCACAGACCGAGGAAAAGCGGCTGCTCCGGGAGATCCGCCGGTTTGAGGTGGAACGCCTTGCGCCCGAAGACATTGAAAGTGAAGACCTCAACTGGTACCTGGCCGACTATAGCCGGTAAGTACCATGTGCTAATGACAGCATCTATAATGATGTCATCACTTTACGCCGCGGCTCAAGCTATATGACCAAGCTGTCGCTGTCCCATGCCTTGGCTCAGTCCACCAAGATTAGTTTCTTCGAAAGCGTCATTGAAACTACAATTGATACAACGAAAGATATTCCCCGGAGCATTGCTGAAAGTGGCAAAGTGGGCATGCCTCCCATGGACATTATGAAACACATCGGACATGTGCGTTGTCGCATCGAGACTAACCGTGTTAGCTCTTCATTCTGCGTATGAATATCCATCTCGTTGGGTCCGTCGTTGACTCGCCCGAGATTTTCTGGTCTCAGCCTGATCTAGGTACGTGCTCATTCTTCTGATCTGTCCAGAACCGTTATATGCTGCTGCTCGAAGCTACCTGGAAATCCAACCGCGTATTGACCTACTGAACATTCGCGTCGAGGTGCTTCAGGACATGCTGCAGCTGTTAAAGGACCAGGTCACCTCGAGTCACTCGGAATGGCTCGAAATTATCGTTATTATATTGATTGTCCTCGAGTATGTACAAGCTACTGACTTGCAGAATTATTCTGGGCGTTGCGACTAGTATGTATCCTCTGGCATTCACTTACCTGCAGTGCTCGTTGATTTGTATTTCGGCTAGCTGTGGACCACGTGGTGTAGGATTTTTTTAGATTGGCGTGCATCATCTATGCACACTTACGTGATGAACAAACAGCTGGACGGGTCCACGAAAGTTTCGTCTACTTCGACGGTCACCGAAGATGACGGTGACCAAAGTAGATGACTTGTTCGATGGTGTCACCACACAATGTGGCTCTGCCCAGTTTTATGGATACCATGATCCTAATGTGCATGTTCTACTCATATTTGTGTTTGGTATATTCGCGCTGGTGTTTATCTACTATGTTATTCGGCGCCGCCCACGCACTGAATATGGTCTAATGATCCTGTGGTGTGTCTGTACGTATCAGTTCTTTTCTTGTGCTAATATCAACAGTGCAAATCGCTTCATTCGTATTACGCCTCTATTCAGACATTAACTATGCATTCATTGGCATGATGGTGTACACTGTTGCCATCACTCTCTCTCTCTACATTGTGTACAGCTTGCACGTTCGGTGGACACACATCGCGGATAACTACTATGAACAAAACTGGTTCTATAAGGGATGGGGCGGAAATATTGCGAGCCCCATCCTGATCATTTTATTTTTGGGCTTCATTGTAATCAGCGTTTGGGTCTCGACCATCATGTGGCTCATAAACTTTGCTCTCTATGTTATTCTTTGGATCATGCTAATTGTCGCTCTTGTGCGCCATCGTGCTCACAAGCCCTCTCATGAGGAAAAGACCATTTATATGAGCTTGATGGATAAGCAGTACAACTTGGTACAGATTGCCACTAGCCACAAGTTGCTTGACAATATGGCAGTTTTCCTGGTTGTTACAGCTGCCATTCAAATTGTGAAGCTCATCTTCTTGGTTATCTGCTATGTGTTCATTCCTTTGTTCTTCATTGCACCTTTGTATTACATGTTCTGCATCACTCCAGACCTGGCGTTTGTCATCTTCCTTGCCAACACTGAAACCGTGACTTTGTTTGAGCCTTCCCGGCACGTACCTTCAGCTCGCAACGAAATTGCTGGTGATCTAAACACGGCAACCTCTACTCAGTATCCCTCTCATATGTCGGATCCCGCAAACGCCCCTATGCAGCAAGTGACGCACAGTGAATATGTGACACAAGGCTCTGGTTACCCTGTTGGGACCAATTCGCATGTCCGGCCTGGTGATGTGGTCCCACTACGGACTAGTGCTCCAGCCCCGTTAGACTCGGAGCCAACAGAGGTTACGGTCATGCCTGTTTAATACACATACCACGCTGTTGCATTGTGGTCCATAATGTTAACTGGTAGTTATATTAGCAATCTCCTGTCCCTATAAACACGTTCAACAATTGTATATCCAGACATGTAGGGACCTTGAAGCATGACGTCGACAGAAACTAAGCTTGCCAAGCGAAACCGAGACGGTCATTCTGTTGATCAAAGACGATAGAGGCTACTTGGAAGAACGAGTCTCCCAACACCCACGCATTCATTTGCAAGTCACGCTCTCCAATAATGCTCATAACACATTGGTCGTTTTCCTTGCCCCAGTGGGTCTGTTCTTGGCCCAGCTTAAAATCTTTTCCAGCAAAGTTGATGGTGATATTCAGCTGCTGATCGCAAGGGAAGAGACCCATCAAGCTACCCTTTTCCATTTTCGTGGTAACATTGGGCAATTTCCTCATAAGCCTTTCAACTTGGTGGAAGTTACCAATAATCAGTGTTGTTCCAGAGTCCACGACAGCTTTCACACTCTCGCCGTTGATGGAAGCGTGACCAACATAGAAACCATAGTCACGGTTGATATTTTGCCATACCATATCGCCTCGATACATGCTCTTGTCAATGCCTCCTAAATGTAATTTGGAGCTGTTTCCTGGCTTCAACGTAAACTGGAATACACCTTTTTTGACAGCCTTTTGATGCATAAGCTCCATGAAAAACGGTTTGTAGGTCGTAGGGAAGGTCTGAATGCTAGGGTATCCTAGGCCGCTTATACCACTGCTTGGCTTCTCGAAGTCACGGGTGAACTTTTTGTGTGAAACACCAATGGCAACGTTCTTGCCCCTTAGGCCACCAATGTTGAGCGTGTCGAGATATATATCACCCTTAGCAGAAGTGCCATCTTCATAGGAGCTTTTGAACGTGTGGTTGGTCGCGGTTGATGTGCTAGACTTGCGCCAATCGTACGCCCCAGGGTTCACAAGGGTATCCGAGGAGCCAGTGTCAAACTGAATGTAGAATTCTTGATTACCGAATGACATTTTACCAAGCCATTCCGCTTCCCCACCGACATCCAAAAGGTCTAAGTCACCCTCGTTACGCTTGCGCAGCATGGAGTCAACCGACTGAAGAGGATGGTGTTTGCCGTGCCTGTTCTTGTACGCAGCAAAAATAGAAGCATACTTGAGCGCCGAGGACTTCGCGTCACTATGGATCCTGCCAATAGTTCGAACAGAACCAATGTTGGACCCTCGGCGTGACAGGTCGATCGACAGAGGCTCCTCAGGCTGACTGAACGCAACACCTGAGGCTGCCAGAACATACGCAAAAATCTTGAGGAGACGAAGCATGGTTATGATGTTAGGAGCAGAGATCCTCTATTTAAGTAAATTTTTTGTCGTGTCAGTACCTCATGTCATTCATTTGAGAACCGTCTGGTTCAAATTCAGGACCAAACGCTTGCCATCCAATGTCAAACATGCCCCATATCCCCACCCCTTGTCATTTGTATGCAAGGGCCCTGTCAGTATAGATTTATTATCCAATCATTGCACATGCTGCCTACCTAGTAAGAAAAGTCATCCATTGTTCGAGTGTCTTAGAATAGGTAGGATCTATGCTCAAGCACAAGCAATAAAGAAGAAACTTGACAAACTAAAGACGCATATCAACTAGTTAACAGGATAGTTGTTGACCTCGGCAGGGCAGATGACAGGACCCCAACCAACGAGGGTACCAAAGTAAGAACCAAGGTGGGTTGTGACAATGTCCAGCGTAGGAGGCTCAGAGAGCTGACCGTTGATGTTTTCCTGTCCTGGGTAGAACTTCCAGTGATTAGAGCTGGAAGGGTTGATCCAGATCTGGCCAGAGGGATGCTGGTATCCGAACGAGCGCGGAGGAACATGACCAGTAACGTCTTTGCCGTTGAAAACATAGTAGAACTGGCCCTTCATCAGATTGTCAACCGAGTTGGCCCAGTGAACATTACCAACCCGAGGAAGACCATAAACGAATGCGCGATCAAGCATGTCATCCCAGACGGTCTTAATGTGCACGGCTGCAATCTCAGCCATAGCTGCACCAAGCGAATGGCCCACAACAGTGATCTTGTTCTTGTTGTATTTTCTAGTCATCTGCTTGATTCCACCGATCACATCATCCGCAATACCCATATAAGCTTTCTGGAATCCAGTCTCCACAAGAGAGCCAGACTCGAGTTTAGCGCGGATTCGAGCATCAGGGTAGTGCCTCAAAAAGCTGAAGTCTTCAATCCAACCCTTGACGTCGGTGGGAGAGGTACCTTGGAACGAAATGACGAGTCCAAGACTCTTCGAATTAATGATCGTGGCGCGTTGATTGATCCACCCATCACCAGTGGTCCAAACAATTTCACCGTCACCGACCTTGGTGCCGATGTTTTGGTGCAGGCAATAGGTCTGTGATGCAAAAGCAGCAGCCATTTGGAGGTCTTTCACTTTCACAGGAAGGTCTTGAGGGTCTGCGTGGGAAGTGGGGGCATCAACAAACTTATCATTCTTAGCCTTCTCTGCAAGCATCATGGTCTGGTTCTTGTGGGGGGCGGCCGCCACCAAAGTGGAGGCAGCGACGATAGCAATAAGACCGGCGAAGAATCGCATAAGGAGGAACTGGTTTGACGATGCAGTTGGGGGGGGAAAGGAGGGGCGCCTTAAATACTTTCGGACGTACGACCTCGGGCTGGGCACGACTCACTCATGCCAAGATAGTAAACATTCCTTGCAGATAACCCAAACTCCTAGACCAGTAAGCAGCGGCGAAAATGCGCCAACCCTAGTTTGAAATCGGATTCAACCGCCGAGATAGTTTTGCCCAGATGTTGTCATTGGGCGCCGGGACCGAGTTGGAACGGAGTAGACGACATGGATTATTAATCAGAGGAATGGTAGTCTTGTCAAAAATAGGGATGGGCTTATCATATGGCGTCATTTGGATATTGAGTCTGACGCCCACATATCGTGACACCTCACATTTCTGGATATGCAGATGATATGTAGAATCGAATAATACAACCAATTGAGCGCGGCGATTTCGAGTCAGCAATGGTGTCAGCTGATTTTGTCAACTTGTCCGGAAAACGCGAGGGCATTCCGCTCCGTGTAAATATTGATATATATAATTTGTTCCATTCTCTCGAAAGTCATTGGTAATTTTACATGATACAGTCACACCGAGGCTTAAGAATATTCGCGAATAAATTGACAACGCTGCAAGTCAAATCATCCTGGTCGTGCAGCGAAACGCCAGCAAGTGTCAAACTGAGAGATTTGAAAATAATGATTACTAATGTTGCGTGAATTTTTGTCTTGGCTGTCGTTTGCCAAGCGAGAAACTCAGACCAGCCAATAATGTCGTGGTTTGGAAAAATGACAGGCCAGATTGGGGAGATTTCCTGTTTGAGAAAGTTTCTAGGCAGGGAGACGTGCAGGCTCAGCTGAATTCAAACTTTCTGGGAACGGGACGCTCGGCAAAAAGAACGATTCTCCCTGCTTGAGAAACTACTTAAGTCAAGAGAGTAACACGTCCCCTACAAACCTGTCGTTGATGTTCAAATTCACCCTTGCTTCGGTCGCCCTCGCCCTCGCTGCCTCGGTTGCTGCTAAGGAGCGTGGTATCACCACCGCCAGCGGCCAGGGTTTCCCTGCTGGCTTCCCCCCGAACTTCCGTGATGACAAGTGGGGCTTCGCCACTTTCAGCAGCACTGACTGCTCCGGCTATGCCCAGCCCGTTTGCAGCCTGAACGACGGAGAGTACTTCGGCTACAACGGCTGCGGTAACTTGACGTTCACCAAGGAGGACGGCATCAAGGCCACCAAGATCTTCGTCAACGCGAACGAGCCCGAGATGTCGTTCCGTATGTGCAACTACCCCCACGTTGATGATGCTGCCTCGCACTGCCACAAGATTGTCGTCGAGCCTAACACCTGGAAGTGTGTGGCCATGGTGACCAACGAAGATGGCCAGCCCGAGGATGGCAAGGACTTCCACAACCTTCACAAGTTGGCTTCCATCGATGAGTGCGACAAGAAGTAAACTGCAATCATTCATATATACCTAGCATGAATATGTAGTACATCATTTAATGCAATGCAATGTAATGCTCTTATGAGAATATTGATTGATGGATCGATGGTGACCCTGTGATCGATCCATTAGATCTTTTTCGGTGGGACTGAGGGGCTCTGTAACGTAGAATACATAGGAGAAAAGATGCATGAAGACGGCAGTATGAAAAGGCAATGCGGGAATGATGACTGGTCAACATTGAAACTAAGCTGGATGCACAGGGATGCCATGCCGTAGTACAGGGGGATGTTGAGAGCCTACGAGGGGGGACTACAGGTACAAAATACATTTGAGTTAAAGTATCGACCCAAGGGGCAGGCGATCATGACCTTGATATACAAATGATACCTAACTCTATCAAAATGTTTTCAAAGGCATCCTAGAATATGTCGAAACGGTCAAATCTGGTCTGGCTCGGTTTCAAGTCAGGATAGTAGCTGAGGTCATCAAATGGCCGCTCGTTGCAAAAAGCATACTGATGACTCAGCATGCGTTGGAAAACCTTAGCGGACTTCGGACAAAGTTGCCCCTTGGCATTGGATTGCATGGTGGAGATTTATATGATTTTTATGGCTGGACAAACTTTCAATGTTTCTGTGTGGCGATTGGACAGAGCCAGAAGTTTCAACAAGGGGAATCTTGTTGCACAGATTTGAATGTGAAAGAACAACTGAGCAGGAACCCAAAGATTTTCATCCGCAGATCGTCTCGATTCGAAACTATATAAAGCATATGCATTGATCACGGAAGAGACAACCACCTCTCTCATCATGTTCAAGGCCCTCAACATTGCTGCTATTGCTCTGGCTCTCGCTGCTTTTGTCTCTGCTAAGGAGCGCGGTATGACCACCGACTCGGGCAGCGGCGTGCCCAGCGACTTCCCTCGCCACGCCTCGAGCTACGACTGGGCCTTTGCTCCTTACACCACCAAGGACTGCTCTGGCTCGCCTGTCGATGTGTCGAGCCACGGCAGCTCGCACTTCTTCGGCTACAGCAGCTGCGCCAACATGTCCTTCCACCAGGACGACAACATCAAGGCTGTGAAGCTGTGGGTCAACGAGGAGGAGGCCGAGAAGAAGTTCCGCATGTGCAACTTCCCTCACGAAGACGCCGCCAAGTCGCACTGCCACTCGGTGACGGTGGAGCCCAACTCGTGGCAGTGCGTTGTCATGATCACCAACGAGAACGGTGAGCCCGTTGGCGACAAGACCATGCATGATATCCACCAGTTCGCCAGTGTGACTGACTGCGACAAGAAGAACAAGTGCAAGAACTAAACGTAACGATAGTTGAGTGTCTCACTCTCAAGAGGCACCATGTCATAGGGTCACAAAGCTGTTAAGGTAAAAGTAAATACGATTCATTTATCATGTCTACCAGAACATATATATCTATGCGGCTCTGGCGGTGTGTCTCATATGGCTAAGTGAGGTAGAGCAGTATTTTTGATGGAACAACATCTGCGGCCGCAGAACCGTGAAAGCACTCTATTCCAACGGGTCTGTAAAGCACGGTATCTTCTAAAATTGTAGTAACGGGTACAGGTAAGTATTGAAAAAGTAATCCACAAGTGGAGACGATTGATTGGAGAAGTTTATTCGAGTTTCCAGTCGCCCGATCAAACTAGTCGATACAATCAAAGGAGATGCCAAGAAATCAGGATCGGCCAGAGGTGATCCAGGAACAACGACGTTCATGCAAGGCTAGCTCGATATGTATCGACACGATGCTACTTTTAACGCGGAGACCTACACGTTTCCATCACACGAGGTATCCCTGATCGTAGGTACGCGTTTAGTTGCTATGTGAAAAGGCACTCGATATGCTAGGCTAAACCATTCCAGTTTGAACATATTTTTTCCCGTCGAAGCACCCGCATGGATGCCTTCGGTTCGAATTGATGACTAGCGATACAGGCAGCGGTTCTCCCATTCCTTGGCTTCCGACACAAGAGTCCGTCGCTCGCGCCATAATCGTCCGATCATGAAACCTACTTAAAGTGCGCGCCCCTCCGATAGCCGTCTTCATCATGCTCTTCCAGCTCGTTCCTCTTGCCTTGTTGCCGCTCGCCGCCTTAGCTTCTCCTGTCGTGGAACGGTCCGCGGACCACAAGGACCTGTTCTGCTTCCGCAAAGGTCAGGACCAGATCTATTCCATCAATAAAACCGCCACAAAGAATGTCTGTGGTACGCTCAGCAGCGGTACTATCCAAAAGGATACCGCATTGGAGGCCTGCAGAGTCAAGGACTATGATATCAAGTGGTTCCAGGAGCGCTGCGAGAGCCGGAATTCAAAGAGTGATGCGTCGCAGTGGAAGGCAGGCTCGAAACTCGACGTGGTGTGGGAGCCGGAGGACCCGTATGATCTGTACTGCTTCGTCAAGTCCACGACATTTGATGAGAGCCCGCACGACGCAACCACCAAGATCGCCTCTGATGCGACACCAGATGTATGCCATAAGCTGAACAGTGGGAAGTACCAAGATGGACCGACCAAGCATTCGTGCAGGGTCGCGAAAGAAGAGGTGGATGCGTTTAAGAAGGGGTGCGAGAAGTATTATCCGACAGGATACCCACCGAGCTACAGTGAATGGATCCCAGGCACGTCTCTGAAGCCTGTCATTTGAATATGAGCGCAGGCAATCCCATGTAAATCTCCTCTCAGCGCCTCGTATTATATAGATATCTATACACTCTATGGTTAGACGACAAGCATAAAGTTGAGAAGTAATCTATTGCTAGTCAGAAGTGATGTTCGCATTGTCATGCTTGATGCGCGCGCAAAGGGTGGAAAGACTGCCAAGCTTGAATACCACGCCAACGGAATCGTTGGAAGCGCCCCTTTGTTTTCTGACAAGGAAGGATGACAAAGCTGATGATGACGGCTTGCACTCCTAATTGAGACCAAGACAGATAGGTTGTCTGATGGCTGCCCTGAGTTTGGGCTGTTTAGCACCTGAGTGGCAGGGACCGGACAATCGCGCATAGCATAACCAGCAAGTGCATGCATGACTTCGACCATCGGCTTGGAGAGCGCCGTAAATACGTGAAATGTTGTGCTGTAGCGGCAGATCATTCAGACGCTGGAAGAGACACGGTGCGAGGAGCGCAAATATAGCTTCTTCAACAACGTGTGTGTGGATCGACTGTCAGTGTCAGGGGTCCAGACGAAAGGATTGCAGGATGCAGAGCATGCGTTCGCCAGGATCTGACAGAGGGACTGAGCCCAGCTGCGGTAGCAGCTGTCTATGGAGCTGCTGCGCTGTTGCCCCAGGTTGTATGGGCACGAATCAACAAAGGCAGGTGACCTTCCCTGCTAGACGGCAGCACTTTAATGGATCAAGCTTGGTATGTCTCGACTTGATCCTTTTTCCTTGCATTATGCATGCTGCTGACTTGCTCCTGACTCATCCCCATAGAATCCATCTAGAATTCATAAATACGACCTCAAGTCCCCTCCCTCTACCCCACTCTCTTCCATCCCTTCGCTTCGGGAATACATCGGATCGTTTTATCAAGATGGGCGATTATACACGCTTTTTCATCAAAGATGTCAATGGATACCGTCTCTATCAGCTACCTCAAACCGAAATAGACTGGTATACCTGGGAGTGTGACATGTGTGATCGTGATTCAGAACATTTGACAGTCCTGTTCCAAGATGGAGATGCCTACTGGTCACTCAACTGGTTTAGTCCTCCTCTGGATATTGACACAGTCGTGGACTTTTTTGTTAACAAAACCATTGACGAAATCGAACTACTTGAAAAACATAAAATTCTAGTTAAAAGGTCTGTTGGTCCAGAGCCAGATAAGGGGCCATGGTATTTCTCCAGGCCCAACGCTGCGAACCTTTAAAGCCATCGATCGTATGGGTCCGACCATGGCTGGTTAGCAGGTTTCACTGGACCCATATCCTTAGGAGGCGCCGTATGACCAGGCCTGAGCCTGTCAGGGTTTGCCACACAGATAGATTTGATTACGGTTTTACCTTGGTTTTGTCCAAAGGTTGCAACATCGTGGCAGCTATTGTCGCCAGCTGATACGATTAGCAAAGCTGCCTTCTGGGGCTGCTTTCCCCTTCCTTTTTTGTCTCCGCCATAAAATGAGCAGTAGTGATGCTTTGTCACATACACATGAGTCTCGCGATAGGGATTTTCAACCTTCAAAGACCAGTAGCTTGCTTTAGGTGTGCCCTCAGGCATATAGTTCGTCTCATTCAGAGCTGCAGTAATGCACCTCTTTGTGCAAGAATGATCTTCGCACAGCGTCACGAGGACAGGAGGAGGCTCCAGTCTGAAGATGATTCTGAAACAAATCCAAATGACTTGCCTGAAGAGAATCATCTTGTTGGATTGTGCTCTCGAACGTCTCCCATTATATAAAGAAGGGAGGCCGCGTCAGCTTGTTAAAGTTTGACACCAGCATACGCATCTTGATGCCGGAACGTATCCGCCGCTTCAATTGCATTGGGTAGAATGGTCACGAGTGTGACGTAAGAAAGAGGGTCTGAGCGTTGCTTGACATTCCTCGTCGCGCTTTGACCAAGGTACGCGCAGGAAGCTGGAAGGCCAAGACATGGAATTATTGTAAGTCCCCTCTCCGATGCCTTGGTTTGTCTCCCCTCCCATTGCCAGCCACGTCTCCCCTTCAAGCGCGCTACTTGGTACTCGTCACGTCTGGCTTAAACCGATTTTGACTGGCTCGCATGTGAGTATACCCTGCATTATGGTGACTGACACGTAGACAAGCGCATGGCCCAAGGATATAGACAACAAGACGCCCTTTCGCAAGGAGTACCTCTTACAAGAAAAGGTACCTGAGTCAGCCGCATGCAGCTAGCCCCCGGCCACTGTGGTCCTAGGCCTTCCAAAAACGCAACTTGTCGATCGTGCTCGTCTTCTGCACCTGTGGCCACGCCCATGACCTCCTAGCCTGCTTGTCTGGTCCCAATCATGACGAGCCGGATATCCAAGCACTACGCCCTTGTCGTCTTGGCTTCCAGTGCAGCAGCGCAGCACAGAGTTACATCCTATCCGTGGCTGGAGCTTATGAGTTCCCACTAAGTCCAAGGCAGTACCACCGTAATGGAGGTACAAACACTACACAAGCGCCTTTGGAGTGAAGGTCGCAAGAGGCTTCAGCGTCAGGGCTACACTTTTCATCCTTTGGCTGAGCCACTCACAGCCCGTCATGTTGACTCAAGACCGTTCCATGCAGTATTGGTGCTGTTCGCTACCTGAGGTGGCAGACACCGGAAAGCGCCCATAGCATGACCAGCAGGTGCATTCCATGGCTTCAACCCTTGTAATGAACAGCGATGAAGATGCGTTCAGTGCTGCGCAGTAGTGACAGATGTTGGTAGAGGAACAACTCACGGAAGGCGCAAGTAACACTTCTGCAATATCCTCTAGGTAATTGGACGGAGAGTGTCAGAGGTCCAGGCAAAAAGATTCCTGGACGCACTGCACGCGTTCAGCCAGGGTCTGACAGAGAGACCGAGCCCGGGAGCATCTGCCTGTTCACCTGGCCTGCTAAACGGCCGCACTTCAATGGATCAAGCTTGGTATGTTTTGATCCATTGTCCTTGGATTATGCATGCCGCTGACTTGCTCCTGACTCATCGAATCCATCTGGAATTTATAAATAAGCGTTCGAGTCCCCTTCCTCTACCTTATTCTCTTTCCTCCCTTGGCTCCGATAACACATCGATTCGTTCCATCAAGATGGGCGATTACACACGTTTTTTCATCAAGGATGTCAACGGATACCGTCTCTATCAGCTACCTCAAACCCGAGTGGACTGGTATACCTGGGAGTGTGATATGTGTGACCGGGATTCGGAACACGACACAATTCTGTTCCAAGATGGTAATGCCTACTGGTCCTTTGATTTCTTTGATCCCGCTTTCATCATGGAAGCACTCGTAGACTTTTTTGTTAACAAAACCATTGACGAAATCGAACTACTTGAAAAACATAAAATTCTAGTTAAAAAGTCGGATGGGCCAGAGCCAGACAAGGGGCCATGGTACTTTTCCAGGCCCAACGCTGCGAACCTTTAAAGCCATCGACTGTATGGGTCCGACCATGGCTGGTCAGCAGGTCGAGCTGGACCTATATCTTTTGATGGCGCGTTGCCACACAGACAGATTTGATAATGGGAGAGGGCCAAGGCATGGAATGATACAAGTCTCCGCTCCTATACCGTGCGACGTCACCAAATGGTTTACTGAGAAACGCTGATGTGGACCTGAGGGTGATTCATAGAAACGAAAAGTAGTAGTACTCGCATATAGCCCCCACCAACATCCGCCATGCCATGATAGCTCGTGCTTTACTAGGCCCGTGGTAAGGACCATGTCATGCACTTGCTGGTCCTGCTGCGCGCGCCTCTCAGGTGCCTGCCCTCATACAATCGTGCAGTCGGCCTGTCGCCAACAGCGTCACATTATGCCGGTCGTCTCCGCCCCTTATCCCACCCCGTACTTTATGCTGTCCGTTCGGCTCCCCGCCCGACCTAGTCACTTGACAAGTGAACAGGACGGGGTGCATCTCGGGTCCAGAGCCTGCGTGCAGTCCGCGCACAAGTGGCCACTCCGTGACAACTTTGCATTGCCTCACGGACCACGCCAACATGGATGCACGTTATGACAGACTCGTACACTGTGGGCAAGTCGTCGTGGCGCAGTGGGTGTCTGCGGAGCCACTGGTCTTTACAGTGCTTCCTGTGACTGAGCGATGCTGAGGTCATGGCACACGCTCGACAGCCTCCAGTGTGATTCTCTACCAAGTATATTCACCGAATCACTGAGAACGAGCCATGAGCACCAGCGGCGGGGGCTGCATGTAGGCCCAGCGCGGTGCACGGTCCAGTAGCGAGCCGAGCTCTTAGCCTCGCTCGGCATGACACGCCAGGACACAAAGTACGACGCCGCTGACCGTAGGAGTCATTGAAGTGCTACATGTAGGATGCCATGTCGACTGGACATCAGGTGCGGTGGAGGGCGGCGGTTGTTGAGCGGCTCGGGCGGAGCCGCCACGTGATGCTGGCGGAGGGGCTTGCTTGGCAAGAGGAGATGCTAGGAGGGAGAGCTGAGAACGCGGCCCCTTAGTCGAGGACGCTGAGGCGACGACAAAGCTGCCTGGGTAACAAATGAAGGCCACAGAGACGAAATGAAGGAACCCCGACGGACCGAGGATGGCTCCCCCAAAGTGGCACACGAGAGTGGCATGCCTCGAAAAATCTCAGAAGTGGAGGATTTACTGCACTGGGGAACGAGGCCAGCTTCAGAACACAGCAACGTTGAGTGGGCGCTAATGAGCGAATTGAGCTGCGAGACTTGGCAGGTGTACTAATGAATGGTCCGAAACCACATTGGCGAAGAGATTGACTAGAATAGGTGACCTAGAGAGCGAAAACGAGAGGCGGTGGGGGGTCCAATTCCTTGGCTACGAGACTGTATAGCACCTGTAAATTAAGTGGTGGATGTGGGGCTGTTGAAACCACCAAGTGTCCTTGTGAGTGGAGGCATAAACCCCTTAACGTCGTCTGACAACTGCCCTGGACATGCCATGGCTGAGTCAGCAGCTTGTCAGCTGTTACTCATCTGTTGGAGGGGGGTCCAATTCCTTGGCTACGAGACTGTATAGCACCTGTAAATTAAGTGGTGGATGTGGGGCTGTTGAAACCACCAAGTGTCCTTGTGAGTGGAGGCATAAACCCCTTATCGTCGTCTGACAACTGCCCTGGACATGTCATGGCTGAGTCAGCAGCTTGTCAGCTGTTACTCATCTGTTGGACAGATGTACCTGGGCAAGGCCTCCTGCAGCTAGCCCAGCTGTCCTAGGCAAACCCAGGTTTCGGGCCCTTCCTTGGCCTTCTACTCCACCCCCCTCCGACAGCCCATGTCCTGGGCCCGTTGGCTAGCACGCCAGGCCTGTCGGCCCTTAGTGTCCGTACATCCTCGACCGCCAGCGTAGCAGCTCCACCGACAGCTGCTCCCGTACCCGGGCACGGTCCATCTCCGTCAGTCCCCGGCCGAACGCTCGCAGTGCGTCCCGGAATCCTTTCGTCTGCACACCTGACGCTGACAGTCCAATCGCACGCACATGGTGGCAGAAGCTATACTTGCGCTCCTTTTTGCGCCGCTTCTCTCCCAGCGTCTGCGTGATCTGCCGCCACAGCACCGCCCTGCGCGCGTCTGCCGCGCTGCTCACGCCCGTCGTCGAGACCATCGCTTCTACTTGCTGGTCCTGCTGTACGCGCTTCTCTGGCACCTGCCACTCCCACACGTACTCGTGTGGTCGTCCTGTCGGCTTCAGCGTCACTTCTTGGCGGCCGTTCCGCTCCTTGTTCGACCCTGTCACTTCTCGGATGAACAGGTCGTAGTGCGTCTCGGGCCCCGGGCCCGCATGCAGGCCCCGCACCCGCAAGTCACTCCGCTCTTGCCGCCCGGGCACAATGAGTGCCTCACGCTCCACCTCGACATGCGCATTCCGCTGGACATGCTTGTATAGCACGTCCCGCACGCGGTCGTGTCGCAGTGTCTGTCCGCGGATCCATCGGTCTTCACAATGCTCACTGTGACTGAGCCGCACTCCGATCACCGCGCATGCCCGGCATCCTGCCGCATGGGCCGGACACATCGTCCGCGCCTGCAGTCCTACGCTCATGTCGTAGTCCTGCAGGGACAGTGCCCCGGATCGAGACAGCACCTGCAGCCACCGCCGACCCAAGGACACACTCTGCTCCAGCAGAGCACGGCCCACACCATCCGGTGCCTGCAGCAGCAGATGATCGGCCAGCCTCTTGTACATGTCGTCCACCAGCATGCCCTGCCGGGGGATCCGCCCCATGGCGTCTCTCTGCGCCTCGGCGCTCGCCGCGCCAAACTCGGCGAGTCCCAGCCTCCCTCCCTCCACAAGGCCGCGTCGGACTAGCTCATGGTCCGCCCTCAAACTCATCGCCTGGCGGGCTAGCGGTGCCACGAACGAGTACCCGCGGAGGCCCAGGCCGCCGTACCGCAAGGGAAGAGCAAACACCACCGGGTCAGTGATAAGGGACATAGAACTGCCCCGGAGGTGCTGCACGACCCATGCAAGGCCGCGGTCCTGGCGCTCCCACAGCGGGTTCACGCCGTTCCTGACAAGGTCCGCTGTTTCCAGCTGCCGGAGGAGGTGCGCGTTTCTCCCGGCCAGGCACCGTGACAGGATCAGCCACGCCAGCTGCTTCGGGAGCTCGCGCAGGGCGGGCAGGACGCGCTCGACGCGCTCGATCTTCGCCATCCCAAACGCCCACCGGAACGCCGCACTGCCGAGCGCTGTGCCCAGCAGCTCTGTGCCCGAGACGCGGATGTCGGCCAGGGGCGTGCACGAGCTCTTGGCCACATTGAGCTGCAGCCCGGGCGCGGCCTGTCGCGCCACCTCGGCTGCCACGCCCACCGTGTCGATGCTGCCCTTGGACAGGATCACCACGTCGTCCAGGTACGCCATGACCTGGTGCTCTGGCCCGAGGCGCGCCTGCAGGGTCTCCAGGAACCCTCGCATGCCGAGCGAGAAGAGCACCGGTGCGAGTGGGTCGCCTTGGCGCACGCCCTCGCTCGACGGGAGGAACAGGACCGGGACGCCGCCGGCGGCCCCGTCCGCGTGTGTGTCCCTGCGCTTCCGCGCCATGGCCACCAGCGGCGTCGCCTGCTTGTACGCCCACCGCGCCGCCCGGTACAGCACCGGGCAGTGCTTGCGGCAGGCCTCGGCCATCGCCCGCCGCGACAGGCAGTTGTACGCATTCGAAAAGTCGAGCTTCGTCAGGTGCGTGTACCCCAGGGCCGGCTTGCCGATGGCATGCTCCACGAGCCGCACGATCGGCTCGACGCCGCCCGCCTGGCCGACGCCAAACTGCCCCGGCCCCAGGCTCGCCTGGACCTCGTCCTTGGCGTGCTGGACCAGCGCCCGCATGAGCAGGCGGTACAGCACCTCGCCGACGGCGATCGGCCGGATCTTGCCATTGGGCTTGACGAGCGGCGTGATGCGCGCCCCACACAGGAAGCGGCTGTCCGGCCCCGTGTCCTGCGTCACTTCGCGGGCCTTTTGCAGCACATACTCGTGGATCGCATCGGGGCCCAGCGGCTTCATCGTCAGCATGTCCCGCCACATCAGCACCGTCCACCCGGACGGGCCCGCCGCGCTGTCCACACTCATGTGCTTCGCCGTGTCGAGGATCTGGTCCATGCCGATGCGCACGCGGCCGTAGCTCCCCCGTGGGCGGTCCCCGCGAACGGCGCCGCCTCGCCGGCGGGGTGCAGCTGCAGCAGCTCGGCCTCGGTCTCGGCCGTGGCTGGCGCCACCTGCCCCTCCTCCTGGTGCACGAGCGCCTCGAGCATCCGCGTCGCTTCGCGGATGCGGCCCTCGCGGCCGATGCGCTCCAGGACGTGCGTCCGGTGGTACGGCACGAGCCGGTGGGGCACCAGGCCCGCCGGCGTCCACGGCGCCGGTCGCGCCTGCGCTGGTGTGGCGGGCGTGTGCTGGACGGACGCGGCCGAGGCGTCCGGCCCGGGGCCGTCGTCGTGGTCGTCGGCGGAGATGTCCACGACGAGCGTCTCTTCGCCGAGCCCCGCTGGTGTCGGGCTCGGTGGCGTCGGCCGCCTGGGCGTCGACCCCAGAGGCACACTCAGGTCGAGCGCCGCCAGACGCGGCTCGGGCGTCGGGCCGCTAGCGCGCTGCCCCTGCGGCACGCTCAGATCCAGCGCCGCCATGAGCGCCTCGGTCTCGGACGACATGTCCGCCTCGGGCGTCCCACGTGCGGCGCGCTCCGCCGCGTCGGAGGTGTCGACCCACGCGGCGGGCTCGGAGGCCCGGGGCTCGGAGGCCCGAGGGACGCCCTCTTGTACGCCGCACGAATCGTCCGGCATGACCTGTACCTGCTCCTGAACCTGCTCGGGCGCCAGGTCCGGCACGAGGCCCTCGCCCGGCCCGTCCCAGCCGTGGAGGTACTGCGCCAGGACGGCTCCGACGCCGCGCTCCAGCGTCGTCTGGATCAGCTCCCTCCACTGCGGGCCTGGGTACGCTTCGAGGCTGGCCAGCTTGGCGTCCCACACCTCTCTCGGCAGGCGGTGGTCGAGCCAGGGGAAGACGGCCAGCTTGGGCAGGAGCAGGATCATCAGCTCGACGACGGCCGAGCCGTGCTGCACCTGGTACGCACACAGCCCGTCGAGCGCCTTGCGCATCGAGCGCTGCCACTTGCCTGGCAGGGCCTTGTACGTGCCGCGCGTCGCGACGGCTTGGAGGTACAGGGCGAGGAGGCCCTCGTGTGTGTCGAGGCCGTGTTCGTGCAGCTCGACCAGGACAGCCTCGATGCTCTCGTGCGCCACCTCTCGGTGCGTGGACAAGGCGCGCGCGGTGCGGACGCGCTCTGCCAGCGTGGGCGGCACGCCGCGTGGAAAGCATGCGCGTTCCTCGGGCGTCGAGTCGCGGCTGGCTGTGCTGCTCACGTCGGGGGTGGACGCTCGGCTGCTCGGTTCCGAGCATGGGTCGAGTGGGCTGTCGGGGCCTGTGGAGGAGAGGGTGAGGTCTGAGGTGTCGGAGCTGAGGGTGTCTGCGCTGCGGCGGCGCCTCGGGGTGCGGGGCCGGAGGAGGTAGGGATGGCTGCTGGGAGCGGGGGCTGGCTGGGTAGTGGGGGGAAGCGAGGATGGAGAGTGGTGTAGCTGCGCTTGCTGCATGGGCTGCGCATGCTGTGCAGGATGCGCCGTAGGCATGTGCGGCGTAGGCATGTGCGCCGTAGGCATGTGCGCCGTAGGAATGTGCGGCGTAGGAATGTGCGGCGTTGGATCGTGCGTCTCCCCGGGCTGGGCCACGTCAGCTGCTGGCGGGGCCCTAGGCCTGGGCGGGGCCCTGGGGCGTGGCTCGGCCCTGGGCCCTGGCGGCGCCTCTGGCCCCCGCCAGTCAGGCCGTGCCGAGGCCCTGCCACGGTCTGGCCTCGGGATCACCAGCGGCGGTGTCGGCAGCCGCGGCTGACGCGACGCAATCTCGTAGCACGGAAGCATTCCCTCCGGCAGCGTCCACGGCTCCTGGTCCTGACCCCTCCTCCCGGGCTTTGGGCACGTCGACTCCCTGTCCACACACCCTTGCCGGCGGACTTGGCGGGAACCGTACCAGTGCTGCAGGAGCGACTGGAGCTGACCGGCCTTGACGAGGTCGCCGCACGCACAGTACTGGAAGCCGTGCTTGGTGGCCCAGCCTAGAGGTAGGCGCTGGCGGGTGTGGCCGGAGCGGCGGCCATGGGAGCGATTGTAGTGACGAGCATAGTTGCGAGATTCGAGACCACAGAGGGGACACTGGATGGGTAGCGCAGGCTGACGGGGGCGGCACCTTGGAAGGAGCCCCCAAGTCATGGCTGGCGGGGGACGAGTGGGGTGGAAGGGCTTGTGCTAGCAGGGATGCCGAGCGGAGAGGGGCATTGGGCAGAGGAGGTGGGTGGGGCTTTAGTACATTCCAAAGTGGATGCGGGAAAGTGGGGAACCCTAGATTGACATGCATGGCAGGGGGGTATATGTGGAAATATGGGCAGGGGAAGGGCCGAGGGAGGGGGTGGAGCAGGTGGAGCAGGTGGGTGCGGAGGAAGCGGACTGGGAGGCCGATGAGGCGAGAACTAGGGGCAGAGAGAGTCTCAAAGCGCTGAGTGAGGAGCATGGGGGCGTGGGAGGAGCTGCGAGGACCTGACGGGGACGTAGGCTTGAGGAGAGAGCGGCTAGGAGAACCCTGGACGCGTGCGGGGAAAAGCGCAGAAGTGGAGGAATTAGTGCGTAGGGATCAGAGCCTAGTGTCAGGCCCCCCCCTCTCTCCCTGATCACACGTAATGAGCGAACTGAGCTACGAGACTTGGCGAGCATAGCCAGAAGAGGACTGAATGTCGATTTCCGAAGAGAATTTTTCGAAAAGTAGACGTAGAAAGCGAAAAGGAGGGCCCCCTATCCTGAGCGCGTGACGGAGAGTGGCCACGTGACGACGACGAGGAGGACACCTTGGACAGACGGAGGACATGGCCACGTGAGCTGAGAATGCCACGTGGGGCTGACGATAGGGACGAGAAGCGATTACGGGAGGATGACGAGAGAGGAAGGACCCATGGCTGTGGATGAAAATTAAGGCCGAGTCGTTTAGAGTTGCTGACAAGAGCACATGAGGGATTTGAGGACGATATAGTCATGAGCGCGTATTCGATGACAAAAATCAAGGAGACAAGAACAACGACACAGCATCAACAAAGCCACACCAACAAGGCAACAGTAACAATGCCACACCAATAAACCCCACCGATGGCACAACATCAAGAAGGCAACACCAAGAACACGACATCAAGCATGCAATATATTCGAGACGAAGCCAAAGTCAAAATAAGCTCAAGTCGGCCATGTGACAAACCTTAACTCCCGACTTAACTCCCGACTTAACTCCCGACTTGTTAAGTGTTAAGTGTTAAGTGTTAAGTGTTAAGTGTTAAGTGTTAAGTGTTAAGTGTTAAGTGTTAAGTGTTAAGTGTTAAGTGTTAAGTGTTAAGTGTTAAGTGTTAAGTGTTAAGTGTTAAGTGTTAAGTGTTAAGTGTTAAGTGTTAAGTGTTAAGTGTTAAGTGTTAAGTGTTAAGTGTTAAG